>OY660873.1:25057948-27457948 GCA_962446985.1 Xyrichtys novacula
TCCGATATTAGATTTATATTTTGAATACTAGTTGATTAACTGGTGTCCACAAGGTAATATTTTGGGCACATAAGTTCATCATGTTTTCACAAGATAATATTGTGCACAAGGTAGTTTGTAGCCACAAGAAAAATAATTTGTGTGAGATCATACATTTTTTTCGATGAATGTTTTGTTAATATTTCACTTTAACTTAGCAGTTGAACGCTAGCTGGAAGTTCAGTGTTGTCACATGAAGGAGTCGGTTCTACGAGCCGACTCGTTCACGAACGACCCATCACTACCAAACATACTGGCGTAGCAACGACTCTTTCTTAGCTTGTTTGAAGATGCCCGCAAGTTGTTTTTTAAACCGACCGTTGTAGGACGTCAGCCGAGGCTGTTACACTGACTCTCTTGCTTAAAGTCTGTTTTATTAATTCCTTATTTCCGTCCAGGAGACGACAAGTTTAAGCCGTTTCGGTCTCCTCTCCGCCCCCTTCACAGCCAACAGTCCAACCTACCCCACTTCCATCACCGACCAACGGTACCGACTGGTTGGCTAATGGCAGGTGGAATAACGTTACAGTAGAGGACACGTTCAAGTACATTGGTAGATGTTTCATAGATCTTTCAGAGATATATATGGCCAGAGACATACGGTCGGCCACTATACGCAGTAGTTAGACGTTTTTCTCTGCGCTTGTGTCGTCCCATCTCCTCTCACAGTGTCATGTAATACTATACCCCTCACAGAGACCCTTCACCAGAGTGCTACGTCTGTCTTTTTTCACTCAAACGTCAACTGTTTACCCGTGCTAATATTTACCCTAACCTCATTCTGTTTACTGGTCCTGATTTTTTTTTTCTGTGCACCAGTAACAGTGACTGTAGTTTGTTAATACATGATTTATTAAGGGGGTTGAAGTTGTAGAAGAGATTGAAACACAAAAACAGGTTAACCATAAGATAAGATAAGAACTCTATAGACCCCCAAAGGGAAATTCTCGAAATAATAATAATAACAACAATAACAACAAGTTTATCTATGTAGCACCTTTCAAAAACAGCAAGGTCACAAAGAAGTGCTCTACAAAGACATAAGGATAGTTTAATTTATTCTGTGTGCCCAGCATGCATCATACAGTCATGGGCTTACAAGACACTTACTGTGCAGTAGTCAAACATTATATAATAAGAGGTGAGACAATAGCAATATGCTCAGACTTGTGATACTGTTAAAGAATGAGTCAGGCATTTTAGTTTTATGCTAATGACTCTCATTAAATTCATGGGGATGTTCTAATTTACTGAGATGAGATGAATAATTACTTTTTAGGTGCAATTTGTCAATTTGTGTTAGTTAGCTAAGCATTTTGATTGTTTTGTTATTTATCATTTACAGTGGAATCCTCATGTTGCCATCATTTTGGGGGTATATTGGATGTAGTTGTATCCATAGACTGTATATAGAATGGACGCCATCTGCCTCCTCGCTGGGTGAAGCCACTCCGAGAACAGCACCCTCTGGTGACGGGCTGCAGTATAGGTCATAAATCCCGCCTCCGCCAGCAAAGCTGGGGCTGTGGACAAACTTAAGAAATTTATCACACAGAATATAAACTTTTCTCCCCCCTGCTTGTGATGTTGACATGTAGTTACTGTAGGACTAGTTTGGGCTCAAGTCCTCTTTTTTTCTGTACAGCTCTGTTTTTGATAGTTATTAGGGGTTCATGTTTTCTTTGATTGACACTTAATACAGCCTATGGGCGTACAAGGATTGCGTAGGTCACCTGGGGGATACACTGTTTGAGCCGAGCGTCATCACAGCAACTCTCGGTGACTCTCCCGCTGAATGCGTACAATGTTACTGCACAAGTAGTGGAGTGTGTACAACGCTACTGTGCAATGTTGGTTTCAGGAAATGGAGAGAAAACACAGAATTACCGAGAGCTTTTCGGCTTCAAATCCATATATTGGTGGAAGGCGGAACCAAGTTGTCCATAATAATATATAGTCTATGGTCATATTGTATTGCACAAATCCAACCATATCGTATTCTATTTTGTTATATCAAACTGAATCATACCCAATTATAGCATACCAAACAACTTAGCATGGTAATTGTTTAAAACGGTAAAAATGTACTTTTTTATAAAAATAAGCACATTTTAAATTTGTTGTCGGCAACACTTTTCAAAAATGACAGGACAGAAACGGCTAAACACTGGTGAGGTTGTGTGATACAAAAGAGCACCTGGAGCTGTGATCTGAACCTAGCAGGCTAAGTCATGTGGTTGTCAGCACAAAATCTATGTCAAGCGGTGGGGATGGTTGTCTCTCTGCTTTGGGGTTTGTTGTCACATGCTCATCCAATTTAAGCTACTTGTTTGAAAAAGTTGGACATTATGTGGGCCACTGACCCAGGACACACACTTTCTTTTGCCAAACCTTTTCAAAATGACAGTCAGCATCACAACTATCAGTTAAAACGCCTCCCTTTTACTGAGTGTTTGCAACAGGAGTAACATGAGTGGGAATAAAAGGGTCATTCCAGACAAAGTCTCTTACAAGTTAACAATGACGAGGTTTTCTGTGAGGGACTGTGTGAGCCAATAGCTTATACAATTTAGGTTATTTTTCCTTAGTGTAAATTTGTACACTTTATAAAGGGCACAGCCACTGGATGGCGGTGATCTTCAGGCCCTTAGGCAGCACTACATTAGAAACTGACATGACTCTGTAGTGGGACTCACTGCATGGGCCTCAATAAAACTTGTGTCTGGGGACAAATTAAGTATTGAATCCTGAGTTAAAATGTACTGTTTGAAGAGGAAATCATCACTCAGATAGGACCTTGCTTAATTCAGTATGTGTTTCATTATTATATCATTATTTTAGGGCTCTTTTTAAGTAGAATAGTCTGTGTAATATACTAGCCTGTCTGCAGTTTTATCTTACATCCCAATGAAAACATGTGGCACATCATGGAACAATAAAATATGACTTGAGAGACCCTGAACTGTTGAGCAGCTGAAATTAGGTAGCAATGAGACATCATTTCACTCTTAAAAGTCCAGAAAATGGTCTCTTCAGTTCCCAAACATTTACAGTGTTGTTGAAGAGGAGGGTCATGTCACTGTTTTTTTAGAAACATGCTTCTGGCATCATATTTAAAACTAGCTTATATATTTTTCATAAAACAATTCAAAACTCCAGGTCCATCATTTCAGTAGATGTCTTTGCCCCACTTTCAAACAGGGCCCTGTTTTCATTTTTCACAGCGTCACTTCTTTTTATAGAATTGGGGTTGTATTAAATGTTGGACTTGATCGCGAGTTTCACTTTGATATATGAAATTTTAGAGCTACTGACAGCTAAACATGACAAGACAGTCTCAGGTGTTTTAAGTATCAATGCTATTTGCTGTGGTACTGTTACTGGAGGAGAGGCCTGCAGCAGAAGATGAATCATGACCCAGTGAAGCTAAGGAATCACTTAAGGTTTTAATTTCTGTGAAAGCAGCCAATCTGCTGGCTAAAGCAGTGTGCTGGTGGGCTCCATACTTTCCCAGCTTGGCAAATAAAAAGCTTAATGCGAGTCCTTTAAGAGCAAATTGGAATGCCTGTGAGTGTTGAGTGACCTGCAGAGGTCAGAGGCATCTGCTATATTTACCGCCTCTGTAACTTGATCTGTGGCATTCTGGATGGCTGTGCTCATACTATCCTCTCACACTCTGGGGCCACAGCCTCCCGTGTAGCACCCCATTGCTTTCAGTCTATTGGCCTGACCACTCAGAACAACCAGGGTGAGCCGTTTACCGATCCAACTTAACTGCCGCTCTTCCACCCTTCAGGTACCTGCTTGCGAACCAAGTGTGTACATCCGTTGCAGGCTGTTTGAGAAGGAGACAATGATAGAAGACAGGGGTAGCGTTTCAGACAGTTTGGGAATTTATCAGTAGGAGAACTGCAGACAAACTCACTGGGGTAGGAAATATCATCAGTTTATTTGTGTGATTTTGCATTCTGTAGTGATAATATCCTGGATATGTAGTTGATGGTTGTGATGGCAAAATGAGAGGTTTGAAACAGGTGCTGAAAGAGACACATAAAGAAGCTGTACATGGACTGCATGGATCAACTTTCTCTTCACCCCAGCTTTATATTCAAGCAACATTTCCAGATTTGATACGAGCTGAAGGATGCATCATCAAAGTTTTATGGCTGGACATGAAATCCAGAGAATGTGTTGACTGGGGGCCTCTGAGTTCACTTCACGCTGAATCTGACTGTCGTTAAGTGAAAACAGACCGAGAATACTTTAGCTATATTAGTTCCATTTTTATATCCACAAGTCCTGTGATATTTCTCATGCTTTAAACCTATAGTTGACAGCGGAAGACATAGTAACAATGTGATCAAGAATGCAGTAATTTAATGATTCTGCTTTAATGTTATGTCTTTTTTGTTGACCGGTATCTTATGTAACATTCCTGTGTGTATCCACAGGTTTGATCAGTGTCACAGAGCCTGTATGTGTGTGTGTGAGTACACTGTGGGGTAGCAACAGTAGGATGAGCTGCCCCAGAGCCACCGCAGTCTGCAGGGACTGACACACAACGCTCCAAATACAGCAGGTAACCTCCTCATGTTGTAAACTGTATATAAGCAGTTAATACAGCTAAAGTTTGTCAGAGGTAGGAGAACAGTATAGACTTTTTCAAACACCAGCTGAGCTTGATATTTTGTGTTGACACAGAGAGTCAGGCAGATCGCTAGACATCCTCAACATCAACATTGAAACAGGCTCAAAAAAGTAATCCTGGCTGATATCGATGTCCACTTTTCGTAACTTGTTCTAATTGTGAAAAATATGTCACCTGACCACATGGACATGGTCAGGTGTCAGTTAGGTGACAGGGTCACAGCCAGTTCAGTGTCAGAAAACCCTTTTACAAACAGCGCTGATGTTGCTGGTATGCAGAGTAACTGGTGTGCAAGCTTTGGCAGTCCAAGGAATTTTTCTGCATTGACTTCGTACCAGTTTGTTGACTTTGTATCCAAAATTGGAGTAATGGCCTGTCAAAAGTTCTCAACCTCTGTGCCTGTGTTGTTAGAGGTGGATGTTGTGTATCCCTTTTTCAAAAAAAGAAAAAGAAAATAAGATGGACAGCCCCTCGTTGAGAATCTTTGCTGTCCATATCTTTTTCAGCCAGTGGGTTTGTATTGAAAAATGTGGTAAAATGTGACCACCCTGTTTACTGAATTCCATGTGAGACTATGTGTTGTCCATCAGTACTGGATGAAAAAACTTAACCTTATTAGACACTAGCATACTGTGTTACTCCAGCCAAAGCACACATAAAGAAGATCTAACTGCTAGAACCGCACATAACACCCTTCCCGCTAACCATGACATACATTTAGATGATGGATAAACCATTGAAGATCCATCGTGTAGTTACAGTCCACAGCTGAGCGGATTCTTGTGTTGATTTGAAATAGTTTATGGCTATGGAAAGTTCAGTAACTCTTGAGTTGAGTGCCGTGTCCACTGAAGTGATTTTTTTTTCTGCTGATATTACCCATGACCTCAATTTCAGAGCCATTCTCGCTGGTGTTTTACTGTTGCCAGGTTATACAGGTTGTCCTGCCGCATTTCCACTTCCCTTAATAATGTCCAGGTGGCTGTTTCAATATGCTTTGTAAGCTTTGTTTAAGCTTTCATTTAATGGCCCCGCCCCCTACTTGTTTCTGATTGGTCATTGATTAAGAAGTGACATAGATGAGCGTGGCAGTGTTCAAAAAGTTGAACTTTTTGTCACTAAGATTACTGCAGAAGCATGAATTAGTTGAAGGAGCTGTCGTTTGGCTGATGGCCAATATATAATCAAGGTATCATGTTGTTGTTTTTTCAATATAATGATACTAACAAGTTAGAAACAGTACTGCTGAATTCAGGTAAATGTTTTATTGAATAAATAAAGATGAAAAATTTAGGCTCAGTAAAATATCTATGATACAGTTGTGACTTTGGGATTTCTGCCAAGCTATTTGAAATAAGTACGACAGAAAAAAAAAACAACAAAGATAATATTAACTGCATTATTTTAAACTCCTAGTCATCAAAATTTATACTGAATGCCAGTCAGTCTTGGATTTGATTTGCTGTTAAATACATTTTCACGTGGAAAGATAACAGTGATATCTGCCTGTGAGGACTGATGCCAATCTGACGATGATTATCAAAATACTGTGAAATGGCCTGAATAATATTAATTGGTCTATCTCTAATGAAAACTAACTAGAGGAATAGAAAACATACTCAAGCAAAATTCATCTATCAAATTAATTATTGGTTTGACCGTTTTCTTTGTCTGTTAACACGAGACAGTGGGGAGTGGGGTTTATTTCCTGTACTGCAGCCAGTCAGTAAGGGAGCTCTGTGGTCAATTTGTGACCACAAGATTCCAGACCATCGGTAGCTCAGGGCCTGTAGAAAATTAAAAAAATTCATTTCTAATGCATTTGAAATTTTACTCACAAACTTAAGTTGATGTATTTTTAATGATAAATTTTAAAAGTCATGTTTACTTATGGTCTGATATTGTGGGTTGGCATGTGTGCTGAAATGTACAATTAGCCACCAACAGGAACCTGTGATTTACCAACTGGCTGCTTTAACTCACTTTAGGTGTATTTGAAATATTTCTCTGCATCACTATTGGGGAGAGGCAGAGATTGAAAGCTGTTTCAAACAGTAATAGTACCTTATTGACCGAATGATTGGTTCAATGAATAAAGAATTGGGCCAGTCAGCTGCAGAGGCTACAGCATCAATCACTGCAGACGCTGTCCTCTCTGAGGTCACTGCTGCTTTACTTCCTCTCTTGTGAGTCACCCACAGATGGTAGTCATGATTAATGTTAATTAGCTGCTCCTTTTCAGGTGCCTTCATATCTCAGAAACATGGGGTAAAAAATGCAGTGTAAGCACTGCAAATTCATTTCATCTAGTAATCTTTTCGTATTGTCTCTGCTGTGTGCTGCTACACATCTACTATTGTGATAAAGGTGTAAAATGCCATTGAAACTGGAGGGCTGGAGAAGGTCCCTCTCCAGAATAGCCAATTGCAGTCGCAGAGTTTAGCCTTAATATCTAACAGCTTGGCAAGGAGTCACAGTGGGCAGAAAGGGAGGGCAGAGGCGTCAGTGTGGCCCTCACAGGCATCAGCAGTCTCTTATCTGCTCACATTTCAGGGTATATATAGCTGCATGAGAGACCACGCCAAACCCAGCACAGCTCACAGACCTCCTAATAGCCCCCATGTTGATTTCTGACTCAATTCCTTTTGAGAACAACATTGTGTCGACACCACCCTGCTGCTTGATTGTAACAGCTGTTTGGGGGTTGTATTGTGGAGAAGGATTAATGTGGATCATTAGTGAATGAATTCATGTAATTATATGAAGCAGGGGTTCTGTGTGCCCTCAAAGAGTCTGAAGATCTCTAAAATATTTGTTCTACAATCAAACAGTTTTTTAAGGGATGAAAAATGCTGACACAAATGTGTCATGTTGAGTTCAAAATAAGAGCATATCTTCTTAAACATGATCAGGGTTTCTCTCTGGTTCAACATGGGGCTTAGATGGTTGTGCATACCAGCATCCCTGCCCAACCAAACACTTATAGGTGACATGTTTTAGAAATGTTAAATAACCAGTGAAAGTGCAATCTCACTTCAGAGCCTCTTTCGTTAAGTAATTATTTAATACAATGCAACATAAAGGTAAAATTTGGTATGAAATGGTGATTTTTTTCATTTTTTAAAGAAACACTTGATTTTGATAAATGTCCAGAATTTCCTCACACATCAAAGTACACAGTTTTGAAGCTTTAAAATGTCATGCACATGTTAGTCTGCTGATGCTCATTAAACACAATGAGTTGTTCACCTCCTTTAATCCGAGTCACTAAAATGATGTTCCTCACACACCTGGGGTTTTGCAACATTATGGCGGAGGCACCACGTCTGACGACCATGAGGGTTGCTAAAATCGATGCAAACTTCTTTAGCTTGTCGTTGCCATCATAGTACTCTGTAAAAGGTCTCCTAAAGTATTGACCAGAACTTTTTGATACCTGCAGAAGCCCTGTTTTTTTCAGATTTTCTGTTTGACTGTATAACTCTCTGGATTGATACCATTGGTGTGTGCAGTCTAGGGGTCAAACTGTGAATTTCATTAAAGTGATGTGTGTAGAATACAGTAGCACAAAGAAGCAGAACAATCCTGGTGGAAGCTGAGTATGGTATTCATAATTATGTTTCAATCTGAATATATTGTTTTTGTTAACCTAGCAACCCCTATCCAGTATCTACACAGGCAGCTTCTAGCTTTGAAATAACCAAGCTCTTCAACTATTGCACACCAAACAACAGCCAGAAAGACTTAAAAACTGAAACAGTTATTAGCTCAAAAACCAGTGTAAACTCACTCTGAGGACAAGTATGAGAAAAAGTAAATTCATTCTGATTAGCAGTCAGAGCATTCCTCTGAAACCTGCACTGATTCAGCTGAGACTGATCTACCTGTTTACTATCAATCAGTACTTCTCACACACTCAGACACACCCACAGTTGCTCAAAACCACCAGAGAGCACCCGCAATGATGTTTCACTCACGCAGTGTCACCCCAGGTCACGTCTGTGGCGTCCTGCGTCATCAAACTCGCTCGCTCTCTCTCTCTGCACTAAAGATCAGCTCTGTTCTCTAACAGGCTCAGAGGAGACCTGGGAGGACAGCATGTACCAAAAGAGATTTGAACCACTGACTCATTAGAAAGATGGAACAACAAAACCCTTTCACCGAAGCTAAAATAACCCATCATCACCGGTACACATGACAAGAAAATCTTTTACAAGACATCCTTAGCCTTTTTTAGAGATCTGTGAGTCATAGTTGAGATGCATACATTTTTTTTAACACTTTGTTGTTTCAGATCCTTCAAAGTTAAATCTTATCTCCAGTGTTAGTGTATATCCTCAGATAAAGTCTGGTTTTTTTTCACTTTATGTCCAGGCCCCTTCTAAAATTGTAAAGCTCATGCACCTGTGCTTTACCTGTGTTAATGCTCCTCAGGTGAAGTTGTCCCTACAGTGTGTCTGAACTCCTAACACCGTGACATCTGCAAGTCTGTATAACTAGTGGAGACGGCAGTTGTTGAGACTCCAGCTTCTCCTTCTCTCTGTGCAAATGATTTGGACAAAGAGCTCAAATCATTCTGTATTGATAAAAATAAATCAATACAATAAACAAAAAACATAACAGGGACAGAACCATATCAGTACATAGGCACATAATGAATGAGCAGATCTAAAGTCACTCCTCCTCAGTGTACTACCAAAAAAGTTCCACTGTTCTACAACTTTTTTGACTATTGATTTGTTATTGATTCAGTGAAAAAATCCCTTAATAATCAGGAATATGTCAATGTGTTTCAGTACAGCCGAGTCTTCAACAGGATATGGTTTGGACCAGTGGTTCCAAATGTTTTTCTGCCGTTCCTCCTTCTGAGGATAAAAAAGTTCTGATAAATCTGTTTTGTCTGACCATATGTTCCTTACCCTTGAAGAGCACCTGTTTACTATAAAACTTTTGTACATTTTGCTTGACCCAGTGCAGCCCTCACCTTTTTCTTTCAACTTTATCCAAGAGCTGGTGGGAGGCATATGTTTGTAATGAATAGACTCATGAAAAATGTTCCCAACTGCATTAAAACAAAGACATAAGAGAATAGACAGTGAACCTCAGTATTATGTTTTAATCTGGGTAATTCACAGCTATGAGGTCTGGTACCTGCCATGTGAAGACTTTGTTTATTACCATGAAAATGTAAGACTAATGTTAAAAAGCTTGAGCGTAATGAGGATGAATCATTAGAAATGAAATGTGGGCTGAGCAACCAAACAATAAGCTGAAAGGCATCAAAACATTCAATTGAACTCAAGTTCAAAAGTACCCACATTCCACTTATTGAGGGTCAGAGAATAGAGCCACTTGACTGACAAAAACTTATGCACACACATAGAGTTAAATACTGTCTCATTTCTGCACTTTCACTGTCTCTTCCCCTCTGGCGCCTCATATTTGATTCCTTTTAGTCTCTAAATTTCCAGCAGCACAGCGGCTGGTTTTGTCCAGCCTCTGTGGTTTTGTGAAGTAGGCAAAAGGGATCCAGAGCATTAAGTGCTGCCTTCATAGTGCAGCACTGTAAGTGTAAATTGGCTGTGCGCTTTTAAGTCCTTTATGCATCGGTTGCAAGCAAACAAATGCATCTTGTTGCCACAGTAGCTATGGTAACTCCTGGTTAGAGCAATCTCAGGGGAGGTTGAAAATGCAGAGTGGCTGGAGTCTATGTGTATGTGGTGCAAGTTTGTAGTCATGCACGTGTTGTTTCCGTGGAGACATCCCCTCATAAGAAGTGAAATCCATAGTTTGCTAACATCATATCAATCTCGTGTGTGTGTGTGTGTGTGTGTGTGTGTGTGTGTGTGTGCGCGTGCGTGCGTGCGTGTGTGTGTGTCCTGTGAGATGTTACTCCCACGTGTAAGAGTGGCTTGTTTTCATTTTACTTTTTGCAGCTCATTTCACTCAACCGCCCCGAGACTGTGGCTGTGACAGCACTGTGGGAAAAACTGAAGTCAGGTTAAACCAGGGCTGGGAATGAGCAGTCAAGAGTTCAAAGTTCACACAGGCTGGTGTTGAGATTTCAGCGCTGAAGTTAAGAGCCATGTTCATACTGTGAGTCTGACTTGACAGAAAGAAACTTAATTCCTGGTACCACAGATCATCCTGGATCTTCTCTGTAAACTCCCTCACATATTTCTTGATCCTTGTGTTTGCACAGCGTGAGCTCTCACATAATGATAGGTTTGAGCTGGTGTGATGTTAAGGCTCTGCTGGTGTTACAGTCTGAAGGCTCATAAATTGGTGGAATTTGCAGTGATGAATAATTTCTGCCTCACACAAAATCATACACAACTTTATTAAGAAAGTTCTGCATATTTTTCACAAGTTAAAGTTGGATTTTTTTAAATCCCTGAAAGGAGACTCTGAGGAATTGATAGGTCATATCACACTTGCCATGATTATTACACTGAGTATTTCCTCATTTTGTAATCAAGCATGATCATTTCCTTGACTTAAATGACGGACATAACTGGTGATAAATAGTGAGATTTGGATCATACACATCTACCCGCCTGTGTTAGCTGCTGACATAAAGCTTGGTGGGTTTGTCACTGCGACTGGCGTTCTTTGCTGAGCGGTACTCTACTGAATGTCCACGGCTGTCCGGCCAGACTCTGTGTGTTTTGGCCACCAGTGTGAGTTGGCCTGTCTCCAGTCTGCCTACTCCAGATCCATATGCTGAATTATTGATAGAGCAGCAGTCAGAGAGAGAGAGAGAGAGAGAGAGAGAGGCAGAGGGAGAAAGAAAGAAATAGAGACCTTAAGGAGGAGAAATTACACTAAAGAGGAGAAGATGCACTCAGAGGAGAGGCAGAGTGCCGAGAAGGAGGAGAGCAAGACACCCACACAGCAGGGAGCAGGAAAAGTGAGAGAGGGGGACAGATTAAAGAAATAGGAGCCTCACACACTGAACTCAACACTGATCAGCAACACCAGATACTTTTATTTATTCAGACGCTGCTGTGAACGACTGCCTCTCCCTCTCTGTGCTGCCTCGGGAACACACCGTGCTGCTGTCTGCAGGCTCTCCCTCTGACGCCCTGCAGGACCCCCATTATAGCCGTGGGAAAATGATAGTATACAGAGAAAGGCATGGAGGGGACTTGAATATGTTAGACTTTAGTGAAGGATTTTTATTCCATCTTTCACTTAATCTTAGTTGAAAGCTTCCAGGAGTAATTTTAGGTGCTTATAAAACCAACTGGTTTATTGATAGCTCCATGTGACCCTATAAAGGCAAGCAGGAACATCATTGACTTGGTTGATTAATAGTTGCTTTTCATGCCTGTAACCACTGCCACTAGGTCTATAATCTTGGAATTCACTGGTTGGCATCCAGACAGGTTACAGCTGCCAAGGCCAATATCCATTTTTTTCAGTTCTTCTGGTTTAGCCAGCAGCTATTGCTGAGGGACTTCTGACACTAAGTTCTTTTTCCATGTTTTTCATTTGTGTAAAGTTTGACATGAAATTTGGGGCTGCCAGGTGATTCATTTCACGATTAATCGCAAAGTGACAATAATTCATCATGTTTAATCGCAGAATTGCAATTTTTTTTTTTTTTTGATTGGTGACCCCACCTTCAAAAGCGTCACATTTATGTTGCTGCCATCTTGATTTTTACTGTAATTAGGGATTATAAAAGGGCAATGGTAGGCAATGTGAAAATAATCAAATACATCACACATTTTTGGTTAAGACATTTTATTTGAAAGTCCTTATTCAAGTTTTCACATGTTTGCAACACCCAGACCTGAAAAGATTTTCTCTTCACTGTTTCTCCTTTTTTAGGAGTCAGTAGTTTCACTAATAGAAATCAAAACAGACATTTTTAGAAGAAGATTTAAATTCTTTACTTAAGAATTATTCCAAAACTTTTCATTCTCATGTTGATCTACTTCTATAAGGATGATTTATGAGGGATTTTTCTGCCCCGCATTAGACTGCCAAAGTAAACACTTTTAAGCACAGAGTGTGGTTTTTAATCTTACTTGTGGAGAAAGACATTCTGCAGTGTGCTTTTGATACTAGCAGTAGTTTGCCGAGTGATAGATAAACAAATTCTTCACTTTGTGGCTTTGAAGTTTAAAAAAGTTCCATTGTCGAAGTGGGTTAATGTAGTGAAGACACACTTGCTACCACACTTTGTACCCCACAGAAAATATGATATCCACTCTCACAGATTATCGGAATAATGGAAAATGTTTTAAATAGATTTTGATATTGCAGAGTCCTGAATGGAAGCTAATGGCTGCTAGAAAGGGGAAAAACAGATTGGAAAGTGTAAAACATAAGAGCATCCACATAAAATATAACTTAGTGATGTACAGGAAATGGGATTTGTAAAAGTGAGTAGAAAGTTGACAAAAGATGATGTAATATCTGTATGTGAGAAATGTTCTACGTCAATTGGCAGCCTAAAAGGAACCAAATCAGATCCTGTTGTTTGAATCTAAACATCAAATTACAAATAAATATTAAGAAATTTTCACTTTTTTGACTATGTACAGAGGTGAGATGAGTTGCTGAAGGATGGTCTATATCACCAGCTCTGTATAATTTCTGCTGAGGCACATTGTGTAAAATGGGAATATTAAAGGATATGTGACGGTCAAATTCTGGATTAATACCCTCTCTATTTGTGAAGCAACAATGACCTCTGTGTAAGGGGGTTCTTCTTTTGTACACTTATTAAAGGTCATTTCATTGAGATAATCATGCACTAATTTAAGCATACTTATGAACAATATATATTCCATTTTTACCCAGTCTGCTCTACCAAATGTCACGGAATACATCACTGTGCATATTTGGAGCTTGATAGACGCATAAAGTTTACCCTGATGGAGACTAGGAGTGTTATGTTCTAACCAAAATTTGGCTCCTGAAGCAACGTTGTCACCCCATTTGGCCCATCAGCAAAAAGCTATTTCCTCAATGAGTTGTTTGATCAAGTGTTGACTCTCAAGCCTCTCAGCAGGCTAACAGCTGAAAATGACAGCTGTTAACTCCTGTTAATGGGCCAACGCTGATGTATATAGTACAATAAAATATCATGATCAATATAATATGATAAATATAATAATACCAATCACAATGAGTAGTGAAATGGATGTACTCTGTTACTTTGTGGATAAAACTATTTAAGCATGTAGAAAATGAAAATGTGAGTACAGATCAAATTCATCATCAAATTATAATAGATGAAATCTACAGTAGACACGGTATTACTGATACAAAACAGTCAGTAAAACCTCCCACCTCCCCTCAACCTTTAATTGTCCCAAGCTTTAAAAAGATTCTCCATGACTGAAAAGTTTACACTTGCTCTAAGCTCAGAGTAAACTTTCACTTGAACTTTTGATTATATTGAAAATCTAACCCTCTGAAACCCCGTAAAACTCTAAGATCTCAATATCAGTCAAAATTACCGTAGCTAAGAGTTTTGCCAAGAGTTAGCAGCCTCACTGAACTCCCAGGAAAACTTTAAAAACTTTTGAGACATGCAGCGTCCTCCTTTATAACAGCATTCTGTGGCTAACTGTTGACTAAATTAACACTAAAACAAAATAACTTTAACCTCGAAATCTCATGACTTTGTTCTCGTAATAATATGACTTAACTAAGACTTTATTCTCCCAACATTACAGTGTGGTGTTCTCATGGTTTTATCCTCGTAACATAGCTCATTTTTTTCTCAAAATCTTAAAAAAAGGATTTCTTTTAATCTCACAAGAATACTCCGTCATAATTTTCATACCCAGTGTGTACAGCTAAATAATGCGGTGGATCTTCTTGATGTGGCTGATGTGGTTTTTGGCCTTCATCAGAGCACTCAGACTTGTTCAATCGAGGTAAATTGTGAACTTACCCAAAAGTGGTCCAACTGAGTGCTGGATTTGAACCACAAGTGAAAAAAACGAGTCCAATTAAATATAAAAATTCAGAAATTTCTCATCATTGTGTTCTGATTGAATAACCTCATGATATTTGAAGTCAAGCATTTTTAAATAGTTTGATAATTAAAGGTCAAGCTCATTTGTCCACTTATCTATTCGTACTGTCTGTTGTTTTTTCTGAGAATTCATTTCAGAAGAGTTTTAGAAAAGACTAAACTTTCAGCGGGGAACTAATACAGGGAAATACTTAATGACATAAAATGATTTCAACAGGACCCTGCGTCAATCTGTGAGATTAAAGCATTCACTTTTTCAGTTCTTTCCTTCAGTGTTGGCTCTTCTGAAAAAGTCCTTGCACAGTTCTGTATAACACAGGGATCACTTGAGATTTCAGGTTTTTATAATGCATGCAGAAAAAAATGAAAGTTTTATGGTCGGTGACTCACACTCCTCAATCATTTTGTGCCTTAAAACCAGATGAGTCGTCAGTAAAGCAGAGATAGATGATGTCCTCACTGCTGCCCACATTGTTGCCGTGCTGCATTGATCTGATACTTGCTGATGAACTAATACTCGTGTCTCTTTCTGCTGCTGCAGTCCATGCAGTCATCCAGAGGCTCTCCCTCCCTGTGGCTGAGAAAGCAGCAGCAGCATGTCCCGCATCTCCTCCACCGCCAAGCGCTACGCTGGCCCCTCCTACACCAGCCATTACAGCTCCTACAGCTCCCTGAGCCCGGGCCTTAGCTCTTACGAGCGGGACAGAGTGTCCTCCTACAAGTCCCCAATCTCCTCTTCCACCTCTTCTTCAGGTTACTCCTCTTCCAGCTACCTGAGCAGTTCAGCAGCCCGCAGCCGCAACTACAGCACCTCCTCAGATCCTGACCCCGACAGGGGACGCACCATCCCTCGCACAGACATCCTTGGAAGCAGCAGCAGCAGCAGCAGCAGCAGCCGTCGGAGCAAGAGCCTCAGCAGGACCCCCGCCAAGAGCTATGGCGGGTCAGGGCTGAGCGGGGGATCGACCTACACCGGCTCCAGCTCCTACTCTTCATCCTCTGCCCAGATCAGCTACCTCTACTCTTCACCGGTGGCCTCGAGCATCTCACTTAGCCGACGAAAATCTGTATCCCAGAGTGACCTGAGCAGGGACCTGGCCTCTCTGGGTCTCAACGACTCCTCCACCTCCTCCTCTTCCTCCACCCCTTCCTCATCCACCAGTGCCCTGCGGAGCTACCGCAGTCGGACCAGCAATGTGGCCAACTCGTACAGCTCCAACTCTCGCCCGAGCTACTCAGGCCTGTCACGGAGCTCTACTCAGGAGGCCCTCTCACGGAGCTCCACCCAGGAGGCCTTCAGTAGCAGCAGCAGCAGCAGAGTATACAGCTCTTCAACATGGGAGCCAAGTAGTAACGGGCTGTCCGACTCACCCACCAGGGACTCCACGGTAAGAGAGTGTCCTCTGTTGTTGCACGTTCTTGTCTAAGTTGCTTTTATTAGGCTGGGAAGTGGGGATCGATATCCAGCAGCTGAGTAGCTGCAGTCTGCACCACAGAGGCACACTGGTTTCATTTCTGTGGCTTCACACACATAGCAGAGCTGAACAATGCTCTGTGGCTTCTGAGTACCCTCTTTTTACCAAAGGGGGGCACTGCTGCTCAAATTAACTTGATGGACTTGAACACATGGTTCATAAACTCACACAAGGTACTAAACACTCTCTCCCCTCCTTTTCTTTTGTAGGCTCTTCAGATGTGATAGTTTTAGTTTATGTGACAGGAATCTACCATATCTAAACTGCAGCTTGTTATCCCTGTACACAGGTACTTCATGTTATGTGTCAAATGAGCACAGATACCTGACCCCTTATTTCCCACCAATTAACACACTGACACCTCCTTGAAGGTGGCTACCGTGTGCTGGACTCTTCAGGCCAATAGCCCCATCTCTGAGTGAGGTATCAGTGACCTGATCTGTGTGTATGCAGGTCAGAGAGCACAACTGACCCAGTTCCTGTTAGGATTAGTTCCCATGACCACTTACATGAAAGGAGGAGGAGGAGGTGGAGGGAATGGACATTAGAAAGGATAAAGAGAAGTGGAGAGAGAGAATTGAAGTATATGAGGGAATCTTCCAGCACTTTGCTTTATCACATAACACTAATACTGATAGACACTGAACTAAAACTCTTTTAAAAATATAACAACTAAATAAAAGTTGCAGCATTAGAAGCTAAATAAAACTTCACTAAAATTGGATGTAAGAAGTCAAACAACGTCAAGATACAAGTTAATGACATTTTTCAAACCATAACATTGGTGCAGATTTGCGGTTTTAGCCAGAAAGTTGAAGTAAATGACACAGGAATTCTTTACAATAAAAGAAAAATGTATTTTAGTATCAGTATGAATGTATCGATGTCAGTCAAAATGAGTTTTTGCAAATATCAGAAAAAATCCTATATTGTGCATCGCTAACAATGTTTCTTAAATGTATTATAAACCCAGCCCTGCATCTCTAATCAGTCAGGTGCTGCCTTTCAGCTTATACAAGTCTCTATTCAGACCCAGATTAGCAACCCAACACAACCTAAACATCACAAAATCCCTGTAAATCAAAGCCGTTTTGTGTAGCAGAAGTCCCACTTCTGCTACACAAACACAAACACAAACCTCTGCTCGGTCCACATATGCTCCTAACTCATTGCCACTGACTCTACTCAGGCCTTTTCCTGGCACCTCCAAAATTGTCTGCAAGAAGTCAGACACTTGAACGCAGCAGGTCAAAGTTCAAACTCAGTGGCAGTGTGGGGATTGATGTTTGCTCCTGCTCTTTTTGTCACCATGCATGAGGAAGCATCTTAGTTATATCATAACCTGCCAAAGGCTTGCGAGTAGATTAATAGCTTTTCACACCACTTACCTGCAGATGAACTGGCAAGTCTGAACCTGACTCTTATGTTCATCCAACCTGTGAAGTAATCAACACTTATCCATTATGCTCAGACAGAGAACTACGCAGCTCAAACCGGGCTTCACCAGCTGAGCTATTGGCACTGTTAATGAACCTCAGGCCTCTGTTACTCCTGACACATTTAATCACCTTCATGCTCCAGATCTGAGCGCCTGCTCTGATGGAGGTCGGAAAGCAAAAACCAGCCATCACATAGGTCTTGAATTTCACATTGTGATTAGTTCGATGTTGATTTGTTTACAGTGGATAAAAAGAAAAAATCCTCAAACAGTGGGGAAAAGGTAGGAGAAGTGTAAGACAAAAAAAGACATTACACATTACAGATCTAAAAAACTTTAGATGGTGGATAGTGAACACTTAATAACATGGCGCGGGTTACAGAAGTGTTTATAAGACTGATAATTGGGGAAAAATGTCACTGACTCTGACTCTGACAGGACAGAAAATTCAATCAAGTGCCAAACTAACTCATGTTCTCCTCACTTTGTCTTCCTTTAGCCCATGTTAAGAGGACTTTAGAATAAACTGTGAGTGTAGATGCAGCTCAAACTGTGAGTGTGACAGACTGTTTTCAGTGAAAGAAATCTAACCTTTTCTAAATCATTGCAAACATATTCAAATCATATCTAGAGTAAATTGTTTCATTTATTTTGTCAGTTGTGTGATAAGCCGAATAATCGACAGTGTCCTCCTGAACTAGACTTATAGGTAATGTGAAGAGGAGTTTGACACTGATGCCTCTTAATGTCCCTCAAAAGCAAACAAGGCTGATAACACCACTATCTTAAATTTCAGTGTTGCTGTCAGAGGAAAAGCATTAAACCAACTGATTAACAGCAGCTTGAAAAAAGGCCCTTTTTTACTTACTACACAAAAAATTGTCACAGTGAGCAATGAGTAACTTTGTTCAAAGACATCAGGGTGAGATCTTCGTTTGAAAACACTATGTTCACATGTACAGAAAAAGAAAGGAGAGGTATGACTTTGTCTATAACAGGTGCCAACACCAACACAAACTACAAGTTCCTCACACCAGCTTTAAATTTCAAAAAGTTTCCTGCAAGGTCTCAGTACATCATGATGTCTGTGTATACACTAGATACACTAGATAGAAAGAAAGCAGGGGAATTTGTGCCTCTCACTGTCAAACTACACACACACACACACACACACACACACACACACACACACACACACACACACACACACACACACACACACACACACACACACAAACACACACACAGTGTACTGCAGAGGTGGTAAACTCAAAAAAAGTCCTACTCGGTTTAAAATACTATTACACTTAGAGGCTTTTAGTTGTTTGTTCTTAGTTGTTTGAAACAAACTGGAGACTAAATTGTGTGGTGATGTTGAAGTTTGAGTTTAGGCTGAATTAGTTGATTTGTTTATTCTACATTTGAGTTATGCTCTCTATTACCTTTTGTGAGAATTTTATTAGAGTATCATGAGATGTGATAAAGAGACTTGTTATAACCGAAGGACCCTTGGATGGTAAATCTTAGACCTGCTCACCCTGTCAATAACCCAGATCAGCCGGGACAACTAGTTACATGTATATTTTCTTACACGTAACAGTTGGATTCCTGCTGTATCTCTTATTTTTTGTGTTTGATTCATAAAGATCTTTACATCTCCTGACCCAGTTTGATCAGCCTTTATCCTCCAGTTCTCCTCTGAAGGTATTTTTAACAGAGCTGTTGTTGGATTATTGGTCCAGTTGCCAAATATGTCTGACAAGCTGTCTCCACATTCAGTATTGTTCTCACTTTGTTCCAACATGGACACGTACAGTGTGACCTAATTTAGTTTAGTGTAGTTTCCTGATAGCCAGTGAAAACAGTTTACATCCACTTCTCTCTTCTGGTTATGATATGTTGTACACTGAGGTAGAAAAAGACCCATCCTTGCTTGAATGCCCATTTAGGTGAAACACTAGGATGATGGTGAAGTTGGCAAGCTTTTACTGCAAGTTTAATATTTTTATAAGAGCTGCGGACACGCCTATGCCTCTGGCTGATTAAAGTGGTGTCTTATACATGCATGCATCTTCCCAGTGCCTTCACCTCTATGAAAGATGTATGGCACAGAGGACGATTCATATTGTTGTTGTTATTTTAATTCATGACTTACTGTAGTTTGACACCCAGACTTACACTGACTTGTGTTTTTAATGTTATGCGCTTTATGTCCGTAACTCTGTTCAAAAGTGCCCATTAGAGCCAGGACATTTTTTTCAAGGAGATCTTTAATCTCAGTGAGGGTTTCCTGGTAAGATAAATAAAATAAAAAAATAAAATAAAATAAAATAAAAAACTGGGTCATTTACAATATTTAACCTTTCCTGACTGGCTGGGCTGAGGAGATATCTACTGTTTATTTCAACTCTTATTTATTTTCTCAGCTCTGGCCATTGTTTCTATTAGTTGTGAAATATTGGACTTGATAAAACACTCACAAAGGTCTTTTGAAAAAGGTTAAACAATGCAAATAGTTGGCTATTAACCACATTTTAGAACTCAGTTTTTCTGTGCACTGAGTCATCATTGAAACATGATTGACCTGACGTCCTACCTGTAGATAAAGGGGTTCACACTGGCTTGTCATCTGACATCTGACATCCACCTGTGACTCATAAACATGAAGACAAAGTGCAGTGTTACCTCACCTTGAATCAAAGCCAGCTGTTTGTTAAGACACGTCTCTTAATCTTTTTTGCTCTTTGGATCCTACAAACAAACAAACACACAAAACAACAGGAAGGCATACCGAAGTTAGAGGTGCCTTGGTTTTGCCCTGAGTTCTGCCCCTCAGGTTTTTGTGTCTGGACTTTTCTGTTGAGTCAACAGTATTTCCAGACTGTCTGACTCTCAGCTTGTCGCTTTAGTTTGATAAAGACAGAAAGAAAAGCCTGGAATGACTTGATGCTGTACCGCAGTCTTTGGCGAAGAAAAGGCTGTGTGGCTTATTGATAGAGTTTTGTGTGTAAGTTGGTGGCACATCACAGCCGCTACAGAATCAGGATCTTTACATAAATCAAAGTAAATCAAAACTTGGTATTTTAGAAAGAAAATGTCTTTATTTTGGAGGATGGGCTTTCTTTGAATACAGTTTAGGGTGTTTAGATACAGTGGGATTAGTGTACATTGCTACTCAGTCAGTTATCAACAATTATTTTAAAAATAAGCATCAAGATTAAGAATATTGTCACAAAAATACTGAGAAAGATACTACTTTTAAAAAAATTCAAAGAAATTCAGGAAATGGGTTGAACAGTTAAAACACAGTCACTTTTACACCTCTGTACCATTTATTTGTATGAGAAGTGCAACAAAGTTTCATCTTTTTAACTTCCTTTCTTCATCTGTTGTGGTTTTGTATTACTACCCAGCTTCCATCACCACATTCATGCAATTCAACTTCTACCTCAAAGCTCAGCATGCAAACACGCCAAACCAGTCTCATATACATGTTAGGGAAAATCAGTCCCCAACCACATTATCCTCTAGCTGTGTGTAAGGTCAAACTTAGCCAAGTTTAAATGTAATTTCTAATTTAGGATGGAGTTTATGCACTACTGGTGATTGTTTATTGCACCAGCTCAGAGTTTCAATGTAGGAATAAGTTGGAGATGTTAAGTCCCCTTTAAATACCAATTGTCTTTGCGCATCATTTTTCAAGACAGGATAACTTGGAAGAGGACAAGGAGCAGAGTTTAACTTGCTGTTTTGTGCAGGCAGTGTGTTTTCCATGGCAGACTTTATCAATCAGAAATATTTTAACTTTGATCTGTACTTCTGCTGTCCAGCAGAGAGCTGTTCTGAGTACCACTGTATTATATCATATACTTGATGCACTACTCTTTGTCATCGTTGTTTACGGGATAAACTATCTTCTTTTCATAAAGCCTTGTCATATTTTATATGCCTTTACGCTGCTGTTAGTGCAGTAACAGGAGTTTCAGTTTTTTTGGCTTCATTTTAGAAGAGCTGTTGTGTTAGTCATTTTATCACTCAGGGCTCTATTTTCGTTCGCGCCGGTGAGGCGGCGAGCCCCGCGCAGTTGTATTTTCGTCTGGCGGAGCCCAGCGTAAGGCCAATTTGGTATTTTCGTGGCATGAGCCGCACGGAGGCGAGCCGAGATCCGCCAAGCTGGGCGTGGTGGTGTGGCAGGGGGAGGTGTCGACAGAATCAGCAGGCGCAGTGACATTTTCGTGCTCGCCACTGGCGTGTAAAGTGCGCTGAAAGCTCGCCGATTCAAACCTGGTCAGCTTTCAGCGCAAGGCGGAATGCAGCTGGTCCAGTAGTATTTTGGTAGACCGGCGGCGTATCGACATACGTCACTGATGCCTCACCGGCAGGTTTCCACAGTGTCAGGCACATTTCAGTGCAATAAATAATCATCATCAACTATTAATGTGAGTCAGCACATACATTTAGATCTATATAGATATATTCTGATCTATATCTGATCTGATGAGCGCGTTTGGCACGCGTTTGGACACACAACCTGACCGAATCAACACAGCTGAAACCGCATCAAATTAAATTAAATATCTAGTAAATATTCACACATGATGAAGTTAACTCGATATGTAATTCGTCTCCCTCCTTTTCTTTCTTCCTCTTCCTCTTATTTCTCGCACAGCTCGACCTGGACACGTCTCCGTGTCCTCTGTCCGTCTTGCTTGCTGCTGCGGCTGAACAGATGATTTGTTTCAGTGCTCAGATGCGTTATCTACTTTAAGCCGACATACGGATATTATAATATTCAGTTTTGTGAGCCAAATTTATTTTATATGCCAACATCTATGAAAGAAAGAGCCAGGCCACGGAGCGCGATGCGTCATTTACGCACAGATGGTTCCGATTTTTATGCCATTTTTGGAGTTTATGTTGTGATCTGTGCGCTCAACCGACCTTTGTCACGTGAGGTTTGAATATGAGCAACTTTATGTGAGTGTCTTTATTTGTGGAAAAGGGTGTTTGTCTTACCACTGGGTCCAACATTACGCACACTAAATCCATCTGTGCTCAGATGAGAGAGTGTGGAGGACACTTGTTGAGGAGCTGCCCTCTGTCGCCATCTTGTGGCATTACTGTCTTAAGACATCTCTTGATCTCTTTGACTACTTCATGAAAATAGTAATACGCCTCGCCTGTGGCGGATTTAAAGGCAAGGAGAGGAGCCTATGTGATTGGTGAAAACAGGTCTCGGCTGTGTTAAACCCACTAACCGCCCTTTCTACGACTTATGGTGCTGGGAGGAGCTGAGTTAGGGAGGGGGGATACTTACGCCGGGCTGCGCGGCTCACCAAAATACCAAAATGTGCTTGGGAACGCCTTGTCAGCGCGGCGGATCTGATTGACGCTGCGCTTGCGGCAGATCTCCGGCGAGGCACCAAAATAGAGCCCTCAGTCTTCAATAGCAGGTTATTTGGTTGGGTGTGGGCTAAACCTTCTCCAGGGAGTTTTCTGCTCTCCCCTCCTGCTGCACTTGCTCGTACCTTGTTTATCTATTCAGAGATCAGACCTTGATATTCAATTCTACACTGACTGAACAGAAGACCTCATTCTGTGCTGGAACATGAAACTAAAGGCTTCACTCTGTTCTGGACCTCTCCCACACTCCCCCCTGTGCTTACCCGCATACTACTCTGCGGATGAGGTGATGCAGCATCAGTGCTAGCAAGTTCAAGACTGCCATGTACCTTGCAGTAATGTAGTACAAGGGTCTGTGACTACTGTCAACAACCGTGGATTGCTTTAGCTTCCCTCCAAAGGCATCATGCTGTAACCTGGTTCCATTCAACACCTGAATAGAGAGTTTTCAGGCTAATGTGACTGATATAGCTAACCGTCTCTAGGGTAACGCTGCGGAGAGATGACATTTGCCCCATTTTAAATCAGACTGCTCAGCTCTTTGCAGCAGATATCCTAAAACAAACACTGACTCTTTGCCCCCTCAGTTGAAGTTGTAGCTTTCCACCTCAAGGATTTGGACATTCAGACACACACACACACACACACACACACACACACACACACACACACACACACACACACACACACACACACACACACACACACAGACTCACAGACGTTTAGCCTGGTGATGGAATGTGCTCCTTGGGTATTTGTTGTGCACACATGCTTTGGCCCGGGTCATGAGATCTCTGCTCAGGGACATGTTGCACTTTTCTCTCTGCACACATTCAAATGTTCTTGGCTAAAATCAGTGACACGGTAAACCTGAAATGTAAATGAATCCTTTCTCTAAGAATAAAAACAGAAGTGCATGCCGGCTGATAATTTATGTGGTTATAAAGATAAGACGTGATGAAATATTTATCTCACTGAAATTCTGCTTTAGTTTTGAACCAAGTCAAATGAATGATGAGGCAGCTTTCGTAGAAACAAGGATTTTCATTTCTCTCAAACCTTCTCTCCGTGTCCAAGGAGAAGGTCTCTGTCACTTTTTTTTCAGAATATTTCTGGTTTTTGCCTTGTTTAAATGAGAAAAACCCAACTCAAAACAGAAATGTCTCACCTTCAGGTTTATTTTGAAAGTAACACAGATCTATTAAATATCCAAAAACACCAGAGTATCCATGCCAGGCCAGTGGTTGGCAGTAGTGGTCGACTGAACATAGTTTTTGAACAGTGGATATGGATAAGGATAGAGCAGGACAGCCAATGGCTGATATTTAATGCTTATATTGCATTGCTGTTGTTGTTTTTGTGTTTGACAAATTATGGCAATGTAACAGTACTAATTGATAAGAAATAAAAGTGCTGAATTTCACCACATTTTGATAAATAAAATGGAAAACTTTTTGCCATGGTAAAATATAAACACATTGGGCTTATGAATCTATCCAGTTGTCTTAATTTCTTTTTAATACTAGGTTAATATTGTGGTCAAAATCAATAAATGAAATCATCATTAATTTATGTAAATTATAATGATTTAGGGTCCTAAACTTTGACCTGTTTTCATCAAGACAGACAAATATAACAACTTCAGACTGACAGGGATGTCGTTACTGAAAGCTCCCATGAGAAATGTTTGGTTTTGTTGTTTCGACTGTTCCTATGGACAACGCAGTCTCAGCTTATCTTGTCTTGTACATGCTAGGGTTCTTTATAGGAGCTTTAACTACCGGATGTAAGTAAGTCAGTAAAGATTATGTAGAGAGCACTTTTCACTGGTACAAATCATAAAGCAGTGTACATAAAATAAGTGCAATTAGATAAACATAAAACAGTACAAAAGATAAGTACATATACACACACCAAAAGGAATACAGTACAGGTGAATACGGAAATAAGTGCAGATATAAAAGATAGGCAAAAGAGACAAACAAAACCCTGTTAATTAAAAGCTTGTCTAAGTAAAAGAGCCTTCAACTGCATTTTAAAAGAATCCACTGAGTCGATCAACTGGAGGGAGAGGGGCAGATCGTTCCAGAGTCTGGGGCGTACAGCAGAGCTGGCCCAAGCCTCAAAGTGGCCCTAAGCAAAATTTGATTTTGGGGCACTCTATTTCTGCCAATAATATTGATTGCTGATCATTCACACACCTTCAGAAATCTCTTTGATTAACATTCCATGACATGCCTATATCTTTTTTTTTCCTCTTCCTCCTCTTTCTTTCTCTTTCTTTTCTCTGCTCCTGAAGGATATGTCATTTTTTTGCATCATTGTTTTGCCCCACAACTACCTGGGCTTTGGATGCTCAGTACACATTGCACAGCAGAAGGCACATAACGGTAGCGGAGCTTTGACATGTTGGCAGTAAGAATCATAGGTCTACATCAGCACTGAAATGTTTTTACTTTATTTTATTTTATTTTTACAATAATATATATTTGATCATACAGAAAGCATCACTCATACATGCAAAAAAATACATATATATTTGATATGCCTTGGGCCGGCTCTGCCATACAGTCTTAAAAGCCTGGTCTCCCCGAGTTTTAAAACGGGTCTTCGGCACCATTAGGGGGTTCTGGCCTGACGACCGAAGGGTGCACCCTGGGAAGTAGGGGCACAACAAATCAGTGATATATTGGGGGGCCTAACCATGCAGTACCCGGAAAGTCAGAACTAAAATTTCTAAATTGATACAAAAATTGACCGGTAGCCAATGATGTCTGAATAAGCTTGTGTATGCAAACGACTTAGCCTATTTAACAGAGAATGTGATTCACCACTATCACAAGAAAACACAGCGAAAAAGGGGCATGTATACACACCATTTTCAAGTCTATTTTCTCTCATTTTTAATATCTTTGAATCAGAAAAATTCTAAAAAAAAAACATAATCATCTCTGTTTGATGTTTACTTAGGAGCTCTGCGTCATGCTTGTTGTCTGTGTTATATATTTGCTCAGTTGTGTTATCAGACTGTTGGTCTTATCTCGAATTGCAGCAGAAGCTAATTCTCCTTCATCCTCTTATTGCAACAGGGTGGAATCAATAACTACTAAACCCCCATTGTTTGAGTGCTGGTGAAACACAGGAAACCTCATTAATGACTCTCTTTTTAGGAGAGCAGAGTCTAATTTAAGAACCACAGGCTCACTAGCGTAGTAAATCACATTCCTGCTGCCGCGTTTGTTGTGCCATTCATGAGTGTGTGCTCCTGTGCAGCTGCATTGTGATGAATTAAACATAGAGTGGAGAATGGGCTGGTTTTCTGTCATGATAGGAGATGACTGGTGTCTCCTTGGACCTCAGTCCTTCAGCGTGGGGGAAAGATGAAACGTGACGTAATCAGGAGGCGGGCGCTGACGTTTGATGTAGGCCGATTCTACTCGAGCCAAAAGGGGCGGAGCCTCATTCGTGTATAACCGAGTGAGAGCACATTTAGGCTACGTTTATTCTCGTTTATTAACCTGACACGCGCGTTTTATACACAGGCAGAAAATGATGGAAGAGCTGAAACCTAGTTTGACATAACTTTATCCGTTTCATGTGTGCGTCGTTATTTCCAACAGGGTATTTATAGGTAGAGTCATTTAGGTCTTCTATTCGGCGTGATTTGTGAGGTCGGTGCCGTTATATGAATGAATGACTGACATCAAGCAGAGAGCCTATCGGAAACGGAGAGAAACGTCAAATTCCAGCGAGAGACCTGGTAGCAGGAGAGCAGGAGCGGGCAGAAAACCTCTTCTATTCGGTTAAAATACTCGCACTACCTGGTCCTTGTGTCGCCAGCATGCCGAGCATGCGACAGTCTTACACGGTCACCGTACCCGAGGAGCCGCCGGCCGCCGCTTTCCCGTTCCTGAAGCAGGAGATGCGGAGGAAAGGCAGCATGTCCGGCTCCATGCTGGTGTCTACCTTCGTAGGGCTCCTCATAAACCAAGCCAAGGTAAGAGGCAGTGCCCGCTTCGTCCGTTATGTCACCAAACCCCATCGTGGAAACAGCAAAGTTGAGGTTGATGGCGCATTATCACTTTCTTATCGAGCTGGTAAACTCTCTGAACTGCTTTGTGAATCGTCTGTCATGTACTGTCAAATCAGTCTTATGTAATACCCGATAAATATCTAAGTCTGTGCTCAGTTATGAAGAGATTGTTCATGAGAATGTAGTATCCACCAAGGTACCTCGCTTAAACCTTATTTATTTATTTATTTATTCATTTATTTGGACAGGACAGTACCAGTTCATGGACAAGGAGAAGAAGACATGATACAACAAATATGTATGTCTATTCTCATCGTAAACCAGCCGGAGTTAGCTAAGGCTAATTTCCATCCGTTGTCCTCAAACAGAAAAGCAACAACAACAGACAACAATATCTTAGCAGTGAATGCTTATCAACAATGTGATCACGGACTGCACAAGAAATCGCAGGTTTATATTTCAACATCACAAAATTACTTTACTTACCTGCAGGATAAATGTCAGGTTTGCTGGTAAATGGGCTTTCCATGGGAAAATAAGACATACATTTTGCTTTGTTGGTGACAAATAGAGTTGAAGGAACAAATCACAGATAGGACCATTGTTGATTTTTAAAACTATAAATAAGCCCCATTTAGATTTTTATTTTAATTCTGGGGCTGTCATGGCTTTTATTGATAGATGGAGGAGCAGTCAACAGGGGAGAGATGCCACAGGGAGGAATTGAACCTGGACTGCCTGCCTACATGGGGCGCACCTAAATCACTGCGCCTCAAATACACTCCATTTATGCGGTTAAATTGTCTAGATTTTCTCATATTGTAATGAATATTGTAGGGAGAAAATGCATTTTAATGTTGCATGCAGTTAAACTTGCCCATTTGCTGTATGTACGGTTTCTTGACACAATCTGACATGCTATCTTTCATGTTCTGTCAGGTTTATGTCTGCAGATGAGAGTAAGAGTGAAGTCGAGGTTCATTGCAGGCAGTAATGTGAGCTGTAGTCAGTGTAAAGAGGACAGATGTTTATGTCACTGACAGAGTTATGTATCTTGTTAAAGATGATGTCAGTTTCACGTTGAATTGAGTCATTTGCAGAGGTAAGCCTCTCTTTTAAGCCGCTGTACTCCGCTGTGCCGGGATCAGTAGGCCTGCACTGGCAGGTCACTGGTTATATAACCACCTTTTAATCCCCCCTCATACACTACAGCTGCTCTAACTATACTGCCCTTTATGTATCCCACAACAGGCCTCTAATGGAAATAATCAAAGAACTAACCCATTCTGGCGGAGCTTTCTTAATGCCCTGGAACATCTCGGAAGTGCCTCTGGCCATTTCCATATGGACACATGTACAGATAAATGTAGGTCTGGTTACACAATGCAGCCAGGTCAGCCTTCATACTAGGCCGTGACACCCCCAATTAAAGCTGCTTTTATACTTTGCGCTTATTTGGGTATAAAAACAAAGACTCAGGGTGTAGAGTCATCTTATCTGCAAAGTGGAAAAGCATCCTAAAAATAATTAAAAAAAATATGACATAATTGAGAAAATTCCCTCTTATAACAGGTGGAATAGCAGGAAAATGAAAGGAGAAACAGATGTTTATGGAGATGTGATGATGGAAAATCCTTTTGTATTTGTTTGAAGCAAAGTTCTGTGTTGAATCATACATCTGTCCATCCATCACACGTCATTTTTTTATTTGAGTCTTTATGATGACTTTACAAGTGACGTTGAATGTGATGAACAAAGATTTGTGGACACCTCAAACAAGCACAGCAGCCCACTGATGGTAAAATGATTGCTGAAATTTGTGTCAGCATGTAGCCCCCAATACGACATAAGACTCTCAGTTGTACTCTTTGATTGACAGGTGTGGTGGTTGTCCACACCTGTAGATAAATGGACTTGTTTATTATTTTTTAAAGAGAGGTCTAAAGGCCCATTAGTCCTCTGTTTTTATCCTAATGTGAGAAGACAAAGAGAAATAACTTCTAGCTGCAGATGTCTGTGTGTGTGTGTTCCTGAGCCACACTGGAGTGTAGCCGCTTTGTGCCAGCTTTCTGTTATGTAATGAGAAATCACATTAGAATACACTTGAGTGCTTGCCAGGCCTCACAGCTTGGCATGCTTTCTGTTTTGTTGTCACCGTCCACCTGCTCCTCTCTCCTCCATCCTGTCCTTCTTCTTCTCCTTTCACTCTCGCTCAGCCCGCCCTCTGTTTTTGTTCATCTCTGTGCATGCACATGTGGATTTGTGAAGGAGAGAGGTATGCATTCAGGTGTGCTGACGTGAGGGCGTGTGTGTTGTTATCTGTGGTCATGGACATTTTTGCACAGCACAGACAGCTGGAAGTTGTCTCTGCACACTGTAAAGGGTTTAGTCTTTTGGCAATATCTAATTTGTAATACATTTATTCTGTTGTTGAGAAAGTTATGATTGAGTATTTGCTGATTCCATGTGCAGCAGATAGATGGATTTCTGAGTTATTCATGAAAGTTTTCTCAACTTCTCAACCAAACACTTGAAAAATTAATATAGAAGAAGTTTTCTTTGTTTTTTTAATCCTCTCTGGTAACTGGACTCTGTTGCAGGGTGGGCAGTAAACTGGTTTCAGTACCCTTTCTGGTGTCACATTTTGCCACAACATGATTTGTGCAGTTAATTATTCAATTGTCATGGTCAACCCCATTTTATAACTCAATTTTTAACACTCAAACCTAAAACTTTTTTTCTCTGTTCATACATTTCTAATTATTTAGCCTCTTTGTCTTTTCCCATCTCTTTGTGGTGGTAGAGTGGTGTTACCTCTTAATATTTTATGTGTACTTGACAGCCCTCCTTATGCTTTAACTATCTTCATTATGATAAAATATCCATAACAACACCAGCTGGCACTTTACAGTTCAGTTACTGATAAAGTAAAAAACAAAGTGGATGTAACAGAAATACTTGACATTCCTGAGGGTATTTGCGTCTCAGAGACGCGGCGTGTGTTAGTTTCTTGTGCAACACCAGCTCTTTTTTTTTTTTTTTGGTTCTTCTCTTTTAGATCTTTAAATTTTTGATGACATTTTTATGTTCAAATTTTGCAAGTCTAGCTCTGGTACTCTTTTATCACTCTGTATCAGCTGCTTTACAAACTCAGGTATCTAGATCAGTTTAGTGAGAGAAAAAGAAACCTAAAAAATCTGTCTTTGCAACTAAGCTCTTGTTCAAAATGCAGTATTTCAAAATAACAAGCCATTATACTCAGATCATCAAAACATTGTCAGCATACGCCTGATCGAGCCACACTTCTTCAGCAGGAGTAACTGTATTGTAATTTCTTACATGAAGATAAAACATTTTTATGTTAACCAATCAAATCAGAGTGGAGGCACATGTGGATTTTTCTGTTTTCGGACCATGGTGAGGTCCTCCAGCAGCGCAGCATGTTGTGAGAGGGCCCAGAGTTCAGTGTAATGTAAATACAAGCCTGTAAGCTCAAAGTTAACTTTTCCACCACTGACTGAGAGTTTCCTGGTAGAGAAAAACACCAGTGCAGGTGTGTGAAGGTGCACTTACATAAGACGCTTAAGCATTTCTTTGACCTCACATTCTCTCCATCTGTTAGCGATACAGTGTCGGGCTTTAGTGCGATAACCCGCTGAGTGAAAAGTGTCTTCTCACAGCCTCAGATCTAATGGGAAGCAGAGTTCATTGAATCAGAGGTTGTGTTTATTTGAATTCCTCTGAAAGACAGCCATTCCTCTCAGCAAGAGGATCTCACTCTGTTTGTGTTTGCATAGAAGTGTGTGTGCAGGTGTGTGTGTGCAGGTGTGTGTGTGAGCATGAGCTGTGCTTCTATGTTACCGAGCACTGTGGTGTCGCAGGGTTTTCATGACAATACAGCATCTTTTCAGCCTCCATGTATGAAAAAAAGCAGCAATAAGAATTATTGTGTTGTGAGGAGGGATGGACGATATGAGCTAAAAAAAATTTAGCACTAAAAGATTTGCCACTCTGCCAATAACGATAAAATTCCTAATAAAAATAATATAATTCCAATCTGTATTTTTAACTAATTTTGTCTTAAGCACACCAGTTGGAATATTTAAATAAGATACTTAACCACAATTTTGAGTGGTAGGTTTTGGAGAAAACTAATGACACAAACAAGTCTCAAATGTGAAAACATTTTCAACATTTGTTAAAAACCCTTATTACACAGAGTGAACAGCAGCAGCAGATCCACTGTCTGATGTCAGGCAGACCTTATTGCAATAATCTAAACCCCATGCTTGAAGGAAATCCTTCATGTGGAGCCTCGCTCAGTAACAAGCTGCTCAGAAACATCTTCTTCATTACCTTCAGCCATGTTTGTTTTTTATTCTGCTCTGTGTGGGCTTTGGCTGCGGGTCCGCTGCTCACGCTTATGTCATCAACTTGCATTTATCGAAACTTATCATGAGATGGCAAATATTTATCATGGAGGATTTTTCTGATGATATATTGTGAACTTCAATTTATCGCCCATCCCTAGTTTTGAGTAGGTAATAGTGAAAATTGGAATCCTAAACTTGATGAATTAGTCTGCAGTTGCCTGGATTGCAGGTCAGAATGTTGCTCCACCTTTCTAAGATAGTTGTGGTCACCATCTCTCCACTCTCAAGATCAGCCTGAGACAGAAATGAGTGATTTTGCAACAGTGTCTCTTTTTTTGCAGATGAATTTGATATGGTCTGTGTGTGTGTGATCAAGTTGTCCCTGCAGGGTTTTGATGTTGATCTGCTGTTAAACATGTTTGACTATTGTTGTGCAGACATGGTCCATGGTCATAAAAACCTCGGAGGACTGGCAGCAGAGCTCAGGACAGAGTAACATGTTGTGATTTCTGATGACACACTCACTGGTGGGATGCAACTGATTGAGTTACTTTCTCCAAGTCAGCAGTGACATCTTTGATTTTTCTCTCTTTGTGAGGCAGTTATTGAGATAACAATGGCATTGCAACATATTGCATCTACATCTTTACACAAATGCTAAGCATCTGACAGTGTCAACAGGCAGAGAGGAAAACAGCCAGACTCTTCTCTGCAGATCGATTTAAAATGACGTGTGTGATGAAGTTTTGCCTGGAGTTGCCTTTGCTCTTGAAAATTAGCTGTAGTCTTTATGGATTTTGAACCAATCAGAATAAGTATTTGACACAGCAAGGTAAAACTGTTGCAGTAACAGTATTTGCCATCCTGAAAACATTAAAATCAGCTCCTGTATCAATACACACATGCTACACATCTGGCTCTAGATACAGAAATTACACAGGTGATAGAGCAGAGTTCAATTCAAAGAAACTGTGTAGTTCTTAGTGTTGTTTAGCGGGACAAGCTTGACAGGAATGAAATAAGATATCCACAGATTTACCCAACTTCTCTTTAATAAACCTAGCATAAATAATTTGGCTTTTGCTGATTTAAATAGATTTCTTTTATATCTGCTTGAATAGTTTCATAAACGCTGCCGTCGTGGGATAAAAAGATTCAAAACAAATGTTATTTAAAAGAGAAGGCACTGACAAAGTTTTTCTTGAAATACTTGGAGCATAATTTGCGATTAAAGAAAGTAATCAATCAAAAAAATCACTGGAGAGCAACACAAATGTTTTGAAATACAATAAGATATTGTATTTTGATCGAACATCCTGATAATTTTGCATTTTTGCCCTAAAAAAACAAGCTCTAATAACTGATTTGATCCCTCACTGCTCTCTTTGAAACAATACATGCGTCGTCTCTGTTTCCATATCATGTCTCAACACTCTTTGTGTGTCTATGTGCGCGTACACACACACCCACAGGTGTCACTGCGGTTCTCATGGGACAATCTCAGAGGCAGAAGAGGTAACTCATACAGGGAGAGAGGGAGAGATGTTGTTTATTGTGGTCTGCCAAGTCGAGAGACAGGTCAGAACAGACTGTTCTCTCTTTGCTTCTATCGGGCTGCTGTGCCAGCCAATCAGCAGTTGGCGTTCTGCTCTGCCAGGTGGACCCGGGCATCCTGCTGCTAATGTTGCGGGTGTGAAGTTAAGTTTACAGCCCCAGAGACAGCAGCAGCAGGGAGGGGGAGACTTGTTATTGCTTTGGAGTTGGAGGCACGTCATTACAGCAGTGCCAGTTCTCTATTAAATATTAGTCATCCAGCTTTTCACTTCCCACAGGTGGGCATGAATATTGGGTTTTGATATTACTATGTCTGCTTTATCAGAGAGTCCAAGTGTGACCATGGTGTAAAAGCTACAGAAGTCCTCAGTAAACATGCACCCAAAGATGTACATGGTAGTTTATTTCTGGTTCTTTAGTTTTTGTTGTTTGATCTTGTTTTTCTTTATATGATTAATCTTTCCAATTGTCTTGAGAAAAGAACTCAAGTAACTCATCTCAGGAAAACAGGGTAAACAAAAATCTTCCACCGCCTCTACAGATTACATTTTTGACCTGTTCTTGGAAAAAAAACTTACAAGTCATCTAATGAGAAAATGAGGAAGCTCTAAAATGAAAAGAAACTTGATTGACTCCATTAAAATACCTGGATTTATATCATCAGGTTGCTGGAGGTAAACTATTCCACATTTCCTGACATAATGCAAGCAACAGTCAGAAAAACCTGTTGCACCCCGTCCAGCTTGACAATTTATGTCAGCAGGACAAATAAAGGAGCGCAGACATCCTAATCCAACAGAAGCAGATGCTTGGGGCTGGCTGCAGAAGCAACAGAAACCACATACACACCCATTAGAAAAAGCAGATCCGTACAGCAAAAATAAACGTGTTTACAGCCTGGTTTAACACAAGACTGTGGTCTGAATAACACTCACTGAACAAGGAGTGGATGTTTGCTTTGAATGGGTCCAGCTAGCTTTACTGACAGGAACTGTGACCTTCATCTATCTATACAGTCTGTGGTCTTAACTCTTTAAATGATCATAATTATAGTTGTTAATTGACACCCCCAACAAGTATCTCAGGCTGTCCAAGCTCAGAAAACCTGAATTAAACATCAGTATAGTTTGTCTTTGGCGCTTTGTTTGTTTTATCACAAAGTCAATCCTTTAAACCAGAGCCATAAAAAAAGAAAGCTCTTTTCCTATAGCCTTCTCACCTTTCTCCCTTCTCCTTTCCCTCCACCTTTCATCCTCCGCCCCTCTGTTTGAGTTAAATGAGCTCACTGGATGGACAGATTTCCTCCCCCTGCCAAACTGGGCACAAGCCAAAAGGACATTTCCGCTGTCTCTTATCCCCCTGCTCAGGGAAGCAGTTCGACCTGTCCTCTGGAATGCTTTTTAATGTGGCTCCTCGGCCTCAGCAGGGAGCAGAGTTTCAAAAGTCGCCCGAGCTAATCTGACATTTCTGAACAGAGCGTTTATGCAGAGCGAGCCCCCTGAGCCGAGTCTTCTATGTCCAGTACCAATCAGTCTGCTCACAGGGAGCGAGTGGGAATATGAGCAGAGGATGTTTGTTTTCTCCTGTGATGATGTTGGTTTGATTTATCCTTCTCTTTATTCCTCTCATCCTTTCATAACAAAAGTCCTCTGCTAGAACACCATGATCGCTCTCTCTGGTGCAGTTACATTCATTCACAACTGCAATTGAAGATTATGCAGATGAGCTGACAAATAACTCTGTTATGTAAGCAAGAAAGCCGGTAAATTATCATATTGTCAAAGTTTGACAAAGTGTCGGTTCATGAGTGATCCATGAAGTCTCTCCTCATTTGCTCAGAGTGAACTTTTTTCCCCCCATATTTAATGTCAGTTTTTCCTCTACTCTGAGCTTTGACTGTAAAAGAATGAAGAATTTTTGTTGCTGTTTGAAAGAGATTCAATTTGACATAAATAAACTGAAGGTGCAATTAGACTTTTCAACTGGAGTAATAGTGAGGAACAGGCTTCCTAGGAGCTTGTAACGGGTGGATGCAGGATTTAATGAGTTCATTTACAATTAAGCAACACTCCTCGTGCATGATTTATGCTATCCTTATGCATGCAATGAAGCTGCTTTACACCCTTTTACACTCACCAGCACAACCCTTATTTCCTTTCTTTATTCTGTCAGTAAATCCTGTTACAGGAAGGTAAAAACTGTCAGACTGCTTCGCCTGTCATCTTAGATATTCTGTTTACATTAGAGACTACAGAGAATACACCCCCTTCTATGCACCTGACAGGGAAAAAAATCACCCTGTGAGTAACAATGTGGGGAAAACCTGACCTGAGAATTTTAAGCATATGAGAAGTGGTCAGTTCTATCATGGAAGTTATGATGGCAAATATTCGTCAACAACCTTTTTTTGTGTCAAAGACAGGATGATAACAAGCTTAAAAATACATGGATGATAAAAACAGGAAAATATGCTGTTTTCATTCATGGGATGAGACAGGACATTCAAAATCCTTGTAAATAATAGGTTAGACCATAGACTGTATATAGAATAGAAGCCGTCTGCCTCCTTGCTGGGTGAAGCCACCCCAAGAACAGCACCCTCAGGTGACGGGCTGCAGTATAGGTCATAAATCCTGCCTCCTCCAGCAATCCTTATGGGGCTGTGGACAAAGTTTATAAATTAATTACACAGAACATATTTTTTTTTCCCCTCTGGTTGTGATGTTGACATGTAGTTACTGTAAGACTGGTTTGTGCTCAAGTCCTCTTTTTTCTGTGCAGCTCCATTTTTAAAAGTTATTAGGAGGTTCATGTTTTCTATGATTGACACTTGATACAGCCTACGGGCGTACGAAGATTGCATAGGTCACCTGGTTTGAGCCGAGTGTCATCACAGCGACTCTCAGCAAGTCTTCCACCAAATGCGTACAGTGCTAGTGCGCAATGTTGGTTTCAGAAAGTGGAGGAAAACCACGGAAACACAGAGAGCTTTTTGGCTTCAAATCTGTATACTGGCGGAGGGTGGAACCAAGTTGTCCGTAGTATATACAGTCTGTGGGTTGGCTTAAAGGGCAAAAAGATTGAAATGTAACCAAAACAAATTTCTGTCTCTGGACTAAATCTAAAAATAGCTGCCAAAAGGAGCATGGTGTGAAAAGACCTGAAGTGGGAGAGTTACCAGTCCAAGATGACTTTTCTTTCTTTGTCAGTCTCCTCAAGCTTAGCACTGCTCAGTCAGCTCCATGTGCAGTCAGTGCTGGACGCCAGTATTTCAGTATTTTTAACCTTTTAGTCTTACGTAATATCTGTACTCCTATTGATGTGCCTGATCGTGAATCTCTTTGTTTGTATCTTTCATGCTCTAGTGTTTGTGCATGTAGAGACCACTTGATCCCTTTAAAGGGTCACCAGTTTTGCAGTTGCTGTGTTTGTTTATATGTTGAATCGTGTTGCACTGAGCTTTTCTATTGGCTCTATCAGGAACATTTACCTTCAAGAACAATGGAGCTTATTTAGGAAGTCAGCAGAGTACTTCTTATCTATGACAGTATCAACACCTCAGCCATCATTATTAGGTATGACTGACTTTGTCTTTCAAACATAGGTCGTATAGATTCCAGGGATGTGACATATTTGAAGATCACAGGAAAGTTCAACACAAGAAGCAACAATGGATACAGTTGTGGGGTCATCTCTCTTGCAGCGTCTCAAGGGTTTAAACCTCCAAAGCTTTTCGACAAAGCTTTCATATCCCTCTGTAACATTAAAGATTCATGACTTACTAAGCTATAAACAAACTTGACATGCAGAAAACATGTTTTAATTAATTATTCATCAAGACACAGGAGAAATTGTGCATATAAAACCTCTGCTAAGACAGAAACAGAACAAAGACTTTCAAAAGCAACACAACAAACTCTGAAAAGACCTTTTAGCAGCCGTGTTTGGATGGGCCTTTTTTAGAGCACACTCAATTTTTCACTGTGATGAAAATATATTATTGAATACAATTACCGTAGACTTTAATCCCACTGCTCCCTCTGTGCTGGTTTCAAATGCTTTCATAGCCGAAGCAGCAGAATTTGCATGACAGTATCAGCTGTCATTACAGTCATGCTGGAGGCTGGGATCAGAGCGTGAGTCTGTAATTTGGTTCATTGTCACACGCACACACACATGAAAAGATCCTGTTTGACACACTGCCTTTAAAAATGAAGCTTTAATGACTTGGATCATATAATTACATTTTACAGTATGTCTGTCTGTCAAACAGAGGAAGGTGCTGTGGATTTTTATCAAAGACATATTATTAAGAAAGCAAGTGTACGAATAATCTTGTTTCTTTAATTTAAATGCCTTTACTTCAAACAGACACAGTGTTTATATTCCTCAGCTGTACTTTTTTATGTGAATTAAAGTTTTATAAAAATTTAAGAAAATTGATATGGCATAGTTTTTAAACTTTTGTGGAACTGTTGCATCTTTACACTTACATTAAACAGTGAAATACTTCAAGGGTGCACTCATGTAGCCTTAGATAAGTGTAGCCACACAAACTTCATCTGGAGCACAAAGCCTGTAATACATACACGGTCCACTTTGTCTGGTGTGTGCAGTATTAACTGTATATCACACCGTTGATCAGTGTTTCTGCTCTATGCTCTGCTATGATGTTGCATGTGAGCTGTTTTGAATAGAAGAATTTGCATGTAAAAACAAATGCAACAAATGTAATCAAGACACAAATACTGTCAGCCTCTGTTTGTTCATAGTATTACCGTTCTTGATTTTAAAAATTCATTATTTAGCCTTATTTTTAAAAATAATTTCCATCTTAAGTTTGTCTGATTATCAACTCAAAACATGTTTATAATTCCATCCCATGACCACTCGAGTCTGGTGATTCAATCCTCTTGTTGGGTCTCCAAACTCTTCCTCTATCCCCATAAGCGGTTGATTTCAGTTCGGCACCAAACATTTTAGGCTTTAACTTATGAAAGTTTGCACAGTTCATACGTTAAAGCCTAAAAGTATCTGGACTTTTTCCTGCTAAGCTTGGGCAAAGTTTCTTTTGAAATCAGGATGAACTGCTGCAGGTAAAAGTCAGAAAAGTTTGCTCATAGTAAGTGCAAGTGCAGATGTTCATATTAAGAAGGCTGCTTCTCTGCCCAGTTTTGCCTCACTTGTCTCTCTTATGTGTTTTAACAGTTTCCATCATAGTTTATATCATGGAAACATCCTTACACATGTTGTAGCGAAGTTATCACGGAAACAATCACCATCATGAAAAACTCCTTCTCTCCTGCCTGAACCACTCAGCTGCACTCCCTTACTTAAACAAAGCAGTATTTATTTATGTCCTCTTTAAGTATTTTAAAGGCAAATGATAGGGAAAATCTCCTGGGGTACATGTGTGTGAAATAGCATGTTTTTGAGTAAAAAAAATCAGAGCTTTACTGTCCTGAAATTATTCTAAAGAAGCACTGTACAATAAAACAGGAAAAAGGAAGAGAGAGAGAGAGAGAGAGAGAGGTGACATGGGAAAAGAGGAAAGAACCAGGGCCATCCACTTGAGACATAAACCTTTGAATATAGATTTGACAACAGTAAAGGTTGAACCCCTTTTTACTTGATTTTATATTTAAGTCTTAGGATGAGGTTCTGATCACTTCTGCTTAACAACCATCACACAGTGTAAGATATCATTTGGATAAAAATAAAGTCAGCTTCAGCCTGTTGAAGAGCTGCTGACTCACCAGAAGTCAAGTCATCACAGTTTGAGTGTCTCCTCAACACAAGAGTCAAACTTGATTCAAAACCAAAGAAATGTTGTAGATTTGAGTACAGTCGTCTGTTTTCAGCTTCACTCTAAGTCACATCTGATCCTTACACTGAGTCACACGTTCTCAGCCCTGTTACCGCCATGTCACCATGTCCTCCAGCTTTCCCCATTCTGCGAAAAAATAAGAATAGGGTTGCTATAGAGACAGAGCCGGAACGTTGTTTGTCGTCGGGGTGACGTTTGCCAAGAGGGGCCGAGGGCTCAGCCAATCACAGGCGTTATTAAAGGCAAAGCTGCTATTTTCGGTACCAGCCGTGGCATTACTCAGCAGAGTGCAGCAAAGTCAGACATACACATTCCAGCAGTGTGTCTGTGTGTGTGTCTTTGTGTGTGCTTGTGTAGAGATAACATTTAAGGTGACTGGTAAGGATTTTTCCTGCATCCTGTCATACTGCAGACATCGTCACTGTGGTACTCAAGCTGCATACACAACGGGGAGTGTGTGCGTATGTATGTGTGTGTGCGTTTATGTCAAATGGCTGTGGCTGATCAAGTGCTTCATTCACAGTGAAATTCACAGAAAGGAGGATTTAGATAAGCTGGAGTTAATTAAACTGTAGATTTTTCCCCTCTGAACACAAGCCAGATAGCAGAGGTTATTTATGTAACAGCTTTTGCTGTTTCAGCACCACAGCACCGCTGATGAACATGCAAACTAGGCTGGCAAGATGTGATAAAACAAGTCTATAGAGTGTATTTACATTGTTCAGTGTTGAAATAATCAAGTTCAATATATTCACAAATATTTAAGAGTGCATGGAGTTATAACTCTTACTCTCTCTGTTTATCTGCTGTCTTATGTTAACCTTAACATCAAAATGAACCAAAAAGGGTCTTGGAACAGAGGACAGGGTTTAGCTTTTCAAGTATTACACAAAGAAAAAGGCATTTGTAAGTCTCTAACTGGTTTTAAAATATATTTTATTCATTTTCTATTTGTTAAAACTTTCACACCAGGTTTAGACATTTACAGAGGGCATCTGTTACTCAGAGGAAACTAGTTAACCTTTACCGTTACACGCAAATACCTGTAATTCAGATCTCATTAGCCAACACGTCTGTGAATAAACTTGGATTTTGTCACGTTTTCAGCGCTGAAAGGTTTCTGTTTATCCACAGGTGAGGGTAACAAAGGGGGTTATGTGGGTGAGTTAGATTTCAGCCACCACTGAGATCAGGTGATAGGCTAAGTTGCTCTCCACCTCGAATATATATAAGCTCAGGTTACCGTGCTGTTAGTTTGTCTACTTAGCCAACAAATACCATATTGATTAGAGAGACATCCTCACTTATAAGACAGCATCCCTCTTGGTTTGCCTCACTGTAGTTGTCAGCTGGCTGTGCTCCTCAGAGGAGGGCAGGAGTGTATTTCTTATCCGCCCCCATCTTCTTTGTTAACTCTTCCTCCTCTCAGCTCCTCAGTTACATAACTGCTCAACTTATGTAATAAAATTTAACCGCAGCAGCTGATGACATAAGTTCTGTAAAGCATTTGTATCATTATAAGATTTGGAAATCACATTAATATGCTCAGCCATCTGTTGTGTTGCACTCGGATTAAAGTGTCTGTTTGGTGGTTTGTTGCCCTGAGAACTCTCAGAGTTCAAAGCCGCAGCGCAGAAACTCCTGAAGGTGCTGCGATTCTGTGTTATCTACTGTTGATGATCAGTTCTCTGCCATTTGGGAGTGATTACCAAAAGGAGAAAAGGCTGTGTGAGATAACAAAAACAAGTTCTTCTGTGGAGATGCTCACCATGAAAATAAACCTCCTGTCTGTTATTTTAAGATTTACGCACACACTCCGGTGCTCTTCAACCTCAAGTCTGAGTCCATGTTGACTGTGTTACAATAAATCATGCTGATAGACGGTCCTGTATTTTTCAGTGGAAGTTAAAGGAGAAACCCTAAGTGGACATGCATCTATGAATTTGATGTGATAACGAGTTAATGAGTTGTTTTCTCAAGATCTCGACTCAACAAAAATGACCAGAGTGATTATAGCGTGTCTCCAGATTTGCAAAAGCTCAATGCAAACTTATAATAGGCCTAACTTACTTAACTATTGCAGGCAGAGGCAGCATTGCATGTGAAAGTCTAGTCTCTCATACTAACCAGCTTTTATTTTGTGTTCCAGATCATCAGAAATTATCTTGACAGCAAGAGTAAACTGGCATTGCTATAAGAGATAAATAGTTTGAAATCTCCTGATTACGACCAGAAACAAACTTGCTACCAATAGAAAACAGAGAGAATAAATAGTGAGTTGTGTTTCATAGAGAGCGCTGCTCTGATGGCTATTATTGTGTCATTCATTGCAGTTCTGTGGTCATGTCTGGAGTCATGTTGACATTATTTTAAATGCATGGACCAGGCGCTCTGATGCAGACTACAAATGCATTATTAAGTACATTATGTACACAGAGTATGAAAATACAAGACTTTCCTGTGAGTTCTAAGGCTGTATATAAACTAATAGTATGGCCAGTTTCAAAGTGAAACAGGTGATAAAACTACAACTGCATGTTTTTAGCATGTTGTGTTCCTCACATACATCTTTTTTTCTTATTGTAAACCTCACATGACTCCCAAATGTGCTTTCAAATGCGTCCTCATACTCAGGCTGTTAAAATAAATTAGTTTCATATCATTTAAGCTTGGTTTTTATATTTTTAAAGGAGGATTTTAGACATATTTATGTTTGTGTTTTTCTGTGTTATTTTGCTGTGAGCCAGGAAAACAACGGTACATTCTCTGTCACCTCTGAATTTTTGTTATCACCAAGAAAAAGATGAAAACAGTGAACATTTGAATCTTAATCTGATTTCATTTTTATCTTTCAGAATTCAAAGAGTGCTCAAGGCCTGGTGGGACTAAAGAACCTTGGAAACACTGTAAGTATAACCTGTATGTTTCTTTGTTTTTATTTTTGGGTTTACACTGACAGGAGTTTGTTGAGTTCACACAAAATCTATCTACCAGGTAACAGGCAGGAGAGCAGCTCTTAAAATAAGTGTGTGTTGATGTTAGTGAGCACACAGTAACCTAATCAGCGAGCCCTGAACTATGGACCAGGGCAAACTCACTCTCTCTCTGAGACTGGTTTGATCTTACCAGATTGCACGTGTCTCATGTTGACACGTGAATGGTGCTGAGTATACACAGCACTGTCTCTGACAACATGCCTCCATGTGTGCGATACCTCACCATTATCAATATTTACGCAGCGGCTCTTACTCTTTCTTTTGAGAGGTGTTAAGAATTCAGAACAACAATTTTTGATCCAGAAAACATATTTTTTTCACTTCAGAATTCTGTCGTTATGTTGTCAAGAAAAATCTCTGGTTTAAAGACCCACTCCGATGAAAATCATGTTATCCCAGTTTTTTAACATGTTTATGTGGCATTTTTCCGATGCTACAGGACATATCATGAGAAAAATAAGCGTGAAATTGCATTTCTTAGTATTTCTGCATTCAAATCACTGTGAACCTCTGGCAAACCCAAACGGCAGATTTAGATACAGTGAGATTTCCTATGTCATAAATCCAAGCTCCGCCCCCAGAGCCCCCCTATGCAGGCCAGACCCCTGAGAAATAGAGAGGACGATCGTGGATCAAGCGTCTACGTTAGCTGATTGCAGTACTCTAAGAAAGCTAATTATGATATATCAGATTTCATCATGTCCCCAAAGACATTAGTGTCCGAGAGCTGAATAGCTCCTATGTTACCTGCCACTTCTACTACCACACCAGCAAAGTTAGGTTGCAAGCTAGTGTGAAAATAAGTGTGCAGAGCAGCACTGTCTCTGCCCACGACTCAGAGGTGAATTGCTAATAAGATACTGGAGCTCTGCAGAAAAAAAGCCCTTGAAAAAGACACAGGTAAAATGATTTTGGCTAAAAACTTCATAATCACAATTTAAAGACCACTGAGAACACTTTCAGTAGTAAAAAAAAGATTCAGAGTGGGACTTTAAGAAGCAGACCAGAAATTTAAGCCCAACAGAAAAACAATACCTCTTATCTTTGTGTGCGTCAGAAAACTTTGAAACACTAAGGCAGGGTAATTGTTTTCAAAGAGAGACATAACACATTGTGACATTGTGCTTAGTTCAACTCAAGGGATTGCTTGTGCTGGATAAAGAAACATTGTGATTCACAAACCCTTTAAAAAAAACAGAGAATATTGTTTTCTAAACTTTTGTTTTGGAACAAGAAAAACTGATAAGATGTTCTGAAATATTGCAAGTATTGATGCCAAGCTATGCTCCTAAGGTTCAAGTCTATCTTTGGTGTTATGTACAGATTAAACAGGGTGTCTAGTCCTGATAAATCAGGGTTAGTATATCCAGTCTAAATGCAAAGCTAAGCTGCCTCACTGCAATCTACAAACTCAGCTTCTTCCAGTCTTGCATTTTATGATTAGATTGATGAATCCATAGACTGTCTATTTTAAGTTTCCAGGCTGCTCATAATGAAAGTTTGATTCCTTTGATAAAACACAGGTGAAGTCTTTCTCCTAGTTCTGATTGTTTATGCTGAGCTAAATTTGCTGACTGGGCTCTACGGGATTCTGTAATCTGTGTTTCTATTTTTAGCACTGATGCTAAGCTATGCTAACGGAACACACGCTTTTAACCAAAGATAAAACAAATAAACCAAGAAATGTTGATTTTTTTTGTGTTGTAATTGTGCAGATAAGTTGATTTTGTTTCGTTGTGAAGAGCTCGGTATTTTTTTTCTTTTGCTTCTCGGCTTACCGGCTCTTGCCTCCAACCTCAGCTTGTCATATTTTAATTTCTCTCCCTTGGCTTATACAGACACATGTGCACAGTAATAGTTTGAGAGCTTAAGAGTTGGCAGACGTGGGATTTTGTTAGTTTTCAGTGAAAAGACAAGAGTGTTGTTTCTGTCTTCTCAGTAAACCACACCTTTAAAGTTATCAAGGCTGTGTTTAGAACCTTCATCTATCCCTTTAATTACATGGGGAGGATTAACATTAAGAGCAAAGAGGACAAACATTTCCAACAGTGGTGGATTATTTCATCTTTAAATAAGTGTTTTTCTGTTACACCATAGGAAGAAGACTGAACAGCTGATAGATTTGAGGCTAAACTTGACGTTGTCACACTGTCATTGATCTGTTTCTGATGTTTCTCTCTCCCCTTACAGTGTTTCATGAACAGTATCCTGCAGTGTCTCAGCAACACACAAAGCCTGCGAGACTACTGCCTGCACAACTCGCACCGCAGAGACCTTAACAACAACAGCCGCACCAACACAGCCCTCATGCAAGGTGAGAGACGTGGCGTTCAGGCCCTCTGGAGTCTAAAACACACACTGCAACACACTCAGTCCCTCTCCTCTGGATCTAACTGCACCTCAGGGAGTTGGTGTGGGAGACTGTTGGGACTCGAAAAGAGGTTTTCTGTCTTTAACTTGAGAGCGTACAAAATCTGCCTTTGATGCACACTTGTCTATCAGATCCAGCATTAGCTTGTTTTCTTTGGTCTGCAGCTAACGTCTGGGGCAGCATAACAAGGGAGAGGAAAACTTGTTTACAAAAATATTATGTCATTTCACATTTTGTACCACCACAGGCTGTTGCCTCTGATTTTCCAGTGTGTGAGTAATTTGGTTATTTGTGTCGTGTCAGAATTTGCCAAGCTGATTCAGACCATGTGGACGTCGTCCAGCAGCGAGGCGGTCAGCCCGTCTGAATTCAGAACTCAGGTCCAGAGATATGCACCCAGATTCGTCAGATACAGGTAGGCTCTGTTTCTCTCTTTCACTCAGATGTTTATCATCTTGACGTGGATTTTTATGAACACTGTGTCAGCTCATATTTACATGACTGTGAGAGAAGTAGTCTAAAACAATCAAACATTGGTTAATACTTCTGTTTTCATGTCCTGCAGCCAACAGGACGCTCAGGAGTTCCTGCGCTTCCTCCTGGATGGTCTTCATAATGAGGTCAACAGGGTTACCGTCAGGCCGAGGGGCACAATGGAGGACTTTGACCACCTGCCGTAAGTGACCTACTATACAGACACAGTGTGTGTGTGTGTGTATATATGTGTTTGTGTTTATGTGTGCCTGTACTAACACCTTTCTGTAATGTAAACTATGATATACAGTATATGTACTGTTTAACTAAAGCAAGTTGTCTGCCAGTAAAAAAGGACAGAATTTAACTTCCAGGATTTTTCAAAGAAATAAGTCTTTTCAGAGAACACACACAGATGTTTAAATAGGGTGCAGCAAAAATTAGGAACAGCTCAGATTGTGGCCGCCAAGTTGAACTCTCTGTCAACTGAGGTTATTTCTGACTCATTTTCTGAGCTACATCACTGATGTTGACGTTGAAAAGCAGAACCACAAACTGATTCCCAAAATAACAACTTCAGCTTCCTCCTGTAGGACGGTGTTAAACTTTATTTAACACTCAGTCAAACCAGAACAGTGTGAGCACCATGGACTGTATGAAAAACCTGTATGTATGTATGTGAAGCGATGTCAGTCATTGGTTTCAAATGACGGATTGTGGAACAAAATGACTGTGGTCATCATTTTAGAAATGCTTACTCAACCTGACCCAGAAACAGACAAAGAGGCGGAGTTTAGGTGGTTTAATTTTCAGTTTAATAGCTACAAAATTAAAATTTGTTTATGGAAGAAGAAATGAGCTTTCCAGACCATTCAGGGATTTGAAACTGCTGACTGTTGTCGTCAGTTTGTCCTCGTCTGTCTTGTCTGTCTGATGTCCTAACAGTCTAAAGTCTCACAGGTTCTCCACATTCAGGGATGAAGAGAAAGGGAGGAAGATGTGGAGCAAATATCTGGAGAGAGAAGACAGCAAGATAGTGGGTAAGTGATCACACGTCAGGATCAAAGTTAATGTATTTTCAAGAACCTGATACTCTTTACCTAAGGAATACAATTTGCCTGAGATCAATGGAGCGGTCTTTAAATGTGATATTTTTATCAGCCTTGTGTCTAGACTCTTTGTGGTGAGGTGGGTGAAACCCAGACACTCTAATTCAATAAAAGTCTAAATAAAAAACTGAATAATTCTTCCTCTTTTCTCTTGTGCCGTTATGATTATATTAGACCTGTTTGTGGGGCAGCTGAAGAGCTCTCTGACCTGCAGGCACTGTGGTTTCTGCTCTACTGTCTTCGACCCGTTCTGGGATCTGTCTCTACCTATCGCCAAGGTAAGAAAACTCACACACACGCACACACACACTCACACAGATAAACATACACATGCGGATGAGAGATCCTCACATAGCCACTCACAGACGGACAGGTGGTTCAGAGGTGACTCTCCTTGTCTGTTCATTTACTGTCGATAAGGTTGGGCTGAAATGTTGCCGTGTTTATATCCTGCTGTGTGTGTTTTGTGTGTCGTTGCTTGCGTATTGCTCATATGGATACATCTCTTGTTTGTGTGCAGACGGGTTACTGTGAGGTGAGTCTGATGGACTGCATGCGGCTCTTCACCAAAGAAGACATCCTGGACGGGGACGAGAAGCCGGTAAGAACCAACAGAAAGCAGATCAGGATCAGCTTCATGTTGTAGATTTGAAAGTATCTCAGCTCGGACTGATGTTACACCTGTAGCCAAAGCTAGCAGATGACACTCTAGTATTGTGATTACACCTGAGTGACTTGAGCAGATGTGGGTCATCGCAGTCTTTGGGTTGGAAACTATCAACTGTATCTGGCAACTCTAGACATGCTCACGTGGATAATATTTCTTTATTTTCATCCACATTATTGCGATTGAAGATATTGGTTTAAATATTTACTTGTAATGGGGCCTGACATTTACATACACCTGTTTACCTGTACAGCTGTGCCTCAAGCACAAAAAGATGTTATTCCACCTTGCACCCATTTCCTCTTCAGGTCTGTTATGAGATAAAATGATGAGAGTACTTGACATAATACAACGCCCCGATGGGAGGAATGTACACATACAGACCAGCTGAAAAGAGGTCCAAGATAAAGACTTTCCTGGTTTAATAGAGGGGATTAATATTATTAAGAATACTATTAGACCATTTATGGCTTTTCAGACAGTGAGGAGTCAACATGCATGGAGCAAAGGAGAGGCTTTAAATCACTGCTCCAGAGTCGACGCTGTTTTTTTTTATTGGTTTGGATTCCTTTGTGCATCTGGCGGCTGGTACACTCTGAACTTACTATGTGTTTTGTCTCCACAGATGTGCTCCAGGTGTGAGGTCAGGAGGGTTTGTGCGAAGAAGTTCACGATACAGAAGTTCCCCAAGATCTTAGTGCTGCGTATCCTTTCCCTCTGAACATGAGTGTGTGGTAACGTTGTGTTAAAATCAACATAAAAGTGAGCTCAGAGAGTGTGTTTACAGTTTGGAAACGCTGCCATGTGGAATGAAAAGTCTGAAAGAAGACATGGCAGAGACAGTGTTAGGTGAATCTACTGACAGGTTCACATGGTTCAGTTTTCCCTTGACTCCTCATCTTCCTGCCAGACCTAAAGCGTTTCTCTGAGGGGCAAAGAACCGGAAAACTGTCCACCTTTGTGAACTTCCCCGTGGCAGATCTGGACCTGCGGGAGTTCGCCTCTCAGAGCAGCAGTAAGTTCTGTGTTCTGTGTAGTTCACCCAGTTTTTAGTGGAGAATCAAGCTTGTGTTCGAAATTTCCAGGCACCAGGGACCAAGTGTTGAAAACTCTGTGAAAACATAAATTTATAAGATCTTTTAGCTGCACATTAAGATGTTTAAAAAACTCTTTTAAACAAATATTTTTGTGTTCAAATTCCTTTTTCATTGTCTAATTTATTCATTAATTTTATTCGGACTGTTAAAAGTTAAGAGCAAGTTTCCACAGAGATTTAGAGAGAGCCAGCTGAGTCAAAAACATGGTTTAGACTTAACAAATCCTGTAATCTCACTTCTTACACAGGATCAGCTGTTTGAGTTGTAATGTTCAGAGCTTGTTCACTCTTGTGCGGTTGTTTCAGAGAAGGCGTGACTGCAGGCTGAACGTTTGTTTGTGTCTTTGCAGTAAACGCAGTGTACAACCTGTATGCAGTGTCCAACCACTCAGGCACCACCACAGGAGGGCACTACACGGCCTACTGTCGCAACCCCACCAACGGAGAGTGGTACACCTTCAATGACTCCAGGTAGCTTTGAGCATCATCATGGTCTCTGTTTTATGATAAAATGATACAGTTCACTACATCCATGACAAAGAATTTCACTTTTGACGGAGGATTTGACAACGTATCAACGAATCACCAGCATCTGACCGATTATCTGTTGTTTCATTTGTCTTTACTGATGACTGATTCACATATTAATCAAACTATACTCTACTTCAGCTTCACTGCTGGTGTGTCTTTGCTCTTGGTCTGTTTTAGCTGATTCAGATATTTATATGAAATAAGAGCTGCAGTTCACTGATATGTTGATGTGCTTTTATCACAAAACAGAATAAAGTCAGTCTACATGAGCTCCATTTTTTAGGAAAGGTGGGGGCAATTCATTAATGTGTTGATGCATCATGACAATTCGGCATCGATTAATTAACGGCAGAGCTTAAAATTAATAAATAATAACGATGATGTTTTGCCGCAAGACCAGAACAAAGAAACACATAACTGGAACCTTAGTGTGCGCGCCGCCCAGACTGTTTAGTGAGTAGGACCACAACAAACAGAGCACATTAGTTTCTTTGAAAAATGACAACAGCGTGTGGAAGTACTTTGGATTTTATGAGAGAGCAAACAAGACGACTGACAAGACCTACGTGATTTGCAAGATTTGCAAAGCAAAAATAAAGTACCTCAGCGACACCTCAAACATGAGGCAGCACCTTATACGCTTTCATCTCTGTTTATGCCCGCCACACAGAGGACCATCCTACACGATAGATATATACAAGTCGAATGTTCAGAAAACCTTATTTACTTATTGAGTGTAGTTTTAGAGGAACTGAGTTGATTGATATGCTATTTATGTACAAATGTAGCCACAGATGAAGACAAAATCAATCTTGTATGGAAAAAAGCATTAAAAATGGCAATAATCAAAGAATTGTGGCACCAATAATCAAATTGAATCGCCAATCATTATAATCCAAGAATCAAAGCTCCCATAATCAAATTGGATCATGAGGTGTCCTTGTTGGAACACTCCTAATTTTTACTATACCAAAAACATACTTGTCATATCCAGTATCTGTTTCTGCCCTGACCGATATCAGTCAGGCCTTTAGCTTTGACTCCTCTACAACATAATCCTTTGGTTTTAGTGTAACTGTTTTGTCTCTTTCTTTTCTCCATCATCATCCTTGTCTCCAGAGTAACGCCCATGTCCTCCTCCCACGTGTGCAGCAGCGACGGCTACGTCCTCTTCTACGAGCTGGACGAGAAGCTTGCCGGTGGACGACGGCTCTGACCTGATGGATTAAAATAATTGTTTTTTAAAATAAGTGTTGATGGAGACAAACCTGCTCTCGGCTTTTACTTGGACTTCTATCACACACCAATTTGAACACACACACACTCACACACTCACCCACCAGCCTGGAGCCTCTGGAAACCACAGGAACCTGATCAACCAGCCCTGCTCTCTCTCTCTCACTTTGTCTGTACTCTGGTGTCGTTCTCCTTCTGGGTGGAGGTGTGTGAGTTTGTGTGTGTGTGTGTTTGTGTGTGTGTGTGTGTGTGTGTGTGTGTGTGTGTGTATGTGTTGTGTGTATGAGTGAGCGAGGCTGACACAGGGCAAAGATCCCACACGATGGACAGCTGAATCTCCATCTCAGAAGCCCCTCTCTATGCACTGCAAACCGAACTCTCATCCCGACCGCGCCTTTGCTTTGTTTACTTCGACTCGATCTTCTCGTTTGCCTCGAATTGTTTAAAGTGACATGTCGCAAGTTTTTTTTTTTTTTGCTTTGAATTTATCTCGTTTTTACGTTTTAAGGGGTGGGCAGGGTCATGACAACATCATCATCATCGGACTGCTCATGAATTTTTACAGTCCACTGGCCTGCTCGCACTCTAACACTCCCACGTCTCTGTCGGCGTCTTCATCACTCTTCTTCTTCTTCTAAAGTGGTCGGGGGGCCCGTGGCACTGTGAGCGTCACATGATTCAGAGGTTGGTGCCTCGGTCATGTGTTTTATTTAATTTGTTTCTCCCACGTGTGGCTGCTACTGATGTTTTTAAAGTGCTGTGAACGGACGGATGGAGCGTCCGGTGCAGATCTGCAGAGGATTTATGACGTGATAGCAGCAACAAAGCTCATCGTCAGCATGGGGTCTTTTCTTCCTCTCTTGTTTCATGCCATTGAACAACACAGAAAGAATGTTTTAAAGACAAATAAAACACACTATATCTGTATATTTTTATATTCTGATGCAATATAGAGAATGTACTATTCAATGGTGCTGAAAATTGACCCATAACTGTTTTCAGTCGGTTTTATTTCCCACCTTTCAAGAGAGAGAAAAAAAGTTATTATTTATGCTAACAGGTGATAATGTGATGAGTCACACTTTTTAGCAGTGGCAGTCAAACACATGAGTATATAAATATAAATATATATATGAATAAAAGTTAAAACAGCTCTACTTTGAGTCCTTGTCTTATTTCACTTATTTTAGTGACAGATTCTAGGCTGTGACTGAAAAATTGATGGAAACAGAGAGGGAATCAAAAAATAATTCATGAAGGAAAAATTCTGCTCTGTGAAAATGAACCGAGAAAGAAGAAAGTCCAAATGGGGGCCAGGACGAGAGTGAAGCTGAATCTGGAGCTGCAGAATCACTATGAGGATTTCATCAGGTTTGGCCGCCCTTAGTGCCCTGGTGTCCACGTTTTTAGAAGAAATCCTCTGAGATAGAATCTGTATTTAGGATATTCTCACAGCATAAGGAACAAGTCTTAAAAATACATGTTACTGTGAATATGTGAATATTAAGGCTGGGTCACATGAGAGGAGGCTTTTCCTACTGTATATTTTAAGGTTTTTCCAAGAGGTTTTTTTATAACTGACATGCTTTGTGCAAGAATGCATATCTTCCCCACTCGTTACCGCCCAACAACCTGTCTCTTTAAAGCTTTCTTAGCCCTCCAAAAAAACTGCTCAAAAAATGGAACATTGTGAAAAACATCTTTAGATAGATATACTCTTATATTAATTACATATTAAGTATAATATCTCAAGGCTTTATTTGATTTAACTTTGATGATCTCAGCTCATAGCTCATGAAATCAGGAATCCAGCATCTCAGATAATCAAATCATTTTTCAGATGGTTTTAGAAATGGATCTAGAATAAATACACACATCAAATTTATCAGGTTAAAAGTTTTGATAATAGTTGAAATGCAAAATCAAGAGACAGAATATTTAACTACCCAAAACTAGCTACAAGAGTTAGCTAGTTTAGTTAGCTAATTTTCCAATCTTTACTCAAGCTGTTGCTGCAGTATTACACTGTTTTATGTCATCTGACCTCATGGGTGTTTGCTCTGGGCGTTTTTTTTTTCACAGGTGTAACTTCTCTGGAAATTCTCTGCTGTGAACTTTGAAACTGTTACTGATTAAACCCTGCAGCCTGGCCCCGTCATTACAGCACATGTCAAGTTTAAAGTGTGGATGTAATATTTGCCACAAATCAGCTCTGAGCAAACAGAAACAGGAAGTCTACTCAAACGGGGAAACACTGTATATAAGAGCAGATGCCTATAGGGAGAGATTTCAGTCGGAGTCTTTGACCCACATTCTCACTGTGGATTTGAGAACCAGGAAACTCTACATGGCTACTGCGATCGGTGAGTTATTACCTTTATTTTAATGAATGTTTTTAAGAGATAATGTAATGTAGGATCATAAAGGTTTGTTATGTACAGAGAAAAGCAGCTCAGGTCATGTGGTCATGCTACTGCTGGGTGAGAGAAAAAGTGGGAAGAGCTCAGCAGGAAACACCATCCTGGGAAGACCGGCCTTTACAAAAAACACGACTCACAGCACCAGAGAGATTGGCACCATCTTCAGAAAACAAGTAAATACACAAGTTGACACCAATTTAACTCTTTCTTAAAACTTTTCATTATTTTATTATCTCTATTGTATTCCTTATTCTATATTGAGTTTATTGTTGCTAAGAGTTATGATTAAATTTGTGTCATCGGTCTTTACTCAATTTGATCCACCAGGTGACCGTGGTTGACACCCCAGGATGGTCCCCCAATTCCACCACTCCACACAGAGTATCCCAGGATGTCTGCACAAGTCTGACCCTCTGCAAACCAGAGCTCCACGCCATCCTTCTGGTGCTGCCCACCACCTCTGCCTTTGGAAAAGAGGAGTGGAGGGCCATGGAGGATCATCTCAGACTGCTCCAGACCCCCATCTGGTCACGAGCCATGGTCCTCTTCACACACGGAGACAAACTGGGTAAAATAAAAATTATTTACTCATGTTGGATACTTCTTTTACTCACTGTTAATGAGTGGTGTCCAGACAGCTTGCCATATCATACACCTGATTGTTTATTCATATTCACTTTGTTTTGGGGCGTTCAGCACCAAGGTCCCAACACAAGAGGGATCGCTAACATCATTGAGTCTATGGTAGATTTTGTATTTGAGGAACTCCTTCGGGGAAACTAAAGAAACTGGGTTAAAACTACTGTGAGAGCTCTTCGGTTTACGATAAAGGCCTTTTTTACCCACTGAGATCAGCTTGAAATCAGGATCAGGCATAAATAGATGGGAGTAATTTGACTGACTTCTCCTTTAGTTTGAGGTCTTAGGGATAGATTAACAAGAGGTTTTAGGGTCTGTATGTATTTCTTTCTTTCTGGTTCCATTTCATCTAGCATTTAAAATCATTAAAATATGGATCTGTAGAAAGACCAACTTTAATGCCTCTTGCAACATGGCTCTTCACAAACATACTGCACTGCATTGTTTCTTTTCCTACCAACATGTAACAATGGCAATATATATACCTGAAAAGTAATGCCGATACTGCCATCTAATGGCTAGGAAAGACAGTGATTCCAAATGAACCATTATTGCAATCGGTTGTTACAACCAGATTCCCTAAAATGTAATTTGTCCAGACCTCTGCTCTTCTGGCAAGATGATTGATCCCTTGGTGCCATCAATAATATAGAAAGGGCCTTAGAAGTGCTCTCTTCAATGTCGGTAGTGTAAATAAAACATTACAGGAGGGCCTTTTTATATGGAAACCATATAAAAAATGTTCTACTTAATGCCCTTCCACAATGGAAGAAAATGTAGAATAAGTGCCCTCTGGATGCTCTTCCAGAATATAAAACATAACCAACAAGTTTCCTGGTCGCTCCTCAGCCTTTCAGGTTTAGACAAAGTCCTCTTTAGTTGCTTTCATAAGCAAAAATTGTAAACAAAGTGCCCCCTGGTTGCCCTTGTAATGTATAGATTGTTTGAAAAAAGTCCCCTCATGCTGTGTTTTTGTCATAAAATTGTAAATAATGTGCCCTCTGGTTGCTTTTTCAGTGCAGAAATTTTAAACAAAGTGCCCTATAGTTGATCTTTCATTGCAATAGTTATAAACAACTCTCCCTCTGGTTGCTCTTTTAGTTAAAAAAATTGTAAACAAATTGCCCTCATTTTGCCCTTTTACAGCAAAAATTGTGAACACCATGCCCTCTGGTTGCACTTGAAGTGCAGAATTTGTCAACAAAGTGCCCTCTGCTTGTGTTTTTTTTAGTGCATAAATGAAAATTACAGTTATCAGTTGAGTATGCAACTGATAACTGCCATGTGTCTGCTTGTAGCAATGTCAAAAAAATCTGAACAACACTTTTTTTTGTTCTGTTTGCTTTTGTTTCTGTTTAAGGTGTGCCTATTGAAGAGCACATAAGGCAACAAGGGAAGACTCTTCACTGGCTGCTGGAGCGATGTGCAAACAGGTACCATGTTATGACCAACCAACCCAGTACCATAAAGGCAGAGGTCACACAGCTCATGGAGAAGATCCAGAGGATGCTGGAAACTACCCCTCCTTCCTGGGAGATCCGAAACAAACAGTACACCAAGCTGAGACAAGAGAGTATGGAGGGGTGGAGGGGTTGGCAGGGAAGACAAGAAGACATGGAAATGACAAATGTGTATGATTTATGTGACGACATGCCAGGACTAGCACGGCAGAGAGCATCAGGTAAATATGTCCTTGTATGTCTAAGTGATATAGTGAAATTATCCACTAGTTTGTGAACCTCCCTGCCCCATTACCAGCCTACAACAGCGGCAACTTGTATATTACTAGTAGTCAAGGTGCCAAATGAATAGCACAATACTCTGAAGCCCATCCATGAACAAGTTCTTGTACTGTTTATATTTACTGTGTTCTCAGTTGGCCCTGGATGTGCTCTGTCATTCATCCTGCTGGGGAGGAAGAAGTCAGGGAAGAGCTCAGCAGGCAACATCATCCTAAACAGAGAAAAGTTTCAGGTCCACCAGTATAGACAGACCAGCAAGTCCTCCGTTGGTCATGGGACAGTGTCAGGGCGAGCTGTCACAGTGGTGCTTACCCCTGGGTGGAGTCTGTTTGGTCTGTCCAATGTGAAGGAGGTCAAGGCAGAGATAGAGCAGAGCCCTTCTTACTGCCCTGAGGGAAGCAAAGTGACATTCTTGCTGGCCATACCAGTGGACACATTTAAAAGGAAGGATATGAAAGCTGTAGAAGAGTTTGTCGGCGTTTTGGGGAATGATGTGTGGAGAAGAACTGTGGTGTTGTTCACCTATGGAGAGGAGCTGAGAGGAACCACAGTGGAGGAGCACATAAAGAAGAAAGGTGAGCCCCTGCAAGCAGTGCTGCAGAAATGTTACCACCGGCGTGTTGTGTTCAACACTGAATCAGGGGACTCTGATCAAGTAAAACAGCTACTGGAGATCGTAGATCCAATGTAGAACCTTGGTAGTGAATTAAAGAACAAGTACTTCACGCTGAAATGAGCTGAACTTAAGCAAAGACAATTTTTAAAAACAAGTCTCTTAACATCATGGTGAAATGAAGTCAGGTAATCTAAAAAAAAAAAAAAAAAAAAAATCACCCATGCCTTTTCTAGTTTCCTCTCCAAAAGGTTATATTTGATCTTACTTTACAGGGAGAAGAGACCTGAATGATAAAAAACTTATAAGCTCTTAAGAAATTATAGAGGGGCCATGGCAAGCCCTCAAGTTCCCTGTTTTGCAGTTAGACAAGAAGTTGTTTTTATCTGTTTGCACCATCTGAAATACACAAATATGTACTGATTTAGGTTATTTTCTTGCAATGTTGCTGTTCAACCAAGAATCAATCAGAAGAAACTTTCGTAAAGACTAAGAAAAGTCCACCCTTTTGTGTTGATTGAAAAACTTTTTAACTGGCTGTCAATGGCCAGTAGATGGCAACAAAACACCACAAAAAGTACAAATAAATGTTTGTTTTTTTCCCTGTAACTTTAATTGTAACTTATTCAGATCACAGAAAACTTTTTATACAACTTATTATTTAAACAAAAAGGGCAACACAATTTAACCTTCATTATGCTGGTTTCTCCTGTGTAATTTTATCATGAAAATAAAATTTGTATTTACAAGACCGGCATGTTTTTATTTTCTCTAAAACTGCAAGCTATATAATTATTACATAACTTCCTAAGACATTGTGAAAGTAGACTATGTTAATAGGACACAGAGATCACAATTAAATATACATAATAAATATGAATTTAAATCAAAATCAACAATCAAATAATGCTAGTTTATCATATCTGCCCCCCAAAACAAAAGTTATGTGTGTTTCATATGAGAGAATATGGTGCACATTTGTGCCAAAACAAAAACTATTGCTTTGTGAATCTATCAGTCAACTTTAACAGCTACTTGTGCTGGCATTATAGTGCACTGTATTCATTGTGAAATAACACACAGCAACTTAATTTCTGTATATTATGTGTTTCACAAAGCGCAGGGTGTAGGGAAGGTGTGCTCACCCTTCATACACGACAAAAATTGAATTTTTCCCTCTTATAAACTTGAACTTAAACAAGCTCTGCAGCTGCTGCACAGCCCAACATTTGCCCGTCAGAACAAGAGTTTACAAAGTGCCTTGACTGATGAGCAGAGACAAAAAGCACATCATAAACATGTCATATTATTATACATTCCAACATATGTATATAGAACGAATCACAAGGGCCAAACAATAATTTAACCCAAACCCATGATCTTCATGAAGTAAAGCATAAAAACCTACTAAATACCAGAAAACCCAAGAACCTTACAATATTAACTGAAGAATAATGAACACAATAAAAGGGATAGAAACAATAAAACAATGTTAAAAACTACAAAAGGAACAAAGAGAGTGAAAAGCAAAAGGTTGAGATAACAGCAGAAAAGAAAGATAAAAGCGTCGATAGTGATATAAAGTTTGAGGACAAGAGCAGTGAAACAAGTTTGAACAGAACAAAAGGATGCTAAAAGGCAATATCTGGACCTAAATGAAATGAATACAATAACTGGATTAGTAAAAAAGTCAAACAAGATATAGAGTTAGATTTATATTCAGGGAAGGCTTTATACAATATGAAACCATCCTTGTCTGTTTATTTCACACAACACCCCAACTGTTTTGTAATTGTAGTCATAAATGTTTTGTCAGAGGTGAGTTAAACTGAAGATCTGCTGTTCTCACCTGTGGTTGTTGTTTCTCTGTCATTGCTCTTCATCTTGCAACACCTCACAGCATTCAAAAGCTTTGATACGGACCCTTTCCTTATGAAAACATACAGAACCAAGTCTGAAAGTGGACTTAACCTTAAAAGGGTGCGAGACACATAGAAAACTGTGGAGCTGTCCAAACCCAAGTTATAAAGTACTATAGGAAAGAACAGTAGAATAAAAAAAAGCGACACTGTGGCTAAAATTCCAATAATTCTTAGTTTTTCATCAAGAGGGACTGACAAGGAACGAAAGAGGGCCCTGGCAGTCTGGACCAGGCAGAAGATAAGTACTGGGAAGGCCAGGATGTAGGAAACAATGGTGGTTTTTAAAGTTAAGCTATACACAATAGAAACGGTCCAGACCACAGCGCTGACCTCAAGAGAGAACTTGACGCTTCTTCTGATGCGGTACCACAGGGGATGGACGATGACCATGTACCTGTAAATAATTGAACACAAGTAAAATAACAAAGATTACAAAAAGAGACAGTGGCTAAAATGAAGCATTTCAGACAGAGGCTGATATAATGGTATTAAAATACACCAGAGTGAGAAACAGGAGGCTTTTTTTGATCTGAAAATCATGACAAGCTATTAATGAGATAGCACAGAGTCTGAAGAAATGCATAATTCCCCCTTTTTAAAGCAGCATGAACTTCAAACCAGTCAGACCAATCCTTTGTAAATTCCTGTCTGCCAACAGTTTACACACAGGTACATCCTTCCTGTGCTTCATGAATGAGACCCATTGTCTCTTCTCAATTGTATAACCAGAAACACAGAGGTATGTAACAACACACAAACTGATTAGTTATTACCTTTCTATGGAGAGCGACACCATGAAGCCAACACTGGCCAGCACAGCAACTTCATAAAGTTCACTGGACAAGTCCCAATACACTGACGGTAACTCCACGATGAACATGCAGCAGAGTTGAATAAGGTCAGAAATTAGGAGGTTGATGACGTAGATCGCAGCAACAGGATCACTTCGCACCTGCAGGAAAACAGTTTTCAGATTCAATCAGCGGCTTTAGAAATATTCTGTACTCCACCGTCTATTAAATATGTGGTGTTCATTTGTCCAACTGCTCCATTTAACTGTAACAAGGGAAAACAAGATATGTTTCACTTGTCAGTCAGCTGATCTGATGCTGGTATAGAGTTTACTGGCTCAAAAAGTTAGAGTGGGTGTCAGTGAACAAAAAGTTTATAAAAAGTTCAGATTAAAGGTATAATGGGGAGTTTTCACAGACTGAGAACAGAAATTGGTTCAGATGTATCTTTGTGATTTACAGAAACAAATTAGATCATCAGATACAAAGCTAATCATTTCACTGTAATAATTTTTAAACTATAAAACTGCCGTGAAGGAGTCAGTATCAGGTATGCTGCTATTTTACACCGGCACTTTTCCTCAAGTAATTAGTTTTTTTTTTTTCTTGATCTCTCTACCTCTCAAAAACAAAACAAAACAAAAAATTAAAAAAAAACATTAGCTGAATTGAGTCGACCAGACTTCTACAGAGGTAAATATCCAGATTACTGAACTTTGCCAGAACCCTCTGTCCTGATTATCAGATTTACGCTGTAACCAATAGATCACAGCTGCAAAGAGATGAAAACTGGAGAGCACATCTGCAACCAAAGTGTTTTAATAGATACAGACAATCATGAGGACAACATGATTACTTTTGAGTTACATTTCCTTACCATGAAATACACAGAGTAGATGGCCAAAAGGATCAACGGCATGCCAATGGCAACGAAGATGTATGTCGCCACTCTTGAGATGAGTGAACTGTTTATGGTAAATCCTGAAGGATGCCAAAAGAAAGTGGTATAGTTGTCGTAGAAATACCAATTCAGCATGTAGTAACTGTCTCCGTAAGGGTCATAAGTCATGTGGTCATATTGGCTGATATTTTGTTCGGTATAGTTTCCAAAGAAATCCTCCATTCTTCAGTCTGTTGTTTGAGGGATCACTGGTAATAATGGGAAAAGAAATCCTCCTCATTACAAATCATTCATCATATCTTGAAGCTGTAAAGTCAACTAACATTTCATCCTTACTTTAACGGTTTAACAAGTTTAAGCACCCAGGAAAAAGCTCAGTTGTGCCAAACAGAATTAAAACATCACTAAAGTACTTTGAAACAGACTGCAGGCCAGTCAACAGAGCAAAGAGCTGTCCTCAGGTTGACACATTTGTATCAGTCATATGTCTTACCATCACAGGGACAGATAGTTTCATGCATTTAGGGTTAGTATCAAAAACTCTATACAGTAGCTTTAAACATGCCAATACGATATGATTAATCAGTAATCAGACTACTGAAGTTGAGTAATTAATTGTTGTTTTTACAAAATAACTATTTGATGGAATTTTTGTCTTGACCTCTGAGGAATTTGAGTGAAAAAAACACTCTTAACTCTGAGCTGGGGGTAAAAGCTGACTCTGTGTTTGAGTGTTTATGAATGAGTATTTTGTTTTTTTGTTTATTATAGGGATGTTTTGGCATGAATGATGAATGTGTATTTGAATAAATGCAAACATTACCAGCCCACAGTCACGCTTTTTGCTCTACAGTTCAGTTTGAAGAGAATTGAACTCTCGTGCATGCTTTGTGATATAAACCACACCTCTTTGTCTCATTTGCACAGCAGGCACAAAAGACTCTTGTTCCCTTTGTGGGTCAGGTCATGTGAATTTATTTTTATACTGTCACAACAAAAGGACTCTGTCATGGCTCAGATGTAGTCATCACCCAAAAGGTATACACATTCCTGTCATGCATTTAGGGGATTATCAAAGTGTCGTTGTAGTCATAAAGTTGGGGGTAAATATTCTGAACAGCTTCAGTTTTTTCATCCATGTTCATAAATTTTCCTAAAACATAATTGCAGTCTTTTCATTTCAATCAAAATATGAAAAACAATCACTTTGGACTCATGATTTTAATGGTTACAGTCAAACAATCGTTGATTTAACAGCAGCTTTTTCTCCTCCTCTTCCTCAGTCATTAGTTGGGCTTATTAAAACTGCACACAGTCTGGTTGTTAAGTGAGGTGCAAGAAGGCAAAAAAGGTTTGATTGATTGATTGACTTGCTTGATGTTACTTGGGTTATTTATTTATCTATTTATTGTGTAACATGAATCAAACTAATCAGAAAGTCACCTCTCGTTTCCTTTAAGAGGAAGGTGAAAATGCAGGTGTCAGTTTTTACACAGAAAAATTCAGCTTTTTTAACAGATTGGACTCCTGTAGCATCTCAGTTTTTGCTCTGTCTCTCAACATGCAGGATACACACAGGAAACTATGAAATGTGTTGATGATCTGGTTTCAGACAGATGCTTCGTTTACAAATGTCACATTACAATACTCATATTTATTTAACATTCAAGTCTACAGACACACAGTATGTTGGTATGTCACATACCAACATAATGCTACATTAGTGAATGCACAGCTGTTCCCCTTTTTCCCTCTCTTTCAGACGTTGTTTCAAAGTTGTTAAAAAAGTACTCTGAACTGTAGAGAAACATTAAACTTAATGTTCCGTCTGACAGAGGATCAAAACTTCTGCGAACTGCAGTTTTTTTAATCTTGCGAATCATTTTGAGATACAAGAAAAAAAATGAAGCAAAGCTTTTACCTTTTGGGGCTGTCAGACTCGGCCTGGTTGAGTTCCCTGCTTCAGCGTCTGATGTTTGTGCTCTGCTTCCAAACTGTATATATGCTGAGTGATAACATCTAAGAGTGATACTAATCTCTTCTGCTCCTCTAAAGGAGGGAAAATAACACCAGTATATCCAATATAATAAATAAAGTATAAAGTACACCAGAACAGTAGTGTGTGCATGGGATTTTTCCCACATAAAGAGCACAGAATTAGACATGCACATTACAAAGAAACAAAACAAGAAAAGTCAGCAAACGATACACCAATAACATCAATGAATTCTATCCAAATGTGCACACATATAGGTCACACATGTGAACATATCCATATACAGGCTCATACAAATGCATACCTACTACACCGCATATAGTCAACGGTCCCTCCTAAGGAAATTCTCCAATTATGAAAACTATGGAGTCCAAAAATCTTGAACGATATGAGCACAAGTGTGTTTTTCCAGGGTTAATTTTTCTAGTGGGAAAAATGCTGACATCTGATCCATAAAGAGCTTGAAAGTTGGCGGGTAATCATCACCTATTGTTGATTTGTTTTACCTTCAAATCTGGGTTTTGATAGATAGAGGAGTAAATTGACGTGTAAATAGTAATACCGTTTTTGTTTTTTCCCTGCAATCTCTCCATGCTAACAGAGTGTTGAGAACAAGAAACACTTGTGTGTATTTTTAATTTTTTTTAAACTTGTTGATAAATATAAGAGCGACCAGAGGGAGAGGTTCTAAAGACTTTGGGCTCTATTTTCATGCCTCGCCGGAGACATGGCACAGGCGCAGTGTAAGTCAGGTCCGCCGCGCCGACAAGGCGTTCCCAAGCACAATTTAGTATTTTGGTGAGCGGCGCAGCCCGGCATAAGTTTCCCCCCTCCCTAACTCAGCTTCTCCCAGCGGCGAAAGTTGTAGGGAAGGAGGAGAGAGGGCATGGAGTGGATTTAACACAGCCGAGACCTGTATTGACCAATAACATCAGCTCCTCTCCTCGCCTTTAAATCCGTCACTGGCGAGGTGTAGTACAATTTTTGTGAAGTAGTCAAAGAGATCAAGAGATGTCTGAAGACAGTTATGCCACACAATGGTGACAGAAGGCAGCTCCTCAACAAGTGTCACTGTAAGCGCTGCAGAGGGCATCCTCCACACTGTCTCATATAAGCACGGATGGATTTGGTGTGTGTAATGTTGGACCCACTGGTAAGACAAACACCCTTACCCACTGGTGAAGACACTCACATAAAGTTGCACATATTCAAACCTCATATGTATCTATATCTATATAGATCCAAATGTATGTGCTGACTCAGATTATTAGTTGTTGATCATTTGTTGCGCACCACCAAGGATTTTTCAAAACAATCAGAGTGCTGTTGCTTTATCAAAGAATCAAAGAATCCTGTATGTGTATATATACTGTATATATATATATATATATATATATACATACATATATATATGTGTGTGTGTGTGTGTCTGTCTGTGTGTCTGTGTGTATGTATGACAGTATGTATGTATGACAACACAAACATGTTGACATTAAATTTCACTTTGTTCAGTCTGCAATCAGACTGACTTGGCTGCACTGGAGTCTATTTCTGCCTCCTTTGTCTGAAGATTTGAGGACCCAGTGGGTTTATTTTATTTTTGATGGAAATGTACCCAAAACAACTCCAAAAATGTTGTATGTGTGTGCTAACTGGACTGTTTTACTAACGAGGGGCAGTTGAAAGCAGGATTTGCTAGGAAGCTGAAAATAAAACCTGGATCCGTACCAACTGTCTATGTCAGAGACCCAACTTCAAATGTGAAAGCTGTAAGTTTTACAATTTTATATTGCTTTACCGTCGCCCGTATGACTAGCGCTTTGGCTGCAATCGCGTGTGTTTGTCATCGTAGGTATTCGACTTTGGACAGGCGTTCCTCGGGGGCATGAAGGTGGGCTGGTGCTTTGCCTGGAAGTCCTGTGAAGAAGTCCTCAGAAGATCTCCAGACCACCGCTCCTGGACCACCGCAGCTGTGCTGCAGCTCAGAGTGGCCTTGGGGAGGAAGATGTTCACACACAGCTCATTATCATTTCAAGGTACAGGCGCAGAATCACCCGTTCTCAATGGAGCTCAAAAAGAGGGGGGTACAGGCTGGCTGATATCCACAAATAAACAGATGTTTTAGACAAACTTCAAATTTACTATTGTGGGACTGATTTAAACTTGATGAAAAGTGCCATAATAGGGCACCTTTAAGAAATGGCAGCTTCAACACGTGGTAATGGGAATTTAGTGTCTTATGTTATTAGACCTCCAGGTGGTACTGTGGACTATTGGGGTACACACCATAGACAAAATACACGCAGATGCCTCATTACGTACTGAAGTGTACTCCAGTGTAGCCGGCATATTGGTTGAGTCTCCTCACTCTGGGCTCACACCATAGACTACGTGTTCTATATCCATATACTATGGACAACTTGGTTCCGTCTTCTGTACTTAATTGCTCTCAGGATTTTCAGGGTTTTTCTCTAATTCCTGGAACCATCACTTGCGCAGTACCGTTCTAAGCATTCGGCAGGAGAAATCACTGTGATGACGCTCTACTCAAACAGCGTATCTCTCAGATGAGCTATGCAATCTTCATATGTCCATAGGCTGTATCAAGTGTCAATCATAGAAAACATGAACACACAAATAACTTTTGAAAATGGAGCTGTACAGAAAAAAAGAGGACTTAAAAACAAACCTGTTTAAATATAACTTCATGTCAACATCGCAACCAGGGGGGAGAAAAATGTATACTCTGTGTAATAAATTTATAAAGTCTGTCCACAGCTCCATCAAGTTTGCTGGAGGAGATAGGATTTATGACTTTTACTGCAGCCCGTCACAAGAGGGTACTGTTCTCATAGAGGTTTCACCCAGTGAGGAGGCAGATAACGTCCATTCTACAGTCTATGGCCCGTGCTAGAGCCCAAACAGAATCAATGGAGAACAAACAACTATGCCTGTATTTTGTGCACCTAAAAAGCTAACGCAGTATTGAAACCAAATCAAGTAGGATTATATCTCACCAGTAAGACTTAAGAACAGTTTTGGTTGTTTTTAATGTGTGACAGTGTCCTGTATCATAGCTATGTCTCTGCCATTTGTAACAAACCAAACCGTGTGAAAACTGGGAAAAAATTAGGGAGTTATTATCTATATGGTTGGCAGGGCTATCAAGTTTTGAACTAAGCTTGGAGTGTGATTTTTTTGGGGGGCGGGCAAGGGTAAAGAGTGTTTAAAGATAATGTATTAGCATAATTATCTAATAAAGGACAAATTCCTTTACGACTTTTGGGACAAAATAAGGCAACAAGAAAAAAGACATTTGGCTAAAAGGGGCTCCTTGAACAGCACCAGTCATTGGCTGCATTCATCAGCTTCAACCTAAACATGCAGACAGTTTATGTGTGTGTCTACATTTACATGGCAGTTAAAATACAGAAACTTTTTTAAATTTATAATCCAAGCCTTAAATATACTGTCGTTCCTCACCTGATTTCAGGCCTCCACTCCACTCTTCTTTGGCCTATGCAAACCATAATAGCAGCATTCACACACGTGTGGAGGATTACAGCCATAGACATAATATACATACATTGGCCCTCATTTATTGATCTTGCATAGAATACAAAACTCACCACACAGTGTCTCTAATGTGTGACGAGTCTTTTCACTTCTCAGCATGAGAAATGTCATGTGTGGCATGTGACTCATGGAGTACCCATCCCGACACGCCGCGCCGATAAGTGAGTTACAATGAGGGCTCTATGTATATTAGCCTATGTCTATGGTACACACACATCCAAGATGTATTCTGAGTTTTACAGCAGTGTGTTACCAGACTGTTTCTTTGTTTCCACCAAGAGTGAATTTAATTATAATCTCCTCCTGTGTTGCACAGAAACTCCTCTCTGGTGAGATACTACCTTAAGTTTTATTGGGGCTAAAACGTTTCTTTCTTTCATAGATGTTGGCATACAAAATGAACTTGGCTCACGCAACTGAATATTATAATATTCGTATGTGGGCCTGAATCCGGATTGAATATTCACAGAATTTTGAGGATGTAGAAAACATCAGATAAACAGGTAATTTTGAATGAAAGTTTCTTTTATTTTTAAGTAAATAAATCATCTGGTCACAAAGATAAATCATCTGGTCATCCTTACAGCTGCAGCAGCAGGACGGGCAGAGGACACAGACACATGTCCAGGTCGAGCTGAGCGAGGAAGAAGAGGAAGAGAGAAAGGGGGTGGGGGAATGAATTAAATATCTTGTTAACTTCATCATGTGTGACTATTTACTGGATACTTAATTCAATGCAGTGTCAGCTGTGTTAATTCGGTCTGGTGGAGTGTCAAACACGCTCCTCCATATGTATATGTATATTTACCTATATATTTTACCATGGATTTCCGCCTTGGTTCCCTCATGTTGAGGTGTAGGGGATAGGGGTGCAGAGGGTTGGAGGGAGCAGGGGGCATGGGGAAGGAGAGGGGAGCAGGCATTGGAGCAGATGGTTTGTTGCTGTGTGGTTTCAGTGGACGTGAAGATGTTTTCCCTACCCCCAGCTTTGTAAGTTATTGCTTTTGGTTTCCTCTCTGACTGTGGGGATGCCTCTCTCCTACTATCTTACTTTTTGAATAAACAAATAAAAAAATTGATCACAAAAAAACGCAGAAGCCCTAATAACACCTCTATAATGAACAATATACAGAACTCTGACTAGTTGGCTTAAGTATGGAAAACAATAGGATATTGATCTAAAAAAAGGACAAATACAATCTTATTTTGGAACAGACAGTACAACTTAACAGAATGTACAGACAATACAGCTGCATAACATGTATGCAGATGTCTTATCAATTTTAACTGTTTATTGTGAAACAATTGAAAGGAAAATAAACCATAAACACTTACTGAAAAAATTTGTAAAATGACATATTATTTAAGTTGTGAGTTAAATAATACAAATTTAAATCATAATCAATAATCAAATAACGCTAGTTTACCATATCTGCCACCAAAGTCAAAAGTTATGTGTGTTTTATATGAGAGAATATGGTGCACATTTGTGCCAAAACAAAAACTATTGCTTTGTGAATCTATCAACTTCTAACTTTAATATAACAACTTTACATTATCGTTTACTATAGTCATTGTGAAATAACACACAGCAACTTAATTCTGTATATTATGTGTTTCACAAAGTGCAAGGTGTAGGGAAAGTGTGCTCACCCTTCATACACAACAAAAATTGAATTTTTCCCTCTTATAAACTCGAGTATAAACAAGCTCTGCAGCTGCTGCACAGCCCAACATTTGCCTGTTAGAACAAGAGTTTACAAAGTGCTTCAACTTATAGGCAGAAACATAATGATAAAAATGTCATATAATTATACATTATAACACACACACACACACACACACACACACACACACACACACACAGTGTGCTTTGAATGTCTCTGATAAAGTGCTATAAAATCTGATACATTGTTATTATTATTATTATTAATAATAATATTTTTTTTATAAAAACCTACTAAATACCAGAGAGCCCAAGAACTCAACAACATGAACAGAAGAATGATGACACAGTAAAAGGAAGAGAAACAATAAAATTATGTAAAACTACAAAAGGATTGAAGAGAGTGAAAAGCAAAAGGTTGAGATAACAGCAGAAAAGAAAGGTAAAAACATCAATAGTAGTGATGAAACATTTGAGGACAAGAGCAAAGAAACAAGTTTGAACAGAACAAAAAGATACTAAAAGGCAATATCAGGACCTAAATGAAATAAATACAATAACTGAAACAACAACTTGATTAGTAGATAGTTAAACTAAATGTATAGGTAAATATATCAATCAATAAAATACACAAAATAATAAAGATAAAACATAAAATAAACATAAAACAAGGTGTTTAGATTTAAAAAGATGGGATAAAAAACTATTAGTGAGAACAGAGAAGAGGACAGGAGTTTAAGAAGTGACTTAAAAGCCTGATTATAACTTAGTTTGCGTGCCTTTTCATCTGAGGCTGATCCAGTCCAGATCAGATCAGATCACATTCATGCTTGATGATGGCCTCACACTCGAGTCCTGGCAGCTACAGAACTGCTAGAACAGTTTTTAGTTATTAGTTTCTATGTTTTTAAATTAGTTTTTAAAAACATTGAAACTATGTTTTACTTTTTAATTCTGCTTTTATTTTATTCATTGTTTTAATTGTTTTTTCATTGTTTTTTTACGTCTGCGTTGTTTTGTGTATTTATGTACAGCACTTTGTTCAGCTGTGGTTGTTTTAAAGTGCTTTACTAATAAAGTTGAGTTGCATTAAGTTGAGTTATATGGCTAATCAGTGACTAATTATAGCTTAATTTTCATAAGATAATAATTATAATCTTCTAACCTAATGAATTTATTGTCATGAGAAACTGTTTTTTTTTTTTTTTTTTTCATTTTAAAAGAAATCCTCATTGATACACTGCCATTGCTAATGTTTGAACATAAAAATCTAATGGGGTTACAAACAAATTAAATCAAACAAATAAATAACTCAAGAAGGTGTACGTTCCTTTAAGATTTCTTCTCTTGCCCTTTGCTAGTGTCACTGTGATGTTGTTAGTGTTGCTTATTTTTGCATGAGGTCTTAAAAAGTTTTAAATCTGACCTGAAGAATCTTTGGAGAATCCTACAATGCTCCTAAATTTGTCTCTTTGTCTCGCTCACTCTTATCAGTGTGAACCCCACAAGACCACCAGGGGGTGCTAGATACTCCCACATCACTAGAAGATTTTTTTATTATTATTTAGCTTCACACAACTTTTTCACTGTTTTGTTGTTTCTGTAAGAATTTTTAAGGATGACGTTGATAGCATCAAATTTAAAATGAGCATTTATCTTTTAGGAAATAAAATGTTTTAGCTTCATTATTTAAAAATCAGTAAAGGTTTTATACAATATGAAACCATCATTATCTGTTTCACCAGCATTTCACACAGCGCCCCAACCTTTTTGGAGTTGTAGTCATGAATGTTATTCATTTTTTGATTTAAACTGAAGATCTGCTGTTACCACCTGTGGTTGCTGTTTCTGTGTCATTCCTCTTCATCTTGCAACACTTCATAGCGTTCAAAAGCTTGGATACAGCCCCTTTCCAAATGAAAACACACAGAACCAAGTCTGTAAGAGGACTTAACCTTAAAAAGATGAAAAACACAAAGGTGTTTACATCAGGGGTAAATATGAAAATGAAACCAGGAAGAAACAGTAGCGTATACGGGAGCAGCACCAAGACTAAAATTATCATGACCCGTAGTTTTTCATCAAAAGGGATTGAGACAGAACGAAAGAGGGCCCTGGAAGTCTGGACCAGGCAGAATATGAGCAGCAAGAAGACCAGGATGGTGAAAACAATGTAGCTGCCGGACAGGTGATACAGGATAGAAACGATCCAGACCACAGCGCAGCTCACAACAGAGGACTTGATGCTTCGTCTGATGCGGTACCACAGGGGATGGACTATGGCCATGTACCTGTAAATAATTGAACACAAGTAAAATAACACTGATTACAAAAGAAAAAATCAAACTAAAACATGTTTTATTCTGAGGCACATAAAAAAGAAATACAAAGTACTGTATCCAGAGCAAAGCAAAGACAAAGAGACTTTTCCTCCTATAAAACACACAGCAGAGGAAAAGCTATATGAATTAACCAAAGAATTCCATTTTAACTAGAAAAATTAATATCAGACCCAATGGGAGGTTTGTTTTGGTTTCTGGTTCTATTTAAGGAACTACTTTGATTCTCTTGAAAGTAATGCTCCAAGTGCTGACGACCCAGCTTTCATGTCTGACATGATAAGACATGATGTCTGACAGTAAGATTTGAAGTATTAGGAGGAGATTTCAACTGCACCTTTATCACATTCTAGATTTGAAGGTCGAGGTTTGAATGGGCGAGCTTTCAGCGCACTTGACACGCCACTGGCGAGCACGAAAATGTCACTGCACCTGCTGATTCTGTCGACACCTCCCCCTGCCACGCCACCACGCCCAGCTTGGCGGATCTCGGCTCGCCTCCGTGCGCCTCAGTCCACGAAAATACCAAACTGGCCTCACCAGCATACACGAAAATAGAGCCCTCAGTCTTTTAAGTTTTACGCCACGTGTTCATTCACGTTGTTTGATTTTTTTTTTCACATCGTTTTAATCAAAGTTTTGAAACTTCAACTTCTTGCACATAGCAATCAAAAATTAGTCTTTCACTGATTTTTCTTTAATTTCGCAAAGTCATTTTCAAAATAGTTTCAACTGACCATCAAGATTCTTTTTCTTAGTTATCTGCGTGATTGCAAAGTCACCTCTGAACGCCATCCAGCAGGCCCAAAGCCATCCTGTGAGCCTAAGTTTTGTGAGACCAAAGGAGCATCCAAAGGATGAATGGCGCTGGTTTTTGTATTCGGGCCCGAGTGCTATGACTCCCAGCCCATCTTTCGGCTGACTTTGGTTGTCTTCTGAGCAGAACCTCTCGGCTCCATGTACTCCACTGTACTAGTAAGCCAGCCTTCTCTCACTTTTTCACTCTCAGTACATGATAAGAAGCTGTCCTGTGCCAGGCCAGGCTTCCAAGCCACACAAAGTTTAAACAGGTGTAGAAAGGAACTACCTCATGACTGATAGAAGACCAGTTGTTTGTAAATTTCTATCTGCTAACAGTTTACACACAGGTATGCTACATCCTTTTAGTGTTTTATGAATTGGCATTCTTTAATTGTATAACCACAAACACAGAGGTATGTAAGAACACACAAAGTGACAAGTTATTACCTTTCTATGGAGAGAGACACCGTGAAGCCAATGCTGGCAAACACAGCAACTTGGTAAACTTCCAGGTTGATGTTGCCGCGTGCTGACGGTACCTCCATTATGAACATGCAGCAGAGTTGAATAAGGTCAGCAATGATAAGGTTGATGACGTAGATTGCAGCAATAGGATCAGTGGTTTTAGAAATATTCTGTACTCCACCTTCCACCAAATATGTGGGGCTCTATTTTCGTGTCCGGGGGACGCGGCTGAGGGTCGCGGACCCGGCACAGTGGTATTTTCGTCTGGTGGAGCCCGGCGTACAGCCAGTTTGGTATTTTTGTGGTCTGAGGCGCACCAAGGTCCGACAAGCTGGGCGTGGTGGCGTGGCAGGGGGAGGTGTCAACAGAATCAGCTGGAGGAGTGACATTTTTGTGCTCGCCGGTGACGTATAAAGTGCCCTGAAAGCTCGCTGATTCAAATCTGGTCAGCTTTCAGCACAGGCGGAGCGCAGCTGGTCTAGTGGTATTTTGGCAGACCGGCGGTGTATCGGCATACGTCACTGATGCCTCACCGGCAGGTTTCCACAGTGTCAGGCACATTTCAGTGCAATAAATAATCATCAACAACTAATAATCTGAGTCAGCACATACATTTAGATCTATATAGATATACTCTGATCTATATCTGATCTGATAAGCGAATTTGGCACGCGTTTGGACACTCAACCTGGCCGAATCAACACAGCTGAAACCGCATTAAATCAAATTAAATATCTAGTAAATAGACACACATGATGAAGTTAACAAGATATGTAATTCGTCTCCCTCCCTTTCTTTCTTCCTCATCCTCTTATTTCTCACGCAGCTCGACCTAGACATGTCTCCGTGTCCTCTCTCCGTCCTGCTGCTGCAGCTGCGGCAGCTGAACAGATGATTTGTTTCAGTGCTCAGATGAGTTATTTACTTGAAGCCTACATACGAATATTATAATATTCAGTTTTGTGAGTCAAATTTATTTTATATGCCAACATCTATGAAAGAAAGAGCCAGGCTACAGAGCGCGATGCGTCATTTCCGATTTTGATGCCATTATTGGAATTTATGTTGTGATCTGTGCGCACAACCCACCTTTGTCACGTGAGGTTTGAATATATGCAACTTTATGTGAGTGTCTTTTTTTGTGGAAAAGGGTGATTGTCTTACCAGTGGGTCCAACATTACACACACCAAATCCATCTGTGCTTATATGAGACAGTGTGGAGGACGCTCTCTGCAGTGCTTACAGTGACACTTGTTGAGGAGCTGCCCTCTGTCGCCATCATGTGGCATTACTGTCTTCAGACATCTCTTGATCTCTTTGACTACTTCACGAAAATAGTACTATGCCTTGCTGGTGATGGATTTAAAGGCAAGGAGAGGAGCTGATGTTATTGGTCAATACAGGTCTCGGCTGTATTAAACCCACTCCATGCCCTCTATCCTCCCTCCCTACGATTTACGCCTCTGGGAGGAGCTGAGATAGGGAGGGGGGATACTTACGCCAGGCTGCACCGTTCACCAAAATACCAAATTGTGCTTGGGAACGCCTTGTCCAGGCGGCGGACCTGACTTTCGCCACGCCTGCGCCACGTTGCTGGCGAAGCACGAAAATAGAGCCCGTGGTGTTCATTTGTCCAACTGCTTTATTTAACTGTGACAAGGGAAAACCAGATCACTCGCCAGTCACTGTGGTCAGCTGTAACCAGAATATTTAATAGACACAGGCCAACATGAGGAGTACATGAATACATTTGAGTAATATTGTACTTACTGTCAAATACGCAGAGTAGATGGCCATGAGGGTCAACGGCATGCCAATGGAGAAGATGATGTATGTCACCACTGTCAACACAGAGCCACTGTCTCCGTAAGGGTAATCAGTCATGTTGTCATTCTGGCTGACATTTTGGTTGGTATAGTTTCCAAAGAAATCCTCCATTCTTCAGCCTGTTGTTTGAGGGATCACTGGTAATAGTGGGAAAAGAAATCCTCCTCATTACAAATCATTCATCATATCTTGAAGCTGTATAGTCAACTAACATTTCATCCTTACTTTAACGGTTTAACAAGTTTAAGCACCCAGGAAAAAGCTCAGTTGTGCCAAACTGAATTAAAACATCACTAAAGTACTTTGAAACAGACTGCAGGCCAGTCAACAGAGCAAAGAGCTGTCCTCAGGTTGGCACATTTTTATCAGTCATATGTCTTACCATCACAGGGACAGATAGTTTAATGTACAGTGTTGGAAAAAAGTTTGGAATATTTTCTTCAGTGTTTCGTGTAACGTGAATGATCCTCCAACAAACGTGGCTGAACTGACTCAGGCTGTGATCCAATGCTGGCGAGAAATCCCGGTTGAAACTCTTACCAACCTAGTGACTTGCATGCCCAGACGTGTACGCGCATTGTACAATGCTAGAGGCGGTCACACAAAGTACTGACTGTATTGTTGTTATCGTCTTGTTATGTTTGATGTTGCTTTCAAAGATGGTCCACGTATTTTGTGGCAATTTAAAATTACAGCCGTTTATTTATTAAATACCGACTCATGATTTTATGCGTTATTTCAATGGCTTTTTGTGAATCATGAGGTGTCCGTCCTACAATTTTTTGAGAAACAAAATAGTTTGATGTGAATTTCAAAAACATATCACAGAGACCAGGGAACATTAAAAAGTCTTTGAATAAGAAAGCAGCAGACCGCGTTAAACACGAGGCTAGGGTTGAATTGACAAATATTCCAAACTTTTTTCCAACATTGTATTTAGGGTTAGAATCAAAAAATCCATACAGTATCTTTTAACATGCCAGTATGATATGATTAATCAGTAATCAGACTACTGAAGTTGAGTAATTAATTGTGGGTTTTTAAAAAATAACTATTTGATGGAATTTTTCTCTTGACTCCTGAGGAATTTGAGTGAAAAAAAAACACTCTTAACTCTGAGCTGGGGGTAAAAGCTGACTCTGTGTTTGAGTGTTTATGAATGAGCATTTTGTTTTTTTGTTTATTATAGGGATGTTTTGGCATGAATGATAAATGTGTATTTGAATAAATGCAAACATTACCAGCCAACAGTCACACGTTCTGCTCTACAGCTCAGTTTATGGAGAATTTAACTGTCATGCGTGCTTTCCACTAATTATTGTCTCATTTGCACAGCGGGCACAAAAGACTCTTACTCCCTTTGTGGGTCAGGCCCTGTAAATTTATTTTTACAGTGTCACAACAAAAGGACTCTGTCATGGCTCAGATGTAGTTATGACCTGAAAGGTGTACACATTCCTGTCATGCATTTAAGGGATTATTAAAATATCATTGTCGTCATAAAGTTGGGGGTAAATAATCTGAACAGTTTTTAAACAGCTTCAGTTTTTTCATCCATGTTCATCAATTTTCCTAAAACATAATTGTAGTCTTTTTATTTCAATCAAAATATGAAAAACAATCACTTTGGACTCATGAATTTAACAGTCTAACAATCGTTGATTTAACAGCAGCTTTTTCTTCTCTTCCTCAGTCATTAGTTGGGCTTTGCTGAGAAGTGTGACCACCCTTTTGCTGCCAATCTTATCTGTTGTTTTTGGCTGATCAATTTGACAATTAAACACCATGAAAAACTGCACACAGTCTGGTTGTTAAGAGAGGTGCAAGAAGGCAAAAAAAGGTTTGATTGATTGACTTGCTTGATGTTACTTGGATAATTTTTTTGGTGTAACATGAATTAAAACAATCAGAAAGTCATCTCTCATTTACTCTAAGAGGAAGGTGAAAATGCAGGTGTCAGTATTTACACAGAAAAATTCAGCTTTTTTAACAGATTGGACTCCTGTAGCGTCTCTGTTTTTGCTCTGTCTCTCAACATGCAGGAGACACACAGGAGACTCTATGAAATGTGTTGAGACAGATGCTGCATTTACAAATGTCACATTACAATACTCATCTTTATTAAATATTGAAGTCTACAGACACACCAACATGATACTGCATTAGTGGATGCACAGCTGTTATACTGCTCGCATAATGGACACAATTCTGTTTCTAAGTGCACAATATTGTGAGAGAGCATGACAAAAGCCTGCAGTCTGCCTTAATTTCAGATGCTCATCCTTCTATCTAGTTCCTGTCACTCCTTTTTCCCCTCTTTCAGACGTTGTTTCAAAGTTGTTAAAAAAGTACTCTGAACTGTAGAGAAACATTTAACTTCAGTCTGACAGAGGATCAAAACCTCTGTAAACTTATGTTTTTTAATCTTGCTAATCATTTTGAGATACAAGATGAAAAGAAATGAGGTAATGCTTTTACCTTTTGGGGCTGTCAGACTCGGCCTGGTTGAGTTCCCTGCTTCAGCGTCTGATGTTTGTCCTCTGCTTCCAAACTGTATATATGCTGAGTGATAACATCTAAGAGTGATAACATCTAAGAGTGATAATAATCTGTTCTGCTCCTCTAAAGGAGGGAAAATAACACCAGTATATCCAATATAATAATTTAAACATAAAGTACACCAGAACAGTCGTGTTTGCATGGGATTTTTCCCACATTAAATGTGTTATGGTGACAGTGGCAGTGGTATGAAAAAAATCTGTTTTATTTTTGATATAATATGGTGACTGTGTGGAGAAGTATCTCAAATAAGTGAATCCTGCTTTTTTAACACTGTAAGGTTTTAGCTGTTGGTACACCCCTACAAACAGGATGAACGGGGGGCAGAAAGGGTGTAAAGCAGGATGGCAGAATAAAGAGCATGAGACACCAGGTTCAAGAGCTCTGGCTTGTATCTTTTCCTGACACTTCGCACACAAAAACTACCCGAATTGAGTAGGCAGTAGGCAGTTATATTGTGGCACGAAACCGCACAGATAATAGTTGTATTGACGTTTCAGTTTATGCGCTGCTCAACAACCAGTCAGCCTACAAATTGGTTAGCACGTTAGCTTACGCTGTCGCCGCAACTAGACTGTAATGTGGACCTGTGATGTTACATTATAAATACTGCTGTGTTTTCCTTCAGGGACAGATGAGGACACCGAGGGATGGATCTGGTGGCAGGGACAGAACAAGGCCCTGTTCATGGGCAAAATGAACGCCGCCATAAAGGGTTTTGAGTAAGAAATTTGTGTTCATGCACCGTTGTACCGTGGATTTATTTATTGTAAACACATGCTTGAACTGGAGCCGACCGGAACACAAACGTTGGCCAGGTCGGCCTCTAGCTTTGTTGTTATCAGAGCAGCATTCTACGAGCCGCAAACGCTCCACACCACTTGACAGAACATAATATGAGAGTTGCCGACTTGACCGTCATGCCTCAATACCCAATACGTCTTGCTTGTTTTGAGCGTTATGTTCCATATTTCTCTCAATCAGTATAAGTTGTTGCTATTGGTTGTAACAAGATGGGGGAAAAGCTACTGCCTAATGTAGAAATAATATGAATATGGAGAACTTGAGGACACATGATGGTAACTCTGTATGTAAATGGTAAATGTGAACATTGTTCTGACAGTGGCTTGTAGGCACTCACTACGTTCATGTGCCCTTTTGTTTGCCCCTTGTTTGTCATCCTTGTTTAGGGCTTTCATCAAGGAGCATGGGCTGGAGGGCCAGGTGGAGCAAAGTTTTATCAAAAAAAAAAAAGGGAAAACCTCAAACGGAAATATAGGGAGGTATGACAAACACTTCAGTATTTAGGTTTCGCACCAATACAATGAATGCTTATGTTTTTAGGTTTTACGATATAATCTGGTACGATATAATATGTTATTTGTTACGATATAATCTGGCTATGTCAGAGTTCAAACTGTCAGTGTAAAAGGGACCCATGTTATCAGATTATCTTTGTGTGTGTGTCATTTGCCAGGAGCTCAAGGCACCACCAACAGGGGTCAGCACAGAGGGAGGAGCAGCCACTGCTGCAAACTGGAAATGGTTTAATATCATGGATGAGGTGATGAAGGACCATCCCACCATATCACCGCCCAACCTTATCACCTCATCCATGACACCAGCAGCAGTGGCCTCTCCTCCAAATCCAAATTCTTAGTCTCCTCCTGTGAGAGGGAGGAGGACAAACGAGTCAAGGAGCAGAGAGTGGTTCCAGGAGTGGATGAAAGACGTTGAGTAGAGGGAGGATGAAAGGTTGCAGCAAATAGAGGAACGGGAACATCGGGCAGAGGAGAGGGAGAGGCAGGAAAAGAGAGAGATGGAGGAAAGATGGGCAAGAAGAGAGCAAGAGTGGAGCGAAGAAGAAGGAACACAGACAGAAGAGAGCGGAAGTGGAGAGAGTGGATGGATAGAAGAGCAATGGAAGAAAGGAGAGAGAGAGAGAGGAAAGAGAGAGGGAAAGTAGAGCAAGAGAAGAAAGATGGATGGAGCTGATTGAGAGACTGTTAAATTCCAAATAATCAGTTTATTTGATTTTGATCAATATTGTTGTATTTGACTATATACAACTACAATATAACTAACAACAACATTAACTATTCACAATGAATATTATTACAACGCTCAGTAATAATCATGCTCCCTCAGTGCACGGATCTGCTCCTCAGGAACTGATATTGTTGCTGCCATCCGATCCCTGAGGGCGTCACCAGTCTGTTGTGCCGGGTCATGAGCTGCTGCCACACAGTTTTCATCCCCATCAACCTCTTCACTGTCCCCTGGCTCCAAACGTCCCTGTGCCCGAGGCAGAGGTTGTGGAGGAAAAGGCAGTCCACAATGACCTCTGAAACGAAGTCAACCTTCACCTCCAGGGCCTTGAGAAATATAGAGCGCCACCTGGTTTTCAGTACTCCAAATGCCCTCTCCACCACACTCCTGGCCCAAGAATGCCTGGCACTGAACCTCTCTTGGGTGGGATTCCTCAAATGCTCCCTGAATGGGGTGATGAGGGTAAGCGGTTCAGAAATGCAGGAATAACCCCCATCCCCTAACAGGCATCATCCTGGATGAGGGTACAGCTGGTGCACGTACACAGGGCTGCACCTGAGGACCCGCGAATCTTGCACGGAGCCAGGGAAACTGACATGCACATCCAGGAAGCTTCCTTTGTGGTCCACAATGGCCTGAAACTGGACAGGGTGGAACAGTTTTCTGTTAAAAAAGTCTGCTCCAAATTGTCCAGGGGGCATGATGCGAAAATGACATCCGTCGATGCTTCCTGCCACTTCGCAGAAAGCTGGGTGACCAGCCAACTGCTGGAACCCAGCCCCGATTTCCTCCAGCTCATCCCTGTTGGGCAAACGGATGAATCTCCAGAAAACTTGCTGAATGTCGCTGCTGATCCAGTGGACCAAATTGTTGCATGTGGAACGAGGGATGTCGAAGGCCTCTGACATGACCCGATATGTTGTGCCACAGGCCAACCAGTAAACAAAAACAAGCACCTCAAGTGCCTTCCCCCATCCATGGTAATGGTCCCCTTGGAGAAGGTGGATGAGGTGTTCCAGGGAGGGCCTGGTCAACCTGAAGTCCTTCCGCAGGTAACCCCCCTCAAAGTAGAGGCGTACCAGAGGGACATGATGATTCAGCTGGCAATATGGCCCTCTTTCCCGAGGCTGAAAAGAAATAGATGGCATGTGATTGCAATAATAATGATATATATACATACATATATATATATATATATATAAATATATATATATATTTTATTATACTTTATTTAAGTGTCTATTAAAGATGTGTTTATTACAACAAGTTTGAGCATCTTCTCATCTCTGAATGCATCATCAAAGTGGTCACTCATATTAAGCACAGACCTCTGATTAATAAAAATTATTATTGGTAGAGAGCACATGGTTCAGAATATACAAACGGGGGAGTTTCCAGTTGACAATGTATATGTGAACTTTACTAATTCTTACTTGTGGTTGAAAATCCATTAGGAAGTACATAAATGCCCTGAAGAAAAGATGCCTTTGTCTTCTTGCATGGCCGCTTTACTGCCACCTGTCCTGAAGTGAAGTACCCAGTCTCAACCACCTGCAACAAAGAAATACTCCTGGTAGCCAGCCACACTCCCAGGTGTAGCTGATCCCCCTTAATTGCAGCAGCAGTAGGCCAGCAGAAGAGACATAACCTGCCCCGTCCCCCTCTCACGCACTCACTGCCCAATCTCACTTAGCCTCCCTACCCTCAAGTCTCCTCCCTTACCAGTGAAGTCATCATGGCCTTTAAAACATATTTACACAAAACAATATGTACAAGTAACAAACACAATTCAATTGACTTATATACTAATACAGCTTAAAATAAATATCAAATAAACTGAAGAAAATTTAAAGAAGCCAAACCTAAAAAAATATCCCCTCTAACCCGTCTCTCCCTCTCCCCTGATCCCACAGCTCAGCCCTAAACGGCTTCTGGAGTCCTGTGGCTGCATCTTCATGTGTGCACTCCATGAAAACACGTCCACCTCGGAGAAGGATCTCGGAGAGGGAGGACATTAGTAAGAAGTTTCATAAATATGAGACCAAAAGAACGAGAAACAGCTTCCTGTATTTGATGAAGTTGATTTTTTATGATTTTTCTACCTCAGTGAGGAGGATGCTGTCCAGCTCCCTCACAAACACCTACAGTGATGCAAAGCTGCAAATGCCTCAGAGAGCTGTGTCACAGTTTCTGTTTCAGACTGTTCAAAACTGAGAACTTTTTTCTTTAAAGACTTCATGAATAAAGTCATAATTTTACAAGAATAAACTCATAGTATTCCAACCTGTTGAGCAATATTCTTGTCGGTGACAACTTCTGGTAAACCAAAACAAATGTACAGGCCATTTTTTTATATGTCTCATGCTATATTCTATTTTCTCTTTTTATAAATGAAAATTGAAAATTTGTTATTTGACTTTCCCTTACCCTTTCCAGACAACAACAAAAATCAAACTCAATTTTCAAACCTATCAAAATTAATTTCTGCGTTTCTATCATTAAAGAAAAATCTAAGAATCAGTCATTTTTCTATTTTTAACATCTGTTTCCAAACATTATATCACCAAAAGAGACAAAGGCTGTCTGATAATCCGTTTCAAGTCACTCTCTAGTTTCCTTCTTTAAAGGTATATTTTTCTCTGTCATTTGACTCTGGTACTCTTGTTAGTTTTAGTTCAGTTTGGCTCACTGCAGCATCTGCCAGTGAGTGATATTCAGTGTGCAGCTAGCACAGATTGTATGTTGAATGGACGTCATATGCCTCCTGGCTGGGTGAAGCGTCTGTGAGAACAGCACCCCCTGGTGACTGGTTGCAGTTTAGGTCATAAATCCGCCTCCTCGAGACAGAGCTGCAGGCAAACTTTAGAAATATAATTTATCTGGTACAAATTTTTCTCAGACCTGGATGCTGTCATGATATGTTGTCATTGTTAAGCTGATTTGTGTTCAAGTCTTCTTTTTTCTGAAAAAGTTTCACCACATTTTGATATGACTGACAGCTGCCATTCTTCCACAATAGGAACACTGCTAGGACTGCTCAATTGTTGTCTGTTGTCAAACTGATAAAATGAGTTTTTCGGCACTAAAATGCTCCAACTGACCTGCAGGACTTAGAGGATATTTGCGGTTGTGGGTAAGTCAATGGTGTGTTTTGTCTGTTGATTTGTATGTGTGACTGTTTGCAAGCTTTGCTGGATAACCTTACAGCAGTCTAAGTAAAGCTAACACAGTGTGGTCATGAAGAGGCTGCAGATAGCTTTCTGTTAGCTCTGCTGTTATGATTTATCTGTTTAAAAACAACAAGGAAAAAACAATCTTGCCAAAGTGTTGATGTGGCTGAAGGATGCCAGTTTAAGGGTTAAGAGGACCAAGTGCTCATTCATGAGTGAGGAGGTGACATTTCAAGGTCACAAAGACATAAAGAGGGGAGAGGCACAAAAGGCTGTATTGGAAAAGTCAAAAAGAAATGTTGCAGTCAGCTGATGTGCTCTTACATTATGATCCAGAAAAGGCCATCGTGTTATCATGTGATGCATGACCATATGCAGTAGGTGTGGTGCTGTCACATAATTCCCGATGGAACAGAAAGGCTGATAGGGTTCAAATCCCAGACTCTCAATGCAGCATCTCAGATTTCTCTAGTGAGATATCATTGTCCAGATTTGTGAATTTATTCATGTAGGCTGTTCTTAGTTTGAGTTTGATGTTCTATTGGAGATCTATTGGTTTGAAAGGAAAGTAGTAATAACTTTTAATTCAACTTTCACCGAAACAGATCGAGTTTCTAATTACATTCTGGCTGTTAATTTCCACTCTTTATTGTCTTCCATTTAAAATCAACACTTTTTACATTACATTTCAATAAGATGCTTTTAAACTGGATATTTAGTTCATAGTGTTGTGGACTCATAGTCTACACATTCATGCAAAGACTTTCATTTACTGAGAGAAAATAAATCTAGGCTCATTATGCATATTATCTGTGTTGATGTCTCCTAAATCTGTGTGTGTGTGTGTGTGTGTGTGTGTGTGTGTGTGTGTGTGTGTGTGTGTGTGTGTGTGTGTGTGTGTGTGTGTGTGTAGCCAGGTCAGTTAAAATGGCAGAGAACAGTAACATGAAAGAATTCATTTTTCTGTGTACCCAAACACCAAGTGAGTAGAAAGATCCCAGTAGTATTGAGGTTTATTGAAAAATATCCATGTAGAGGAATAAGATACATAAAAATGTTTAATAATGGTTTCATAATGTACAGCAAAGTCCAAGTACAGAGCTGGGCACGGAGAGGCAAAGCTGCTGTAGTGATGATCAGACCAGTGTTTATGGTGAGCAAAGAAACTCTGTTTGGTCACACGTGGTGCAATTGACACCTACCACCTAATACCATTCTTGGAATTGCTGGTTGAGCATAAATACACCAATAAACTGATAGAGGTGGATTATGGATTATTATTTAGCTTCACACAACTTTTTCAATGTTTTGTTGTTTCTGTAAGAACTTCTAAGGATGACTTTGATAGCATCAAATTTAAAATGACATTTTATCTTTTATCATTATGAAACCATCATCATCATCTGTTTCACAAGCATTTCACACAGCGCCCCAACCTTTTTGGAGTTGTAGTCATGAATGTTTTTCAGAGGTGAGTTAAACTGGAGATCTGCTGTTACCACCTGTGGTTGTTGTTGTTTCTGTGTCATTGCTCTTCATCTTGCAACACTTCATAGCGTTCAAAAGCTTGGATACAGCCCCTTTCCAAATGAAAACACACAGAACCAAGTCCGTAAGAGGACTTAACCTTAAAAAGATGTGAATCACAATGAAGTTTACATCAATGTTAAGTGACAAAATCAAAAAAGGAAAGAACAGTAGGATATACGGGAGAAGCACCAAGACTAAAATGACCATAACTCTTATTTTTTCATCAAGAGGGATTGAGACAGAATGAAAGAGGGCCCTGGCAGTCTGGACCAGGCAGAATATGAGCACCGGGATGACCAGGATGTAGTAAATAACAAAGAGGTAAGTAAGGAAATACACAATGGAAACAATCCAGACCACAGCACAGACCACAACAGAGAACTTGATGCTTCGTCTGATGCGATACCACAGGGGATGGACTATGGCCATGTACCTGTAAATAATTGAAGACAAGTAAAATAACACTGATTACAAGAGAAAAAATCAAACTAAAACATGTTTTATTCTAGAGAACTGAAAATGGTGTGCTTTAGAATAAAATGGTGTATGTTTTATTCTAAGCCAGCTCCTGTGATGTGTGTTGGTCATTATCCACAACTTCTGTGGGAAACCTCTGTCCACAGGTGCCAGATCTGCTGCCTGTAGATCAGTAAATACAGTCTGTGCATGTTAATGTGTGCACAAATCTGCACATGGCTTTTCATTCTTGAGCATGCACCCAGCAGCTCCATACATATGCAAACAGACTATAACTGTACTGGTAAGCCAGCCTTCTCTCAGTGCTTCACTCTCAGTACATGATAAGAAGCTGTCCTGTGCCAGGCCAGGCTTCCAAGCCACACAAAGTTCAAACAGGTGAAGATAGGAACTACCTCATTACTGATAGAAGACCAGTTATTCGTAAATTTCCATCTGCCAACAGTTTACACACAGGTATGCTACATCCGTTTAGTGTTTTATGAATTGGCATTCTTCAATTGTATAACAAGAAACACAAGAAACAACACTCATGTAACAACACACAAACTGACAAGTTATTACCTTTCTACGGAGAGAGACACCGTGAAACCAATACTGGCCAGCATAGCAACGAAATAAACTTCCAAGATATAGGCCATTGGTGCTGACGATACCTCAGCTATGAACGTGCAGCAGAGTTGAATAAGGTCAGCAATGATAAGGTTGATGACATAGATCGCAGCAACAGGATCACTTCGCACCTGCAGGAAAACAGTTTTCAGATTCAATCAGTGGTTTTAGAGATATTCTGTACTCCACCTTCTACCAAATATGTGGTGTTCATTTGTCCAACTGCTCCATTTAACTGTGACAAGGAAATACCAGATCACTCGCCAGTCACTGTGGTCAGCTGTAACCAGAATATTTAATAGACACAGACCAACATGAGGAGTACATGAATACATTTGAGTAATATTGTACTTACTGTCAAATACGCAGAGTAGATGGCCATGAGGGTCAACAGCATGCCAATGGAGAAGATGATGTATGTTTCCACAGTCAATACGAAGCGACTGTCTTCAGTAAGGGTATCAGTCATGTTGTCATTCTGACTGACATTTTGGTTGGTATAGTTTCCAAAGAAATCCTCCATTCTTCAGTCTGTTGTTTGAGGGATCACTGGTAATAATGGGAAAAGAAATCCTCCTCATTACAAATCATTCATCTTATCTTGAAGCTGTACAGTCAACTAACATTTCATCTTACTTTAACGGGTTACCAAGTTTTTTTTTATTTTATTTATAATTACTATTTTTTTTTAATGAGGCTGTTTTGCAAAACCATTTGGAAAGTCATTTGTTTCCATTGCCAGGAGGCTTGACAACACTATGGTGAAACACAGGAGCTCATCACATGAATTTAACTGCTCTCCTCTTTTAAATCTCTTTTTAGTACAAAATACTGAGCGCAGAGACTTCAACTATTTATTCACTTTGTTTTTAATCTTGTCATCAAGCTTGTCTCAGTTTTGGACCAGTCAGAACAGACCTTTCTATTTCAAGTCCTGGAGCTGTGGGATTTATCATAAATCCACTCACTGGATAAATAATCCATTGATCTATCTAATTATTCTGTCATGATTTACTCTTGTGGTTTTGTTTTTGTTGTTTTTCCCTTCGTTTGTATTTTCTGTTACATTTTTGGTGTGCAGTTCCCCTAATTTAATTTGACTTGCTGTGTTTTCCCTCGTTCGTGATTGTCTGCACCTATGTCTTTTTGTCTCACCTGTGTCTCATTGCTTGTTACCCTGTGTGTTTTTATATAGGCCTTGTCTTCCTCTACTCTTGGTTGGTTCATTGTCGATGTTGTTAAATTTGCAATGCCTTTTAAACCCAACCTCTAGTTCTTGGGTTTTCACAGTGCCTTTCTGTTTCTTTGGATGGTTTGCTCCTGATGTTTTTGTTTTTTTTTTTGATTTCTTGGACATTTTATAACTAAATTTTTGTTGGACTTTCTCCTTTTGTTTTTGTTTTGTCATAATGTATTCATGTACACATCTTTCTATTTATCTAGGTGTATTTGAATAAATGCAAACATCACCAGCCCACAGTCACACTTTTTGCTCTACAGCTCAGTTTGAAGAGAACTGAACTCTTGTGCATGCTTTGTGATGTAACCCACACCTCTTTGTCTCATTTGCACAGCGGGCACAAAAGACTCTTACTCCCTTTGTTGGTCAGGCCCTGTGAATTTATTTTTATACTGTCACAACAAAAGGACTCTGTCATGGCTCAGATGTAGTCATTACCTGAAAGGTGTACACATCGCTGTTAATGCCTTTGGGGGATTATTAAAATGTCTTTGTCGTCATAAAGTTGGAAGTAAATAATCTAAACAGCGTTAGTTTTTTTCATCCATGTTCATCAATTTTACCAATACTTAATTAAGTCTTTTCGTGTCAATCAAAATATGCAACACAATCACTTTGGACTCATGATTTTCATAGCTACAGTCAAACAATCGTTAATTTAACAGCAGCTTTTTCCTCTCCTCCTCCTCAGTCATTTGTTGGGCTTTGCCAAGAAGTGTGATGACACTCTTGCTGCCAATCTTATCTGTTTTCGGTTGATCAATTCGACTGTTTAACATAATGAAAAACTGCACACAGTCTGGTTGTTAAGTGATGTGCAAGAAAGCAAAAAGGTTCGACTCAGTGAGTTGCTCTGACATGGACCCTGTCTTTTCACTGTCTCTCAACGTGCAGAATACACACAGGAAGAAATCTGTTCATGTTCTGATTTAGATTATATCTGCTGAATTATTCCCACATTAGAAACCATCAGTGTCTTTCCAAATGTAAGACAGATGCTGCATTTACAAATGTCACATTACAATACTCATCTTTATTTAATATTAAAGTCTACAGACACACCAACATAATGCTACATTAGTGGATGCACAGCTGTTATACTGCATTCATAATGGACACAATTCTGTTTCTAAGTGCATTCTTAAAGGACCTGATCATATTAAACTTCCTGAGCACAATATTGTGAGAGGGCATGACAAAAGCCTGCAGTCTGCCTTAATTTCAGATGCTCATCCTTCTAGTTCCTGTAACTCCTTTTCCCCCTCTTTCAGACGTTGTTTCAAAGTTGTTAAAAGAGTACTCTGAACTGTAGAGAAACATTTAACTTCAGTCTGACAGAGGATCAAAACCTCTGTGAACTGCAGTTTTATAATATTTTTAATCATTTTAAAATACAAGAAAAAAAGAAATTAGGCAAAGCTTTTACCTTTTGGGGCTGTCAGACTCGGCCTGGTTGAGTTCCCTGCCTCAGAATGTGATGTTATGTCATCTGCATCCAAACAATGCACGGTATATATGCTGAGTGATAACATCTTAGAGTGATAATAATCTGTTCTGCTCCTCTAAAGGACAGAAAATAATACCAGTATATCCAGTATAATATATAAAGCAACATATGGTGACAGTGGCAGTGGCATGAAAAAAATCTGGTTTATTTTGATTATAAAATGGTGCTCCTAAGTGCGACTGTATGGAGAAGTATCTCAAAAAAGTGAATTCTGCTTCTTCAACACTGTAAGGTTTTAGCTGTTGGTACACCCCTACAAACAGGATGAACTGGGGGCAGAAAGGGTGTAAAGTAGGATGGCAGAATAAAGAGCACGAGACACCAGGTTCAAGAGCTCTGGCTTGTATCTTTTACTGACACTTCACACATAAAAACTATCCAGTCTCAACCACCTGCAACAAAGAAATACTCCTAGGCTGTCTCAATTCAGGGTCTGCATACAGCTGTACTGCTGTACTGTGCACTGGAATACGCTGGGTGATGTGATTTGGCTTTTTGTGAATCGGGACGGTCTACCCTTCAGAGGAGTGGAACCAAGGAGTTAAGATGGCAGAGTGAGCGGTAGGCTTTTTTTGCAGGCTCCGTATTTAAGATTTAAACCCGTCCTAGACATTTATCTTTTGACAAAACCACAACTGCACAAAAAATTCATGAACAACCCCAGAGCCCCAGGAAATTTTGTTTTTTCAAGGCTGACCACGTATACTCTCTGTTTTTTATAACGAGACCGAGATGGCTAGCAACGCGGCTAAAGCTAAAACGCTAACAGACCACGACTACACACCAAGGTCATGTTGACTCAAGTCATCCTTTTTAATCGTCGAAGAGCCAAAGAGGTGTCAAAGATGCCCACGACAGCATATTTGTCTCACAGTACATCAGATTCTCAAGATGATTTGGTTGATGCCCTGTCACCTGTTCAGAAGAAACTCTGCCAACTCCTCAGACGGATCGAGATCATAGGAAAAAGAGGAAGAAAGGTTTCTGTTCTTCTGGATTTACTTACCAGCAAACGGCAGGAATGTGGGGTTCCTCGAGTGAACAGGTACCTTTATGCTAGACCATCTGCCTTTACATGCCTCTGTGGTTCTGACTGCCTTCGACATTTTGCAAAGATCTGTGGTTCAAAAATTCCCGAAACTCTACTAAACAAGAGAGTAGATGGTTTAGCTCTTTCAGGTTAGGATATATTACGACCCTGCCCAGGATGTTTCAAGACCACTGCCATCTTAGAGCAGCGCTTGTCAAAGGTTTTCATTCAATTGTAGTTTTGGAAGCCTGTGATTCACCTTACAACAGTTTTCGTTCACATTTAACAAAAAGGGAACAACTTGGTTATGTCGTTGACTTATTTGCTATATCAACTCAAAATGTGCTTAATGGCACAGAAAAACAATAAGTATGTATCAACACCATCAACTGTATTTATGTCACAGGCTTGAAACTACAACACTACTCAGCCCTATATAGCTGTGTCAAAGAGCTAGTTAAGAGTTATTGAGTTTATATTTTTTCAGTTTATGTGAATTAAAATAGTCTATGATCTAATTTCAGGTAAGTGTTATAGAGAGTAATTAATTTTGCCCATGTATTTTACATGTGTTTTGGTTTATAGCAGTGGTTCTTAACCGGGGTTCGATCGAACCCTAGGGGTTCGGTGAGTCGGTCTCAGGGGTTCGGTGGAGCCTCCGCCACGGTAGCCTGGCTGGGCCATCCTGTTGCGTCAATCACTTGATGTTCCTTCCCACCACAGTCTGGACTTCGGCCCATGGAGAGCATGTCTTCCCGATCAGAAAATAACCGGGCCAATCAGAGACCGTGTAAAAAAACATATACCTATGTCTTGAATTTGGAAAAAAATCATATTTGATTTATCACTAAAGAAGGGTTCGGTGAATGTGCGTATGAAACTGGGGGGTTCGGTACTTCAAACAAGGTTAAGAACCACTGGTTTATAGTTTAACCCTTCTTATCAGCTTGGAGGATCCATACTGCAACTAGAAAAAATGCATTTCCTTGCAGAAAATGCATGGAAATGCTGAGTGCTGAAAGCTGAAAAAGCAATGCTAAACTGCTAATAAAACATGGAGAAAGGTATAAATGTTAAAGCTGTTGAAGGGGTGAAAAAGAAATATAAGTTGGATAATTGTTTAATTGGTTGAAGGACAAATAGTACGAATATGCTTTATAAAAGGAAATTTTATTCATGGCCAAAGAGGCTACAAAAATGTCTAAAATTGAGTTAAGTTGTAGTACTAGAAGTAGTATGATAAGAAGTCAAGTAACGATATTAGTAGTCATGTAAGCAGTAGAAGTAGTTTGAGAATAAAACAAGTATAAGTCAAAGTAGTAGAGAAAGTAGAAATAGTAGCAATAGCAGTTGAAGTAGAGGGCAAAGTACTAGTTTAATTGACATTAGCAGTAGTTGTAGTACTAGAGGTGGGGTTTTGTTTGAAGGATGGAATAATGCATAAATATTAAATAATTTTAAACAGGGAAAATTTAAATAATTAAAAATCCTCAAGTATCAGAAAGTTTTTAAGTATCAGAAAGGTTTGAATGACTTTAAATTAGTTTGAAAAATTAAATAATAAATCATCACTGAGTGACTTTAAATGTGAAAAATTTAAATGAATAAAAATCCTGAATACACCCCATAATGTCTTCAATGAGCTTAAATTTTAAAGCCCTGAATGGTTTCTGTAGGTCAAAGTTCATGGGAGGAGATAGGGGCCGAAGTTTGTCAAGCGCTCTAGTGAAGGGTTTTAAATGTAACCCCCAGTGCTATGTGTACTGAGCCTGGCTTCATGTGTCTCATATGGCCATTAGAAGCAGATTTCCAGTCAGCTGTGTGTCTCCAGGTGCACAAATTGGTTGCCATGGGGACCGTAGATGCAACACTACAGCAGGAGAAAGAAGGCTTGAAGCTGAGAATGCTTAATCAGCATTTAATTAATCAGCAGAGATCTTGAAATGTTTGTGCTTTTGTGGAGGACACTGTTATGCTACAGTCTGTAGTCCTTAGACTTACAACATGTCTGTGGGTTTTGTTTACCTGTGCCTTATCGTGAAGAGCTTCAAAGATGACCAAAATGTATGAAGTCAACCTTTGTGTTAACATTTTAATGTTAACGGATGAAAAGTAATTTTAACTCTCAGTTTTACTGTTCTTGTCTACATAACATCAAGTGACAAGAAGTGCCTTACTTTCTGTGAATTCAGTTTAGAAGTACTTCAAAAGAAAAGCATTTCCTGTTAACAAGATAAATGCAACAAGTATACTTTTCCTTTATAAAACGAGAAACTTGATCAATTTCTGGAGATTCTTGGTTACAAATATTTGATTAAAAAAAAATTTGAATTACTAACATAAAGGGGTTGATTAATTGCTGTCACGTGTGCTGCACAATCAGTTAGAGCACGACTACAGTCACAATAGCCGACTGGTTTTTCACCTATTGCACAAAGGATGGAGGATGTTTCGTGAGCTGTGGCGGATTTCTTTGGTTATACAGTCTATATTCTTCTGCTCTGTTGTAGGGAGTTAGGTAACATCTTGTCAGAGGGAAGAGGGTGCACCATCTGATGTGAACCTTGACGATGCATCACCACAGCAGAGCACCATCGCACCTCAAAACACCAAACAACCAATGTCACCAAAAAGGGAAAGAGGCAAGTTCTCTGAGACCGGTCTGAAATCAGATTAGTTTATGGTGTGGTTGTAAGAGTGTTTTCTTGGCATGTGCTTAAATGTGAATTTTAGACACAAATTTGTGATTAAGATTTTTTGGGGGTGGGGAAAGTTTCTGAGTTCTCATTAACCTGTGTTACTTAAATTGCTTCTAGATCACTCCTTGGTTAAGAAAAAGAATTGATTATGTGTTTGTTCTTTTACAGCTCAGCAGCCTGTTAAAAAGAGGCCTTGGGAGAGAGATGAGATCCTGGCCGTTAAGAAACACATGATGTCCTTCCAGGGAAACGCAACTGCGATAAGTGCATTGAACAAGAGAAAGAAGCACTCAAAAGCAGGAATTGGTTGGCTATTAAATTTTACATCAAAAACCGAATTACAGCTCTGAAGAGGAAGGTTTAGAGGGATCAGGTGTTGTCTGTTGACAGCTGAAGGAGGGTTATATCATGTTGGACTCCTTTTACTGTCCCCTCGTTTGGTTAATGTGGTGCAATACTTTTATCTGTTTGTCACACAGAGTTCATGGCTTGAATTAGGTTACAATGTTTAGTGCTAGTTCTTATAGGTCTGCTTATCACCTCTGTTACCTTCTCCCTCTATATGTTGTCTTGTCTCCCATCCTTCTCATCTGGTCATCTCCTGTCACCTTATAATGTGTAAAATGTTTGCTCCTATCTTGTTCATTCAGTCTGGTTTCTTTCAAGGCATTCCTCCTCCAGTGTTTCTCTCTTTTAGTTGGGTCCCTTTTGTCCCTTTATCTGGCACTTTGTGATCTTGTTATCATTCTTATTGGATGTTGTCTCTTATTTTTACAACTTTATTTTCTGTCCATTTTATTCTTATCTTTGAAAAATGTAGCATCAAGTTAAAGCATGTTATCTGATTTATACTCTTAACTCGTTAGTGTTTCCTTGGTGGTATTGTATCATATCCATAATTTCTTAATTCAATAATCTACCTCCTTATTTTAATTTATATTTGGATGATAAAGAGTTACTGTAGGTTGGACTTCAGAGTTGTGTAATACAGTGACAGTTTTGTCTACTTGTGAAGGGAGTTTAAAGAAGTTTAGAGTTTTGACCAGACTTATTTTTGTTATAAGCTGCTGTCAAAAATTGCACAGACATACTGTACCCAGTGTCAAAAGAGGAGGGTGTTTTCTGTTCAAAAGAATGTTACAGCTTGTGTTTATCCAGCATCTTCAAAAAATTTTGAATAAAAGCTTTCAGCTTTTAGATACATCCATTGATTCAGGTCTAATCATGTGAACAGTATAAAAAAATCCTTTAAATACAGTTGTGAGTGAAAGTCAGGGCACCGCTTTAAAAAAAAAGCATCATTAATTTATTAAAAAATTAACCTTGATATTTATAGTCTCTCTGGTAAATACAAAAAAAGACAATATTATCAGAAATCATTAATGCACAGTTACTTTTTATTTTATAAAAAGCAGAAAATTACAAAAATAAAAATCATCTTTTCTGCATGTACAAATGTCAGGGCACCCTTCAGCATCAGTTCCTTCAGTACTTAGTAAGTCCCCCTCTGGCAGATATCACAGCTTGTAAACGCTTTTTATAGCCAACTACAAGTCTCTGGATTCTATCCTTTGGGATTTCCCCCATTCTTCCTTGCAAAAGGCTTTCAGTTCTGCAATATTCTTGGGTCGTCTTGCATGCACAGCTCTTTTAAGAACAACCCGCAGATTTTCAATGATGTTTAAGTCTGGAGACTGTGAAGGCCATTATAAAACCTTTAGCTTGCATTTCTTGAGGTAGTCCATGGTGGATTTAGAGGTATGTTTAGGATCATTATCCTGCTGTAGAAACCATCCTCTTTTCAGCTTCAGCTTTTTTACAGATGCTGTGATATTTGCCTTCAGAATTTGCTGGTATTTAACAGAATCCATTCTTCCCTCCACTCAAGCAATGTCTCTTGTCCCATTGGCTGCAAGTGCAACACAACCCCAAAGCATGATGGATCCACCCCCATATTTCACAGTTGGCAAAGTGTTCTTTTCATGAAAAGCTTTTCCTTTTTTTCTCCAAACATACCTTTGCTTATTGTGGCCTATTTTAACTTCATCAGTCCACGGCACTTGTTTCCACAAGTCACCAGGCTTCTCTAGATGTTCTGTTGCATATTTTTGTCATTGTATTTTATGATGAGGACGCAGGAAAGGTTTTCTTCTGCAGACTCTTCGATGAAGGTCTTGTTTGTTCAAACATCGCCGCACAGTGGAAGGGTGCAACACCACTCCTGCGTCTGCTAAATATTCTTGCAGGTCTTTTGAAGTCAAAAGTGGTTTTGATTTACTTTCCTGACCAGCAAACAAGCTGCTCTCTCTGAGATTTTACTTGGTCTTCCAGATCTCATCTTGACCTTCACAGTTCCCCTCACTTGCCATCTCTTAATTATACCTAGCTTTGCTATCCTCTTGTAGTCCTCCCCTGCATTGTGGGAATCAATAACTTTAATTTTTTTCTGTCTTACACAGCTTCTTAGAGGAACCCATGGTTCCTGGATGAATGCACAAGGTTTTTGAAGTTGAAACCCCTTAAATTGGCACCAGCTGCCGCTCCCTGATGAGAATTGTTGACACCTGCTTCAGGACTAACGAGCTGGTGAAAGTCTGAGCTTCTAAAAAGAATCTTTAAAGACCAGACACTTTAAAGCTCTCAGGGTGCCCTGACATTTGCACATGCCAAAAAGATGATTTTATTTTTGTAATTTTGTACTAAAATAAAAAGTAACTGTGCATTAATGATTTCTGATAATATTGTCTTTTTTTCCGTTTACCAGAGAGACTATAAATATCAAGGTTAATTTTTTAATAAACTATGCTTTTTTTAAAGGGGTGCCCTGACTTTCACTCACAACTGTAGATATATCTATCTCATGTTGCCACATTGTCAGAATAATGTGTATAAATGTATATAGAAGTTATCATTTTTTACTCACATTCTTATGTAAGAGTTTACTACAAGTATGAACTGTTTTAACCTCTTGTTACACATCATATAAGAGTTTTTTCTAACTTCTCTCTCCAATAGCTTTATTACACAGCACATGAGTGTTTCTTCATTTTTCTGTGACCTCGTTTCTCCTATCAGCAGGTGTGTGTGTGTGATGTATCCTCCACTGTGAATCGTGGGAAGTAATGAGGAGGATCCGCTCCTATCAGAAGGAGCTTGTTTAATGTCAACAATGTTGCCTTGACCCTCACATATTCTCTGTTGTTCATTATTCTGTTTTATGAGAGTGCTTACGTTGCTGCACATATTTCCCCCATCCTTTAGAAACATTGTGTAACCAGGGACAACCCTAAATAAAAGAGACGGGACAGAAACCACCTTCAGAGTGGTTTCGAGATTGTCCATTCTCCTCGAGTATATACCATTGTCTTTTTCTTCTTTATATGTTATCAGGTATTTGGGCAGGTTTTAGACCCAACACACATGCATAGTGGCACATAAGACAAAAAGACAACAGTTGACTTCTGTTACTATTCAATTTAATTATTTGTACAGTTTACCCTAAAACACAAAGCATCATCCTTATCAAAACTATAAATTCTACCCATCTGTGCTGTGTTCAATTAACATTAGAGTTCAGACATCCAAGAAAAAGGGAGGAACTTTCTGGCGGAAGAAAAAATCAAATGGTGCACTTCTAAGAAAGACACATCCTGTGAACATCGAGGTATTTTGGGTCAGGTTTGAGAGTAGATCTAGAGACTGATGCACTTTTATGCCTTGAATCTAAGCTGGTGACACTGATAAGAAATGTACTTGTCAAAACCTTAAATTTAAAGCACGGCTTCAGATACTGAATATTACCTTGAATCATTGGTTCACATCTCTTTCCTGCACTGACAAGTAAGGAGTGGTCCCACAAAGTCTGTTTGATCTGATGTTTGTTTAAGTGGCACCCAGGAGGAGAGAAAAAATGGGCAGTGTGTAGATACTGAACCCAGATATGGCCAAATATCAGACAGGTTCCCAGATGTCAGTTCCTAGTCCTCTACTTTGTCTAATTGGTAATTTGAAGTGATTTCTCTATTTACCTACACGTCAGGATACTGCCTGATTTTTTCGTGTGTTACCGGACTGTTTCCTTGCTTTCCATATGTGAATTTAAAAATAAAATCCTCCCATGTTGCACATAAACTCCTCTCCGGTGAGTTATTACCATAAGTTGTGGCTGAAACATTGGTTAGGAACTCTTTGGTGCAGAGCAAGTTTACAGCTCTGCAGCTGCTCCACATCACCATATTTGCCATACCCTGACATGTATACCTTAATGTGCAGGCTGATTGTAACTTATTCAGATCCTTTTTTGATATTTTTTTTAACTAAGGACTTTTTTATACAGCTTATTTCTTTAAAATAAAAAAGCCAACACAAACATTATGATGCTGGTTTCTTTCTGTTTAATTTTCATAATGAAACTAAAATTTGTAAGATTAGGATTCTGACTCATGACAAAACTCATGATTCATTTACTGTCATGTCAATTATTTTTTTTATGAGACTTGGAAAGACTAAAATATTGTTATTCTCTCTAAAACTCCAAGCTAAATAATTATTTCATAACATTCTAAAAGATTATAAAAGTAGACTATGTTAATGGGACACAGAAATCACAATCAAACATCTTCCATTGTGAATCTATCAGTCAACTTTAACAGCTACTTGTGCTGGCATTATAGTGCACTGTATTCATTGTGAAATAACACACAGCAACTTAATTTCTCTATATTATGTGTTAAACAAAGCACAGGCTGTGGGGAAAGTGTGCTCACCATTCATACACAACAAAAATTGAATTTTTCCCTCTTATAAACTCGAGTATAAACAAGCTCTGCAGCTGCTGCACAGCCCAACATTTGCCTGTTAGAACAAGAGTTTACAAAGTGCTTCGACCAAGAGTAGAAACAAAACACGTATTATAAATGTCATATTAATACATTATAACATATGTGTGTGTGTGTGTGTGTGTGTGTGTGTGTGTGTGTGTGTGTGTGTGTGTGTGTGTGTGTGTGTGTGTGTGTGTGTGTGTGTGTGTGTGTGAAGGTAGAGAAACAACAAAAAGATGTTAAAAATACAGAAGGAATGAAAACAGTGAAAAGCAAAAGGTTGAGATAACAGCAGAAAAGAAAGATAAAAACATCAATAGTAGTGATGAAACATTTGAGGACAAGAGCAGAGAAACAAGTTTGAACAGAACAAAAAGATGCTGAAAGGCAATATCTGGACCTAAATGAAATGAATCCAATAACTGAAACATAAACAGATTAGTAGATGGTCAAAAAAATATATATAGTGAAATATATCAATCAATAAAATAATGAAGATAAAACATAAAATAAACATTAAACAAGGTGTTTGAAATTAATATGATGGGATAAAATAGAATGAAGTGAGAAGTGTACAAAGAAGAGGACAGGAGTTTAAGAAGTGACTTAAAAGCCTGATTATAACTTAGTTTGCGTGCCTTTTCATCTGAGGCTGATCCAGTCCAGATCAGATCACATTCATGCCTGATGATGGCCTCACACTCGAGTCCTGGCAGCTACAGAACTGCAAGAACTGCTCAGAACAGCACTATATGGCTAATCAGTGACTAATTACAGCTTGATTTTCATAAGATAATGATTATAATCTTCTTACCTAATGAATTTATTGTCATGAGAAACTGATTTGTTTTTTTCATTTTGAAAAAAAAATCCTCACTGATACACTGCCATTGCTAATGTTTGAACATAAAAATCTACTGTGGTTACAAACAAATTAAATCAAACAAATAAATAACTCAAGAAGGTGTACGTTCCTTTCAGATTTCTTCTCTTGCCCTTTGCTAGTGTCACTGTGATGTTGTTAGTGTTGCTTATTTTTGCATAAGGTCTTAAAAAGTTTTAAATCTGACCTGAAGAATCTTTGGAGAATCCTGCAATGCTCCTAAATTTGTCTCTTTATCTCGCTCACTCTTATCAGTGTGAACCCCACAAGACCACCAGGGGGTGCTAGATACTCCCACATCACTAGAAGATTTTTTTATTATTATTTAGCTTCACACAACTTTTTCACTGTTTTGTTGTTTCTGTAAGAACTTCGAAGGCTGCTGTTGATAGCATCAAATTTAAAATGAGCATTTATCTTTTAGGAAATAAAATGTAGTTTCATTATTTAAAAATCAGTAAAGGTTTTATACAATATGAAACCATCATCATCTGTTTTACCAGCATTTCACACAGCGCCCCAACCTTTTTGGAGTTGTAGTCATGAATGTTTTTCATTTTTTGATTTAAACTGAAGATCTGCTGTTACCACCTGTGGTTGCTGTTTCTGTGTCATTCCTCTTCATCTTGCAACACTTCATAGCGTTCAAAAGCTTGGATACAGCCCCTTTCCAAATGAAAACACACAGAACCAAGTCCGTAAGAGGACTTATCCCTAAAAAGATTTGATATTCAAAGCTGTTTAAATCACGGGTAAATAGGAAAATTAAAAAAGGAAGAAAAAGTAGAATATACGGAAGCAGCACCAGGACTAAAATTACCATGACCCGTAGTTTTTCATCAAAAGGTATTGAGACAGAACGAAAGAGGGCCCTGGAAGTCTGGACCAGACAGAAGATAAGCACCGGGATGACCAGGATGTAGGGAATAATAACAATGTTAGATAGGAAATACACAATAGAAACAATCCAGACCACAGCGCAGCTCACAACAGAGGACTTGATGCTTCGTCTGATGCGATACCACAGAGGATGGACGATGGCCATGTACCTGTAAATAATTGAAGACAAGTAAAATAACAATGATTACAAAAGAAAAAATCAAACTAAAACATGTTTTATTCTAGAGAACTAGAATGCAAAAAAGAAATACAAAGTACTGTATCCAGAGCAAAGCAAAGACAGACATGGGTCACACAGACAGTAGAAAGAATTTGAATGTGGATGTGGAACAACTTGATAAGTAATCATAAGAAAATTGAGACTATGGGCTCTATTTTCGTGCCTCACCAGAGACATGGGGCAGGTGCAGCTTAATTCAGGTCCGCCGCACCGACAAGGCGTTCCCAAGCACAATTTGGTATTTTGGTTTAACACAGCCAAGACCTGTATTGACCAACAACATCAGCTCCTCTCCTCGCCTTTAAATCCACCACCGGCGAGGCGTATTACTATTTTCGTGAAGTAGTCAAAGAGATCAAGAGATGTCTGAAGACATTAATGCCACACGATGGTGACAGAAGGCAGCCCCTCAACAAGTGTCACTGTAAGCGCTGCAGAGGGCGTCCTCCACACTGTCTCATATAAGCACAGATGGATTTGGTGTCTGTAAAGTTGGACCCACTGGTAAGACAAACACCCTTACCCACTGGTGAAGACACTCACATAAAGTTGCACATATTTAAACCTCACGTAAAAAGGTGGGTTGTGCGCACAGATCACAACATTAACTCCAAAAATGACATTAAAATCGGAACAATCTGTGCGTAAAGGATGCATTGCGCTCCGTGGCCTGGCTCTTTCTTTCATAGATGTTGGCATATAAAATAAATTTGACTCACAAAACTGAATATTATAATATTTGTATGTAGGCTTAAAGTAAATAACTCATCTGATCACTGAAACGAATCATCTGTTCAGCTGCTGCAGCAGGACGGGGAGAGGACACAGAGACATGTCCAGGTCAAGCTGCACGAGAAATAAGAGGAAGAGGAAGAAAGAAAAGGAGGGAGACAAATTAAATATCTTGTTCACTTCATCATGTGTGTTTATTTACTAGATATTTAATTTAATTTAATGCGGTTTCAGCTGTGTTGATTCGGTCAGGTCTAGTGTCCAAATGCGTGCCAAACTCGCTCATCAGATCAGATATAGATCAGAATATATCTATATAGATCTAAATGTATGTGCTGACTCAGATTATTAGTTGTTGATGATTATTTATTGCACTGAAATGTGCCTGACACTGTGGAAACCTGCCGGTGAGGCATCGGTGACGTATGCCGATACACCGCCAGTCTACCAAAATACCGCTAGACCAGCTGCGCTCTGCCTGTGCTGAAAGCTGACCAGGTTTAAATCGGCGATCATTCAGCGCACTTTACGCGCCGGTGGTGAGCACGAAAATGTCACAGCTCCAGCAGATTCTGTCGACACCTCCCCTTGCCACGCCACCAAGCCCAGCTTGGCAGACCTCGGTGTGCCTCAGTCCCCGAAAATACCAAACTGGCTGTACGCTGGGCTCCGCCAGACGAAAATACCACTGCATGGGGTTTGCCACCCTTCCCCATGTCCCCGGCGGACGTGAAAATAGAGGCCCATAAAGCAACGACAACAGCAGGAAAGCTGAGAAAAGTCTGTGTTAATGACATATTTAAACAGGGCACCAGCTCCGTAAACTTTACCCTCTAAACCTGTAAAGGTCTGGGACTGTAAAGATATACACACTGGGTCTCATTCATAAAGTGTAAGTAAATCGATGTGTAGATTTGCACAAAAAAGTTTTACCTACACCTACTAAAAACCAGCATCAAAAAACTCAAATTTGATCATAGATCATGAATGTGTAAAGTGGCCACACTTCCACCAGTTAACAAACAGCTCAGATCCCTGCTCATAAATAAGATTATCTGGGAGGTGAGGATATGCAGTAAAAAACTGTATGGAGGTGGAGAAAGGAACTACTTCATTACTGACAGAAGACCAGTTGCTTGTAAATTTCCATCTGCCAACAGTTTACACACAGGTATGCTACATCCTTTTAGTGTTTTATGAATTGGCATTCTTCAATTGTATAACAAGAAACACAGAGGTATGTAACAACACACACAGTGATTAGTTATTACCTTTCTATGGCGAGAGACACCATGAAGCCAATACTGGCCTGTACAGCAATGAGATAAACTTCTGCGATATAGTCCGTGCGCGCTGATGGTACCTCAGATATGAACATGCAGCAGAGTTGAATAAGATCAGCAATGATAAGGTTAAAGACGTAGATCGCAGCAACAGGATCACTTCGCACCTGCAGGAAAACAGTTTTCAGATTCAATCAGTGGTTTTAGAAATATTCTGTACTCCACCTTCTACCAAATATGTGGTGTTCATTTGTCCAACTGCTCCATTTAACTGTGACAATGGAAAACAAGATTACTCGCCAGTCACTGTGGTCAGCTGTGACCAGAATATTTAATAGACACAGACCAAAATGAGGAGTACATGAATACATTTGAGTAAAATTGTACTTACTGTGAAATACGCAGAGTAGATGGCCATGAGGGTCAACGGCATGCCGATGGAGAAGATGATGTATGTCGCCACTGTCAACACAGAGCCACTGTCTTCTGTAGGGGTATCAGTCATTTTAAAATAATGGCTGACATTTCGGTCGATATCTTTTCCAAAGAAATCCTTCATTCTTCAGTCTGTTGTTTGAGGGATCACTGGTAATAGTGGGAAAAGAAATCCTCCTCATTACAAATCATTCATCTTATCTTGAAGCTGTACAGTCAACTAACATTTCAACCTTACTTTAACGGGTTACCAAGTTTTTTATTTTATTTATTATTATTATTATTTTTTTTTTTTTAATTGAGGCTGTTTTGCATATGTAGGAATGATGAATGTGTGATGGTTTGAGAAATCATTTGTTTGCGAGGAGGCTTGACAACGAAAGTTAGATATTTAACTATGGTTCTATGAATCCTAGATGACCGCCAGAGGCAGGTTGAGTGTTTATACCAACAAAGTCATGTGTAACCCCTGTCAGTCTATATTTTCTGGTGACATCAGAAGATCTGTTCCTGCAAAATCTCTTCCAGAGGGAGACATCTGCCGTGATGGTCTCGGGATGCAATGGAAGCCATGGGTATGCCCTGAAGGAGAAATGACTTTATTCTGTCCTCAGTGTGTGTGTCTACACAAATTGACAGATAGCGAACAGGTTCCAAGAGAAACTCAGAGTCGGGACCACTCCTCCTTGACTACGGTGCGCAGTACCTCTGCAGTGCTGAGCATGTTGAACCTCAGGCCCTTCAGGAATCTGTTGAGACACATCAAGTCGAGGATGGGACATAGTCCACCATCTTTGTCTGCTTCCAAAAAGTAGAACCCCCTGGATTGCAACAGGCTCGATGGTACCCTTGTCCAGGAGGACGGACAACTCCTGGCTGAGGGCTTGGTCGGGTATGATGGTCATCTTGACCTGGCCCAAGGTTGGGAGCTGGCGTCAGAAATAAAGTTTGTACCCCTTGGGTCAATGTGAAGAGCACCCAAGGGTCCCAGATGGAAGCAGCCCAATAGTTGAGCTGCTGCTGGGAAAAACAGCAGACAACCGGCCCCTGGGCCTCAGCACCAGGTCCCCCAGCCTCTAGAGGCTCTGAGGATACGACAGGCAGCATGTGACACCTGAGGTCACCCAGAGGCCAGTCGCCCTGGGCCCCGAGGGTCCTGCACCTGCGCTGAGCAGGCTGTAGATGTGGGCCCTGAGGTCTGAGGTTGCCACTGGGATAGGCCTGTGGATGTAAGTGATGCTGGGGGGCGCTGGAAGAACCCCTAGGCCTGCTAGTAGGAGGCGCACTCCTCTAACGACCTGACAGTTGTGTTCTTGTCTGTCTGGCTTGGACTGTGCGCTCAAGTGCCTCTAGAGCCGCAGAGCCAAATAGCTCTCCAGGTTCCACTGGAATGCTGTGGAGTGTTCTCCTGCATGCCCGTGTGAGAGGACATTGCGCCAGCCAAACCTGGCGGCAAGCTTGAACGAGTGTGGACATCAGCCGCCCCAGTTCTCTAGACATCAGCATGAATGCTTGTAACGAAGTGTCACTGAAGTGGTGGATGGAAGGATCCACCGTAGCCTCCTACAGGGATGCTGATAGTGCAAGCAGCAGGTGGGACATAGAATTACTTATGCGTCCCATGCGCCGCTGCATGATAAACTCTGGAAAGCAAGTCATCCATAACCCGACTCTGAGGATGAGGATACCTAGCACCCGGTCTCAGAGCTTCATCAGGGGAGACGATTAGAGCAGCTATAGTTGGCTCAATTGCTGGCATGCAGTCCAGGCCAAACTTGGATGCATCCTGCATGGCTGCCAGAGCCTGGCCATCAGATGTTGCATGAGAGAGGGCTCTAGAATCCCTCCAGCAAGCATGCAGCTCCTTCAGATAGTCCTCTGATGGGGGCACAGTCAATTAAGTGGGGGCCAATCATGCCTGAAGAAGGCACTAGCCGGAGTCAACTGGGCTTGTGGTAAATCCAACAGTAGATGGGCCAGGGCCATATGAAAGATAGCTCCCACTGAACCATCCTCAGAGCCACCAGTAGAGCTGTGGGTCGATGAACAGGAGCCTGCTGTGGAAGCACGGGAGGTAACATCCTGTGGGACCACCTCTGGCTCATATTCAGCAAACTCAGTACCCGACGCTGCTGTGGAAAGCACATCATCCTCTGGCTCCAAGATGGCTACCGGAGGAGCAGGAGCACCTGGCACCTCTGCACCAGTCTCAGACTGGAAGGCCAAGAAGAGGGATTTCATAATACCAAGCGCTGCCGTTAATTTTTTCTACCTTGCAAGCAAGGCAGGACCCTTTAACCTTCTTCCCGGAGGTGGGGCCTGCGGCCCCAGCAGCCCAACGCTTAGATTTGCCAGACTGAGTTTGAGGCAAGGGCTGGGCTGGGGTCAATTGTTGGGGCGAAGGGTCGAGGCCCAACAGTTCTACCTCAGCTAGTCTGGCAGCCCTTACTGCCCAGGACATGAAGCTACAGTTCATGCAGGTACCATCTGAAAGAGCCCCCTTCAGATGTTCAAGGCCAAGGCATGAATGTCACAAATTATGGCCATCTTCAGGCTGTAGAGAAGCCATACAGGCTGAGCAAGAATGGTTGCAAAACATATTGACAACCAGTAAATAAAACAGGAGAACAGACATTAGAGGGAGGGAAAACACAGCCTTTACCAAATAAACCATCTCTTTGCTGGGAGCGGGAGCGAGAGCACTGCCTTTACCAGTCAAGGGTATTTGCCACACATCACAAAGTGGGCACAACCGAGTTGGCACCACAATATACAAACTAAGTAGACCGAGCACAAACACTGGTAATAATCAGACAGAAAAAAAAGAAAGAAACCAAACCTAAGCTGGGAACGGGAGCGCGCACACTGCCGTCACCAACAAAGTACAACTCAAAGGCTAACCGCTAATGTGAATGAATGAGTTGAGCCAGGAGAGGGAGCGGAAGGAAACACTACCGTCACCACCAAATTAAAGTACAACCTAAAGCAAGTAGAACAGGTTGTACCGATAGTTAACAGCTGCAAGCACCAGTGATGCCAGCTAATCCAAAAAACATTGGTGGTAAATATGCTGGGAGAGGGAGCGAGGTCACTGCATTCAACAACAATTGAAAAAAACAGCACAATAACCACGTAACGTACAAATGCTGGGACAATAAGCAAGGTCACTGTCTTCACCAATAATTGAAAATATAACACAATATCCGCGTTTTCTTACAAATGCTGGTAGAGAGTGAGTACCAAAAGTGAGTGCAACTGGGTGCACTGAAGAATGTGCTTATTTGTAATAAGAAAAAGTAAACTTATCCCACCGAGTATAATGAGCCTAAGCAGAAGTGTCCGCAGCAAACCACAAAACTCTTGGCGGAGTTCGTTGCAGCCTTTGGAGGGCGACCAGCTTGCAGCTCCGACAAGACACCACAAGGCTACCAGCAACGGTAGAAAATAATGGTCACTTAACTTTAGCTAGCAAGGTGACATGCAGTTTACCCCCGAAACGAGAAGATGAAAAGGAACAGATCCTCTGATGTCACTGGAAGATATAGACTGATCGGGTCATCAGGGGTCACACATGACTTTGTTGGTATAAACACTCAACCTGCACATGCGCGAGAAGGATTCATTCAGTGCTTAAAGCACCGCCTCTGGTGGTCAGTAAGAATGAAATAGAATTCAACTACTTATTCACTTTGTTTTCAATCTTGTCATCAAGCTTGTCTCAGTCAAAACAGACTTTTATATTACAAGTCCTGGAGCTGTGGCATTTGTCATAAATCCACTCACTGGATGAATAATCCATTTATCTATCTAATTATTCTGGCATGATTTATTCATGTGGTATTGTTTTTTTTTTTTCCTTTTTTTTTTTGTATTTGTTTTTTATGTATCTGTTACATTTTTAGTGTTCAGTTCCCCTAATTTAATTTGACTTGCTGTGTTTTACCTCGTTAGTGATTGTCTGCACCTGTGTCTTTTTGTCTCACCTGTGTCTCATTGCTTGTTATCCTTGGCTGTTTCCGAAATGGACACCCCTATATAGGCGACTATATGGGGATTATATGCGCCGACAACAATGCGCCATGTAGTTTCGAAACCTCTGGTGACTGAGTTCACTACATAGTCAGCTATATAGTGAAACCCCATATGGGGATTAAGGGTTAGGAATTGAGTGATTCATTTCGGACACAGCCCTTGTCTTCCTCTCCTCTTAGTTGGTTCATTGTCGATGTTGTTGAATTTGCAGTGCCTTTAAAACCCAACCTCTTGTTCTTGTGTTTTCACAGTGCCTTTTGATTTCTTTGGATGGTTTGCTCCTGATGTTTTTGCTTTTTTGGATTTCTTGGACATTTTATATCTAAGTTTTTGTTGGACTTTCTTCTTTTGTTTTTGTTTAATCGTAACGTATTCATGTACACATCTTTCTATTTATCTAGGTGTATTTGAATAAATGCAAACATCACCAGCCCACAGTCACACTATTTGCTCTACAGTTCAGTTTGAAGAGAATTGAACTCTTGTGCATGCCTTGTGATGTAACACGCACCTCTTTATCTCATTTGCACAGCTGGCACAAAAGACTCTTACTCCCTTTGTTGGTCAGGCCCTGTGAATTTATTTTTATACTGTCACAACAAAAGGACTCTGTCATGGCTCAGGTGTAGTCATTACCTAAAAGGTGTACACACTCCTGTCATGCCTTTGGGGGATTATTAAAATGTCTTTGTAGTGGGGTAAATAATCAGCCTTTAAACAGCTTCAGTTTTTCATCCATGTTCATCAATTTTCCTAATACTTAATTCTTTTTTTTTGTTTCAATCACAATATGAAACACAATCACTTTGAACTCATGATTTTAATAGTTACGGTCAAACAACCATTAAAGTATTGGTGGCTTTTTCTCCTCCTCCTCCTCCTCAGTCATTAGTTGTGCTTTGCTGAGAAGTGTGACCACCCTTTTGCTGCCAATCTTATCTGTTGTTTTTGGCTGATCAATTTGACAATTAAACACCATGAAAAACTGCACACAGTCTGGTTGTTAAGAGAGGTGCAAGAAGGCAGAAAAAGGTTTGATTGATTGACTTGCTCGACGTTACTTGGCTTATGTTTTTGGTGTAACATGAATCAAAATAATCAGAAAGTCATCTCTCATTTACCCTAAGAGGAAGGTGAAAATGCAGGTGTCAGTATTTACACAGAAAAATTCAGCTTTTTTAACAGATTGGACTCCTGTAGCGTCTCTGTTTTTGCTCTGTCTCTCAACATGCAGGAGACACACAGGAGACTCTATGAAATGCGTTGAGACAGATGCTGCATTTACAAATGTCACATTATAATACTCATCTTTATTTAGTATTAAAGTCTACAGACACACCAACACGATACTGCATTAGTGGATGCACAGCTGTTATACTGCATCCATAATGGACACAATTCTGTTTCTAAGTGCATTCTTAAAGGACCTGATCATATTAAACTTCCTGAGCACAATATTGTGAGAGGGCATGACAAAAGCCTGCAGTCTGCCTTAATTTCAGATGCTCATCCTTCTAGTTCCTGTAACTCCTTTTCCCTCTCTTTCAGACATGATTTCAAAGTTGTTAAAAGAGTACTCTGAACTGTAGAGAAACATTAAACTTCAGTCTTAGAGAGGATCAAAACCTCTTTGAACTGCAGTTTTTTAATCTTTTTAATCATTTTGAAATACAAGAAAAAAAGAAATGAGGCAAAGCTTTTACCTTTTGGGACTGTCAGACTCGGCCTGGTTGAGTTCCCTGCTTCAGCGTCTGATGTTTGTCCTCTGCTTCCAAATTGTATATATGCTGAGTGATAACATCTAAGAGTGATAACATCTAAAAGTGATAATAATCTGTTCTGCTCCTCTAAAGGAGGGAAAATAACACCAGTATATGCAATATAATATATGAACAGTAGTGTGTGAGTACAGTAGTGTCTGCCACCAGAACAGTGGCAGTGGGATGAAAAAAATCTGTTTTATTTTAACTATAATATGGTGCTCCGAAGTGAGACTGTGTGGGGAAGTATCTCAAAAAAGTGAACCCTGCTTTTTTAACATCAAATGTGATATAAAGCTGCAAATGCCTCAGAGAGCTGTGTCACAGATTTTGTTTCAGACTGTTCAAAATTGAGAAATTTTTACTTTAAAGACTTCATGAATAAAGTCATAATTTTACAAGATTAAAGTCATCGTACTCCAGCCTGTTGAGCAATATTCTTGTCGGTGACAACTTCTGGTTAACCAAAACAAATGTACAGGCCATTTTTTAAACTTTGTGTCTCATGCTATTTTCTATTTTCTTTTTTTATAAATGAAAATTGAAAATTTGTTATTTGACTTTCTCTCACTTGTTCCAGACAACAACAAAAACCAAACTGTATTTCAATTTCTGTGTTTTTATCATTAAAGAAAAATCAAAGAATCAGTCATTTTTCTATTTTTAATATCTGTTTCCAAACATTATATCACATTACCAAAAGAGACAAAGGCTGTCTGATAATCAGTTTCAAGTCACTCTCTAGTTTTCTTCTTTAAAGGTAGATTTTTCTCTGTCATTTGACTCTGGTACTCTTGTTAGTTTTAGTTCAGTTTGACTCACTGCAGCATCAGTTGCTGTATTTACAAGCAACAATGTCCTCGATATGATTGAAAATAATTATATTGAGTGAATCGGATGCAACCTGTATACATGAACTTAAAATGAAGTGATCCAAGTTTCGTCCATGTTTACATGAGCCCAGCTGAATCTGATTGATTAGCTCCTACAACTTGTGCAAAAAGTGTCTCCATCTTCAAAGGAGTGCTTGAAGAAGAGGTGCGCTTCTGTTTTACGGCTTCCTGTTTGCATCTAGAAAATGGATCAATGTCATGTTTTATTGTGTTTTTTTAATGTTGTTTCGTGACCATACATACTTGGGCTCTTGTGCAGAACAAATAATACCGTCTATCAACCGAATACCATCCAGTCAGCTGTTTATATGTGGCATCAAAGTGTTTACATGACGCATTTTCAATCTGATTGAAATCCTACTTTAAACAATTGTAAGTAGGATTTTATGACCCATGTAAACGCAGCTAGTGAGTGATATTCAGTGTGCAGCTAGCACAGATTGTATGTAAAATGGACATCATATGCCTCCTGGTACAAATTTATCTGGTACAAATTTTTCTCAGACTTGGATGCTGTCGTAATACGTTGTCATTGTTAAGCTGATTTGTGTTCAAGTCTTTTTTCTGAAAAAGTTTCACCACATTTTGATATGACTGACAGCTGCCGTTCTTCCACAATAGGAACAGTGCAAGGAGTGGAAACAGAAGAGGAGGGTTTTTTTCTTAATTGTTGTCTGTTATCAAACTGATAAAATGAGTTTTTCTGCAGTAAAATGCTCCAACTGACCCACGGGACTCAGAGGATATTTGTGGATTGTTGGTAAATCAATGGTGTGTTTTGTCTGTTGATTTGTATGTGTGACTGTTAACTAGCTTTGCTGGATACGGCAAGGGGGAGCCAGGACGCTTGGTCAGATGGGGGAGTCAACATTGAGCCCCCCCACCCCTGAGATTTGGTACCAAGCCCCAGAGTTGAACAAAGAGCAAACTGACCTGAGAGATAAGATGACAGGGCGAAAATGAGCACCTGTCCACCCCGACACCGACTAGTGAGGATTCGTGAAGTACCTCCATAGCCAATGTGAATGCAGTGATAATAAAAACATCAATAGTGATGAAACGTTTGAATATGAGAGCAGTGAAACAAGTTTGAACAGAATAAAAAGATACTGAAAGGCAATATCAGGACCTAAATGAAATAAATACAATAACTGAAACAAAAACATAGATTAATAGATAGGCAAACTAAATATATAGGTAAATATATCAATCAATAAAATACATAAAATAATAAAGATAAAACATAAAATAAAACATAAAACAAGGTGTTTGAAATTAACATGATGGGATAAAATAGAATGAAGTGAGAATTGTACAGTGAAGAAGACAGGAGTTTAAGAAGTGACTTAAAAGCCTGATTATAACTTAGTTTGCGTGCCTTTTCATCTGAGGCTGATCCAGTCCACATCAGATCACATTCATGCCTGATGATGGCCTCACACTCGAGTCCTGGCAGCTACAGAACTGCTAGAACAGCTCAGAACAGCACTATATGGCTAATAAGTGACTAATTACAGCTTGATTTTCATAAGATAATGATTATAATCTTTTAACCTAATCCCTTCATTGTCATGGGAAAAATGATTTATTTTTTTCATTTATTTTAGCATAAGGTCTTAAAAAGATTCTAAATCTGACCTGAAGAATCTTTGGAGAATCCTGCAATGCTCCTAAATTTATTTCTTTGTCTCGCTCACGCTTATCGGTGTGAACCCCACAAGACCACCAGGGGGTGCTAGATACTCCCACATCATCAGAGGATTTTTTTTTATTATTTAGCTTCACACAACTTTTTCACTTTTTGTTGTTTCTGTAAGAATTTTTAAGGATGACGTTGATAGCATCAAATTTAAAATGAGCATTTATCTTTTAGGAAATAAAATGTAGTTTCATTATTTAAAAATCAGTAAAGGTTTTATACAATATGAAACCATCATCATCTGTTTCACCAGCATTTCACACAGCGCCCCAACCTTTTTGGAGTTGTAGTCATGAATGTTTTTCAGAGGTGATTTAAACTGAAGATCTGCTGTTACCACCTGTGGTTGTTGTTTCTGTGTCATTCCTCTTCATCTTGCAACACTTCATAGCGTTCAAAAGCTTGGATACAGCCCCTTTCCAAATGAAAACACACAGAACCAAGTCTGAAAGTGGACTTAACCTTAAAAAGATGTGAATCACAATGAAGTTTACATCAATGTTAAGTGACAAAATCAAAAAAGGAAAGAACAGTAGGATATACGGGAGAAGCACCAAGACTAAAATGACCATAACTCTTATTTTTTCATCAAGAGGGATTGAGACAGAATGAAAGAGGGCCCTGGAAGTCTGGACCAGACAGAATATGAGCACCGGGATGACCAGGAAGAAGGGAACAATATCAGTGTTAGATAGGAAATACACAATAGAAACAATCCAGACCACAGCGCAGACCACAACAGAGGACTTGATGCTTCTTCTGATGCGATACCACAGAGGATGGACTATGGCCATGTACCTGTAAATAATTGAAGACAAGTAAAATAACAATGATTACAAAAGAAAAAATCAAACTAAAACATGTTTTATTCTGAAGCACTTAAAAAAGAAATGCAAAGTACTGTATCCAGAGCAAAGCAAAGACAGACATGGGTCACACAGACAGTAGAAAGAATTTGAATGTGGATGTGGAACAACTTGATAATTAATCATCAGAAAATAGAGCCCCATAAAGCAACGACAACAGCAGGAAAGCTGAGAAAAGTCTGTGTTAATGACATATTTAAACAGGGCACCAGCTCAGTAAACTTTACCCTCTAAACCTGTAAAGGTCTGGGACTGTAAAGATACACACACTGGGTCTCATTCATAAAGTGTAAGTAAATCGATGTGTAGATTTGCACAAAAAAGTTTTACCTACACCTACTAAAAACCAGCATCAAAAAACTCAAATTTGATCATAGATCATGAATGTGTAAAGTGGCCACACTTCCACCAGTTAACAAACAGCTCAGATCCCTGCTCATAAATAAGATTATCTGGGAGGTGAGGATATGCAGTAAAAAACTGTATGGTTCATTCTAAGCCAGCTCCTGTGATGTGTGTGGGTCATTATCCACAACTTCTTACCTTTCTACAGAGAGAGACACCGTGAAGCCAATACTGGCCAGCATAGCAACGAAATAAACTTCGAAGCTATAGGCCCAGCGCGTTGATGGTACCTCAGCTATGAACGTGCAGCAGAGTTGAATAAGGTCAGCAATGATAAGGTTGATGACGTAGATCGCAGCAACAGGATCACTTCGCACCTGCAGGAAAACAGTTTTCAGATTCAATCAGTGGTTTTAGAGATATTCTGTACTCCACCTTCTACCAAATATGTGGTGTTCATTTGTCCAACTGCTCCATTTAACTGTGACAAGGAAATACCAGATTACTCGCCAGTCACTGTGGTCAGCTGTAACCAGAATATTTAATAGACACAGGCCAACATGAGGAGTACATGAATACATTTGAGTAATATTGTACTGACTGTGAAATACGCAGAGTAGATGGCCATGAGGGTCAACAGCATGCCGATGGAGAAGATGATGTATGTCACCACTGTCAACACAGAGCCACTGTCTTCAGTAAGGGTATCAGTCATGTTGTCATTCTGACTGACATTTTGGTTGGTATAGTTTCCATAGAAATCCTCCATTCTTCAGTCTGTTGTTTGAGGGATCACTGGTAAAAATGGGAAAAGAAATCCTCCTCATTACAAATCATTCATCATATCTTGAAGCTGTACAGTCAACGAACATTTCATCTTACTTTAACGGGTAAAAGAAAGCTTTTTTTTTTTTTTTTTTTTGAGACTGTTTTTTAAATGTAGGAATGATGAATGTGTGATGGTTAGGAAAGTCATTTGTTTCCATTGCCAGGAGGCTTGACAACACTATGGTGAAACACAGCAGCGCATCACTTTTTAGTACAAAATACTGAGCGCAGAGACTTCAACTATTTATTCACTTTGTTTTTAATCTTGTCATCAAGCTTGTCTCAGTTTTGGACCAGTCAGAACAGACCTTTATATTTCAAGTCCTGGAGCTGTGGAATTTATCATAAATCCACTCACTGGATGAATATTCCATTGATCTATCTAATTATTCTCTCATGATTTATTTACTCTTGTGGTTTTGTTTTTGTTGTTTTTCCCCTCTTTTTTATTTTCTGTTACATTTTTGGTGTGCAGTTCCCCTAATTTAATTTGACTTGCTGTGTTTTCCCTCGTTCGTGATTGTCTGCACCTATGTCTTTTTGTCTCACCTGTGTCTCATTGCTTGTTACCCTGTGTGTTTTTGTATAGGCCTTGTCTTCCTCTACTCTTGGTTGGTTCATTGTCGATGTTGTTAAATTTGCAATGCCTTTTAAACCCAACCTCTTGTTCTTGTGTTTTCACAGTGCCTTTCTGTTTCTTAGGATGGTTTTCTCCTGGTGTTTTTTTTTTTTTTTTTTATTTCTTGGACATTTTATAACTAAATTTTTGTTGGACTTTCTCCTTTTGTTTTTGTTTATTCATAACGTATTCATCTACACATCTTTCTATTTATCTGGGTGTATTTGAATAAATGCAAACATCACCAGCCCACAGTCACACTTTTTGCTCTACAGCTCAGTTTGAAGAGAACTGAACTCTTGTGCATGCTTTGTGATGTAACCCGCACCTCTTTATCTCATTTGCACAGCGGGCACAAAAGACTCTTGTTCCCTTTGTGGGTCAGGCCCTGTGAATTTATTTTTATACTGTCACAACAAAAGGACTCTGTCATGGCTCAGATGTAGTCATTACCTGAAAGGTGTACACATCGCTGTTAATGCCTTTGGGGGATTATTAAAATGTCTTTGTCGTCATAAAGTTGGAAGTAAATAATCTAAACAGCTTCAGTTTTTTCCTCCATGTTCATCAATTTTACCAATACTTAATTAAGTCTTTTCGTGTCAATCAAAATATGCAACACAATCACTTTGGACTCATGATTTTCATAGCTACAGTCAAACAATCGTTAATTTAACAGCAGCTTTTTCCTCTCCTCCTCCTCAGTCAGCTGCTGGGCTTTGCCAAGAAGTGTGATGACACTCTTATATCTTACACTTACACTCCTGCCAATCTTATCTGTTTTCAGTTGATCAATTCGACTATTTAACATAATGAAAAACTGCACACAGTCTGGTTGTTAAGTGATGTGCAAGAAAGCAAAAAGGTTCGACTCAGTGAGTTGCTCTGACATGGACCCTGTCTTTTCACTGTGTCTCTCAACGTGCAGAATACACACAGGAAGAAATCTGTTCATGTTCTGATTTAGATTATATCTGCTGAATTATTCCCACATTAGAAACCATCAGTGTCTTTCCAAATTTAAGACAGATGCTGCATTTACAAATGTCACATTACAATACTCATCTTTATTTAATATTAAAGTCTACAGACACACCAACATGATACTGCATTAGTGGATGCACAGCTGTTATACTGCATTCATAATGGACACAATTCTGTTTCTAAGTGCATTCTTAAAGGACCTGATCATATTAAACTTCCTGAGCACAATATTGTGAGAGGGCATGACAAAAGCCTGCAGTCTGCCTTAATTTCAGATGCTCATCCTTCTAGTTCCTGTAACTCCTTAACCCTCTCTTTCAGACATGGTTTCAAAGTTGTTAAAAGAGTACTCTGAACTGTAGAGAAACATTAAACTTCATGTTCAGTCTTAGAGAGGATCAAAACCTCTGTGAACTGCAGTTTTTTAATCTTTTTAATCATTTTGAAATACAAGAAAAAAAGAAATGAGGCAAAGCTTTTACCTTTTGGGGCTGTCAGACTCGGCCTGGTTGAGTTCCCTGCCTCAGAATGTGATGTTATGTCAACTGCATCCAAACAATGCACGGTATATATGCTGAGTGATAACATCTAAGAGTGATAATAATCTACTCTGCTCCTCTAAAGGACAGAAAATAACACCATTATATCCAATACATATACTTGGACTATAATATGGTGCTCCTAAGTGTGACTGTGTGGAGAAAGTTCTCATAAAATGCACACTGCTTTTTAAACACTGATGGGAAGCTGCAAATGCATTTAGTACACAGTCACAAAATTATAGCTACATTTTTGTTTTTACGTAGTGTAAAGGGTAGACTGCATCGCAGGTGTTTACAAAGTTCTGAGCCTGGCCCAGTCCTTGCTTGTTAATATCTGAGCCTTTGGGAGATTCTCCTTTTATACCCAATCACAACACTCACCTGTTTCCAATTAACTGTTCACCTGTGGGATGATCCAAACAGGTGTGTTTTAGTGTTCTACACTTTTTCCAGTCTTTCTTTGACCATCCCCAACTTTTTTGGACCATGTTGCAAGAATCAAATTCAAAATGAGTGAATATTTGCTGAAAAACAAACAAAAAATGACGTTTATAAGTAGCCTACTCAGCTGTACTTATAAAGTACTCTGTGCTTCTACTTGAGTACATAAACAGAGTGGTGGTTTTATCTCTACTCACATACAGGTCATTACATATTCTGATACTCTTTTCACCCCTGATAATATTCTTGTTGTATCTTAAAACTGTCTGTTAAAGTGTTAATGCAGGTAAGATATGTGGAGTAACACCATAGACTACACGGGTAAAACAATATATCTTACTGCGAGTAGTTAGTACCGCCTATGGGTAAAACCACAGAGGATATTTGAGGTCAGAGCTTACTATTGGTCCAAAGCGCTCTCCATCAACCAATGATATGATTTTAAATGAAACTAATCCGCATGACAGGGAAGTTCGGTAACCTTGCAAAAACTGAGCTGTCAACCTGTGGCTAAGGGTGTGTTTTCTGTCAGCTACATCGTCGTCTTTATCTTTATTAGAAGTCTTGACTCCGCTGCAGAAAGAGGAAGAGTTCATTTGAGAACATGTTACTGCCAGCTGCCCTAGCTTGTGGCGCTGTGGTGTTTCCGGGACTTTTCTACAGCTTCAGGAAAGTCCTGAGACAGACTTTCACAAACTGGACTGATGCCGACGTTGTGTCCGTCAGTGAAAGGTTAGCAGCACCCACACAAACAGCACGATTCACGTTAGGAACCCCCGGTTTGCGATCTATGAGGGCGGACTTCCCCCCGCGTCACCTCGCCTTCGACGGGTCCGACCATTCACTGAACTCCCTTTAGAAACAGATCAGTTTAATCTCAACTACTTTATAAGTCGATGAAGATGCGATTTGGAGACAGTCTGATGAAATATATCATTTGATATACAATTTTTGTAAGATCGGCATTGATTTAATCTAGCAAGGGCAATCTTGAATGAAGTTATTGATTGTTATGATCATTCTGTTACCAGGGGCTCACTCAGACATTTCTTTTACTGGGGTGGCCCATGTGAAAAGTAGGATGAGGGCCCGACATTTGACTTGAGTTAGTGAAATATTACAATTTTGTATCATTTATGCACAATACAACTCGAAGACAATTGGTGAAATTTATGAAAAATTTCTGACAGTGTCTTTCTACTTTTGTATAATAGCATGATTGATACATTTGCCACTTTACAATGAACGAACTCTGTATTTCTTTTCTTAAGAAAAAAAAAGCAATATCGTTTCATGATAATTAAAGAGGACTGTCTCTTTTTCCTATCTGTGCTTTTCCAGGCTTGTTTCTGCCATTCATGCATCTTTGGCCACTGCAGCTGGAGTGAGGGTGGTGGCGGCCTGTAGGGACGTCATGACCGACAAGTAAGTTTAGTATCTTTAACCTAAACGAACATAAGCTGTCACTGAATTGACCATTTCTCTCTCACTGCGTGCAGTCACTGGCTCACCAATGGCTTCGCTTTGTTCGGAGCTCCTTACATGGCCCAAGACATCTACGCCATGTATCTGAGCCACTATCACACTCAGAGGGTCAAAGGTCAATCCAGCAGCCACTCTTTTCACACAGTGAAGGCCTTCCTCAAGAGGGACTGGATGCTGGTGCTCCATCACCTTGCACTGCTTCTCATTTTCATGCCCGTCACTCTGGTAAGAATCACTGTAAATGCTTCTGATTCCAGTGTTGTCATTTAAAGCCTTTGGTTCTCTAAGGCTTTAAATCAGCTCCTCTTTAAGGCCTGGAGACCCTGAAAGCAGCAGATAATGATCATAGTCTAAAAAGCAGGATCAAGACCTACTTTTAGTGTTTGATATTTGCTGCATTGATACAATGAATTTGCCTCGAAGTCTGGTATTTTGATTTGTCTAATTGAACACATTTAGTTGCATGTTTTTAAACTCTTATTTTGATCAACATATCTGCCCTTATATTTCATTTAATGTCATCTTGTAATTCAGTTGTATTCTCAACTGTTTTTTTCTCTAATTATCTCTGTTTTTTAACTTATATTATATAAAATCTTTGAAGCTTTATTTCATTTTTAAAAATTTCAACTTTTAATTATATCCACTTTATTTTACCATCATAATTATGTTTGACCTGTTAGGATGGATTTGATTAAGATTTACTTTTTCAGCTGTTCATTGACAACTTTCCTTTTACTGATCTTCAGTTCTTCAGAAGAGGACTGGGTGATTTCTTCATCGGCTGCTTCTTCATCACAGAGTTCAGCACTCCTTTTGTCTCCATAGGAAAAATTCTCATTCAGGTAAGGCAGCTGGAAAACATCGGGGTAGTGATTGAGCATCCTGATTCGTCATGATTATTTTATTCTCAGTTGACCTTTTGCACCGTTTGCATCAACTATGGAGGAGAGCAAAGCTCATGAACTCCTTTTTTTTCTATCTTCTGATCACCAGCTGGGCCTCGATGACACCCGGCTGCATAGAATCAACGGCATCATTGTCCTCCTGAGTTTTTTCACCTGTCGGATCCTCCTCTTTCCCTTCATGTACTTGATGTACGGGCGGCAGTTTGGGATCCCCCTTCACAAAGTGGCTTTTCATCTGCCGCTGCATTGTAACATGGGTAACCTGCTGATCCTGGCTCCTCAGATCTACTGGTTCATTCTGTTATTGAAGAAAGCTAACAGACTGTATCTACGACAGAAAAGAGGGAAAGGAGAGGGAGGCAAAGACAGGCCAAAGATGGACTAAACTGTAGCCTGTTTCTGTGATGACTTTCCTTGCACTAAAACTGAAGATATACAGAAGATAAAGGCCACTCCTTAGCTAGGGGAAAGGTTAACAAAGCTGCTTTTACATATGCACAAAACTCGCACAAACTTCCTGAAAATGATCAAGGTGAGCCAAAAATCTTCAGTCTGACTTGACTTAGATTTGGATGGATGGAAGAGCACAGGAGAAACAGGTTGAAGGACAAATACTCTGAGACAAGAACAGTGAAGATGATTGCACATTTAGCTTTGATATGTATGTAGAACTGTCATCATAATGACGGCCTCTGTTTCTTCGATCTCTAACATTACACTGTCATGTCTTGCCTCCTGAGACTTGACTCATCCCGAGCCCATCATCCCCCTCATCAGAGAGAGAAAGTTTATGCTGTGAAAGGCTGAGAACAAGCAGTTATAGAAGTCTTTTCCTTGTGCTTTTTATGCCTTGGCCCAGGCTCAGGTTAACCTTCAGCCTTTGGCTCCTTCACTTCATGTCACGCCTTGTTCCCCTGTTTCCTACTTCCCTGTCCTCTCCAAATGAAGGCAGAAAATCAAAGGCAATGTTAAGGATTACACATGTGAAAGAGGTTTACAAATCAAAAGTGAAGAGTAGGTGGATTATGGAAGGACAATAATATCAGTAAATTCTGAATTTCAGGTAAGGGGTTCAGAAAGACTGTGGCATTGTCTGTTACACTATTGACCAAAATACCTCAGTCGGTGTAATTTATGAAAGAAAATTTGCACTATTTTGGAATAAGCCAAAACAAATATTTTTACCTTTTGTCTGAGTTATAAAGCACGTCTTCTATTCTGGTCAACTTCTGCTGAATTTTGCTGCCAACACCGAATTTCCCCTCAAAAGTTTGCATAATTTTTGTTTGTTCGACTTTTTAAATTTCTCCTCAAAATCTCAGATTTCCTGTTGATTTCTCCAAACCACACTGTGTCGCCTAAGTTGTGTTTGTTGCACTACATTGTTTTTCTACTTTGAGGGATTTTGATTGTTTTATTCAGTTCGTTAATCTGTGGCAGAATTATTGTAAATGTTCAATGTCCTGCTTTGTTTTTGCTGTGCATATTTTTACAGAAATAAAACTATAAGTTCTATCAAACTAGGCTTTTTATTTTTTTAAAGAAATGATAAACCAACACAAACATCCTGTGAAATATCTCCTTTTTATTCATTCAAGTTATCAAATCATTTTAGTTTTGCTGTCTTAAGTGCATGGTATGGAATGAAAAAGCAAACTCTAGAGAAATAGTAAATATCTACAGAGTTTTGGGCATTTCTTATTTTTTGTCAACACGGAAAATAAATTTCTCAGGCAGCCGAAGACACCAGCTGAGCGATCTTCTGCTTCAGCACGGCCTTCATCTCTGCGTTGTCCAGGTTGTCGGTGATGGTGGAGAAGAAGTGACGAGTGTTTTCACTCTCCAGTGCGCTGCTGCTCTGTGGGAAAGCAGCCATGATGGCCTCGTAGTGGCTGAGGATCTCCAGACACGAGAGGAACAATGGTTCACTCTGACCTCCGGGCATCATCACCTGGAGGGGAGAGATGATATCATAAATGATGACCTGGATGTACAAGTGTTTACATAATGAATACACAGACAGCTGACTTCAGTCTGAGTTGTTTTTGGAAAGGTTTTTGTTCTCTCTGTATTATGCACACTGAATTTAGAGGGATTCGACTCTTGTGTGAAGGGACTTTTCTCAGTTTTTCAACTAGTAAGATTGTTTTCAGAGCTACCAAACATCACTGACAAAAACTCACAGTCCATGTAGTCCCATATCCTGAACAACACTGAAGCTCCAGTTTCTGGTTTAAAAACAAGCATCATTTTCATAAACAAAAACTGCCTCACTGATGAAATTCTTTACATTATGCTTTCAGACTCTAAGAATAATAGAATCCTGACTGTAACAAAAGCAATATGTACAAAAGAGCTTATTAAAATCAAGTGACAGTTTGATATATTCATGCTAACCTGGTCAAAGTGATCGAAGGGAAGAGCTCCAAAACCACCCAGTACTAATCAGTCACAACAGTATGTTAAAGAGGCCCCCCTGTAAACTAGTCAGACGAGCATTACCAACTGAGAAAATAAAGGTTACAACTCTTGAAAGACAAACATGACTGCAGGGTTTACGTGTTGATTAAGGACACGGTGAGAGAGTCATCTATGATCAGACACACTCAGATGGTCAGCTGATGGAAAGGTCTTTTAACAGGCAACTGTTTTATTTAATTGAAGAGCTCTCCTCTAAACCAAGCCACCATCAACCTGTAAGCACTGTTGGCAAAAACACAGGCTCATAAAACTTCTGCCCATCCAATTAGCAACAGCAACATTCCCCCATCTCTTCCTTTATTATACCAGTATCATATGTATTGTCACTTGATGCCTACTCTGTTCTGGACCCTGAGAGTCTTTGCTGCTGCCCTCCCTGCCTTGGCCTTTCACATGAAAGCAAAGGGAAGTGTCCTCTTTCTCCCTGGGAGCTCCCTGTCCCTTGATCAAAGCCGGTGAATAAGAGGAAAAATATAACTTGATGCATCCAAATAATAATCATCTTGGGCTGAAGTGGTCCAGACTAAAGTTAAAGTGCAGCTTTGACCACCGCCAGTTTTACCTCAGTGCACTTAAAAGTAAATTAGCAGAAGTCAGCTGTAGCTAAGCGGAGTGTAACATGAGAGACTAACTGTATTCACACTGTGTTTATTCAGCTTCACAACATGATAAAATAGGTCCTGGTGAAAAAAATCCAGTGAATCTGCACTAATTTTATACACTCGTCTTGCAAACAGACACAGATTTGCAGTTGTTCTTTTAACACAAGGTTAATTTACACCACAGAGCTGATCACAGATTAAGTATCTTGGTGATGACAGTCTTGATAAATCCTACCTGTACGTGCTGAACATGACAGAAGAGCTGGCTTAGGACAAAAAGCACTTCCTGGCTGGGAGCTGTCTCCTCCTCCTCCATCTCCAAATGTAAGTCCTCTGCTGGTCTGGGATCTTTAACTGTGTCTTTGGGCATTTTGGGAGCTCTGATTGAAGTGCAAGAAGGGGTTTTAGGAGACGTTGATTCGGAGACTTTCAGAGCACCAGAGGAAGAGAGAGGCAGCTTGGCTCTCACTGAGTTCATCATCTCCCTCACAGACTGGGCGTATAACCTGCCGACATGGGCCCAGCCGTCCTTTGACAGCCAGTCTGAGCAGCTCGACCCACAGAGCAGCTGAAATACCCTTAGCAAGAGGACTGACAGGCGGAGCTCACAGGAGAACCTCCTCAGATCCAGGAGTGGCAGGTAGTCCACATACTCAAGCGAGAAGGGAACGTGGAGGCGGCCTGACGAGATCAGCTCCTTCAGGACTCTCAGCAGTCTGGTCCACTGCGACATCGAGCACCAGGGCAGAGTCTGGGTCAGAGCCACCAGCAGGCCTTTGCTGAACATGTTGACGTGGTCAGGTCGACGATGGTCCAGGGAGAGATGAGCCAACATGGTGGACTGCAGGGAGTCTGATACAGAGCAGCACTCCATCCAGGCCAGGAGACCTGTTCCCTGGCTGTACTGAGGCAGGTCCAAACTGGACCACTCCTGCAGGGGCGGAGGAGAGAGCACAAGGACAGAGAGACTATGTGATGGAAATGTACTTGTTTCAGTGTGAATACGGGGATCCTGAAGCATCCGACCCCTCTGTGCCTGTTCCTTGTTCGGCAGTTCTTGATATGTTTGAGCCTGTGTCTTTATCATTTTTAGAGGAGCTGGTTGGCCATATTAAGCCTGCAGGTTCTCCCTGTGATGTTGTCCCTCCCAGGCTGTTTAAAGAGGTTTTCCCCTGCATAGGTCAGTCTATTCTGGCTATCATAAATGGCAGTCTGTCCTCTGGTGTTGTTCCACTAGGTTTTAAACATGCAGTGGTGCAGCCTCTACTTAAAAAACCAGGCCTTGATTAAGAGAGATAAATGTCTCTGCCAACAAATAACAGTAACTCACTTTCTGCTTCAGTTGTTACAAAACAGCTACTTCGATTAATCCTGCTTCCTGGATCACAGTGTGGTCAGAGCCAAAGCTCAAAGTTCACACAGCTAATCAGTAACTATTCAGATTATTTCACGGCAAATAAGTGCTTTTTATTGCTGCAGTTTCAGGGTTTTGTTCAAGTTAAGTTGGATGACTGGGTGTTTAAACAGGCGCAAAAAAAACTGACTGATATGTTTCAACAATGAGAATAATGTTCAAGTCTGGGCTGCGTCTCCACAAACATTTTGAACCTCCATAAGATGTCAGTAAAAATAGATTTTAAGTGGTGATAAAAAGAAGTTTCTTGCAAACAAAATCATGCGCCTGCAAAAGGCCCAAAGTCACATGCTAAGGTTGCAGGGTTATGTTATAGAACTGTTAAATGTGCGCTCTGTTCAGTTTGATGTTGCTATATCCAAGAGAGGAGGGATGTGACCCGTCAGGGAGTGACGCAATGCCGTAATGAGCCATGTTGCGCAGTGTCAGTCAAGAAAGAAGCTGCAACATGCAAACGATTCCTCCTTCTGAGGTTGGATGTGTGTAAATAACGGGAGGAACAGAGACCTTATCTGAAGGGAAATGTCTGATATACTTTAGGTTACTTTATGTACTTTACTTTACTGGCCAGGATGTTGACAGTATCATGTTTTTGTATATTTTATTGCACCTGAAGGAAAAGATAGAAAAAGTTCTCACCTGCTCAGGTAGGTCACAGACCGTCAGTAGAGCAGAAGGAACTTCGTTTTTGAAGTGTTCCCCCCACACGGGTTTTAAGTGGAACCGAACAGTCCAGTCCAGTTCCTCCAGCTTGTTGTAGAGCCAGAACAGAGCTCTGGACCAGCTGCTGGGAGCTGCTGCCACCTCTGCACCCACCACCTGCCCCAGAGAGGTCAGCACTGACACCAGGAGCTCCCTGGTGTCAATGTACCGCAGGCTGACAGCGCCTTCTGCTGGCTGCTCCCAACACCTACAGCAGTGGGAGATTTAATAAGATTATGAATCAAAATTTTGGCAAAAAATACTTCAAAAAGTCTTTTTCTTTTGTGAAAAATAATCACCACAACCTGAAGTAAAGTGGCATGACGTTATTAAGAATGGGGGAAAATTACTTAAGTCGATAAAAGACAGCAGTCGTCTTTCAAACCTGAGAGTGTGGTTAAGCAGCTGTGCCAGGATGTAAAGAAGAGGGAAAGGAGAGCAGTTCATCACCCAGTGAGGGGAACAAGTCGTCTCTTGAGCGTCCACAGACAGAGCAGTGTGGAGAAGCTGCAGACTCAGTTCTATGTCCAAGCAGCTTTTACCTGAGGAGGATAAAAACACATTAGAAAGAGCAGACATGATGAACATATCATGCAAATTCAAACTTTCTTGAAAGTGAGACTAAAAGTGTCTAAGTTTAACACATCAAATAAAAATTCCTCCTGGAAACTCACCTATCGCAGAAAGATTCGGCAGGACAAAGATGTTCACGACCTCCTGAGGTAGCAGGAAGCTTTCCTTCCTCTCTCCTCCTTCATTGGCTACAACAGGCATCATCAGCAGGCCCAGGAACTTCAGGAGCTGCTCGTTTTCATTCCCAGACAATGATTTGGTGTTGATGACCTCCTGTAGACACCTGCAGAGAAGACTGCTCCCACTCGAAGCATCCTTCTCCCCATCTTCACTTTCCTCAGACTCTTCTCTGTCCTCCTCATCATTTTGAGCTCCGTCTTCTCCTCCCCTCTGTCCTCTGAGTCCAGGCAGCTGCTGCAGGATTGCAGCCATCAGAGAAAAAGCTCCTTTATTGAAAACAGCTGAATGACAACATGACCTCAGAGCAGCCTCTGGATTCTGATACGCAACTCTTGCAACCAAAGAGACCGCTGTGTTCAGATTGCTCTGAGATGCCACTGCTGCTCCTCCTTGGATGATGCAGTTGAAGGCCATGTTGAGCTCCTGTTCGAACCCGTCACTCACAGCAGGAGGAACCAAGCACACAAAAAACCCCCTGCTGGACACCCTCAACATTTCAGCCAGCGCTTTGTTCTTATCTTGTAAAGAAAGTGCAGAGAATATATCAGAGATAATTTTCATCAGCTTCCTGCACTGGCTCACATCTGTGCTCTGACTCTGGAGTTCACTCTTGAGGGTGGAGCTGAGTTTGGTGAGTGTATCTGAATTCTGAAAGACTGCTTGATTTTTCTCCAAACAGTCCATCCAGTGCTGACCACATGCAGCCCAACTCTTCTTGCCGGCAAACAGCATCGCAAAGTCCTGGTAGTCATCCAGGCGGTGACTCACAATCATGGCTGAGACCCTTGACATCACTTCTGGGGTGCTCTCTACAGCAGGGAAAGCCAGCGACTCCAGCAGACCTCGAAGTGAGTTGATCTCAGTGATAGCTTCAGGACCCTCTGCTTCAGGTAGAGCTGCCAGGACTCTTTGGACACTTTGCTCCAGCTTGAGTGTTGAGTAGCAAGAGTCACAGACTTTCAGGAGTCCTGTGTTTTGCCAAAACTGAGCAGCTTCAGTAATAATCTTTAAGGCCTCACTAAACTTCATCCTGCTGGGCTGGAACTGAGATAGAGCATGAGAGGCACGCAGGTCCCTCTGAGCGTCCCAAATGAGCTCAGGACTCGGTTTCTCATCATTCCTTTCTCTGATGCTCACAGCTTTGGACAAAATCTGCAACTTCTCCTCAGTTGAAGGTGTTACAGCTCCGCCAATAAGAAAAGCCGTATACAGTGCATCAAGGGAAATGGAGAGGGCTTGGAGGCAAAGACCTGTGGTAGAAATGTGATGTTTAATATCTTTCAGTGCATGAAGGAGAATGTGCAGGGCGTCATCATTAGATAATGATGCTGCTTCATCTTCTGGGTCCAGCTTCAACCTCTTGGCAGCCTGATGAGTCACACCAGAAGACTCAGTGGAAAGACGGGCACACTGTTGAGCAAACATCGTTTCCATATGATCCTCTCCGCTGGATTTCCTCTCATCTCCGCCTTTCCACAGTTCCCACCACACCTCCAAAAACAGTTGCACATCATCCTCTCTGGTTGGGCTGCTCTTCACATGTTGCACCAGCCTGTCCAGCTCAGTGCAGACCTGAGACTTGGGAAGATACAACAACAGATGGGCAAATGTTGGAGCTGCTTTTGTGGACTTCACCACCTCCAGGAGGACAGCGGGGTTGACTTCAGGGAGGCTGTTCTGGAGAGGGAAGAAAGGATTCTCCCTCCATGATGTCTCTACATCCTCGTCAGCCTCTCTGCTCAACACCTTCAGCCACAAAACACAGACCACCTTTTTTATCCAGCTAACAGCTACTGTAGTAGGATGTTCATAATGTCTACAGATTTCCCTGATTGCCTCAGGGACCAGATGTCCCACCCTGCTCCATTCAGCCTTCTGAAGTAAGGACAGGGACGAGGGGAGACACAGCTTATCAGCAAGGAGGAAAGCACCCTGGAGAACAGCCCAATCTGGAGAAAGAAGAAAACAGGAATCAATAGAAATGGAAATGCACAAATGATTCCAGGTATAGACTGACAGTTATGTAATGGCTTTAGAGTTTATAAAAAGCAGTGATACATTTTGAGAGTAAATCCCAATTTCAAAAGAATTCGGACGCTTACAGGAATATTCCGCCGTAAAATTAATTTGGGGTCAAACACACCATAACATCGAGACAGACACCCCCTCGAGAGATGAATGTTGTCTGCTGCTTGCTTCTCTAGTTATACAAACTTTAGTAACGACCGCACAATATCAATACACAGCGGTCTGAGGAGCCATAAACAAACCTCAACCGAAACACCACTCTACCGCCACAAATAATGCTCAGAACAGCACCTAACTTCATCAACAGTACATATAGGGTCCCAGCCATAGTACTAGCCACCAAACATCTTTTTAACTTTGCCTGATTTCTTTAACAAAGAGACTAAACACAACTTACCCACACTCCTTAAGCAGCCGCTTTTTTTGTAGCGAGACCTTGACCAGTCCATTACAGACTAAAGCGGGGTGATGCAGCTCAAGGAAGAACATTTATGATCATCACTTCATCATTTTCTTGAAGTAATAATCACCATTTTAATCATTTTGCACAGCAGGCGCGGTAGTTCTTCTGCCTTAGCGTCTTGGTCTAATTGCATTTCCATAAAGAAATGATCGTAAATGTTCTTCCTTGAGCTGCGTCACCCCGCAGCAGTCAGCAATGGACTGGCCTGAGGCCTTGCTACAAACAAGCGGCTGCTGGAGGAGAGTGGGTGAGTTGTGTTTAGTTAAAAAGAAGTTTGATGGCCAGTACTGTGACTGTGGCACTATATGTACTGTTGATGAAGTTAGGTGCTGTTCTGAGCATTATTTGTGGTTAAAGTGTGGCGTTTTGGTTGAGGTTTGCGCGTGGCTCCTCAGACCGCTGTGTATTGCTATCCTGCGGTTGTTGCTAAAGTTGGTATAACTAGAGAAGCAAGCGGTCATCAACATTCATCTCTCGAGGTGTGTTACTGTGTGTTTGACCCTCAATTAATTCTACGCCGGAATATCCTTTAAAATCTATAAATAAATGCAAATGAAAGACACGTTTTAATGCTGTTCAAGTGCACATTTTCCTGCTTCTTTCAGTTACTTTCTTGAACACTATTTCGGTTGCCTGTCCTATTCCTTTCAGTCACTGTTCTGGATGTGCACACCTGTGGCTCATAGTTTGTATTAAGAGGCTCCTGTAAGACAGGGGTTTGCATATTCATTAAAAAACACAGAAAAACTTACCTTCGTTCAATATAAAGGCCATAGTCAGTGACTGCAGTCGAGTTTACAGTCTACATCTGTAAACTTCTCCAGATCCTGCGCGATAACCTACTAAAGCAAAAATACAGCACAGTATTCAGAAATGGAGCAAAAGCATGTCAACAGATTCGTACAGAGCACGTCCCTGCTCGAGGAGCGCATAACCAAGAGGGACAGGATACTCTCCGATTATGTGAAGTTTTCACAGCGACACCTCCGGACATTAGCGGTACTGCAGGTTCGCAAAACAAAAAAACAAAAAAACATTGAATGTAATAACATTCACTCCGTGGCTTTGTGTTGCTAAATGGTTTGTAATAAAACTGGAGTAGAATTATGAGCTTTATTTGTGCTTTCTCTTCGTGAGAAACACTCATTATTTTTTATACCAAGCAGTTAGGCTGCAAAACAGGTTTGGGATTTCATATTAAATGAAAGTGAAAGTGTCCCTTCACCCCTGTGCTGAGTCGAAAGAGTTTTACTGTCCAGAAGATATCATGGATTTGACCTTAAAGTTACCTTTTTACCTGGTTCTGTGGCAAGGTAAGGTATCGTTGTTGTTTTATTCAGTTTTTATGTATTTAAGTGTATTTCCCTGTAATTCAACAACTATAAACTGTGGTGTACTATGGCAGCTACTCTGCCGTGTACACTATTGACTTTGCAGTTAGAAACTGTAGCCTAATGTGTACAATGTGACAGTATGTACTGTTAAGTTAATACTTCCGCACGAGTATTAACTGAAGTATTCACATTTAGTTGGAAGAAGTAAATCGACATGCCTGTTAATTTACTCAAGTAGCCTACAAATAAAAAGTACAGAGTACTGACTTAAATTGCTAAATAAGACATGGCGGTGGGGTGAAGAGAGGAAGATGTCTCCCAAGATTTCCCTGATTAATTATTTTAATATAACCAACAGCGTGAATGTGTGTAGTAACTTTGACTCAGCACTTATCTAGGGTGAAGAATAAAGCATTTTTCTGCATCTTTTACCAATATTTCACTTCACAGATGGTCCCTTAACACTAACATGTGGCTGTGCAAGAAGGTTCAGGGAAGTTAAGAACTTAAAGCTCCTGGTAGGAGTTTTTAGCAGAAACAAGTTAAAAAGTTTCCATGTAGTTAATTTTAATGCTTGTAACCAATGCGTAGAGGTAGGTGATGGACAAGCTATTCCATAGCAAGCTGTTGAAATCCCTTTATATTCATTTTCCATCATTAAGCCTTTCAGTAAATGATAAGTTTGATATTAAAAGACAAACGCCACATTTTATGTCAGAAAACAACATTGATAAGGAAAAAGGACAGACCCCTTTTCCCACAATTACCTTAAGTTTTTAAAAAATCCCATCATTTTCAAGCCTACTGCACTGTCTTCCTCCGCTCAAATGTTAAGTGACTGTTGTGATTGTCTCTGTGCCTCTCTCAGGTGTAATGTGCATTAATCAGGTACCATGGCTGCGCTGTACATTTAGTGATGGACACTTGTTTATAAATGACAAAGGCCAGAATGACACTACGGTCCGACACAGAGAGGCTGTGCTGCAGTTTGGCCAGAAAGGAGAAGCTCCTGTTCACCCACAAGCCGTTACTTTTCTTGTAGCAGGTACAGTCTACAGCCTGAGAGTTATATGCAGTTGGATGCTTTTGTTTATTACTGATCCATTTTTTGTGCTTTAGGATCAAAGTTGGAGCTAAGGCAGTACCTACAGGGAGAGGAAGCAGAACAGATAAAGTGTGAGATTTGGCGGTTCAGCACACATGGCGTTCATGTCCGCTGGCCGGTTAAGGAGGATAAGGAGTACAGTCGCTGGTTCACCTGTATCCTCAAACACACAAAGGACCTGTTCACAGTCATTGGCTTCCTCAGACACCCGACTGACGAGCCACCAACTGGAGAACAGGATTACTACGGCTGGCCCATCATCAAGGATAGAGAGATCCTCACAACAACAGGTAAGTCGGATCTTATTTTGGGAATTGGATTTTGAGTGCGTGTTTTATAACAACAACAGTACAGTGTTTTGAAAAGATTAGTGATTTAAATCATTCTGATAAAGACTAGTTCCCTGTCTCATCTCTTTCCATAGTTGCCATGGTCACCAAGACACTATCTCCATTGGTGAAAACAGGCTTGGGCACCACACAGAGGCTTCACTGTCAGTTTGCTGTTGACCACAAAGCTCCTCAGGTAACTGTAGAGTGGCACAGGTATCATCAGGCAAGGAGGATCAGACTCTTCAGTCACAACAACCACACAAGACAGACTGAGGGGAGCGGGGTTGAGCTGACAAGCATCGCTAATGGGGACGCCTCCTTTACTGTGCACTCTACCAATATAGACAGTGAAGGGAGATACGTCTGCTCTGTGTCTGTGAATCCAGTGACCATCAATATGGATGTAAATCTGCAAATAGAAGGTGAGGAGCCTCAGAGGAGACACTAAAGACAGATGAATTTCTTACAGTCTTATTCTTTCTATTCTGATCTTACAGATCAGCTGTTATTGTTATTATTAGACCACAAACCTGTATCTGAAACTGAAGCTCTGCTGTTACATCTTCTGTGTTAAAATGACTGATTTACATGAAAAAGCATAAGAAAGTAAATTAAGTGACCAAGTAGCAGCCAGACCTTTTTTCATGACATAAAATTCTTTTAACTTGTATTTTTACCAATGGTGAAATGATATCCACTTTCAGCAGCTGATGCCGATAATAACAGGACCTTCTTATCTTCCCAACATTCAAATCTCGACCTGAAACCTCTTGCTGAAATTGCCTCAGATATATATATATATATATATATATATATATATATATATATATATATATATATTTATTTATTTATTTATTTATTTATTTATTAATTTTTTCCCCGGTTTCTCCTTATTTTTCTCAGAGGCCCCGAGCATCTCCCTCAATGTGGGACCCTCCCTCTCTCTGACAGAGGGCGAGGAGATGAAGGTGATCTGTACAGCAGAGCATTTCTACCCTCTGGATGTGGAGGTTAATTGGTACAGTGAAGACCTGTCCAAGCCAGGTCAGAGGGCGGGTGCTCCTCCTCCGAAGGGTGTGGATGGACGACGTTCCATAATTCCCCACGACTTTGTGCACTCCAGCCACAAGAACAACCCAGACCACACATTCATATCGTCATCTTTCTTCTACCTTGAAGCCTCGTTATTTAACTCAGGGAGGCAGTTTACATGCAGCATCTCCCATCGGTCCTTGAAGGAGCCCATAACTGAGAGCTTCACCCTGACTGTGAAAGGTAGGACAATCAATTGCACTGTAATACTGAAAGCATCCACATGAGGGCAGCAGAGGATTGTATCTGACACATGACTCCGTGTTTTCTGTGCTCAGGACCAAACTTTTGGGTGGTGTTTCTTATTGTGGACCTATTTTTGCTGTATATCATGTATAAGCTGCTGCCTCGATATTGCACAGGTGAGTGTGGAGATGCTCCCCCAATGTAAAGGATTATTGTCAATATTAAAATTGACCAAAATCAAAAGGTCATGCTCATGAACCATAGCAGTTTGATGTTTTTTTGTTCTAGTATGAGTCACTGTTTTGAATCATAAAGCGTTAAAAATGGTTTTCATTGACTCTTTAAGATAAGAGTAACACAGTAATTGTAATCAAATAATCTCACCATGGAAGAATTAGTATAGTCCTCACAGGTTTAACACAACACTGAAATGTATTGACAAATTTGATCGTTTGAATTTGGTGAGTGTTCATCTCTCAAAATCTCATGATCTTTTATTTTTTTCTTCAGGAAGAAAAAAATCAGTGCAGGTAAGATCAGACTGAAACAATTCTGTTTCCTTCAGTTTTTGGTTAAATGCAATCAGATATTAATTTTTGCATCACTGTGTGTTTGTGTTTTTTGAGCAGAGGCTACCATACTAAGCAGCTCCCAAAGACTGAGCGGGTCAACTGAACGGAGGATTTTATTCATTTATAAAACTGAATGTGTTTTATAAGTTAATGCTTGTGTCGAACTCTATGACCATGAAGTAGATTATTTTCTGAGACATGTTTTAAGGAGTAAACATCTCAGATCGTTGTAATCTTGCACTTTTCGAGATGATACCCAGGTTTGCACATGAATAACAAATCAGTCTACTTCGTTAATTCTAAAAACTTAATTTTTGTTGCACTAAAAATTACAACTCATTTACCATCCCACAAGTAAATCTTAAAAATGATCAAGTTTGAAGCTCCGTTTTTGGTTTTTGGGATTGTTTTATTTCATCGGTCTTCTAATGTCATCTGTGCTGATATGTCTCTGGGATTTGTGTGTCTTGGTGGGTGTTTTTAAGTCTCTGTTTTATGGTTTTATCTGGCTGCAAAGCAAATTTACCTTGGGGGATAGTAAGGTCTAATGTAGCAAGTGCTTAACAAGTAAAAACAAGCAATCATCGAAAAAAGGCAGATGATTTGATAATTGTTTGTTGATTGATTTTGTTGTGTACTTGGGAAATATTACATACACAAGATAAAGCAGTATGAAAGAGCTGCCCTTAATAAAACTTGAATAAGACATGATATGTACATGTCTGATTGTATTCCCACAATAGCAGGCAGCTTTTATTCTGTTGTTTGTTTTGTATGTTATTTATCTAATAATGTTGACATCAGTTTTACAGTTTTGTAAATGTCATTTTGTCTATTCGTACATATTTGATGCCTTCCTGTGCATAATCGAATGCTTATTTTTGAGAAATATGTAAATGTGAAGTTGATCTTTTTTTAAATAAATGTTCAAAAAGTGCCTCAACAGTGTCTCATAGTAGACTGTAACGTGATTAATGAATGAATACAAAAAATAGAACATTTAACTGCTTATCAGTGTTTGTCATGAAGAAGAACATCCATGCGCGTTATTTAGTAAAGTGCATTTATAAAACTATTTCATTTAAACGTATTAAAAATACAGTGTCAGTTTTCTCTTTCACTGTGAACTGAAGATCTACTTGAAAACTTTGGCTGCGTTGACCCGCTGCGAGACCCTACTGTTTAAGAGCGACAGAATTCAACTGAGCATGCGCGAAGTCTATGTCAACAAACTCGGGGAAGTCCAGTCAGGATGTTCTCCCAATTGGTGTAAACAACACGCTGCACAAAGTAGTGCAAACTCTCAACCATTGGATACGTCTCTACAGCGCTTTATTAATAAGTACAAGGACTCCGACCTTTCTATCTGCTGTCTTTATTTGTAAGAGTAACATGTTACACATTATTCTACTCTCCAAGTGTGGACTACGGTCCCATGTCAGTCCACAACATGCGGAAGACGTAAAACTCGGAGATCATTCAAGGTGTTAAGATATATGCATGTAAAAGATGAGAGATTTAGTCACCTCATATGTGATCGAGGGGCGGGCAGAGCTGGTTTAGATGAAAGTGAAAGTATTTCTCTGCAGTGAGAAACTCACTCCTTTGGACTACTTGAATCACGAGGAAAGCTTCAGCCTACATGGATCTCATCTTAAAGATACTTGTTTACCTTCATCTGCTTTTTGGTAAGTTTTTGCTCTTGGCTGTGAACGTATTTCGTCTATTTCTTTTATCAAAGTTAAAGCCTATGATCATCTGTCTTAACATGTTTGGATGGAATACTAATGCTACTATTGCTGTAGTACAGTCATGCTGCGGTCTTACACTTTATCAAACTTATACTTTAAAAGGCAAATGTACATAAAGACAACACTTAACTACTACTACTACGACGACTATAGTCCACTGTTTCATTTTCTTTTAAACTACTCTGTTGTATTAAGCAGTGGTGGACAGTCAAAAGTGAATTTAGCTGAGTACTGAGTACATATCTTGTGCAGTATATTAGTTTGACTGCTACTTTTATGTTAGGGTAAGTCTTACATCTGAAAAACACATATTGTACCATAGACTTCACCATGTGTCTATAAATGCTCTCCTTACCTGCTGCTTTCACTCTTTTTTTGCAGTTCTGTGTGAAGTTGTTTGTGTATGAATAAGAATAAACTTTATCTATGGAGCTACGTTGAAGAACAGTTGTCACACAGTGCTTCACAATAACCAGTTAAAATAATAAAACAATGAAAAAACAACATACAGACACCTATGGTACTGAACTTTTCTGACTCTAAATTGAAAAAAAGCAGATCAGACATAAACAAAGGGAATCCTACATAACATATGAGTTAAGTTGTGCTCTTTGTCCACCACTGCTTGAATGTGCTAATATATACAGTTATACACAGTACTGCAGTATTCTGTGCAACATTAAATACAGGGCTGTATCTAAATTGGTAACAAGGGCCTCCCTTTAAACTTGACTGACCAGTCTAGATGTGGCTCCAAATGTCTGTAGTATGCTAGGTTGTTTGATTCATTTTGCAGGTTTTCCAAGAAGTTTATTTTGTAACAGAGAACATACAACTTTATAAATCCTTAAGAAATTAAACCAAGAACATCGATACATAAACTGTGTGTCTCTCTCAGGTGTGCTCTGTGTCCAGGTGTCATGGCTGCCCTGTCAGTTCATCGATGAACACGTGTTTAGAAATAAGGAAGGCTACATTGAGACTGAGCTCATCCACAGAGAGGCTCTGCTGCAGTTTGGTCAGAAAGGAGACTCTCCTCTAAAACCACAACTTATCACTTTCCTGGTCACAGGTGAGACCTACAGCCTGGAAGAGTTGCCCATTAGAAATGACTGGATTAATTTAATTGTTGTTTTGTGTTTTAGGGTCTAAGCTGGACCTGAGGCGGTTCACAGAGGAAGAGGAAGCAGAGCAGTTGGAGTGTGAGATTCGTCGATACAGCACAAAGGGGATTCATGTCCGCTGGCCAGTCAAGGGGGACGAGGAGTACAACAGCTGGTTCACCTGCACCCTCAGACACATTAAGGACCTGTTCACAGTCACTGGCTTTCTCAGACAACCATCTGACCGGGCGCCAAGTGGAGTTCAGGACTTCTTCAGTTGGTCTGTTATTGAGAACAGAGAGATCCTGACCACATCAGGTAACATCAGTGAAGTGTGGTGGACTTATCAGCTTAATAGTTTAAGCTTCAATGCATCTATAAATCTTCCTAACAACCCTTTTGTATGATAAGCATTCATAACAGCCTATAGTGATGGTTAAAGTAGGTTAGGGTTAAGCAGAAATGAAACCATAGGAAGGATCCAAGTGTGGTGGACTTATCAGGGTTCTGAAATTGCCAAATCTCCCCCGACTGACTTTGTTTCACTTAAACCAAGCTTTAAAAATAATATCTCTGTTTCATCTCTTTCCATAGTTGCCATGGTCACCAAAACAAGCTCTCCATTAGCAAAAGCAGGCCTGGGTTCGAAAACAAGGCTCCACTGTCAGTTTGCCGTTGACCACAAAGCTCCTCAGGTAACTGTGGAGTGGCACAGGTATGATCGAGGAGGGTTGATCAGACTCTTCAGTCACAACAGCCACACAAGACAGACTGAGGGGAGCGGGGTTGAGCTGACAGGCATCGCTAATGGGGACGCCTCCTTTACTGTGCACTCTGCCGATATGGACAGTGAAGGACGGTACATCTGCTCTGTGTCTGTGAATCCAGTGACCATTAATATGGATGTAAATCTGCAGATCGAAGGTGAGGAGACTCAGAGGTGCTGTAGTTGAATTTCAGACTAGATTGACACTAAAGGTGTTTTTTTTTAAATCTGAATCCTACAGCTTTTGTCAGAGTATGAAGTTCAGCTGTTATCATTTTTCTTTTTTTTTGCAGAGTGGATCATATATTTGATGATAACCCTGGTATCTTAAAACATAAGCTCTATTTTTGCATATTCTGTGTCTTAGTCAGGGGTTTCCAACCACTAGTCATTGGTTCAGTACTGGACCTTTGGCAAATTCAAACTGGGCTGCAAAAAACTTGGCTCGAGCCAAGAGGATGGATGTGATTATGACTTTAGAGGAAAGGGGGAATTTGAACCAGTTTTTACCCGGGGCAAATTTGGAGTAAGGTGACGACAGTTTTTAACTCCAGCTGCAGTTAACACACATAATCCAGGATGTGGTGCTACAACATTTAATAGAAAAGCTGTCCTGGGTCAGCTTTTGTGGACAAAGCCCTCTGTGCCCATCTTTCCTCTACATGTTTAAGAAATTAAAAAATCTGATTCTGCTGACACAGCAAAGTGAGCTACCTGTGTGAATGTGCTGTATAGAAAAGTCCCCCTCTGATGAAGGTGCCTAATGTTTCACACAACTTTGGTAATGACAGGAACTCATAACTAAAACCTCACACTGTTGTTCCCCTCTTTTAGAGGCTCCTCGTGTCTCCCTCAATGTGGGACCCTCCCTCTCTCTGCAGGAGAACGAGGAAATGAAGGTGATCTGTACAGCAGAGCATTACTACCCTCTGGATGTGGAGGTTAATTGGTACAGTGAAGACCTGTCCAAGCCAGGTCAGAGGGTGGGTGCTCCTCCTCCGAAGGGTGTGGACGGAAGACGTTCCATAATTCCCCACGACTTTGTGCACTCCAGCCACAAGAACAACCCAGACCACACATTCACGTTGTCATCTTTCTTCTACCTTGAAGCCTCGTTATTTAACTCGGGGAGACAGTTTACATGCAGCATCTCCCATCGGTCCTTGAAAGAGCCCATAACAGAGAGCTTCACCCTGAGTGTAAAAGGTAGGACAATCGATTGGACTGTAATACTGACAGCAACCACATGAAGGCAGCAGAGGATTGTGTCTAACATGACACCATGTTTTCTGTGCTTAGGACCAAACTTCTGGCCAGTGTTTCTCGCTGTTGACTTCTTTTTGCTGGTCATCCTGTACAAGCTGCTGCCTCCTCTGTGCTCAGGTGAGTGAGGAGAAACACTTAGGATTTTAAGAGTTAACAGACATGAATGTTTACCTATTTTCACAATGAGTGTTTCATTTCACTGTTGTTTGCTGTGACAAATTATATTTTATTTTCTTTACAGGTAGAAGAAAATCAGTGCAGGTAAGGTCATTAAAAAACAAAAATTTTGTTCACTTCCTTTCTTGATATGTTGCACACTGTCTTTAATTTCTGTATTAATGTGTTTGTGTATTCTGAACAGAGGCTACCATACTAATCAGAGTCTGCTGACCAACCGGAAGAAGAATTTTTGTTTGTTTTCATAAACCTGATTATTTTTTGTGTTTGTGCTCAAATAGTTAAAAAAATGTGATACTGAAGTGTGTGAAGGTGGGTTTTATGCAGTGAAATGATAAATACATATGGACACCAATTTGGAGTCAGGGCTTTGATTTAGGAGAGCATACACTGGGATTAGAGATGAGATTGTCATGAAGCCTGATGCATTTGTTCACATATATCCTCTAATGAAGGGATAACAGAAGTGGTGTACCTCTGGGACTGTGTGTTGCTCCTTCAGCTGTGTGTAGGTGGCAGAGGTGTCATAAACATACGGATCTACAGAGGTGACGAGACCTTCATCTCCTAAAAGCTTAATTTTACTGTTAATAAGAGAAGCAGGAGGAATGGCTGCAGAAAACAAGAGAACAATCAAGGATTTCAGGTGAACTCAATAATTGCCTTATTTGAGACAGAAATGGTAGATTACACGTGGCCCTGAATCTTTACTTTTTCCTAATAGGTTTGGTATGTGAGAAGAGATGAGCAGGAGGGATGTTTTGTAGAGATCCTGTTTATTTGCAAATTATGAGCGGGGACAGTGTCACTTTACCTTTGCAAGCACCCTGTTGCTACACCAGTGCTCAAGAGTTGGTGCCAAATTATTGTTAAAGCAATAGAAATACCAAAAAATAAGCAAAATTAAGAAGCTTAAAAAAGGCCTTTTCCCCTAACTTGTGAGTACTTTTAGTAAGGCTTAATTAACTTCATAAATAGAACAAACATTAAATGATACATCTTGAAAATTATCCTAATTAAACTATGAATTTTAAGGATTATAAAACACATTTGGCCTCTTTTTAACAGTTAGACTTCAACAATTAAAAACTGTCTTATTCAGTTAAATTACTTTAAATTTCATCCTTTGAAATTATAGGAAGCTATTGTTCTTTTGTTTGATTGTTTTTGTGTTATGTAATGAATTATGTTAATATTTATTGTACAGGTGTGTAAATCTGAGTTTGTATATGTGTGTACAATTTAATGCTTTGTTGGACTCAATGGGTTTTGGAATAGTTCTTAGACACGTTGGTAAATAGCTGATTTTTGATCAAATAAAGTTATTTTAAAAAAGCTTTCTGGCCATCATCTCTCAAATGAAAAAAAAAGACCTTGTAATTACCTTATTCAGAATAACAAGAACTTAGAGGAAGTATAAGGCTACTTTTTCAAAACTATCTTAGTGGTAGATCTGCCTCGAATAACGAATAGATTTCTTTTTACAAATAAGTAGTTCGTATTACTTACAAAATGCCAAAATCAAGCTGAACCGGATCCACTTTTGTCTATCGGTGTCTTCACGGCGCCTCTACTGGACACAGCAAGTACTGCAAGTTTTTAAAGTAGGTAAACACGGAGCCAACTGTTTATATTTCACTCAGGTGGAGTTCTGCAAAGTGCTTCGTAAGGAACAGCAACAAGGACTTTTAGCTTTATCTCCTCTTTATCGAAAGGGTAACGTGTCCTCTGTTTGTTCTCACCGACCAAAGAGTACAACCCCAGAATGAGTGATTCAACAGCATGCGGAAGACCTGCAAACTCAGGGGCTCGGTCGTTGTATTATGAAATACTGGTGCATTCAGAAATGACTTACAGGTGATAGTTTATTCGCCCATCACGTGGTTTGAGGGGCAGGCAGATCAGTTTATATTCGTGTAAAATGAAAGTGAAAGTGTCTTTGCAACTGTGACAAACTCGATGTGGGCTGCAGTACGAACCACAAGGAGTTCTTTCTGGAAATTACCATGGAGTTAATCTTCAAGACATTTATTTACCTTTATCTGCTTTTAGGTAAGTTACTGTCCGACTGTGTAATCATTGTGATGTTTTTAAATGTGTTTTTAAGCAAGAGACAGTGAAGTGTCTTTACCTCAACAAGTCATGGCCTGTTGTTGGCTGCTGCAGTCATCTTAAAGCTCCTGTGAGTAGTTTTCATCAGGGTTTAAAACAGACTGAAATGAAGGCTGTTGTCTCCATTTGACACACTAAAGCAAACAAAACCATCAATAGAACTATAGCTGAATATAGCTGGAAGATAAGTGTAGGGGAGAAAATGCTAGACTGTGCTTTTATTTTACTCAATGCCAAACCACACTGTATTGTAGTACATTACATTATGTGTACTTAAATATTTGTTAAAGCTCCCATGAGCAGTTTTTTTAACACCTTTGAAATGGACTGAAACTCATGGTGATGCATTTATATGAATTCCAAAAGCAAAATACTACCAAAAATGAGCATTTTGACTGTCAAAAAAGCCAGGGGAATGTTTTTTTCCTCCTTCAGTCAACGCCTAAAAGTATGTTAAGAAAGTAGACTATTTGTCCACAGAAAGAAGCCACAAACCTTAAGCTCCAAAGCCATAAATATTGCCATAAACATTAAACAATCTGAAACTAAATCCTACTTTTCTACATTTTATCATACTACACCAAAGAATTTTCTCCATGTAACCTGGTAAGTAAATAAGATCTCAATGTTATGAGATTCAAGTCATATTGTTACAAAAATGAAGTCGTAGTTAAGTCATAACAAGAATAAAGTCATCATGTTATGAGATTAAAGTCATTATACAGCTGTAGATTTGGTTCATGTTGAGCAGCCAGCTGTCTGTATTAAAATGAGGAATGTGGAGCATGTTATAAAATTATCATTGTTTCTGCACCCAGGTAACACACGTTTATAAGTGTCAGGACTGAAAAGATTGTACAGAAAGCTGAGACATGTGGTATTGTTAACTAAATTAATGTGAATATGTTTAAACTATGATTTGTTGTCATGAGAAAATGACAATAAAAAAAAACATCTTTGTAAAGGATTTTTAAATCTTGAAAAAAGTGAGTAAAAAAAATTACCAAATAAATGAAATTAGTCTAAACTACTCTGTGCTATGATTTAAAAAACTAAAAGTTCCTGCACTCTGACTGACTGTGTGTCTCTCTCAGGTGTGCTCTGTGTCCATCAGGTGTCATGGCTGCCCTGTCCGTTCATCGATGAATACGTGTTTCAAAATAAGGAAGGCCACACAGAGACTAAGCTCATCCACAGAGAGGCTCTGCTGCAGTTTGGTCAGAAAGGAGACTCTCCTCTAAACCCACAACTCATCACTTTCCTGGTCACAGGTGAGACCTACAGCCTGGAAGAGTCGCCCATTAGAAATGACTGGATTAATTTAATTGTTGTTTTGTGTTTTAGGGTCTAAGCTGGACCTGAGGCGGTTCACAGAGGAAGAGGAAGCAGAGCAGTTGGAGTGTGAGATTCGTCGATACAGCACAAAGGGGATTCATGTCCGCTGGCCGGTCAAGGGGGACGAGTAGTACAACAGCTGGTTCACCTGCACCCTCAGACACATTAAGGACCTGTTCACAGTCACTGGCTTTCTCAGACAACCATCTGACCGGGCGCCAAGTGGAGATCAGGACTACCTCAGTTGGTCTGTTATTGAGGACAGAGAGATCCTCACCACATCAGGTAACATTGGTGATAGCTTCTCGGTTTAAGCCTCAATGCCTCTATAAACCTTTATAACAACCCTTCTGTGTGATAATAAGCTTTATTAACAGCCTATAGTGATGGTTAATGTAGGTCAGGGTTAAGCAGAGAAGTAGCCATCATGATTCCTCATGATGGCTACCGACTGACCCATGGGGCAAAATCTTCATAAATGGGGCTAGTGCACATACCACCAGGCTAGATAAGATAAGATAATAAATCATTTTTAAATCAATAATGAAGCTGATGTGGAAGTGCAAAAGACTGCAGTTCCTCCAATGCCCACTTGAGGCAGATCCTCAAGCTTGGAAATCCCCACTCTGTAATAAGAATCCCAGAAAACACAATCAGGACCAAACTTATAGGTTCACAGTGATCTGCTGCATCCAGACAGGACTTCAATCTGTGATAGAGAGAGAGGCAGTAATGGATACATAGAAAAGCAATGAGAAGGATTCACACAGCAACACATCTTCACAACAGATACTCCTGATACTCGCTTATTTGTAGCGAGATCATTTCTACATGGAAATGCAATCAAACTGGGACTCTAAAGCAGAAGAACTACCGCATCTGCAGTGCAAAATGATTAATATGGTGATTATTACTTTAAGGAAGTGATAAAGTAATGATCATAAATGTTCTTCCTTGAGCTGCGTCACCCCGCTGTAGTCCATAAAGGACTGGCCTGAAGTCTTCCTACAAACAAGTGGCTGCTGGAAGAGAGTCAGTGAGCTGTGTTTAGTCTCTTTGCTAAAGAAATCAGGCAAAGCTAAAAAGATGTTTGGTAGCTAGTGCTGTGGCTGGGACCCTATATGTACTGTTGATGAAGTTAGGTGCTGTTCTGAGCATTATTTGTGGCTATAGAGTGGCGTTTTGGTTGAGGTTTGGCTCCTCAGACCGCTGTGTATGGCTATCATGCAGACGTTACTATAGTTGGTATAACTAGAGAAGTAAGCAGTCAGCAACATTCATCTCTCGAGGGGGTGTCTAACTCGGTGTTATGGTGTGTTTGAGCCCAAATTAATTTTAAGACGGAATATCCCTATAACTTTATCTCACAAAAAAACTTCAATTATATAATCTCCCTGTTTAATCTCTCTCTCTGTAGTTGCCATGGTCACCAAAACACGATCACCATCAGTGAGAGCAGGTCTGGGCACTGTACAGAGGCTCCACTGTCAGTTTGCCGTCGACCACAAAGGACCGGACGTGACTGTGGAGTGGCACTTTCAGCACAGAGGAGAGAGGACCAGATTGTTCAGCCATGCCAGCCGCACAGGAAAGACCCAGGGGGGTGGGGTAGTGGTGAAGAGTCTAGCAGGAGGGGATGCTTCCCTCACCATCCCCTTCACTAAAATGAGCAACGAAGGGAGGCACATCTGCTCTGTGTCTGTGAATCCGCTCTTCGCCAGTATGGATGTAACTCTGCATGTTGAAGGTGAAGAAGAGTCTGTGGTCAGGCTGGACTTCTGCTTTATGATAATCAATGTTCAGCTGAAGGCTCTGTCTGTAGCAGTTGATGGCCTAGCTTCACTTCAAGCTCTCTGGACAGTTTCTCAACAAAGCGTTCAAGCTATTATGAGTGATAACCCTTCAAATGTATTGAGATTCCTCGAAACATACGCATGTGTTTTTACTGTCTCTCTCCCTCAGAGGCTCCTCGTGTCTCCCTCAATGTGGAACCCTCCCTTTCTCTGCAGGAGGGCGAGGAGAAGAAGGTGATATGTATGGCAGAGAAATACTACCCTCTGGATGTTGAGATAGTGTGGTACGTTCAGGATCCGTCTGCGTCAGGCCAGAGAGTGGGTGCCCCTCTCCCGAAGGTGCTCCAGAACGTCCTACTGTCCAGCCATAAAAACAATGTCGACCAAACCTTTTCTCTGTCGGCTTTCTTCTACCTCGAGGCAGCGCTCAGAGACTCAGGGAGACAGTTTACATGCAGCGTCTCTCATCAGTCCCTCAGAGTGCCCATCAAGAAGAGCTTCATCCTGACTGTTGAAGGTGAGGGTAGACTGCAGTACTCAGAGTGACCACATGAGGGCAGCAGAGGTACATACCTGTCTTTATGCTTTCTGTGCTCAGAGCGGACCAGCTGGATGTTTTATCTCACTGTGGGCTTCATTTTGGTTTCACTGTTGATCGTCCTGTTTGTGATGCTGTCCTACCTGAGCTCAGGTGAGTCTGGAGACCATTATTCTGTCATTGTAAGAAGCTGAATTAAAATTGCAGCATTGAAAAGGTTAACTCCACTGATCCCCAAAGAGTTTTGACACAGGGAAAAATGTTGACAAATCACACAGCAGTAAAATTTGCTTTTTTTTCTGGTAATTGAAAACAATATATAGATTCAAGATATGGTATTCAAACTCATGAACTTTACTTTTGTTTTTGCTAAAATTAGTTTATTGAAAGCTCAAGTGAGGAACTCTGTGCTGTCTTTGGCGTCCCATGTTGTCAAGGTGGACGCATCACTGTTCATTTCAGTCTTTTTCATAACCAAACAAAAACCCCGTACAGGAGTAACGAGTTACTATTACTAGGCGTTACTAAGGAGTTACTTCATATTTTGATACCTTCAAATATCAGTTACTTTGAGTCCTATTTTTTCTGAAAACTGAGTTTAAAAGAACCAGATCAGGTGAAGTATTGTCAAATCTCCCCAGGGACTTTTTGTGTGACTGATTTTCATTTATTTTCTCCACAGTCAAACGAAAGTCAGTGGAGGTAAGTGATTGGATGTTTCATTTTTTAATTAATGCATCATCATTAATATAAACCAATATTAATGTCCATGTGTCTTTTTGTGTCCTGAGCAGAAGAAGCCGTACTAAGCAGCCACCTGGATACTGAGCTGACCGACTGGAAGGAGAAAAATCGAGTTTCTGTGAAACTTAAATGTGTTTTTTTGCCCCCACTTTGGTTATGTTGAGCATCTGACATATATTAAGACACTTCCACTATAAACTGGCGTAAACATACACAAGCAGGGCAGGCCTTTCGTATCAACTTTGTCAACAGCGGTGGAGTAAAAACTCATCTTTGTTCTTACAAACATGGATCAGCCTGCTTCTGTAAAACATGGACTGGATTCAGTGTGAAATTAGGTTCGAAACAGGAATCGTCCTGATGCATATTCTGGCACTTTCTTTATCCCCTTCACTCAGACTTGTTTTTATAAAGCTAGGAGCTTATATTTTTGTGGCCCTTAAAGAGTTGAAGTTGAACAATCTGAGTTTAAAGTTAACTTTATGACCAGTGGTGGAAAAATTGAGTAATTTTGTACACTTGTGTATTTGCACTATAATGCTTGTAGTGCATAACACACCACAGTGTCACATGCCTCTGATGCGATGATTATCGCAGACCTGTGCAAAAACAGGAAAAGAAGAGGAGCTCACACAAGTGAAAATTGATTTAAACAGTGCATGATATTAAATTGTAAAAAGTTTGACCTAGAAAATATTTTATGACAAAGGAAATAAAAGGATAACAATGATAGGTTATATGAAATTTGAATTGTTATTGGAACTATAATTATTTTAGATGTGGTCTTCACTCGGTTACTTGATGAAATATAAAAAAGAACAGCCGGGATAATTCTTGAACATGCATGCTTTATATGTGGGTTTAGGTCAATATATAAAGCTCACTTGAGGGTTTTTTGAGAGAGAAATAACCTACAGGTGTGCAGGACAGAGTTAGTGTCAGGAGCTTTAAATACGTGTATCAAGACATACTGTCATTAAATGAAAATTACACTACTGAGGAACCAATCAGTCAATAAGTTTATTTTGTTATTCCCTGCAATTTAAGTTTTACACAACTTTATCTCATGACTCTCTAGCATGTTTAATTTTGCTGTGAAGTTTGGTTTTTTAACATGGAGGTCTATGAGGATCAGCTGCACATGGGGGTGAGCCTCAAGCGGCCTCTCGATGAACAGCAGGTTTCACTTCGGTTTTAGGTGTTAGCCCTGTGGTTATGCTTGGTGACGTCAGGACTGACACACCTGACTGCTTTTTAAAAATTAAGTTCAAGGTACGACCACAGCTTTCTCTAGTTTCTCTTTGATTATTGACAGTCTTAAACAGTATAAAACATGGCTGAAGCTGCCATCAGATGAACCTGCTACTTCCTCCACATCCTTTTTTATCAGCTCCTCTAATTTTTGTGCTAAATTTATCTTTTTTTTTCTTTTACATTGTTAATATAACAACTGCAGAAATATGTATAATACTTCTGTTCAGCCCTCTTTTTCAGGAAACTTTCCGTATTCCTCTTTTATTTGTGCAACGATGTCTATAAAGCTAAAGAAGTCAGATTTGACTTATGACTTAAAGCCATGGGGAATATTTCAGGGATTCATTTTGCATTCAGAGTAAATATAGAAAAAAAGCAATTCAATTAAACTGGAATCATCTGTGACCATATTTTGTTTAATGGCAAGTTTCCTTCCATTTTTGATTAAACAATACCCCTCCAGTCAGAAACCAACACGGTCTTATTAAGTTTCTTTTAGTTGCTTCCTCTGCATGCATGGAAGTCAAAATCAAAGCTTCTCATAAAACATCAAACTAAGCTTAAGACATGCTCTGCTTTCAAGGAACGTGCTCTGCCTCCGCTCTCTTATTAGAAACACACTCGTTCTTGTAAAATACGGTGAAGCTCAGAGCTTGTATATGTCAGCTGTCAGCTTTAAAGACAAATTTTAGGAGGACGTCCAGAGATGGAGACGGCCCTAAAGTGGTCAGTCTGATCTGAGTCTTTTCTCAGGGATAGACAGCTTCATGTGGACTGATAACAGATGTGCTAGTGTGTGCTGAGAGCACCCTGAGCCCTGAGGGATATGTGTGTGGCCTGTTGCAAACGTAAAGAGAAGACAGTCAGTCAGTCAGCAGGTAATTAGAGGAACAGAGGATGAGAAAGGGTGAGAAACAGAGAGCAGAAAGAAAAACACCACAGGTTTGACTTTTATGATCCTAAAGAAAGATCTTTGCACAACTGAAAAAGAAAACCCCGCAGAACACACACTCTAATCCGGATCTGTATCTGGTTCTCTGATGGTAAGCAGGGGGGAGGGGCAACTACAAGAGAGTTGAAACTAAAGACGCAGTATTGAAAATTTTACGACATGACTGCTTGTGATTGATGAGTCAACATCGTGACCATTTCTCAAGACAGATTTGACATTAAAATGACGGCTGAAGTCGGGAGTTTCAGGGTGACAGGTGTCCTAGTTTCTGTTTGTGATACATGCAGTCTGAGTAGTCATGACTAAGCATGTATCAGCAGGCTGTATAGCAATAACAGTCTATATGAAAGCAGGAGGAACTCAGTCTGCTGTGGGTGGAACCTATCATTGATTTAATCATCTAAGAAATATATATATCTGCATGCAAATGCTGCTTACATCAATTGTTGGGTAGTTCCAAACAATTAGCAGTATTAGTGAGATAGACTGCGGGCTACTCTGAACTGCTTCTTCAAAAAGTCACATGAGAATTCAGCCACTCTATTTAAATAATTTGTAACATCACCAGTTGTGAATCTCCTTAAAAGAGAATAATAAACACAAGAGACCTTTGTTTGAATTTAGTGTTTTAGCCGGTGCAAAATCTGTGGAATAAACCTGAATCTTTTTCAGAAATGTGACTCTCTCCTTCAGATCCCCTTTTCTACATTAAAAGGTTTCTGCCTGATTAAAGGAAGATTTTCCTTGCCACTGCTACTCATGTTAGATGAGATGGGCCAAAACCCATCTTAGGTTGTGTTCTTGATCATCAAACAATGAGTGTGGTCTAGACCTGCTCTTGTTCTTCGAAAAGTGTCTTGAGATGATGACTGTTGTGAATTGGCACTATATAAATAAAATTTGATTTGATTTGATTAAAAGCTGCTGCTATAATATTAGACAGAACAGTCTTTTTTTAATTAAAAGTGCATCAAAATTTCAGTGAACCACAATAACATTAGGCTGAGTTTTTACCAGAATCAATTAGTCAAACACGACAGAAGCTTAAAATAGCCACTGTAAATAACCAGTTAATTTTAGTCATATCACTTCTTTAACATGCTTTTTTTTAATCAATCAACAATGAAAAGGAAAAACAGAATCTTTTGACATGTTAATCATGTAAAGCTACTAAAATGTTATTAGAAAGATGATAAAAAACCCTGAAAATGAGCACTACAGTCCTCTCTTTGAAGACCAAAACTGAGTGAAAGTTTTGAGTAATTCATTATTTACAGTGGACAGTTGAATCTGTCTGTATACATGCCAGAAATCAACCTTTTTCCAAGGTTACCTAAATCAAAGGACCAGGTTGTGGTACAGACGAGGCAGGTCGAAGGTACAAGAAAGGCCAGAAAGATTGAGGTTTACTGTACCAAACTGTATCAGACTGTACCGAACCAAACCAGACTTCTTGGAAACATACCAGAATATCTATCCTAATAATAAAAGATAAAACAAGACGGTGAAAATGCAAAACATGTGGCTTCAAAAGAGGTTTAATTAGACAGCGCGTGACCTCTACATGCAAAGAGCAATTGCACGCAAAAACTGCAAATGGAAACTGAAACTGGTTGAGGTGTAGTCTTAGCCGTTCAGACCTGATTTCACTCTGTATTTTTACCAAATTGCATCACAAAGTCACGACAGCACCCACTGAGTTCTGTCTCTTCACTTCAGTTTGGACTCCAGTGCGGCGAGCCTGTGATCTTTGGATAATAAACACCTCTAATGAATGTTTGGCTATCTGGCTCTTCTCTCCTGAGCTGTTGTGACAGATCTGAAATAACACCAGGTGGATTTCCAACACGAAAGGGTGCTTGGAAAAGCAAAGCAGCTAATTTGCCGTCACTGTTCTCGCTGACGGACCTTGACTCGTGTTCAAACTCAACTCTTTGCCCCCGACAGTTTCTCTTCTGAGGTCAAACTGCACAAAATCTCAACAAGTGGTAGAAAAAAAGAGAAATACATGCAGCAGCTCAGGCCGATGAGCTCATGCACTCAGTTTCTGGCCTGGCTGGCAACAGGGTTGGACGCTCTTGATTTTCATGATGAAAAGCCAGAGTTGCATAAGAGAGAGAGTGAAATATGATTTATATGGTGTACCGCAAACCAACAGTTAAATCAGATTGTAAAACAAGGTTATGTCATCGCATAGCTATGCAGCAAAAAGTCATGAAAACATTCAAAGCAAACAGATCAGGAATTTCTCGCCAAAAAGATTGTGTGTTCTTGTTTGGAGGCGGAGGAACTAAATTTATGTGCAGACATTGTTCTGATAAGCTCTGGAGACTTATTTGGAAGCAGAAAGGATGTGATTGAAAATTAATACGACTATTTTTAACTTTTATTTCTCCCTGTGTTTGTGTTTACATGGAAACTAAAGGGGATTAACTGTAATTGATAGTAGACCTCAGAGACTGCAGTGTCTCTGACTCTCTCTCTCTCCTGTCAGCTTCTCAGATGAGGTTTAAATGTCTTCATTGTGTGCCATAACTTTCTAATGGTTGCTTCCAGCTGGAAGTTGGAGCGGCTGTTAACGCCCCTCACACACACACACACACACACACACACACACACACACACACACACACAAACACACACACGCACAGAGAGATTTGAAGGGCACATAGTATAAACAGTCTCGGGGTAGGACTGGGTTTCATGGTGTCATGGATAGTTCAAGAAGCTGGCGTCCTGTGGGGGAAAAAGAAATATGATGAAGAGGATCAATGGCTGTGCTCAGCTTTGCAAAAGAGTTGTGTTTGCTGATTTTAACATCCTTGAGATAATCAAGAGTGCAGAAAATTTTAAACATTGAGCTACAACATGGCTATGGTGTAAAAAAGTGACATTGCACATGTCTAATTCAACATGCTAATTCCCTGTGATAATACTCAAGTCTGATTGGTCGAAACACCTTGACAATAGTTACTGCTGTCCTGCTGAAAACATCAAATCTTTTTCAGGCTTTTCTGATTATGGACAGTAAGACCCAAGTCTTCACCACTTCTGTAGGGATCTTTACAGTATTGGTATTTAATGACAAGGAGATATATCCAGTACACCTTTTTCATGACTTGTATGGAAATTTCTCGAACTTTGCACCAACATTAATCTGATTCACTTATCGAAGAAGCCTCGTCAGCAAGAAGACAAGTTTGAGAGATGTCCCTTTTTCCACACAGCCTCCCACCACATGTCGAACACTATAATTTAAAAGCAGACGTCCAAATACTTCTCTGGAGGAGTTTGCAGCTCGTATGTTCAGGATGGAACCATAGAGAGAGGAGGTTTGAAAAACTGAAGTGTCGAGAGGAGAATATTTTGTGGTGGCACACTGTCGGTCCTGCCGACTCTGAGATTATTGGGCTCACTTTAGTTTAAAATGAGGAGGCCAGATGTGTGTTTGTGTGTGAGTGTGTCTTACAGGCTTGAGAAAACGGACAATATAACAGCTCCCTAAAAGTGAAGCCAAAGAGTCACCGGGGGGAGCTCTAATGGTTTTGGCTTTACAAAACAGTTTTCAAAACTCCGCTGCACTAACAATTCAACAGTCTGTGATGTAAAAACACTCTATGATCTCCATCCGCTTGTCCTAACAGCTCAGACTGCAGTCCCAAACAATGTCAATTACGTAAGGTTTGTTTTTTCCACTTTTGCGCAAAAAGAAAAAAGAGACGCAGGCGTGTTGTTGTCCTTATTTACATGCAGGTAAAAGCCTGTCCCAGCGACGTCACATATAAAAAATCAGCAGGAAAGATTCCCAGACTGTTAAACAGAAAGAAGAGACTTCAAGGAAGTACGCCTGTTAAGTTCTGTCCCTGGAAAACACACCAGGAAAACCAATGTGTCTGCTTCACACACAAATGGGCTCACAAACACACACACACACACACACAGTGAAAAGACAACACACAGATTTATTGGCTCTTGGGGGCCCTGATAAAACTCATCCTGGATGACCTCATTTGTTCAGCAAAGAGGAAACAGACAGACACCATCTTTTTTTTGTATGTTCGAGTTTGTCTATGGGAGTTTACTCTTACAACACTTCCGTTCAGTTAGTGAGAAATTACAAGAGTTATTGTCATGACACAGATTTGGTGACACTTGTGTTCTTGTTTCAAACTGTTTTCAACTTAATTCTTACTTCATTCAAGTATCAGAAATACTTTCCAAATGTTTGTGTTCCCAGATGTAAAACCTGCACTCTTACCCCATTAGTTGACTTTGCGTGTGCCTTTTTTGTTGTTTTCATGTAGCTGTAGTGTCTGACGTCAGCTCTAACAAATCTCCTGTCTTTTCAGAAGTGCTCACAGATTACATGTAAGTCTGCTGCCGGCTGGAGTTAATGATGTTGGTTTTCCAAACCTTCAGTGAGATGGATGTCCTCTCAAAACCCCCGCTAATGTTCCCCGTGTATAAATGCGTGAGTGTGTGCTTCATTGTGTGTTTTCTGCTGCGGGGCCTGGACGAGGAAACAATGATGTAATGCTGAATCAGGGCTCGACTGCCAGCTGAGGAGCTGATCTGGACACGCTGGCAGGTTTTGATACTGAGGAGCAGCGAGTGTGTGTTTAGATTGTAGAGAGAGAACAATTGATGGATATGAGCGAGCTGTTTGTTTGGCTCTCTGTGAATATGACATCATCCTGCACCTCAACACATACATTTAATGGTTAGAAATAAGTTGTAATTTAAATGATGTCCAAAGATAATAGACTCATGGGAAAATATACAGCTACACACTAGCTGTTTTTCTATTCCACCCCAAACAAGTCAAATATGGTTATTGGAAAGTGGCTTTTGGAATAAGATCAGATTTTCACACTTAAAATTACTTGATGTCTTTCAGAAAAGCTGCTCAAAAGAAATTAGTGATGAAGAGAATTTGTGAACAGGGCCTTATAAGCTTATTTCATATATGTACTCTCCTGAAATTGTCTTGAAATTTTCAGGACTTTCACCAGAGGGTAGGATATGGTAAAATAAGCAAGTCCTTCCCTGTCAGATGAGGGTGGTAGTTTACAGGGAACAGGAGATGAGTCCAGGAAGTCAGAGCATGACTTTAAAATCATGCCATGAAAGCCACAGTATATTTTTGCATATCATTGCTCCCAGTGTGTGTCCTCCACTGGTGTATGATTGTGAGTGTTGTGTGGTGGTGGTCGGAGAGGCCGTAGGTGCAAAATGGCAGCCACGTTTCCGTCAGTCTGCCCCAGGGCAGCTGTGACTACTAAGGTAGTTTACCACCACCAAAGTGTGACTGTGTGAGCGAATGAATGATGTATCCAATGTAGAGCGCTTTGAGGGTCTCTGATAAAGCGCTATATGAAATCTTATGCATTATAATTATTATTATTGCTTTGAGAAAATGAACAGTCAAGCAGACATTTTTACTAATCTTGCCTTAAAAATTAGTCTCCCTCTCCAACCTCATATTCTTTTGTACTTTTGCACGTCACTCGTCTAGCTCAGTCAAGACACAACTGTCCCCACTCCACCTAGCCACCTGCAATGATTTCTCCTGCTGCATTCTAACCTTGGCTCACCTACATCTTGGGGATGTTTAATTGGTGGACTGATCAGAAAAAAATCCAAATAAACCCAGGATATCTGTGCTCACACGTGCAGGTCATTTCTGAAAATTCTGGGTAGTTTTCAGAAGTATCATGTAAGCATGAATGCATCTTAGGTTTACTTCCCTAAGCTCATCCATATCTTTATTCACATCCTCACAGCGGTCCCTCGTATCCTCCGCTCTGTTGACATTAGGGGTCTGTCCACTTCCACACATATCTAACCCTGCTGCAATCCCACAGAGGACACCGTGTCCTGACTCACTCACTGAGTGTCTCTCTGATATCTCTTCCCTCTCAGGAGATCTTTCTGCACGTCTGATCACAGGAGGTTACAAAGTTCAGTATGAAGTTTATACCACGACTTGAAAATAAAGCTGACTGATCAAAAAATGACCTTTTGTCTTTGAGTAGATTGGGACATTTACCCACAGAGTGGTTTTTATGGTCATGGGGGCAGATTTAAGTTCACCAGGACTGATTTATTAAATCAGACTTGTTAAAAGTTTGCATGGTCCCTCCTAATTTGTTATTAACTGAGACTCTGTTTTCTGTGGGTGGTCTTGCAAGCTCTGACTCCGCTCTGCCAAAACTCTTTAAAAGATTTATTCCAAACATGACACATACAGCAGATTTGTACAAACTGAACTGAAAACAATGCATTTCTGTCTGTTTGACTCCCTCTCTCTCTCTCAACTCCATCTGCACTTCATTAGAGCCCAACTTCGGAGCGTCGATGACCTCATGAGTTGGCTGTCAGCCGTATGGCCTTGTTCAGTCATGACAGGTTCCCATGGAAACTCTGATGTCATGGAGGGGGGGTTTGAGGTGGCGTGTGATGAGTGGTTGATGCTTCCAGGACTGTTTTGGGGTGGATGTGATGACTGTCAACACACGTACAGGTAAGAGCAGCAGGCTGGGATCAAAGCCAGCAGGTAGCCTGTCAGTCAGCCTTGCAGCGATCCGCTTGGCAGGATCTGCTGAATGTAACTGTGTCTCGGTGTTAGTTTCCAGGCAGAGACGCCCCTGCTGAGCTGTCCTCAGTGTGCAGTGTGAGAGCTGATGTAAAGACAAATGAACAGTGACGAACAGAGTATGATGCTGCTGTGTGAAATGTATTGAATTACGCAAAACTGTTATTTTGTGTTGAGCTGTTCTTTGGTTATTGCACATCCAGAAGTAGGGCTTTTTAAATTCCATTAATCAGTCTTTATTTATAGAGCGTCAATTTATCACAAATGTTAAGCCCCCGGTTGAGAGATCAGACCCACTCCCCTCTCATCTTCAACCGCATGAGTGAAGCATTTTGCAGCATTTATCCAGTTACAGTGGAGAGGAAGAACTTCTTTTAACAGGTAGACACCTGGCACAACAGGTAGAACCAGACTCAGTCATCTTCCGCTATTGCGTTAGGTTTGGAGAGTAGATAAAGGGAGATGCAGAAAGAGAGAGATGGGCAGAGGTGAGACTGATGCAGCTGGAAAGCAGGCAGGTCCACAGCAGCAAAACCTCAGATTAAAGAGGTTGACCTGCTCTCAGGTGCTCACTGTAAGAGTCACTCTCAAAGGTTGCTTTACTGTCCCTCAAACAGGGATATTTTTCCCCTCCTGTTGTGTTTGTTATCATTACCTAAGTTGACCCATGTTATAAAATAGTTTGGTCATTTGTGTGTTTTGATAAATCCTGGGGTTTCAAGTGTTTGAATGTGTTTTTTTGTGTTTTTAGTGGGTCATTTTGTGGTTAGTTGTTCACCTCACGTTGCCTCTGTTGATGTATATTTAAAGGTATGAGTGAAACATATACCACATACAGTATTTGAATGAACTCCAACACTGTCTGTTTATTATCAGCTGTTGTTTGAGGCTAACCCACATGGACTGACTCATGTTTGTGTTTACGCAGAGGTCACTTTTGTTCTCACACAGCAGATTTGTGCATATGTGTGTGCAGTTAAGTGTTTATGGGAAATGGAGTGAGTGTGGACGTATAAGGTTTCAGATTTAGCAGCTCTGACGTACACTGTTGTCTGTGGGTGAACTCAGTCAGAGCCCTCCTCTTCATGTTTACAACCATCAGCCTGTGTGTGTGTGTGTGTGTGTGTGTGTGTGTGTGTGTGTGTGTGTGTGTGTGTGTGTGTGTGTGTGTGTGTGTGTGTGTGTGTGTGTGTGATTAGATGGATTTTTGTGATATGAGACTGTAGCTGACGCAGAGAGCAGAAGTGTTAGTATGTGTATGTTCCAAAACACCCTCAAAGAGTTTCAGTTTGGGGGGATGTGGATGATGATAGGGGGGAAATTAAAGGGGGCCAAGGCAGAGTGTGGTGGTGTTTGGAGTCTTTACAGTTTCAATATGTTCAAACTTACATACATATAATTAACAACTTAATTATAAACAGCTTTCTCTCTAATGACTGTCTCTGAGAGATTTTTCTCGTAAATACAGAACTGGATTCTTCTTTCAAGTTGCCAGCTGCAAACTGGTGACAAAAGAGGCTAAAAACAAGCCGCTCTCAGTTTTGATAATGTAGAAGAATACGCAAGAGTCGAGTGTGAATTTGGGCATGTATGCTGTTAAAGAGACCAAAACACAACCAAACTAGCATGTTGTTTTGCTTAAAACGGGCTCTTTTTTTGGCTAAGTATGTGGTTCCCAGCGCTTATGCAACCAGCCTCCAGTGGACACTTAGGGAACTGCAATTTTTAGCACCTCATTTCACTGGACTGGGCGTTGCCAGTTTGTTTTAGTCTTGAATTAAGCTACATGCATGATATCACTTAATATTCTTCTTTTCTTTTCTTTTCTATATATGGCTGTTAGATTGCTTGGCTATTAGCTATCGATACAACATTTCCATTTCTACACATTTCAGCTTTGAGTAAATGAACCTTGTGAAATGCTCGATTCATTGAAAAGACCCCTCAATCACAATAACCAGTGACCAGCAGAGGGGGGTGTCACGAGTCCAGATCATAGACTGTATATAGAATGGACACTGCCTCCCTCCTCGCTGGGTGAAGCCACTCTGAGAACAGCACCCTCTGGTGACGGGCTGCAGTATAGGTCATAAATCCTGCCTCCGCCAGCAAAGCTTATAGGGCTGTGGACAAATTTTACAAATTTGTTACACAGGATATAAATTTTCCTCCCCCCTGCTTATGATGTTGACATGAAGTTTTTGACTGGTTTGTGCTCAAGTCCTCTTTTTTCTGTGCACCTCCATTTTTTAAAAGTTATTAGGGGGTTCATCTTTTCTATGATTGACACTTGATACAGCCTATTGGCGTACGAAGATTCTGTAGCTCACCCGGGGATACGCTGTTTGAGCCGAGCATCATCACACCAACTCTCTGCGACTCTCCTGTCGAATGTGCACAATGCTACGGCACAAGTGGTGGAGTGCGTACAATGCTACTGTGCAAACTTGTGTGAAACTTGGTTTCAGGAAATGGAGAAAAATCGCAGAAATACCGAAAGCTTTTCGGCTTCAAATCTGTATATTGGTGGATACAGTGGATACAGTCTATGGTCCCAGTGATTTGGCAGTGAGTCCATCCATACCCACAATCATCAACACCACTGTAGGCTGAGCTCACCTCACACAAGTATCGGTGCTATTGAAAGAGTCACACATCTGCATAAAAACAGCATGATACTGGGGGAAATCAAAATGAATGCCCCCCCCCCCCCCCAAAAAAAAAAAAAAAAAAAAAAAAAGGGGGCTCTTTAACAGTAAAGTGTAGGAAAGCTTCTAAATAAAGCTTACTTTTACACCAGTGAGCTTAATTAAAAATTAGCTTAATTACGTGTTAAAATTGACCCAGGAAAGCTTCTGAGCTGAGTGGTAGCTCCTGTGGGTAATACACTCAATTATTTACAGGGACCTCATACAACCTCACTGAGAAAAATCTTGGGCTATCCCTGTAAAACCTCTAATATAAAGTCCAAACCAGCCAACTGTGAGTCATTGTACTCACTAAAGCAGTGCTGTAACAAGAGTACCCATTTTTAAGCATTTCAGAGAGTAGTTCTTCGTAACTGCTGAATTTTAAGTTACAACATAAGATCTTCTCGGTGATGTCAGGAGTGCATCAGATTTGTTTTGTCTTCACATGCCAACATTTTATGAGCTATTATATGTGCTCATACTTGTGTTTTCCTGTAAAGACAAATCTGTGTGAGAACCAGAATGACAACATAATGTGTCATCAGTTTGTGCCAATTTGTCTCGATGTTGTTTTGTGTTATTGTGCAACATTTGGAGCACCTGGTGGCACTTATCTCCACCTGAGATCTGTGTTTGGACTGATTGGATCTGAGTCCTTTCAGTTTTGTCTTGACTGTTAAAATGTCTGACGGTAACCTCACTCAGAGCAGTGAGGAAACACAATGAATAAGACAGTGTATCATAAAGGTATGTCTGGACTTTGACCAAAATTGCTGCAAATCCTTGTGGTTTTAATATTAAATGAATAAATATAAAGTCAAAGATTTACTGCCCAGAGCTGTTTGGTCCTATGATATATATTAGTCTATAAGAGCTCTGTATATATAACCTCAAATGTTTTCCAGGCTTCTATGTGACCTAATCCACACCTAATCAGCAGAGGCAGACACCCTGCACCGAGCAGGAAATTTATTTTCTAATGCCTCTACAATAAAAAGTAGTTTAACTGTTTGAGGACCGTAGGGGTGTACTATGATGTACAAGTTATGAATAAGAAAAGTAGTATAGTAGTCTAGTAGAGTTTGATATGTGTAAAAGTCTTCTTTCTTCTAACCTCTGTCATGCATGCTGCTGGAACTTAAATTTTCTTGAGGGGAACCCCCCCAAAAGTATCTTAAAAATCTTTCTTCTAATCTCATGTTTAGCTGGGACCAATAACTTTGACCTGATTTCAGCTGTTTCTGACTGTTATCTTACCTTTGGACTAGTAAATTGTAGGGATTTTAAATTTTCTTTATGAATTTTATGTGATATTTATCCAAACTCATGACCTGTTAATCTTATGTTAATCACAATGAAAATGTGTTTTTTTTTTTCTGGGCTCATACCTGAGGTAGCCAGAGTGAAACTTTTACGTAAATGAGCATTTGCAGTGAAACTGAGACCCACCAGAAACAAATGAAGAGATGAAACACTGAGGCGATGAAATGAACCAAAAATGATGCAACCTATCTGGGCTATTTTTGACTCACTTGATCTGAATACACTGTCACTTCTCAAGTTGCTGACTGGACCGTAAACAATGCAGCCAAGACTTGGCTAGAAGTTGTCATAGCTACACCAGATATCCAAAGAGGTAGACCATCATTCCCCGAGGCCTAAATTGTTATGAAACAACAGCTAATGTATCAGGAAACTGGTTTAAAGCAGACAGCCAGCTCTCAGTTTCTTCTAGTGAAAAAAAGGTCAAATGATGCATCAGTCACCTATGTTCCCCAGGGAGCCTGAAGCACAAAGGCTCAGTTACCAGAAAAGTCAAAAACCAGTTATAATACTCCTCATTCCTAACTGGGGAATCAGTTTATATCCAGCTTACCCAAAGAACACCTTGGTGTGCACTTGGAAGTACAGCACATGTTGTCCAGTACAGTGAAGAGACCAAATGAGACCCTTCCTTCCTAATAATCAGAGTGGACGTCTGAGACCTCAGAGGGAGTCTGCATCACAGAACTAAAACACATTCGGTCATTATCAAAACAAAGAAAAAAGGATGTGGGAGGCAGTTTGGGCTGAGCTATTGTTATGACGACAGCTGAAGTTTTTCATTTTTTACCGCTCTGATTTATTCAGTTCATACCACATTAGCTGCTGACTCACTGTTACTGGAAAGCTGTGGGTCTCAAAGTGGGGCCCAGTGACCCGAATAGGGGCTAGAAGGGACTTTGAGGAGGACTTCAGCAATGAAAACGTTGTGACTGAAATTAAGCTTTAATTAAATTAATAATATTGTTAGATGTTAGAATTGATTTACTGTGTTATTTCAACTAAACTCAGACTTTTAAAATACGTGTTTAGACGTTAATCCAAATGAAATCCCATATCATTTTGTCTGCTCTTTCGATTAATTATTCAAAATATATTTTATCATAAGTTCTTGTAACTTATGCATTTAACATGTGTGTGTGTTCAAAGACGGGAAGACAGAGGGTCAGTCTGCCAGCAAATCAGCTCCACAAACTCCCTCCTCATCTCCTAACACTCCCTTACTGCTGTTTTCACACTCCCTCACACACACACACATACACACACCCTTACACTCATACAGACACACACTCAACCCCAACATAACCCTGTAGGTCAACTAATCTGAGTCCAAAAGAGTTCATAAGGTAAACTTTAAAAAGTGTTTCATTTCTTTTGTTTCCATTGTTTGTTGGTTCTTTTAAAAGTCTGAAAGATTTTAACAGGCTATAATAAGGAGTGAAACATTTACGTTTGTCTCTTTATGATACACAAAAACCGACAAGGTCATTATTGACAAGATTAAATACTCATATGCAGTCCTTTTTAATGTCTGTACCTGCTGCTAGGGGAAGTAGGTGTCAGTCAAAGAGAATAAAATCACCAAAATATACACAAACCCAAGCTCCTTACTGTAGGGATAACAATAGCTGTAAATTAAGTTTGTGTTTTCTATCTATAGAATAACTCTGGAAGTGGTCATCCCGTTTTGTATTTTCTTTTTGTTGAACACGTGAATACACAAAAAATCATATTAACATTATATTCATAAAATAAAGCCCAAAGAAATAACATATATTCACGAGACATGAAATATGTACTTCCTGGTGTAATCACTGTCAATTTGAAAGGCTTTGAATCAACAGTCAATTCAGTAGAGTTGGTCCTGACAGTGGAGGTCTGCAGCCAGACCCCTCTGAACATTTCTGAAAACACTCAAAACACTGAAATTTCTATCATGACTTGGTTCTCTCATACTTTAGTTATCCGCCAGTTTTTCAACAGTGTGTCCCATTACTGTGTCTCATACCACCATGTCAGTTTGATGTTAAATAAATCCATTAATTTATTTTCCCCGATGCTTTCTATCCAATGTTTTCCACTTTTCTTTTTTGTTATTTTTTTTTGTTTTTATAAAACTGTAAAATACAACAATGTCAAATCTACTAGACCTCTCTTTGCTGGTTTGCAGAATTACAGTAAGTCCTCAGAGGTCTGACATTGCAGTTGTCCCCTAGCAACAGTCTTTTCTCCATAGCAACAGTGTGCTATAGAGAAATATTAGACTTTAAAATGCTATGACTGACCAATGAGAATCAACTATATAATAACAACTGTAAGATCACACTTGACAGATGCTCTTCAATGAAAGGATCTTTTACCACACAAAGAATGAGGAAAAGAGCTGAAAAATAATACCTATGATAAGGAGAAGGAGGGGAGGGAGAAGGAGGAGGTGCAACGAGTAAGTGGGGAGAAGGGGGAGTCACTCTTCCAATAGTTTACACAGTGCAGGGGTATAAAGCAAACCTATCCACCTCCCTCCCGTCCCCTCCCTTCACATTTACTACTCTTTCCATGTTGTTTCTTCACTCCACCACCACCAACACCCTCCCCCTTTATCCTCCCTTTCTCCTCCCTCCTCCAGTCAAGCACGGAGGAGTGATCAACCTGAGAGTTTAAACAAACCAGAGTGCCGGCAGAGCTCACACACTCTCTCACACACACTTACAGCTGTTCAGGGCTGAGGAAACTGTCGGTGAGCTGTATCGGAAAGCTAAGGTTGGGATCGGGTGAGTGACGGTTACCTCACTTCTGTGTTTTATGGCTGTTAGGAAACACTCTTGGCTCAGAGAGACGTGCGCTTTCTTTCTGTTACTCTGACCCCTCAAAAAAAGGTGTCTTGGTTGGTGTAATGCAATACAGATGAGCAGAGCAGTTTGTGGCACTTTTTTATGGTAGATTCTGAATGAAGGCAGACTGTCAGAGCTTGAATATTTTCTTAATGAGTGCATTTCTCCACAGGTCCTCCTTGGTTGGTCAGGTCTTTTATGGATCTTTTAGGGTTTTTACAGCTGTTCACAGGCTAAAGGTCAAGCTTCATCCTTTTTGTGTTTCAGACGCACAACAGAGAGAGACATCTTTACTTGTTGAAGGAGGAGCAGCCCCAGTCGACCAAGGGGCTAAGCTGAAGGAGTGAGGATAAAACAGACCAGACGTTTGCTCCCCCTCTGCAAACTTTCACCTCACAGCCCTTGTCCATCATCCCCCCTTCCCCTCCATCCCCTCGAGCCAAACCCACTGCACTCTGACTGGAGATACACATTCCCCACTGACGAGAAGATCCACTTTCTGTCCAGTCTGTTTACAGAGCGTCACCAGTGGCTAAAGCTGCACCAATGGAAGCTCCAACCCTGGCTGAGATGGGAGACTTGTGTCACCCCTGCTCTTCTTCTCCAGAGGGAGAGACGGTGTGTGATGCTCTGGCCCGTTTTGAGAACACCCTTCGGGACGCCATCAGGGAGATTCATGTGGATGTCAGCACTTTCAAGCTGGGTATGGAGCGCCGTATGGAGGAGACATCCACCCTGACTGGGCCTCTGGGGCGAGCTGTAGCTCAGCTCCAGCAGGAGAACCGGCAGCTCAGGAGTCAGCTGGAGGCTCTTACCCGACAGGTGGAGCTTCTGACGTGTGACAGGAACACCTTGATGAACAACAGCCTCAACCACAGCCAGAATCACAAGAACCACCTCAGTGACATTCAGGAGAACCATCAGGAGATAAAAGAGGTGATTTATGGGAAGGGTGAGGCTCACACTCAGAGCCAGGCTCACCTCCACATCCCGTCCTGTAGTCTGGGCAGCCCAGCCCAGAACTACAGCCTCAGCAGTCAGTCCAGTCCTGCATCACCACCTGCAGCCTACTCATCCTCACCAAGCTCCAGCAGCCCTCCTGTTGGCTCCAGAGTTTCCTCGATGATGACGGGCCCGGTGTCCAACAGCAGTCCATCCACTGCTCGCTTCTCCAGCCGAGCCACCTTTGCTGTGTCAAGCAAGACTAATGTGAGTACTGCTGTCATCTTTAAGATGAACTTGAGTTTTTGTAATGATGAAACCTGTTACACAGCTAAACGTTGTAGCCATGTATCTTGTAAAAACTTAAGAATAATCTGTGACCTTTGGCAAACTGAATAATAACTTCGTCATTCGTTGATTAAAAAGTCATCTCTTAATCATGCCTTAAAGCTCCATGTATTGTTGACAACTATCACTTTCCTTCAGTGAAGAACATGTTAGTCATCATTTAAGCCTTAAACGATGACTCAAACCAGAACGAATCCCTTTAATTTATAAAAGTATTTGCTAACTGTTTCAGACACTTGCTGAGCACATTGCAAATTGTTTAAACCAGCTACCTTTGTAGTTTTTAGCAGTATTAATTATCTTCAACCAGCTTGAGACTTGGTGATTTGAACAAACAGTTTGAACCATTGTCATTTCTTTAAGTTAACAGAACTGTTAATTTATAACGTCTTGCCTTCTTTGGCATTACTATCTGCTGCTAACTTTATGAATAACACAAAGATAACTGCTTTGAATATTTGGTTGACATATAAGTGAGGGAAACTGGACAGCTTCTTTTAACCATGACTTAACTAACTACTTCAACCACTTTAAATAAGTTCACAGTTTTAACCATAAATCCTTTTTTCAAACTTTAGTCTCAACTTCAGCTTAATGTCTGAGCTATTTCTGAGCCCCTGATCACATTGAACAGCCATTTGCTTCTCATCTTATTGTTGCTGCAATTTCCACTCATATTGTATATACAGTATATTGGCTTGGTAAAGTAACATTTATTTAAGTATATTTTCAGGCATCCTTTACCAGCTGTAGAAGTATAAACACCAGCTGTAAACTAAAGCTTGACGTGTAGAAAAAGAGAAGAAGTGCATTTAAGTCTCAAAGAAGTTTGTGCATGACAGTGTGTAGTTTCTGACCTCCTGGGCTGCTGCACACAGAAGCATTTAACTTATTTGTACTGACCCACCGCTGCAAACTCAATTACCAGATCTTTTTCAACACAGATGGAAATTTGATATACAATTCCAGAGGAGCTAATCCAGTAATTGGGATGTAATTTCTAGTTTGGGACAGAGCTGCTGTGGCAGAGAGGCAGAATGAGTTTTACTGAAGCCATGTTATATTGTGGCCGGGTGGATAAGTCGCACAACTCACTGGCTGTGCCCCTGTGGTTTTACAATGGCTCACCGCCGGGATGTTTAAGGATTTATGAAGTACAGTAACATGAGTCGAGCTGCTCCTGGGAGGTGAGGTTAGTGTGGTTGTGTGGCTTTCAGACCTGACTCAAATATGTGTAATAAGCATTGTGAAATGGAGGCTCTGGTTTGTCATTTTAACTGTCATCTCCTGCAAATTTTGCAAGTCTATTTTCAAGGAATTTCACGTTTTAGCTTCACCTGAAAGACTGTGATCTGGTGTCAAAATAATCCAAACCTCCGGTCTTAAAAACCTCCTTCTTTCTGAGCAATCTATTACTGGTGGGATTGTTTACTGAGTTCCTGGAGAGCTGACATTTTCTCAATCACAAGGGTGTATCAAAGCCGGTTTTATGTTGTGTCTGTGTCTGGCTTACATCATATCTTATTGCTTGCGGTGACCAGATGGCCTGTCTCGTGTTTTAGAGCACAGTGGTTTTTGAGTGATTATCAGGAATAGATTTTCACTGTCACCCTGGGATGCTGCTCATAAACGCACGTCCTGTGGAGTTGGACTTGAAATTCATCTTCGAGTGCCTGAAAGTGATCACACCAGATCATATCTCTGCTACATAGTTGGACATGTGCCTGTCTTTGACTTGATTTTTGCTCTGATGAAACCAAAAAGGGAATATCCCACCCTCTACCCGTGCTGTGGGTCCTGTTTCCCTCAAGCAGTTGATGATGAGTGTGCAGTTTTCCTCTAGTAGCCCTTATTTACAGGATTGCTTTCCTTTGTGTCTTGATGCATTTCTAGAAAATCAAAAAGGACACGAGCTGAGAAAAATCATCTACATGGGTTTGAGTGTGTTTATGTGTTGCAACTCTGCAGGAATTTCGTGAAGCAAACACTTACCAATCATCCCATTGATTCCAGGAACTAAGCACGCTTGCTGTTTGCTTTTTTGTCTGTTTATTTGTCAGATTTCTTTTTCTTGCAGCACTATCCAATTTCTGCTGTCAATCCGTGTGCTCTGAACAAGAACCAAAAGGCTGAATACTGAGTTCAAATCTCCAGAGCGTGCTTCCTCATCTGCTCAAAAACAAACATGCAAGGCTGTCATTTTTTGATCACATTTTTATTGATTTCATGCATGTTCAAATAGATAGCTAAGTTGGCTACTTAACAGATTAATATCTGTACATGTGTATGCATTACCATACATACTACCATGGACAAAATAAGGCCTTGCACCATATACTTTAGCCCTTGTTCTTGCATTGTTTGAATAGGATCCATGTCGCCTTATCCACACAGATTTCTAGTCTAGTGAGAGTGACAAAACAATTCCCAGATTCATGACGGTTTTTAAGAGTTTTCCCAAAAAGTTAAGGCTTTATATATGCAGAGATAAAAGTCAGTCATACAGGACTTTTAAAAAGAGAAGAGTTTCTCAAGCTGAGGGGGAAAGAGGGTGCAGTAAGAGAAATGCACTCCTAACAGTAAAGTTTGTGCAGTGATCATGATAGTACTCATATCTGCAGGCTAATGCAACGACACAGACATAAAAGTTATCACAGGAAGATTAGCAGCTGTGATAATAGTACAGGTACAGTAGACCAGACCACAGTGCAGTGAGGATGAGTTTCCAGACAGTTTATAGGCTTCAGTAGCTAATGTTTTAAACTCTCCAATATCACTGAAATAATCTCTAAACATTTCTGCACTTCATTCTGTTGTAAATAATCAGCTTCAGCCTACTGTTACATCAACATTTCGCTTTAATACACAGGTACATCTCATATTCAGGCAGCGTACAGATGCCTCAAGAGCAGATGTCAGCTTTCATGTATCACGTGTACCTTTCTGTCAGTCAACAGAATATAATCGCGACTTTTATTAAGTGTTACATTTAAATCCAAAAGTAAACAGTGAACCCAGAGACTGTAAATCAAGTGTCAAACTGTTGTACTTTACAAGCACTTCAAAGCTGCTGTGAGTCACTTGAATGTCAGAGGGTTGTTATTGACTTTTAAACAGCTTCGTCATGCTGTGGAAAGTTTGACATTTATGAGGGGGGTATTAAGATAGTTTTTTTTTTTCTGTGAAACAGAGTTGCTTCATCACAAAGCTCTGGCTTATCTGAAAGTCCACCACTGACACGACGCATGACCTCTGAATATCCTGTGTGAGTGTGTTTAGTGCACCATCACAGGCAGCCAACTATCAGTGTAGTATTTTAAAGTATAGGATTTAACAACAGCATGCATTTCTTATCAAAGTTACTGCAAAGTTTACAGAAAAAGAAATTACTGAGAAAAAATGTTTAAAACACATGCACCTTCATGCACACATTATGCAAATTATGGTACCTCCTGTACCTGTAATTACCAAACTATGTGGTGGATACATCGCATGAATGTTATCTTCCTTGAAATTGTGCGGTCAGAGCTGAAAACACAAGGATACCTTTGTTTCTGTGTGTCTGTACTATGGGAGATCCCCTGCTGTTAGCCAAAACCACTGCTGCAGATCAAAACATGAGAGGAAGAAAAATACTTTGATATACCGCCACGCCACAGGATTACAAGGGGAGGAGCTAAAACTGTGTGTGTGCGTGTGTGTGTGTGTGTGTGTTTGTGTGTGTGCGTGTGTGTGTGTGATTAGATGGATTTTAGTGATATGAGACTGTAGCTGACGCAGAGAGCATAAGTGTGTGTGTGTGTGTGTGTGTGTTGGAGGCGGGGGGGAGTTGACACAATATAAAGTACAGCGTTTCATATCAGAACGACAAGACATACAGTGTACAACTTAATGCCATGTGTAATGTTATATTACATGTAATGTTGTGAAGAAAGTGTAAGGGCCTGTGTCCACCAATACTGTTTCATTGTTCTGGCAGTACCTATCTTGTGTTCAAAGGTAGTTCTGTGATTTTAGTGCTCGGCTTCTTCAGCACAAAATTTTCTGTGTACCTCAGTGTATTGACACTGAAGTTATGGGTGCTGCGAAGTTTGTAGTTAGTGGAGAGAGGCTCTTGTTTGGCTTTTGGAATCTGGCTTTATCTTAACTGTTAGGCAACACACAAATGTTCTCCTGCACTCTTGCAACTTCATTTGCATGTTACAACAAACAAGCTATTTTTATTTATGCACACATTTATGCATATGAGTCAGCTGCATAGACTGTATATACTATGAACAACTTGGCTCCGCCTTCCATCATTACACGAATTTGAAGCCAAATTGCTCTCGGTATTTCCGAGTTTTTCTCCACTTCCTGGAACCACCACTTGCACAGTATGTTGTATGCATGTATGTATGAGAGTCACTGTGATGACGCTCTGCTCAAACAGCATATCCCCCAGGTGAGTGATGCAATCTTCATACACTCATAGGCTGTATCAAGTGTCAATCATAGAAAAGATGAACCCCCTAATAACTTTTAAAAATGGAAAAGAGAAAAAAGAGGACTCAAGCACAAACCAGTTTTGCAATAACTACATATCAACATCCCAAGCAGGGGGGAAAATTTTTATCCTGTGTAATAAATTTCTAAAGTTTGTCCACAGCTCCATAGAGATTGCTGGAGGAGGCGGGATGTATGGCCTATACTGCAGCCCGTTACCAGAAGTTGCTGTTCTCGCAGTGGCTTCTCCCAACGAGGGGGAAGACTGTGTCCATTCTATATACAGTCTATGGTCAGCTTCAGTTAGGTTTGGGTACCTGCATGGTCAGTCAACAAGAACACCATTAGCTGTAACATAAAAGAAAATAGTTTTTGTAACACCTAACAAGGGTGGTACATGGTTCAAAGCTCCAGTACTGGGATGGAATGCTTCTTGTCCAATCAGATTGCTCGATCGTTATGGTTATATAACGATAAATGCAGCCTGGTGTTCCTGCCACATCCTCACCCATCAGATGGAAACAGACATGAGGAGGATACAGTACATGAGGTTCAGTAGGCTGTTCTAACAGGCCTGATTAACGTGAAATGTACACAAATACACACACACACACGCACACACACACAGACAGAGAGAGATAGAGAGAGAGCTGGCTCGACTCCCAGTTGAAGCTCTCTGCCATAGAGGTGTGTGTATTCATGCGTCTGGCTTCCAGCCTGCTCTCCAGCTGTTTCTGTGCACCTTCATCATGACTTTCTGAGACCTGCTGAAACACACCTGCAGCTGGCATCTGTATGAGTGATGAACACCAACTTTCCTTTATTCTGCTCTGAATGTGTCTTTGATATCCAGCCATAGTTTTTAATAAAATATGTTTCTTTTTATGGCATGAGCATAAAAAGTAATGACGAGTAATGTATTACATTTCCAACTGTTCAGACTCGGTACATGGAAATTCTTGAAAGGAAAACCAGTGTATGTGTCTCTGTGTTTTCATTAGGGAGGTTTGTAAGGACAGAGCTGTTGATATCCTTTAATGGTTCATGGTAACCGGAATTAGTTAAGATTAGGATTAGGGCAAAGACCTAAACCTCCTCAACAATGTCTGCACTTCCTCCTCTACCCCCGTACACCATCACACTTTCATGCAACCCCGCTGTAGCCAATTACAGTGCTAAAGTAGCCGTGTCAATGAGCCATTGTGCTGGTTCATGTGCTTCATTGCGAGTACATGGAGCGGGGAAGGATTACTGAATCGACCCCTTTTCTCCTCTTCCTCTCTGACTCATTCTTTCAATCACTCCTCTTCTACATCAATCCAACCTGAACCTTCATCTCACCGATTTGCACCACATTTTAAAATACAACTCCCTTTTTTCTTGTTTTCTGGTCCGTGATGCACCGAACATTTCCTGTCAGTAACAAGTCAGGACTTCAGGAAAGCATCACAGAGTCTGGCTTTTCTAAGTGATGATAACAAATCAGGTACTATCTTATCTTTCAAGTCGAGAATGTAGAATCTGTGATTTCCAAAAAGATTTTAAGATTTTTATTCGTCAGACCAGAAGTGTGTTTTCTGCTTTGCCTCTGTTCATCTTGGGCCCAGAGGAGTCTCATGCATTTCTAAATCACTCAGTATGTTTACATCCACACCAAAGACGAGCCACAGTCACAGCTTGAATTAAGTTGATCTCCTGTCTCAACATGCCCCCTTTCAGGTTGGCCAAAACAATCAACAAAATGCCTTGGCAAGATGCTAACGGGTCTGGAATCAAACTATGGAAACACCGTCACCTTTACAGCTCTGTGCCTTTTGTTTGTATGATAGGAAAGATATGTGTTGTCTTTGTCTGTTCAGGTTCCTAGATGCACGTTTAAATTCCAAGCCAAAGCTATGGGTGCAAACCCTTTACCCAAGAGGCTCAGAATGTTTTTGCCAATTTCAGTCCAATGAAGTTGTGTACATGAAAAAAAAATTATGCAGGCACTGTCCAGGTGTGTTTGTCCAAACTATGAGAAATTTGATTTAGTGTGATTCAGGTCAGATTATTGTTTTACTGTTTTTTAAAGTTCAATTTCAGTCGTACCAAAGCGATAACTAGATTTTTTTGAACAAATGTAAACGTGCTGAGAGTTATCAATACTTTTCCATTTGCATGTGACAGTTTAACCTGCATTTGTGGATGCACAAGCAACATATGTTCATGGAAAGTGGTTTCGAGAAGTAATATTCATCTGATGCAGTGGTTTTCACTACAGAGTCACATCTGCATTTCAGGCAGTGTTGCCTGAGAACCCCAAGATTGTGGGTTTTCTGACTGGTCCCTTTTCTTCAGAAGTTTCTCCAGATTTTTAAAGCTTTTACTGATTTTGTTCAGTCAATGCTGAAAGCCCCAAATTCTCTTCAATTCGACACATCAATCTGGTGAACGGTCACAGTGTAACATGAAATACTCAAACCCAAAAGTTTCTTTAAAAACCAAGAGACTACTCCTGCAAAGACTTAAACACACATTCCTACAACTCTTTATGTGTGTGTGTGTGTGTGTGTGTGTGTGTGTGTGTGTGTGTGTGTGTGTGTGTGTGTGTGTGTGTGTGTGTGTGTGTGTGTGTGTGTGTGTGTGTGTGTGTTCATTAGCAGATGAACAGATCAGATAAGTGCAGTCAGGTCAGCAGGTTATCTACAGGTCTCTTTAAAAGCACACACACGAGGTGCATTTGATTTATGGAGTACAGCACTCCCGTCACGTTACATAAGAGGTGAGATTTCTTAACATTTAAAGGCTGAGTAAAAGACGTACATACATTAACTGTTGGCTGTAAATATGTCATGTGACTTTACATTTTAATGGCGTCTATAAAACAGGCTGTACACTAAATGGCTCTTTGGCAAAAAGCACTTAAAGTTTTCTAAACAAAGAGTAAGCACACCCACATCAACTTCAGTGTTTGGATCATGGTTTCTTAAAATGAGCACAAAGATGTGGTCACACATGGAACCTCTTTGGCCCCTTTACCTCGCTGGTTCTTTGGCCAGTTAAGGCCAACCTGACCCAGAACCCCAGTGGGTGAGACACTTAACAAGGACCTCATACAACCCCTCTTAAAAAAACTGAACTCGCTCTATAACGATGGGAAACAAACTGCGCAGAAGTCGTGTTTAGTGTAAGTTTACACTGGCGGGAATAAACGCAGAATTGCTTTTAAATTATCCCCACACAAAGCAACAGGATTTGATGGAAATGTGGTTCCAATTTCTAGGAGCTCCATCTCCCCCTAACATTACACAACCTCGATGCTATCTGTTTCTTATCTTCATGTACACATTCTTATGAGCAGCAGGTCTTCAGTTTTCAGTTTTGTCACAGTCTGAGAATAATCTGATGGATAGATTGAGTTCACTGGAGGCTCTGAAATGTTCTGATCTTGGTCCAAACTAAATTAGCAACTAGCCGGTGTGCATGTTTGCATAAATGGAACAAATGATGTCAAATGAAAACACTCAGCAGAGTGAGGTATAGATGCAGTGGTGTTAAAAGACGGATAAACTCAACCAGTGCTGTTTTCATCCATGACATCAAAGAAAACTCCTGCACTGGAGGGGAATTTAGGGGGAATATGTAGAATCCCATGATGCATGGATAGCCATCAAAGTTAGCTAGCTTTTATGAACTAACAACACACCCTAGATATACAGTAGTAGCCAGCACAGTCCTGCCGATTGGCCCTCTATAACATCAGGAGGATCACACCCTACCTAACAGAGCACACAACACAGCTGTTGGTACAGGCTCTTGTAATATCCTGCATACTGCAACTCCTTACTGGCAGCACTCTCTGTGTGCACAGTCAAACCTCTGCAGATAATCCAAAACGAAGCAGTCCGACTGATTTTTAACTAACCCAAACCAGCATATGCCACTCCGCTGTTCATTTCTCTTTACTGGCTTCCAGTAGCAACCTGCATTAAATGTAAAGCCCTACTTCTTGTCCACTAAACTGCAACTAAATCAGCTCCTGTTTACCTGCAGTCTCCTATCCCAGATCTAAATTCCCTCCTGCCTGTTACGCTTTGCCAGTGATAGGCGCCTGATGTTCCCATTGAAACAAGGTCCTAAGTCATTTGCCAGACTCTTATCTCCTGTTGTCCCTTGGTGGTGGAATGAAAAACCAAACTCTATCAGATCCTGAGCACTGAACATTGCTGTCTTTGAGAGTCTCTCTGCAATATTCCACCTGAAGGCAAGTCAGCAGAGCGATGTCTATGGTCTCTGTATCATTGTTTCGACATGTAATTACATTCTTTGGGAGGTACTGTGGGTGTTGGGCTGCAAGATAGGCTTCTGCTACAATACAAGGCTTTTCGGACCTATATCGAATGCTTTGGTGTGAGTTTAATGAAGAATTATAAATCAGGCTTGACTTCACCATCAATGGAAATGTTCAGTTATATAAATCAATGTATCATTGGGAGTGAAGGGGTACTGATGGCCTGGCAGTCTAAGCACCACACACTGACAAGTTGTAGTACTTGTTGCAGTTGTTGCTGGTTCGATTCCCAGCCAGGACCTTTTGCTGCATCTCTTCCCTTCCTCTCTTCCTTCACATTTCCTTTTTCTCTTCAGCTGTCCTAGCTAAAAAAGATAAAAATGCACCAGAATTTTACTAAAAAAATAAAAGTAAAAATACCGATTTCTCAACTCAGTGGTTGTTTCATAAGTGGGTCTATTTTTTTTAACTTTGTTCTTATTTAAGTAGCTGTACATCTTCTTGAGTCAGGACTGTGAGTTTATCTCTGAGAGACACTTGACATAAAACACGCCGTCTGTGGAGACTTCCCACACAGGCTGAGCCGTCTCCAACTGTCTCTCACACTCTGACGTCTGATCTTTACACCGTAGACTGATTCCACCCAAACTGATCCATCCATCCATCTATCTCTGCTCTGTGGCCCCTTCCTCACCCTTTCACCCCTCCCCCACTTTCCCCCATCAGAGCTGTGCTTAAAGCCTGGATTCCTGGCACCCCCCTCCTCTTTCTCAGTGGCTATTAATACAGTCATGACTGGGACACAGAGCAGAGTTTTAAGATGCTTCTGTGGTCAAAAACACACATTAAAAAGCTTTTACTAACTTTACTAAAACACTAAACATATAAACTAGAATTTAATCATTATTTCACATAATAAAACCACCAATCATCATTTCGGCGTCTTCTTTAATAGGCTAATACACAATTCTGCTCAGCTTAGTTATATTTTTATCTTTTGTTGCACTCTGTCTTTTCTTTTAACCCTTTAAACTCTGTATTTTTGTCTGACTTATGGTTCTGTGTTGTAACTCTTATTTGACCATTATGTAAATTTCTAGAGATTTTTCTAATAAAGATGTGACAGGCAATTGATCTGCACTGTTATCAGAGAAATGAAACAAGTGAAAACAGGTCACAGCTGAAAAAAGAGAGTAAAAGGAGTGTGTATCTTTGTGTGTTTTTGAGTGAGTGAGTGAGTGAGTGTGTGTGTGCGTGTGTGTTCTCATGCTGGGGGTTTTACAGAGGTATGCAGCCACTCCCAGGCTACCCCTGGCTCTCTTAATGACTTCCAGACAATAGGCCGTGTTCCCGTCATCATCTCTGTGGAGACAGGTTAATAAGTGACCGGTCGGTGGGACAGCTTGCCCCCTCTGCCCTCCAGACCAGAGACTTACTGGAAATCAACTTCAGGAGTTAACGTACCTCTTTGGCTGTATCAGCGCAGTGCATCATGGGAAGCTGCAGTTACATCTAGTATTAAGAGGACTACTTCAGAAACTCTTTTTAAATCCCTCTTCACACACGCCCTCTGGAAAATTTACAGTCAATTTTTGGACAGCCTCTGCATGAAATCACACCTCATTAGTAGCAAAGACTGTCACGTGCATTCAGTGTTTTTATGAAGAAAATACTTCACCGTACTCTCACCTGCAATTATAGTTTTTATATCCTCCTCCTTCAAAGGCTGCATATGTTTCCCTCTCAACTCAAAGTGGTATCTCCAGTGATCTTCCTCATGGAGAAATTGCAGGCTGCATGAATGTATTTGAAGAACAGGTGGTTTGACCGTGTCTCTCTTCCTCTGAGGAGATTCCTCTGGAGACTCCTGAGAGGAAATTACAGAGCAGGAGTCGCTAACTGCTTCCTGTAAGGAGACTCTGATATCTGTGCAGTAGCTGCGTTTACACATGATCATGCTTTTTCCTACTCTTATGTTACAGTTGCACTCATACTTGAGCTGTCTTTGCTGCTGTTTTACTGGTGTTTCAGTACAATGCAAAGACTAGCTTCATCAAAATTCAAACTTGAACAAAAGTGGAAGTTTTTTTTTTTAAGTGAAGGACTTTTTAGATGGCTTAAATATGTATTTCCCTCATCTGCAGTGGTGCCAAGATTTGTTGACCGGTAGTAACTGTTGCTAGCTTCTCCGAACAGGAGCTATGCTGAAGGTCATCTACTGTATTTTTTTTGTATTTTGTTTATTTAGCACAGATTAAAAACAGTGCAAGGAGGGAACGAAGCCGATGGGCTTATACAGAGTTCCACTCCCGTCAGGTCAGAGAAAACATAAGGTGCAGACAACTAAGTACACAGACTGGAACACAGACAAATCAGCAAACAGTGATAAAGAAAATAAAGTATTTATAAAAAGGAAAGAGACTACTGCACAGTGTTCACTCTCTATTGACGAGAAAAAAAAACTTTACAAATGTTGCACTTATGGGTAAATGGTACAATGGTAAGCCATTGAGAAAGCAGCATTTGTCTGATTGAGGGTGAAATGTTAAAACCTTCATCTCCACAAGGTGGCAGTATCGACAATAAAGGCTCAGGGAGATGTGCGTCTGCCAGTCACTCATGTTTACATAGCATTAGCATCCATGTTCGCATCATTTTTTGTTTTTTTTTTAACTTATTTTTTTACTACTTAAAGTGTTCTCAGTGGTCTTTCAATTGTCATTATTGAAAAGGGCTTTTCTTCTGCAGAGCTCCAGTAGCTCATTAGCCATTCGCCTCTGAGTCGTGGACAGAGACAGCGCTGCTCTGCACGCTCCTCTTCATGCTAGCTTGCTGCTTAACATTGCTTGTGCAGCAGAAGTGTCAGGTATCATAGAAGCTATTCAGCTCTTTTACACTAATGTCTTAAGGGACATGATGAAAGTTAATATTATTATTATTAGCTTTCTTACGAGCAGTGCAACCCGCTACCGCACACTCTTTTTCCGCAATCGTCCTCTCTACTCCTTCTCTATATGCAGACTGTAGCCTGCATAGCGAGGCTCCAGGGGCGGAGCTTGGATTTGCTACATAGGAAATCTCACTGTTTCTGAATCTGCCATTCAGGTCTGCCAGAGATTCACAGCAATTTGAATGCAGAAATACCCAGAAGTGCAATTTTGCACTTAGTTCTCTCATGATATGTCCTGTAGCATCAGAAAAATCCCATATGAACATATTTTTTATATGTTCATATGGGATTTTTTTTATGCTAATCTTGGCACCACAAGAAAAACACGATTTTCTTAATAGTGGGTCTTTTAGAGAGGTAGAGAAAAGCAAGGCCTCTGCCTCAGCATGTCCACTACACTCCTGTGACTCCTGAGACTCCTGTGAGATAAGTTTGTCTATGGAGCTGACTCCAGTTGGTGCAGAACCCACTAAACCTATGTGCAAAAGACACAACATGCAAACACCAGTGTGTCTACATACACAGTACAGTCATGCTACTGTTGATTAAAACAAAACCTTTGAGCAGGTTTTGGGGGTAAAACTGTGACTGCTTCATGGAGCTCTAACCCATCTATGTGTCCCTGTTCTGCATGCACTGTATGTGTTTCCCAGCAGATATCAACGAACCCTCATCAAATACTCACCCCCCTGCAGTCGAGTTGTCCCAACCTCATCTCACCTCACTTCACTCCCACCCCACAGAGTCTTTATTAAAGTGTCAGTGATGTAGACACCTCTGACAGCTAGACAATATCCTCTGACCAAACACAGGAGGAGGCTCTCACCCAGCTGCCTCGAACCTCCTCTTGTTTGAACAGACAGCTTTCCAAAGACACCAGGTACCCCAGTAACAGCAGAGTTATGGCATCTGTTTCCAGTTTACCTCTTTTTAACAGACGCTGAAGAGCAAAGTAGAGCCACTTCATAATTTCAATCTCAGTGTGATAACCCATTCCAGCACGTGAACAAGAGGAGAAACCAAGAAAAACCTTTGTCTTAGCACTTTATAGGTGGCGACCAGCTTGGAGAACCACTACCACCTCCTATCTTTAGCATGTGCTCATTCAAAATACTAATTTATCTCTTTTCCTCTTTTAAAGGACAGTGATTGAAAACACTGATTTATTTCAAGTTTCTAGGGGCTTATACTGTCATCAGATAGTAATCATTAATGAGTTCACATGGGTGTTGGGGTTGCTCTGATTGTAACCCTCGTGAGTTTGGCTAACCTTGGCTGGGAAAACAACAAACAGCTGTTTACAATTCATTTTACTGTCTTTTTTTCCTGTTTGTTTTTGTTTGCGAAAGGTATTTCCTGCCTGTTTGGAACACCAGGATTTGTTTCTTTCTGCACAGGGCATTTTAGCATTTCAAATACCGACCTGAGGTAAAAACTGCAGAAATTCAGTGCAATCAAAATCTTTATCCCTCTTCATCTTCCCCATCGTGTTTGTCCTCCTCCGCTCTCATGCACCCAAAAAGCTCTTCACATTCCTCTGTTTCATTTATTTTATCCAAACATTTTATAGTTTCCCTCTCACGATGTGGTGACGCACTCTCAGGGAAAGGAGGATAAGTAATTCCCAGAAAGGAGAAAAGGGAGCTTTTGTCCACTTACTCATCTGTCGCTGTTTTATGAGACTGTTGGGAGAGTATGTACCCGCTTTTATAGGTTTTTCTCCTCTGTTGCGCTAATAGAGGGTGACAACTGCTGAAACCCTCCTGGAATAAACAACTGGTTGATCCCCTTTAGGCTTTAACTTGGTCTGATTTCAGTGGAAGCAAAAGGCAAACACAACTCCTGATTGACAACAAAGGCTTTTTCAAACGACACAGCTCAGCTTGGTCTATTTTCGAGACATCTTGACATGATGGTTTCTACTTTTAGCTGCTTATCAGAAGCAGCAAACACTCAAGTGGACACGTGTGTGCTATAGAAAGAAACGTGCCTTGTGTAGCTGTGTGGTGCTGACTGATGTGGGTTTGTGGGGCTGCCACCAGCTCGCAGTCAGAAGTGATGATGTCTTTGAATTGGACTTCGAATTTACAGGGATGTCAAGAGTGACAGAGACTCAACCAGAGTGTCTTCAGTTCTTTGTAGAAACTGGAAGGAAAATATGATAATAACACAAAGTTTCTTTAATGTCAGTTGTGTTTGCCAAGTCTGCTAAAGCTTGGACCTGGAAATACTGGGACTCACATTGTCTGACCTAAGTGCCATGAACCTGGAGTGCATGTTTCAGTTGTGTAAGGCTGCACAATCTGTCTGTATCCTGATGGAATTCTGATATCTTTAATGAACTGTGGTCATAAAGATACTCAGGACCAGCTTTCTCAAACTGCTGCAGATAGTTACCATGTAAACGGAGTCAGTTAAGAGCCGCTGTATATTTACATAAGCCTTTATTGCCTGTGCAGACTCAAATATAAACCCTCTGACTCAATGTAAATGTTTGCTGTGTAGCAGCTGCTTGCAGCAATATTGACCTCTGTAGTAGAACATTGCCTCTTAAAGCTTCCTGGTCGTGGTTAACCTCTGAAGATTTCAGACCGGCTTTTATCAGCTGGTTTCATGAGGAAAATAAGGGAAAGGGAGAGAGGGAGGGATTTCTTTTTCTACACCTACTAAAATGCCAAAAATGTACCAAAGCTCACTTTGGGCAAACAGGATTAAAGACATTATTCTGATAAAGCTAAGTTTTCTAAAACCAGCCACAAACACAGCTTAAAGTTGACTTAAGTCATCTGCCTTTTGTCTCACTTGTTTGAAAACACACCATTGGTTATGTCATGATGCAATAATAATAGACAGTCAGACAGACACTTTTCTTGAAGATGCACTTTCATCATCTCCTTTTTTGGATAAGACATCTAAAAGTCGAAGAAAGTCTGTAGCAAACAGCGGCATTCATAGAGGAAGGGAACTCCTGGTGGTGCAGGATGCAGACTTCAGCTGTAAGTGTAAAATGATGGTAACCTCTGATTTAGAAAGGTCTTGAAGCACTGCTGGAACCAAATCCCATTTATGTCAGCAGCATCTCAAGATTCATGGACCAACAGTTTACACACCTGTATGACCAAGTGACCTAAATCACCTTGGCTCTCCAAAGTTGCTTCTCTTTCTCCTCTGACCCATTGAGTCTTGTTCTTCCTCTGTAAACTCTAAACACCAGTGGTCAAAGAAAAGGATGGGTCATCTCTTCTTTGCTAAGCCAGATCACTATGATGATCATCTTAAATGGGTTGCTAGGATACCAACCCCCAAGCCACTGGTGGTAGTGGGTAGCACAAGACTTGGCAGACTGGTCATAGAGAGTGAGATTTTCCAAACCACAACAATCAGCGTTATTGTAAGATGAGTGCAACTCCTGTACAGGTAGCTGGCAGGGTGGCTAGGCACAAGAAAGAGCTACACATCTGCATGGAAACGGCACATTGCTGAATTAAATGTTTTCGACCAACAAGAGATGCTTGCACACTCACGTCTTTATTTAAGAAGGTGTCTGTTGTCCAAAAACAAAGCAGAGATCAGTCAGCGTCAGTATGCGTACACATGATGTTCTTACGCCTAAGTGTGAGTGTGTTTTTGCATGCTTGTATGTGTCAGATCTCTGCCATGTGAAGTGTTAAGCAGCAGTATGTTCTGCCAAAAAAAACACCTTCAGATAGAGCTGAGAGTTTACCAGAACCTCTACAGCCTGACTATCAGGTTTCCCCCTCTGACCCACCGAGGACGCCTGATGATCGCGATGCTTAAGCAGGGAAAGATCCCCTCCCCAGTGCCAGACATTCTGCAATCCGTCCCCCTCCTCCTCTTCCTTCTCCTGCTGCTGCTGCTGCTGGACACACAAATGATTTTACCTTATTTCCCATCATGCATTTCCAGTCCATCACCTCAAACCCCGATGTCTCCCTCACCTTTTCATACACGATGATATTCTTTGCACTTTTCCCCTATTCCCTGCCAGGTGTGTCTGTCATCCCCGCTCAACACCATACACACACACACACGCACGCACGCACACACACACACAAGCATTCCTTTATGATGAGCTCAGTCAAACACGCACTGTTACACATTTCTAGACATTTCCTCGAGTGAGCACAGAGTGTGACTCACAGCAGAAGCAGTATTTTGTTTTTACTTTGTGTGTGTGTGTGTGTGTGTGTGTGTGTGTGTGTGTGTGTGTGTGTGTGTGTGTGTGTGTGTGTGTGTGTGTGTGTGTGTGTGTGTGTGTGTGTGTAAGACAGGAGGGGTTACAGTAGTAGTTTAGCGTCACTGTCTTGCCAGGAATTTAGACTTTATGCAGCTGGAAAACTTTACAATCATTGCTGAGTGTCTCTGCTTGATTTACACCTTTATTTTTCTCTTTCTCTGTCTAAAAACCACAGAGAGTCGCAGTTTTATTTTACATGCACAGAAGTAATAATATTTATCCCAGATAGCAATTTAATTGGTGTTTGCTTTTTGAGGAGTTTTTCTTCAAAAGCACCGAGCTCACGAGTCAAATCAGGTACGAACTCTGATAATAATTCAGACCTGCTACTTTATCCACATAAGCCCTTGTGTTTTAGGCTAACTTTAAGCCCTTTTTTGCCTTTATTTTGAAGAGATCACTGGATGGATCAGGAAACTCACACAGAGATGGGGTGACATGAGGGGAAAGGTGTCACAGGCTGTAATCAAACTCGCTAGAGGAAAGGTGGCGTTGTACCAGATTAGAGACAGAAATCTGTGTTGAACCAACTAAAACACACAGAACTTTTGGGACTTTTAAGAGCGAAACAGACAAGTTAAATAAAATTAAAATAAAATGCTCAATAAATACAGAAATTAAAAAGGATAAAAGGAGGGAAAAAAGAGTATATCCACATTAGTGTATAAGTGCTTTGTAGTCTGTTGTAGCCCTGTCTATCCTCATAATCTGACTGTACTCATGAGTCTCCTCATTGAGACTGAGTCTTGGACTTGAGTACTACAACACTGGGAGATGATGTTCATATGAAAAGAACATCCCAAAAGCATTTCTTTTCTCCCCATAGAGATAATAAATGTGAATGACTCTGAGCCGTATATCTGTTTGGTCACGTCATCTGTCCATTTATTTTTCTGATCACTGACAGCAGAGACGAGCCGTCCAGATGTCCCAATTCTAGATCCAAAGTTGATGACGTGATCTAAACACAGAACCAAAGCAGCAGATGTATCAGAGGTTAAATGATGCTCTCGAACAAACACAGAAATCGGCCTCGTTTCTTTTGATTCTGCTGTGACGGCCAAGTTTGAAACATAACCAGCTGTTCGGAGACATTTGTTTCCGCAGAGACGAGGATTTCCAACATGGCTGTCTGGGGGTGCCTTTCAGTCAAAACAACTCTAACCTTGAGAAAGTGTGCAAAGCTATCACTGCTGCACTTTTGACCTTAGCCGTGTTGGTCTTTGCCAAATGAGGCTGATTATCAACACACAAAGCTCTGTCTTCGTCTCTAACAGGGCCACATGAGAGGTGACAGCTTGACCCAGAACCTATGTGGGTCAGCAGCACCGTGTGAGATAAAAGTATCTGCTCTGGCCTGGGATGAACTGTTTCCATGCTGCTGATTGTGTTTGAAGTGAGGGAAAAGCGACCAGAGATGGGGAATAGACTTGGAAATTGAAACATGAACTCAACATGTTGATGACGTTTGACGCTATAACAGGAAGGCAGACAGCCCGGTTATTCCCAGTCCAGTCCAGAACACGACTACTTTATAGGTCTACAGCGTACTTTCTATTTTCTGCTCCAACTGGCAGAGATTAAAAGAAAAGAGAACAATCGGTACCATCACTAAGCCAATGACACCCTCTTGAGTCTATCAGACACATCTTCCTTAGTCTTGTTGTCTGGCCTTTTCTGACATCAAATACTGAACATTTTAAAACTTTTTTTAATCTAAGAGACTCCAAAACAGAAATAATGAACCCCCATCAACTCTTGGAGTGTCACCAACCACCTTAGATCTAGTTTAGGCCACTCTCCTCCCATGGAGAGGTGTTTTAATAAAATCTTTTTCATAAAAGTCAAGTATTGAAAGTTGTAAAGTCCTGTTTTTAAACTTCTTAGACTCACTCCCTTATTTTATTCATAATTACCTCATCATGATTGTCATTTATTCTCTCAAGGCTGGATTCCTGAAACCTTTTTAACTCTGGCATCAGTTTGCCCAACATTTTTAGGCTTTGTTTGGTTATAGACGCTGCTGCTTGGCCTGCAACTACCAAGAAACATGTACACATCACATTCATACTTGCTGCTCTACACTGATACCCAGTTTGAGAATTGCTTTTAGGACTTTGTATGCATTTTCAAATTCTCAAGGACAGGCTGCATACTTAAATTGGTCAAACTTCATGAATCGGGTTGATATTTTCCAGGTTTTTCCAAAATCCAAGAGAAAATTTGATGAGTTATCTGATCTTAGATGGCACAAAGAGCATTTTTAGATACATTTTACTCTTCATCAGGTTAAAACAGGACTGCAGTGATCATATTCCTGGCTTTCCAAACACCTTTTCTGGCTTGTTCTGGGATGTTTTGAAAGTGAAGTGCTCCACAGGTGCCCCTCCCAGTGGTCACCGCCAAAGGTCAAATATGACCTCATGCTCCTTTACAAGCAGTAAAAGGTGTCACTGTGTTTTTTGTCATTAACTGTTTGTACTGTGTGTGTTTCAGAGTATTGAGCGAGAGGAGCCAATAGAGGTGGACCCCGCCCCAACACATGCTACGCTAGAGAACGGACACATTGCCACAGCAGGTAACACACACTTTCTACAATTTATGTCATCGTTTGTGGTTACAGTAAGTCTGCAGGACATAAAGTGCAGTTTTATTGGTCATTTCTGCTGAAGTGACTGGTGTGATATCATCAGAGGTTACGGTCAATGTTTTGAGACTCTTTAACAGAGAGCCTGTGTCACAACGTTCAGTACAAGGACATAAAAAGCTGTTTTCATGTTGTAGTAATGTGATCATGTTCAATCTTTTATAAGCAGAACATTCAACATTGGTACACGGAAAGATCTCACCACCTAATGACTTCCCACATGAGCACACGGCCCCCGTCGCCATGCGGATGCCCCACCTCCCCATCACCGCCACAACCAAGACAGCTGAAATGAAGGGCCCAGACTCTCCCGGCAGCCCTATTGGCTCCAGGTCCTCCCCAGTCCTTGAGGTCACACCAAGCAGCCAATCAGCTGTCAGAACCAACCAAAACCAACCAATAGAGGAGTCTCCAATTCAACCAGGTGACCTATTTCAATATGCTTATTGTAGTCTGTAGTGACATCTATCATTAGTTTGTGGAGAGGTGTTAAAAGCCCAATGATGATGGTCTTCTCATCATGTAACAATCCTTTTTTTCTCTGTTACTGCAAGTCTCCTCATGGACACCATCACCGGTCAGAGCTCTGGGGTCTCCCCGCCTTCAGGGTGAGTCATACTCTCAGACTGTACTGTGTTTATAAAGATGAGCATGGCCTCTTGTCTTAAAGGGATATTTCGGCAAAAAATTAATTTAGAGTCAAACACACGGTAACACAGAGATAGACACCCCCTCGAGATGAATGTTGCCGACCACTTGCTTCTTGAGTTATACCAACTTTAGCAATGACCACACGATAGCAATAGACAGCGGTCTGAGGAACCATAAACAAACCTCAACCAAAAAGCCACTCTATAGCCACAAATAAGGCTCAGAACAGCACTTAACTTCATCAACAGTACTTATAGGGTCGAAGCTATAGTACTAGCCATAAAACATCTTTTTAACTTTGCCCAATTTCTTTTACAAAGAGTCTAAACACAACTCACCTACTCTCTTCCAGCAGCCGCTTGTTTGTAGCAAGACCTGATCAGTCCATTACAGACTGAAGCAGGGTGACACAGCTAAAGGAAGAACATTATTCATTTCTTAATGGAGATGCAATCAGACCAAGACGCTAAGGCAGGAGAACTACCGTGCCTGCAGTGCAAAATGATTAATATGGTGATTATTACTTCAAGAAAATTATGAAGTAACAATCATAAATGTTCTTCCCTGAGCCGCGTCACCCTGCTTCAGTCTGTAGTGGACTGATCAGGTCTTGCTACAAACAAGCTGCTGGAAGAGAGTAGGTGAGTTGTGTTTAGTCTCTTTGCTAAAGAAATTAGGCAAAGCTAAAAAGATGTTTGGTGGCTAGTACTATAGCTTCGACCCTATACGTACTGTTGAAGTTAGGTGCTGTTCTGAGCATTATTTGTGGTTATAGAGTGGCGTTTTGGTTGAGGTTTGTTTATGGCTCCTCAGACCTCTGTGAATTGCTATCGTGCGGTCGTTACTAAAGTTGGTATAACTCGAGAAGCAAGCAGTCAGCAACATTCATCTTCCTAGGGAGGGTCTAACTCGGTGTTATCATGTGTTTGACTCTAACTTAATTTTATGCCAGAATGTCCCTTTTAAAATGCCACTATAGATAGTGCCAACATCCTGCTCTTTTCTTCATAACCAGCTGGGAGCAGTTCTATTAGACATAATCATATTTAGAGTCAAATAGACTCTAAATCAGGGTTTTATTTTTGGGTCTGGCTTTAAATGTCTAATTAAGCCATTTAAACTTGAATGACCTGTTACATTTTTGGTCTTAATATGATCACCACTGACTTTAAAAAACACATGGCGTGGCCAAAATGTCCCTCTTGAGTCTTCAAAAGAGTAGTTCACTAACCAATAGATCACTTCACTTTGGCTACTCCTTTCCCTTTTAAATGCAATGTATCTGACATGTGTGCTGTCCTGTTTTACATCATGCAAAATACAAATTTCTTACTGTTACTGTTTCTCCTTTGCAGAGAAAGCAAGTTCAGTCCCTGCTAAGTCAGTGACCTACTCTGGACTGCTGCAGCATGAGAGGTGAGGGACTCATGACAGACATCTTTAAGAGTTTGTTGGAAATGTTTTGTATCATATGAACCTCCTCTGCTTCCATCCATCCATCCTGCAGGGATGGTGATATGAGCGCTGATAGGTCCTTTGGGCAGGTTGGAGAGAGGAGGCGAGAGCTGGTGAGGTCTCAGACTCTACCTCGTAACATCGGCGCTCAAGCTCGTCGGTCCATCTTTGAGAGACTGGAGTCTGAAGCCAACAACAGGTTATTGTAATGCAGTGGTACATCTGTATCACATACAAGCTTTTAATGCATGAACTGTAACCTAACTTGAAACCTTTGTGCACCCGTGCAGTCGCCCTAAACCTGTTGACTCCAAACCCAAGCTGAAGAGGTCCCAGAGTTTTGGGGTTTCCAGTGCCAGCAGCATCAAACAGATCCTTCTTGAATGGTGTCGCTCAAAAACCATCGGATACCAGGTAAAACCCCCAAAACAAACCTGCAGATACAGCATCATCAACATTCACTACAACTGCTTAATTTGACAGATTTAGTGTTTATTTAGGTTTTCATTTTATAATTTTAGTCATTTCCTTATTCACTTACTTTTTGGATGATCTAAAATGTTTATGTAGTTTTTCATAAAAATGCACCATTTTCAGTTAATTAGAGGCTCTAAATGATTTGCAAACCATCAAATTCTGTTTCTAGCTACATTTTACACAGCTCCTGACTTTAATAAAATAAGGGATGTTGTAACTTCGTCAATAAGTATTTAGGTTAAACATAAAAAATGGTTGTTGAGCTTGAAATGAGATGAATAATCAGTTTTAAACGAGTCCGTCTGTCGTTTATGTTGCCTTCACCTGCAAGCACACATGCAGTGCTAATGTGTTTATTGTCTGCCCCTGAACTGTGGATGTACACAGGAGTCTGTGTCCTCAAGTGTGTTCTTTAGGGGCTGAGGGTTCAGGGTTGAGCTGCTTTTCGTCATGGTTGAAAACATCTACACATTTTTTCATTCTTGTACCCTTTTCCACACAGCAGCCTGTGCCAGCTGCTCCATGTGGCTTTGGTTACAGTCGAGCCGGGCAAAGCCAAGAGTCTTATTAACTGGAAGCAAACACACTCACACGCACAGGAGAGAGAGGGATGTTCTGTCGATTACTTTACATGCTGCATTTTATTCAAAGCGAACTCCAGACTAATGAGGCAGAGCCTCAAAATGACATGATGTCAAAAGCATGTAACAGACCAAAACAGGCGAGGAGGGAAGTCTGTTTTTTCCATCATAATTATGGGCCAGACAGTGACTGAGGAGATGGCTTTATGAAGCTGCCAGTCACTTTTACAACTCGTGTTGCCTTACCTCCTTAAATCTCTTGACTCTTCCTGCTTCCTTCCACTAAAGCATTCATGCACCCTTTCCATGTCATCACCAAATCTCCTTTTCTTCTGTGTCTTTTTTTCCCTGCAGAACATAGAAATCCAGAACTTCTCGTCCAGTTGGAGTGATGGGATGGCCTTCTGCGCTCTGGTGCACTCCTTCTTCCCCACTGAGTTTGACTATACCGCTCTGTCCCCTGCCAACCGGAAACTCAACTTTGAGCTGGCCTTTGGGACCGCTGAGTGAGTTTACTGTTGCTAGGTTATGATGGTTGTTCTGCAGCTCTTCCACTTCCATTAGTAGTGACTGTTGAGTGTGTTTTCAAATGCACTGTTTGCTTCATTCAATGGGATTAATCTAAAAAAATCAATTTAAAAAATCATAAAATATTAAAAATCGTTTCATATTATTAACAGCAGCTCTAGACCAGTGTATTGCCTGTGCCAGTGCAGTTACTTCTGTCGTGTATAGACCGACACCATCGTTATGAACAAAGATGCAATCAGAAGTACCACCCCTTTTGATTCTGATTGGTCAGTAATCAAGCCCTTGTCGAATCAGCTGTCAGGAATTCCTTGGGGAATGTTTTTTAGTTAGAAAGACTTTGAAAAAACAGTCACAGAGTGATGGAAAAAAACATGAAACCAAAGCTAAAATTTTTTATGCTTGATATGATTGCAGTCTTCCAGGGTCTTTGACTAGAGTTGTGTCCATAGCAACAGTATGCTATCAAGGAATAACAGACTGCCGTCATTGAATATTGACCTATCACATTTAAGCATGTAACAAAGCCGCTAATTAAATCCTCCTGAATGTTAGTAGAAGAGAAATACTTATATCTGTGTGTTTTAACAAAATCAGAAAACAAAGTTTTTAATTTGTGTGTGTGTGTGTGTGTGTACAGATTGACTGGCAGGCCTATTTTAAGAAATATAACACCATTTTTCATCTTATGATTTAACCTCATGGGAGAGGGCAAATAAATTATTGCCCAATTTATTATCTAAACCCAGACTAGAGTTGATCTTTGATTTATTTTAAGTTGGTCTCATTATAAAACATCTGTGGTTTCTTTGTTTTAATATCTATTGGCTAAAATTGAATCTACAATTGGAGTTTGGACTGCACTGTGGCTGTATTCATCTTAATGTCTTTTCTTTGTTCTGTTGTTTTATAGCCCTCTGTGGTGTAGTGTTTTTTAAGTTTAAGCACATAAAATAGCATGCAGATTGTGTTAGGCCTTATTCCTGCCTGTTTTTCCTTTCATGTTTGTCCTCCATGGCTTCACAGCACACAGCTTATTGTTTTCAGACACAGATACACATGCACATATAGGCTGCACACTATAGAATAGACATTAAACAGACCCGCAGTGTAACATGTAATGTATGTGAGGGCTTAAAGACCACCAGAGAACGTGTTATTCTTCAACACTGCTGCTGAATTAAGCTGATTTAACAGAGCGCCACTATTCAGCTTTATGTTTGACCTCTTAAAGAGATCACACAGTAGAGACTTACGGGGCATTTAACGTATATGAATGATTACTTTAACTACTTACTATACTACAAAAAACATGTTTGTTACAATGTATGGAAAAGTTCAGAAAAAACATCTGATATAGATTATGGCTTAAGAAAGGTCAGATGTATATAGGAGGCTGATAGTGTCTGTTTGTAGTTGTTTCACTTCTTTTATCAGAAATACAAGTTCAGTAATGTCTAATAATCAAATAATATATATATATATATATATATATATATATATATATATATATATATATATATATTTTCTTTCTGATGGAAATAGCAACATTTATTGTCAGGGATTACATATGGTGGTTGTGGTTATGCTAATGTGGGTGATAAGAGGGATTGGATTTAAAGATGCTGTTAATTATTGAAAAACTATTTCCTGCTGCCCAAGCCTGTGCCCTGTTGTGTTTATGTTTATTTAGTGTCTGTCTCCTTCACTCAGCTCTTTGTGTTTTGACACCTCCTGCTATTTTCTGTGCTGTGTTTCTCCTCATGCCCTCTTTTCTTTGCCGCTAACTGATCAGCCACAACGACTAATCTCAAGTCTTCAGCCATGTTGATTGACATCAGCACATCATCATCATCATGTATCATTGAAATCTGGAAAGTAAATACACCTTTTCAGAGAGGATTTCACTGAACAAACTGGTTTATTTTATTCACCAACATGAAAGAAAATGTTGATATTTTAATATATACAATAACCAATAGACAATAAATTAAGTTTCTTATAATCATATGTATAATTTTTGAATCTTAATATCTAGTTCAGCTGACTCACTCTGATCAATTTCTCCATTTTTGTTTGTGCAGGAAGAAGGCAGGCTGTGATCGGCTGATCGAGGTGGACGACATGATGATCATGGGCCGAAAACCAGACCCCATGTGTGTCTTCACCTATGTCCAGTCCCTTTACAATCACCTGCGCAAGTTTGAGTGAAGAATAAAACCTTTTTGACCTTCAGCCTCCACTGCACCAGACTCTGGGCAGAGGAGGTGATCCAGAGCTGCAGGGGGAGCTCTGTGAAAAGACTGCACTGCCTCCTGGTGGTGGATCAATAAACATTCCTCCACATGCTGCAGGAGGAGACTTTACACATCACCTCACAGGTACACACAGGATGGTGACTGTCTGTGGAAGAAAACTGTGTGTCCTGTGGAGTAATGAAGAAGATAACTCACAAATATCAGGGTTAGTTTGTTTTATGTATGTGTGTTTATATTTTTGTTTGTTTGTTTGTGAGTGTAGTCCAGACATTTTGGACAGAGTCTGACTATTGCGGTGTTGTACGAGTGTTCATTTTACCTTTTAATGTTGCACCAGTAGATGATGTATGTTTCACAAATGTCACTGAATCACTGAGCTGTAGGTTTGTGATGAAACAGCAAAAAAAAAAGAGGATGCGTTGGCTGATTGTCAACTAATATTTACGTCCACAAGTGCTGTGATGTGTAAAATCTAATAAATTGTACTGTTTGACACCAGTGTGAGTATATTATGTTATTTGTTTGTAGGTATTTTGTAGATTAATGTAGATGATGTCTAAATCAAATTGAAAACAGAGAAAAATTAAATTACAGAAAGCCCCTGGTTTGGTGCCCCCTACAGGCAAATTGATACCCCTTGCCCTTATCCTATAGCTACTGTGAAAACAGTGTTTACATGTAAGAACCTCATCTTGTTATCTTTCAGCAGCAAAACAACCACTCACTGTGAGTGTTTGCTGTGAAAATAAGAAAAACAAAAAGCTTCTCTTCTTGAGTCCTGTACATCATCTGGTGTGACACCCACCTCCTCACAGCAGCATCAGGCATTAAAAATGACAACTATGAAAGTACTAACCTTATTACTGATGGTATTATTTGATTTAAAAGGTCATAAATAGGGAATTGGACAGTGAAAAAAATCTTTACAGTGCCTTTAAGACTGCATTATATTATTACATGTGGGACACACTTCTAACTTCATCATTTAGTTGTTTTTATAATAATAAAGGGAACACTTTCAAAGTATTATCCAAAAACAAGACTAGTCTAAGAGGTCTAAAAAAATGGTACATAGTTGGAAACACAACTGATTTACAACAGGTTTGTCTGGACTAAAATTATGAAAACAGTCATTAGTTGTGATCATGTGGCACATCAAAACTTATGCATAGATAGAATTTATGCTTTCCCCATCTTAAATTTCACACTTTATAGCAACTTTAATTACACAGTAGTTAAAAGGATAATGGGAGGCTTTCCAACAGTTCTGAAAAACTTTTAAATGCTAAAGGTTTGCATATGAGATGGATATTAAGATTGTTACACTGGTGGTTTTACTGAGCACAATATTATTTTCTCATATTTCTCTAAAAACATGTGACACACTGAAGAAACCTTCCTAAGAATCAGCATGAGATTGGGATTAGATTAAGAGGTTAAAAACACCTAGATTTGCAGGGTGGTGGGTGTGGGATGTCCCGTCTAATCTGAGTATAAAAGTAGCCACTCCCTCTCGACAGAGTGTGTGTCAGAGTGTGTTGGTGTAGTAATGACTCTGTTCATGGATTCAGACTTTGCTTTACTTAAACGGAACCAGCAGAGAGACATGATGGACTATAAGAACCTGTTTGGAGAACATGTTCAGTGCAAAGGTGAGTTTGATTAAGTTTATATATACATATATATTTATATCTCATTAAATAGAGTCTACCATTAACCTATAATAAAACGATTGTACCCTGAGTTATTTAAATATAAATATATAGGTTTCTAAGTTGACTTCATTCATGCCTAAAGCAGAAGAAATCAGTCAATGACTGTTTACCCATGTTATAAGCCATTAAAATGTGGGCATTAATTTTAATACAGTTTGCAAAATATATGAAATTAGCATAAATTATTTTGTGATTTGTAATTTATGGTTAAACAAATAAAGAGAAAATATAAAAACATATATTAAGACTTTGCATCAGTATGAGTTCATAATGAGTTTATTACTCTCATGAGTGAAACTTTTTTCTCAGGTCATCGATCATTCATACCCAAACATATAACATCCTGGCCCATATCTATTTATTTATCAATTTTTAATAATCAAACTTTTGTATTACAGCATTTGAACATACAGCTCTGGAAACTATGATAAGACCCACTCCAAATTTGACTTAAATCAACCTATCTTCCTGTATGGATGCATGTTTATTCCACTGTGTGTTAAATTTTAACACCAGTACACTTCACGCTACTTTATGAGGTACTAAAGTGGTTCCCACCTGACAAGCCAGAATAGAAAAAAGCTGCTTGACTATGAAGCCCAAAGCTGCAAAACGACCATGATTGCGCACCGTATCAGAACTGTCATTAACATTCATTATTATTTCACCAGACTTGAATTTCTGACCCCTCTAAAGTTACATCATTAGTATTTTGTTGTTTAGAAATTCATATAACTGGCTTTTACTTCACAGTATAAAGGGATGTTGATTTTCTTTTTCAAACACCCAAAAAAAAAAAAAATTGTAAAAGAATCATAATAAAGAGATGTTTTTCTTTTTTTTTAATGGTCTCTAAAAATTTTTAAAGTATGCAATCATACCTGATTCATTAAAAATAAAGGCTGATTACGACAACACAAAAAATACATCGTTTAATTCCACCTAAATAACTTTGCAGGAATTAAGTGATATTTGTCTTGCTCAAACATCTTTTTACATCATCCAAAATAGAGATTTGTTATGGTTATTGTTTGGGGCCTATTATCATTACATTTTGTCATTGTGTGGGTAGTTTATTTTACCTTGGTCCTTTGCATTTCTATTCATTTTTTTATTCAAAGTCCTTTACTGCAAACTGCTTTAAAATGTAAAGAGGCTTTAATTATTTTTATTATTGTTAATAATAATAATATTATTATTTTTTAATTAATCGTGTATCAGTTAATGTACTTTTCTTTTTGGATGGGGGGTTACATACATACATTAAAATACATACATTTAAATCCAAATCCTTTTCTACATTTTTTCCTTTATCTTTTAAATTTTGCCTTTATTGTTTGTAATTGTGTTTGGATGGCATTTTGTTTCGATGGTTTCACTTTCCGCCGTGTTTCCCGCCTCAGACTCCCGGGCTGAGGGCTCCGTTTCCTCCCCGGAACATGACCGAGGAGCCGGCGGGCTGACAGAAGGCCAGAGGAAGAGGAAGAGGACCATCTTCAGCCGAGCTCAGCTGTCCGAGCTGGAACAGGCCTTCGCTGTGACTCCGTACCCGGACATCACCCTGAGGGAGAGGCTGGCTGCTCACACACACCTGCCCGAGAGCAAGATACAGGTGAGGCTGTTACCAAGGGAACATTCCAGTAGGCTAGTAGAATCAGAGGATATTTGGTTAGCTGACATTTGTGGACGTCATATTTAGTCAATAATTATTGCATTGCAGAAATGTACAATCCTGCTGCTAGTAAAGAAAACGATCAAAAAGGACAAAAAGGGTGATTTTTTAACTCTGTGATTTCATAAATGGCCCTCATAAAGGATTGGTTTGATGAATAAAAAGCTCTCTTGGACAGGGACCACCTGGCCTATCGTGCACAATTCAGAGGCTTGTTGCTAGTATTTCATTTAAACAAACATGTATACCTTTAATATATATTTGCCTGTGCAGGTTTGGTTCCAAAACAGAAGAGCCAGAAGCATCAAGACTGGGAGACTCCCCAAATCCACCAAACCAGTTCTGGCAGGTAGATCTGTCATGGATCCATCTCCAAGTCCTGTCAGCTCAGCGTTCTTTACATCCACTACACTTGCAGACATATTCAGACCTGAACAGACCCACACCTGCGAAGAAGTCCCTCAGATGTACTCAGACTGGATCCAGATCTACAGCAACCCTGTTTCATCCCCTCCACCTTCCTCGCCCCTCCACCAGCAGCCTACAATGAGCTCCTCGAAACCCCCAGAGCCCCGTCTCTGGGAGGAAGACCACCTCCACCACCACCACCATCAAACCCTGGGACCAGCTCTCCCAGGGTTCTTCTCTGGTTCCTTCCCTCAATCTGTCACCAGACAGACCCCGCACCCAGCCTCCACTCGCACCTCCTATCAGGCTTTCAGGAACTTAAAACCCCAGACTGTGGCTCAAACTGGGACCCATCAAGTCGCTTATGGAGGTGGAGCTGGAGGTGGTGGTCACTCATCTGTAGACCAAGTGGTCCCGTCTCATCCTCAGCAGGTGTACTGGGAGGTAACTCAAGGACAGGGACACCATCACCCGCACCACCATCACCATCCACAAATGGGAGCACAGACCTCTATGGGGTACATTTCAGACCTGATCTACAATGCTGCCATCGTCACCAACTTCCTTGAGTTCTGATCAGTCTGGATGTGAACGTTTCTTCTTTTAAATTTCTGTACGTTTGAGTGTTTTAGTCCTTTCTTCACCCCGTGTCTAAACGTGTTTTCAGCCCATTGCATACCTGAAAGTCATTTTTAAGTGTTTGATTGTCGTCTTTATTTTGTGTTTTTCTGCTGTACGTCCCAGTCATTTGATTCTGTCTAAATTGGTTTATTTTGAAACACTTTTTCAGCTGCTTTGACTCAGTTTCAGTGTGTGAAATTGAATGCAAATCACCCAAATGCTTTTTTGTTTTTATATATATCTATACCCTGATGGTTGCTGAAAGTCAGGGTAAAGCATTTTTGTTCAAAGTTTTGCAGAGGCAAATCAAAGGGTTCATGGAGCTGCTGATAAACTCAGTAACCCTGAAACTTGTCTTTGGTGCTTTCCATGGTCTCCTCTCACAGATGCCTGCTCCTGTTTTCCTGCTCTAAGCTGAACTGTGGCATGTTTAATGCTGCGACCCTTCGAGTATTATCTTTCAAAACATCCTGATTAAAATGATTCCTTGTGGGAAGATACCATGGCAGAAATAATTGTTTTCTAAGTCAAAATATATTTGTTTCAGATCTCTCTGTTCTGTAAGTATGAGGAGGTTTAGACGGACAGAGGGAAGAGGAAAAGATGAAAAATAAGAAGTAAATTAAAGCCAGAGCTCAGGGTCTATCAGCTTACAGGCTCTGTAATTCTGCCTGGATTTAAGTTTGAAATATTACATGAGAGTAATAATACAGGGGAAAATATGACAGACAGCAGCGCTCACTGTTCGCCCAGCACTGCACAGAGATCTCTGTCTATCATAATCATCTTTAATACCAAATAATCTTTCAATAAACCTTTAATCCGGGTGTCAAATCTCAGATCTTAGAAAGATACTTTTTTTTTTTGGTCCTCCAGATGTAGTTACATCTTTTAATCTCTGCTGATATGACAGGACGTAATAAGAAGAGAATCAGATAGTTTACAAAAAAATCATATTTGGAGAAAGGATCAGCGAACACAGACCGTGTGCTGTAGTAGGATTGTTTTGAGCTAAGATACACGGTGTTATTGTTCAGAGGATGATAAGTCTGTCAGCACGGCTACTGTACCCCTGGGTAACATTAATCGTTTGTTTTCATCTGCTGGTTGGCTCTATAATTCACTTCAAATTCACCAGATACAGTAAGTACAGATCAGATGACAATTATTTCCACATCTGCCAGCTGGAGGATAAAATCTTTCAAGAAAATATTATTAACTGATACCACAGCTGGTGGGTTATTCAAAAGGGTCAAAACAAGCGCAACAAAACAGCAAAGTCTGAACAAACAACTACTGAAACAGCTGCACACATGGTCTACTGAGTACATTTTTCCATGAATAAATATGATTTAACCATTTATTTCCAACTGTTTACTGATGAGCTGACACTGAGGAGTGTGGTTTGGACTTCAGCGCTGATTGAGTAACAGACGATGACCCCATACTAAGAGTGTCAGGCAGAAGCGCTTCATTTAATGCTGAAGTTGTTTTATGCATCATGCTTTGTATGATAAAGAATAAAAATGTTATGTTTAAAGTTCATTAATACCACAAAGGTAAAAAAAAAAAAAGACTGTTGCCATGGAAGTGCTACCAACTGTGGAATTAAGGAACTAATTTTGCAGCTGTAAGAGAATTAAAGTTTTAAAGCCTTCAAAAGCAGGTAATAAATTTAGTAATTGAGATCTGACCTTTATAAGAAAAGAAACGAATAAAAGCTTGTTCATTGGGGTAAAAAAAAAAAAAAAAATGGAACCACTTTTTAAACTGTTTTTTGGCCAGAAAAATCTCACCTAATCACCAAATTGTATGAGTCTGTGGCTAAAAAAGCCTTAACCATCTTTTCCTCGATGAGTTTGTTTGCTGACGGCTTCACTGCCAAACTTTACAAACTTTGTGAAACTGAACTTGTTACGCTGACCTGCACTTTAGTACTACATTTGTAGGTCCTTTTGGAAATTGAGCTTACAAAGTAATTAAAATAAACATTATCTTTTCTTCATGACAGTTTTTGAATAAATCCTGAATAAACAAGTTTGGACAAGAACGATGGCTTTTTGGGGGAAATTATCATGGAGTAAAGTACAAAATTAAAAAAAAAATTGGGGGAAATATTTCAAATACAAAATCACATAATCATGTTGATGTTATAACAAAGCTGCTACATGATCACAAAGCATGAACACACATCACAACGCATATCGACACATTTTATTACAATAATTACTTCTAGTTCCAGCAATTTACACAACATCCATAATTTAACACAACTCCTAACTCCTCTGATATTTCTGTCATCTCAAAACAAAAAGAAAGCCTGCTAAGTTTCTGCTGCACAGTCACATGTGTGCTCTGGATCAGCAGACTTAGTGAGACTTTCATTGTCCAAAAATGCTTTTTTTTGCACAGCTGCTAAGGTTCCCCCAGTTCTCCCTCCATGGTCCGGACCAGCACGTAGAGCTCAGCCAGCCCGACTACTGAAGCAGCGATCACAGCTGATATCACTCTCTGAAAAACAAGCGTCCAAAATAACAAAGACAGTTAAGCTGACACACACACACTGCTTTTCAGATCAGTGCAACCTAGCACAAAAATTAGCATCTTGATACATATGTACATTGTTCTCTGATAAAGGCTAGCAGAGGCACATGTGCTAGTGTATATGTTTCTGCACTGAGAAAATATTTGTTTAAGATGTACATTACAGAAAAAATGGCAGCACATTCAGTAGAGCATCAAAAGTGGTCTGCACAAGAACTGATAGAGAAATTATTATACTATTGCACAGTTTTCGTTAAGGCTGCACTCTGATAGGTCAAAACTCCATAGCAACAGTCTGTTATTTCTCATTAGCAGCCTGTTGCTCTCTCTGTTGCTATGGTTAAGACTCAGGTCAACTTAATGTAATCACATCAGTCTGCTTTGAGAAGTCTTGTTAGTTTGTTATTGGTTTGATTGGTTTACAGTGGGTAAAAATAAAAGATGGACAGCAGAAAAAATTAACAACAATAACTGTATGTTACAAAAGTAATCCACAGAAGTGAAGATGGTGCATCAAGTTAAATCTTGATGCACCATCAATCAGTTATGACAGCTACCTTAGCTTAGCTGTAACTTTGGAGCAAATTCCAAATTATTTTCCCAGGTTTACTTCCTGAATATTTCTTACCGCTGCCGTGTCAGTGAACAGGTATTGACTCCCCATGTATGAACAGGCAAAAGTGGCGATCACTGTGACCAGGAAGTTAAAAACAGTCACCACCACCGCTTTGGCTGATCGCACTGAGCAAAGAAAAGGGAAATTAGGTTAGAATTGATCTCATGAAGTACAATTTGCAAAATACATCTGAATGTCTTGGATGGATGGTGGATTCAAATACTTTAACTTTAACTTTATGAGTGTAGTCACAAGTTCTCTGAGCATTTAAGGTAGCTGATTCTGGAGACAGTTACAGGTAAAGGTCTGTAATTGTCAAATTCAGGTACATTATTAAATCTTAGCACATGGAATTTTAACACAGCCTGAGCCTCTGTTTGCTGAGATATGATAATGAACTGTGCATTCACGCATAATGCTGACCTTGCAGTCCAATATCTGCTAATGTTCCATTGCGGTTAAGTTCCTGTGAACAAAAAAGCAAATAAATAGTCAAATATAAGCAGACCTTCAATGTACTTAATCATGAAAACAGTGCAAACACAAAAACTTTGAGTCTTCTTTGTCTTTGTTGGAACAATGAAGGCTACCTGCAGTTTACAACATTCAGTATAAGTAAACTTAAACTATAAAACTTTGTCCAAAAACACAATGTCCTCATTTATAATCACATATAGAATATATCCATTCTGGCCAAGTTTGTTAAGTTGACCTAATGAATAAATGCCATCTCTCTTGCTAAGAGGCACCAGCAAAGACATGAGATGTAACATGTTGCTCACTTCAAGGCAAAAAAAGTGATTATTAATGGTGTATATTTAAGACATACAAAAATGTACCTGAGCATTCACATTGCGTGTGATTCTGTTGTATTCCTCATTGGCTAGTTTTGCTTTTATTTTCTCTAGACGTGCCACCAGCTCAGGATTCTGGAGGAAAATAAAAAGCAAAAACTTTATTTTAACCCTTTTCAGCAGAGGTCTTTGTGTGACACTGAAATTAACGGAAAAAAGAACAAATTATAGAAAGAATAAATTATCGTTTTGTGTGGTTCTGAATCAAATAAAACATAAAATAGCAATTTATTAAATTTTAACAGATGCAAAACTTAAAAACTTTGTGCAATTTTGCCAAGACACTCAATTCAAGGAACTCAAGACAATTAATTCAAGGAAAGGTGTGGCGCTTTTCTCCTCTCTTTTGTACGGCTGGTCGTGATGGCTTAAACACACAAATAAGAAATGACATATATATATCAGCTTACTCTTGGAGGCTGTACAAACTCAGGCAGGTGTAATGAGCTGTCCTCCAGTAACTCATGCAGGTAGAAAGGGTGTCCTGTAAAGAAAAACACATCAGGTATTACTAAAGCAATATTTCTGCTGACTTTATTTCTTTCATTGCATTAGAATACAGCTTTTTAAAATTGTAGCCTCTTTACCATTTTCCTGAAGGTACTTCTTGAGCTTTCTTGCTGTACTGAAGGGCAGGGTTTTTGGTTCCTCTCTTTCAAGAATATCCTCAAGTTCCTCTCTTAGTCGCTGAGGCAAAGACGAGTCTGTGTTTTCCAACAATTCTGTCACTTTATTTCTGAATTTATTTCCGACGACAAACGCTGAAGCCATGATTTTAACCTTAAAACTGACCAGGAAGCCTGGATTTATGCGACGTAGATATCAAAATAAACAACGAAGACACCTTTTGCTGTGCTGGTTTTCGCCGAGGAAGGACAGACGAGTGTAAATCAAATACAAAAGAAAATAGATAAAGTTTGTATCAGCTGTTTTATACATAAAAATCTAGCTTTTTTCGTGGCTCGGGAAACACACAAACGAACAAGGAACCAGCCATGATGTTTACCATGTGACGTGATGACGTACTGCTCACGTGATCATGCGTATGGAAATATTATTTGTATTGTTTAGCATTTTTGATAATGATCAGCTCATATGTGAAGTTTTTTAAAACGGTAAGATTTTAGACCTTTGTAGATATTTCTTTTTAAACTTTGAACCTTTGCTTCGTAAGGTAAATACAGTCTATGAAATGCACACGTGAGGCCATATGTTGCCTTCAAACACCACACGCAAAAACTCGTAAAGCCGAGAGGCGGAATTTAACTTATTTGACTCTTGTGAGCAGACGTCACAAAGTATACGTAAATGTTCAAAACTAACATTCGAATGCCTATTTCGTTCAAAGTTAGAGTGGTGTAGTAACAAAACTATATTATCTAACAGTAGCTTAGTTCATTTTCAGAGTTGGTTGTTTATTGTGTAAGCTTGAGGAGGAACTACATCAATATTTTAATTGCTCTATTTAGCTCTTTTGATCCTCTGCCCCCCCCCCCCCAAACTTCTTGACATATTGTAATGTTAAGCTAGTATTTTTTAATTAACTTCCACCAACCACCTATCGGTTGCAGAAGCTCACTGCAGCTTTTTCGTAGCTACCACAAGATGCCAGTTTAACAGTCAGAATATTGCATCGTTTCTGTTACAGTTTTTTCTTTTTTTTCGGTTTTCATTTGTTTTGTCACCACTTCTTTTTGTTTTAGCATTATGTCTGGTATTGGGTATTGACAACAAACTCCTGATAGATGGCAGAAAAGCAACACAATATATCATCTACAAATATCAGTGTGATTGATATTTTCACACAACTCGAATAATTGCGTGCAAACTTGATGTTATTATAGGGAAACAAAAGTAGATTAATAAAGGTATAACAGTTAAGCTTCGGAAACTCAGGAATCCGACTCTATATTTGTCCCATGAAAGCCGCATCAGTGCCCTGCTGTTCATGCGTGTTTGAGAGCGTGCCAGGCCTGGAAAGATGGCGGCCTGTGCTCTACGCAGAGGCTTGCTTAGTACTGTCAGTAAATACAATAAGAAACATACACACCGGATATTGAGCGTGGTTGACAGCAGCAGCGGGTTTGAAGTGTACAGACCGAGGTTACAATGTCGAGCCTGCGGACTGCCCAGCGGTGTTCAGCAGAGGAGGTTCATGTCGTCGCGGTAAGAGACGCAGCCAGTGTCCTCCTCCAGTAATGCTAACATGCTAAAGACTTTTTAGCCGAGAAACAGCTCCTCAAAATGGCACCTGACACACTCTGGCTATGCTGGTAGATCCGTCAACATAGTGCCGTTACAATGGGAATGATGTGTAAACATTTTGAGAACTTAGTTTGCTGTAAATCATGAAAGTACAGGTGTCCTCTGCTGCTCATTAGCCAGCAAGGTAACAAGCTAGCGTGGATTGAGCAACATCCACTGATCTGACTGAGCATGCCTTTCAACCCAGGTTAAAATAAAACACAGCTAGGGCATTTAAAACCCAACGCGAAATGTGTAATCGAAATGTGATTCATATGAATTTGTAGAAGTAGGCTTTTACATATCGGCACACCGGTATATCGTCAATAACAGGCTGCACATTTCTCCTTTTTTTCTTTAAGTTTGCAAATAAAAGCCGTGAAATTATAAATTAGCTTTTAACCATTGGGATTTGAATATTATCCCAGTCAAACAGCCCCCATAATGAATCTGTGGTTACATATCATTATTATACAACATGAGATGAGAGGAATTCCATAAGTGCCGGTATCGGCATGTCGATATACCAAATAATGTCACCAGGATTCTGGCTATCAATCTACCTCAGATGGTCCACACAACACACACCAAGTGTGAATTTAGTAAAAAAAAACGTGAAAAATTAATTTATGTAAACAAACATTGCTTTCTCACTTAATGTGAGGACATTATACTTTCCGTGCCGATGTTTGTATAGTATGCTTATACTTCTCAGCTGAAGAAAATTGGATTAAACTTGTGCCAACTATCAAATTTAGATTTTTTGGCGTCTAATAAGCGGTGGAAAGTTTTGTTTTTCTTAATAATGTGGTCAAAACTGAGACTTTTTAAAATTAACGGCACCTATTTCTATCAATTAAAATGTTAAACAGCATCATTATGTATTTTGGTTGTTTTATGATGACTGCATAGATGAATAAAACAACAAAGATGGACTATTGCAACCATATAATGACAGTCCAGTTTCATTTCAATCGTGGAACTGTTTGAGTAAGTGCAATAGAGTTGTAAACTTAGCTGTCAAATAGCTTTTACCGTTATATGCTGCTCATTAAATTGTTGTGTAGAAGTAATATCAAATGAAGGTTGTGATGCTGTTCTGAAAAATAACCAGAATTCGAGTGTGCTTCAAAAAATGGAAATGAAAAGTGAAACTGTTTTTTTTTTTTTCCTCAGGCCTCCTTATCATCAGAAAATTGCTCGAAATATCTTTTTTAACTTCTGGATTCCCCCTTATGTAACTGATGGAAAACACTGAACTTATTTATAATTCTGTAACTTTATGGGATGCACTGCTACTGCATATGACTGAGTCCATATTTGGGGAACTTGTTTTTTTAGAGCATTTTGTGCTCATCTTGATGTGTATTTCTGGCTTGTCCTTTGGGTTGTGTGAGTTTGACATGATATATTAACATCAGGAACAATATATCTACCCAAACTCAAACTTGTCTAAAACAGCTTCAAATGTTTTGCATGAAAACCCACATTGCAACAAACCCTAATTTAGTAGTTTACAGAATTTCATAGTTCTTACGAATGTACAGCATTGGTTTTCTGTATCATGACGCAGTAGATTCTCCCAAAGAGCTATATTTTGTGTCATTTTAGTGATTATCTTCATCTTTTATAAAATTGCTATGGCACGATTTCTTTGGGATTTGGCTTACACAATCAAAACTTGTGAGTTTTATTTTCCCATCTGTTTTCTTATCCTTTCTATCTGTTGGCATATGAATCAAAGAAGCCTTTCAGTGACTCACCATACTGCTTCACCGTCTCTCTCTGTGGACTTAGTTGGCACATGGTTAAGCAGCATCTCCTCAAATTAAAAGCTTCTCCATCTGCACATTCAGACTGGATGAGTTAAACATGAGGCTGCATTTTAGAGGTCAATTAAAATATTTGTCATAGTTATGCTGATAGAAAGATAACGTCTGCAAAGCTGAAACTATTATCTCAGGATTCTTTGCCTCTATTCAGAGACGGTTCATGCAGATTTGCTGACCCCTTTACGTGTCCTCAGATGGTGCCATTAGGTAGAGTGTCAGGCTTAAGCTTTTCAGCATTACCTTGTCAACGTTAATTACACACCTGTTGACTTCCAGTAACCTTTATGTGATATGTTCAAGAAAAAGCTGGATTTTTACTAGAGAGCAAAAATGTTTGTTTATGAGTTGGTTATTGGTGTCAGCCCCCTAGTTTTTTTTTTTTTTACGACAGTTGGTTGCTTTGTTTGGGGTATTTATTTCTACTGAGCAAAATATTTGATCAGCTAGTCTGAATTGATGAAAATGTCTTCAGTGTTTTCACTCTTAACAGTAAAGTATTTATGAGGTTTGATTAATCAGACAAGACCAGTCAGTGAATCTGTAATCACAGGGACAGTAAGACTCTGTAGTCAGGGACTGGGGAGCATGTTACTCCTGCATTTCTTGTGGAGCTCATTACTTACAGCAGTTGTTTGCTGTAACTGACCAATACAACACAGTGTATGTAAAGACTGTGGGTTTCACCACAACCCCCCCTGTGTGTGGTTTCTGGGGCAGCTTAGAGCTGTGCCTGACATAGACAGAGCAAACTCTGAGTCTAAATCCAAGGGAAGATTATCTGGGTTTGATTGTTATATGGAATCATTTAAAGGGATATTTCAGCATTTTTAAAGTGGCATTGTAAGTTACATCAACTTCATGTTAACTAGTTGGTTGAATAAGAAGCTGCAGAGAGACATTAGGCCAGCAAAGCTATCAGTTCACTGCAGACTGGATCAACTCTGCTACTTAATTCAGTTGATTTTGAGAAACTCACATCTATAATAGTACACACTCTTTCTAGTGACATGTACGTACCTCATACAACCCCACCTCTGGTGTTTTTAAGCTCAAAATTAAAAGTAAATTTGTCACTAAACAATAGTCCTCTGAATTTTTAGCTGTGATTTATTAATTGAAGGGTACAGTAAAGCTTTTTGTCGCTGATTATGAAGCTGACAAATATTATCACACTGACTCTGTTACTTGAACTCTAGGATGACTAAATAGACTTTGTTGAAACTGGTGTTTAGTCCTCCAACCTTGTAAAAATAACTCAGACCTCTGTATCATGAAACCCACCTCCCACACCATGACCAAGCAGTCCATTTTGCTTCGTTTAGTGAGTCTTGTCATGTGTTCATAGCTCACAGACTTAGTGCTAATAATAGCAACACAGGGGCAGTCATGTTGACTCTGCACATAGCTGATGAGTATTGATTTTCTTCTGCTAAGACGTTCTGATTTTAGAGATTTTCTTTACTTCCGTATTGTCCTGCATGTTGTAGCTCTGTGTCAGTTTAAGAGTTAACATTCAGACTTCACAGCAGCAGTCGTGGCTCATGGTTGTAGGAAAGGTCTTTAGCTGTTAGCTTATGTAAATAAAAATGAGGAGATTTTCTTTCAATTTCAGATAACCGGACACTGTGATGAGTGATATTTTTCAGTTTACATTTATTTCTCTAATAGTCAGGAACTTTATTCATCATTTGCTGGTATTATTGAATTGCCGTGTTTATGTCAAAATAAAACATAGTGTGATATTGGCATTATAATCCGGGCCATCAGCTGACATGCTCTCTCATAATCAGTATCAGCCACTGTAGAACGGTTATTGGTTGACCACTTAAGTAAAGGTGCTTCCTCCACACTGTGAAGTTAGAAGAGTAAAAAAACAGCTAAAAAAAAAAACAGCAATGAAAAATGTTTGCTGTATTTGCTGAAAGATTTAATATAGTCAGATATGTGCCTCTTTCTGAGCAGGTATGGAGAGTTAACTCATGACGAGGGATTGGGATCATTAATTTTTATCGATACTGATACCATTATCAAGACTCCTTAATGATTCACCAATGTTTTTGAGTCTTTTTTATTATTTTCCTTCAAACTTTTGTATTATTCCCCCAAAACTATTTTTTCCCCTTTTTTCTGGATGTTACATTTGAACACATCATGATTGTTTTATTAACTTTCACCCGATTCTAATTTTACCAACCCAAACCCTGAACACCTCACAGTGTAATCTTCTATCAAACAGATAACACCACCTCCTGTTTAAAGACATATCATGGTCAATGTTTCATCTCTCAGATTTTAAATCATCTGTTATGTGCTCAGGTTTTCATCTGTCTCACAAGAACCCTTACTGTTAGTTTAATTACCAGCTAAAAAAACTCCAGATGGGAGCTTTAACCAACCAGAAGCAAAGGCACAGATAGAAATCAGGTCAGATTCAGACTGGAACAGAGCAGCAAAGTCTGCTTGTGAAATAATTCAACTGTAAAGGAAGAGAAGGCAGGTGTCCAGGTGGGTTGGTGCCCCCTCACTGGTTGAAATAGCAGCAGAGATTTACCACCAGCTTCTCTCTCTCTCTCTCACTCTCTCTCTCTCTCTCTCTCTCTCTCCTTAGTTTATATAACTCTTTCATTGTGTAATCGAGTCGTCTGTCCTGCTACAGCGAATTTCTCGCACCATGAAGCCAGCTCTGTGTTCCTGCCTCCACTCCTCCAGTGCAGAAGGAAAAAGCTGAGTCCTGGCTTTATTCACAGGGGGTCATTGACCAGGAGTCGACTCTGGCTGGTTGCAGGGTTTGCCGTGGGTTGGCTATATTTAGATCCGATTATCTTTGGCCTTACAGTTTACTGACATTTCTCAGATTGTTGCAGAGGTAGAAAAAAACAGCACAAAGCTGGGGAGGCAAATGTGTTTTAGAGCTGCTGAGGCTTGTGATCAGTGTAGAAGGAAATTTCAATACATTCCTGGATTTTTAGAGATCTGTATCTTTGCTATTATTATCACAGAGACCACACAGTAGGAGTAAAGTTAGTCTCTAATAGAGGTTGGGCTCAAAACCAGTCTGCATTACACCCAAGGGGCTTTCTTCATGTCTCCTCTTGAACAGCACTGAGCTTTAACTTGTAGTCTATCCTACTGTCACTATGAGGACTTGGTGTTCCTCTTTTCATGAATCAAAACTTGATAATGACCAAAAAAACCACACCCCTTATTCCAGACTAAACTTGAAGCCAGTACAAAGTACAGGTCCAAGTACAACAAGTCCAAGTCTGTAGTCACTCTACCCAGCGTAAGCTTTCAGTCGAGGCCTGGGTGATACAGAGTGAGGGAGTGTACATAAGGGCTATGCATTAACCTCGCCTGCCGTTACAAAGATGTTTTACCTCAGGGCAGAACACAGCGTTACAGTAGATACGATACTGCGTTCAGGAAATCCAACACTGTTCTTTTCAGAGGAAATAATGCATTAATTCACCGGTACAAACTCTCAGCACTGAAACCACTAAACCAGTTTACTTCAGCCTGATAGGGTCTTTTCATCCTGTTAATAATAAGAGACATCTTGGTACACATTTTTATAATAACATCATAAAAGTAAAAAGACCCTTTTTCCCCCTCTGATAATCCTCCTAAAGCCCTTCACCCATGCAGTGATTTCCACTACAGAGCCAAGAATGCAGTTTACCTAAGGGCCCGAAGGTCACACTTTCGCCATCTTTATGTTATATTAGGGATGGGCAATATGGACAAAAAATTTATCACACTAAAAGTCCAGATAAAAAATATTATAATTCCAATTAGGCATGTCCCGATATAAAAAATTAGATATCATGATATTGGTGGCCCAAAATATCACGATTCATGATATTATCACGATATTAGCGTATTGCTTTTAACATTATTCAAAATTGTTAATCATGAGATGGCTATTATTTTAATGGAGGATTTTTCTGACGATATATCATGAACGATAATTTATCACCCATCCCTGATTGATATTACCTGCTGTTGAAGATAGTATTATATTTTTGTCCTGAGGAATATTCTTGAGAAACCGCTGAACTCTTTACTCATGCGGTCCCTCACAGAGTGTTGAAATTTCCCCATCTTTCCCTCTGAGAGACTCTTTCTAACTGGAATACCTTCATTACACCCAATCATGCCACTAACCTGTTGCAAACCATGTTTATCAGTTGTGAGATGTTACACTACGTTTTTTTATTTGTCCTTGTTCCAACTTTTTTGCGAGATGCTGCCAGCACTGGATTCAAAATTTGTGTTTATTTTGAATGAATATATTTTCATTTTTCAATATAATGAAAGCTCACAAATGACTTGCAGACCATCAAAGTCTGTTGTTATGAATATTTTCACAGCTACTTAACTACTTTTGAGATGAAATGTATCGGTAAATGAAACTCAGGAACAGGTTGTATTTGTTGACTGTTCAGTTGGAGGCCTGTTTTGTCAAAGAACATAGAAGTGGTTCACTTTTCCTGTTCAGGGCAGCTGTAATTGTTGCACCATGTTCCTCACAGTAAAATGAGGCTACTGTATGATTATTCTTCAGCAGCGGTACTATGAACATTATAAGAAAATAACCTGAACCAACCTCCTGTGTGATATTAAATCTCCCCCTCTGTACATACACCTCCATTAATCCCTGCTCTTCATCCCTGTTGTGAAGATTAGCTTTGCAGGGAGCGCAGAAGTATGCGTGTTATTTATTTGAAGTGACCAGCTGTTGTTGTCAGTGCTAATATGTACTGTAACTCTGTGTGTGTGTGTGTGTGTGTGTGTGTGTGTGTGTGTGTGTGTGTGTGTGTGTGTGTGTGTGTGTGTGTGTGTGTGTGTGTGTGTGTGTGTGTGTGTGTGTGTGTGTGTGTGTGTGTGTGTGTGTGTGTGTGTGTGTGTGTGTGGTGCCAGGACATGGAGATTAGGTTGAATAATGTTCCTATCTGTCGACAGCTGACAAGTCGAGGTGTTTTATTCAATCTGATCAAAGTTGTGATTGAGATTAGGTGGCAGGATTTTCTCCCCAATAGGGATGAATGTAAATCGTCTTTGAAGGAGGAAAAACCCTGAAGCCTTTTCTTCTTTTTACAGCTGTGGGATTTCCTGCCGAGGCTCCTCTCATAAGCTGTGTGTGTTTGAACATACATGATGTTGTTTTGGTCTCGGGTGACATATTTTCTTCATAGACCTGCGCGATTGTTACAGATCAGATGTTTTGTATTTAATAGCTTATGATGGTTTTACAGAGTCTCAAAAATGCTTGTATTTGCCCACTTGTAAGATTAATTTTGTTGAATTCTTTGATGTGTCTTCATGCAAGGACAAGTGTGAACAGATGAAAACTGGAGCCGCACACGACAATTATAGTCCAAGCCAATAGGCCTTTAAATCACTGACAGAAAAAAACAACAACAGCTCAAACACAAGATAGAAACTCTCGCAGAAGAAAACGGCTCAAAGTGAGAAGTGCAAGTTCAGAAATGACGCAGGCTTTGCCTTGTGAAAAAATGGTTTCAGATTGAGTTAAAAATAAACTCGGTCAGGATCCAGTTTAAGGTCAGCTGGGAAAATAATTTGCGTCTGAATCTCTGTGAAGAAAACAAACAATAAATCAGTCTGCTGGCTGCTGGGTGTTGATTCCTGAAGGGGTAGCTCACAGTCTGCATTAGATTCAGGTTATGATTTAGTTTAAGTCGAAGAATTAAAACTAGCGTGTGATTTCATACTTCTGTAAAAAGAATCATTGTAATATTTCAATCCAACCTCACTTCTGATTATAAGAAGATCTCAAACACATTCTCCTGAAAGAGTTAATAACAGTATTGAAATGAAGTTGGTTACAGTGCCCGCTGCTATTCTGTGCCTATATTTAAAAGTGCATATTTCTGTTTTGTTCTTATCATGTTTAGAGAACAAAAAGAACTTAAGAACTGCACAGAAACACACACACTCAGGGCGCATTGTGTAATTGTGTTGCCTGTTTTTGGCAGGAACAGGCCCGAAGGGAAGATTTTGGAGACAGTGGGGGTTTTTGAAGCTGTGAAGCAACACGGAAAATATGAAACGGGACAGGTAAGATTCCCACTTACACACACCTTAAGTTACCGACTCAGCTGCCCCCATGACCAGCATGATGTAATAAGAGGGTTAAACGTGACATGATTGAGCTTTGGAGGAAATGTTTGAACTAGAACACAGTTCAGTCTGATGATTATTAATGAGGCAGTGATGGATGGTCTGTTATGTCATTTTTAGTTTATTTACACTATTGCAAAAAGCTGAATGTCTGACTGAGTGTAGCTTTGAAACACTAGTGCAAGAGTTAGGATAAACATTCAAGTTGTTGGTGAACATCCTTTCATTGTGTTGAGTCTCAGTGTTATTCATCATTCGTGCATCCGTCACTTTGTGTTGTTTTGATTGAACATTTGCGTGATCCAGTCCAGTGTCTGTAATCTCATTTTGGTGCTGCTTTTCTAAACATAAACAGTTTTAATCTGACCCTCAGTGTGGTGCTCTCCTCAGCTCTTTCTCCACAGTGTGTTCGGCTACAGAGGCATCGTTTTGTTCCCCTGGCATGCCCGACTCTACGACAGAGACATCACCCCTCCTATGTCCGACAGGTAAACGTGCACACCTATCTTAAGACTGTCCAGCTTCTCGTCGTGTGTGGGTGAGACTTTCACCAACGTCTTACTTTCTGTCCTTTAGCAAACCAGAGCCACCCGGAGCTCACGGCTCCAAGGAGGTGAAGGGAAAGACCCACACTTACTACCAAGTCCTGATTGACACCAGGGACTGCCCCCACATAGTAAGAATCTGTCTCTCCTGCAGGACCAACACTCATTACCCTGACTTCCACTTACAGCTTTATTAAACATCAGAGCCCTTTAGAAGGATTTACAATCAGAAGATGTTTGTAGTAGAAATCTGAATTGGTCTCTCAGTTATTCCTCTCTAACCTGCGATTTTTTTTCTTACTTTTGTGATTAGAGACGATCCCTCAGTAACAATGTGCTGCTGGAGTGTTGACTAATCAGAATTAAGTATTTAACACTGCTGTGTAATTAAACCATGTCAGTGTGAAAACAAACTAACATCCAGTTGTTTGTGTTTGACAGTCTCAGAGGTCTCAGACAGAAGCAGTGACGTTTCTGGCCAACCATGATGACAGCAGAGCTCTGTACGCCATCCCAGGTAAGCTGCCACACATACTTGACTGATACACCCCTCACAATGTTTACATGGGCACCAAATTCTTGTATTTAATGATCTGAGTGTGAAACACCGTATTAGAATTGTTTGAATATGTGGATTAACATGTGAACAGCACTATTGGTGAAATTCCACACTCATACAAACACCTTATTTAGGATTATCTTATGGTGAGCTGGTGACTAATTTCTGTGAAAGTGGATTTTATACAGAGCAGATGTTTGTCTTCAGCAGCTCCTCTAAAGTTAGCTGAGGTGAAGTGTTGTGTAAGCTGTCAAGTAGTGATGGAGGGTGAGCTTTGGCTGGTTTCAGAGGTTTTGTCCCTGTATGACCGTGTGTCTGTGTTTTTCCTTCAGGTCTGGACTATGTGAGCCATGAAGACATCCTGCCCTACAACTCAACAGAGCAGGCCCCCATCCAGCACGAGCTGTTTGAGCGCTTCCTCATGTACAACCCTGCTAAAAGTAAATAATCCTCCACAGCATCACCGTGATATTCAGACGGTCTAGTTTACTTCAAGATTCACCTCATTGTATTTGGTAAATCGGTGTCTGTTTTATCTGCCTGTGTAGCTCCTCCATTCACAGCCAGAGACACCCTGAAGGCATGGCAGGAGAAGAACCACCCCTGGCTGGAGCTGTCCGACGTCCACAGGGAAACCACGGAGAACATCCGTGTCACTGTCATCCCCTTCTACATGGGCATGAGGGTAAATCAGCAGCCGCCTTTGTTTTTCACAAGTTTCTTCAAGCATCTTTAGATCTGACAGTCTTAAACTCTTCCTCTGGCTTTTTTTGGTCCTGAAGTTATTTTAAAGACTGACAGAAGTTGTTTCTCCCACACAGGAGGCTCAGAACTCTCATGTTTATTGGGTGAGTAGAAATGTTCTGACTTTCTTGTTGCTTTAAGAAGTGCACTGGTTTATTTCATGTGACTGTGTACAGCTTCAGTACCAGTTAGCTGGCTCTTATAACTTGTTTGAGTGTTGTTTTTCCACAGTGGAGGTACTGCATCCGTCTGGAAAACATGGGGAACGAGGTGGTGCAGCTCAGAGAGAGGCACTGGAGGATCTTCAGCCTGTCAGGAACTCTGGAGACGGTCAGAGGACGAGGAGTCGTAGGCCGGGTCAGTACAGCAGTCAAGGCCACGACTGTCCTAAATGAGGTGGTCGCAACACTAGAACTGCAGTAGCAAAAGTGAAACACAGATCCCTCTGTCATACCATACAACAACCAGAAGAGGGTCGTTTTCTTTCATTTCTGTTGAATAAAATATTAAATAGATGAATCGATATTTGCTCTGATGACCTTGTTAGATTTTGTAGCTCATGAAAGGCATCAGTACTTAATGAAATAAATTACAAACCTCACGGAGGAGCTTTCAAGCCCACCTCGCAGTCTTAGTAATGACTCTAGAGCAGCTGCGATCACATCAATAAATGCAATGCAGCCATAACTAACAGCCATATTACTGTTTATAGGTGCGTAAACTGTGTTGTGTGTTCATGTTGTTCTTGTTGTTGTACTTTGTGACAGGAGCCGGTGTTATCCAAAGAGCAGCCAGCCTTTCAGTACAGCAGCCACGTGTCTCTACAAGCTCCCAGTGGTCACATGTGGTGAGTCTTTGCTTTAGTTTCTATCACAGAGAACCGGACACACTGGGATTACAAATAGTTACTGGCGACATTTCTTCGTAGATCTCTTTTAATTTCTATGGTTTAGTGAAACAACTCACAGTATCTCTGTTTTACTCTGTGTTTTTTAGGGGAACGTTTCGGATCGAGAGGACTGACGGCTCCCACTTTGACGTTCGCATTCCCCCATTCTCCCTGGAGAGCAACAAAGACGACAAAGCGCCCCCTGCTGGCTACACATTCTAACTGTCTGTAGTCGCCTCCGACCTGCAAGTATCCGGACACATTTTGAGTCCTGGTCCTGTCCGGATCCTCTAGTGTCATCCTCTCTTTGTAACATTGCCCCAGCGTTCAGCTTCAGACTAGTATCAGACAGGTTGTGCAGAGGCAATATAGAATAATTTCCACATCACCTCCTTTCAGGCGCGCCTTGCCCAGGACAGCAGTAGCTCATTGATTCAGTCACACGGGGTATAAATCGATCGTCAGTTTGCTCTTGCTCCTGCAATCAGTCAGTCTTCACGTTATGTCCGGTTTGAAAAGACACACTCAGTGAAGTGGAAGAACATCGGGAGGCGGGGAGGAGGTCAAAGTTGCCAAATGGGACTGGACAAGTTGTTTATCCAGTAGTTGAAATGTTGAGCAGGATGTTCCTTCTGTAGAGCTCAGAGTTCATGAAAAGAGCATCAACTCCAGTTGCTCTGAAGCCATCGCTTAGACTTTGTGTTATAAACTCCTCTTCTCTTCCTCTTGTGGTTCTCCTCTGAGTCTCTGAAACAGGACTTCAGTCCTGGACTCCCTTCTGTCATGTTTTGTCTTTAATTCTTATTCTACACCACAACAGTTTAATAATCAGAGACTCTGAGGGATTCATATTGAACAGTTTTACAACATTGAAGCACAGTGACATGGATGGATCTGTTTCTCTGAGATCAAATGGTATCTCTACCTAAAATGGTCAGTGAAAAAGCACTGATTTATTACCGACCAGTCTCCACAGGCATTAGTCACAGTAGCAGTGTGTCATCAGGGGACGTGTCAGTATTAGGAAAGCTTGAACCCCGATGCACCGAGAAAAAAAGGTGCTGTGCCCTGTTTCAGACACGGTAACTGTTTTGAAGAAAGTGAACTTTTATTTTTAATACCTGGACTGTTATTTTGAGTAAAGGGAAAAATCTGTGAGGTAAAACCCCTTGTTTTGGACACAACCTGACTGGGTGAGGATTTCAAGACTCCTTTAGTCTGAGCCCAGCCTTAGCCAGGCTTGTCTTAAAGCTCCTGTGAGGGACTTTTAGGTTGTCAGTTTTGGCCCCGCTCGTGGACACAGTGGTACCTTTTATTTCGCTTTTGAATCGCTTTTGTGTTTATTTCAGCATTTATCAGTATGTCACTTTGAATCTTGGACTTGAGACTTTTTCTAAGATGAACCTTCCCTGCAGCAGGGGTGACATGCATAAAAAAATAACCATAAAGACATCATCAGTCTTTCATCTTGTTGTTTCTTTTGTGTCTGTAGGTCATATAGAGATATCAGTTTCAGAACCTGCTAAAAATCCTCTCTGGAGCTTCAACCATGTTGTTCCAGTTGACTCCATTTTTGTAGGGATCTTTAGCTTTTGGACCGTAAAACTAGTTCTCCCTTTTGAGTCCTTCTAAAAATATGTTCAGATAGATCCACTGCACTTCAATGTTGTGAACGATTAAACTGAAAAAGGGTAAAGCTTTTATGTGTTTTTAACTGTGGTAACAGCCAAAAATAAAAGATAAACAACCTTCCTTTGCTGATGAAGTGGTAGGGAGCGGATAGTTATCATCCTGACACAATGAAAGCAGCACACCATAAAGTAATTAAACAAAGCTCTGTGTGGCTCACAGGAGAGAGAGGAGTGTGTGAGTATGTTTGTGGGAGTGTGTGTGTGTGTGTGTGTGTGACGTGTGTGATCATGTCTACCTTATTCTCTGCCGCCTGCTGTACAGAATGAAGTCCTCATGTCCACACAAACATAGCCGGTGTCTTTTCTTCAGGCTCACTGCTAGGCTTCTCAAAGTTCTGTGATGTTTTGAGCCGGAAAACTTTCTTCTGTCACACAAGAAAGAAAACTAACATCCTGTTTTGATGAGTGATTTGAAGCGACTACAATGGTTGAAATACTACTGTAAATAGAGATGTAATTAAAGGCAAAACTAATAAATATTCCTTTTGAAAAATTAATGTGGACAATTCTTGTGCAAGTTTGTTGCATGTGGCTCTAAAAAATTCCCCAAAGCTGAAGAAATATTGAGTTAAAGGGCTTTAATTTCCATATATATTTATTATTTCTATTTTTGTAAACATTTAACAATCAAGCACGACAAAGCCTAAATTTAAAATAAAACAGTACTAAGACAATATATCAGATGATAAAACAAAGATTTGACTGTCTTATCAGAAATGCAGATTTTAACTTTGAGTCCAGCTACATCAAATCTTGCTCATTGTGAATTATCCATGCAGTGGGCACTGTAAACTCCTTTGTAATGGATGCTGAACTGTGCACCTATAAACACTGGGTGGACCCTCCTCTCTTCAGAGTAGGGGACTTGATGTCCATGATTTCCAATTTATTTTGTTAAACCTTGAAACAGTTTTATGCTTCGAATCAGATCATTTTAATTGGGCGTGGGCTCAGAGAAGTCGCCAGCATTTTTGGATCATGCTTTCACATAGTTTACTGTTTGACTCGCCCAACTTTACCACCAGGGGGCAGTGCAGTTCCACTCCTCTGTCTGTATGAAGATTGACCATAGACAGCTCATTTTTGCTGTTTTGGATCCAAATCAGCCTATAAATATGTAATAGACTTGTTTGTTTACACACTTATAGGCACAGACAAGGCAAGTTTATATTTATTGCGCAGTTCAGCAGAAAGCAATCACAAAAGGCATCAACGTCATGAGGGAAAGGCAGAAACCGAAACAAAATGTAAGACGACTAAAATATTTGACGCTGCAGGGTAGGTACTGGCTTAGAAGTGAGTATTATTCTCTGAGGTGACTGACGTTATACTCAATATAAGGCGTAACAGCACAAAACACAGCAGTGTACTAAATTAAAATGCATTTATCTGTCAGTAAACTGAATCAACAGCATTTTCCAGGTAAACCCTTGACAGTTTGAATTTTCTTTTCTTTTCTTTCTTTTTTTTTTTCTTTTTTGTTTAGCTTTCCTGGAAAGACCTGAACAAGAAGGCAAGGTCAAAATAAAGCATTAGCATTTCTACCAGCCTTTAGCCAAGTCTTCTTAGTAAACCAGCTCCTTAAAATCAGCTGAGTGTAATGTCTGTTAATTTTGATATTTGGGTAATAAACTCCCAGCTCTTTTACTCTCAGCATCTCCTGCAAAGATCTCCTAGAAAACGACATCATTTTCAGCAACTTCACTGAATTTTCTTCCTTTTTCTAAGAGCTTCCTCTCCAGCTAGCCTCAAAAATTTCCCTCAGATCTGTTACCTTCAAAAAGTTGCATGCTTTTCTCTTCGTGTCTCGGTGAACTATTCATTGCTCCTCTTCTGCCACCTGCTGGTTGGTCATGTTTTGTGCATTGTGGGCACATATTGTTGCACCCCAGGAGGCTCCTACCAATATATTTTAGAGGAACAAATGTACATGTAACTTGCAGAAAAGGTCCTGTAATTCTTAACAAATCAGTAAATTTTAATCTACTTTTTTTTATCATTGCTCATTCGTTTTTTCACTAGACATTAAACCTTTACCTTGATCTTTTAAAAATTGTTATGGACAGAGATCCTATTCCAAGCCACAAGCTTCACTGGTTAATCAGGAGCTATTGAGAACACCTGTGATCTCCCACAGCTGGTAGTAATCAGTTGAGGCTTGGAGGTTATATAAGGAGGCTGAGCTCTCCTGTTCAGCTGGGTTTATGCTCCTCAGGAGGTCAACATTTTCAGTTGACTTCCTCAGTTTTTTTTTGCATAAATCACTTATTTTAAATTGTCAGATTTTTGTGTCTTTAGCGCTTGCCCAGCAATCATTATTTTCTTCCACTCCTTTCTTCTTTATGTTTTTGAGTCAAGTCTATCATTTGACAGAGTCAGAAGGTGTCAATGGAAATATACCGGCCTCCCCTATACAGGCCTATACATAATATAGGCCTGTATAGGGGAGAGTGGAGTAAGATGAGCCTTTTTTTCATACTTTGAATCACTACATCAAGGCAATCATAGTTTTGTCTCTAACTAGTGTATCTGCATGTATTTCAAGATGTTGTGCATCCCTACAAACCAACAGAATGAGTGTAAACATAACTGTCTTGATAATATGGCATGCAAAAAAGTGGTCTCCTATGGTCAACTTACCCCGCATATGAGGTAAGTTGAGCCATATCCCTACTACCCCCCCCCCCCCCCCCACACACACACACACACACACACACTCTCCACCCCAGCCCTCCTTCACCTTCTCTCTTCCTAAATAACAATCACTTCTTCACATTCATGTGTATCTTTATCTTATATATGCTATTCATCTGGTACATTAATTCTTTTTATTATTATTGCATATAACTGCTAAAAAGCTGTTTTGTAAAAAGTCATTTTAACATGAGAATTCCTTTAAGTGATTCAGAACATTCACAGCTGTATTTTTGAAAAGAAAAAGTAACACATTTCAACAATCTGAACTGAAACTCTGATCCTCTCATCAGACTCCTTTACTTTCTCAGTTACCCCAGAACTACTATTATGACTTTATTAGTCCTCTTAGCTAAAATGGTGGACTTTTATGCTCGGTTTTTGACCTCATGTTGTAGCTCATAGATACCACAATTGATGTGTAAAACAAATTAAAAAAAATCTTTTTTGGTCTGAACACAATTCTAATAAAACTTATGACAGACTAAATTCACTTTCACGGGTAACTCTTTTTTTTAAATAAACCTCTAACCTCTTCACCCTTGTGCTTCTAACCCTCACAGACTTCATGAATTAATGTCCATCTCCTAAATATTTGGTCACATGATCAATTTCTTTTACCATTTCCAAGCAACAGGGGGTGGCTCAACTTACCCTTTGGCTAAACTTACCCCACTCTCCCCTATTGTATTTAGCTTTCTAAGTGGTATTTTAACAATAAGCCAAATGCCTATTTTGCTACATGGTCATGCAAAATTAAAATAACTACGAGTCGACTTGATCATTTTTGTTTGTGTCCCCAAAAAGCGACGCAATTGGAAACCGACTCGTCTATTTGTGAGATTTAGTGGAGCGTTGAGTATGTCAGGACTGGCAAAGTGCAAACTTGGCGTTGCTCGTACCCTGCAGTCTCTCTCTCTCTCTCTCTCTCTCTCTCTCTCTCTCTCTCTCTCTCTCTCTCTCTCTCTCTCTCTCTCTCCATCACCCCGTGCGAGGACTCGAGCTAACGTGCACTCGCCGCGCGCTCCCCTTACAGTTGAACAGAGGGTGTAATCCATAATTCAGTCCCAGCACGGGACTAGCCCTCAGTCTCTCCACTTCATCTGTCAAACCACGGAGCTACTGCAGCCTCTACTCAACCCCGGAGACCAAGGCACCGTGGAGGACATTTCCCTGCTCCGGAGCGGATGGAGGATCATCCTTGAAGAAGGACGAGGGCGGTGCTCGCTGCAGCTTTTGCATGACTTCCAGCGGCCGAGGAACAAACATTGAGCGGTTATCTTCAAGAGACGTAAACATTGCCATGCCCTGCTTCATGCGCCACCTCCTTCCACCATCCTCCCTCTCCTCCGCTGGTCCAGGACATAAGCAGCTGTTTTAAGAGGGATCTCAGGAGGGACATGACGCTCCTGTCAGCGTGAATTTTTTTGCAGACGTGGTGAAGTTGTGTCCGGGATAGGAGGCTGCAGCGGGCCACAGTCTGCACTCTCTCTACCCTGCATCCTGACTTTGCTGTGTCCGTGTTTTGCTGCCATGCTGCAGGCAGCATCCTCCGACCTGTTTCCGACTTGAGCGTCACTCTATGGGATTATAAACAACTTCATGAAGCAGAAAACAGGATATTTCACCTCTTTGTGTTTTCAAGCATTCACTTCCTATCTTCAAGCATTCACTTCTCTGTTTCTTCTGAGTGATAATGAACATTTTGTTTGGGGAAAATTGTTTTGTTGCTCATAGAGCTCAACTTCTCAGTCTCAGATCACATTTTCTCAGTGAGATGTGACCAGCTGCAGACATTTTAATGAGTTTAGTGTCTCTGACATTAATCCAACCTCCTCTGAAGGACTCCTCAGTGGGACCAGTCTTGTTATTATCACAGCTCACTGTAAAGCAGCACCATGGGGGCCAAACAGACCAAAGGCCAGGAGCCTGGAGGAGCAAGCCCACAGCACAGCTGGAAGAGGACGCCGACCAAGGAGCGAGGAGACATTCTGGCCTCCCTCATGCTGAAATCAGGGGACCGGCTGAACCGTGGGGGGACGCCGCCGCCACCCTATCAGCGCCGTATTGGTATGATTCAGGAGATGATGATGATGGCCAAGCAAGGCAAGCAGGACGAGGCGACAGAGATGCTCAAGACCCTCAGACAGGTAACTGCTCGGTGTTTGATTGTGGGTGTTTATTTAGGTCAGGGGTCACAGGTTCTCCTCAACATCTCTGATCTAAGTGAGAGTATGTGGGTCAGTCAGTCTGGTCCCAGTTGTCAGTGTAAACTTTTTCAAGGACCACTCTATCCTGGAGACCTCACATATTCAGACCCAAAATTGTTAGTCCAATTGAACTTACTGACTCGAGCTTAGCCCCGCCACCAAAAAACTATCGTGCAGTTTCCAAAACACAAAAGAGTCTGGAAGTTTGTTTTCATCAAATTAGGCCAATTTTCACATCCACAGTTGTTATCAGAACCACTGCACAAATACCTAAGCATCTTTATCATGTGTATGACTTAATCCAGACCCCCTGGTCGGCAGGACCTGTTGTCTGCACAACACTTTGACGGCGTTGAGACCGCTTTCATTTATATTCGCTCGTAGCTTTTTAGACACTTGTAGCATCTGGACGACTGTCAGGCAGCTGCTGCAGAGAAAAGGAAGAGCTGAACACCAGCAGACTGAAAGAATCTGCTGTTGTGAGAAAGGGAAGAAAAACAGGAAAAAGAGCATAGTACTAGTCAAATTGGGGATTTGGAGAGCTGAAAAAAGAAAGGCTGTTTAAAACTGTGATCAGTAAACATGGAGAGTAGCTTTGACTGAAATGAAAAAGAACAAAAAATAGAGGCAATAACAGCGATGCACAGAATACATATGCTGCCTGTGTTGACTGTTCATTCCTCCATGACTCAACCTCAGAGCACAGAGCCCGACATACTCAGACACACTGAAACACCGCTGCTTCCAGGGTTTATTGTTTGGGCTTTAGAGATTTATATCCGCTCCGTTCTGTTAGTATTTACAACTCCCTCATCAAACACATAAACATAGTTAATCCTTCAAACGGTGGCAAACAGTGTACACATGCTGACCAACAGAGGACACCTCTCCATCCATCATTATTACGAGAGGATTAAGATTAGTGATACTTCAGGGGAGGGGAAGCGCTCTTTACATGACACAGGAAAGGGGTTAGCAGGATTCCCACTAAGCAATGATACACACAAGGTGAAAAGTGGACTCAAGACAAGTTGTAAATATCAAGCTTAAGGTGCTGGAGAGGATTGTTTGGCATATCAGCAGCTTGTGAGGTAAATTTGTAAATGTGGAAGATAAACTGGTTTCAGCCTATTGAGACGAAGTGCTCCCTTTCAGTTTCAGATAAATGCAAATTAGATAAATTCATCAAGTTTTCATCATTGGCCTGTTAAATGGAACTGCCTTGTCAAAAAGATGAACACTGCGTCTCTGCATCCTTTTGAACAAAAGTAAAGTCAAAACCAGGCTATCCATTGCTACGTCAATTTTTACAGTATAAATCACCAATTAAATATAAACCTCTAAAAAAAAAAGGCAATTTGAAAGACGTACAACTGAAAGGACTTCAAAAAACAGAAACTGTTAGTTTGGTCATGTCCCATCTGATAACATGGAGGGGACGGACCTTATACAGCAGCCAGTCAGCAGGGGGAGCTCCAAGGGTTTTGTCTTTACTTTTGAGGAGCTATTATGTCCTACATGTTTCAAACAGTCAATAACAGGGATGTAAACCAGTGATTGACAGATTTTTCAGGCACTTTTTGTGGTTTTCTGATCATGACACCAAGATTGAACTTCTACTAGAAGGAGCTACACAGCTTTATAAAACTGCACATTGCTGAACACAGTGGGTGTCTTCATGCTGGAACGCAGTTTAAACCTCGTTTGATCCAAAAACAGACCTGGGAGGCATACGGTCTAGATGTCACAGAGATTAAAAAATTCCCATAGAACCACAGGGCTCTGTGGCTTCACACTGTAAAGATTACACTGTGGCTTTCACAGTTTGCTTTTGATATCATGTCCTGGCTCTCATGTATCACCTCTAGGTCCACAGGGAGGAATTCTCACTCTGGAGGAAATGTTTGAACAGGTCCATGATTTCAGCGCTCCTCAGAATTTATTGAAAATATCAGACCACTTCTTAGACCTTCTTCTAGTAAAAAAACTAAAATCAATTTAAAACTAAAATTTCATGACTGCATGTGTGAAGGAGAGTAAGCTAAAGGTTTACATTAGAGGTCGTTTTTCTTTAATCATGACTTTTTGGAGAATACTTCTCTCATAGATAGAGAAACAACACTGTTGGAAATTCATCTGACCAAAGCAACTTAAGATATCAGACCACAGGTTGTTTCCTCTGTCTTATCATTGTAACATATTTGTTTAGGGTTGTTTGCTCTTTAAAACCTCATCCATTAAGGCTCCAGATACAGCTACTGAGAGATATGTGGTAAGCTACGAATCTTCTGTCAGCACTTAGTGGATCATTGCTCCTGCCATTAAAGGACTTATTGTGACGTCACACTCGGTGTGGGAAGCATGTACATTGTTATAATGTCTCACTTCTCAGGTTAATTGGAGGCAGACCAGAGAAACAATGCAGTTTAGAATTGTGTCTGACTTTTCATCTGTGTCCCACAATCTGCAGCTGAACCCAATGACCCTGTTTTGTGAATTTATAGGGAAAAAACATTCAAAATAAGTTTCTAGGTGAGATAGTACTTGGTTTGAGATTGCATTAATAGAATTGTGCATAGCTATGCTTAAAGTTTTTCACCACACCAAAGCTGTAGTAGTGCAGCTTCAGTGCTGTGATGTAGGTGTCTTGGTTTAGCATTTAATCCTGTCAATTGGAGACCTTTTTTTTTCACGATAAAAATCACTTAAAGAAATTAGGCAAAGTTAAAAAGATGTTTGGTGGCTAGTGCTGTGGCTAGGACCCTATATGTACTGTTGATGAAGTTAGGTGCTGTTCTGAGCATTATTTGTGGCTATAGAGTGGCTTTTTGGTTGAGGTTTGTTTATAGCTCCTCAGACCACTGTGTATTGCTATCCTGCAATTGTTACTAAAGATGGTTTAACTAGAGAAGCAAGCGGTCAGCAGCGGGGTGTCTAACGCGGTATTACAGTGTGTTTTACCCTAAATTAATTTTACGCCGGAATATGCCTTTAAGGCTCCTGCTTGTGAGTGTTTTAATTTACAACAATGAAAAAGGCTAAAATTCATATTAAAGCTTCTTTATGATAAACAAAAGCAAACGAGACAATTAGTGACAAGATTGTCGAGTTTTACACTGTAATATTTAATGCGTATAAGTTATGTGAGAGGGTACGTGTCAGAGGAGCGGCTGTAGACAAAGCAGTTTTTATATTTTACACCAGATTATTACAACAAAATATACAGTATATTTGAGTGTCAGAAGACATGACATTAGTTCCTGCAATCACTGTTTTGTCCACAAGGGGCGCCAAAATTTACACATACCAAAAGTTCAATACAGGGACTAAAAGTATTGGACTGAAAGTATCCAGTTCGCAGGGTCACACATCGAATCAAGTCATGTGGTCTCACTTCTTTTAACAGGGATATAACCGTAATTTAATGGTAGAATGAGAAACTTACTTATGCACCAACAGTTTCCCTAAAAAAGCTGATTATTAAGAAGTATAGCGACAGGATTGAGGCTAAAGAAGTCATGCCCACTGAAATAAAAATAGCCACGGAAAATAAACATTACTCTTGCTAAAGTAGTGAGCTGTAAAAATAATTATGCTTGTGTAAAAATTTCACTTTTCCCCACTGTTCACAGTTATTGTGAAGTATTAAAGTGACTGAATGCTAACGTTAGCTGTGTTCTGATGCTAGCAAACAAGTTGTATTGACTAATCTGCGTTTTATGGATGCAGCTAATCTACAAAGGATGTACAGAGTTAAACAGTGTTATTTAACACTTAAAGCACCAGGATTTTTGTGGAATTATCACATAATCTCTGTCATTGATACAAAACTAGTCAGAAGATGGTAAACCCCATGCAGAAATTCATCCCTGATGTCAGGAGAAATAAAACAGACTTCTTCAGGGGTTCAAATGTTAATAACATGCATGGTTTCTTGTGCTGTGGTCTGATCAGAAGAAAAGGTGTGAGGGTGTGAACAGCGGCTCTCATGGCTTAGCTTTGATCAGCTTCGTGACGAGTAGAGGCAGAGATCATGACCTCTGAGGGATTTTTTTTTCTCAGCTGTTAGTGGAGCTGTGGATTAGAGAAAAGGAAAATGAGCGTGATGCTCCTCAACTGGAGTAGACTAAGATGAAGGGATACAACCATGTTTCAGACTGCAGGATGAACCTGTTCTTTCTTTCCAAAGGCCACATGAATAATGGACGCAGCCATCATCTCGTCATTCAGCAGTTTGTTTACCACCAGGTCTGTCATTTAGATACGCTATGTTGGTTTTCTCAAGAAGAGACCATATTTCTCAACTGGAGAAGAACTGGGGTTAGCAGTTTATAACTGTGGCTGATTCATTAGCTAGTTTACTGTCATATCTCCCACCAAGCTGTTCATTTAGTAGACTAAGTAAGCTAAAACAGATTTGGGAAAGCAGCTCCCATCTGCCGTTAACTTGTGACTTGTTACAATCTTGTACGACTTACAAAAGGCACCTGTTTGATGTTGAGGCTGCATTCCTGCCCTAACAAAATAAACAGTGTCTCTCAGAGTCTCCTTTGGTAGCCGGGTAATCATATGGCTTCATGGTCTGGCTGAAATGTACTCTTGTAGAATAGTACATGATGGACAGATCACACAATGAATTGGATGAAGACAATTATAGAGGAAAAAGGTCAGAAGTGAGGGAAAATTTTCAACAGACACTGACGGAGGAGCAGAAAAAGACAGTGATTACCAAGACAATTCTCTTATTCAGCTCCTAAAGAGTGGGGCATAATGATGCAGAAATGAGAGAGAGGGTAAAAAAGAGTTTATTTGTGAAGGAAGTCACCTCTTTTGCTGGTTTTCCAGTTCTCCTCCACGTTGCTGGGAAACCGTGGCGGTGGCTGGACTGCTCTGACTACACAGACTGATTAGTCAAGCAGGAACTCTGTTAGGAGCTAATGGGAAGGCCACTTTCTCAATCAGCGCTCTCCAATTAACTGGAAACCAAAGCTGGATTATTTTCCCGTAAGGTTGATTACGAATAGCACCTTTAGAAAACCTGCAAATGTAATCCATCTGATCCTCTCAGTGATCTGCTCTTAACAGCTTCATGAGGTTGTAACTCACATTGTTCAAGGAAATGTAAAAATGACATAAAATTAGAAAAATCTTTGTACTGTAAAAACCATGTATTATACAGTCTGTGCTTCTTATGCACTGTCCTTAGTCTTAGGCCAGAATTGCACCTCCTGCTCCATCACAGTGCATAGAGATTTTCACTTTGTCTGTTTTATTTTTTCTGCATCGACTAGTCAGGAAGTCAGACACAAAAACAATGTTGACAGCAAATCATGTTTCACTTAGGTACACCAATGAACAGCCTCAGTTAGCAGAGCCAGGTCTGAAGTCAGCAGGTCAGAGGTTTTTTGGAGCTAATCATGGGGGTGGAAAACCATTGATTGTGTAATGATTGTGGAAAATCATGGGTTTCGTGACTGCTCTGTGTTACGTTAAAAATTGTGTTTCATAAGTGCCCTCCATCATACGTTCAGTTCTGTACTGTACTTCATATTCCAGCCTTTCTTTGGTAGTAGCATTGTTGTTGTTTTTTTGCTTTTGATTGGTTCGGTCTTGTTTGACTGCACGATGAATCACGGCAGAGTGCTGTCGGTACAGTCTGTCCCATCAGCTCCCGTTTTAAGTTCTGTCTACTGCATTTTAGACACACAGAGAGAGTAAGAGGGTTGTTCCAGTTTTGAGTGCTGTCATATGCTAGAATGGCGAGACACTGACATAGTGTTCAGACTGAAGTGAAAATATCAAAGCTGTGTTATTTAAGCAGTTACATGGTGACACAACCGACAAAGACTTTGGTGCCACATAGTTTAAAAACATGCTTTAGTTTTGGTGTGAACACTGAATGTTAAAAACTGCATCTCAATTATGTCACACAGCCTTTAGAAGGCAAGATCTCACGGACACAGATGTTGTAGTGTCATGGTCAGGGCCACTGCACTTCACCATGAGCAGGTTTTCTAGTTAAAGAAGAGCCTATATATTTTTTCTCTAGTTTTAAACACTTGAGTGTTTGTGTTTGCTGTTGTGTTCGTAGTTCTCTTTGTGTGTTTCACCAGTTTACCCTTCACCGTTTGACAATTTCCAATGAACAACTTGAATGGAAAACAACATTTTAAAAACGCAGAGATTTACCTCATTAATTTCAGACCACACTGCAAGACATTTAATGAAACATTTTACCACACTACATAGTAAGACATAACTTTTATGTTTTAAAACTTCAGGGCTACTGTCCTTTTCTCTGGATATGATCTCGAGAAAAGGTGAGCCACATATTTTCTCCCTTTTTTACCAAAAGAGCTCCTCTTGGGTGTTTTCTGTGTATGTCTGCAGCACCTTCTTTGATTTCACCAGTTTTGCCTTTTGACAGTGCAATTTGTAGATTTCAATACAACGTTTCAAATTAATCATTAACATAAAAACATTTGACACACAATTATAGAAAAACAAAGATTAAACTTTCAGAAAACACTACATCCCAAAAAAGAGAGAGACAATTCACAAAACTGCTTGTCACGTCACATGATAAGAGAAATAAGACCACAGGGTTAGGGTTAGGGCTGCTGTGTTTTAAAACTTAAGGACCACTGTACTTTTCTCTGTATGTGATCTCTAGCTACGGTGAGCTTCATATTTTTATGTCTTACGTATTTACCAAACAGCAGCACTTTAACCTTCACGCTTGTGTCTGAGCCTCATATCTATGTGCTTTGCCACCGTCAGACCCCGCTTTGATCTTGACCTCCACTAATGAGAGAGGAGCTTCTAATGAAAGACGAGCCCAGACTGTTTACTGGGACTCTGTGTGCGTTCACACTATATCCTCCCTTTCATTGAGTTTCACCGTCTGTTGATCTCACTGCAGACTTCAGCAAACATGCACGCACCTTCTGTAATAGCATTGTTGTTGGGTTTTCACTGGTTTCATTTGGGAAGAACAATCCAGCAGATTGATAATTCATTCAAACCTTTATTTATTCTTGAAAGGACATTGAGGTTTCCCTCATTTTCAATGTCGTCGAGAGCACAGACCTCATATGATCACAGAATCAAACAATCAATCAAACAATCACAACAGCAAAGGAATTAATGAAAACAGTTACAAACAGAGGAGCAATGGTCAATAATTAAAGTCTTAAACTCTGTAAGAGAGGGAAAGGCTGTCATCTTTAGAGATTGTTGGAGTAAATTCCATGAGTGAAGGGCATCGAATGAAAATGCCAATTTACCGAGTTCAGTGTAGACTCGAGGAACTTTCAGAGTTAGTGAACCAGAAGAACGAGTCATGTAGGAGCAATCATAGAACTTTAACAGGTTTGTGAGGTAGGGTGGTAGCCTGTTTGTAAGGGCTTTGAAAATATACAGAAACCAATGTTTATTCCTTCTCTGATCAAGTGATGGCCACCCAACTTTCTCATAGAGGATGCAATGATGAGTTTTGTACCTATAACCAGTTATGAATGGGAGAGCAGAGTAGAAAACTGAGTCCAGAGGCTTGAGAGTTGAAACTCCAGCATGTCTGTATATTATATCACCATAGTCCAGGACAGACAGGAACATGACCTCCACGATTTTTTTTATGAAATGACAGTGGAAAAACATGCTGTTTCTGTAAAGAAAACCAATTCTCTGACGTAACTGGGTGACAAGAGTACTTATATGTTTGAATGTGAATTCCTCATTAAGCCGTATCCCAAGATATTTAAAGTTAGTGACTCTTAATTCTTGATCCATTGGAAGTAGATTTCTTTATGTTTTCAGATGTAACATTCCTAGCCCTGGAGAAAAGCATGAATTTTGTCTTGCTTACATTTAGTACCAGTTTAAGGTTAATAAGAGACTCTTGTAGAGTGTTCAAAGCAAGTTGCAGGTTATCAGTGGCAGATTGTACAGTATCTGCGACACAATAAACAATAACATCATCTGCATAATGATGTACATGACAATTTTGCAGATTAGCGACAATGTCATTGATATAAACAGTGAAAAGCAAGGGCCCCAAAACTGAACCCTGTGGCACTCCTCTATCTATCAATAAAAATCTGATTTAGCTTGACCTATTTTAACACACTGAGATCTCTCAAACAAATAACCCTGAAACCATGCATGTGAACCTTCATCCAAATCAATACTGGATAGCTTTTTTAATAGTAAGAAGTGATCGACTGTGTCAAAAGCTTTCAACAGATCTATAAGGAGAGCAGCGCAGTGTTGCCTCCTGTCTAATGCAGATATTATGAATTAATTTTCATATTACAAGGATAATATGACTGGCTTGTCCTCTCACTCATCCTCATAGACTCACACTTTTTGAGAAGAACCTGGTTTGCAAAAAGCATCAAAACATTGCACTTTTGTCTCTTGTCAAACTGAACATTTTGCAGTGAAGAAAAGGAAACTGTGGTGGTTCATAAAGGTTGCAGATGTGAATGCTCCTGGGTTCTTTGAGGTGAAAGCTTGACATTTTAGGAAAAGGTTACTGGCTGTCGCTGACACTTAAATGAGGATTTTGATAGGACCTGCTGATTAACTGCTTGCAGAAATTAGGAGCCAGTTAGCCTGGCTAAACATGAGGCTGTAAAAGGGGGGGGAAACGCATAACCTGCTGCTACCTTCTGTAAGATTTGGTGAACAATTTCTTTGTGTCGCCATCTAATAGCAGTATCAAGTGAGTGGATTTGGTGTTATTGTAGTTAGACAAATACAATAAGTAGAGTTTTGAAAAATATTCTTGATTCACATCTGAACAGAATTATAGTCTTCTTTGCAGCTGGTGAAGCAGCACCACTCACATGGGGTTAGTTTAAGGAGTGAATCACCTTTTGACGTCAATGATCAGTGGGATATGTAAAGCCTGTAATTTACTCAAGTTTCCCAGCATCACTGGTTGAAAATGTTGAGGTGCTGAATGGCAGCCATGTTGTCTTTTAGGGCAGCACACCTCTCTACAGCAGCCTTTAGCTACAGGTGGCTGGAAATCGATTAAATTCAGTCATCTAGACATTTACATCCTGTAAACTTTCAGAGAGCATGTGCATAAGAAGCCTGAGGACAGACTGTAGAAAGTTATTAAGTACATGTCATATAGATTTAGAAATACTGATTTCCATATGCACAAGTGATTTGGTTGCCAAGCAACAATGAATGGTGCACCACCTGTTTTGTAGGCGACATTGTTTACAAAGGCGATATATCCATTTAAAGTACAGAAAATATTTCCAACCCCACGCTGCAAAGCATGACATGAGTCTAATCATTCTTACGCATCTGGATCTTTGGGTGGATTCCAGTTAACTTTTTCTGCAACTGCATTTCCTTCAGAGTTTATAGTGTGTTTTTGACTGAGTGGTAACTTAAGATAAAACACAACTAACTAAGTAACGTAATGAATAGGATCCCTTGCTATGTGACAGCATGTTAGTGCCAACTAAAGGGGGGGCAACCGTCAATATCAGGTTTATAAATGCAGATGCCCTCCATGCAGGAGATCCCCAGGTAACACTAACCACATGCAAATAAGGCTGATGTAAATACTGTCACATTATTAAGAATTACTCTGTGTATATGAGTATATTGGTTGCACCAGTGAGAGGGATGCAGCTCACTTTTTAGATGACCAGAGAGGTGTGTCATGCTCCAAAATTTTATCACAAACACACAACCATAATAAAAACAGTCAATAGAGCCTAAGGAGCCTTTAAGGTTATTAAGTTACTGTTGGTTTTGATTGACACGATTTGTCATTTACTTGGTAAAATCAGATAAAAATATAAACTAGTTTTTGTTGTTGTTTCTTGTTTTTGACCTGATTCTTACTTTGTTATGTAATATCAGAGTTATATTAACTCTCATAACCTTTTATTTTTAGCTGAACAGATTCAAGGGAGTTACGGTCTTGAAATATCTTCAGAGAAATGACATCACAGCAAACAAAAATTCTGATGTATGCACCGGCAGACTCAAGAATTCAAGGATTAATAACATCCCTCAGCTCTGTGCCTGTCCTCCCTGACTGGTTTACGGCTATCCTTCATATTTTTCCTCTTCCCATGAAGTTTCCGATCTAGGTCAAAGAACAGTGATCAAAGGAGACATGTCGGATCGGTTTTCTTGACAGCATCAAAAAATGAAACACCCTTAATGCATCCTGTGATTGAGTGATGTCAGCTGGAAACTGTGGGAGTCTGTGCATCCTGTTCATCACAACATGCACCTGTTGATTCACCAATCATAGGTTTGTCAGCTGCTATGTTGGTATTTAAGTCACTCCTATCTGAAAATACAGCAGCTGAGAGCCTGTGTGCCAATCAGCCACTAATCTGCCCATGCAAAACAAAAGGCGGCCTGGAAACCTCAGTGAGTCATACCTTTCTGTAGCAGACCGTGCATCACCCCCCCCCCCCCCTCTCCTTTTTCCCTCTCTCTGTCTCTAAACATAGTCACTCTAGACACACAAAATCATATCTATGGCCACTATGAGCCTGCACTTACCTGTGGACTAAAAAAGCATTTTCCCAGAATGTGATTCAAGCTCACTGGTATTATCAGCACAAACAGTGTTGACACAAAGGCAAACCCATTACGTATTGTTTGCAGGAGCAGACTGCCCTAGGGTACCTACCATCTGAATTGATGTCCTTTTACAGGAGGATGTACTATCCAGGTGTGTGTTTGTATTTATCATTTACATATGAAAGACAAAGTCATGTTCATAAGGACGTCATGAACTTGTTTGTTTTGCCTATTTTTTAATTTAGAGTTTGAATTCTGTCATATCTTAGTCATTGGGAGCTAGGAATGACTGAATGTTGGAGGAGGGTAAAACTGCAGTTCTTCAGGTGTCCACATGAAGAAGGCTCGGGTCAAACCCAAAGCTCCAGTGAAGAGGTTTTTTTTAATGTCTGTGGAATAGACTGAGATTCATATTGATGCCTTTCTGTGATACTCTACAGCAAACAAGATCATTCACAACAACTTATGCAAGTGGGTAGGGGGACAGACAAGCACCTGAAGAAACAGCCCTGTTTTTACACTTAACGGTTTGTTATCTACAATAAAAGATATGTTTAGCTGTCAAGAGTTAGCACAGTGATATTTTTTGTCAGAAGACACAGTTAAAGCATGTAGGGGACAAGGTAAGCAAGGAGAGCAGTCTCCCTAGGGTGCGCCAAAGTCACCGCAAGCCGAAAGTTCCTTACAGGAGCTTTAATGAAAACTTTTACCAACCTGGTGCAATAAGGATCTGTAACCATCAACAGCAAAACTATGAAATTAAAAACCACATCATCTCTTGAACTTTGTATTAAAGTTAGCTCTAAGCATGCAAATGTATGCTTTTATTCCCTTTTCTAAAATTTCAGGTTTTAATACGTTATTTGATTTTTGAAAGAGATGATGGGACCTCATGATAGACGCTCTGTTGACCAATGTGGGCTCTGCAGAAAGGCAAGAGAAAAGCAAGTAGCAACAATGAACACAGTTGTGTGCTAGTTTAGTGTTTCCACAGTTCAAAAATGAAAAAAAAAATCTGACATTTTATGTTAGATTTCTCCTCCTACCATAAAAGGTTAAGGGCCTGTTTCCATAAACTCCCTTTCTTTGCACGGACAGCACGTGTTTCTACGAAATTATTGCAGTGTTTTGTGTTTTCACAAAAATGCCCTCAGGTACATAGAGCAAGAGGCCAATGTTCACTTCATGAAAGCCAAGGTTTGGTACGCAGGAGGTCAAATACTCACGCAAAGGTATTGAAATGAACCGGCATGGAAGGAGGGAAGGGTAGGAAGTCAGTGAGGTAAGACGAGGAGAGTGTCAAAAAAACAGGAAGCGTAAAATAGGAAGGAATAAAAATGACTATTTTGAGGTCTAGTGCTTTTCAACATTATCTTTGACAGATGCTGCTGTATAAAAGTAAATATGAAGCACAGTGGGCTTTTCAAAACAGACCTGACAGTCAATACTCTAAGATGTGGAAGAGCTGCGGGATAACTTTTGTAGCCTAGCAACAATGAGCGCCAGTGAGAGGCGCTGTAAGTTAGAGGTACAGTGGATGCTGCCAACAACGAAAACTGGATGTAGGCTGGAGTGACTGGATGAAGGCCCTGAAACTATGAAACCAAGGCAGTTTAGCATTTTCTAAGTGTCCATAATGTAAAAACACTTTTAGAGGAAGATGTTTAATGTCACTCAGGGAACCCTCAGTGAACGTTTAAATTTGGAGTCCAGATAAATAAATGTCTCTTCTCCTCAGCTGATTCAAACAAGATCTATGTTAATGTCTTCATCTATGAGGCGCATTGCCAAGTCTTTTTCTGACCACTTTTCACACCTCACCTGGAAGCTTAGTCTCCATTTTGCACTCTGCAGAAGCTAAGAGCTCGTACCAGCTTCTCTCATAATCTAATTGGCAGATTGCCATTAAAAGAGCACCGAGGGAACCTGTGACCTTTATTTTACTCCCACACTCAGGGCCAACTTTAAATGTTGCTGAAAACCCGACTTTAAGATCACCTTCATATCACAGTGTCTGTGTCATGCTGCTGTGCCTTCAGGGGGATTTACTGATGCATTTGGCCTTAAATTGTATCCCCCCCCCCCAACAAAAAAACATAAATCTGAATATTCTCACTCAGCTCAGTGTTGACTCAGCTTTGAGTCTGAAGCTGCATCTCTGTGACATTCCTCTAAAGCGGCTGTGGTCTAATCCTCTCCTGTCTGAAGCGGTGCTTTCAGTTATGTTGACTCTTTAAGATTTAACCGGACTGCTCGTCATGCGGGAAGCTGCCAACAGGTTTATGCATAGCCGCCTTTGATGGATCGAGTGATGTGACAAATTTTGATTTTGATTCCCTTCTCCAGCAGCTGGACTGTCATGTAGCAGAGCGCCATGCAACAGGCTCTAATTTGATGTTTTAAGGTTCGGATGGTTTACTTAGAGCAGCATGGAGAACGTGAAAGCCTCACACACACCAGAGAGTAGGAGTGTGTGTGTGCATATCTGTGTGCTCGAATGGTTTTCAGCCTTTGTCCTCTTCATAAAAAATGTAGTGTATGTGATGAACAGGGCTGTCAGCACGATTTTAAAAGCTGATCGATCATTTAAATAAAAGACAGGATCACTAGTTCTCTGAGGGCATTTTTTTTTGTCTGTTCTGCCTATTTGTGCACATCATAAAAGACAGCCATGGCGTAGCTCCCAGCACTCTCAGGTGCATTATTAAAGACACCGCAGTCACAGTTACAGACGCTGCTGGAGTAAAAGAGATAAACGAAACCGAAAGAAACTCTTTTTGTTCACTCCATTGTCTCTCTTGTCTAGACTGTTTTACGAATACACCCCTGAAAACTCATGGTATAAGAGCCATGTTAAAGCTCCTGTGAGGAGTTTCTGATTGGTTATGAAACAGACTGAAATGAACAGTTTAGCATCTCTATGGTATACAACAGAAAGTGAGACTATTAACAAAAAGATGGACAATGTCTGTGCATAATTTTGGATGCCTGAAACTGATGTAAGGGGGTAGGTACGCTGAGGAAACCGTCTCAGTTATTTGACCCACATTAAGATATTCATGGTGAGTCAGTCAAAATCAGCAGCATTAAGAGTTACCACTTTGTCCACAAGGGGCACTGAAGTCGACACAGACAACACAGTCCATCACAGGAGCTTTAAATTTTCTTTTCAAATAGGTTCACTTTTTTTTTTTTTAGAATACAGACATCATGCAATGGGGAAAAAAAATTGTAAAATAAAGTCGAATATTATGAGAATAAAGTTATGTTTTGAGAATTAACGCTAAGGAAGGAACTTTTGGTTTGTGTCTGTTTTGGTGCCTCCGATAGACAAAGCAATCTTTTCCTGCCATCTTAAGTGCTGATGTTTGACACAAAATCTTGTTCTGTTGATTTTTGATGGTCTAATGTGTCCTTTATTTTAAACATTTTATGTGGACATTGTAAAAACAGCGCTGTCTCTTTGCCTAGAAGGCCGACACCTCCTCCCTTACACTGGTTTTGGCCATTAAAAACTAAAATGTGACTCTCATGGTCTTGTTTGCTTTTGGGTAGAATGAAGTTAATGAATAGGCATTTATATTAATTTCAGCCTATTTCATTAATGTCAAAAAACTCCAGACAGGAGTTTTAAGCAGAAATGGAATTGTAGTTGTTGTTTGGTGAGCAGCCAACCAAAATGAGGAACGTGGAGTGTCCTGTAAATTGTCTGCATATTTAACGACTTATTTCTCGTAACACAATGACTTGTAACATAATGGCTTTAGTCTTTTAAAATAATGACTTTATTCCTGATGTCTTAATGCTTTTTTCTTAATACTCTGCACCTCTCCCAAAATTTTCCAAAAGCATTTATTCACATTTAGCCCTCAAAGTGTTTAGTCTTCCCTGTTGGACCAGTGGAGGCAGGAGAAGGTCCCAGGAGAAGTTGATAACATGAAAACATACTCAGAAAGCCACAGTACAACATCAACAACATGACAACAGATGAAGCAGCAGAGATCTGCGCTATAGTGACAGTTTTTGAATTCATAACATTGTAGGCTTGATGTGCAGACATCTTGACTGTCAACCTCAGAGTTTTAATTCTTCGTGTTACATGTTGATCATCTGGTTTCACACCAGTTGAATGGTAAAAAGTCACCCACAAGGAAAGCGTAACAGAGATGAGGATGAGAGAGAAGAAGGCGGTGCTCCCGGAGAGAGGTTCTGAGGTGAAGGGCAGAAAATGTCAGTGGGAGAAAAATCCCTCAGCGTGGCTCTAACTTTGAACTGAAAAGTTTAGATGATTTACACACCTTCTGTTTGAAAGAGACCTGCCAGTGAACCTTGTCTTTTTAATATTGATTACGATTGATCATCATTACCTATGATGAGCTTCATGAATTAGCAGGCAGCTCTTCTCTGTGCAGCATAGAGGGTGAAACACTCCCGTGACTTTTTACACTTGCTCTGTAAAAGTTGTGTTTTAAATTGTGATGCAAACTGACTGTACAGAGAAACCAGCAAGTTTGTTTTGTAATTTGTGTCATTGGTTGTCACATGCAGACATAAAGTCCATCATAACTAGGGGAGCATAATGTCCAAAGTGAAGTAATGTTACAGGAATGACTTTTTCACTCATTTGGCCGTTCAGTGAAAAGCTGTTTATTTAATGGAGTGTTGTTTGTTATAGTGCTGATTCTCATGCCTGATTGCCCCTATTTAGCCTAATAGCTGCAAATGACTGCCTTTACTCCCATTAATGGACCAACAGCAATGTAGAGGTATGTAAAATGTGACAAAATATTATGATAAGGTGGTAATTATTCTGCAGCAGGGCTGTTTTCAGCCAGGCCAGATTTGCATACCAGGATATTAAGTGGGACATTTGGAGCTGCAATCAAAATATCTTTTTCTGCTTTTGCTCAAAAGATTTGTTATAAATTTTGTTTCATATTTTGGTCACATACAGTATCTGCCACAGGCACATTGAAGTGCAAAACCATGTTAAACCAGCACACAGCGTTGTCATTGCATGGACCGATGCATGCCCTCACTTCTTCAGTTTGTGCATGGGAACGTGATGTTCTTTCATCAGTGCAACTCAGTCGCTGCAAGTAAGGCACATAGGTTTGTGTTCAGAGTTGGCTAGTAAACAAATAAATACTCTGCAGTTCAGGCAGAGTTGAACTGCTGGTTTTTATTGGTTGTTTGTCACTTAAGTGTGGATAATGAGATTGAAAAAAACAAAGATATCAGGCTTTATGAGCAGGACTACCTGGTTTAACCATCATTCTGATCAGTGCTGCACGGTGCAGCTCTTGACAAAGATGGAAATGAAGTTAACTGTCTCTCTCACAAGCACAGTGTATGTGCTTTACTATTTTTTATACCGGATTTATGTATGCTTGTTGGCTTAAGGCCAATCAGAGGTTGCATGCATGTCTGATTTAGCTTGAGGACCATTAATAGTCACTACATTGCAACACAATAACAAAATCATGTGATGAAATTTTCATCTACAACATAGGCTGTGAAAACAGGCTCTCTGTTATGGTACAGGTGAAAGTAAACTGTCGATTAAAGATGATCACGTGGCTTTTTATGGAAGAAACCCAGAACATGTTCCCAAAGCAAAGCAGCTGGTTGAAGACCTTCACTCTTCCTCATCCAACAGATTATCAATGGGCCATGACAACCAGCAAAATGCCATCAGCCTTCGCCATTTTTTGTCTCTTTGTTTACCTGCCACATCCGGGTGGCTGCAGCAGAGATAGAAAGGATGATGGATGGCACATTCCTTCCCTTTGCAGAGGATTTTCCATTTATTCACAGCATAAATAACATGCAGGATGATGCTACTGACCGGTAATCATTGTTTAAACTCATCAACAGGGGAAGTTGTCTTTTTTAAAGCCAATCAGGGCATCTTTTATGTGACAATGAGGAGAGTCAATAATTATATAGGGGGAAAATGTGATCTACATGTGTGAATAGTAATTTATTTTCTATATTTCTTCTCATAGGTTGGATTCTGTGCTAGCTGTGTTTAAATTTTCCTCTTTTCGTGGTTTTGTAAGGCTACATTCAGTTTCTGCTGTGTGAGTAAAGTGTGTTATATAACTAGAGCGGGCGTTCCTCTTACTATAGGGACTGTCTGTACACTTGTGTAAGTCAGGATATTGTGTTCTTATTCAATGTGTCTGTGTGTCTCTGTGTGTGTGCAGGATCTGGGCATGGAGTCGACATCTCTGGATGACGTGCTGTATCGCTACGCCAGCTTCAGAAACCTGGTGGACCCTATCACACATGACCTGATTATCAGCCTGGCACGATACGTCCACTGCCCCAAGACGGTATAACACACTCTTGTACACACCTATATCTCACTCCAATGTGCAGAAACAGCCTCACAGCTAAGGTACACACACTCACGCATGCTCACACACGCAGCCGCTCTGTCAGCTGACTCATTCTGTCTGACACTATCAGGTTACGGAAGTGCTCTAAGTGGTTGTGTTTCTGTGTGTGTGTCCTTGAGGGATCCACGGCCTGTTGTGTTTGTTCGTTCATGTAGTCCAGTGTGTCATTGAGGGAGAGTCAGGGAGAGGAAGCGTGACAGCAGCCATACTGGATGAATAATGCAGGGAGGAGAGAAAGGGGATGCAGAAAAAGATAGGAATTAAAAGGTCTGATGTGTGATTGAACCGCGGTGCGTTGTGCCACCACATGGCATGTCCCTCAATTGCTTGTGGAGATAAAAGCTTTTTTTTAAGCCAGCGCTGAAGCTGCAAAGACAAAGCCAAGCTGTCATGGTTCACATTGTTTATCTGTTCTGGTGTGACGTCCAGGAGTGTGTTTGGACTTTTTCTAAAATGGGTTGCTCAAGTCATAGTTTTTACGTCACATTTCACACTACAGGAACTGTCCCCAGCAGATAAGAAAGGCCTCCTACTGCTACAGGCAACAGAGTAGGTGTTTCAAAACTCAATTATGGATATATCAGTCAAGTCAGCCATGCCTCTGATTTGCCAATATTGTAACCTTGGCAACTTTGAAACGATTGCGTTACAACCACGGGGGCCCAAGCTATCAAGCCCCACCCCTAACAAGGCAAATATCCGATCATATTTTAAAGGGATATTCCGGCATAAATTAATTTAGGGTCGAAAGCACCGTAACACCGACTTGAGAGATGAATGTTGCTGACCGCTTCCTTCTCAAGTTATACCAACTTTAGTAACGACCACAGGATAGCAACACACAGTGGTCTGAGGAGCCATAAACAAACCTCAACAAAAACACCACTCTATAGCCACAAATAATGCTCAGAACAGCACCTAACTTCATCAACAGTACATAAAGGGTCCCAGCCACAGCACTAGCCACCAAACATCTTTTTAGCTTTGCCTAATTTCTTTAGCAAAGAGACTAAACACAACTCACCTACTCTCTTCCAGCAGCCGCTTGTTTGTAGTGAGACCTCGGGCCAGTCCATTATGGACCGCAGCAGCGTGACGCAGCTCAAGGAAGAACATTTATGATTATTTCTTTATCATTTCCTTGAAGTAATAATCATCATAATAATGATTTTGCACTACAAACGTGGTAGTTCTTCTGCCTTTGCGTCTCGGTCTGATTACATTTCCATGACGAAATGATTGAACATTTATGATTGTTTATGGCTCCTCAGATCACTGTGTATTGCTATCATGCGGTCGTTACTAAAGTTGGTATAACTAGAAAAGCAAGCGGTCGGCAACATTCATCTCAACATTCAGGGGGTGTCTAACTCGGTGTTACGGTGTGTTTGACCCTAACCTAATTTACGCCGGAATATCCCTTTAAGATTGTAGGTTGGCATCTAGGGTGGCTAATCAGATTTCAAGGGGGTCTAGACCTACCCTGGCGTGCTTTCTGGACACACCCCTGCTGAAGTTACAATCAGGATGGAAAGCACCAGTGTTTCAAACTTACTGAGATTATGCCTAATTATGACAAATCTGTAACTGAATTTTTAAAGGATTAAGCCAATTGCTCTGTTGTATCCGTGACCTCAGAAAACACTGTGTATGAATTCACAGGAAGCTGTCTGGGAGAATAACCATCTTCATAATAATATTCTGAGAAAATTGCAGAGAAAAGATGTGTGTATAGTTCATGAACGGCGAGCAGACTGAAAGAAGCTCCAGAGGGGTTGTTTTTATGTGATGTAAGACAGACAGAAATAGAGAGAGAGAGAGCAAGAGGGAAAGAGAGCTCAAGAGGTGTTCTTTCTTTTGTTTTGTTTCGCTCTGTCTGTTCCGTCTGACACGTTTGATCACACTCAGTTTTACTTTGCTGAACTTGGTGACAAAGATATTTTAGTCTCCGCTGCCTCTCCTTTGATGGGTTTTCTCGAAATGTTAATGTAGTGTCTTCAAAAGTCATAAACCGTTTTCAAAAGTCATAATTATATAATCTTGACTGCAAAAAAAGAATATCGACAGCACTGTCTCTGTTGGGTCATTAAGGAGCGCCCAGAATTGCACAAATCTCTAGCATATATTTTTGTTCTTTTCATATCTTACTCATTCACTGCTTTCCACGTATTAAACCGTTTCAGAATTGTGCATCATGTACCCCTGCCTCCTCCTTCATCCTAAAGTCCAACTCATGACGCATCGTCCTCCAATGACATTCAAGCTCAGTGAGTTTTGCTGCTTCACGCAGTTTGCTCTTGTGTTGTGTCTCAATTGTAGATGAGCTGTCAGCATCTCCCCTCGGAGCTGTGCAGAGCAGCCCTGAACATCATCCGCCTCATGGAGCTCAAATCTGTCCAGGCACAGATGAAGAGCTTACAGGGGAGCTGACACTTTTTAACAGTGTTTAGCAAAGTTGTTTCACAGATTTTACAGCTAAGTGATAAGAGGCTTGGACCCTAACAAGGCTGCACAGCTGGATAAAAGTATTTTCAATCTCATTTCTGTCGCACAACAGATTCAGACATAAGGAAAAGTGTGTCTGTGTTGGACAAAAGTGCCTCACAATCAGCCACCTCTTGACCAATTTAACACATGGCCCCTGTAGTGAGGTGAGTCATGCCTCTTTGTTGTTCTGCATGTGCAGTTTTCTGAGCGAAAATATTCCTGTCAGTCTACAAAGCGCTCACTGCGAACCTTTAAAATGGAAAAATGTCACAGAGACACTTGAAGTCAGACACCCACCTGTCTGCAGCAGATACAGGCACTGAAATAACGTCAGGATGGGGTCATGTCTCACCCACAGACTTTATAAAACATGGATGTAGCCCCGGTGAGGCTATTTGTTTCGGATGCAGAGTTTTGAAGCCCATGGATGATGGCTGGAAATGCTTACTGAGCCTGTCATTTGGTCAAGAGGAAAAGAGATCTCCAGCCTCCTCACTGATAGCTACAGTGTGTCTGCTGTACACCCAAAAATCTCATTACCTTAAAACTCCTGAGGATTTTTCTCATCTGAACACGTCTACTAGGTGCAAAAACTGCAACTATTCTATTAATCAGACCCTCCATTTTTCCCTCTGTGGGGATTATATGACTAATAGTTTATTGCCCAATTGTAAATTTGCATCCATAATGTGTGATGCACGACTAATAGTGCCATCACATGACTGTTTTTGTTTGGTTGTGCGTCATGTTGAGAATAGTTCCACACTCTGCTGTAAAGTGCTCATTTGGACACTACAGTGTGCTCTGGTAGTCATGAGGGAGCAATATCACACAAAGCCCTGATGACCTGAAAATTGCTCATTTCCTGTAGCTGCTTCACAATAATCCTCCCTGTGGTTCATAAATTATGTGGAGCAGCAGCAGCAGTGATGTTACAAATACAGCTCCAATAAAGCTGCGGGACAGTGACTGGTGAGGGCTGAACAAATACAATAATGTACTGTTTATTTCTTGCAACTCTGAAATGTTTTTTTTTTTTTTTTTCCTGAATGTCTGGATTGTTCACCTGTCATCTGCAGATTTTTGTCTCATCTCTCATTTCAAACAGAGAAATTACAAATCTTAGAAAAGCTCTAGTTCCGTTCTCAGGTGCCTGAATGTCTTGTGCCTTTTGCTTGAACTTGCGTCATCTAGTGCAAAATAAGTGAGTTGCTGAATGAGAGAAAAGAGGGAGCTGTGACTGTGAGCAGAACAGAAAGATTGTCCGCAGGTTTATATTTAACATGATGTTCAGGGTCAGACTCAAGCCATCATTCCTGGAACACCTCAGTCCACTGACTGTAACACCTGCACCTCCAGCTCGTCCTTTGGGTAATACAGTATGTTCTGCTTTGTCTGGGGAAAAAAGGCAGACTCTGGGCTTACATGATATGATTTTTGCCCAAGAAGTTCAAAATTATTTTCTCCAGTAATTTTTGGGGCTTTTTCTCACCTTATTTGAAGAAGACAAATAAAGCAGAATACGAGGAAAGAAAGCATGAGTGACACGGGGGAAAAGGGGCCACAGGCAGGAATCAAATCTCTTGGTAAAAGAGCCTCTGTTCACAGGACATATACACACGACTTTTTGACCTGGAAAATTTCTAGAAATATCAGGATAGACATGCCGAATTTTTTTTAGAGATTCATACTCACATGAACAAACCATGGTATCCAGGATAGCTGGCGAGTATCACACTATGGTGACAGTTTTTTGACTTTATATGTATGCAGTCAATCTTACTTGTAATTCACAGCATGTATTAATGAATTAAAGATAACATACTGGTGAGCAAAGAAGAGTCTGAAGTGTCTATGAAGATCAAACCAATCACACTGTAACTTAGCTGTGTCCCGACAAGATATTGATATTCGATATTGGTCTTATATCTTAAAAAAATCGAATATCGGATTATATCAGCAAAAAATCTAAAATCTCCAACATCAGCACTCTGATACAATCAGTCCATTCTAGACTCCAATCCAGCACCTCTATCTTGCAGCACCCATATCCAGCAAGCAGAGCCCACATGATCATTACATCAATGTGTACTAAGGTACTAACAAAGTAGCATGGAGTAGGAGTGAGGTCGGCCCTGTAGCAGTATTTCTCATTTAAGTCCGAAAACGACGTTGCAGCTGAGTAAATATCTTGTCATGCACAAGTTTGCGCTAATATCGGATCAATATCGGTATCAGCCAATATTGAAGGCTACAATATCGGACACCCCTACTGTAACTTGATATATAGTTCAACATGCCAGATCACTGGCCAGTTGTGCGTTTTCTTCACTTCATCTTTGACAGGTAACTTCTTGTGAAAATTTTTAGGATGTTACCAGGAAATTGTCGTGGCAGAATTTAGATAAAATTTTGTCTGCTTTTGTACACAAAAGCAGCTCCAGCCTCCAAAACTTTTGGCCTCCCATTAAGAGAGCAAGAAGCCTGTTTTTAACTGGTGTAACTGAAGCTGTGCTAGATGTCTCGTGGATCTCTGTGTTCAGCAGCTGAAGGCTTCGTCACCTTGTCACTGCTGCTATGCTGTGATTTTCTCCCTGTCTTTCAGAGCTCCTTCATCTCTAGTCATTTCTGTTTCTCACTTTTCATTTGTGTCATTTCATCCATCCATCCTTCAGCTCGCTGCTCAGTTTTTGTGCCTGTGTGTGTGTTTGACCTTGCTGGTACCGGCAGCTCAATAACTGTCAGCCAATCAGCATAAAAGTCTCTGTAATATATGGTGCCCTGGTTAAATCATGTTTTTTATCTTCTGATTTATGTATTTCTTCATTTGTCAGGTTTGAAAACACCTATTTTTCTAATGTGATTTGTCTGATTATTGACACAATTCATGTGCATCTCCTCTACATGCTTATGTTTTCTGAAAGTACAGACTTTGATGACTGCACCATAAAAAGCTGTGTCTATTTCCTTAGCTTGGTTAGGATTTTACAGGCTTTCTCCTATTTCTTCCTCCCTATTTTATGCCACCATCATGTTAAACTGTGTAAAGATTTTATGCTCAATTCATGTGTCTCTGAGAGGTCTGCTGACCCAAGTAGACTCAGGGATTTACAACCTCAGCCAGCCCCTGGGGAAATGAGGTAAAAGTGAGAGGTGAATTTTTCAGCAGCAACATGTGCTGAGGGAACATGACTCCACATGTGGATGATTTATCATTTATAATTTTTCTGATTTCTTTTCCAAAGGCCTTGAGAATGCACAAAAATCAATAATTTTTATACATGAGAGGTTTGCTGGACATGTTTCCTGATGAGGCCAATCAGTCAAACGTGATCTACTTTCACAGTCTGCATTAAATAATGTTTTTATTTTATTATTTGTAGCTCAGATTTCAGAGTGAGAAGTGTTCTGGTTTCTATGATTTTATGTACAGGAATCTCAGCTCCTAATTTGACAATATTTTGATCATCTTACCTAACAGATAACTACATGCAAGTACAGTTAGCAAATAGTTCAAAATCAAACACTTTAACTTGAACGACAAATGTCTTCAACGCTGTCTGCAATCATTGTTTACGATTTCTGACTTCCTCAAATGCAACAAAAACATTCAATCAGAACTCTGCAAAATATGCAAAAATTTCAGAGTTTGTTTTCCCCCCACCTTTTAAGACAAACCTGACAAAGTCTGTACTTTCACTTTTCAAATCATGATGTTATTTCAGCACATGTATGAACCACTGATTGCAGGTAAAACTAGAAAAAATTCTTCTTTTGGGTCTCATTTTACTGATTTAAACCATGGTCAAGTTGGTGTAACTTACTATTTACAGTGAAGCTGAGACTCACCATAAACTAGCTTGGCTGTAAACAATGCAGCGCCCAGATAATGGCTGGAAATAATTCATTGTTTGTGTCTGTTTATTAAAGCCATTAAAGTCTGCTCTCACTATGTAGGTATAGGATGATAATAACATTAATTACATGATGTTTTTTTTCTGTTTTTCTGCAGCCCAGGCTCTTAATTGACAGGATAAAAACAGGCTGCGCATTTAATTAAAGATGAATGCTTAGTCTATAATGAGAAGTCAAGAGGACAGTAGTTTGAATCCTGAACAGTGTTTCTTTGTGTGAGAATTCTTATGCTAAACCTTCAGGAACACTGATAACAAAAAATCATTATGAAGACACTAAAAGTGGTTGTTTGCAAAGTTCTGTACACTTACAGCCAACTTGTCATACTCTCTAGACAGTGATGTAATTTTCCCTGAGATCACACCAATGTCGGCAATCTTCCTTTTTCCTGTGTGACACTGAAGCAACATGTGTCACCAGCAGATATCTACCCACACACCCATATGTTCTCCCTAACGTTCGACGATTATCAAGCTGTTCACATAACAATGACTTGATTTCTTAATGTTACATCTCAACCATGATCCCTTTTCAATGACCAATAATTTCTTTAACTGTAAAATAAACTTGAAATAAAACTGGGGGACATATTTAACCATTTTATTATTTTAACAACACTCTGCAAATGTCTAGTAACTGGGAAGTCCAATTTCTGGGCTTTTGAAATGACAGTTTCTCAATCCTGCCAGATTCAGGATTTTAGCTGCTTAGTATTTTGTGTCATTTGTTGCATTTTTGATTTCATGATACTCACTATTCTCAGTGAGTCACAAGTCAGCACCTTAGACAGGCAATACATCAGGTACTAAGTACAGAATGTGGTTTGCCATTGTCCTGCTGAAATATGCAAAGTCCCCCATGAAAAATTCATGGTCTCAATGGCATAACATGTTACTGTATATATCATGTCGCATAAAGACATCCTCCCAGTTGTGTAAGCTATCTATGCCGTGGGCAGTTATGCATTCCTATACCATCAAGGATGGTGGCTTTTGTGTGCTGACAACACGCTGGATGGACCCTAGAAGGCATATTCCGGCGTAAAATTAAGTAACGATCAAACATACTGCAACACCGAGTTAGACACCCCGTCAAGAGATGAAAGTACTTTATCATTTCCTTGAAGTAATAATCACCATATTAATCATTTTGCACTGCAGACGCGGTAGTTCTTCTGCCTAATGATCATAAATGTTCTTCTTTGAGCTGTGTCACCCCCCAGCAGTCGATGGACTCGCCTGTAGGTCTCCGTACATACAAGTGGCTGCTGGAAGCGAGTGGGTGAGTTGTGTTTTGTCTCTTTGTTAAAGAAATCAGGCAAAGCTAAAAAGATGTTTCGTGGCTAGTACTTTGGCTGGGACCCTATATGTACTGTTGATGAAGGTGCTGTTCTGAGCATTATTTGTGGCTATAGAGTGGCGTTTGGCTTGAGCGTGTGGCTCTGTGTATTGCTTTCTGCGGTCGTTACTAAAGTTGGTATAACTAGAGAAGCAAGCGGTCGGCAACATTCATCTCTTGACGGGGTGTCTAACTTGGTGTTACGGTGTGTTTGACCCTAACTTAATTTTACACCGGAATATCCCTTTAAGTGTTGGGGATGGGACAATCATCATTTCCAAATGGAATGTCTCATTAAGACAAAGGTTATCTTGAGTTGTCTCAAACGAGCTCAGGCCAAAACAAGTTGCAGAAATTTCCGGATCATGATTGATTGTGGTTTCCTATTTCTATGTTGTAGTTTTAGCCTGCATTTGCAAAGGGTGTGGAGCCCAAGCAGCGATTTCCACCACAGAGTCATGTCTGTTTTTAATGCTGTGCTGTCTCAGAGCTCAGAGATCCTTAGTGGTTTTTGGCCTTTGTAGCTTTTGTTTGAGATTTCTCGAGATTCTTTAAATCTTATGAATATTATGAAATTCAGATGATACTGTAAGTGGGGAAGATTGTTAAGGGATTGTTGAACTATTGGCTCACACAGTCTCTCACAGAGTCTCAGCCTCTCTGAAACGACCTTTTGGACCAACCTGCTGCAGTTTTTTTTTAAAAACTGGTCGTGATCCTCCATAAGGTTTTTTGTTGTCATTTGTTGCTTGTAAAATGACTGTATGTAAATGTTTTTATGAAGCAATAAGATTTTCCAGCATCAACATTTGATTCGAGGTCTTTGCACTATTTTCATTTATTGTTGGGGTTTAAATGATCTAAAAACTGCTTGGATCAACATTTTACACAGTATTGAAACAGGGATGTCTAATGATTACTGACACCTTTGTATTTGTAAGCCACAAGGTTATGAGTCCTTCTCGATACCTCCTTCCTTGTGGAGCAAATTTAACCCAGCGTGGACCTGAGATCCAGACATCAATCTGCCATCTATCGAGCTTCCTCTGAACCCTTTGACCACTAGGACAGAGAGAGATCTGATTAACTTAGCAGTAATGTACCAGAGTGTGCACGACATGTGGTGAAAAATAGAGCCAAAGTAATGGCTCAATTTGTGCTGCGCAAACTAACTTTATCAGCAGGTTGGCCGGAGGGGAAGGAATAGAGATGAAGCAGACTGATAAAAAATAACAAGAGAGAGAGGAGAAATGGAGGGAGAGAAGAGAGGTCATCAGTCCTCTGGAGGTGCATAGATTCGCTCTGTCAATAATGTAAAGAAAGAGAGAGAGGAGAGAAGAAAGGACGTCAGAGACAGGAGGAGGGCGAGCTGGAAACAGGGCGATGGGAAGCAGGAGGAGGGACTGAGTGAGATGTAGAGAAGGCCACAGAGAAACCACAAGGCTCCAGCCTCTCATCGACCACCCCCCCCCCCTCTTCTCCTTCACTTCAGCATAATTCAATTCATGCAGCTTTATTGACACAACAAGACTCCTCTTTCTGTTCATTAACAAGCGTGAGGGTGCGAAACAGAAAATCAATGTGTCTCTACCAACACCACACAGATAAACAAAAACCAGAGCAGGCCGCAAACAAAACTGATCTCCAAAAAGGTCTGTTTAAAAGCCAGTCTGCGGTACAATATTGATCCCTAAAAAAATAGATCCTGCGGCAAACTAGGAACTCAGATTGTTAAAACGTACAGTCACCGTGGAGGAGTGTAAGAAGTCTGTCTGATGAAAACCTCTCACTGCATCAATATTTATGCACACAGGGTTTTGTATTCACACGGAGTCCTCTAAACGGTTTCCGCTCGATGCCTCACATGGGAAAGTAAAATGTACAGTTGTGAAGGTTATTACAGGTGCAAGGTTTTCCTCAATTCACATGTCATCAAGGCACATCGCCATGGATACCATTAGCTCAAATACACCATTGGTCTTCTTTACCTTAAAGACATCTATTAATATATCGAGGATTATTCGAGAGTGCACATTTTATGGAACAGTGGAGCAGATTACAGAGAAATAATAAGTGAAAATACAGAAGAAGGAGAGATTATTCTTTCTCTCCAAATCTATAATATGAATTTACACACTTAATACAAAGTGTCCTCAAGAACACCCTCACAGTTTCTCTGCAGGAATCATTATCGCTTCATTTCATTTGAAAAATAGCAGATTAATTGGCCGCTGCAGAGGTGGGAGAACTCTTTCTCTGTTTCCCTTGGGGTATCAATTCATTCACTGTCACAAAAAGCTGTCTGCAAGATGATTGCTTTTTCTGCTATGCTATTCAACTTCTGTCCACCGTAATTTACAGAACAGACAGAAAAACACACAAACATACACCTGTGCAACATTTTTTTTTTTTGCATGTTACAGTTGAGAAAACACCAGCAGTGTTTGTTGATAGCACTTCCTTCCTTCGCCATCTGGTTTAAAGGGGATTCCTGCAGATCTGATAATCTGAGTTTAACACTGTCCAAAACACAAGAGTGAACTTTCTCTGTTACAGTTACTTGTTACAGCGGCTCAGTTCTTTAAAAGTTTTAGCTTTGGGGTTGGGCTGGACGATAAAACAATAACAATACATATTGAAAATTAATTTCCCTCAATATCAATATAAAACATGATAAATATGCTTTTCAATAGCTGGCATTCTGCCATGTTTTGGTAGACTATATGAATCGCTAATGAAAAGTGGAGTTGCTCCAGGTCCGCTTCGAGCTGAACCAATCATGTACTGAATTAAAACCAAGTAGTAAACAACTGTGTAGTAACAGGCTGCAGCTACACACAACCATAGCACTTAAACAAGTGAAGCTGACAGCACTGTCGGTGAGAAAAGAAGAAAATGACAGAAATGCAGATGAAGGCTCAACAGATGGCAACATTGTCGACAACACCGGCACGAAAATGTCAGTGGTGTGGAGATATTTTGGTTTATTGAGGTCGGACGTGAAGCAGAGTAAATTGGCACTGCAAATTATGTCGAGTACATATTCTCACAAAGTCGGGGAATACCTCAAATCTTTTTCACCACCTGAAGCAGTACCACGCGGCAGAGTATGTGCAATGCAAAAGATTACAAACCCCTAGTGGAGCATGGAACCCATGGCGCCTGTGCAGCTGAAACAGCCGACCATTCAGTTTGCTTTCTCCAGCACAACAGCTTACAACAAAACGTCAAAGAGACACAAAGACCTCACAGATGCAGTAGCTTATTGTATTGCAAAAGACATGTTACCAATAAGCAATGTTACATTTCATTTTTATATCGTGATATATATCGATACTGACTGATATGAAGAAAATATATTGTGATAAACTTTTTCCCATATCGCCCAGCCCTACTTTGGGGTTCTTAAGAGTTTATCTAGAAAGAAAAGGATACTTATGAATATTCAAATGAGAAGACACAAAGTGAGCTTCATTGTTCCACTCCAGGTAATAAACAGGGATTAATTTTGAAGACAGCCAATCAATGCAGCACCAGTTCATATGTGTGTTCCTGCATATCAGTAACTTGACAGTGACAGAAGGTGTGCTTGTTAATTCTTTGCTCCATTGGTCTTGAAATCCGTTAATAACTTCCTGCTGTCTTTCTCCTGTCTGTCTCAGCTCATACACCTCACTGCTTTGTCTTTTTCTCTGATAATGTCGTGTCCAAAGTGACATTTTCTCTCCCTCCCCAGATCCCCTGTGTGCACAGCTCTGCTCACTGTGAAGCTCCTAACCAGCAGCATGAAACCGCATGCACCTGTTAGAGTCATACTCACCTGTTGGATTCATTTCTTTGAGTCTTACTGCTAATGAAAGCCTGATAGGTGACCAAACACGAAAGCAAATGTGGTCCACCCTGTTAAACTGCAGTGCCAAATCCTCAAGTATCATCAGCTGTAGGCTTTTCTTACCGCCTGACAGTCCTCTAAACCCGGGCTGACAGTTCATGTCTTTATCTGTGTGTGTCCACCAGGAGGGCGACTCTCTCGGGGCGATGGAGAAGGTTTGTCGTCAGCTGACTTATCACCTGAGCCCACACTCCCAGTGGAGGAGACAAGGTCTGCTCAAGAGGAAACCCCAGGCCTGGTGAGTAACTCTGCATATGTGTGTGCATGAGCGATGGTACAGTGTGTACCATCTGATTTCGTTAGCATCTCAGTGTGTCAGCAGTGTGTCATCATCTGCTGCCCCTTTGGATGCCATGGAAAAATCTACTGGAGTCTCAGTGTTGTTATTTTCCCACACAGTCATGTTCACAGTTTGAGACAGAAAGCCTTTTGTGCCAACTCAGTGTCTCTTTTCCCCCTTTCAAGCATAAATTAATGCCTACGTTTTTTTTTTTTTTCCAGTGGATGTCAATGTGACTTTTAGTCCAGCATCTAAACATTGCTGTATTTGGAGCTGCATCTCGGAGCCTTGGCTGTAATTTCATCAACTTTGCATTGTAACAGCTGCCTTTTCTGCTCTTCCTCTTTGCAGGCACATTATGTAAAAAGCCTCAGCCGCCAAAGGAGCATAAAAATTTGCATCAGTTTGATATAGATAAGTGTTACAGGATATGCAGATCAGTCATGAAAAGCAACCTTAAACAGCTAATCCATATGTGTCTGCTATGTAAGGTACACAGAGGAAGGAGTTACCCTCAGGCTTGTGAAAGCTGCATCACTAAGTACATCACATTCACAAGGCAAAGCAAACGAATCAGTTCAGGAGTCATTAATGATAGTGTAAGTGTAAGGACACAAGATCCTTCCTATCTCTGCTGTGGAGCTCATATAGTCGAGGAAATGACCAGTAAACAAAACACAACAACATCGTGTAGAAAAATTTTAAAACTTAATGCAGCCATTAAAAAAAATATCTACGAGACCAGGACAGTGATTTGGTAAAAGGTAACTTGCATAGCTCTTTATTTGATCATATGGTGAATTTTGTCGGAAAAGAGTTGTCCTGAATGTAGATGGCTGCAGGTGCGCTCTAATAATCCATCCTCCTGTCTTATTCAATTGAGGGTCTGCAGTGTTTTTAGTTTCATCTTTCAAGGTTGGAGAAATTCTTGGGACTTCACCAGTGGGGTGCTGAAAAAGTAGGATGGTAGAGTTTGGTTAGTTACGTTGTCTTTCTCAATAGAAACACTCATAATTGTTCACCCTGCAAATTGAACCAGACTGCGTGGTTTAAGTGCAACTTTATATGCAGTCAGTGCAGCAGTTGAGTCACCAAAACCCACATTAATATGTGCCCCAAGTCTGGGTCTGAGACACCAGAGATGAACATGAGTCAAGGCCAAGTTAAGTCCGAGTTACATCAGATTCTATCTTTTTCTGTCGGTGCATCTGGACTTTAGAATTATCAACAAGATTGAAGCGCTGTGTGGTGTGCAGAAATGTGCTCTGCTTTCTTTAATGACAGAACAGACTCATTGTTTCTGACGCAGTGGGATCTCTGCATGTGTCAACAGTTTGAAAAATATTTGTGATTATGATTGTTGCCATAATTGAGTAGCGTATACAGTTCAAAACAGCCATGAGATATGAACTTGTTTGGACTTCAGATACTTCAGTGTTGAGCCAAAAGAGGATTTGATGTTGAATTGATGCTCTGCAGGTGTTCTTATTAGGTTTTATTGTACCATGAGACGGTTCTTCAAAGAGAGAGCAGAAAATCGAAATATAACAACATGATGAAAGAATTACACACAATAGATTTTATTCTGAAGGGATGAAATGACTTTCTCTATTTTGGCTCGCCTCGGTTGTGAACCTGATCCCTGTGTGACGCAGCACAACACAATTTATCTCCAGCACTGTGATAAGTGCGTCCTGGTGGGAACAGATGGCAGAAAAAGTGTCAGTGTAGCAGGAATCCCACTGCTGTGTGAATGTAGGAGCAGCGAGAAGTGAAAATCTCTCTTTCTCGGTTGTTAGAGTGAATTTCAGGTGCCACCTCCTCTGAGAAACAGTTTGTCGACACAGTGAGGTGAAGGGAAAAAATACCTTCTCAATGTAGACCCGCAGATCGAGTCCCTGCAGGGTGTGTTTGGGTGTTTGTCGCAGATACAGAAAGATTGTTGTTAAAGCAGCAACTCACTTCTAATGCTATTAGAGACGGCTGCAGATGAAAATGAAATACACAGAGTAATTATCTTAAGTAATTCTGTAGATGTGGAAGGGATTTAATCATCTGTGTGCTGCAGTCAGCACTTCAGGCTGTCATGAACTCCAGTCAGAGCGGTTTGTCAGAAAGGAGACAGGCCACTTACTGTGAGGCCCCGGGGCAAAGGAGCAGATTGAATCATCTTTTTACATGGAGGACACACTGACACACACGCACATGCACACACACACACACACACACACACACACACACACACTCATATGCGCGCATGGATACATTAGGACAGACTCTTCCGGAGTTTTCCCCTGAAAATTTTACCAGATTTCTTGAAACTTTTATTTCATTTTAAACTGAATTTTTTTGGGCATGTTTACCTATTAGAGATTATTATTACCTATAAACTGGGGAAAGACATGCACCAAAGGGCCGTGGCCGGGAGTCAAACCAGCAACCACTGGAATTAAGACCAGAGCCTCAGTACATGGGGCGCATTTAGGCCATTGGTCATAGGTTCACCCAATAAGCTCCCAACACAAACCGTAAACAGTTAAAGCTCCTTAGAGGAGTTTTGTTTGGTTATGAATCAGACTGAAATAGATACTGATGCTTTTTTATGATCCACAAAAGCAAAAAACGCTATCAGAATTAAGACAGATTACTTTTAAGAGTTGCTTTTAATGCCTGAAAATCCTATGCAAAATGTCAAGAGATGAGGCGAATGTATCAGAGCTTGAGCGCAGAAAGGAACCGAAGAGATAAAAGGACGAGTGTTAAACAAAGATTCAAAAAGATTCAAAATTGTGTTTGACTGTTTTTTTATTTTTCAGGATAATATAAAACATAAATATGTATATTGTAGTTGTGGTAATTCTTGATTTTTGAAGTTGGAAGCAGGTGTCACCCTGTAAAAAATATAGTGTCAATCATTTAATATACAGTCCCAGTCAAGTAGATTTAAGATGATTTTAAAGCTCTTGTGAGGGTTTTTTGGTGTCAGTGAAATGGACTGAAATTCATATTAAGAAGGGTGGCCATACGTCCTCTTTTACCTGGACATGCCCTCTTTTGGGAGGCTGTCTGAGGTTTTGTATGGAGGCCTGTTTCCGCCAGTAAAAAAAATAAATAAATAAAAGATAGGATAAAATGTCGGCTTTTTTTTTTACATTTCGTTTGAGACATAGTGTAAACTTAAGGGAAGTCGCCAGAAATAAAATAAATAAATAAATAAAAATACTTAGAAAAGCATTCAAAAAGTGTTAGTGGTACAGTGGTATATATTGGAGCGCTTGGGACTGTGAAGATGCTCAAATGTGGTTTCAAATCTAGTTTATAGAAGTGCACTGGATGAAAGGTTTGATGTGTTTCAGTTTGCACAGAGAACATTAACTTAAATTCATAAGATGATCCTGTAATAAAAACATATAACATCACGACTAACTGTCAGTTTGACTGAATGTATATCTGCAAAAAAAATGTAGTTTGTGTGTGACTCAGCACTCTCTGTCCGGCTTCACTGTCTGATTACAGCAGGAATTAAAACATGAGTCATTATTTTTAAATAATCTCTTTTAAATGTTACACAAACATCACCGCTGTCAACCGCTGAGCTGCCAATTTCATGACTCCGATTTTTCAGCCTCGTGTGTTTGTTTAGAAAATAGATAAAGTCGTGTCAACACGAAGGAAGAAGTGACTTGATTTTTTTGTTGGTGTGAGTCGATTGTGTTGGGGAGAGGGGTGCGTCATCTCTCTTTGCTGCTCTGCATGTGCAGCTTTCTTTGGTAAAAATAATCTTTTCTGTCTGCTAAATTTGGCCAATGAAGCTGTTCCTGCAAAACTTAATACAAAAATGAAACCAATTCAGGCACCTGTTTGCAGCAGTTACAGACACTGAAATAACTTAGTGTCTGGGTTACATCTCACCCACAGACTGTCTAGTACATGGATCAGGTCTTAGTTATGTCAGATTTTTTTTCTGGACAGGGTTAGTCACCCAGTCACCCAAGCTAAATCTGTAATCTTAAAATCTTTGCAGGGAATAGATTTTAAATAATTCACTTTCAGTACAATGTACGCAGATAAACAAATGAGCGATCCAGACAAAAAAAATTTTTTTTGAACCAGGCTTTAAACATGTTTGAGTTTGGTTTGAATGGGTGTGTATGTGTTGACTGGTGCTTTTGCGGTCAGGTCCAAGTGGACACTCAGAGGAACTGCAGTTTTCAGCATCTGCATCATTTCTTAAATTCAGAGATTGTGGTTTGGTCTAACCCTGTGGTGATTCTAATTTACTATAATGCTGACTAGTCATCCAACTAAAGACACAAACAAATAGGTATGAGATATTGATTTAGATGATTTCATTAACTCTAAAATGATTGATTTATGCAGCTAGAAATAACAGTCCCTGTGGTTTTGAAGTCAGTTCATATCAGGCTGTGTCTGTGAAATTAATAAATATTACACTATACATTTGAATTCACGGTCAATTTATAACATTAACCTGCTTTTCTGTTATAATTCTACAAATTGAACATTTGTATTTTCAGTAAAATTAGACGAGGTATATGGGACCTCTGTGGCATTTCTGTCTTCATTCGGCTCTCCCTCATTTTACAGTTGAAACTCCCTAAACTAGGGTTAGACCAATTACCTGCTTGACTGATATCTGTTATATGGTTATGTCAGTCACAGGTGGCCAATTAAAGTGATGAACTGGCTTATCCTCTGGTGCGTCTTTCCCTCTGATGTCCGGCTTACAGACTTCTTATGTCCCCTAGTTTACCCGACTAAAGACTATCTGATTGGTTTGATGTCACAGAACTGAGGTTTCATTCTTGTATACGATGTTGAATGTTTCAGTTTTGATTTGATATTTACTAATTGTAAATGCACTGCAGTTACAAATACCACTGCAACATTTAAAGTTGTAGCAAACAGCAAAAGTAATGCTCCATGAGCTCTGCAGTTGATGCATGGATTGCAGGACAACAGGCCCGACTTGAGTGGTTTGAAATGATTTGAGTCATCAGGTCATCCCAGGGTCACTTTTGCTTGTGAGAACTTGTCATTGTCATTGAGTTTTGACCAATCAAAATGAAGTATTTATTACAGCTGGGCTATAGTAATAATAATCAGTCTCCTTCCTGACGGCGTCTTCTGCATACTCCCCAAACATCTCTGAACTTTCTTTACCATAGAATTTTTGTACGCTGTAAAACAAATGTAATGAATTACGAAATAAAACTGAACCTTTTGCAGAAGTATTGCTAAAACTGCAGAGCCAACATGAAGCCCTGATCTAAACTTTAATGAAATGAGTCGTCATCTCTGCCAAAGAAGGAGGGTTTTGTGTGTAAAATGTAAATCAACTGGCCGACAGTTTGTTATTGTCCATTCAAGGAGAGTGGTTCTGGTTGTGAACCACGTGCAGGATTTAAGAGGCTCACTGTTAGTTGTCTGGCTTCTGAACAACAGCTCCTTTCAGTGCCCTCAGAGTCCACTCAGAGGTTTAAATGAGGCGGCTGAACATGCAGACCTCCTCTCATCCCTTTTTAACATCTGAGCTCGAAAACCCCAGCAGAGAAAACCGAGGAAAACAACGGGAGAGGAGATTCGCCCAGAGAGTCTTCTTTTTTGCAGCAAATGGAGGAGATGTTTCCCCTTAAAAAGTGATCAGCAGTAATTTCCTGCCAGCTGTGTTTGATTCGAGTTGTATTTTAGGGTTTGAAGAATAAGTGAGCAGGCAGGAAGGAGTGACCCAGTAACACAATATCGCACAGCATTTAAAAAGAAGCTAAGAGTGTGTGGTTCAGTGTTTCTCTCAGCTGCTGATGCTAGAGATTACATTAGACTAAGTTAATACAGGGTATACATATAAAGTGACAGACAGACAGATAAGATACGTAGATGTCATCGTCCATTTATCAGTGCTGTTCAACGGTCTGTTTTATTGTCATCACCAGCTCTGAGATGGAAATCTTTACAGAGATAAGAAAGTCTCATCCAAAGAAAAAAACAGTCTGATTATGTGAATATTAATTTTATTAGTACCTCTGAAGAGCTAAATCGCAATAGTCATGTTTTTACTGCAGTTTGCCTTTAAAAGCTTTGTGATGCAAAGTAAAGTGAAACATTTCAGAGAACCATTCTGCTTGCACAACATTTAAGCACTTCTAAATAAATAATTAAAGGTCCTTCAGTTCAGACTGTGAGGTTAATAAAGTGGCTGGAGAGGCTCCAATGCTGCTTTGACAGACTTTTATTGGAGCAGCAAGCCAAAAAGCCTCAGCAGCCAAGATGTTGACCATCAACTGAGTAAAAAACTGCCTGTCTGTCTGTCCACCATCTGGCTCTGAACCTGATTCTGTCTGTCTGTCTGCCTGTTTGCCTCCTCGGGTGGTTTTAACAAATGAATGCTTCATTTTCATGTCTTACTTAGAGAAAAATATAAAGGCCTAGTTGAGTTTTTTCTTGACTCTGGATTTCAGCTCAGAACTAGACACAAACACATTCAATCTCCACCTGAAATAAGAACAAATGACCTCCTCCTGTTATCTGCCGTCGTCTGGCTCTGCCTGTCTGTCAGTGTGTCTGCCGCCTGCTGACCGGCTAGCTGTGGCTGCCTCACTGACAGATTTATTGGCTTCCTCCCACCTGAGCTCTGACAGCCTGCAGAGAGAAAGTCAAGTGTTGACTCAGGATGTCTGAGCCGCCCCGCTTCATTTCACCAGCAGGCAGAGCCGGGCGGGGACGATATCAGCTCTGAAATGTAGTTAAATGATTTTTGGTCTGTGTAGGATGAAGTGGCCAGTTATGGTAAATATCAGAGATAGGCTTGTTATATCTGATATTGGGAAATGTTTCATTCACTAAAAGGATATCAGATATCTAAAATATCTAAAAGGAATCCCAGTCAGGTAGAGAAGCAGGTGCACTGTATATATACTGTACGTAGGGAGTCACTGATTAGCACACCATCATACAAGCATAATTTTACTCTCTCACTCTGTAAAAAAGGCTGTGGTTGAGGAGGTGTGATGTTTTATTGGTTGATGAAGTCAGGGGGAAAGCAGCATATGTTGCTTCAAAACCTGAATTTTTTCAGGATTAGTGGCGCCTTTCCTGGGGGGTGAGAGCCACCTGTGCCATATGTGAACTTGGTAAGGGGTTGCCATGGGCACCCTAGGCACCCTAGTACCATCAGGGTTATTGGCTTTTGAACTGAGTCCTAGCAACAAGCCTGGTGGTCCCTCTTCTCTTTGAGGCAGAGGATGCAGCATACATGGTTTCCAAAAATGATGTCAGATTTTGATTTGTCAGACTACAGGACAGTTTTCATTCAAGTCCAACTAAAATGGGTTCAGGTTTAGAAATGTTTCTGGATCATGATCATGTATCATTTCTTTTTCTTCTTTGCATACAGTTAAAACCTGCTTTCCTCGATGCAACAACAAACTCTGTTCACAGACTATGTTTTTTGATAGCTGATTTTGAACCCATGCAGTGATTTCCACTCCAGAGTCATGTTTGTTTTAAATGCAGTGCTACAGTCTGACGATCATGGCTGTCCACTTTCAGTCATTGCATTTGTCCCTTTTGATCAGAGATTCTCCTGTTGTCTGTGTCAAAATATTATGAAGATTATAAAGGAGATTATTTGCAGTTTTACTTTAAAACTGTTGAATTATTCTCTCATGTCTCTCATGTCTTTTTTGTACACAGTTGTGCTACTAACACGTTGCAAAATAACCTCACTTAAAGAGATATATCTCTGAGTTTTTCTTTTGCATTACACAACCTTTTCAGTGTTTTGTCGTCCCTGTCCCAGCAGTTTGAAACACGCTGCTGGAATCACATCTTTAATTAGCATTTTATCATTTAATATGTTTTTTTTAGACTATTTTGTATAAATTTAGGTTCCAAATGATTTTCAAATTATAAAACAAAATGTGGTTTTATCGACATTTTAAACAGTCTCAACTCTAATGGGACACACCACATTATGACTTACTAGAGAGAGGATAAGACGATATAACGAAACATAAATAATAACTGGCTTCTTATAAAAATTAAAATGATAGTAACATAAAGTTTAAATTTACTTAATGTATACAATAAGGCTGAAATAATAAACTATAGGTATGAATAAATGTAATTTTAATGTATCCTTAAAATTATTAGTTACTTTTCATTGAGGTTATTTTGAAGCTTTGTCCTTTAGATTTCGTCTCCTTATTTCATTCCCCTTTCTCTGTTATCTCCCTTCCTTAGTCATTTTTTTTCTTAATCTTCTTGATGTTTCTATCAATAGACTTCATAGTAAAAACGCTTCTCTTTCCTAATATGAAAGAATAAAATCTGCTGCTCTGGTCAGACTCTGTCGACAGCCCCCCAATAAAAAGCCGGTGTGATAAAAACTTGCTAAAACTGCAGCTCTGATGAAGATAACGTTTTTAAAAAGTGCCTGACCAGTAGAGCTCAGGAGATTCATTTTTGAGCACAGACTGATTTTAATAAAGCAAGCGAACGAACAGATAACTCTGCTGTTTTTTGGTTCTGGACATTTCAGCTGTCAGCGTGACTCATCTGTTACAGCATCTAAATGTCTGTTGGCGATTCGCTGCCAGAATTCATCATCTTTAAAATTGTTTGACTTTAATTTCAAGCTTTTGCGACAGAATTCAGACCATCTCTCCACCCATGCTTGAATAAATCTCAACTCAACACCTAGAAAACAGAGCAGCGTGATTCAATTGTTGCACATAAAAAAACTTTTTATCAGGTTAAAAGGAAACAAAAAGGAAAAGAACAGGCTTATTTTTCAGCATTTGTGACAGTCTTTTTTTTAGCTTTAACATCCTTTCGTCTACTCTTTTGTCATTTATATTTACACTAAATCTTTCCTTGAGTCATGGTTCTTGGTGCAAAGCTCTCTGTCTTGACTAAATTTGCAGAATTGTTTCATTGAGCTTGAATAAGACAGCTGAATTTACACTCCACCTTTTTCCCTAAAAGCACATTTTCCTTCATCTGAAAACTCCTTTTTTATCCCTCAGATAAAATACAGATCACTTTTGAAGCTCAAAATTAGTTGTTGTGGGAACTCTGATTCTCTAAAGTTACTGCAGCTCTAACTAACAATAGCGGGAAAATGACGTGGTAAAATTAATCCTTATCCAAAGCACTTGGATCCATTTCTTTTCTTTAATCCAATCTTTTGTTCTCTTTCCCATGACTCGTCCTCTGAATCATCCTCTCTGCCCTTCATCCTTAGGCCTGAATGGTACACTCACCGAGCAGCCTGGTTACTCTCTGTAAAACTGAAACTAGCTTTGCATTAAGTCTGAACACGCAGAGGAGTAAAGGTACAACAATGAAGCACCTAATATGTCTGAAATATATGAGGTAGTGATAGGATCTCAAGTGATTCAGCAGACATGAAACAGGAGGAATGACTGTGACTTTGACAGATATTACAGATCGGTTCTGACTGGACTCAGAAGTAAAAATCTGTCAGTTGTTTTTACTTTTGTGAGTCCAGATGGTGCGTTGTAGCACATGTGTTTTATTCACTGCTCCCTTCATGCTTCATGTATCAAAAACCTCAAAAATAACAGCAAGCTGTGGATGGCCTTTTCTAATACAACAGTGTGGTGCATAAAGGGAGCATCTGTTAAACGTCTGTCCCAGTTTCCATTTATGGACTGTTTCTTTTTCAGCTTTAACAGTTCACTTCACACTTCAACCTTTGCTGTCATTATGAGAGAGTAACCTTTTAAGTGTTTGACTCAGTTTGACAACGTAGCATCTTGAGTGACCCTAATCAGCTGTTTTAATGTAACTTTGACCTCTGTGTAAAGACGTAACCCTCAGGTCATCTGTTTGAGAGCACGCACTTTTCTGTTCATTTTGTGTCTTACAGAGATGCACAATGAAGCATTTGTTCAGTGTTTACCATCTGAGGTTTTTATCAAGGCCTCCCATAGTGGCTGTGTCAAAGTTTTCTCTGTTTTAAGTGACCTAACAGTGTCCAGTTTCAACAAACACTTTGACATCTACTTTAGCGCCTTGTTCAAGGCTTGTTTCAGGTACCCATCTTGTTCCTATAGATAAACTCAACGGCATCTGTTAAGTGTCTGACCTAATACACAGATGATCTGTTTTTAAGTACCTGTAGTGGCTATCAAAATGCACACATGGCCTTTGACTGGGCTTGTCCATTCCAGTTTACTGATTTCATATCTAGCCCACCTGAAGTAAGTAGCATTACTTACCACCCGCCTTAAGGTGCCATTTTCAGTCTGTTGTGAAATGGCTATATCAATAAAATATGTGCCACTGTTTCAGACTACACTCAAGTAATCTGTATTCAAGTGTCCTTTTGCACCCATTTCACAGTGCCTATTGAATGTCTCACACAAAAGCACAAAGAAAAGTCTCCTGAGGTACCCCTAGATTCTATCCTATGAAGACCTAAGTAGCTGTTTCTGTTTCAAGAAGCCCTGAAGCAGTCTGATTTCCAGCCTACCCCTTGGTGTGCACAAGACAGCACCTGATGATGGTCTGTCCCATGGTACCCTGAAAGGTCTGTTTCAAGTGCCCAATGGAGATGGTTTCAAGGAACCCTTAATTATCAGTTTTAACATATACCTTTAGCTCTCTGTCCAAGTTACATTTTGTTAAAGGTTTCAGGGTTTGTTTCTACACAAGTCATATTCTATACAAACAGTGTTACTCATAAAGAGAGTAGCTTGAAAGTCATCCATCCTAAAAAGCAGCATGCAGTCACATGATGCATCATAATGAAGTTCAGAAATTCAAATGTGACCTTTACTGTGTGTCAATGATGTAAAGCTCTGAGCTCTACAAAGGTGCTTCTAGTGGCATGGCTGAATATGAGTTTATAAGGGCAGCTAAATGAGATTAAAAACAGGGCTGATGTTTTGCATCTCCATCTCCATCCTCCTCCACGAAACAACACCATCATTTGTTTGCGCATCTATATGACTCATGTTTATTCACATTAGACTAGTGACCTCTTGTAGCTGTGAATAATGGTTTTACCCACAGAGCTCCACTGCTGCCTGACACAGATAAAGACACTCTGTACAGAGTAACTCTTGAGTGTTCCCAGTGTATTTTGGTGGATGAATGGCTGAACAAAAGCCAACTGCTTCTGTCAGACTCGTGTTTTTTTCTCATCACCATTCATCTGTCAATAACTGAAGTTTGTCACAATCTCAAGATGCCTTTCCTCTCAGAATTATTTTGGCTTAAAGTCATTTTTACATGAGTTTGATGTTCCTACGAAACATAAAGTCCTCCTGGTTTCTTCTGCAGCTGAACAGTAGAATGGCTGTAAGTATGAGAATATGCAGCTTTTAAAGATACACTAATCAACTTTTGACTACAAGGAGGCAGGAAACCAAGCTGACAGAAAAGCAGCCGTTTTATGTAACCCATAATACAAACTAGCTGTAAACTAATACGCCATCTAATAAAGCTTGGTCTTGAAATGACAAGTGCATCTTTGTACACTTAGTTTTGGTCAGCTGTTCTGGTTGGGGGCAAAGAATAAAGAGAGTCAAAGTTCACCTGAAGGGGTGTCTGGATTCCATGGAGGAGTGACGGAAACTTGAATTTGTGAGATTGGGGCTTTGGTTACCATGTAAAACAAAGACAAGGTTGACTTCTTTCACTTATTCAGCATGTCTGGTGCTTACTCATTAACATAATGAACATCCATACATTTGAAGTGCAAGTGATCACAGTTGGTTTCTTAGAAATTTGTATATTTCCACACAAGTTTTTACACTTGGTTAGGATGACCATATGTCTTCTTTTACCCGGACGTGTCATCTTTTTGGGGGCTGTTTGGAGTTAATAAATTCCTTCAAATGTCCAGGGTTTTGTATGGAAGTTGTGAGTTTGTGTAGCGTGGACTAACTGAGTTAGAAGCGCATAAAAAACACTCAACCCGACCTGAGAAACAATGTTGTGCGCGACTCCGCCCCGCCAAGTAGTGTCCTCTTTTTTGGGATTCAGAATATGGTCACCCTACACTTTGTTTGTAGCTCTGTAAAGTTATTAATTGCACCAAAACATAGAAAATATATCATCTTAGTAAAACCAAACCAAAATGCTTTTGTACTCTTCACTTCATCATATAATGAGATGTGCTGGTTTATGATTGGTCTGCAATAAATTGATCAGTGCAATAAACGTGTTGTTATAGTATAACCTTGTGAATTTGTGAAACAACTTACAACAACCATATCTAACTGTGTCAAAACACATTGAAGAAATCTAATTGTATCATATCCCATCATTCTGTATCCAATGGCACCATATTGTGTTGTTTCTTATCATCCATCCATTTTCTACCGCTTATTCCCTGGATGAGTTGGCAGTTCATTGCAGGGCTGGCATATAGAGACGAACAACCATCCACGCTCACATTCACACCTACAGGCAATTTGAGAGTGGCCAATAAATCTAACCCCACTTCTGCATGTTTTTGGGCTGTGGGAGGAAACTGGAGTAAATCCATGCAGACACAGGGAGAACATGCAAACTCCACACAGAAACGCCTTGACGCAGATTTGAACCCAGAACCTTCTTGCTGTGAGGCAACAGTGCTAACCACTACACCACTGTGCCACCCTTGTTTCTTTCTTTTCTTTTCTTACCATATCATATCATATCGTATTGCATCGTATCCTAACGTTTAGTTTTGTGTCATTGTATCATTTCGTATTGTTTCATATTGCTTTTAAAAGGGTAGACAAAGGGGTAAGATAAAGGGGAAGGGGAAAGAGTGACCATTGGGATTGGCCCTCAACCATACTCTGGTCCTTAGGTGTCTAAGAGACTGACAGGGAAATCATCAACATGTTGCTGCTCGTTAGGAGTTGTTGATGTTGCTGCTGGTGTGTCTTAACAGTGTGTTATGTATGATTTTCTTCCTACTGTAGAGCTCCAGAGCTGCTCTTCTTCACCAAAGCTCCTCCTTTCTGAGTGAAGTCAGCCTAATCAGTGTAATTAGATGCTGCTGAGGTGATTAGATTCAAAACCAGTCTGCAGCTCCTGATGGATCATGATTAGATAAAACATCACAGAAAATGGTACGGTGAGGTCATAGATGTGTGGTTGTCATGCAGACTGTAGATTTTCTAATCAAGTTCATCTCTGAAAAGCTTTGTTCAATAAAATTTCTCCTGAAATTTCCTGAAAACATACAACTCTTCCTCCAGAACATACAGAGACTGCTTGTTTTAGCAGCTATCAAAACTGTTTTTACAATCAACAGAGGGTCAGAGGCCAAATGATGGACTTTTTAGTTTAGCCTAACAGGTATCGACTCTGCTGATCTGGCCTGTAACTGTAAGGCAGACATAACTCAGTCACATCTTCTGTGCTATCTTTGTAGACCTTGTTACGCAGGAGGAAGGAGAGAATGTTTTTCTCACCCTCTCTGTCTCAGGAGAGGAAAGAGGAGGCGAAAGGAGACCTGCATACAGACCAGCTGACTGGATGATAAATGATCTCTAGAAGAGGCAGAGATGCAGGGAGGCAGCCAGAGCAGGAAAAGGGACGGAAAGTGACGCTGTATATTAAAACGTACATGCTGTGGGGAGATCATATCAAATTAAAATCGTAAAGGATCTCTGTTATCGAAGGAGAATGCTGTTGAAATGTAGCTCCCATCACCTGGATTCACCTTGTGAGTCTGCTTGAGGCAGTGTGGGTGGTTTTATATCTGAAAGGGGAAGAGATTAAGCAGTGAGGAGGGACAGGGAGAGACAGAAGCAGACACAAAGAGGATGATGAGGACAGAGGTGAAACTCAGTTAGGATGAGCTGAGAGAAAAAAAAAAAGTCACTTTAAGAGGTGTGACACGACATCCGAGCCGAGTGAGTCGAGGGGGTCCTTGTTCCCTAATACAGGCCACAATTGTGGGAATGAGTGGAGGAGCAGTTCATGACTCAGAGGATTTTGTTTTGTCAGTGTGTTGCGAGGGTGTTGGAGGACAAACAATCAGTGCGGTTAGACAAATAATCTAGTCAGCCTCTGAAATGATGTCTGTACATTCAAAATTTTGTTTATGTCATCGTCTCTTCTTAGTCATGAAAAATTGAAAAAGCAATGAAAACTTTGTCTTCATTTTCATCGACAAAGACAGCTCGAGGTCTGCGTGGTTTCAGTTACTTTTTTGAGGCAGTGCAAGGTCGGACTATGTTTTTTGAGCATGTTACATGTTACTTTAGTAGACCAGTACACCTTTAGTAGACCTCCAAGTTGGGCTGGGTGATATGGCCTCAAATCAATATCACGGTGTATTGAGCAGTTCACTTCTATATCGATAAACGGACGATAACTACTTCACAAGTTGCTCACCCCCTCCCATATTAACTTTGTCTACTCCAACTTTTGAACCGTCCTCCATCTCCTCACCTGTCTTTCCCTCTTTGTTACGGACTGGATGGGGTGGAGTCACGTCTTCAATGTCTTATAGGGACATGAGACCATAGCCTAGCTACACACATCCAAAAACAACTTTTATTTATTTATTTTTCTGGACACCAAATATATCGACACAAAATGACATCAGTTATTTTCGTAAGTTTTCAATATTGGTACATTTTTGGTTTATCGCCCAGCCCTACCTTCAAGAACAAATCATCTTCTTCTTCTGGCTTTGTCCATGTTGGTGCCTCCTACCCCCTCTAGAAAGTCACTCCTGTACTTTCTCTGTTCTCCGATCATCAGCAAAGGAAACGTGTTTGTGGAGGTCATTATTAAAAGTATGGGCATGATCTGCAGCTGTCATAAACTCCAAATATGCGACAGTAAAAAACCTGGAAAGAGAAAGCAGCAGAAATTTAATGTTAAAGCTCTGAGCTGCTGTTGGCTGACCTGACAGCAGTGGATGACCTCAGTTTTCAGTGGGGGTGTGTCGCTCTCTGCAGCGTGGGATTCTGGTCTAAAGCCAAACACCTCATGATCTCTCTCAGCGTCTCATCTGCTTTTTATTTTCCCTGCACTCCTCTTGTCTGTTTTGTTTATTGCTTTTTACTAAAGGAGGGCGGAGACTTGTTGGAGAGCTGTAATGGATTTTTCTGGGTGAAAAGAGGGGAAGGGTTGAAACTTGGGAGAGAAGTGTCTAAACAAACCACCCAAGATATGACTCAGACGTTGTGCAGGTTGTGTGATTCAAAACGACTGTTTCTGTGGAGAGCAGAAAAGCACGCCCTGCAGACAGAAGGAAAGAGGGAGGAGCAGCTTAGTGCAGGAGGACAAGATGAGCTGTAGCGATTAGATCAGTGGTCTCACGTCGAGTGCAATGGGTAAACGAGAGCAGAGCGGCACCAGCTGTGTTAACCAATTAGCACACTTTCACTTTCACAGACGAGGAAATGGGCTGCTGTGTAGACAGCGCTGAAAAACCTCCAGGGCCTCTGTGGGAAGTGGTTTTGGACTATGACAGCGACAGGCAGATGCATCAGCCTCAAAGTGTTTTCATTCAACTTCATCTGAATTTCCTCACGACATGCCACTTGTTGCAAAAAAAGTAAATATAGAAAATGTAGGAAATAACCACGTCACTGAAACCCACTGCTCAGATTACTGAATCTGTGAGCTCCAAGTCAACCAATGTGGTTTTTTCAGTCTGTTTCATACTGTTTGTCTCTCTTTATGGTCTACAACAACAAACAAGATCCATTATCTCTCTGTGGTTACCCTCAATGTCTGAAAATGCTGATGGAGTGAGGGTGTCAGTTGAACTACAGAGAGTAAAGACTTTGTTTACATTTCTTCCATTAAAAGTTATTGATGAGCCATTTATTTCCAGGTCAGAGTAAGGGAGGAGAGGAGCCACAAGGAGAGCCAGAATCAACCCAAACCAGAGTTGTTCAGAGGAGCTTTAAGGATCAGTTTGTAGTATGTCTCTCAAATCAATTACCGTAAAAGTTTTGTACGTAAGTTGTGCAATATTCACAGTCTGTGTTAGTCAGACAACACTGTCTAAGTGCAAAGGCTCCTCTGATGATGAGGTCCAAAGTCTAAAGCCCTGTCTACTCTGATGTAAATATTTTTTTAAACTTATTTTTCCGACTATTTTGTCTTTTAGATCACCTGCAAAAAGGTTAGTTTTGAGTGTACTCCTGTTCAGACTGCAAAAACTGAACTCTGCACAGTCTTTTATAAACCTCTTTTATGTTGATATCCTGATCAGACAGTGAGTTGGCGTCTAGTTGGTGAAAACATTAGCATGTTTTTATCCAACAGAAGCTAAAAAACAAATTAACTGTGGATTTAAATTCACCACATGTACTAAGAAACGACTCTAAGTGAGACATAATGTGACATCAGGTCTGCTGGATGTGTTAATGAGCACCTGTTTGCTAACTCATCCTCCATTTTTAACTTCAGGAGGTGAGAAGATGTCATGTTTGTGTTTCCACTCCATGTCCCACACATAGTAATAAAGAGTAATACATGTTTATGTGTTGTGTCTTCTGGTCCGTGTAATATGAGCTTGTTGTGATGTTACTGAGAGCGGCTGTTGTAGGCACATAAATATGCTGATTTCCCACAGAGCTGCTGTTAGTGTTAGTTAGCGGTGAGGACAGTGATGCAAGATAAACAAGCCAACATAATTACATAACTTGTGTACCTCACTTCTCTTTCTGTAGGGTCATTTGGATTCACATGCAGCATAGAGGAGTATTGAAAATCAGTCTTTCAGCAACTTCAAACTCATAATTCCTTCTATTTATTGCTCTTGCATAAAAGAATATAAGAACAGGTGATGGAAACGGTTGCTAAAGAAGTCACAGAAGATCACTGGCTGTTGAATCAGAAAAGACAAATGTACAAGTTTGACTAAAAAAATCTAAACAACATTAAATGAATTCATTACATGAATATTTAACTCAAACTCAGTGTGTTGTTCGTGTACCGTGTTAATGTTAACATACCATTATAAGTTTCTCTCTCCTATCTTATTGTGTGTCCTTACTGTATAATAAACACAAAGACAGGTCAAATTGACTCGACTTCTTTCATTGATTATTGAGCATAAATCACCCACTCCTGCTGTGGGGTGATGACTAATATAAAAATACAGGTAGTATTGAATGTATGTGTCATGTCCAAATGTTCAAAGGACAGACAGTTGAGGCAGAGAGTGTTTTGAGTGCTTTGAGCTTGTCATGCACTCAGTGGGGATTGTCTGTGGGTGTCAGTGGTCTCTACTGTTTAAATGAGCCCCTGTAGCGCTCAGTCTTGCACCCGAGTGAATGATCCCATCTGCTCATCATGGAGAGGTTGAAAGGGGTTAACTGAGGACAGCTTTGATCTTTTTCTGTCCATCGCTGCCTCCAGCCTGAGCACAGAGCTCACTGTTAAGAGCAGCTTTTTAACTCAGCTGCTTCTTTGAATCTGATCCCAGCTAAAGTCATCTCTAAGGGTCAGATGTCCACAAGTATTGAAACTCTTTTAAAACCACCACCATGTTTAGACATCCTGTCTCAGTTTTCTTCATGAAGTGTACAGTCCATGTTGGCCACAACGTTTGGTAGGATTGGGATAACTTAAAGTTGGGGTAGGCAGGATCTGAGGAAGTGCCAGTTTTTTGGGAGAAATCTTGGGTGTAAACTCTACCCCTCCCAACCAGTTTTCCCTTCAGCTCCGCCTCTCCCCTCCGTCTCTGCTCCAACAAGCCCCGCCCACAAACAGAAACTCCTGCTCGCTCGTATTGTTCCAATTAAATCCAGATATAATGCAGATAAATACTTCAGATAATTACAAATGGGGCCCAGTCGACGTGAAAGTAAAAAGCATTGGTGCTACTGTAGATGCCAACAGACCACCAGCAAACACAATATTTGCAGGACTTCTACAACTAGGATAAAGTGACATAGTCCAGGACCTGAACTAAACAGATAAGCAGCACTTCAACACGCAACAGGTCCCTTTGACAAGTAACTCTTCGGTTACAGACACTTGGCTTACTTTGTTAAAGCAGTTTACCTGTCCAGCAGAGAGGTTACAGGGTTCGTAAGACCCCGAAGCGTCCCCCATCATTTATGCTTCATCGATGTCGACCCGGCTTTTTAGCCCTTGTCTGGCTGGTCTACCTCCTTTTTAAGCGCCGTTTTTTTCACCAGAGTCTCCGGTATTTACTTTGTTTTCTTGCTTGTGTTGGCAGTTGTGGCCAAAAGAGGATTCAGAAAATGTTCCGTACTTTCCGATTGGTTTCTACTGTCCGATATTGTAGCACACTCACTTTGTTTGGGCTCATGAACGTCATTCAAGGATGTGGCGCGTGCCTCACAACGTGAGGGAGCAGGGTCTGCCTCACAACCAATCAGATTAGGGGAGGAGGAGAATGGTTTTGTTTACAGTCATAAATAGTGGGCCGCTCAAGAATTTTAAATGTTGACTACACAGACATACAAAACGCAGCGATATTGTTATATTCCCAAATGTCATCAATAACTAATAGCTATTGACTGATATTAAAAGCTTTTTTGCATACACACCACAAAAAAAGATCCTTTTTTAGTGGAATCCTGCCTACCCCACCTTTAACCCTACGGTCACCCTGAAGCCTCCTTTTTACGGTTTAGTGGCTAATTTTTGGAAATCTTATCAGCAGAACCCCAAATAACACAACTCATGTTTTGAATGTCTTGTTGTCACAACAGGTGATCCGTGTGTGGAAGATCAGCTTTTTGTGACAGGGTCAGGTTCTGTGACTTAGTTATGAGGCAGGGGATCAAAGCAGAGAGGGTTCTCAATGAAGACTGAAAGACAAACATAAAGCTTCCAGACATAGACGCCTGGCAGGTACCTATGGAGGATAATCTGGGTGTACAGATGAGCCGGCAGGGTGAGTCAGAGTGAGAAGGAGACAGCGGTCTCATCTGAAGAGCTGGGTTTAATAAGCAGACAGGCAGAGGGAACTAAGTGATTATAATAAGAAGCTGAAGCTGTTGTCACCATGACAGCCCTGATTTTAAGCTCACCATCTGCTTTGATTGTTAGACTCAGTCTGCCAGTTATAACAACAAAGTCAGTAACCTGAACGGAGCATGCAAAATTTTCCAATTACAGACCCAGCTAATAGAAAGCAGAGAAAGGGTGAGGTAGTGCTGCATAAGTGATGGACTGAAATCGATTTTTTGACACTACTTTTTGCCCATGAACTGACTTTTAGCCACTTTGATCATTCATTAGCTGTTGAAGCTAATTTCAAACAAACTGGATTAATTAGGGTGACCATATTCTGAATCCCCAAAATGTAGACACTACCACATTGGGCGTGCACACATGGGGAGTGTTTTTCACACGCTTCTAACTCAGTTAAACGCATGTTCTGAATTACCAAGCAGACACCAAACCAGGCCTCATGGAGATACTGAAAAATACTCACACAAAGTTGCATTCATAAACAATATATTCATTTTTATAAAGCATTTCTCCTCAACAAAAGTATCAGTCACATACAAATATTTCTACCTTTTCTTTCACTCACCTGGACAGTGCATGTGTGCGTCTCATCTGTGGCTTTGCTTGGAACTGAGCGGAGGAGCAGAGCAGCGAAGAGCACTGATGCGTTCCACTGTTTTATAATGAATGAATACACATTCCGGGGTTTGGCGTCTCTGAGTGTGTTTCCATATAACCATTGAACCTGTATGGTGAATGCAATGGTCTGTGATGCAAAGAAAAAGTACATGCTACACAAACTCAAAATTATGGAAGCCCGTTTCCACCAGTGAAAAAAGCAGGCTTCCATACAAAACCCTGGACATTTGAAGGATTTTATAAACTCCACCTAGACAGGCCGGACAGCCCCCCAAAAGAGGACGTGTGTCTGGGTAAAAAAGGGCATAAGGTCACCCAAGTATTAATGTCAGTATCAGCCAGAATGAGTTTGAGAATACGTAGCCTCAGTTTTATCACTCACCGGTATCTGAAGCCCAACTGTGGCTGACATGTCGGAAATGCTCACTCAGCCTAACTTACCCAGTATGTTTACATGCACAGATAATTGGGGTATGTTAACAACTTGATAGGCGATTTAACTGGACTATTATTTCATCTGACTAATGTGTTAGTGCACCAAAGAGAAAGTTTTTGCTGCCAGCTTCTAACTAACACAGTTTAGTTCACTCGCCATATTCCAAACAATTTGTAGATGTACTGCTTGTTTCATGTTTTCCCTCCAGTGACTGACCTCTCTGCTTGACCCTTTGGGAATGTATGTAAAATATTTTCAGAGGGCTAAATTTGACCCACACTTTGCTTTGCTTTGGGCTGCGGTGGCCTAGATTCCTCTGAAGTCCCTCTCGGACAGATAAATACATTCAGCTGTTAAGTGAAGATAATAGTTGAATCCCAATTACTCAGACACTTGTTCTACATTGAACCCCAGGTCGGTTTTGTGCTGAGGGTCTTTACAGAGGCTCATGTTTTTGGATGTTTAGCCTCTAGGAGAGCAGATTTGCTGCGAGCGGGTTAATCCTTCTCCTATACGTCCTTAAAATTTCCCTGTGTTTTCTTTGGCGGTGATAATCCACGGTATTGTTGTATTTATGAGATTGGAAAATTAAACTTCTGATCTCAGTTTTCCTGTATTTATGGACCAGACTTCAGTTCAGCCCTTTGTTCTCGCCCCACTTAATTCACCGTCAAAGCCTGGCGCCCCGCTGGGTTTATTTATAGCTCAGACTGTGTGGTTGGAGCGTATTGCTTTGAGTGTTTCGCCTCCCAACAGCCATTTCTCATTCCCCAAACTACAGTTTCATAAGCTCTAAATCCCCTCTGTGTCTCCCTGTCTTTGTCTTTGTGTCCCCAGAGCTCTCCAGCTGCTGTGTTTATGGCTTTCCAGTGTTTGTATAGTTTCCATTAGCAGCCAAGGTACAGAGCAGTTTGTACTTTCAGTGCACATAATTTCATGCTGTGTAGGCTGTAAAATGCTCTCAGAGTGTTCGCTACTGGGCTTTTGATTGAAGTTGCTGATACTCCGAAAGTTTCCACCTAAGGTATTAAGTTCAGCAACCTAGAAAGCTTTTAACTTTCTTGCTGGGTTTGATAGGAGGATCAATATCAAACTACTGTATTAATTAGAGTTTTTAAAAGGTTTCTTTTTCTCTGAAGACAGTCAGCTCCAAGCTGTTTTCACTCATTTACAGTCCTTTGGTTGAGCTAAGCTAACCAGCTGCTGGCAGTAGCTACATATCAAACTGATAGTGTTTGACACTCCAATTTTTTTCTGCAAAATTTTCTCTGACTAATTTCATCTTCATATTTCTTATAAAAACCCGAATTAAATGGAAAACTGTGAGGGTTAAAATTTTACATACTTGCAAAGACACATTCTTGAATATTTTTTCTTCTTCTTTTCTGTTACTGTAAGCTTAAAATCATATTTTCAAACTGAATTCACAAAACTTCAGATTCTTTTGGCAAAGCTCGACGATCAAATCATTTAAGTTTCATAAATGAATAAACACTGTTTAAACATCATACACATCAAAGTAAACATACTCCTAAGCAGAGGTACACATTACACTTTACAGGGGTGCACCATCAAACACGTTATTTTTTAAGACAAATATCAGTAAATTTCATAACGATACAAAAATTGCACATATACTAAAAAATGCAGTAATAGTTTTCAAAATAAATACTCTCAAAAACAGAAACTTCTCAGACCCTGACCGATGAAAAGTCTAGAGAAGATATCAAAAATCAAAACACAAAAAGACTGACATTGTTGCAAATCCAAGACTCACTACTGTCCTTCACAACCTTGTCATACTTGGACGTTTAATCATCACCAGGGTCAGTGGTGTGTCCGCTAACTCTGTCTGATTCCACACATGCAGCGCTCTGCAAAGGTGATAAACATAGAGACAGAGTACGACTGCAGCATTGTCCTCCTCCTTTTTGTGGTCTGCTGTTCCTCACTCCCACTTCTCCTCCTTTTGCTCTCAGACTGTCTCCATCAGGCTTTGATATCAACTTTCAATTTACTCGAGCTTTCTGAACTGGCTTACATTAGTACCGTCACATCATTAGCAACATGTATTTTCAGTTTGATGTCCAAATTGTGACACCAGGAGTCACAGTAAATCTGGAGTCTCTCAGGGTTTGGTCTTGGGCCCTCTGTCATTCTCTTTACGACCTTTAAAGGTGTCTCTTATCATTTTGAGGCAGATGACATTCAACTGTACATGCTTTGTAATCGTAATGTCACCTGTTTCACTATCCCCAGTGCAGGGTCCACAGTGTCCAGGGTTGAGCTTAAGACAATTGTCCATGTTTTTCTATAAACTTGGTTAAATTATTTTTTAAGCGTCTGTCCAAGCAGCACTTGTTCGAACCACCTGCAAGTGGTCCAAAATGTTTCAGCTAAGCTTTTGCAAAGTCATCCAAATGGTCTCATGTGACACCCATCCTCAGGTCTTTGCACTGGCTCCTGCTTTGATTCAGAATCCAGTTTTTAAATGCTCGTGGTTGCATACGAAGCGTTGAATAGTCAAGCTCCAGATTAAATTGGAGACCTCCCCAAGACCTAAAAGTCCAGGACTCTGGGGTCCTCTGCTCAAGGCTTGCTGGTTGTTCTCCAGACCAGGCTCACAACTAATGGAGACTATGCTTTTGATGTTAAAATTTCACTTATTTCACCTGTGGCTGTCATTTACTAAGGGTCAAGTGATACAGATTATTGGTAGTTCATGAGACAGATTTGGAGCTGGTATGCTTTTACAGTAAAAATGAGAAACAGTCATGTATTCTGGCCACTTGGAGGGTGTTGTGGGCAGAATATTAGATGTAGTAAGTAAGAGTGTCTGATGTGCAATCAAGGGCACAGCTAAGTTGATGGACAGGTGCATCCATTGTAGCTGATGGCTGGGCAGTACAACTCCACCTTTGTGCCTTTTTGTAGAGTGACTTAAATGAGTCAGTGTTTCCAACATGGTGCTTGCAATCATTCGGTTTCACCAAACACCAGCGGGTGACGTCAGAGATTAAGTCCGTGTATTACACAGTCTACAACTTCTCATTGCTGTAAGCTCTTGGGGAACTTTAAGGTTTGTGCAGATTATGGTGTTCCCTGTCTACAAAGCTATACGCCTCTCTGTCACAAACATACTTGTACTTCTGCAAGAGCTAAACAGACAGGCAGGGATTTCAGAGAGCGCTGGGAACTTTGCCTTTCTTTGAGCAACAAACTTCTCTTTTACCAATGGATCTAAAATAAATCCACTTTTAGTTTGAAAGTCTTCGTACCTTAACTCAATATGTTACTTATTTATGACAGATAACGAATGCTGTATCTTGTGAATAATTGTTGAAGCCATTCCTGATTAGAGTTGTCCCATAATGGCTATGCACAAAGTAAGAATAACAGAGTTTTCTGATCACGGTATATTTATGCTCAGAAGAAGGTACACAAATGGATGTTAAATATGATGTGTCTGTTTTTTTCACTGTGAATAAATTAGAGCCAATAAGATGCCATTATGGTGACAGAAATATCACCAGGTATCCTTATATCACTTTAAGATGTGTGAAGCTGCAGGTAGTTGTGTTAGAGGTGGTGTCTGATGTGAATATTACATGCATCTGCAGCAAAAGCTAAAACAAACTGTAGACGTTAGAATACCATACAGATATTTGTGTCAAAATTCAAAACCAATCAGCTTCGTCAGATGGATATTTGACATTAAAGTATGCAACTTAATTAGAATCTCACTTACAGGTCTGAAAAACATCTCAGCCCTAATGTTGCTAATGTTTTACTTTCCAGTTTGAAGGCCGTGCTGTCAACACCCCCTTCCAGTGGAGCCTTGGACCTGTCTGGGATCCCCCTTACAGTCCGGGACATGGAGCGTCTATGTGCACACCTGCAGCGTTACGCCTCCACTGTGGTCAGCCTGGAGTTGGGCTTCACTGAGCTGACAGACGAGGCTTTTCTGCTGCTTCTGCCCACGCTGGCCTCTATGCCTAACCTGGAGACACTCGCACTGAATGGAAACAGGCTGACCAGGGCGGTACTGAAGGAGCTGACTGATGCACTGAAGGTCAGAAAGTCACATATCAGTGAAGTGACGACCCAGTGACCATATGTTTATGAGTGGACAGCTGTAAAGAATGACCACCATCACTAACAAGACATGTTAAACCAGTTTTAATGTTTTTTTACCAGCATTTTCTACGAGTTATAAATTGTAGATTCCTGTCTAAAAGTAGTCCTGTTCTCTAATACAGTCATATGTTTTTGTGGCCATAATGGCTTTATGAGCAAAGCGTCAACTGTTGTGGCCAACAAGGCCAGTTGATCTGGACCAGTCCACTTGGCTGTACCTAAATTCCTTAAAGGGATATTCTAGCGTAAAATTAAGTTAGGGTCAAACACACTGTAAGACTGAGTTAGACACCCCATCAAGAGATGAATGTTGCCGACCACTTGCTTATCTAGTTATACCAACTGTAGTAATGACTGCGCGATAGCAATACACAGCGGTCTAAGGAGCTATAAACAAACCTCAACCAAAAAGCCACTCTTTAGCCATAAATAATGCTCATAACAGCAACTAACTTCATCAACAGTATATATAGGGTCCCATCAAACATCTTTTTAATTTTGTCTGATTTCTTTAGCAAAAAGACCAAACACAATCACCTACTCTCTTCCAGCAGCAGCTTGTTTGTGGGGGAGCCCTGACGAGTCCATTATGGACTGCTGTGGAGTGAAGCAGCTCAAGGAAGAACATTTATAATTATTACTTCATGGAAATGCAATCAGACTGAGACGCTAAGGCAGAAGAACTACCATATCTGCAGTGCAAAATGATTAATATGATGATTATTTCTTCAAGGAAATGATAAAGTAATGATCATAAATGCTCTTCCTTGAGCTGCGAAACCCCGCTGTGGTTGTCGTTACTAAAGTTGGAATGACTAGAGAACCAAGCGGTCAGCAACAATTTATCTCTCGAGGGGGTGTCTAACTCAGTGTTCTGGTGTGTTTGACCCTAGCTTAATTTTACGATGGAATATCCCTTTAAGTTTCATTCTCACCTCTTACCTGTGTAAGAAATCCCTCCACGTGAAGAACAATCTGCAGTTTGTTTATGCCTCTTGCCAGGAACCATATGGACCATTTGTTCTGGCAAATTGTGTTATAAAATACAGTTTTAGAGTTCTTACATCTGCATTTGATTGTTAACTTTTACCTTTTTTTTCTTTTTTCGCCCTTTAGGATCCAGGCAGTTTCCCCAGTGTGACATGGATCGACCTGGGCAACAACGTGGACATCTTCTCCCTGCCACAGCCTTTCCTGGTCAGCCTGAGGAAGCGCTGTCCCAAACAAGGGAACCTCCCCACCATCCTGGAGTTTGGAGAGAGTCAGGCCAGTGACCCCCCTGAGAGACTGAGGGGCCTTGGGGAGGAGGAGGAGACAGATGACACCAACCGGACCGAGAGCATGGGCGAGCTGCGTTCAGAGGTGGAGGAAGAGCTGGACGGAGAGATGGAGATTGAGGAAATGATGGAGGAGCTGCTGGACTTTGACCGGGAGGTGCAGGGGAAGGACGAGGATGAGAGCATGTGGACGGTGGAGGAGCAGAGGAAGGTAGGGAGGAGGAGTGGAAGGAGAGGAGAGGAGGAGGAGGAGCAGAGGAAGGAGCAGCTGCCTGGGAGGAGGGCGACGGTGGTGGAGGACGAGGATGACACGCAGAGCCACTCCTCACACATGTCCTACTCCAGCCAATCACTGCACTCCTCTGGGATTGCAGAGCCAATGAGAGCAGAGGAGGACTACGATTTAGACGAGGTGACGGACCAGTCGGATCACCTGACCTGATTGCTGCTTCCTGCTTGTGTTTCCCTTCCTTCGTCCAGTCCTGTGTGCCAGACTGAGCATGCTCAAAGTCGAACAGAAAGTAGCGTTTGGAGGTAAACTTGCTGCTCTTTCAGCTGATCTGAGGTCAGATCCTCACCAGAGTAACGGCTTGATCCAGGTGATTCTCTGAGACTGTGACATGAGGTGACAATCCCCTACCCCTGGAAGTCTGTTTGACTGAGCTGTCTGTGATTTGAAGTATTAATAGATGAGGATGCTTAGGATAGAATCGACAGATAAATTATATCACGTGAGGCTTTTATGTACAGAATGTTTACCTTTCTTCAGGTCCTTACCTCCTGCTAACCCTGCTTATACCTACATGTGCCTGTCACACCTTCCTTTAATGTTGTGTGTCAGAAAAACCAAACACACACTAACTAATCAGGGCCCATTTAACACTTTAAGAGAAGTTTGTGCTTTTGAAATGTTTTAACTGTTTTCCTCCCACGTGATGTTGACGACAGCCAGCCAGATGCATCAGAAGATTGACGGAAATTTAAAGGTTTCTCCGTGTGAAACCATTTCTTCTGAAGACACGAACAGATGCAGCCTGATTTGGTGGGTGAAAAGCGCACTGAGGATGAATTTAGTCAACTAAAACCAAAAGAAGTGAGTGACTCCCGACAGAGAAGGGTGCAGTAAAGGCTTAATGATTGTAGGAAACAGTTAAAAGAGACGTAATTGATGACATGTCCTGTAACAAAAAGCTAAAAGCTGTACTACAAAGCAAGAAAAGGAGGTGAGGGCTCATTTATGCTTCCTTTACGAAAACTCAAATCATTTCAGAGCCCTGAGTGAAATAAGTCTTCATCTTTGGCTCTCCTCTTCTGCTCTTCATCTTATCATCTCATTCAGTTGGGATTCGTAGTCGCTTCAAAGCCCAACTGGCTTCTGCTTTTGAACATCCAGGAGAAGGACTGAGGTTCGGGTTTTACCCTCAGGACCAGAGAGCTTAAGCATCCCCTCATCCTCCTGCACTTTGTAGTGTGGAGCGAGGGAGTTGTTGGACCAGAGAGAAAGATAGAGAGAGAGAGCAAGAGCAGTGATTCATGCAGAGCAGTGGTAACAGTAAGTCGAGAAGGTGTCAATCAAGCAGTGTGTTTACATTCAACAGAGGGCCTAAGGTGGCTGACTGAATCAGAATGAAACAGATCTGCACATGAAAACAGATCTGTATGTTTTAAACAGGTTGAACGTCACTATGAGGAATTAGGTAACATGAATGCGACCTTCATCGGTTCATAACAAGCCAGCATAACTGGAATGCACTGTAGCTGTCTTTTTCACGTTTTTTCCCACATTTTCTTTTTTGTCTTCTCTCATTCAGGGTGGGAGCGGCGTAGTAACATGGACAATATGTGTACTGAGCAGAACTGTTAACATTCATACCATAGACTGTGTATAGAATGGACGCCTTCTGCCTCCTCAGCACCCTCCTCAGCTGCCTCCTCAGCACCCTCAGCAGAACAGCACCCTCTGGTGACGGGCTGCAGTATAGGTCATAAATCTTGCCTCCTCCAGCAATCCCTATGGAGCTGTGGACAAACTTTAGAAATGAATTACACAGAATACAAATTTTTCTCCCCCCTGGTTGCGATGTTGACATGTAGTTACTGTAAGACTGGTTTGTACTCAAGTCCTCTTTTTTTCTGTACAGCTCCATTTTTAAAAGTTATTGGGGGGGTTTTTCTATGATTGACACTTGATACAGCCTATGGGCGTACAAAGATTGTGTAGATCATCCAGGGGAATACGTTAGTTAAGTTGAGCGTCATCACAGTGACTCTCCCGTCAAATGCATACAATGCTATTGCGCAAGTGGTAGAGTGCGCACAACACTACTGCGCAATGTTGGTTTCAGGAAGTGACAAAAAAAACAGAAATACCGAGAGCAATTTGGCTTCAAATTCATATACTGGCAGAAGGCGAAACCAAGTTTTCCATAGTGTATACATGTATGTATGTACACATGAGTATGTACATGAGCATAAATGAGTGCAAATCGGCCGATGTTGGTTTCATCAACCTCTTTAACATTCCTGGTTAAACTTGCTTTGTGGTACAGCCCTCTGAAAAATCTAATATTTAGCAGCCCTTTAACTCATAATCCAGTCCCATTTCACGCCAAAGTCCTCCACACAGCCCTGTGATTTCTTATACGAAGATCACACTCACGAATACTTTTCACCAGGTTAAAACTACTTATACCTACTCACAGTATGTAGCTCTCACCAAGCCTGTGATTTTCCTTCATGTGCCACTTCTGGTCCACATAAAGTTTAAAGTAACAAGGCGTGATTTTTGGATGTAGAGTATATCCAGTGTATGTTGTTTTTTCTGTACAGAAGTGACTGTTTGAACCGTACACTTACAGAGGAAAACTGCGTAATTAGAGGAGAAATCAATGTTTTATCTGTTGTGAGTACTTTGAGCTGCCTTTGTGTTTATAAATAGCGCTAAGAGCCAAGAAGAGGGTGAACATGGTTTTCAATCTGTGACACCAAGATGAGAGTTGAACTAACATAATAATGAGCAGGTTTAAAGATGTAACAGTGTAAAGAAATATAAGAAGGTTTCATCTCAAAGCGGTCAAAAAAATGAATTAATACACCCTTTTTTCAGCAAAAATCCACCCCTTTGGCACAAAGACATTAATGTTTGTGCTGTATATGCAAAATCAGAACAGAGGCCTTAAATGTCACTAAAGGGTCAATTATGGATATGATTATTATATAGTGGAGATTTCACAGAGGGACCCAGCTGCAGTTTTTAATAGCATCTAAGAAAAAATACCTTTTTCCTGCGTATTCCCAGAGTGATTATGAAAAATATATTCAGAACTATTCAAAAGGCCTAATCGCTGCTGCTGTTTTACTGTTTTAACTAACTGTAGCTACACAGAATGGACAGAGCAACTCTTACTCAATGTGAAGCCATAACTTTTAGAGGACACAACCCTCTAGATATCATACAGTTATCTCTTAAGTGTCTTTAAACAATATTTGAATCTCACTCAAGAAGGTTATTAAGTCAATTTTGTTTGCTTTAATTGATGAAATTCTCAACTGGGCTTAAGTGGACTTGTCAGGTCTGTGAGGCGAATGTCAAAAGTTATGAAATAATTTGACTTAAGATCACACAAACACACTTGATATGATTTGAGTTTTGCAGTGTTGAAATGAGATGACTGGGGTTGAAATCCTTTCGCAAAGTGTTGGTTTCTGCGATTTATTATCATCACTATCTAAGAAATGTGACTGATCTTAAGCTAAAGGTGTTGCCATGTCATTTTTGCCTACTTGAAATGTAATTTATCTTTTTAAGAGTTTTCATAAAAATGGTTTTAAAGATTCAAAGCAGATAACTAAAACTATAACTTGGCAGAAAGACTAGTTAAATTTGTCCTTCATAATGTGTAAACTTACCTTCTACTGGTCAGTTTTTTTTTTGTTTTTTTTTTTGTTATGTGAAAGAAAATGGCCACCACAAGTACGCAGAATGTGGTGCAATATCTTAAGAGAAATATTCTTCTGTTTTCTCTTACTAAAAAATTTCTAAAAAAATACTAATCTGGGAGTTTGCCTTTTGACATGAAAATGAGGAATAACCTTTTTTAATTAAAAAGAATATTATACTGGAATTACAGGATTAAAGATCTAAAACTCTGTTTTTCTGAATAAACATTAAACAGTGTAGTCCAAGATATCTACTATTTTTATCACTTACTTGATTCTCTCTTAAGACTCCATGAAGGTCATCCAAGGTCTAATTCAGATGCATCATCTTATACCGTGAAGCAACACTATTGGCTCAGCTGGTCCTGCAGAAACACATTGATAAAATGACCATAAAGGTGCAGTGTGTAGTATGTAGCTGCATTTAGCAGAATAGACCTCACAGAAATGGAATATGACATTACAAATGTGTTTAGATTAGTGTTTAATAACCTAAATATAACACAAAAAAATTCAGAGTGACCCTCTATGTCAGAAGAGGATGGGTATTCAGTACCATTTACTGAGTTGCAGTCTGAAATGCACCGATTGGACAGAGATGAACCATAAGAAGAAGTTTTTGATGGCAAAAACTTTTTAAATGGAAGATCATAATTACAGGACCTTCTTGTCCTTAAAGGCCACCATTAGTTCTGGAATTGGCAAACCAGGAGTGAGCAAGGGAGCATTTTAAACTAGAATCTAAAAGCCTGACATCTCTAAGTATTCACATTCCTACACACTGTAGCTTTAACTTTTAATTCAGAAAATCATCTTTTTTTTTTCTTTTTTATCCTTCAGATGAAATTATCTTGTTAACTCAGAGAATCTGAGGAATTTTTTATTATCAGTTGAATTCAATGTGCTTCTGTGATCGTTTGCAACACAGTAATCTATGACTCGGTTTTCATAGTTGTCCTTAAATGCTTGAAAATGAAAATGATCCCATTTGGCCTTCTTCTTCTTATCATTATTATTATTGAGTCGGTATCAAAGAATATTCATTCATTTCTTTCACTGCAGCTCAGTTTGAATGTTTGAGCTGAAATTGGGGTCACATCTCTGTATTTTGTTGATTTTTTCTTTAAGGCAGGTGTGTTTTATTCATGACATCTCTCAGCAGACACCATGCAGAGTGACTCGTCCCTTCATATTAAACTGTATAATATGAGAGTATTGTGTGCTCACCTTGGACCTATAGATGGAGGTATAAAAGCTTTAGATGTGAAGATGCTGTGTATGTTTTGCTCAAGGATGCCTCTTATATACCGTAAAGAGACGTGAACATGAGGGGTGTCTGTCGCCTTGGATCTTTGCTTTCTCTCCATGTCTTTATGTGTGTATTTCCCTCTCTAAATAGACCACAGTATTATCCCCCTCATCTTCCTCTGTCACTCTTCTTTCCCCATAAACTCCCCTACATCTTTAGTTTTGTATTCATGACACTTTATTGAGGCGATCCTGCTCTGTGCATTTATTTACAGATGAAATTGTAATTTTCTGTAATTGATACCAATAAATTATATGATCCAAAAAACGTGTCTTGCATTTTATTCTGTGGATATTACAGCAGCTTGAGATTCACAACAGAAGTTTGGGTTGTAGGCGTCAGTTACATCCAGTGTGGGAGCTTTGACGTGGAGAAGCATCCATCAATCCAAGTGGTGTTTGTATCTTACTTGTTCTACTGCACAAATTTATTCACAATGTACTTATTTATGCATCCTCACAGAAAAACACTCATTTTTTTTACTTGCATTTATTATCGAGACTTTGTCTCTTCTGATGCAAGTGAACCAGGTCTCTGACAGAATGCGTCAGCTGCATCCACTATGTCTCATCCTGTGAGCTTTTAATGATTAAAGTTAACAGAATAAGAAAAACCACTTTTGTGGTGATGTGGTTGTAAAGGATTTACACAAACGGAGGTGCAGTTGTAAATATTTGACAATTGATTTATCAGGCATTCAACCACCTATTAGTGATTTTGATCAAAACCAAAAGTCAGAATGTTTGATTCTTCAACAAAGGCTCCCTTCTTTTTAGGTCAATTGAAATACAACCATGTAAAGTCACTGAAAAGTGAGGACACTGTTTAAAGTAAATAGTGACATGACATTCAAACCACCTTTTGGGTTGGCAAATGCATGTGGTTACCCAAGTCAGAACAACAGCACAGAAACTACAGAAACTTTTCAAAGTATTTAAATATTGTTTGTTTAGTAAAGACCCTGGTGAAGGCTACAAGCTGATGTGTGTTGGTATAAAAGCAGAGTTGTTCATGTTATAAATGCTGTTGGTTTTTCAACCCTTTTAGATTCTTTCCGCCTCTGTGCACCTTCAGAGGGCAAAGCTGTGCCAGAATCTCCTAAAATTTGTGCTGCAGAAATACACCTGCTCCATTGGGTCTCCTGCGGTGTATTTTATGCCTCATAACACACCAAACATTTTCACTGGGTGGTCAGGCAGGCTGATTTAGCACCTAGACTCTTCTACTACAGAGCCATGCTGCAGATGAGGTGAACAACATGTCCACAACAGTTAGTAAGTAAGTAAGTAAGTAAGTAAGTCTGAGGGAAAGTCGTTGGTTCAAAGTTTTGTCCCTTGAGATTTCCCTGAAATCCCTGTTACAACTTTTGCCAGAGTAATGTGTGATTTCAGGGTGATGAACCCTGACATGCTTTTTTTTTGCTATTTTCAATCACATGTGGGAATTTAATGTTTTGAAAACAGAAGTTTGAAAAGCCAATTCCCTAATTGATAATTATGTTTCAGTTTATTTACTTGGGGTGTGAGAGGTGACATCACATAGCAGCAGCTCGGTTTGATGAGCTCAGTACTGAAAAACAAACAGTGTATGACTGACATCTAGTGTCCAAGCTCAAATATTACAATCTAACCATTAGTCAGTGGGGGAAATGTGCTCATGTTATCTTCGTAAGTGCTTGGGAGTAATATTTAAAATAAATCTCAACATGAACACAGAGTACATGCAATACTGAGGGACTGAGGTTTGATGAGAACTTGCTGAAACCACAAAGCCAGAGATGTAGATGTTGTCAGCCAAATAAAAGTCAACAGATATGTCTCTATTCAAAGACTTGTCCCTGTATCACCCACGAATGTACCCAGTTTTATTTTGCATTTATTAACCACTTAAGACTGTTTGTAGTTTGAATGTAGGGGTCATGGGGGTTTTGTCACAACAGACTGGATTCATAAGCCAAAAACGTTTAGAATTACTGAAATAGCCTACACATACTTTATTTATTTCACCAGCTAAATTGGGCCACCCCCGTTAAATAAAAGTATAGTCACGCCCATGGTAAAGTCTTGGCGTTAACGTTAAATCTGTGACATCATGTCGCGTTTAAATAAAGTTTTGAAAAATTGACAGCGCTGCGTCTAGTGTACATGACTAGAACGTCACATCCGGTGAGTGGGGTCTTTTTTTGTTTTCCCGTATCCGCCATTTCAGTTTTTGAAGTTAGTTGTCATCGGTCGGTGGATTGTGGTCGTAATTCCGTCTCTAAAGCGAACTACAGCGCTGCAGGAACTTATTTCCAGTCCTCTCGCGAAGAAGAGTAGTCTCAGACAGTGGTTCTGGTTCTGTATGGGTGGATTGGTGTCCTAAGGGCCAGCTGCGGAGGTCGCCTGTTTGCTGAACGGGCTCTCGGCGCTAAAGTTTTTGTATGAGTTGAAGGTTCCGTCTGCGGAGAACCGGAGGGAGAGAAGGGAAGGCCCGGGAAAGCCTCGGCTTTGAGTGGTAATCATGGCCGGAAATTTTGACGCGGAAGACCGTGGCAGCTGGTTCTGGGGTCGGTTGAGCAGACAGGAGGCTGTGTCTCTGCTGCAGGGGCAGAGGCACGGCGTGTTTCTGGTCCGGGACTCCATCACCAGCCCCGGGGACTACGTGCTCTCCGTATCAGAGAACTCCAAAGTCTCGCATTACATAATAAACAGCATCAGCAACAACCGACAATCCGGTCCAGGTAAGGCAGCGAAAAGGGGTTTGGAGAGGGGGGTTTAGATGGTGGGACCATTCTTGCATGACTTGCACCAAAGCAGATGCGCAGCAGTCCCTTTCTGCTCCTTAACGGAGAAAACGGGGCCAGACCACATGCAAACATGTGCTGATCTAACACTGGCCTGTTCATAGTAACACACGCTTCTGCTCAGACAGAGGTGCAGAGATTACGCAGACTGATTATGCACGAGGGTGTAAATCACTGCTGCATGTTTTGTCACTACAATACACAGGGGTGTCACCACGAACTCACCATATCACTTTGGGCCCCACCACCACAGCCAGAGCTACCCTGCACACCTGCAACGACCACACCCCCATTGTGCATTGAAGCCATTAATAGCTCTCAATAAGCTCTAATTTTGTCACTCACTGACTCAAGAATCAATAGCCAGATGATAAACACCATGATATTTCCATAGCAACAGCTGTAGATTTCTATTGACAATGTAAACATCTACAGTGAACCAAGGCGGGCACATGTAGTCAAAATTTCCCCTGTTAATAATGACTGTGATATCAGTTGTTCTTTTGATTCTGTGCAAAATAAGTGGACGTTAATGTTAAAACCATAGACTGTGTATAGAATAGACAGAGTCTGCCTCCTTGCTGGGTGAAGCCACTCCGAAAACAGCACCCTCTGTTGATGGGCTGCAGTATAGGTCATGTTTCCCACCTCCGCCAGCAAAGCTTATGGGGCTGTGGACAAACTTTAGAAATTTATTACACAGAATATATATTTTTCCCCCCCCTGCTTGTGATGTTGACATGTAGTTACAGTAAGACTGGTTTGTGCTCAAGTCCTCTTTTTTCTGTGAAGCTCTGTTTTTAAAAGTTGTTAGGGAGTTCTTGATTTCTATGATTGACTCCTTATACAGCCTATGGGCGTTCAGGGATTGCGTAGCTCACCTGGGGGGATACGCTGTTTGAGCCGAGCGTCATCACATGACCACCAACGAGGCCAGACTGGTGCCCTGAATATCAAATCCTGCCTATCGTAGAGTTTAAATGAGAGATTTATTCACTTCAAAAACCTCTATGGCATGATTATAAAACTTGAGACAAATATAATATAACTGGGTTCAGCCACTCTTGTTTTGACCTCAAAACTGGAATAGTTTCTCTCAGTCTTAGTCCTTCTTTTGACACTGAAAATTCAGAACGTCTTCCTTGACATTTTAGAGATTTATTTTTTGAAGTTCCTGTCTGAAAAGAAACCTTACCCAGGTTCCAATCCTTCCTCTATTGGGGCCTGGGTTGTTGATCCGGCTGTGACGCCTATAACACACCCAGGTGGTTGGTGTGTGTGTTTAAACAGAGGACATTATTCATAAACGGTCTGGTCTGGTGCACCATTTAAATGAGTCTTAATTCACCTGCCGACCCTGAGGGAGCTGTAAATGTTCAAAAGCCTGTCACATTGCCAGGTTATAACAGACTTTGACCAGTAATCACTCACTATCTCAGCTGGGTTTTCCCTCTGCAGGACAGTGCTTTTTATGTTTCCTCATGCAGTTGCAGAACCAATGCTGGTCTTTCTTTGTATGGAACATAAATATGAAAGGTGGGGGGAAAAAAATCATAAAATAAGGAAACAAAACTCCTTCCTGCTCATGTGGGAAATCACCACCATCGTGCTTGATTGCATAAATAGAAAGAGTTCTGATCTGCTGTGTTTAAACATGCTTAGAAAATCTCCTGTCTCTGACTCTTCTCTTTCTTAAATCCTCACCTTTCTCCCAAGGTTTGGCCCATCCAAGGTTCCGTATTGGCGATCAGGAGTTTGATGCTCTCCCTGCTTTGCTAGAGTTCTACAAAATCCACTACTTAGACACCACTACCTTGATAGAGCCCATCAACAAGTCCAAACACACATCCTTTATCAGCGTCGGCCCCGGTGGAGGACCCCCACCGCGCCTGGAAGACGAATATGTCCGTGCACTTTTTGATTTCCCCGGCAATGACGAGGAGGATCTCCCATTTAGGAAGGGCGATGTTCTCCGAGTTCTAGAGAAGCCCGAGGAGCAGTGGTGGAACGCCCAGAACTCTGAAGGCCGGGCAGGGATGATTCCAGTGCCATATGTGGAGAAGTACCGACCGGCATCTCCAAGCTCAGCAGCGGGGCCTGGCGTGCCAGGGGGACCGCCTGGAGGAATGGGAATGGTAGGGAACTCTGACGGCACTGCAGCCCAGTCTGGAGCTCCTCTACTGGGAGACCCAAGCCAGTACGCCCAGCCCACCCCCCTTCCAAATCTCCAGAACGGGCCTGTCTATGCCAGGGCCATACAGAAGAGGGTGCCCAATGCCTACGACAAGACTGCCCTCGCCTTAGAGGTAAATATCTACATGTGTGTGTCTGTTTGTGTGTGTGTGATATCTTTTCTTGACTCCATCCTGTTAACATGCTGGAGAGAAGTTGACAGTTTTAGAAAGAAGACTCTTCTTCTGCAGGGCGAGACTGAACCACTTGCAGACACCCAAAGGGCCTTTTGCAAGTGAACTCTTTGCTTTTTTCAGCTTATACGTTCTACATGATGTGATATACCTCCTAACCGAGGTCTGCCCCCCTCCCCAGTTTTTAACTCTGACACCCAAACATGACCCTGATTCCTCCAAAATTTAGAAAGTCCTGGTAAATGTAACAGGATCTCATTGTTTGCAAATGATGTAAACCTTTTATCAAATTTAGATGGTGCAAAAAAAACAACCAAATGTTGAGACTGGAATATTTGATTGTGTTTATGTAATACGTTTTTTTAAAGGGGATATGTAGTTGTTCATTTTAAATTTGATACCAACAACACTTCAAAACAGCTGAACAGGGAAAACAAAACACTTAGAAAGTGGTGTAATGTGTGAAAATACAAAGAAAGACGTCTTCCTTGAATTAATCTGCAACAGACTGGGTGTTAAAAAAAAGTGCATTGCAAAAAGGCTGAGCATCTTAAAAGTTTAATAGAGGTTATCGGAAATATTTTATCATCTACAGGACATCTTATTTAAAAATTCAGAGAATCTGGAGAAATATTCACACTAAAAAGACAAGACTCAGATTCAGTGCTTTAAGCCAGGCTTTCAGGTAAACCCGACATGACTCTGCAGTGGAAGTCACTTCACAGGCTCAGCTGCATCCAAAAACTATAGTCTGTGATCATAGTTCATTACTGCATCCTCAAAGCAGGTTAGATCTGCACCATGTTCCAAGGAAACTAAATATAGACATGAACCAGAAACTCCCCCAACTTCTCAGGGCAAGGCTCCTTGAAGATGGACTGACTCAAAGTGAGAAACCGTCCTGTGGTCTGACAAATCAAAATTTGACTTGTCAGTTGGAAATCATTGATGTCACATCCTCTGCTGGAAAGAGTAGAGCTTGTTATCTGTGCACAGCTCAAAAGCCTGCATCCCTGACAGTTTGGGGATGCAGAAGTGTCCATGTTATGTGCAGCTTACACAGGTTTGAAGGTTCTGTCAGTGCTGAATAATATATGCAGGTGTTGGTGTAACATATGCTGCCATCTGGACTGTACAATTTTAGGATGATCCTGCATATTTCAGTCAAAACAGCACAGAACCACATTCGTAAGAGTGTCTTGGTGCTAAACTGGCCGCCCTACAGTCCTGACTTGTCACCCACTGAAAACCTCTGTTGTGTCGTAACACAAAATATAACAAAAGAGGCCCTGAACTGCTGAGCAGCTGAAATCCTAAATCAGATAGGAACCGGACATTCTCTCTTCCATAACATTTTATTTTTAACAACTTTTAATTCAGTCCCAAATTTTTTGATTTGAGGTTGGAAGAAAAGTGCCACCAAACTGCTCCCTGCACTCAGTGGCAGGGCTGTTAAACCGTGCGGAAGCAAGAGCGGGACTCCCAGGGAGCAGGTCGTTGGGGGAAGGAAATAGTTTGTGTTTGGGAACAGGACCATTTCCTTTGGTCTCTCTGAAGCCAGAAGTCCAGCAGAGCCTGGAGTGAGATTTGAAGGCTGTTTATTCTAAGAGTATGCTGTCCCTATCCAAGTACACCAACAAAGAGTGATCATTTTTGAGCCCCCAAACTGAAGCTGGTTTTGCAATGTCTGAGATTTGTCTCTCTCCGGCTCATCTGTCATTCAGACGAGCCTTTGTACAAGTTCACTCACTTACAACACAGGTAGATCCTTTGTATGAGCTGGTTTCTGCCACTCCCACCTGTGGTAAAGACTCTTGTCTTTGACCTGCATGTTTTCTCTGCTCGAGTTGACCAGAAGTGACTCAGCAGGGCGTGACGGGATAGTAAATAATTATCTTCGTTTTCTTGTCTTTTGGACTGAAAACCCGTCTGATCCTGGAGGTTCAGCCTCATCTTTAGCTAACAAAGCTCTTCAATCACGAATGAGTCCGTTAATCCTACAGATACTGACTCTGTGTCTCAGTCAGAACTTTTACAAGTCAACAGCATGTCAGGATTATGTGCTCCATTTTTTACACTTCTAGACATTTTGGTATCATAGAGTTTTGATGTTATTTAGAGTTTAAAGCCTTTTAAGTCATAGTCTGCATCAAAATATGTAGTTAATGTTGAAGCTACATTAGAGAAAACTCCAAATCCCTGAATCGTCTGAATAAGTATAACCAAAAGAAATACAGAAGCGCTTTTCACACATTAATCCATGATTATGAAGGATTCAGTTTAGGTGGTACTGGGTGTGAAGGACCAGCAGGAGGAGGAGTGTCCCATACTGGTAACATTTCTGGGTTGGTGTCACTAGAACATGACTCAGCTGTACAGTCACACCAGTAGTAAAGAACATAAAGCAAAGAAACTTCTCTGATTGTGGATGCCTTCATCGCCCCACCTCCTCAGTGGCAGTGAATTGACTTTTACCTGCTGCATTCAGACCCTGACTTCTAGGGATGGGCGACATGGGCTAAAAAATTTGTCACGATAAGTTTTGCCATTCTGCCGATAACGATAAAAGTCCAGATAAAAAATATTGTAATGCCATTCTATGTTTTTGACTCATTTTGTCTTGAGAACACCAGTTGGAATAGTCAAATAAGATACTTAGCCACAAGTTTGAGTGGTAGGTTATGGAGAAAACTAATGACATCAAACAAGTCTTAAATGTGAAAACGTTTTCAACATTTGTTAAAAACTCTTATTGCACAGAGTGAACAGCAGCAGATCCACTGTCTGATGTCAGGCATACCTGACTGCACTCATCTAAACCCCAATATTGAAGGGAATCCCTCACGTAGACCTCATTCAGTGACGAGCTGCTCAGAAACATCTTCCGCATTACCTTCAGCCATGTTTGTTTGTTTTTCTCGTATTTATCATGAGATGGAAAATGTTTATCATGGAGGATTTTTCTGGCAATATATCGTGAACAATAATTTATCGCCCATCCCTACTGACTTCTTGCAGAGCCTTATTTCATAGGCTGAACAGAACACAGAAAATCTCGATAAATTTGGGGCCAATTGTACCAGCATGTGCAGTCCTCTTTGATCAATTTTGGGATTTTTTGCTCATCTTGTCCTCTACATGCTCAAGTTGTGTCTTCTGACAAAAATCTCAACTTTTGACAGTCAGATGAATCTTTTAATGTAAATATTTAATGCTGAAATTGTTCAAACAGCTTTTTCTTGTGCTTGGCTGACACCAATCTCCTCACAGCAGTTTCATGCATTCAGTATTACAGCATTAAAATCATAAATCTTGCTGCTGATGGTCATATTCACTTTTGTAAGCCATGAAAAGGCACCAATGTGGATTCACGTCTATTTCATGAACCTTAAAAAACTCTTAACAGGAGTTTCAACACTGAAGAATCAAAATTAAAGCCAAAGACCCATTGGCCTTCTCCTCACAAATCTTAAATATGAAAGACAAACATTCAGAATCAAACATCAAAATTAGAGACGAGCTTTGATTTGAAGATTGTGACTCATCAGTAAAGGTCATTTATTTATACAGTGTTTAAGTCCAGAGCTTGTGGTAATGCATGTGACATTATATGTCCCTGTATACTGTACATAGGCCAAAATAGCACAAACGACTTGGAGAGCTCTGCAACCCACTAAATCATCAACCTGCTGTGACCTCTTAGTGTCAAACCTCAGTGGCCTGTTACATAAGGATGAGGTTGTGCATGCATCTCAGCATGTAGACATTTGAGCGCCTCCTATTTCCAAAAAGAAAAGAAAAAACCCCTGATGTAACGCCTGTAGATGTCCTGAGTCGATCCTAAAGACTCTCATAGGGCCAGTTATTTGTTTTTTTATTGCATCATTGCCTGCTGTTCAGATAGTTATCCATAACTGATTCATAAGCTGTAGATGAAAAAAGCCCATTATGCAATATATGAAACACTGTTGCTGACAACTGTATGAATCACAGAATACAGACGTACATCTACCTAAAGGAGGGGGGGGGTCTCCTCTACCCGACTGTATTTCAACAAAAGTTAATAATTGTGTTAGTTTCATTGTCTGTTTATGTCTTCATTATGTCATCAGCAGTACATTTTGTAAATTTTCCTATTAACACGTTCTCAAAAAAGTTCTGGTCTGCGTTTCATTTTCACAAAAGAGAATCCATACCCTGAAGAAGGTTGATGTTAATGAAGTTGCTAGTTTAACTCAAATAATGCAGATTAATGTTAGACCTCAGCTTCTAAATGTTCATATCACACATCCCACCTCAGTCTTTACATGAAACAGACAGACAGACGTTACAGTGGATGTCTCCTTGTCTGCACCCTGGTTTCGTGCTGATAGAATCTGGTCAGCGAAATGTACTCGATAATCTCACCCAGTTGTTGTCTATGTGTGGGGTAACACTGTGGTAACCCTAAAAGATTATAAGTTGCACGGTTTTACACGACACATTTTGTTACCGGGGGAAAAGAGGCTTAAACTGGGCCCCTGTGTGAAGACGTCCTTTATGTTCAGCAATGTGCAGAATCTATGCAGCTGTGTTACTCTCTTTAATCGCCCTGCCTGCTGCCTATTGTGCAGTTGTGCTCAGCCTACAGTCTTGCTGAAAGTTCTGAGTGATCTTTCCTCCCTCCAGCACCAATGTAGAGGACACAGCTCACTTTTTAGAGGACAGTAAGATATTTCAAGTACAGCATATACACTAGGGTTGGGAATCACCAGTGACGCCATAATACAATATAATTCCGATACTTGGGCCACGATACGAAATTATTGCGATTTTAACATTTTGCGATACAGTGAGTATTGCAGTACAATATATTGCAATTTATAAATTTTTTCAACTGTTTAGCTAATTTAGCATTTGTCTGTCCTTTATGTTTGTCTTATTTACACAGTATTTTGTTTTCATGTAGCACATCTTGCAAACCTTATGTGTCAGGTCCATCTCATTTGTGCCCTGCTTACATTCCTAATGTCTAATATATTAGGTGTCTAATATACACCTGATATAACAGCAACAAGATTAAGCCTGAGCAATGCATGTTGCTCTGAGGGGACACTGTCTCGTCTTTTGATGAAACATCCGTTGCTCTTGTATTTACACTTTATAAAGCATTTTTGCCCAATTTTTGTAAACTTTTCAGACTTTCTTGCAGTTTGTAGGATTGTATCTGCAGTTTTGGTTTTCACACAGTGACTCAACTCATCAACTGACTTTTAAGAAAACAGCGTAGGAAATATAATTTTAAACCAAAAGAGCAAACATGAAACTTTTGTGAACCTTAACATATTTATTCTACAGCAAATTCCACTATTGATCTGTTGATAGGACACCAGATGAACCAGATTTCATCACTAATCTATGGGTATGCTCTCTGCAGATGTAGTGGTAAAAGAACACTCATTTTTAAAGGCATGGTATCATAATCACATAGACTGGTGTATGTGTAGTCATTTTAGCCAACAGTTAACAAACTAAAACTTTCAGCCCCTCAGCAGAGAAATCTTTGAGTCCACAGGGATTTAACCTGTGATTCACTGAACGCCCACCTGCACTTGAACTTTGTGATTGACTGTGACTTGATGTTTGCTCAGGTTCATTGACGCAAGAACAACCACTCCTCTGCCTGACTAGGTCATCTGAAATTACAAATTACAAATTGCCGCCACCCAGTTTAGGGCTGAAACTCGACTCTTGGTCAATAATTTGATTAGAAATAAATCCAACTTCGTCAACTTAAAGATGCTGATGCAGAGTAAAATAGCTCAATGGCTCAATCACATATCCTGTGTACAGATCTACTTGAGCATATCAAAAACTTCCTCAACCTATTTGACATTTAGTTTGGATAATAATTTGAATCTTTGTAATATTTCTGAAACCTCTTTCCTTCCTCCTCCTCCAGGTGGGCGACATGGTGAAGGTGACCAAAATAAACGTGAACGGCCAGTGGGAGGGTGAATGTAAAGGCAAACGCGGCCACTTTCCCTTCACGCACGTCAAACTGCTGGACCAGCACAACACGGAGGAAGAGCTCAGCTGAGAGCGGACAGCAGAGCTGCATCCTGGACACTAGCATTAGACCCTTCCTGTCTCCTCCCTCCCCCACACTCACCCTCTCTTCCATCTCCACCTGCACCAAGTACAGTTTCATAGAGTCACTGAGAAAACAAACAGGCCTTTTCGTTGGACCCTTGTACCACACACAGCCTCCATGTCTATCCCTCTGAATAATCACACTACCCTTATCCCTCCACCTGTGCTGAGTGACAGACTTAAACCTGGGTGATAGACTCCAAACTAGAGGAGCTGTAGACTCAATCCCCTGATCCATGGATGTGGCAACACCCTGTAGATCCTCCCCTTCTTCACATCGCCACCATGGACACGTTATCAGCGCTAACTCCTTAGGAGACTTCAACCACTTCCTCTTCCTGTGTTGGAGCCAGTAGATAACTCTGCAGCACCGTGTCATTCGTAATCCTCTCCCTCATCCGTCATCACAGTCACAGCATTGCAGAAACTCTCATGCTGCATTCATGTCTAAGTTATAGCAAGGTTTTATCTTGTTTAAAACATGGATGCATAATTAAAACCTCAGTACTGGACTTAAGAACGATCTTATTAAGAAAAATGAAATACTCTCTGGTGTGTATGCGAAAAAAAGGATTGAGGTTTACTCCATGGGTGTGCAGCTGTTGGACTGAATTATCTCTGATTGTAACCTCACTTTTCAAGGCTTGGGTAGAGTTGCAAAAACACGACCTGGTGGATCCTCTAAATCTTTAGCAGAACTATCACAGAACTCAAAATATCAAATGCGCAGACATTTTTAGCCAATGCAATACCTACAGTGTCCACTGTGCAAAAATGAAGCAGTACTGAGGGATATCAGTCAAAAGTGATCAGATCAGAGCAAAGCTATCAGGTTGGGTCACTTTCTAAAATCGGTTGTTAACATTACAAAAAAATAATCATGAACTAGGACAAGATTTGACAATCCAGTCTTTTTTATTTTTTTTTTATTTAGTGGATTAAACCTCCAATCTTTTAGGTTGAATTAGGACTATCCCATTCTGCAAAGGGTTAGATTAAATTAGCAATCTGTGATGCAACTTTTTACAACAATGTAATGTAAGAAGTTTTTTTATTTTTTATTAAATGTTAGAAGTTTTTTTTAATTTGCTCTTAAGAAGCTGCCTGGTCATTGTTGGGTAGGCATTAAGAAATTTTAGGTAAGGATTTTGAGAGTGAAATATGTATTTCTATATCAGGATAATTCCTTTTGATCAGCTGACCGTGGTCTTAATAATCCATCCATGTTTAAACACTTTTAAGGTATCATAAATGTTCTTTTTTGATTTTACAATCTTTAAAAAAAACAAAAAAACTTGACCTTCTTAAAAGTGCTCTGTTGCTTTCTTGCTCAAAGTTAAACAGGAATGAAAACTACCACGACAGCAAATTACCTTATTAAAAGTTTGTTAATTAGCATGGTGCAGTTTGCTTTTACAAAACAATTGAATAGAGGGTGATATTGGTTTGACACACCTGCACAACACCCAGTACAGAAATGGTGTTGAACAGACCAGTTGTTGGTATGATTGTAAAGCAGGGGTGGGACATTATGTGCCATGGAGAGCCGAGAGGCTGCAGGTTTTCTTTCCAACCCGAAACTCCACCAGGTGATTTCGCTGATTACCTTACCTCCAAGCAGAGAGCAGGGACTAATCAGTGAAATCACCTGGTGGAGTTTTGGGTTGGAAAGAAAACCTGCAGCCTCTCGGCCCTCCATGGCACATGATTGCCCACCCCTGTTGTAATGCAATCTGATAAACTTGTGACTCGAATTTCAGGTTGTGTTGTCCACCCCTATATTCCTTTACTCAGCAAGAAAGCAAAGAGGAGCATTTCCACTCAGCACTTGTGCACTTAGTGATGAATTCAAGTCCAAACGTCTGACATCAGCCACAAAGAATTACAATAACTCTAGAGTTTGTCATGTCAGGTGACTTTTCACCATTTGTTTGAACTGGTACCTCCATGACAGATAAGTAGTTTGTAGGAAATTTTGAAAAATGAGACGCCAGGACAGAAATTTGTTGCTAAAATGTTTCCGGAGTTTACCGCCTCAGACTAAACCGAACAGTATTTCCTGTTTACTGCCTGCCTACACTGAGATTTCAGACTGTTTTACCAAGTAAGGAGTAAGTTTTACAGTTAATGTAACGAGACATGAATGCAGCATTATTGTAGGCTTAACAGGACTGTGACAGAGGAGAGCAGAGAGGGTGAAGTATGGCGGAAAGATTCAACACAAAGATTCAACACAAGAACTTTATCGCTCTGAAAGACATGAAGTCAACAGGAGGGATACGGTCCTCTTGTAGGACCAGTCCAGCACCCTGAACACTGAAAAACCAAACGCAGGAAACAAACCTGAGTCGAGACCAGCAGCTTGGAGCGTCGCCTTGTATCATAGCCGTAGAAGAGCAGTCCAACCCCCCAGGAGGTAAACCTGAGAAACCTCAAGACTATTATTGAGGTGATGACAAAGGCAACACTACATTCAAACTCTCACGCCTCCCACCCTGGCTCACTTCAGCCCAACTCACCCATCTACTATGACCAAGTACCGCCAAGTAGTCTTTTGTAAGAAAAAAAAAGAACATATTGTTATGAAATGATGTACTATGTGATTATCATTACATGCTAAGATATTGTTTTTTTTGTCATATTTGTAGTTCTCTTCATAGCTGGTTTTTGTTTTTCTTCGGGAGGATTTCAGTGTACACTTTTTACTGCTGCATGTTGGGAGGGAGCAACGGGTCTCTGGTGCAAAAACTGACTCAAGGGGGAGGGAGGGCTCATCTGTTTGCCCTCTAGCCCCCATAAGGCCACATGTGTGCTCATTCTGGATGAAGTTGAAAAGAGTGAATGTAGGCTGTCCACCATGTTAGTAAGTAGCGTCTTGTCATATTAGCACTCTGCTCTCGACTCACTGAATATACCGTAGCAAAAACAAATCATCGTATGTTCTTCCCCGAGTAAGGAGAAAGTGGTTTATTTTGGTACCTGCCCCCCACCTCCTCCTCCTTTTTTTTAACCATTTAATAATCATGCCTCCACTTTCCACTTTTTAAAATCCATTTTCTTCTTCCCTACTCGAAACTCTGCCTTCGTCTATCTAAAGCCTTTTCCATTTTGATGCACATACAACTTTTTTACTGTCTTACTTCTCTCTTCTGTGACATTTGTGTTGCCAATCGATCAGACATTTAGAAAAGCAAATCATGTTGTGGTCCAAATTGCCTTTTCCCCCCCTTAAGAAGTGATTTTCCATTTACATTGAATCAATCTTTTTGTTGACATCTGACAATCATCACTTTTTAGTATCATGAAGCAGACTGGTTTGGATTGAAGCAGGCCTAAAATGTATTTCAGATTTTTAAACTGAGCTTTGGAAACTCCTCAGAAGTCATGCTCTAGTATTTTTGGCAGGTTCGTTTTCACCTTTAGGTGGCACTGTAGCAGCATACAAAGAAAATAAAAAACTTGCTCTGCCAGGGCTGATGAGATTGAAGGAGATGAAATTAGATTTTTAACAGAATGCACTTACTGCGTTGACTCTTGTTTGCATTGATGATTGCTCTCTTTCCAGGGTTGTTAATTCTCCTTGATTTCTCCTCCCTGACCTTCAAGCTTTGCCTGACTGTCTATACAAACTCTTGTTAAGCTATATTCCACTTATAATCTTGATTAACTTCTTAAAAGTAACATTTTTGTTTACTTCCAGCTTTTCTACTTGGTCCATCTTTGTGTTTTTTTAATCAAATCATGCTTCTTTCTTACTCACACGTGCACTCGGCAGGTGCTCACCTACATGAATCATTATCTTAAAAATTGTGTTGCCAATGAAACCACCAAGAAGTATTTTTTTAGTAGCCCTGCATGAAGTCATTCATTTCCTTTCAAGCAAAGGAAGGGGTGGCCAAAATGCGAGTGGGGATTGTGTTAATATCAAAATGTGCCATTTTATTATAACACTATATTCTTTCAAGACGATTGACAAATTACCTTTTTATTTTCTGTAGCATGTAATGTGTTAATATACTAGTAAATAAAGTCAAACCCATGACAGAGTATTTGTGCACTGTACTGGCTCTTTTATCTGTGAGAGAACTATGAGCTTTATTGCTGCTGAGAGCGTAAGCTCTACATTTCATCATATCATATGTCACACTATGCTACGGTATATGAAGCGATATGATACAGCTTAATGGGCCCCATGGGAACCTCTGTCTTGGATTTGAGCGTTGCTTGTACTTTTATGTCTCCACGGATATATTCATAAAAAGAAACAAGGAAAATTCAAATTGAAGGAACAGATCTGTGAAAATATAACTCCAATTCTTTGGTAAGAAATGTTTAAACAACTAAATGGTGTGTGAATCACTGTAAAAGATGCAAAGACGACATCAAACGCTGAATCTGGAAGTTTCAACTTTGCTGTTTAAAATCTATATGCTCATTTCTGACAGAGGAGAGATGGAGAAAACAGACAGATAGATAGATAGATGTGTGTTATTTTGAGGCTCTGCTATTACTTTGAAAGGAAAGTACAGTTCAGAAAAAACTGTTTGGATTTGACATGAAAAAGATACAATGAAGGAACTTGTTTTTCATAGTAATGAATTAACAGTCCTAACTCATTTTTGCCCAAAGATTATTCATAATAAATATCTCCAAAAAGAAAAATCAAACCATCTTTAAAAACAGATATAGTATAGTATAGTATTATAGTATATGTTAATTTAAGAAAGAAAGAGGACTGGATGATATCTAAATAATTGGAAAGAGGCTGAATTTATGAAAAGTGTTACACCTGCCTAATTCTTTGTAGACATGAAAATAGAGTTTGCATTAGTGCGAAGACAGTTATTGTATTGTTTGTGAATACTGCTTTTTGGTCCAGCTTTCTTTCTATTCTTTGTCTTTTTTCTCCCCTCCTTTCCATCGTTGACATTAAAATTCTCAATTCACAAGTTCAGTGTAAATATCTACAATTTATTTCTGAATTTGGGTAGTTGCTGTCTTTACTTCTTCATTTTGGAGATAGACGCAGAGAAAGATCTATCTGCTGCATACCTGTCTGAGTCTGATACAGAGTTTTGGATGACAATGTAATAATCTTGATCAAACCTCCATCCCTCCTCTAACTGAGACACCCAGGTCAAAAATATCTCTGCACGCCCCTGCACACATGCTCGTTTTGTCTGAGTTTATCTCTTTTAGATAATGATCACCTGTAGTACAAATCTGAAACACAATCTTAAGGAAGATAACGGGATTTTCTGTTATTTTGGAAGAGTTTTGGGGGGATTTCGCTTTGAACTGTAATCGCCCCGACTATCAGTGCATTTAAAAATACAGTTACGGGGGGACGTACCGAGGCTGGAGGTCCGTGTACGTCTGTGCAGTACGCGGATGAGGCCGGTGGTCGCCATCTTTACTCCATCCCAGCACTGTGCTGCCGGTGGGGCGGAACACCACTCATCGACCCGGTTGATTTCTAGGAACTGACATCAGCCGCCGTGTCCATTCTGAGGAGCTGTCACTTTCCTATTTATCTACATCTCGTTACACCATGGGAGAGCGAGAAGACCTAGTGTATCAGGCCAAACTTGCCGAGCAGGCAGAGCGGTATGACGGTAAGACTCTCAGGCTCGGCTCGGTGTGGGACATGTTCGCCGCAGGGACTTCTTTTAGCTACCTCAATTAGCCGAGCGACGCTAACATGACCGTTTATGTGGCTGCGGCCTCCGCGAACTGTTCTCTGACATGACAAACGGCTAGTTAGAACAATAATATAATAATAAACTATAACAATCTGAAATATAAGCAGGTGTGCTCTCATTTTGTGTCATTTGTGCGACTGTGATTTTGTTGGAACGCTAGTGAAGTGGGCTAGCGTTACAACAAAATGGCGGATTACTGGAGCGTACGACTGCGCGCCGACTGAAAGCGAACTAACGCGGTGAAAATTCTCCTCCATACATTGTGTGTTGCAAGCGGCCGTTTCGCCGCTGAAGCGTGCCGGGATGCCTTGCGACGCAGAACAGACTGGCGGTGCCACTTTTCAACAGCTTTTCCCCGAATAATAACAGAATAACCGATATAAAGATACTCGGGCTATGCTGGTCGTAAACACATTTATGTATAGTTGATTTGTTTGAGGAGACTCCCCAGTTTACCCCTTGAGTGACGAGCCAAGCAGGGCGAACGCGAGTTCAGGCGAATGGTTCGCTTGCGGTGGGTGATGAAACTTTTCAATCCAAACAGCTTACATTATAGGTGTTTTAATAAAACGATTTCTGTAAATCTTCGAGGGAACAATGCTGACGGCGGAGAAGCACCCTTATTGCCGGGTCCTTCTTGGTAGGTATCTCAACATGCTCTAAGCAGCGAATCGGCCGCCTGCTATCCACAATGAACGGGAGCTAATTTATTGCCGCGTCAGTTCGCTTTCAGGGAGCACGCACCATGAGCTGTCAGGAGTTGCCTCACTTGCACCATGCTAGTCTTGTAGCCCAATACACGACTTAATTACAAGATTAGCACATAAAAGTAACACTTATTGTCATCTTTCTTGTATCTGTATTAACACGTCAAGTGTGCGCACAATTCTATCTGTTGCTCGAGCCGGTTAAGTAGTAAGGTTATCTTAATAGTTGAAGTTTGATGTGTGTTAGCATTGGGTGGGAGTGGGAGGACAGCTGTTCGCATGGTGGGGTGTTCCCCCTGCAAGCAAGGCTGAACAGATCGATTTGCGAAAATGACTCCTCGTCCCCTCTGCTCTGTGGTACAACCCTGACAGACTTTCATACCATTACAGGCCTTGTAACGGGGGCTGTTTTTAGACGGCTGCCTTTGCCACCGGTCATACGTTGCCCAGTAACGTTAAATGAATGTGCCATGACTCATTCACGGGATTGGGGACTGTGTGTATTTACAGAGTGATTTGTGCTCACTGGCTGAAAGGTAAACTCGCAGGATTGTAGAGGGATTAAGGTCGTTATTCATTCATTCATAGTCCGATTATTTGCTCACATCAGTGCTTGAAAACATAACATATATGATAATCGTGTTACTTAAAACAGACTGTCCACGAAAAAGCAGGAAGAGGAAACACTTAAAACACCTGCCCCAAGATTAGGAACATCATAAATGACCATTGATACAAAATCAGACTACCTATTTCTATTCTCAGACAATGTCAAAAATAAACAATACATCTCAAAACTATCAAAGATTTACTCAGTCAGTTCATAAATAATTTCCCAGGACCTTTTTCTATGTTCTCTAACATGAACTATCTGCATGTTAAGGATGTTTTGTAGGTTGTCAAATTTTAGCATGAGGGTAAATGTAGCACAGCCTCCGTGTCTCTCGATCACCACATTAGGATAGTTGTGAAAATGGTGGAAAATGTTCCCATCCTCTGGGCATCACCTGTTTGTCATGCTGTGGGGGATTCTTTGCCATCCTTGCAGATGTTTTATTTCAAGGTCAATCATGAATATTCATGTGATCTTTCCTTAAGATGTTTCTGAAACGCAAATGTTCCAAAAGCAGCCTCGGCTTTGCCAAAATCATTTTCTGTGACGCCTGTCTCTGGATTCTCCATTAGTCTGCCTGTTCACATTAAAGGTATAGTCGTTTTGCTCCAAAGAAAATACGTCTGATAAAGAACAGAGGCATGCTGATATTTCACGTTAAAGTCACAGTTGCTGTTTATTTCCTCTCCAGAGTGTTTTGAGTGTGAAAGTTCAAAGTTTGATTGCATCAGCATCTGTAAAAATTTGAAACATGAGAGAAAAAAAGCTGATTTCTGTCTTATCACTGTATCTGCAGCTCCGGCAGGTTTACTCATCATTTAAAAACAGGCATCATACTGTGACCCTGAAGTAGATCGTAGATACTCTGCATTCGGATCTGTAGGTTGTCTGAGAGACAGTAGATGAAAAGCCTCTCAAACTCAAGAGGATGTGGTGAGGAGGAGCAGAGCCACAGCACTCTGCCCTTATGAGTATATACCTCATCTCTCCACCCCTCATGTCAGAATACACTGAGCTGTAAACCCCAGTCTCAGGGTGGAGTTCGATCTTATGCTCATGAATTGGTCGTCTTCGGCAGAGCTGAAATCAGCAGGTGCTGCTGAGCTCCAACCTCTCTCCTCTCCTCACCATACTGAGCTCTGTTGTTTCAGAGGGAGTTTTGAAAGGATCCTCTCAGGGATGAGATTTGCTCCTGGTGGTATGAAATCTCTGCTTGCCCCAGGAGCCAGTCTCACAAAGACAGACTTTTGACTATATCTTCGCTCAAAGGCTCCTAAACTCTTCACACTATGTGGCAAACCAAATTTCCCACATACCGTCTCCCACTGCTGACACTGACTGTCGAAGTGAAAGAGCCTTTAAGCCTCTGATATGAATAATAGTTAAGGATTTAATTTCAGTGACACAAATGATATTTTTTCCCCCTCTAAATCAGTAAATCCAAATTTTCTGGCTGTAGAAGATGGCCCACTCCCTGGTTTATGACATGCATGCAGGTGACTCCTCTAGATCAGTGGTTCTCAAGTCCAGTCCTCGAGGCCCACTGTCCTGTATGTTTGGATGTTTCCCTGCTCCAACACACCTGATTCAAATGATTAGCTCGTTATTAAGCCATTACAGAGCTTGATAACGAGCTGATCATTTGAATCAGGTGTGACGGAGCAGGGAAACATCCAAAACATGCAGGACAATGGGCTTCGAGGACTGGACTTGAGAACCACTGCTCTACATATCTCAAACATCACTTGTTTGTGTTGGATGCCATTAACACAGGCAGGGATTTTAAATAGTTTTACCACGGATGATTGATTAGTTCTCATTGGTATATAAAATATAGTATGTTTTGGGGGGCTCTCAGAGGGGAAAGGGTTTGGACTATGCTCCATTGGGCCCTCCACAAATTGCAGTTTTCAGCACTTCCACATCGGTTTGATTTCTCAAGACTGGAGGTTGCAGCTTGGGCAGCAAGCAGAGAGCAAAAAATGATGGTCGGACATGAGGCGATTGCCCTCCATTCTGTCTGCTGAGAAGACCTGCACTTTCTCTTAGAAGAACTATTGTTTGATTCGGTCTCAGGTCCATTAAAGTGCTGTAGTCTGCTTCTTTGAGTGTGATCTTTTGGGTAAAATATGTCAATGCAATAAAAAAACCCTCTCTGTATTTTATACTGGTCTGACTATTATACAGGATATAGCTTACTTTGGATAATTAAAAAGGTGCTGAACATGCGTCTCATAGCTCCACATTTTCAGAGTTATAAAATTGACAGGATATTTTTGTTTATGTCAAGGACTTATGTTGCAATTGTTGTCAGTAAATGTCTGATATTTGAGTTTTTTTAGTTTCATATTAAATCTCTCACAGCACATGACTTTCTGTGTCAATAAACCCAACACAATTCAATGAGATTACCAGCTCATGTTCTCAGGTATAATATTGGAAACACTGGCCAGAGACATTTTCAGTACTAAATGTTTGTCCAATGTTGCTCCCCCAACAGAGATGGTGTTGTCGATGAAGAACGTGGCCAGCATGGACGTGGAGCTCACAGTGGAGGAGAGAAACCTACTATCAGTGGCCTACAAGAACGTGATCGGAGCTCGGAGAGCCTCCTGGAGGATAATCAGCAGTATCGAACAGAGGGAAGAGAGCAAGGGCGGAGAAGAGAAACTGAAGATGATCCGGGAATACAGGCAAACAGTAAGCTCTCACTGAAAGCTCAGGATGTGACTTAGCTTTAGTTTTTGTTTTTTCAGAGCACTCTCAAAGATTCATCATATCCCATTGTCCCTGTATGAGCCGTGTTTCAAGGCTTTTGCTGTACCAATCTAAGAATACTAGCTTTTATTAATAATACACACTGTGAGCAACTACTGAGCAGACTGCATGTGAGTCATACTTGGCAGGTCCTCCTCTGTCTCCCGCTTTTATGAAGGAAATTAAGAGCTGGTTATTTATCTGGGAGAGGCCAGAGTGTGTCAGGGAGCTGGGAGGAGCAGTTGGACTGCAGTCAATGATCTAATGGGATTCAGAGATTGGTAATCCTGCGTTTGCATCGTCATTTAGTTCATCCCTAAATCCCTTTGGGGACACCTTTCTTTTATCACCATACCAGCACTCCTTAAGACTTCAGTTGAATCTGAATTCAATCAGCAAATTAAATATTGGTGCTACTATCATTGGCTTTAAAGGGCAGATGTCCAAAAATGGACAAAGACGTCCACAGCCATGATGAAGCATCTGAGCTGAGAGAGAGGATAAGACTCTCTTCCCCTCACCCATAGGCTGGTAGGTTTCTGCTTGTTGCCACTCCAGATCCCTGCAGCTGAGTCCCCTTACACTCGCTCCTGAATCATTAAAAATGCCAGCTTTCATTTGAACACAAAATCTACTGTCATCTTCAAGTGTAACAGCAACAGTTCGGCTGTAAACATTCTCCCTTTTTAAGTTCTTGTAAACTCCTCTGCCAAGGCTGCACCTTCAGGTTTTTATACCCTCTTTGTTGGGCACGTTTCAAACTCATTATTAAAGTGAAGCTCGAGCAAAATTTGAAAAGGGAGATGAGGCAAGCCTCTGAGATTTTATAGAGCATCCCCTCTGATCGGTCTGAAAGCTTTCCACTCATTCTCTGCGTGCTGGAAGAAAGTTCCCACAGTCTACAGAAAAGAAAGATATGGAGCTAAAATAATTTGAAGGTCAAGTTTGTTCTTGTATAGAAGGATATTGTTTAGAGAATTCATCTGAAGAGTTTTTCTTTTGTTCTGTTATCTTTGGTATGGAATTAAACAAACCATCACAAGAAAATAAACTTCAATATTGTCTCAATCTTGTGATATCTCATCTTCCTTGCTGCAACATCAAGTCACAGACACTTAAAAAAACAAATTGTTCCCAAAAGTTTCAGTTCTGATTAGTAAGAGAGTGATGACACAAAGTCAGCAGAAGTATAACATTGCTTGTACAACATGTGGACTAAGTAACTTGTTAAAATGACCTACCTATCAGGATTTATGTGATAATCACGGGGGAGGTTATCATTACACAAGATTTTCAGTGTTTTCCTGACCATGTCCCTGGTCTTGAGGGACAGTGATCAGTTTGAATAACTGTATTTTCTTTGGATGTTTTTTCAGGTTGAAAACGAGCTGAAGTCGATCTGTGGTGATATTTTGGAAGCACTTGAAAGGCACCTACTTCCCTCTGCTGTAATGGGAGAGTCAAAGGTCTTCTACAACAAAATGTAAGACAATGGGTGTCAGTTATCTGACGACATCGGCAATTCTCCCTTGTTTGATGTGAATAATGAGTTTTCTTTTCTTTTGCGTTGAATGGAGAGTTATGATGAGGTTGAGAAGGAAAAGTTTAGGAGTATCTTACAGGGTACCAAGTGAAGGTGCCACACAGGATTTCATTTGTAAAAATGTTTTACAAAGTCCTGGAACAAGGTTCTGGAAATTTTCAAAGATTTACAAAAGTTGAAGGTTTGATAACTAAATTAAATGTGGTTGATATTCTTTTAAAGTAACTTTACAGTATTTACACACACATTCTAAAAGTTCCTCCAGGCGCTTTGACAAACCTGTATTTTTCTCACACACTTTCCAGACCCCCAGGTATGAATACAAAGTTTGTTCCATTTTGATTTCCCCAATTCCAGGAAGGGAGACTACCACAGGTACCTGGCAGAGTTTGCTACAGGCAACAACAGAAAGGAGGCTGCAGAGAACAGCCTGGTGGCCTACAAAACTGCCACGGATCTCGCCCTGTCTGAGCTGCCTCCCACGCACCCCATCCGCCTCGGCCTTGCTCTCAACTTCTCCGTCTTCTACTACGAGATCCTCAACTCGCCCGACCGTGCTTGCAGGTTTCTGTCTTTTCTAAACACTAAACTGGAGTGTCTCTGCAAAGTTTCATCAGTGGTTGTAAATCAAAATGTAGTGTGAAATCTTGAGCACTTTGGCAATACAAAGTAGTCGGCAATTAAACTTAGGCTGCCATAAATATACATGGACAGCCTGTCCAGGTATCATCTGTCTGTGGGAAACACTGCTGTCTGAATACATGAGGGGTGAGGTCCTCATGATTGAGAAAGGAAACAGGGGGAGTAAATAAAAGCACCAGTACTGGCTATGAAACAGTGTCTCCACGACATTGTCAAAACCCTCTGATTGCAGTCAACAAAGACAAACTGACCAAGTGCCATTCTTGGAAAACGCACATCGACGCTGATGAGGGTCAGCACACTACTACACTACTTTCAAGTTATTTTGAATTCAGGAGGAGTACACTGCAAAAACAGGTATTACACAGGTGGCAAACCAAACACAGGTGCTATAGTTCTGGTCTCAGCAGTTGCTGTTTCGACTCCTGACCACTGCACCTTACTGCGTGTCTTCCTCTGCTTTCTACTCCCCACATTTCCTGTCTCTCTTCAGCTGTTCTGTCTGATGAGGGTCCAAAAAACACCCATAAACATTTAGAATTATGATGATAACTCTGTCTGACACATGGTTCTGTTTTGAAAGTCATAATAATGAAAGTGTGTTTTCTCAGGTTGGCAAAGTGTGCTTTTGATGACGCCATCACAGAACTGGACACACTGAGTGAAGACAGCTACAAGGACTCCACGCTTATCATGCAGTTGTTACGTGACAACCTGACACTATGGACTTCAGATATGCAGGGAGAGGGTAAGACGCTCATTCATGACTCTGCTCTCTGACGTAACACTTAAACTGATCTGTACGTTTAGTCTACTTGATGGTCTTTGCAGAACATGTGTTACCAGGACTTGATGAACTAACTCACTCGTCTTCTTTTACCTGTCCAAACTGTTATGATAGCAGGGTTAAATCGATCTAAATACTGTGAGCAGCTTGAGTCACGTTCTGTTCAAATGGAATGATAAACATGTAACATAAATGTAAATGACAATCCAGAGATTTCCAGTTTGAGGCTTGACTTCTCAACTTCCTGTTGTGGTATAATTCACCAGTTGGGATAGTCCCCGCCCCCTTTTGTCTCCAGGTTAAGCCTGACTCTGCTCTTTGTCTGACATAAATGTTTTAGGCTCCTCTGCATATTTAAATGTGCCGTAAACTGTCTGAGTGCTCAGGACTTGGATCATGCTGCTCACAGTTTGCACGCTCTGATACAGAGAACCATCTAACTGGTGTACATGTGGAGGTCAAGTCTGCCTTCATGAGATTTAAGTCATAACCATCCTACCTTTAAAAAAAAAAATCACCTGTTTCTCCTCATTGCAAATGAGTCAGGTTAGCTTTTTAAAAAGTGTGTGATTCATTTATTCTCCCTCCTCGTTCATCCCAGCTGTTAGCATTTGCTGTGTTGAGGAGCTTCCATGGGTGGTCTTTCTGAGTGACTCGTCATGTGTCTCTGTCTCTCTCTCATTCCTCTGCTGTAGAGTCCTAAAGGAAACAAACCTGACTGTTCATTTCCCCATGTTAACTGTACTTTGTAAGTGTTGCTCACCAAAAGCCTTGCTGTGTGTGGCTGCTGCCTTCTTCCCCCCCAACACTGACTCACTCCCGGTTTAATCCTTCAGTCCGCTCACCTGTTGCTTCCTCACTCACCTGTTCAGTCTGTTAACTTTGGGCCTCATTCACCAATCCCTCCTTTTGTTTTTGTTCTTTGTAAAATCCTTCAAAACTGCAGAAATGCTCTGCAGAAGTGCTCTTCAATTTTTCCATGTCACGTCCCGGTGAATATGAAGCAGCTTTTTTCTAACTAACAAGTGAACATCCTCACCTATCTAACACAGGTTGTGACAGTGCAGGGTTGGCTGCACACAGACATCACGCTGGGTTTTTAAAAGGATTGTGCACTTGACTTCAAACATCAAAAAATGTGGTGGTCCTACTGGTGGATATTTCTACTGGATGTAAACAAAAAAAACAGCTGATTCATAGATTATAATCAATAGGTTTAGAGGTGAGCCAACAAGATCATCTCCTTCACTGAGGAATTATTTTATGCATCCCCTTGAAATGTGCTTCAGAGGAATTTTTACATCCAGGAAACATTGCACTAATACCTCTGCACTGGCCTAACCAATCTCCTGAGTTTACTCTTGTGTTTTTGTTGACCATTGAAATGAAGGGAAAAATCCAAGCAAAGCTGATGGGTTTAAAGAAGACATGGATGGTTGGTGAATGAGGCCTTTTGCTCTCTCCAGCACACACAGTGAAAACAGAGTTCAGTTCAGCTGGGCTTGACTCGGATTTATCAAGAAAAGGATTATTTATAGTTACATGTGTACAACATAGAAAAACTGGTTCAGATCGAGTTGCTTGCAGTCTGACATAGTGAAGCCTCTTTTTTTATGAAATAAATCAAAACTGTAAAGTAGTTGAAGTTACATGATTCAAGCCGTTTTTATTCAGAGCACAGAGTTGAATTAGTTAGATGTTTCTGCATGTTTGAAGTTCTGCGTAAAAGCTCAGCTGACTTCGTTGTATTCTGTTTGATCACACTTCTCACACTGACAGTTTTCTGATCACTGTATTTGAATGAGTGAACATGGTACACAGTTCAATCCCACAAGTTCTGTCTGAATACAATATGCATTTAGACTAATGTTTGCAGATGACAGTTAAGGACTTGTACAAACTTCCTGTTCTCGTCAGGATAGAACTTTTTCTGCTGCGAGCGGACTGGTTTTTATAAACTAAGTACTAGTATCTCTACCAAAGAAGTGTTTTAAACAGTCTCTATGTACTTGACACGATTTTGTGAAGTCTTTTATTTAATTAAAATCAATGATAAAACTCCTCACTCCACTACATGAATATTGTAGATGTAAGTTTTTAAAATAAAAGGCAGCACATTTCAAACTCCAAGTGAAAACATCACACCAGAATGTCACCACTGTCTGAGGGTCTTATTTGTAACTGTGACACCCCTGATTCAACAACACTTGGAAAGCTGTGACAGATTGTGATGGTTTTTAAAACATCTAAACTGCATATTTGATATCAATGAGTGCAAAGACAGTATATCAAATGGTGAAAATAAGAAGTGTGATTGTTTTCTGAGGACATTTCTGTTTATTGAATTTAATGTTAGCAGCACATTCCCCAAAAAGTGGAAACTTGCATGTTTACCGTTGTGTTGCATCACCTTTAACACTCTGACGTGTTTAGGAGCAGTACAGGACAGTTTTTAGGATGAAATATTGTCCCATTCTTCCTTGATGTAGGATATTAGCTGCTCAACAGTACTGAGTCTCCTCTGTCAAGTTTTTGTTTAATTATTCATTTAATCTTATAACTTTGTAGCTGTTCAGGACTGCAAGTGAGTTAAGCTCCCAGACTCTTCTTCTGTGGAGCCATGCTGTTATTATGGATGGCAGAAATTTGTGCGATCTGAAAAAGATTGTCTGAGTGGCAGCATATGTTCCTCCAAAGTCTGTTTACGCATTAATGGAACCTTCAAGGTGTGTAGGCTACCCACACCATGAGCACTTAAGCATCCCGATAGCATCATGGATGCTGACCTTGAAACTGTGCACCGATTACATGCCGGGTGGTCCTCCTCTCAAAGAGCACTGTTGTGATACATGTTTAAAATGAACATAAATCATTTATAAGACAAAACAATAAAATTTTTCATTTTATTGTTGTATTTTTCAAAACACACAGGTATTGATTAATTGTGATGTTTATTTATATATTCACTGTGTCATGTTCACAAAAGAAACGGGTTTGCGTTTTGTCTTCTGTTCTTGGAATTTGAGATGTGCTGCTGTTTTTATATTGTCTTTAAAAACTCCAGGCTCAGCGCTCTGCTAAAAATCTTGAGCGGTGAGGCACCAACTTCCCCTTCAATTGCTTCAAACGTTTCCTCCTATGATCAAGATTTATTGTGGAGGAAAAAATACTGATTTGGTTTTCAATGTTATTGAAATATTTTGTGAACACTGTTTTAATCCATCCACTCATCTTTGGTAAAATTCAGGTTTGCACATTATCCGTAATAGAAGCAGCAGCTCCTGCTGTGTGGGTTTAGGTCAGGCCTTTATTTCCTTTTCTTCTTTGAACCTTGTAATTTGCCCTTATTTATCAACATGAGGTGTTTTCAGATTAATAAAAGGGGTCATCACCTCTTTAGCTGAGACAAAGTTTTTGTCTTTTTTAAGCTAAAGCTCTTTTTCTTCTTAGTCATCGTGTGCTTACCCTCTTTTTTTCTCTCTCTCTCTTTAGAACAAGAACAGAACAAAGAGGCACTGCAAGACGTTGAGGATGAGGCCCAGTGAGACTATGCCACCTACAGCCAACACCCTGACTCCCTCCCCCTGTCACCTCCTCACACTCCTCCTCCTCCTCCTCCTCCACCTTCATCCTTCCCCACTTCCCTAACCAACTTCTCACCTTCCTGTCTTTCCTCAGCTCACCCCCCTGTTCCTTTTCTTCCACCTCTGCGGCTCCCCTACCCAGCAGGGCCGCGGAGTTAACAACTTTATTTTTCTCTTCTTTTTTATTTTTATATTAGCCCTTACAGCATTGAAGTAAAACCACTTAAATGAGACAGGAAATACGACGGTAGACTGACAAAGGTAAAGAAGGAGTCCCTGGATTGTTTGTTTTTTGTTTCTTTTTTGTCCTGGTACAAGCGGTTCTGACATGTTATCTTTGTTCTCATTATTGTATTTTTGTTTTTGCTTTTTCTTCAATATTTTTATCAGTTGCTGGATGTAATGAGAATTTTTTTCTTAATGTAATTACAGAAATTAACTTTTATTACTGATAACGTCGACAGTTAGTCATGGGAGCTATTTTATCTATTTTTAGTGAAATGTCATGCGAATCATTTTAATGTTTTTTTCGGGCAGTTTGGGAAACTTCAAGTGCCCTTTTTGTGAACTTAGGTTTTCAGAGGAAGTTGGCAAAATTTAGCGATATCCACGTGGGCAAAGAAGTGCTTAACTTTTCCACCATAGTGATTCTGTTGTCATGTTTTTGTAGTTGTCCTTGGACTGTACTTTGTGCTGAAATACTGTAACTGTGCACACATGCTGAATCTCTGCAGGTCGACCTATCCTCGCTGGTTTTAACAAACAGTTAAAAAAAACAAAAAAACATGGGAGATTTCTCACTTGTGTTAAAGACAAGTCTCAATTCGGCCCGTTTCTCCTCCACAGAGAACCTGAATTAGGAGTGTTTGCATGAGTTAGCACATGTTCTGTTTCTGCTGCTTCTCCCCTGATTTTAACTCAAAGCTCCTCTAGGTTCAGAGGTTTTTTCTTTCTTTGCTGATTTTTCTTTGTTTCTCTTCTTGTTTTGCTTTATGTGTAACTTGGAGCTGATTTGTACTACTGGATATCCAACTGAAGCCACAGACAGGGAATCTGTATCGTTTTGACCGAAACACAGCATGGAATTAACATTAAACAATCTAAATTAAACATTACCAGCTGACTCCTTGTCTTCATTCAGTTTTCACCGGTGGCCCTCTACATCACAGAACGATTACTGTCTATTCTAGATATGGTCATGTACAGGCATCTACACCACATTCTGCATTTCTATAAAGCCTCTCAGCAGATAGAGACATGAAGTGCTCCAAAACTGGGCGGCAGTAGCTCAGGAGGTAGAACGGTCGTCCAATAACCAGAAGGTTGGTGGTAGGATTCCCCCCTATCCTGAGTCTGTCCGTTGTGTCCTTGGACAAGACATTTAACCCACCTTGCTCCCAATGTGTGTCCTCCACTGGTGTATGATTGTGAGTGTTGTGTGGTGGTGGTGGTGGTGGTGGTGGTGGTGGCTGGAGAAGTTGTGGGCACAAACTGGCAGCCATGTTTCCATCAGTCTGCCCCTGAGCAGCTGTGACTACTAAGGTAGTTTACTACAACCAGGGTGTGACTGTGAGGGAATGAATGATGTATCCAATCTAAAGCCCTATATGAAATCTGATGCACTATTATGATTATAAAATTTACTTATAAACTTTAAGCTGTTTTGACTCAATAGGATGTTGGACCACTGAGCAATAGTCCACTTCTTCTTAGCCCAAGTGAGACTCTTCTGACTTCTCTGTTTCAGGAGTGTCGTTGGCCCGTTTCCTGGACTAGTCTGTGTGTCGTGGCTCTTGATGCTCTGACTCCAGCCTCAGTTCACTTCTTGTGAAGCTCTCCTAAGATCTCAAATTCACCTTGTTCGAAAGTCCCCTCTAAGGCTGCCCTTACCCCTGTTGCTTGGTCCCCTTTTCCTCTCTCGCTTTTCCCTTTCCAGTCAGTTCTCCATGAATCTGCTTACATACAGACTCTGTGAACAGCCAGTCTCTTCACTCTCTTTATGGAGGGGGTCAGTGATTGTCTTCTGGACAACTGTCAGGTCAGCAGTCCTCCCTGTGATTGTGGTTGTATGAGCTGAGCCAGAGATAGAGAATGAAGACTCAGTGAACCTTCAAAGCTAATCAGCTGATTGGAGCTCTTTTCAGAACTGAAGGACCTGACAAGAAACTGGACTGTTCCCACAATATTCTGAAGTTTTGAGAGAGTTGGTTTTGGTTCTTGTGAGCTGTTAGTTAAAATCATAATGACTCAAACAAAAACAGTCTTGAAATATTTTACTTTGTGTTTGCTTTTTTAAATTTAATTATAGAAAAACTTTTTTGGGACTTTCTCATTTGTTCCTTCAGATAATCATCTAAGCTGTTAAAATCTTATTTAAGCAGACTAAATGAACTCTACTTTCTTCCCTTGAACTTAAAACCCCAATGTCAAAATAAGCACTTCTAAAACACACCAAACTTGTGTTGCCTCTCACAGCAGATGTTGCAGCTGTGATGTGAGCGGAGAGCGTAATCATAAATTTATATGCTCTATTTTTAGAGCTACAGAGAGGGATGAAATCGTAATGCCTGTGGTGCTGCTGTGACTGAAGCTACTGCTGATCTGTGAACAAATAAACGTCGACAGAACATGTTCCCCCCGTTCAGACCAGACAGAAAAACTTTATTTTTCAGATGCTGCTATTTTTCCACCAAGGACTCTTGACACAGATATACCACATACATGTTTTTCTGTCTCTTTGTTATCCATGCATTATTCTTAAGGTCTGTTTTCAGCTTTGTCCCCTTGCACACCTGATCCATAAATCTTTAACTTCACACCAGAACTTTCCTCAGCCTTGTTTGCATGTGATTTTAGAAAACCATGACACAAACTGTGAAAAGACACAAAACTGTTGAATAAAACAACCTGTTTAAATCACCAAATGAAGAATCACACTTAAGTTGACCCTGAGGAGAAGTTGAAATCTGTCTGTCACGACCTTTTCATGTTTGTGCTGCAGCTCCTTTAGCGCCCTCTACAGGGGAAAGCCGACCTTTAAGTCACTTTTAATTTATGAGGTTATTTTTATCAAAGAAAGTGATGGGTCCTGTTTTGTAATTCCCTCACTGTAGAGTTTAGATTCAAGACTCAACGGGCATTAAAGGTTTGTAATGAATCTGCTAATAAAAAGGCAGTTTGGACATTGGCTTGAATCGATCCTGATCAGGTGTATCGGTACTGTTTTTTGTTTTTTTAGTTGCGCTAATGCATGCTTCAAACCAGAGGAAAAGGTTCATTTGTTGTTAAATGAGGGAAGCCTTCAGGCAGCAGGATGAGGAAGCCTTTCAGGAAGTTTTAAAAACAAAGATGTGAAAAAAACAGCAACAAAGGAGTTTTGATTTACAGGTGAGATCTGGCATCTCTGGTGTATCCAGACCAAAGGGCAGGTCTCCTTTTTTCCCCCGAGTCCAACATAACCGGGTTTGGGCCCAGAGACACCACCAGTGCTGCTGGATGTTGTCTCTGTAATGCTTCCTCTTTGCATTGCTGTATTTGAGGATGTGGGGACAAACTGTGTTCACAGATGATGTTTTTTGGAGGTGATATCCAGCCCATGCAGTGATTTCTCCTCCAGAGCCATGCCTTTTTCACTGCAGCTTATGAAGGCCCATGCATCCTGATCATCTACTGTTGGTTTCAACTCAACCCTTTTGAATTGAGAGTTCCCAAGTCTCAGAAATTATTGTGAGGAAACAAAATCTTCCATCAGGAAATTCAACATGTTGTCTTTGCACTATTTTAAACTAAATACAGGCTTTAAATGATCTACAAACCATCAAAATCAGTTTTTATCCACACTTCACACCATGGGTTTGTGGTTTTCATTGAAAAAGTCAGTGTGTAAACCTCCATGTGTGTAATATAGTGATCTGGGTCCTCTGAAATATCTTCATAACATTACGACAGCCTCATGAGCACTTTAGGGGATGTTGCAGGCAGTCAGGTTAGCTTCTCCTCCACTGAGCAGCAGGCCTGTTGTAACATGAAACCTCAAGAGGGCAGCAGGTTCCAGCTAATCTGAAAGACATCACTCCCCTGAAATTAATTTCCACAGGATACTGGATGTGCTGCAAGAGGAAAAACAAGGTGCAGCAGCTTTCTCTCTGTTTACAGTAGCTGAAGAAACTGTGCTCCAGAGGGTGTGTTCAGGCTGCAGAGTCCTCCTCTTCAACATCTGCAGCCTGATCGGCGTCCTCTAGCTTCCTCGGCCTTCCTGTGGAAACTGGAGAGCGCAACGGTGTTCTGCTGGCACAGAGCGACCCAGGGAACAAACGTCAATGAAATATTATGCACTTCCTCTTCTGCTGCAGAGACAGTGGTTAAAAATAGTGTGGGTTATTTTCAGGCTGCACTTGTGAGATTTACTCTGGTCTCATCTGGTCCGGGCGTCAGCTTCATGTGGGCTCTGGTTTCTGGACGGTGGGACAAATATACAACAGGGTGAACCCTTGAACTACAGCTGAGAAGGTCCTGCCACGATCTTTCTACCTCTAGCTAACAGGAAAGGTGTGTGTTACTCCTCTGTATCTGGCAGGGGCGGAGCAAATGGGGGAAATTCTTAAGACTAGGCCCAGACTTGTGTGCACGTGTTTGTGTGTGCGTGTGTGTGTGTGTGTGTTCTTGCCATTTTCCAAGTCATGCACCGAATCTATCCCATATGACCTGAGTAAAGCAGGCCACATTTGTTGGCAGCATTTAAAGCAGTCTTGAAATTTGTACAGTTTTGACAGGCTGGCCTTGAAACGCACCCTTTGAAGGATCCAGCCCCTGCTAGAACAGGTTGTAAACCAGACCTATGATTGACTTACAGCCTGTACTGAGTGTTTTCCGTTTTTAGCTTAATGAGATATGGGGTCAGATCCAACAGGATAAGTTCAGATATTGGATGATACTTGTCTTCCTAACTGTCTCCACACACCAAGCATGAGTAAAACCATTCGCGCAAATGAATTACATGTTATGTCAATGTAAAGGCGCGATTAGACGCTTGCACTACTCTGGCAGTGCGAATGACGCGAATTGGGCGGAAGCTGAAAATGTCTCCATTTGAGCGGATATTCACATTGTGATAACTAATCAGCACATAGGTTGCTGGGTGACATATGAAAACGGACGGTTGTTCACTGGTATCTAAAATGTGATACCAGTGGGTGTGGGTGCCCCAAACTTTATCATACCTTTTCTTTCAATTACAGAAACCAGAATAAAAAGGAACTCGCCTGAAGGCAAATGAGTGAGGAGGTTGGATTACCTGGTAACTTGTACAAGACCTTTGTCTTTTACTTGATGTTGGATTGGCAGGGATTACCGTTGAAATTACTGTCATAGTGCGAATGAAGCGAGTAAATGCTATACATTCATGCATCTAGGTTTGCGCGAATTGAGCGAGTAGATTTTACTCGCGCTTGGTGTGAGCGCCCAATTAGAGTTCAATAAAAGCCCTCATTTCAGGAATTTTCAGCCTCTGCCTCGATGCTTCGTTTCAGCTGCTTCCATGGTGATACAGTTAGACATAGCTTGTGGGTGTTACCTTTTACACATCTTTGTAGTCACATGAAAATCTCATAAGTTAGGTGTTTACAGAAAACGTGAATCGACAAAGTTCTCCCTGGTGGGTGTGTCTTTGCCCACAGAGCTCGTCTTTGAGTGTCACCAGAACCTGACATCAGGCTGCGACCACAGATGGAAATGAGCCCTTCAGGGAACTTGCAAAACACATCCATCCTTGAATCTCATGTTTCAGAGCTTTGCATTTAGATTGGACACTCAACATGGTACCATCATGTATATATGTATTAAAGTCCATTTATGTAACAGGTCTGCTCTAAACAAGCTGTGTCCCGCTGTTGTTCCCTCACTTTTCTTCGGAAGTACAACGTCGTATTTACACTGGAAGTCAATTACTGCCAAACTTTGCTCCTTACTCCAGAGCAGAGCGGGGAACAAACATGTGCGAATAAGTGTGAGTGTGTGTGTGTGTACACATGTCAAGGCCACAGATTTCCTGTTGATGCCAGGCTGTCAGGAACGTCTTCAGTCAAGGTCAGAGGTCAAAGGATATGTGTCACTGTCACTTCCTCCCTTGCCTACACACTGATCCTGCCATCCTCATCTTAAAGGTTTATGAGCTCTCTTAAACATTTAATACATTCATTCAATACAGTGTCTGTCAGATATAAATAACTTTCTCAATCATGGACTGTTCAAGTATCAGCAGCTTCATGATCCATTAGAAATGCACAGAAATATTCTATAAAATCAAGAGAATATGGATAAAAATCTGATAATCTGCTCCTAAATCAGGGCTGTAAAACAGAGAGAAACGGGTGAAATTTCAGTGAGAGGTCACAGGATACAGAGCTCAGTGGGAACGGATCCTCCAGCTGAAACTTTGCTCCAGTTTTGTGCTTGTCAGTGTCAAATTTTGTTTTCCCTATAAATTACTCTAAAGACTTTGTATTTTTAACATGAAAAAAAAAAAAAATCAGTACTAAATATCTCCCTGACATTGTTAGGAACATCAAGGCTCATAAAACCTTTCATATAAAAATTAAAATACAACCTGACTTTAAGATATTTTAATGTTTTATTCATGGTAGAGAGTTGAGGACTCTGACTTGTTTTATCTGAATTTGAGAAGAAAAGTCAAAATTCTGACTTTCCTGAGAATTAGGTCACAATTCCAAATTTTTCTCTCAGAATTCTATTTTAATGTGTTTAATCTGATTTCTGAGATTAAATGCTGGATTTGAGCCTAAAATCGGAATTTAAGACAAAAATTCAGACTTTTTTTTTTGACCCAATATTCCACAGAAAATGTCAGCATTCATGAAAGACTTTATAGTTCTGACTTCTGGAAAAAAGCTGTAATTTGGACTTGAACCTAAAGTTCTGAAATAATTCTGAGAAAAAAAATATCTCAACTCCAGTTTTGAAATTTTGAGAGAAAAAATCTTAGAGGTTCCCTTTTACCTTAGAACTCTGAACATTGAATAGACTGTTTTTTTTTCCACAAAATTCGAAGAACAAAGTCAGAATTTGAACTAAGTTGTCAGAATTCTTTTTAAAAAAATAGAGTTGTTTTTTTCTCAAAATGTTACAATTCTCAAAAATTAAGACAGAACTTTGTTTTCACTTCAAAAGCTCTCAGAGCGGTGAGAAATCTGAGATGAAAGACAGTAGTGACTTTTGTTTTATCTTAACTTAAACTGCATTTTGTCTTTAATAAATTCCTGGTCATTGAATTGATTTAAGGATAAATTGTCTCATATGCCACGTCTTTTGGATGGATATCAAATGTCCAGTGTGCAGAAATAGGAATATTTATTAAGGTCTAGCTGTCAGATTATGGATGGGAATGTTCCCTTACTCATCCCCCTAGTAGGTGAGGAGATGGTTGCCTCTCAGGGACACAAAGCTCCTGTGATGCTTGAAAGAATGATACGACTTCCATCATTTTTTATTAAGGTCTTAAATTTTCTACCTGATTAACATCAAGGTGATAAAGCTTGTTTTCTCACAATAAGAGGATTCATCTCTGGAGGTCTTGGACACAACTGCTAAACAAACTGGCTTTTGGTTTAGAGATTTAAGATAATCCATGTGTTGTGCTTTTTTAATTTTTTTTGTTTGTTTTTTTGTCTTTGTTTTCTTGCTGTGCACTGTTTTTCTGATCTTTTTTTATTTATTTATTCATCTTTTTTTTGATCTTGTAATTTGTTTTCTATTCAGGATCTTATGGTCTAAAGGCTGCATGCAACACCCTACTTCTATGGAAGTAAATGCTTCCATATTGAGTCTGTCTTTTTGCACTGAATTATTTGGCACAGAATTTTTTTTTACATCGAATTTTTTGACTGAATATTTTTTATGTTGAATTTTCTTTTACACTAAATTTTTTAAGTCGAATTTTTACTAAATAAATATTTTGAGAGACCGATTTTTTTTCACACTGAATGTATTTCATCATTGTGAAAAAAAAAACAAGTGTAAGAAGTAAAAATGTGTGCTTGAAATTCAAAGAAAAAGAAAATTTCAGCTTTAGAAATTCAAAATCAGATGGCACAGATTTACTTCCATACACTTCTGCCACATTGGACGTTTTTCTGTTATATATTCTTGTACCACCATAAGGTCTTCTTGTCCTTGTGCCTAACTGTTTGTTTATATTGGGAAATTCTAAATAAAGTATATACCAAAAAACCCAATATTTAAAACAAAAAAGAAAAAGCAATACAAATTTTCAAATTAATACAACCCTGGAGTTTACACGAATTAGTATTTGACTAAAATCATAACAAACTGAAGACGTCAAGCTCATATAAAGTTGCGCATTCAAAGTTGGGCAATCTCTAACAGTTGTTTTTGATTGTGTTTGATTTTTGCATGTGTTCAACAGGAAACAGAGGATTTTGAATGATGAGAAAATGCTCAGAGGCAAATTGTGTAATGTGCTCATGTCAATGTGTCCCACAGCGCTGACAGCGAGCAAACAGGAATGTAGGGAGGTGTCTTCAGCCATTCACGGGTCAGGAAGGTCGTTAGAATGATGGCTGTTTATCTACAGGACCGAAGCTGTTTATATTCTCTGTCACTGAGGCACAAATGTACGACTGCCGTGTCAGATTTTAACCCATCCCACTGGAGAAAAAAAAACTGCTGTTACTGTGAATCAGTGAGTCTGCGTGTGTGTGTGTGTGTGTGTGTGTGTGTGTGTGTGTGTGTGTGTGTGTGTGTGTGTGTGTGTGTGTGTGTGTGTGCGTGCGTGTGAAGAGCTAGGTTAGTCTGGTCCCCCAACAACACAAGTCCCTTATTGTGTTTAGAAAGTGTGTGTGTACGCGTGCCTCCTGCTTGTATTTCCTTTGTCATGCACACACACGAAAACACACACACACACACACACACACACACGTACGTCACTCACACACTCTTAATCAACTGGGTGGGTACTGGGAATGTTTAGGGCAGGATGCTTGGTCTTGGAGGAAACCCTGTTCAGACCTGCCCTAAGAGTGTGTTTGCACATGTGTGTGTTTGTGTGCATGTGTGAGTGTGTGGAGTCAAAACCACACACACTGACTCTGTGCCATCAGTTATCTAACAGCAGCTACAAGGAAACAACAAAAGAAGAGTCCCTACAGGAGGTGCATGGAATTATGTGGAAAAGCTACACTTACTTTGCAAACAAAGGTACATCCAAACATCGAGTCAATAACACCGCTGAGCTGTTAACACCTAAAATCATGGAAACCCCTAAGCATCATCGACTGTGTGCTACTTTCCTGCTGACTCATACTGTCAAAAAATGAGCTAACCTACGTGCAGCAGAGAGTAAGGGCCATACCAAAATGAATAATATTGCTGGAATAAAGTGGTAAATTAACAAAATTGAAGTTCAATTATGATTAAATTTTAGAAGAATGAAGTCAAATTTATGAGAAACATGTATATCAATAAAATTAGAGTCAATAAATAAAAAAGAGATATCATTTTAAAGACAAAATAATCACATAATATTCCTGAGACAAGTTATTATTTAGTGCCCACATTTTTTTATCTTATGCATCCAAGAAATAATCTTGTGGGCATGAGTTCATATATTGTGGTCACAAAATAAATACATTCCTGTACCTCTAATGTAACTTGAAAAAACATTATTGTCGTGGGCCCACATTTTATTATCTTGTTCATACAAGATTTGATTTCAGTCAGTTATCTTGTGGCACAAAATGAGAATGCCGCCATTTATCATGTTGTTGGAATAATTTTCTATCTTGTGCCCACAGGTTTCTATCTTGTGCTCCTGATGTAACACCATGTGCACTCAAGATAATTATATTGCTAGGTCTAGTCATTATCATGTGCCCGAAGTATATTTTCTTATGAGAAGAATTTATTAACTTGCTGCAATTCGTGGATATCTTGTCCATACAAGTTATTATCATGTGAATGCAAGTTATGATCTTGCATGTAAGCTAATATCTTGTGGCACAAGCCAAACATGTTGCTAAATCAAACTATGATCTTGTTGTAGTAAATCATTATTTTGTTGGAAAAAAATGAATTATCATGATGGAATAGGTTATTTTTTTGGTGTGCATAGGTTATTGGCTTGTGTACACAGGCCATAATCTTGTCCAGATAGTTGATTTACTGTGTGCGCAAGATACATTTTGTTATTTTTTTGTCCACAAGTTTTTGGCTAAAGTTAGTGTCTCGTGCAAACAGGATACTTTTACTGCCACAACAAGTTATCTTGGGCAAACAGCTTTCAGTCATGTCTGCATTAGTTGATAAAGGATAAAATCTTAGTTAATATCTTGTGTGTATGAGTTTTGATTTTCTATGCTTAAGTTAAATTGTTGTGTTAACAAGGTCATTATGTTGCTATAACATCTTATTAAAGTGGGTAAAAATCTTGTGTATACAGGATCATTGTATTGCTGATACGAGTTGTTATTTTGCACACACAAGTTATTAGTTTATGCACATGAGAGAATTATCTAGAAGTTCCATTATGTTGTAAGAAAGTTTGTTTATCCATGTTATCAAGTAGTTATCTTGTCTGTAGAGTCCTAATATGCTTCCGTTCATCACACATGGCTAAAAAGCGTGCACAGCTGCTCCTCAAACAACTTATTTTGTTCCAACAAAATAACAACTTATTCACACAGGACAAGAATTATCACCTTTGCGGGACGTCGGGGGCTCAGAGCTTACACTCCCTTACACGTGCTTTTATCTCCCCATGCACACACACACACTGCAGTAAAACAAAAGACACATATCCTCTTCATGTGACATCCATCTTGGGCCAGGCAGAGCTCCATATCCTCCCCGTGATCCCTCATCTGGAGAGGCAACATCCTCTGACTACAGCAAAGGGAAGCTGGCCTCACTGTGTCCCTCTGCTCTGCAACAGGTAACACCTCAACGACAAATCTCTGCGCTGGGACTTAATCTTCAATGTCAGGGAGTAAAAATTCTCATTCAGGTAAGGGCCTTAGCTCTAAAGATAAGACATTTCTTCTCATGTGTTTGCCGATTTATGGTCTGTTGGCATGTGTTTTTTTTAATGAGGGTAAAGGTTTCTGACGAATAGAGTTTTGCCTTTCAAGCAACTCCTTGGATCGCCTTATGCCTGTCCTCTTTCTGCTTGTCCTCAGGTTTTGTCAGCAGATCTGAGAGGAGAGGTTCAACATTTTCTTCTTGGACATTTTGGAGAGGAATAGACAACACTAAACTGCACTGACCAAAAAAGGGACGGGGAATCAGAGGAAAAACAACAAAATGATGATGGAACTGAGGATCCAGCTGATCCCAACAGGGGAAATCATCCTCCCTCCAGGGAAGAATGGAGAAAACTACTGCCACGGCTGCAAGGTCAGTTCACATACTGCGGCAAAGTCTGGGGTCAAATATGGAGTCAGATTTTTCCACTCACACTAAATTCTAAAGGATTTTGTGCAGCTAAGTTGGCAAGAGTGAAACAGCTGAGGTTAGAGGGTTCATCACCCACAGGGAAGGCATTATGAGACCATTGTCTTTAAAGGGCCAAAACTGTAAAATCCCTGCTCTGATAATTCAGACCAAGTTGGTAAGAAATGAAGTTCAAGCCAAGTGGGCTGGCTCTGAAGACTTTCAGATGAGTAAAATGTGACATAAACTTAAAAACAAAGAGTAGGATTGACTCATGTCAGCCAGATGATATTTCCATTAAATCTTTACTCAGAATCAACACAGGAGGTGACTTTTTTTATCCCATCTCGTCTTAGATTTTTTAAGTTACTCTAATAATTATGACTTTTAAATGTTATAACTTTGACTTTTTAATTCAACTTTTGATGCCAATATTTTAAGGTTCAAGGTCATTTAACTTGTACCTGAAAGTAGATTAGGTTTACAGTAAGGGAGGTGACCTTTCTAAAAAAAAACAAAAAAACAACAAATAAAAAACACAGAACAAGACAAGAGAAGTAACTAAACTGCTCCACACCAAAAGGAATATCTCTGTAAAAACAAGGTAAAATAAACTATTTGTAGATGCAAAATGACATATAAATAAGGTAAGAATAAAAAGAAAAGGCAATTGTCAATAATAAAAAAACATTTAAATGCATGATAAAAGATCAATAAATTTAAAGTACAAAATTTCATGTGATTTCGTACTGATACTTTGTTATTGTTCATTAAACTGTGCCAGGACTTTAAAATTCTGTAGATATCGAAAGAAAAAAATAGACAAAGTATAAAATAACCACCTTCTCTGAACAGAGGGCGAAAACACAACAGATCTAAAATTCCTTACAGTACTTTCTATATTTAGGGCCTGTGTCCACCAAGCGCTGTTATCTTCGCTGACAGAGCTTTTCCCACCGGTGCCTATTGTTGCTGAGCTACTACAGTTCATGTCCTCTTCCCTCACAATAATGATGAGTTCAATTTGATTTTTAAGAAGTCAGAAACTCACATTTAAATTCCAGCATGTGGCCAGAAATCTGAACTCAAACTCAGGAAACTGAGGGTACCTCTGAGCTTGAAATCCAAAATGTTAACAGTGGTAAAAGCTGTTTTTTAATAGTGTAGGCCTGTATTGACAATGTATTCTCATTTTGTGTAATTAAATCAATCATATTAATATTATTATGCATTTTACATATTGTCATGTTGCTTCTATGTGCAGACAGTCTATTGTTGCCTGGAATTGGCCGGCAATCCAAATCAAAAGAGCTACGACACCAAGTTCAAAGTGAAAAAAGCACCATTAGCATATATAAAAATGATCTGTTGGTGTTATATTTGCTTTCATTTTGTGCCATTTCAAAATAAAATGTAAAAAATGTTAATAAAAATTAGGGTGTAGAGCAGGAAAGCGCCTCAGACCTAAAAATTTCACTGGCTGTTTCCTCCTCTGTATAGACCTTCTGCCAGTTTGATTGACAAATTTGATTTCAGCAGCCCCGCCCCTTCTTGATTTTGATTGGTTGATGACTAAGCAGTGCCGTTGATAGATTCCAAAAGTGAAACAAAATTCAGCTGAGACTAAAATGAAAGCTATGTGCTGAAGGATGTATTATTAGACATAGACCCTTAATCTCAGTCTTAACTCTTCATCAGATCATGTTTTATTTACTACTTTTTATCTTTCTTTCTTTAAATATTTTTTTTAATCAAACGTCTAATCTTTTTAAGGGAAAAGTTCCAACTTTTTGTCTTCTATATTTCTTTGTTTATTGACTTTTGAACTCATCACTTTTTATGTCTTCTTCTGCAAATCTAAATTAGGTTTTTGTCTGATTTCTTACCTCATAGTTTTGCTTTTATCACTGTTCTCTGACTTTAATCGTCCAGCTTCAAAGTTTTATCCCCCAGTTTACCTACCCTAATTTTTTTCAAACCTGATATTTCTTCATGTTATTTTAACAGAAAGTCTCATGAATTTAATTTTTGTCCCCTATATTTTAATTGTTTTAACCTTATTGGAAAGATGTGTTGTACTTTAATGTACTGTAGCTCTTACTTAATTGGAATTTCCCCCTGTGGGACTGATAAAGGACTATCTTATATAATATCTTATAATCATCATTTTCTGCTTTATTTTCATGATATATTTCAAATATTCAAAATTAATTCATACCTTTTTTTTAAAATCCTCAGTCAGATAATTTCAGATTTTTTTATTTATGGAGGCTGAAATGATATTCATTAATTAGTTATAAGTAATATGGGATACGATTATTTCAAAGATTTAAATTAAGACATGTCCGTCACTTTTTTGCCTCATTTCTAAGCACATTTTCTGGACTCAGCATCACGCTAGTTTATTTAGATAGTACTTTTTCATTCCTTAGTTCTTGACCCAAACTTTTGCTCCTGTCACATCTCAAAGAGGTTTGTATGTAAGGGAGTAAAAGAGAAACCTCCTTTTTAAAGCAAACTCTGCTGTGTTACATGTTTGATGTCCTTGTCTTACAGAGGAGTTATAACAAAAGCTAATGCCCTCTATCTGTTGATACAGTATCTAAGGAATGAGGGAGTGGACTTTTTAAGATCAATCTTCCCCTGGTATGGGGCACCATTTGGTACAGTGGAGCGTGGGCTGACACAGGATTAGGATGTACATTAAGAGGAATGTGTTGTGTTAAACGCAGCACGCTGTGAGCTGGTCAGGGATGATTAGGGAGGACAGGAATGTACTGTAGCTCTTACGGGAGGAAACGACAGAGACATTCCTGTACACAACTTCATTTTTCCTCTTCCAACATTCCTCCAAGGTCAAACCAGCCCGTATGTGTGAGAGAAAGGGGTCCTTAGGGTCATCAGTTGTTTTCTTAATAAGACCTTGTAACTTACATATGTCGTGTTGAATGATGAATGGATTTAACTTTCGGATAGCTGGAGATATGATTGATTTGATGATGTGGGGGTTATGCAGCGAATTTTGTTTCTGCAGACATGAATAAAAAGTAAATTCGATAATAACTGTGAACCCTATTACTGTTTGGTCCTATCAGCTAACAAAAAACTTAACTCAGAACCTAAACAGTCTTGAGGAAATCTAGATAAGAGAAACTTGGGAATAGCTAAGCCAAAACTTAGTTTTGCAGATGAATGGTGGTTTTGTCTGCTTTTGTTGTTCATAAGAAGGCCTCACTTTTAAAGTCTGTCTGTTGTCAAGTACGTAAAAATCTCCTCAGAGGAGCTTTAAGTCTGGAAATAAAGGGAAAGAGAAAGGACAGAGCTCTGACAATGGGAACTGTAATTTAGAGGTACTTTTTGAACTTGAAAACACCAAGAAACTAAGATAGGATAAAGATAAGAAATAGAACTTTATTGATCCTAGGTTGATCGAGGTTTCATGTGATTTCAAGAAATTATTGTTCAGTAAAGTGGCACTGTGGGGAACTCTAGTGACTTAGTGTGAGTTTGTGTGTCTTATTCTTGGCAGTGTTTCCTGCGTTAGAAGTGAAGAGGATGAGGGGTCAGCGTCAAGACTGGCTTCTCGTCCAGAAAAGTCTGTCTAATATTTCTTTGTCAACAGGATACAACCCGTCTCCCTCTCTCTCTCTCTCTCTCTCTCTCTCTCTCTCTCTCTCTCTCTCTTTGTGTGTGTGTTAGTGTGTGTTCCTGACTGAATCAATATCACTCCCCCCTCTGGCAGTGCAGCTCTATTACAGTCACTGTTTGACCTTGACATCCAGTTGAGCAGCTGTTTGAGGTCACATTTGAACTGGCACGTCACGGGCTAATTAAACTCAGAATGAACAGAGAAGCCTGAGATTGGCTGAAGTTCATCAGCAGATTATTTCTGCTCTGTGGTTTCACAGAGTTTTTGTACTATGATTAAACACCCAAGCATGATTGAGATTTAAATTTAATGGCCTTACTGCAGCCTGACAGTAGGGGGAGCTCTAGATGATTTGGCTTCTTTTATGCATCTATGAACAAAAAAATGACTTCAATCAACTTAACAGACATAAACTTTAAGATATATTTTGTGTGAGTAGGTAAAGTAGATGAAATATTTCATTTTCAGCAAAGTTCATTATGATTATTATTATTTTAAGGTTAAAACTTACTGCCAAAAAGTCTATCAATTTGATGCCAGCTTCACTTTTCCTTTCTCCACTCTACTTTCATAGGATGTTTGAATTTACTCTGTATCTTCTTTTAGGATGTGGTATTTTATCCAGAGGCCCTCTCACAATGGGGGGCACACGGTTTGCAGAGCCGGAAGGTGCAGTGGCGGCTCCGGGGACGGTAGAGGGTATGAGAGCTCTTCTAAACAGACGTGAGAGGAGTCTGGTGCAGCCCTGGCATTATATCATGACTCTGTGGTGTAATTTACGGATGAACTATAGTGGCAACACCCTGCGTTGACAGAAAAGACGATGTCATACCAGCGGCACCAAAGTGCATTCATGTATCTGTCTATTTCAATGGCGTTTACACACAGTTTGATTTTTGCAGTTTGTCAGTCAGAAGTAGCAATAGTTTAAAAGTTTATTTAGAAGACACTTAAGTTTGTTTTCCCCACTTACTTCTACTGATTGGACCGTGCAAGTGTGAGTCAGTTTGGGAAACAACAGTCTTTATTTTCGAACAGAGTTAGGTCCTGTCAGGTTATTTTTCTTTCAACTCACTAAAGGTGTCTGTATATTATTCGACACCGGCGAAGCACGGAAGTCTGGCACGCTTAAGTACCTCCAACCACGAGGTGGGTTATTTATCCACTATGTGAGAGATGAGGAGATTTGAAAAGGACAGGTGCTTTCATTGAAACCCGGTTATTTTCCGGCTTGCGGACTGTTTGCATAGACAACAATGACGACATGATGCATGGCAGGGTTTGAGTCATAAAGGAGCAGAGGGATGGGTTGTTGTTGAACTTCCTGGTGTAAAAGGGCTCAACAACTCTCCGATGACAGAAAAAGAAGGGGGAAATTGCCACACCACTCCCTCAGAGAGGTTAAGGGAACTCAATCCAAGCGAAACTACACATTCACAGTCTTTCTTCATATTATCTCTCATTTCACCACTAATGATGAGAAGTTCGGTTTATTTCAGTGATTCACATAATTTTGCTCTGTTTCATTCAAATGCTCCATTCAAATACCTCATAATACTAAGGGTTGAAAATTGGGTTATGCAATATTTAGAAAACACCATTACCTGACAATGCCATGTATAAAATTACCAGTAAAAAAGAAAAAAAAAAGATTATTTTCACAGATCAAAAGGGGTGTGTACAGAAAAGTGACACATGGTGGCACGGTCCCCACTGGTATCTAATTGGCCACCCTAGTTGCAACTATTTAATCCTACCTAAACTATAACTGGTTACTTGCGTTACCATGTACGGGAATTATGTTAAATATAGTTGTATAGTTGTCAAACATTGTTCACTTTCTTTTGTTTGACACCAATTGATTGAGAAATAGACTGAACTGCTATTTTTTTTTTCATAAGGCAGGTACAGCAAAGAGGAATTAGTCCATAAAAGATAGGTATCTAATAATATTAGAAGTAGTTAACTTACATTTTTAAAGTATTAACTACTTAAAGACAGACATATTTTTGGTCCATGTGATAGAGTATTCTGAATCCTTACAGTGTTAGGTTTTGAGACTTATGTTGTCAATAATTGTGTAACGTTTTAAAATTGAAGAGAATACACACATATCTATCTTTTTGATACCTGAATAATAGCAGATAGTGAAGGCATAAATTGTGATTCATCCAAATGTGCTGGAACATACTTTATCATACCCCCTGCATGAGTCAGAGACCCATATAGGACCACCCAAGTCATACAAGCTAGGATATTATCCCCCTGCAGACAGATGCCAAGCCGAATTCTGACAGCCACAGAAATGAGTCGGTTTAAAGAGTCAACTCGTTTGCGAACAGCGCACCACAACTCGCCCTTGAAATATAACTATGACAGGATCTGGTAATATGAGTATTACACTGTCGAACCACCAGAGGAGGTGAAGTCTCTGCTGAGGCTGCAGTCTGAGAGAAGTCAAAGTTGTGACAGAGCCCACAGTGGGTGCGCTGGTGTGGACTGGGAGTGGTGGGAGGGTCTGGAGAAACCTGGCAGATACTAGTCACAGATTTTTCTGACTGTGGAGCAGAGGGTTTGAACTAAAAATCCCCACCGGTCTTTTTTGGACAGTTTTACCCAGTCGAAGAGGAGAGAGACCAGCTCTCTTTTGACCTCGGCCGTTTTAAGGTATGTTTTGTCTAACGTTGGCACTGAGACTTCACATAACTGCCGGTTTTTAGCGTTAAGTTTCTTTAATGTAATACTGCTCGGTAGTCGACCGTTAACTTTCGATTCACGCAATCTTAAAAGAGTCGGATATTTACTAAGGTAACACTTGGAAAGTTTCTGCACACTAATTCGTGACATTGCAGCGTGCTTGGGTGAGTGGGCAGGGAAAATCTTGACTCGTGCCATATGGGGAAGACGCCATACCAAATGCCATCTGAAAATGTGTCAATTTAAGGCCAGAGAGCCCTGCCGGAAGATATTTTATGCCGTAGGGTATTATTGATGAGCTCTGACAACTCAGTGGAAGTTACTGTTGATTTCTGGATATGTTTGGCATCCAAACATTATCTAACTTTGTCAGCATTTCAACGTTTAAACTCGATCAAACTAACCGACACATCGTTGATTCCACGCTAACGTCTCCACCGTTTTAACACTGGGTTGCATAAGGTTTGGTTTGAAGGTTTCAGCACATCTTTCAATGGAGTTAGGTTTTTTTCTTTTATTACGTGTCAGCTATTTGGATCTTGCAAACGCCGGTGAATTTTCTGTCTATTAAGTGACAGATATGTTGGCTCATAGCCAAGTATTGATTTTGGCAGTTAGCCTACAACTTGGAACCCCCAAGTTTGGATTGTCTTTTTGATAGACTGAGCAGGGGCAGATCCAAACTTTTGTTGGCTAGGGGGACCCAACATTAAGCATGTGGTCTCTTTGCTTCCGACTGTTATTATAATGGTTTAAGTTATAAATCTTTTGCCAGTTTTCTGTCTCTGCTTTGGCTTGGAGAGTGGTCTCCAGTTGCAACTGCATCCCTGATTGTAGTTTTCTGACAGTTGTACTTCTACCCCCCAGGACCCCCAGCTCAAAAACTGATGGAATGGCCAGGCTTGAACCTGTCAGGAGTTGTGCTGCCTGAGGGGCAACTCCTCTCCTAAGTTTAGGAATGTCTGTGCTTGGAATAAAGATGCTTCTGAGAGCTCCAAGAATATCACATATGAGCTAAAGTAGTGAAGGGCCACATGTTCATGACTGGCCTCTCTGTCACTTATAAAGATGTTTAATCCAAGTTCTTGCAGCTTGTGCAACATTATAAGGTCTAGTAGATGGTGATCCTGCTGTCTTGTAGGTAGTGGGTAAGATGCTCATCCAGGGTCTGAGTGTGACAGCCTCACTCTCAGACTAAGCTAACACTGGTACATTGGTTAAGCATTGAACATCTGATCAACCTGACATTGATCATCGTGCATCTACACTCAGTTGAGAGCTGACATGCTCCCTGTAACAGTGTTTTCTATGGTCACATTCTGGCATAAGACTGCTTTTTGTTTTCTTCTCTTTGGTTGATGTCTCCATCTCTCAGTTCCCTGTATCTGTAAAACCTCCCTCTCCCAGTTTCAGTTTTGTTTTTTAATGATCTTTTTACATTGCTGGTGACTGGTCAGGAATTAACTACAGTCTAATGTTTTGGACTGGTTGTTTTTGCAGTTAAGAAGTTAAACACTGTTAAGAAATTTTGACTAATCAGAACCCGTATTTGGATAAAGTTCATCTTCTTGCTGTATAACGTACCCAGCTAGTATAAAAAGAGACCATAACCCTGTACTGTAGGATGATGCTTGTGTAATAGACAAAGACGCAAGGAAATAAACCTCAATGGGTGATATACTTCTTTGGGGTCAAGCTGCTTACAACAGTTGGCCTGTTGCGTTAAGGTTACCTGGAGGTTAGGACCCCCTAGCATTCACTGCCTGCCTGCAGCTGCCACTCAGCTGACTGTCACTCTGCTGTCAGTAAGTTTGAGGTAAGCGCCTTTAGATGACAGGTGGAGATGATTAGCTTCAAAGTGACAGGCGCTGCAGAGGAGCAAAGACAGCAGTGTTGCAGGAGTGATGTGCATGGCATGTGTTTGGCAGCAATGGTCTATCAATTCAACAAATGTGTATGTGAAAATTTCATGTATTTAGGGGACTTTAGAGATTTCAGTTTTTGTAATTTCTCAAATGCATCAGAGTGTCGGGTTGGTTGGATTCAAGAAAGCAACTCAAAGATGCCACTTTTGTCTTTAGAGGAATCCAACCAAGATTTTTCTGACATTTTTTCACATTTCATAGACTTTACAAGAACTTGATTCTGAAAATAGTTGGTCAGTTTCTGAACTGTAACATTGGTGGTACTCCAAGAAAAGTATTTAGTTTACTTTCACAGTTTGTACTGTTACCCAGCTTGGCACAACACACACATCGATGCGCTGTTGTCGATACATTTTTCCAAAGCAGCTCCCTCTTGTTGTTTACACTCCCCAGTGAAATTTATTCAGCCGCATTTTCCATCGGACTGATGAGGCGCAGATGCTTTAAGGCAGACTTTTCCCTGGCCTCAAAGCCTATTTTAATCTTGATGGGCTGGGTTTTGGGAGATATTTCTGGTCCGTGGCTGTGACAGAGTTGTGGTGAGGGTGGTTTTTACTAATTTGGGGTTAGAATGAGATTTTACCCCAAATCTCGGTCTGCTTCTGCAATGGTCAGGCATTTCCCTCTGACTTCTCTTACTTATGTAAGAGAAAACACATGGCTTGGGAATTTTTGAAATGTATTTAAGATAATGATAACTAAGTAGCATAAATGGTGGGTTTCTAAGGTCGCTGATGAAAGTTGGTGACGTTTGAGTTTTTATCTGATCATTTACAGGTCTGGCTTTGCCCAAGTAGTGGATTCCTTTATGGCAGATTCCTTACTTATCAAGTTCAAGCATCTGTTTCAGAGGTAGTATTAGTAAACAGGAGAGAAACTGAATGAGCGGCGATGATGATGAGAACCGTCCGATTATCAGTCTCTCAGACTAGCTGCTGTCTGCTTTAGGTGGATATATGAACTGTCATCGACCGCAGCTTTCCTGTAAGGTTGTGTCTGATACATGAGGTGTAGATCCTGGGTGGACAGCAGAGGATACACCTGACTGTCTGTCTGCTATCCAGACCTCCACCAACACCCCTGAAACAGGAAACTCTCTCATGCATGCATACTCCCTCAAACAGACTCATGTACTTGAACTTTATTGAAGGGGATTGTTCAGTGGGGAGATTCACTTCCTCTTTTATGGCCTTTTAATGCAAACATGTCATATCAAACGTTAAGATACTGATGAATGTCAGGGACGCAGAAGAAACCGTTGTCATGCTGTGGGAAGTTTTTATCACACGGAAATGAAATATGTGAAAAAATAAACCAGGATAGTGTCCGTCAGAACTGTTCTATTTAGGAAGTTGGTAAGAGATCATAACATAGTAAGGAAATCAGATGTCATTGCATTTAAATGTATATTCTCAGTGGCTAATATGGTAACAGACAATTTTTTTTGATGTAGGAGTGTTTTAGAGTTTCATGTTGCCATCTAATTTATCAGGATCTTCAGAGCTGGGATAGAGTTGAACATTTTTATGCTCATAAGCCCTTGTTCCCCTGTTATTCCTAATCCTAGTAATACATAACTCTCAATAAAATTGATGTTTGAGGAAACAGTTAAATCCCTGTACATTTGTCTTCAATAAAGAAATAAGTTAAATGCAACAAAACCTCTTTCTGCAGCAGACAGTAAACATATTCAGTGCTGACGTGGGCAGTTTAATGTGGGCTGTGAAAGGGTGTCTTTGGCTTCAAGAGCCAGCCTTTAATGAAAACTTGAGGTTGTTGCTTTGTAAATCAGAGCTTTTTTAAAAACTATTGTTAAATGATACAACTACCTCCACTTAGGTTACATTACAGGCAGAGCATGGGAAATTTTTTAGCTGCTTTACCGGGGTCTGCAGTGGAGATGAGAATTCTCAGGTGGCTGATGATGTAGGATGCGATGAAGATTGGAAAGGACAGGGAAGGACTAACTCATTGCAGATGTTGTGTACACTTTACAGAGGCTGACAGCTCTGAATGTGAGCCATACTGCAGAGAAGCTTGGAGCTACTGAGGGTTTTTTGCAGGAAAACAAAAGAACATGAGAAGGTGTTTCATTAGAGATGAATTAGCTCGGGATGAGTCTGTGATGAAATATAATCTAAAGTATAATGAAACATACCCACAAAATAAACTTTTCTCCATCTCTGTTTAGACACATACTCATGTAAAGGTGACCGTAAGCTGAAGACATATGAGATACACCAAAACTGTATACTTTTCAATATAATCACTGTTGAGTATATAACCTCTCGTGGGTAAAAGCTGGAGAGCAGACAGGAACAGGAAGAAAGCCTGAAAGTGATCCTGACAGATGACCCGCTAACTCACACAACTCCATGTGTAAGTTCAGTCATGGGTTACACAGATGTTCAGCGTCATACACATTAAACTAGACACGCCTCGTTCATCCCTGATTACAGCATGAACCCAAGCATTTAGATACAGTCAGGTCTTTGGACATGGCGCTCTGATAACATTAAGCACAGATATCACAGCAGACTAAGCCGGAGATGACACCGATAAGGGCCCTAATGCAGCGGTGAATTGAGGTTCAAGGTGCAAACACAGCCTCTCTGCTCATTTGTTACTCCTCTCAGATAAAATCTGATCAGTCAATTATTGATTTGCTGTGAAAGTAATTGTGTTCAGATTAAAAGACAGAGAGTTGTGAAAAATGTCCGTCATAATTTTCCCCGAGTTCAGAGTGAGGTCTTTGTGAAAAAATTAGCTGTTAAACCCTAGATAGCTTTTTTCAGCTTCTCAAACTGTCTGACAACAATAACATTTCTTCTTGGCTGTTTTATCACAATAAAACTTCAATTCAACTGTGTTTGGATATCATAATTTGAAGTAGTCATGCTGATAAACTCTTTATTGCAAAATTTCACTTTTGCAGGCTTGTAACACCGCAACTGAAATTTCACAGCTGTCATACTCTTAATTGTTTTTGCAGAAAGTTTTGCCAACACAGATAATCTTAAATTTGTCTTAACACTCCCTCGACGTCAGAACAGCTAATGTCCCACATTTCAGCCAAAAGGCACTTAAATCTGACACCGTGATCACTTCGTCTCACCCTTCTTGTTTAGATTACACCCAATTCTTACTCAGCTGTGGTGTAGACAAGCCTCACAAACAGGCTTATAAATACTCTGTAAGACATCGTAACATCTGTGATAGCAAACTCAGGAATGAGGCTGAGATTTAAAAGATTATCTAGATGGTGCCATTGGTCTTGTGTGTGTGGGGGGATAGTTGTCCAGATTGTGACTAATCGAGACAGTGATGATGTGAGAAGTTGAGTCAGATATTTGGACGGGAATGGTTTTGGAGACAGTGAACGGGAAAAGGAATTGATCCAGACAGGCAGCAGAAGATACAGATGCAGAAATATGATAGGAGGAGAGAGCATCTATGTGTGAGTCCCACATATAGATGATACCCAGCAGCAGTTGAAGTTCATGCACTGACCATTTTATCAGTTTTTCTTTATTTTGGCCCAGTTAAGTTGCTATCTTCTAGTAACAAAGTAATGGACAGTGTCTCTATCTCAGTACTCCTTGTGAACTTGTTGTGTTTTGTATCGCTTCACCTGCTGAAGGAGGTTGTGACCGATGACATTACCACAACATTAGAGCCAACATCTGCTCAGAGGGTGCCAACAGTGTTTTTGTCAATCATTCTTTCAGCTATTTTCATTGATTTTCATGTGTCTTTGCTGCTTTATGATCTTGTGGAAAAACCTTTTGCACCCCTTTCAAAATAAAAGATTGATTAAATTAGATACAACTTCATTCACCCCTTTGGGCAATTAGTACAAAAACCACAGTTTTATTGGACAGTTTGTCCTCTAAAGTTGTCACTTTTAGAAAACATAAGAAACGGTTGTGTTGTGAACCCAACACCCTGATTAATAATGTATTAAATCAATAAGCATTTGTGCACAGAAGAAAGGAAGAGGTTGAAAAGAGAGAGAATGAGGCATGTTCGTGTTAGGAGAAGCTTGCATCAGCTGACGGTAATAAGATTGTTTTTTCGGCTTGATTCTGAGAATGGGACACTTGACAGAATACTAATATTAAACATATTTCCTTAAACGGTGCAAGCTGTTTCTAAAGTGGTGTTTGATTCATTTGAGGTCATTCTAGTTTTAGTGATGTTTTTGAGATTTCAATAGTACTGACTGACCACAGATTGTCAGTGATTAAAAGCTACTGTGAGGAAAGTTTAGCAAGTTGGGAAACAGACTCAAATTAAAATTGAAACCTCTTAATGACTCAGAAAAGTAAACAAGACTATCCACATGAAGAGTGACCATTTTATAATAGTTATTGATAATGTGTTCAACCACTGGCAGGGGGTAGGTGTCAAGTGAAAGTGTGTAACAGCACACAGACAAAACGGCCTTTGTTTACATTTTCAATGCCAGAGATGCTGGGTTTGAGTGCTTCAACAAAACAGGATACAAAGATCTTCACAGGAGCTTTAAAGTGTTGGCTGAAGTTCAAGGTTGAATGCAGTTATTGAAAACTGTAGATTTTACCCTCAGATATTTGATGCCAAAAAGAAAAAAACTGAGTTATTTTTAAAGCTATCCAAGGCTTTAGTAGTCCATGACTCTGCTCAGTCTGCAGTGTAAGTTTGTTTCTCAAGAAGGAGCTGTAGGAGTCTAAGATGACAGAGAGAAAGTGAGGCTTTGAAACTGAGCAGAAATACTTTGTAGAGTGAGAAGATGGTTCACTGGAATGGAAATAGTACGGGTATTTGCCTGGCAGCGGTTCAGACTTTGTCTTACCTGCATGTGGATGAGTCACACTGTGTGGAAGAGTGTGTACGTGTAGTGTGTGTGTGTGTGTGTGTGTGTGTTTCTGGTTGGTTTTAGCCTGCCCCTGTGGGCAGCCGCTCTGGCTTCTCCATGCAATTCTTTCCCACATCCCAAAGCTGCAGGCCCTGCTGTAGAGCGAGCCCCGCCCTGCTGGGAATAGACCTTATGAGTGACTGAATCCTGCCTCTCAGTGTCACAGCTCTGACTGTGACTGTGAGACTGGAAAGCAGCCTGGAAATGAGTCAAATCCACACCAGCTCCTCTGCCATTTTTGTCCATGTGGAGTGACTGCAGGAGCGGGGAAGTCCTCAGATGACTTCATCCTAATGCTTATGGCAGACGCTTCACTTGACGTACTGCATTTTTTCTTTACCCTTACACTGTTAAACTTCTCTCTCTGTTTCAGTGTCTCTGACTCGATAGAACCCTGAAGGATTTTGACATTCGTCTGGTTTTCTCCTCACAGTGAACCTCAAAATCTGAAAAGCAGGACACAATAAAATAAATGTTGTTTGAATTTAAACAGGTTATATACAGTTCTGTGCAGGATCATAATGTCTGAGCACCAGAGATGTGTTATAGGTCCTGCAGGAGCTATTTTCTAAGTCTGCCATCATCCCTCATTCTTGTCTGACAGGTTGAAGTCCGTGTCAAGTGAGGACAGAACTGCTGATTCATGTTTATGTATCCCAGCGTCGACTAAAATCCTAATCCTGTTCTACTCAACACCCTCACACACTGTCCCTGGGATTAACCGGATAATATGACATCTGTTAATCCCATTTCAACTGGTCATACTTATATGAGGGACAGAAGGAGAGGTACTCTTTGTGTGTTTGTGTGTAGTATAGCTAGGGCTGCACGATTTTAGCCAAAAATAAAATCCTGTTTTTTTTTTCTCTGAAAACTTGATTTTTTAATTTAATTACAATTCTTTTATTCAGTGACAACTTCACCAAACTTCACTTTAATAACAATTTTTTCTATCATCTCTTAAATGGAAACCACTGAAAACAATGCAGTGCATATGCTGTGTCAGTATGCCGCACTGTAACGCTGCCAAGGAAATGCTCAACAGACAGAAGGAGAGTACGGAGCATGCAAATAAAAGTTGTTTTGGCCTGACACGCGCAGATGCCATAAAATAGTTTCGCTGTGTGTCACGTAATCGTTTTGAGAGGTGCAGATAGGCATCCACACAGAGATGAAATGGTAGTTGTTTCAGGATTTATGCACTCTCTGACCCATTTTTAAAAAGTACGGTATACAGTCACTTGAAACGCCATTTCCGTGTGCACGAAATGCCCATACGACAAAAAATTTTGCGCTTACTCCTGAATTTGTTTTCGTGCGGATGCTTTAATACCACCTTCAGACAGACTTTACAGCGGGGAGTGGTTTGCTCTTCATTCAAAACTGCGATTCCACACGACTGAGTTGCTCTTGCCCTATTTAGCCGCAAAACTATCGCCTTCTTCTGCAAACGCCATGTTTGTTTACACTGGTATGTGTCGGAGTGCTCCCGCAGAAAGAGGGAGCCTTTGGTGGCCTGGAGGCACAAGACATGACAGAGAGGAAAATTGTTTGATGATTTTAATTTTTTTTAACATTCTCATAATCTAATAATCCGATTACAATTTAAAATCGATTAATCATGGAATCCTAAGTGTAGCTTGTGTGGTCAAGTCTTTGGGTTAGGTTTTTGGACCTTTTAATTGAGCTTTTTCCATAATTATCAAAATCCACAAACAAAACCACAAGTTTTACTTGGCAGAATAAGGAGTTGCAGGTCAATAAATTCTTGTATCTGTATTTTTTGTTAGCTAAAAGTAACATTAATATAAAATTTTTTTGGAATTTCCATAGTTATATTGTGCATAACCTCTTTCCACACCAAACTAGGTAAAACCAGAGCCCAGGTTCACAAAAACTGTAGTTTCTCTAGTCTGTCCTCCTCTTCAGGAAACATCACTGTTTATTTGAATAAAAGCTATTAGACCATGAGCCTTCGTGCAAAAATAAACTATGATGTTTATTTGAATACCTGTTAAGATGAGTCATTGTATTTCAGCCCTCCCTCCCACAAATGGAGAAAGTCTGAGGAGGAATAAACTGTTTCTTCTTACCTCAGCAGCGCTCAAGATAAACTATCTTAAAATAGAGCTGAGACACCAGAATGCGCACCTTTTAGTGAGAACTGACCTCAGTTATACAGGAACATTGTCAAGCATGAGACAGAGCATGCGTTCACCTGTTGAATGTTTTGTGTGCGCGATCAGGATCCATCTTATAATTATGACAAACTAGCCGGGTCCTCTGTATCCTGTACTGAGTTATGACTGTTATTATGTCAGCTCCTCTCCCGTGTACCTGTACTTTTCCTGCTGCAGCATAGCTATACACCCAGAGCACAGACACACCCACCCACTTTGTGTTCGCTTTGTTATGACAGCAAAGGCAAATCTCTGTGTTTTTTGAACCAAGGGTGCATATTGTGTGTCAGTGTGTGAGTGTGATGAATGAGAAACTCTGCAGCACATGTGAACATTTATACACCACCCATGCTCTCAAGTCCTCCCCCTCCACCCAGCTTCTCCTCCACTAAGATCAACTACAGTTTGACTTTTTTTCTGAGCTTTCTCCATATTCCTCCATCACGTTGAAAGGTTCATGTCCAAAGAGGGAAAAGAGGAGAAAGTGCAGAGAATGAGGCATGTTTGTGACTTACATCTGGTGACTGGAATAGACATGGGAAAGAAGCAGCTGGGCTGTGATAAATACCATAAAATGACCTTGATGGGTTGACTGCAACTCCTTTCAAACACAATTTACTTTGCCCTGTGGGTGACTAATTACTGCCTTATCTGGAAGTTTCTGCTGGAGCACTTTTAGACTTTGACTCTTGGGATACTAAACACACCATAGAATGACTTGATTACAAGCAGAGAAGGAATTTTATATCCTTTTGTCCATGTAAAGTAAATTTTTATAGTGAAAAGTTGTGGCAAAATGACGTTCCTCATGAGAATGAAATAAGCAATACCAGAGGCTCAGTGTGCTCGACTCTTGCAGGACTAGCTTGAAATGTTCTGCCAGTCAGTGCATTTACACTAAGTTAAAACTGGATTTCAAGTGTTAGTTTGAATTAACCAGACTTTTAAAATGACCCTTATCAATTCTCTGTGGATAAAAGGTTGGTCTACACAGGTTTAATGAGCCAACAATAATTTCATGATAAGGTTTATAACTTTAACTGCTCTGCTCAAACAGGGAAAGCCTGGCCTCTGATTGGGCCTTTCCAGGTTGGTTGGTTGTTTGTAGATGCAGACGCTGACAAAGATCGCAGTCTTCCACTGGCACAGTCAGCTAACAACAGAAATCGAGATATATCACTAGAATAAAAACATTAATCATCACAGATCTCCTTCATTTTTAAGGAACTGGATCCACAGTGAATTGCCTGAAAGCTGCCAGCCTAACGAAGCGAGTGGATTTGACTTTCAGTCCAGTGTCGTCATACAGATTTATTTTTAGAGCTGATATTGTTAGTACTGGGTAAGATTACAGTATTAAACCAGATAGCTGATAGGCGTGCCACTTTGATCAGGTGTTTCCATATTGTTTTTACCAATGAAACCTCATCATTGTGTACCTGTGGAAAATTGTCTGTTGTGTAGTGTTGGTTAGAATAACCCTTTAGCCTGTGCATTAATTATTCAAAATGTGATCCTAAAAGTCCCACTCCCAGCGTTTTTTTAAGTACTTAAAGTGTTATCAGTGGTCTTTGAGTTGTGATTATGAAGTTTTTAGCCAAAGTCATGTTACCTGTTTTATTTTCAAGTGCTTTTCTTCTGCAGAGCTCCAGTAGCTCATTAGCAAACTGCCTCTGAGTCGTGAGCGGAGACAGCGCTGCTCTGCACACTCCTCTTCACGCTAGCTTGTAGCCTAACATTGCTTGTGTAGCAGAAGTTGCAGGTAACAGCTCTCGGACACTAATGTTTTTAGGGACACGGTGAAAGCTAATATCATAATTAGCTTTCTTTCGAGCATTGCAATCCTCTAATGCACACGCTTGTCCCGCGCTTGTCCTCTCAACTTCCCCGAGTCTGGCCTGTGTTGTGGGGCTCCGGGGTTGGAGCTTGGATTTGTACCGTAGGAAATCTCCCTGTATCTGAACCTGCTGTTTGGGTCTGCCAGAGATCCACAGTAATTTGAATGAAGAAATACTCAGAAATGCAATTTCACACTTAGTTTTTTCATTATATGTCCTGTACCACTAGAATAATGCCACATGAACATGTAAAAAACAAGAAAAACATGATTTTCATCGGAGTGGGTCTTTAAGATGTTAAATGGATGCATTTGAAATCAGGTTTATTGGTTGCAAGATAGCTGAAACAATATCCATCTGTGGGGCGGTAATAGCCCTACTCTATGGGCTGTTTATGGAAAGACGGTGTGCGTGTGTTATGACCTGGGTTATGGCAGCGTTAAAGCAAACATCCTTGGTTGTCACAGTAAAGGCTTCCTCTCTCACTCAGTACCTTTTGTTAACCTTTAACCAAATCTTTCCATGGAGCCTTGGTAGCTGAGAACAGTACAAGCAGGTGTGGCCTTGGACCTGACATGGAAGAGCATACAGGGAGAAAGGAGTGATAGAGAGGAAGAGTGTGAGAAGGTGGAGGCAGAGTGTTGGGGATAAAAAAAAAACAGAGAAGGAAGATGAGGAGACAAAGAGATGAAGTGTTGTAAGGCTATGATTTTCAGGTGAGAGACTGAAATGTGAAACTTACTGTGGTTCCAACTTTGACTGAACAAGTTCCAGTTCATGACCTTAAAGATGCACAACCTTCTTCTTCACCAGTACTCACACCACCAGAAAAATTAGCATTAAAGATTTTAGTAGTGAGGATAATAAGAGATGGATATGTTTTAGAGCACTTGGGGATTTTCAGGCAGATTTATTGAAGCTCTCACTGCTGCCAGAGAAGTCACTCCATTACTGCCGCTCCAAGGACTCTAGTGTCTGTACATGAGGTGTGCTGTTGAACTGCTGAGCTGAACCTTTGGCCTGGGTTTGGTTTCAACCTGCAGTCCCATTCCTGCATGTCACTCCTCCTCATTTCCCTCATTTGCTTTATCTAATGTCTTATCCTCTCAGAACAAATGCATTAAAAAGCCATCAAATAATTCCTTGTAACATGTAATGTTGTTCGTGGCTGAGTAGATAAAAAAAGATTGACTTCTTGATTGATTTCTAAATTCCTGAAGATTTACTTTCCCAGAGAAGCTGCAGCTGAATTCAAACTATGAACACAAGGACTGCCATGCTGCATATTTAACCACGAGGATTTCCCAGTTGTTCCCCTAATTAATGTATTTTTATCTCTGCTGCATACCACCTTGGCCAACACAAATAATCAAAGCCCCCTGTCTCACATACCACAGCAGCCCAACCCAGTCCAACTATGACAAGTGGTCGAAGAGTTGGTGCATGCGGGAGAGTCTGTGCAAGAGTTGCAGCAACTGTGCATTGACATATGTTCTCGCTGGAATCCAACATTTGCACCTTTAGCACTGAAAGAGTCTCCATAGAGGAGGTTTTACAGAGCACCTGAATTGAAATTGCATTTCTACACCTCAAGGCTAGAAGCAGTCATGGACAGAGGCGTCATGTCTTCAATTTGTTGGTCTTTTTACTCGCATTCCTTCAGCGATGATATCTCACAATCACCTCAAGGGAACATCTCCAAACATAGATGTCCTCTCTGATTCGAGACTAAACTTATTAAAACATGGGGTTAAAGGTTTAGTTCAGACTCAGAAAAGTTTTTGTCCAAATTTGAAGAATGCGTCCTTATAGTGGCATAATTTCATGCAGATATTTAATAGGTTTATGTGATAGATTAATGTCCTTTTTTTTAATCAAAGAACTGTCAACTCAGGGTCAGAATAAGTTGCTGTTGACTAAGTTTCCCATTTACCTGCACACACCTCAGACACAGCTTTGCCCAGATGATCCACCACTTCATTCATGCATGAGCGCTTTAAAAATAATGAATCCTCAACAAGCTGATACAAGATGTTCTGGTTCTTGTATGAGCTCTTTCTAAACTCGCCATGCTGTAGGTCTCTCTGTTACGATGATAACCGAGCGAGTGAATCAAGCTGCCCGTGTAAACCTCTGCTGACTCTGTCAATCATTGCTGTGAGAAGAAACTCCACCGAGCAAAGCAGTAGCGAACTACCAAGCAGGACGACGGCCTCTCTTCTTCTGTGGGAAAAGATGGTGGCTTACTGCAATGTACCAGATGGTACGCTGGACTCATGTCTGAGCTGTTTTGGGTCTGTTTGCAAGTCTGTTGCATTGTTGCTCTTGAAGAGTTTTTCAAACATCCTGAATACACAGCATCCACCAGGCGAAAGCTGGCCAACGACCAAGAGCAGAACCTAAACCTGACTAATTAAGTCATATTCAATGAGAAGCAAAAATGAGTCCTCAAACCCCAGAAAAAAGACCAAGCCCTGGTTTTTCAAAACCTCTGGATTTCCCCCTTCATTGTAGACTTATTTGGCGTTAAATGTTCAGAGACAAGTGCAACCATTAAAAGATCCACTTGGCATCTCATGCAATAAACATGATTGTGATTGAGACCTCAGAGCAGTTGTGTTTATATGATCTGTCTCAGCAGCCCAGCCCTGTATGATAAATCTCCAAAGGAGGAGATTCCAATGTTGCAATGAACTCTGTGTGACCAAAATGCTGAGTTATCCTCTTAAGAAGGTCTGTGTTCAGTTACTTTCTCCAGAGACTCTGCAGAGTTCAGCCTGCTCGCACATAAATTCTCATCCCTTTGTCACGTGTGATGCCAATGGATTGCTGATATGTCAACAGCACTTTAATAAGAAACCGATGGCCTCGGGGGAACCATCTCTCTGGACTGTAACACTTTTTCTTTCTTTCTTTCTTTTTCCTTCTTCCCTCACTCCCTCTGTCCCCATGTGCTTCATTCAGTCTCTGTGTGAAGACAACTGAGCACTTTCATGACTCTGCTATATGTATGTTTATGCTAGCAGGTCTTTGAATCAGCTGTAGACACCTGCTGAGGGAACTGCTGCAGGTCTGCCTGGTTGAATGAAAATGTCAAGAAAGAAGAAGAAGAAAGCCACTGAAATGTAGCTGTACAGAGAAACTGAGACGACATCTCAGAGGCGCAGATGGGCCTGAAAAGAGAAATAAATAATGTGGAGAGTAAAGAGTGGATGTTTGTTCTAGTCATCTGGTTTTGTTTAGTCTCCTCAGCCCAGCTGTTATTAACGTCTAATCAGCAAAGAGGAAGTGCTTGGAGTACACAGGAAACTTATTGTTGTGCAACTTTGTCAAAGCTGTTATCACACTAAACAATAATTGTGCACTGCATACAAGTCAAGTAAATTAAAACAACCACTTCATTGTGTAAATATCCTTCCTTATTCACTGCGTGGAAACATATAATATTCAGACATAACTGGGTGGGCTGTTCACTAAAAGCAGGGTTTGTGTTAACAGAATTAATTCAACAGCCAAAATACAACAACAAAAAATGTCTCTGACCCTAAGCCGCTTCAGTTCCCTTTGTGGTCATGAAGTCAGCAAGTGGTGTTGAGATGCTGAGTACGCCTCCTTGGTGTTGTCATAAAAATGGTCCAGTATTTAATTGTCCCTGGTGTGGCAGATGACACACTGAAGGTGGAGGTGGGCAGAGTTGAGGATTGACATCTCTGGGTCTGATGTGCTGCCATTCTGGATAGTAAAAAAAGGGTCATTATTGGAGAGTGATGTTAATGTACTGAAACTGCAGCCACACAGACGAACCTGCCTGCAGTGTCTGTAGTGTTATTTATTCATTTTTTTATCAGCCTCGAGAGAGACAATGTTTTTTTTTTTTTCCCTTGAAGAAATGAGAAAACGTGGGATCCTCTTTCCCTCAGGGTTTACACACCATGCCAACCTGTGCTGCTGACAGCTCAGTGAAATATTAACTTTCTGAGGACCTGAGTGCTGTCAGGCTGCAGTAGGAAAACATTTTGCTATTGATTCTAAGGATGTTACACTAACAGTATCAGATCTCTAGATGTACTAATACTGTGATCAGTTAAAATCAATGGTACTATATTTAACCTGACCATTCAAAAAGGCAAATGAAGAAGATCTGTGTAAAAAAAAAAGTCATATCTGTAGCTCTGAGTAGCTAATGAATTTCACCATCCATGCTGAGTGAGATAACTTCTGCCTGTTGGAGACTCAATGTAACTTTGTGTCTTTGTAGAGCGCTCCTCTTCATTTTTAATTCAAGTGTGGCTGTAATGGGAATGTATACTCGGGCTCCAGAGTGTTTACTAACCCTCTGAATCTTTCTTTGTCGACCACAGAAAATGTCAGTAGGTCTTTGGCTTTAGTCTTACATCCTGTGATCTCTTGAGCTCCTGCACTGTTATGGTAAAATGCTTCCTTTAGACCTCTTTGACTTGGCTGAATTTCTTTCCTCCTGGAATCTTTTCAGGTTAAAAGTTTGCCAAGTAGCTTTTCATCTTACCCATATTTCCTGACGTGGAGTCGACTGTAAACGAAGGTTATAAAGGTGCATTCTTGAAGGGTTGTCTGCAGACTTTTTGGGATGAAGGTGATTATGTGCTGGATAAATCTGTGAAATTTGCCCTGGTTGTTTTGCCCATCTCTGAGAAGGGTTTTTGATAATGCAGTTTGTTGTGACATTTCTATTACGTGCTCAACCAATCAGCTGATTGACTTGGGAGTTCTCAGTAAGTTGTGACTACAACATACAATAGAAGGAGTGTCAGGCCAAACATCAGCTGGTAAAAGCTTCAGCAGTAATCACTCTTGTTTTGATAAACTTGTACCATTCCCTCAGTCCATTGTGCTGGTGTGTTTAATGGGCTGACCATCATTGTTTTAACCTACAGCTAAAGTTCCTCTCATTTAAGGCCTGCTGGGAGTAAACAAAACCAAGAGGCCCTCGATTCATTAGGGAGAAAAAACAAGTTAACTATGAAACAGAGTAAGAGGTATGCAGCAAGGAGATAAAGTGAAAAAGATAGAGACAGAAAAAGACAAGGGATAAAGATAGAAAGTACAGAAAAGGAGGGAGTGAGGGAGGAGGAGCAGCAGAGGTGTTTTGTAGGTAGGCAGTGTGGGAATTGGGGGGTTGGTGTGTTTGAATGTTCCTGATGTTTTGAGTTCTTTCTCAGCAAGTCACCACCTGCCCTGTAGACTGTGAGGACCTGCCAACTGTGGGAGACAGGAGTGTGTGAGTGTGTGTGCTTTCACCTTCGTGTTTCTAACAGGCCAACTCATAATCAGTTGTTCTATTATTGTAGTTCACACAAAAACAGTCCTGATGGGTTTTTGTGCAACCTGTTTTCAAGAGTTTGCATTTGCAGCTGCCCAAAATGATATTTTTGTACAAAGAAATGGCCCAAACTGTGTAAAATAGATTGAAATGCACCAATACCTCACTGTTTTCCCTCATTCTGCAATCTAGCACTGTTATAATAACACAGTTTAAGCTATTTTCACCAAACAGACCAGTTTGGTTCAAGAGGGTTTGGTATAGTTTACCCTGATCTTGCTCGTGTTTCCACAACAAACCATACCCAACCTTGGCTCATCTCATAGGGAGCATGTTGACGGATTCGATTTTTGGCAATCATGTTAACAAACTAGACCTCTCAGACCACCTGTGTGAGTAAAAATACACAAAAAAACAGATTTAAAAATACACGGATTGCACTTCTGAAATTCTTTTCAAAGCAAAAGCCCAATCCTTTTTCCTGCAAAGAGACTTTACTTGTTATTGCACAAATGCTTTTATTCTGAAAATGTTTCCAGGACAGAAGAGGGACAGAAAGAAGACAAGCAGGGACAGGCAGAAATGACAAAGAGAGACAGAGACAAAAATAGAGAAGGGAACAGAGGAGTTTATTTGTCTCCTGGGAACCCCCTTGTGCAAATAAAGGGGCTGGACCTCAGTTAGCTGACACACTGCTAGTTATGTCAGAGCACACACACACACACACACACACACACATACACATACACACACACACACACACACACACTCATTCATATCTTAATTCCTCCTTCCTTTGACACTTTCACCATCTGTCACCAGCTTCCTGCCTCTCCATCTCTTTCTTCATACTTCTACATCACTAAACTTCTCTCTCTCTCTCTCTCACTCTCTCTCTCTTCTCGTGTCTTTTCCGACTCTCGTTTGCCGCCTACATGTCTTGCATTCTTTTGTTCTGACATCATCACCACTCTTCCTCTGCCATTTATTTTTCTTGTCCATTTTGGTTGAGTAACTCTCTCGCCCTATTTGGACTCCATCCTAATGTTAACATTTTAAATACCAGCCATCCAGATAGTGGGACTTTTTGAGGCTGAAGTAGGACTTAAGTTGACTCTTGAATATCTTGAACCAATAATGTGTGGTGTTTTCCTTAAAAGGGAATAATTTAAATAATGTGCAATCACAACAAGTCTGACAATTATCCATCAGTGCTTCTTAGCAAAATTTATAGAAGTGTGGGGTAAGAGCTTCACAAATCAGTTTTCTATACCTGAGGTGCATGTACTCAGCTTATTCCTGTAAGAATCCTAAAATGCTCATGGTTTAAAAGTTTTTTGATGCTGGAATGAAAGTCTGGTCAGTGTCAGGATTTTGTTTGGGTGAGTGTGTTTTGGTTGGTGGGGTAAGCATGTAGATTTACCGCAGCTTTAAACAGGCATTTAAGGGTTTAGCGAGGCACTTTAAGGCACTTAGTATTTTCTTTATCCTTTGATTTGCAGCCAGCAGGTCAGGGTTTGAGCCATCTCTGGCTTTTCTCTCTCTGATTGCACTGATGGGTGTACTACACAGTAAACACAGGCCAAAAGGTCGTGCAGTATTTATTATGTAGTCGTTGTGATGACTTGTATCGGTGCCGCTTTCAAGACTGACTTTGTTTTAGTGCAGGAGCCTGCAGAGTAGCAGGAAGAAAGTCTGTCCTGCTCCTGGAAAGTAACAATACACAAAGAAAGAGACAAGGAAGAGAAAGTGGAGCTGTCCTGTGGGTGATCAGTGAGGGATATAAAAGCTGACGAGGTTGGAAGTACGTTATGAGGGGCATGCCTGACGCAAAGTTTTGAAATTTTAAGCCAAATCCTGATGGTCCTCTGTCACTTAATTCAGCTCAACTCTTCATAAAACGCCAGCATCATTCTCTGTGATCAGCTTGTGTAGCCATTGTTTTTGAATATTTTGTAAGACCATGTTAGTCCGCCTGTGATGTAAGTAAAAGGCTTGGTGGCAGCTCAGCTTGCTGTCCCCAAAGCCCAGCCATGTAAACATCTTGTAAAAACATTTATTTTGAGACCCCTAGATTAAATCTTTTAATGACCTGGTACCTTTGACTTGTGGAGGACTCATAAACAAGTGAAAAGCAGCTCGGTTTGCAGCCCCTCTTTGATTGGCTATGTCTGAGGAAGAGTGTTGAAGGATTAGATTTTAACATGAGGACCTCGGACAAAAACTTTAAAGCATACCTAGCACCAACAAATAAGATTGTGGCAGCTCAGCTGGCAGTTCCCCCTGACATCCTATGTTGCTCAGAAAGCAACAGAAACCAGATTCTTGACATGAAACTGCTTTGTTCACTTTTTAAACTGGTTGGTATTGATGGGTCTGTTTGTTTTTAACAGAAAACAACTTCTGCGAATGTTTAAACATCCAGGAAGATCCACTAAAGGGGAATTATTTCACAGCTTTCACTTTGGCATGACTCTCAGTACCCTTTTGAAAAAGTTCAAAGAACTGACCAACAAACCGCATGTCAAGAAGAGGTGTTATCTAGTTTACATTCTTGATTTTTAGGAGATCAATTTGCTTCACAAGTAGCTTTAAATCCAAAACCACTTCTTATTTCATGTCTTTTTGTTAATGCTTCTTTTATTAAGTATTGCAGATGAATTTGAATCTTTGTATAGAATCCTCCAAAGCCAGTGATTCACCAGGGACCTGGTGATGGATTATTTGAAAATCTGTCATCAAATAATTGTTAAGTAAACCAAAAAGACCGAAATTCCCCTAAATGTGGTGTTCTCATTTGAACATAACATATAGAGTGTCTTATGTTCCAGGAGCAGACATATTTCTTTTGGGTGAGAGCCAGCTATAGTGTAATTCTGCCCAATGGGACTGAAGCTTTGAGTGATCTGTAAAATCAATCTTAAGGATAATGTAATGGAGACGGGTGGAGCTCTGATACTGGCTGTACTTCACTGTTCATATTCTTCCAGAGGACGTTATTGTAAAGGCTGTTTTTCAGTCACTGAATCAAGTGGATCACAATATAAACATAACCTCAGAGTGGACTTACAGACCTGCTCACATATTTTACTATCTCCTACTTTTCCATCATCGGTCCATCCCAGGATAATCTCTTCGGCGTCAGCGGATTCTTGTTTCGTGGTGCTATGAGGCAACAAGGCCCGGTCCCACGCTGTGTAAGTGATGTCATAGTCTGGTTTGTTTCAGCATCCTTAGAGCCTGGGATTGATCAGTCTGATGAAACTTTTGCAGCACAGACTGAAAACAAACCGGTGCAATCAAGAGTAAGCTAGTAATGATGCAACAGTGTAGTGCTGATGGATTAGTCTGCAGAGTTTTCTGGACATTTGACAATTTGACCTTAACAATTAAGAAGTACTGTATTACAGTAATGAAAATGAGGCTCTAGATGTGTTTGCTAAAACCAAAAAGGAGTCAAAAAAGACATTGTCTGCAGTAAAATAGATTTGGCCTTGCATTTTCAATACACACAAAACAGGGAGCATGTTAAACCATTGTTTTATTGTTGTACAAGTGGTCAAAAACTCCACAAGGCCATGCATAAATAAGTAGATGGTTTATTCAGTTCCTCTTTAGAGATTGCTTCTCGCACATGTCGGGGGAGTGAAACTCCCTCAGGCCACGTCTGCTGTGACTGAATTCATCCAACCACTAGAGGAGATATTTGATCATCTGATGACATTGATATAGAGAGTGTGATGTGGACTAGTCATGTTATGACTGATAGTCAACTTAATGAGGTCAGTTTTCTGCCAGAAATTGATCTATTATACGGATCAGAGCATCCCTAATGTTATCTGAAACACCAGGCTGTCCACTTCACAAAGTAAACAGTATCATGGCCTTATTATCCCCTTTTTGATTATTTAATAAAGTCACACCTTTGCTGTTTTTGTACTATTAGGCTGGTGGTGGTATCTGGGGAATTAAAGGAGCATTTCAGCATGTTTTTCAGCCTAGCGTGTGTGACCATGCAAGGTCATAACCAGAGCAAGATTTGCACATGATGAGATGGGGAAACCCTGAGTCCTCACAGGATGACTGTGGGCAGGTTTTTCTCATGACATCAGCTTTGATGCAATATTTGGTTGAAATAAGTCATCAGTGTTTGTACAGACTTTGACCTGATTAAGTCACTCATGATCACGATTGTGTGGTAGGGATCAAGTGACACATTGTGGCCAAAGGCAGCTTTTTATTTTTGGGGCTTTTGTCGTTTTTTGAGAGGACCGCTTGAGAGAGAGAGGGAGACAGGAAATGTGGGGAGAGAGAGAGGGAGGATGACAAGCAACAGACCATGGATCATGAATCAGTCATGCAACTAGTGGGACAAGGACTGTAGCCTTCAAAACAAAGCACTTAGGCCTAGACTGCCCAGCCAGTGGTGTCCAGGGCAGCCCGACACTTGCACTAGCAGTTGTTCTCGATATCCTCTGTTGGACGTTTTGTAAGCACGAGCAAACTAAAGAGAGAGGACAAGAGACACATCTTTATTGAAAAACTTTTGTCGTATTCTTAAGGATATTTAACCGAGTTGCAGGCGTAGTGCATAAAATCTACATTTTAGGCATTAGCAGAGCAAAGTTAAAGGGATAAGAAACCAAACACAACTCACCCACTGTCCTCCAGCAGCTGCTTTTTGTGGGGGAGCCCTGACGAGTTGATCACAGAGTGCAGTGGATCATTTCCATGATGTTATAATCATTACAAAAATTATTTTGCACTGCAAATGTGGTAGTTCTTCTCGGTCTGATCACATTTCCATGAAGTGATAATCCTAAATGTTCATCCTTTAGCTGCGAAACTCCGCTGCACTCTGTGATTGACTCATCAGGGCTCCCTCACAAACAAGCGGCTGCTGGAGGAGAGTGGGTTAGTTGTGTTTAGTCTCTTTGCTAAAGAAACCAGGCAAAGCCAAAAAGATGTTTAGTGACTAGTACTGTGGCTGGGACCCTATATGTACTGTTGATGAAGTTAGGTGCTGTTCTGAGCATTATTTGTGGCCATAGAGTGGCTTTTTGGTTGAGGTTTGCGCATGGAGATGTAGACCGCTGTGTATTGCTATCATGCGGTTTTTGCTGAAAATGGTATAGCTAAAGAAGCAAGCAGTCGGCAACATTCATCCCTTAAGGGGTGTCTAATGTGGTGTTACGGTGGTTGACCATAACTTAAATTTACGCTGGAATATCCCTTGAAGTACAAACAGGGACCTTTTTATTGCATGAGCAAAGGTTTGGGGTTTTTGAGAAAATGCACAATGAATCTTGGCATCAAAATAAAACTCCACATTTTAAAATAAAGAATAGAATCAACTCCTTTCTGCTGTCAAAAGTTGCAGGCATATAAAGCCAGTTTTTCTGAAGCATCTTTAGGTAAAGTCATTTTAATGCAGCACAGCAGAGCAGTTAAATGTGGTAATATGGTGTAATAAATGTGGTATTCTTCTGCGGTATGATGTTACTCAACAACACGTTCCCAAGCCTTGTTTCCGGATCATATGGGCAATGGAATGAGAGTGGAAAATTTCTAAATATATCCGAGATAACTCTGAACAAACTGCTGCAGAGGAAGTGAGAGAGGAAAGAAATATTTAGGGGAGGGGAACAGAGGAGAGAGAGAGAAGGAGAGTGAGGGAGCAGGAGGGGAAAGTCAAGTTCCCATTTTCGGATTTCCCACGGAGTCGAGGCCACATGTATTTCCCTTAGTGGTCAGTGGGATTCAAGCATTTTTTTCTCCCCTCAATGTAAACAACCAAATGTTTGATTTTCTTTCCCTTTAGTGGTGAGTGAGAGCGATGGAGAGGCACATTGACACAGACTGAGCTTTAAGGGGAAGGAAGGAGAGCTAATCAAACATTTTTTGGTTTCGTTAAAGACCTACCACACGCATACTTTGGTGGAGAGTTTGGTAAACTGTACAATCATTAACTCATCTCAAACCTGGACTGTACAACCACGGTCCTCCTTAAGTAAATAAAATAAACTCAAAGGCCAGAAGGTTGAAAGTGACATCAAAAAGCTCCTCCGCCTGCCAAGTGGTAGATAAAAGAACAGTGAAAGTATTGTTTCCATGGCTTTATGCCCTTTATAATGGCCTTTATTTCTGATCATTTATTACCATAGCGCTGTAAAGATAGTCTGAATATGTTGTAAAGTTACCTCAGCTTGTGTGTGTAGGCAGAGGGACTGATGTCCTGTATGTGGGAGGAGAAGACAGATTCTCTATCTTATCCCAGCAGATAAAAATGTACTGCAGTTGTTGTTTTTTTTGTTTGTGGAGTCATCCTCATCTTAAGAGTTTTTTTTTTAAATCTAAAGATGACAGATGAAATCTGGTGTTCTTGATCCTGGGAGCTGTGAAATTTGCTGCTATGGCTGCTATGCATCTCCCTTGCCAAAATGCACCCCATCAAAATATGTCCACAAACTATGCACTCACTGGAACAATACATGAATCTTGCAGGAAATGGGAATTGCTGGTCTACTCCTGCAGAAGTCAAAAAATGTGTTCTTGAATTTTGCATGCATGAAAGGGCTGCCCAGTTATGGGGAGTTTGTACATCTGTTGTACAGCATGCAACTTACAGATGCACAACAGGCGTGCAGAACCATTAAGTCTTGATTATCACATTTTTAGGATCATGAGTAGACATAATTGTAATTAAAACTGGAATCTGACCATGTAAAAACAAGACTGTGGTTTTAAGAAAGAGCAGAAAAAACCCTTTGACCTAGGATGAAAGTAAAGCAGAGGAAGTGGGGCAAGAAAAGAGGATAAGAAAGGGTTAAAGTCCAACAGCTGACAGAGATACTAGGGGTCAGATCCAGCCCCTCCTACCTCCAACACTGCAGAGATATGCTGCCTCAGCATGAGCCTGCAGAAACACACACACATACACACACACTCACCTCAACAGTCTGCACACTCACCAAGAGTCAGGTTCTGCATGAGACACGAGCACGTATTAAAAAAAACAAACACATCTAGTTGAACAACTCATTTTTCTTTGTATGTTTGCTTGTCTGCAGCTGTCTGACTGGCGAACTCTAACACAGTGGTGAGAGAGGCGAACACACACACAAACAGACAGAGAGAGAGAGAGAGAGAGAGCGTCTGGAAAACATTACTCAGATTCCTGCAGCAGGGGCTCTGATTATACTGGCACTGTTAAGAGAGAGAGAAAGAGAGTGAGGGGGTTGGGGGTAAAGGATTGAAGGAGGTATACAAAGTTCAATCTCTGACACCTCAGAGCTGAGGACAGAGTAAGCGCCTCTCTGAGTGTGCAGGCAGATCGAGATGGAGTTATTTTGAGACATTTCAATGTCTGCCTCAGCAAAAACCTCATGGCTGCTCATTGAGTTACACTTGGACCAAAGTGGCCAGTAGAGGGCAGCATGGAGGAGAGAGAGAGAGGGAGAAAGAGTGCTGCTGTTTCTCCAAGGTGTGTTCTCCTTCATTTGTCCCTGTAGTGCTCATTGATAAGAGACAAAGGATCCGTCTGTGAATGAATTACAGAGAACTTTTACTCGGTTTATTGTGTTATGAAGTAAAGCTGATTTCATCTTTACTCATTGTACATAGAGGAGCTTTTCTGTTAACTGGAAGACTCTGAGCACCTTTCTGTCTAAGAGGAGGAGCAACAAAGCATACAGAAAAAATCATGAATAGCAGAACGAGTACAGTGACCTTGAGGTAGACTTTGCCTCAGCTATGAGCCAGGGTCTGACCTTTTTCATAATATAAACCATACTGGAAACTCAGATTGTTTCCCCTTCAGGCTGTAGATGTCAGATAGATTTAGAGATGCAGAATTATACCAGGGAAGTGAGCACCACTTCTCAGGATTCATGGGACTTTTTTCCCGGATTAGCAGGAGGCAGCGGGTCATCCTAATGAGGTGATAAAATCAGGCTTTCCTGCTGCTGCGCTGCTCTTTGAAGCTGCACTTTGTGGCCTCCTCAACAAAAACCTACAAGAGTGAGCTTTGCTTTATTCGACATTGAGAACCCACAAGGTCTCAGGAGTGTCGCCATCATTCAGTTTTACTTCTGTCCATTAACTTTATCTCCCTTGTTTCTTTTTCAAGCTGAAAACCTGCCAACATAGACACTGATAAATAAAACGTAATAGTGTATATTAGGGGTGTCCCAATACGATATTGATATCTGATATCGGTCGGATATCAGCAAAAAAAAAAAAATATATATATATATATTGTATTATATCAGCCTGTATGTAAAATCTCTGATATCAGCATTCCGATACAAGCAGTCCATTCCAGACTTCACTCCAGCACCTCTATCTAGCAGCGCCTGGATCCAGCATACAGAGCCCCCAAAATCACAACAACAGTGTGTACTAAGGCACTAACAAAGTAGCAAGGAGTAACAGTGATGTTGGCCCTGTGGCAGTATGTTTTGTTAAAGTCTGAAAAAGACATTGCAGCTGATTGCAGAACTTGTCATGCAAAATTTTGTGCCAATATAGGATCGGTATCGGTCAATATTGAAGGGTACAATATTGGTATTGTATCGAAGTCAAAATGTTGTATCAGGACACCCGAGTATAAATAAAGACAAACACATCAAGGAAGCTATCTCAGCTTCGCGTAAAGACTTGGGATAATGTCTTGATGTGTTTCAAACCAAGAGAAAGCAAAGTTATTAGAATCTCTATAAATCAGCATCATTGGCATCCTTTTTGGCTAGGTATGCATCCGTGGCAACCCCAGGTAACCCCTAGTTCTCCATGGCAACAGCTGTGAAGAACTATCAAGAAACAGCAGACCGTTATTGTAAAATTTGCAGTTTAATGGCTTATCAGATTTCAGTGGTTATAACAGTCTCAGCAGGGCAGGTGAGCATTGCTGGAAAGTTAGCTAGTTTTGTTTACAACATCATACGTGTGTGTTGAAGCATAGATCAGCATAGTGGGTCTCCTAAAGTCTGATCACCCCGACAAAAAGCTGAAGTAAGCAGACTGTCAGGTGTTTTCTGGGAATATCACCATCATGCTTCAGACTCATTAATGCGTGTGTCTCAGTCGGGCTGCTGCTTTGGTGGAAATTTGTCTTCCTCTTTGTTCTCAGCCACAGCACGCCCACTGCCTGTTAGATGTCAGTTGTTATTAGTGTTAACAAGCAGATGCATTAGACGGCTGAGGCCTTTGATCTGCAGTGAGTGTGTGTGTGAGCGTGTGTGTGTGTGTGTCTGGTCTGGAGTAATTACACTCCCTGTAATGATATTGGACTAATGATGGTGATTCCTTGTGCATGCAAGCGTGTGTTATTGTATATATGTATGTTAGGACTCGTATGTGTATGTGTGTGTGAGCTGGATGCAGCCATAAATCTATGACAGTGGATGTCTTGGCTGCCTGTCTGGTTTCTGCCTCAGCTTGTAAATCCAGAAGTTAGGAGAGGAGGAGGAAAGGAAAGGAATGAAGAAAGGAAGAGGAAACTCTTCCAGCATGATCTAATGATTATTTATTGGCAATTATGACTCAAGAGTTTCTCCTTTCACACATGCATGCTTCAATACACTCATCCACACACACTTTTGACCACTTTGGCATCAGGACAGACTTTTCCCTCTCATCCTTTTTTCTCTCCAGGGGTTTGTTTTGGCCAGATGTGACTGTGTGTGCAGATGACAGGAGATTATTTTAGCTCTCTTAAACCCTCAGTCCTCTTTTTTTTCTCTTGAGTGCAGAGAGGGCAGAAAATTAAAGGAACTATGGTTAGTTATTTAACATAAGTGCCTCTTGGATTAAGAAGAGGGCGACAGGGAAAGGCAAACACAGAGAGAAAGGGAAAAAAGGAGGAGGAGGGGGTTATGTGTCACCTAACACAGGGACTGTTTCCTCTGTAAGGAGGGAGGAGAGAAGTGGGCAAACGAGTGGCGAGCAGGAGACAGAGCGAGGTGTGTGTTGAGCGTGTGCGAGCAGTAAGAGGAGAAGCCATGGCAGCTGGGTCTCAGGATTGAGGGGCGAGCTTCTAAAAACAAACCCCAGGCTAAATAGTGGAGGGACGCAGTGCTGGAGGCCACATTCTTATAGCTGGACTAAAACGGTGCCGCTGGAGCAGAGAGAAACCCAGACCGGATCACTCGAGAGCAGGAAGGAGCCATGAAGTACAGACCTTTGGTAAGAAATCAAACCCAAGTCACTTAGAAATAAGGGAATCAGGACTTTTTAGGGCTGAAGTTTGAAGCTGCATGTGGGACGAGATTTCTTATTGTTGGAGAGATGGAGGTGATCTGAGTTGAAGGATCTGCTTTATTGTGCAAAAGCCTCAGCAGTGTGCTCTTGACTTTCAAGGACACACAGGTGAGGGACAAACAGGTGAACACGCAGTTTTTTCTGGACTTGAGACGTCTTTCTCATCAGGAAAACTTTGTTTACGCCCTCCTTCACCGTCATCCTCCAGCATCCTCTTCACCGTCTCTCTGTATTTGTCACTTTGATCATGAATTTGAATCTGTTGGATATCTGAGAAGGTGTGTCCTCAACTTCACTCAGTGTGTGTGTGTGTGTATGTGTGTGTGTGTGTGTGTGTTTTGCACCATCTCAGGGCGAGGCAGTGGCACAGTGGTGTTGTGTGGCTCGGCAGCATTCTTTGGCAGTCAGTCGGAGTGAAAGTCAGTGTGTCAATGAATAAGTCTGTTAATGTATCAGATTAAATCCGACTTTAAGCCTCCAGACACCAAACTCCACCACAGCCTCTTAGCTCTGTAACAGAAACTTTTTGAAGAAAGTAGGATCAAATTATATTTGGGGAAAATAGTTGTTGTAAAATCCACTCGCTCTGTGAGACCGACAGCTTTCAGAATGTCACCAGCATCGACTGTATATACCATGGACAACTTTGTTCCGCCTTCTGCCAGTATATGGATTTGAAGCCAAAAAAGCTCTCTGTAATTCCGCGTTTTTTTCTCCACTTCAGTAGCAGTAGCGTTGTACGCACTCCACCACTTGCACAGTAGCATTGTATGCATTCGGCAGGAGAGTCGCTATGAGTCGCTATGATGACGTTTGTCTCAAACAGTGTATCCCCTGGCTGAGCTATGCAATCTTCGTACGCCCATAGGCTGTATTAAGTGTCAATCATAGAAAACATGAACCCCCTAATAACTTTTAAAAACGGAGCTGCACAGAAAAAAAATAAGACTTGAGCACAAACCAGTCTAACAGTTACTACATGTCAACATCACAAGCAGGGGGAAAAAAAATTGATTCCGTGTTTAAACTTTTTAAGTTTGACAGCCCCGTAAGGATGGCTGACGGAGTCGGGGTTTATGACCTATACTGCAGCCCGTCACCAGGGTGTGCTGTTCTCAGAGTGGCTTCACCCAGCGAGGAGGCAGACGACGTCCATTCTATATACACTCTATGGTCACCCCCTACTGCAGTGATAGCAGACATGCTTCTGTCCATGATTTGATTCTTGCCCAGTGCTTGTAAACTGGGATGAGAACAGTCCAGTTAAAGTGCCTAATTGAGTTATGACTGCATCTCGACTTAACTGTGTATGTAACTGCAACATATTTTGCAACATGTTTTTCACAAGACTGTCAGGATCTGTGTCTGTGATGATTTTTACATAAACTTCAGTGATAGTGTTGTTTCCAATGTTAGTTGACTATGCAAATTAGGAGTTGCTGTCTTTTCTTGGTCTTTTAACAGAGGCTTTTTTATCTGCGTTCAGCTGACCAGCAAAAAGTTCAGTGAGAAGCCTGAGACAGACGTGTCAGTGTTCTCACATCATAGATATACAAGGATAGAATAGTTTTGATTGGAGTCCTCCCTTCCAGCTTGTTCTAGTTTCAGTAGATCTGTGCTATTTCTATGTACCAATATTTGGGTGTTTTCATTTAAACTTTAAAAAATGCACTCAAGTGTGAAAATTCCATTTTAAGACATTTAGTGTTTTTAAAAAAAGATGTACAATCTTAAAAATAAGTTTAATTCCTTTAGTGCTACGGTGTGACCAGTAGGGTCACATCTTTCCAAATCTCTCACAATCGAACATGATATTAGTGTAAACAAACATGGTTGTCAAGCTAAACATTGCCAGCTGAGTAGCTTCTTGGTAAATCCATGGCAGGGCCAGTTTCTGTTCAAGACCTCTCCTCGTCAGTTTGATTGTGATATATTTGACAGGAAAATCCGAATTGTCGCCACAAATCATCAAGTTCTGTTGTTCATCAGCAATACTTTTCATGTTTCCAACGGTTGTCAGCTGCTTTTGTTTATTTGCTTTGTCAGTAATCTTGCTCCCTGACAGGCTCTTGTTAAATATCATACAGAGCTTATTTTGACAAGAAATGTTAATAAGTTTTAGTTTTCTGTCATTTTCAGAAAATTGTGGTTGATTGTAGTCATGCTGATTTTAGTCATACTGTGGTCTTTGTGTCAATCTTGTGTCATTTTACTCCTAAATCAGTCAAAACTCTCTCACAGTTCTCTGATAGTTTTTGGAGGAAGATAATTCTCCCTGTTATAAATATGTTTTACATCGAACTGTTGTTTTTGTCACTGTAGATGTTTGACCCGACTGGTGAAACACTGAAACTTGCTCCTCAGCAGAACTCCCGCACTCACTCCTCATTTACCCCCACATTCTGGCACATGCAGCCATATGGATCTGATCAGTTTTTATGAGCCCCCACTCCTGCAGCAGTGTGTGTGTATGTGTGCGTTTGTGTGTGTGTAAGGTGAAAGACTGACAGACTTGTTAGGAGAGTACAATGCACTGGGAGATTCCTGACACAGTTGTCATTGCTGCCTGCAGGGCGTCTGTCTCGAGTGCAGTAGGTAGTTTATGTAGGACTCGCCTCACTTTCTTCAAGCTCGTGATTTTCGACGCTGCATTAAATCTCACTTATGATGCAGTTTGGCAGGTAAAAAGCACTTGAGCAGCTTTATGAGCTGGATTTTTCTATCTGGAATATGATCCTGATGACTTGAAACCCTCAAAGCTGTTTCCTCATGGAGTATCGGTGGGGTCGGGTGAGTGAAAGTTGCTAAATTCTTCTGTTTGACTGGTTTACTCCTAACTGTTTCCTTCAAATGAGTGATTTGTGATTTTGAGGTTGTAGGTTAAAGGTAGTCAAAATCAGGAAATAGAGGACTCATCCTGTGCGAGTGCAATTTCAGCTTTAGAAGTCCTGCTGTTCAAACTTCTGAATGAAACTGTGGTGAATCTCAGCTACCCATCGAGTATAGAGATTGAAATCTGTCTCTCCTATCGAGTTAATATTTATCTCTATCACTGTTCACACTGTAGCGCATGAATCAATATGAATCCACTGCAAAATTGGCTCGTTTTTGGACATTAGCTGATTAAGTCTGACTGTTGGCCGCATAACTTTTATTTTCACATGCATGCTAACATCAGACCACCTGAACTTAATTCTGCAAGCTGCAAGTGGATCTCTGCCAAAGTATACAGACAAATGTTAAGCGAAGGGCTGTATTTGCTTTAAATCAGCTATTCATATGTCACATGCATGACAATAAGGCCCATCTGGGAAACTTTTCAGAGCAAAAATCTGATCTGTTTTTATGTGCAGGGACTCCCCTTGTTTCTTGAAGTGCTTTTATTTTGAAGTATTGTCTAGGAGGTAGAAGAAGCAACTTGCACAACTCTCTGTTTGATCCCACAGTGAAATTCAATTGTAAAAAAAAGTAATGAATCATGTTGGCTAAAGGTAAGTTTTGTAAATGATTGAAAACCAGGTTACAGGAAATATTTCTCCTTTTTTAATCTCCACCGCTCTTTACATCTATCTTTGAGCCCCCCTCACTGCTCAGTTGGTGTCCGTGTGTAAATTAAGAACCCAGTTTTAAACAAGAGAGTTTTCTAATTAATAATAATAAGCCCCCAGCTACCATGTACTATCTTAAAACATCTCTTTATTTTTCATCCAAAATCATGAATACAGGGGCTGTGCCATGTTAAGGTTCAGACTCAGAGACATCATACAGGGAGCAGGTAGGGGTCTGGTAGTGTTTTGATGGTGTTTGCTGGAGCTCTGACTGATAGAGGTGACATAGAGGCAGTCATGTGGTTGAATCTTTCTGCCTGCTTGGATACTTGGACCTGGAACTGAGATGCACTTTGATATAGGCATTTTATCTGCAGGTGTGAACGTGTGATGAATCATGTTACAGAGAATTATCGTGTAAAATCTGGTTGCAACATGAACCTTTGATCCGCGTCTGCAAATACATACAAAAAAAAAATATATTCATTCATGAATGTCATCTCAACACTTAGTTCCATGAAAAAAGGGGACCTTGTTAATATAATGTTCTCTTGCAAAAAAAATCAGACCTTTACCATGTGTTTAATGTGAATGTGTATGATTTTATAAAGATGAAATTGTGATGTCTTGTGCAGCTTTAAGTCAGGAAGTTGCTCAGTTGCTTCCTGCCCCTCCCAGATCAAAGTCCAAGTTCAGGGTGTAACATTCCTGGAGCTGGTAGAAATGCAGCAGATTGGTGTTTTGTGCATGGTATTATTTAAATCAGGTTGGGTGAACTTGTGGTCCATGAAGGGCTCACAGGGTCTCAGCTGTAGGTTGTGTTGTTTTGGCCCTCATGCCCTTAGGTCGGCTGGTAGCATTTCTGCAGCCTGCAGGCGACTCGACCAGCTCGTCCCACCTGTCTGACTGCTCTGCAGAGCAGCTGCTTTGTCTCTGGGGATTGATAGTAACATACTCCGCCTGGAGGGGTGTTTCCATGGTAATCATAATCAAAATGGTAATCAGCTTGGAGCTTGTTCAGGTGTAGAATAGGAAAAGGCTTCCACACCATGTCCATGAATTTTGATGAACCTCCATTCAGCTGCATCATTATTGGTATATGTACCTCCACTTTGATTCATACAATCTTGTCATGCATTTATCTGTATTTAACTGTGGGATTCATTTCTCTTGTCTTAGCTTCAGCCTGTCTTCAGCAGCATTGTCTCAGCAGTTCAACATTATAACTACCACATATATGAAAAGACACACTTTTAAAGCATAATTTCCTCCTAGTACAACCAAAGTTAACAACTGCACCATTACTGAATTGTATGTCGCACAACTACCCCATAAAACATGAACCATGCAGCAGTCAATAGAGAAAAAACTTGTAAATTGCTGACAAACTGCATCATGATAGGATTCCTAAATGATTATAAAACACAACTGAAATACACCCAATAAAAAAGCTGAATTTAGATGTAAAAGGTCAGCAGGGTCAGGAATAAGTTCTTTATCTAGCGGTCGGATCAAATGATATAGCTGTCATTATCATCAGCTTCACAAGCTGCTACATCTTCAGTTCTTTGAGTTCGATGCCTGAGTGAAGGCTGATGCTGTGGTCACTGAACAGCTGTAGATTCAGACATCCTCAGGTAGTATCTGAACCTTAGACTCCTGCTATTTCAGTGTCTTTTTGGCTTTAGATGTAAAAATATCTCATAATTCTTAGAATCTCATGATTAAGTACTATTATGCCGTTTCATAGGCTCTTAAAAAGGAACTGTTACAGTCATTCTCATATTTAGGGTAACTCTGCATAATCTTCTCCTCAGAAAACTCCTTATGTATCTTATAGTGGGGTATGTGAAAACCTTCACTTCAGCATTATTCAGCCCCTGCCTGAAATGCCTCATTTTAGCTCATTTGGTAGTCTTGAAATGATCTGAAAGTTAAACCGTTACAGAAAACAGCAGAGACTAGCTGTTAGCACCGACTTAGCTCTCTGTCTAGCCACATTGGCAATGATTACATTAGCTGCGGTTGTACCATGACTTACAGTTTGTGGTTTAGAGCCTCCATGGTCTTAATAGATTTAACAGCCGCAGGTTTCTGTAACAGTCCAGATCGTACAAAGGAGTCAGCAGTGAAATGAGTACAAACCGTTATAGTGTTGTACTGAAAGCACAAAATCTTCCCACGATTTTTTTTTGGATGTGTGTGTTTAAGCATACATACTGTATATCCTACAGTGTAACTCTGTATGCATGTATCAATGTACAGCTCAGTATAATGGGTCTACTTTAAACCTTGTTTGGAGGTAGTGGTTCAGGTTGGGTACTTCTGGTTCTTGCAGGGCTTCTTATGTCACTCTTGGAATCATTATTACTCTTCAACAAAGACAACATTCAAAACTAAATCTTGACTTTCAGCGTTTTCGCACTTCATGCCCCTTTCTCTCTGCCAGCCTGTGCAGCACAGACCAGAGAAGAAAGGAATCAGGTCCAGACCGCTGATTCATTGTGGAAAAATGCAGAAGAAAAGAGCAAATACATTCTGCTGGTAGCTTCAACGTTTCTTCATTTCCCTCATTTAGCTGACAATACTGGAGATTTGTAAATATATACGTTGTATAAGTCAGAAGAAGACAGACTGCTGCACCTTTTAGTCTTTAGTCCGGTTGGTTAGGGCACTCTGTGAACCTTTAATTGTCTTCTCAAAAACAAACTATTATTGCAATACAAAAATAAAAGGTTTTGCTTGCTTAAAATTGTTCAATCCCTGATATATTAATCAAAATTGAGAGTATGACCATTCCCAAAAAGATAAACACAGGATTGACACTTGATACCTCTTCCCTCCTGACCTCTGCATGGTGCGCTAAAAGCAGCAGGTTAGAGGAGGTTTACATAAACACTGTGACATCTGAGCTCTGTGTGCACCCAGGGCGACATAAAGGTCAAGTCACCATTGTTCTCAGGCCGACTGGAGGGTCAAATCCCTCTGCTTTCTACCCCTTTCTCTACTTCTTGTTGTTGTATTGGAGAGTTAGTGCCAAAGACTTCAAGCAGAGACAACTTTTTCATTTTGATACGTCTGTGTTGGTAGCTTATCTCTCTATGGCTGTCAAGACATCAGATTTTCACCTCATAGTTGTCTTGGCCATTAAACATCATGATAATAGTGTTATCCTGATATCCAGATATGGAAAAAAATTAACAAACGAAAAAACAAGACAAGCTGGAGCAACACATTACTTTATCAATGTTGGTAAAAAGCACAGGTAACCTAAAAGTCATCCTCTATCTTATTTGAGTCACTTTCTTCCCTGCATTATCAAGCGTACCACTGAAGCGTACCACTTCTAATATACTGTAAGTTACTCATTTGAATGAAAACATATTGATGAAAAATAAGAACAAATGTTTGTTTGATTAGTGACCTGAGGAGGCGGAAACACCTCTGCTGCTCTAGATTCATAATAAATCTTAAGATGTCAGTTTTTATAAGTGTCTAATCCTCTTTTAAAATGCTGCTACAGTTAGTTCGCTGTCAGCTGCTGTTTCTACTTCATCTCTCCTCCTTTGTAAAAGAGCTTGTGGATGTCCGCTCTGATAAGAACAAAATGCTTCAGCTTCTTCAGGAGTGTGTTTCAGGTCCTTTCAGGTCCCCTCTCACTAACCCAGCTTCAGACGGCCTTGTTTGCTGCACAGGATTTGGAAAACATTACGCCACCTCAGAACCAGGCACTTGTTGTGTTCCTGAGACCGGGTGGAGGTCCGGTGTGCGGCGCTGCACTCAGGAAAGTCAAACAGTGAAAGCAGAACAGGGAAACAATGAAGTAATGGAGAGAGAGAGAGAGAGAGAGAGGCTGAAACATGGAGGGAGAGTGAATGAAAGATAGAAATGTATAGAGGAGGAAGAGGGGGGAGAGGTGAGGAAACAAGGCTCTGGTTTCTTTCCTCCCAGGCGCCATAATATTTGGAGGGTTTTGTAATAAACCATGACATCTTCAAGTAAATGCATGTCAGGTTTGCTTCTCCTAGCTGTGATTTAACCAGTTTCCAGATGATAAATTCCCTCACCTGTACTAAAAGAAGACTTCCCTGTAAATCTTTCCTTTAAGACTCTTGAGGAAGTCTCAGAGCTCTATCCTGGATCCCCCAAAACCTCAGAAACAATTCTTTCTGTGAGGCAAGGAAAGTCGAGTGCAGTTGTGAAATAGTGTCATATAATAAAAGAAACAATACTGCTGTGAAAAATTGCTTTAGATTTATGAAATAATTAAAGCTGCCTTATGTTTTCTCCCTCCCAGATTCCCTTCTTCTGTTACCAATGACTTTTCTCTACTATGTTGACACATTTTACTACAACCTGAGTCCCAATTTTGATAATATTTGGGTTGTATACTGCTGCTTCTTCCTTGATAAGAGACCTTGTTGGTTGCTGTGGTAGGCTGTACTGGTTGGGATGTTGGCTCAAACCAGGATTAGGGCTGGGCGATAAGGGAAGTTTATCACGATATATATTTTTCATATCAGTCAATATTGATATGTATCACAATATAAAAAAATCATTTGTCGATCTTATATATTCCCTGTTACTCTTAAATGAAATTTAACATATACTTGACATAATTTGCAGTGCACATTATTCTGCTTCATGTCCGACCTCAAAAAAACAAAATACCTCCACACCACCGACTTTTTCGTGCCAGTGTTGTCTACGATGTCATCTGTTGAGCCTTCATCTGCATTTCTGCCGGGGGTAGCACTCATTTTCTTTTTAGCTCACAGACAGTGCTGTTGGCTTCACGTGTTAAAGTTCTATGGTTGCATGTAGCTGCAGCCTGCTACTACTCAGTTGTTTGCTACTTGGTTCTAATTCAGCACATAATTGATTCAGCGCAAAGCGGACCCAGAGCAACTCCCCTTTTCATTGGCTAGTCGTATAGTCTACCAAAACATGGCAGAATGCTGGCTATCGAAAAGCATGTTGACCATGTTTTATATCGATATTGAGAGAAATTAATTTTTGATGTATCGTTTTATCGCCCAGCCCTAACCAGAATGCTACATTTTGTGCGCCTATTTTCCCATCTGAGGAAAATTACTACAGACTACAAAGAATCGAATGCAGAATTTAACCAACAAGGAAATATTGCATGTTAAAAGTAATGAAGGTATAGCACTTAGCAAGCATGCACACACACACTCTCTCACACACACACAAACAGCTGTTTCTTTGCTTTCTGTGGAGATGTGTGAAACAAAAGGTCAGCAGAGCTCATGGTTTCCAGCTGTGAGAGAAGCAAAGATGTTTGAGCTCTGAGACATGCAAACTCTCACGTTTGTGTTCATACTTGAATTATGAATAATGTTTTTAATATTAGTGCTGAGCAATGAAGAACTGTTTGTTCTTCGCCTCCTCACGATCCTTATTAAGTTTCTTTAGTAGCATCGAGTCTGGTGAAATGCAGCAGAAAACATTCACTGTCAAAGGAGCTTCTCTGTCAAACAAACAGCAGCTGGTGGTTTTATTTACATCACAGCCGAACAAATGGATTTTTTTTATTTTGATGGAGGTCAGTCAATAGAGATGGAGGCTAGGATCTGCCTGCAGGCTGCTCTGATTGGCTCATTATTGACCCACATGTGTTGACCTTTGACACAGGACTGTGCTGGCTGTCAGTGCGAGAGCTGGACTGGTTTAGTTGCAAATGAATGGACCCTCACCTGTCAATAAAGCCTTTTATGATTTAAGCATTTACAGAAAACTTTGGTGAACTGCTTGTGGAGTGCTGGTTTGATAGAAAAGACTCGATTCAAAGACAAGATGTGAAACAGCCAAACTGAAGAAAAACATGCTCTCATGGCTGCTCCTGCTCTCTGATTGGTTGTTAAATCTCTTCTTATCAAGTTAAAATATTAAAAGTTTTTCATCCCTAACATGATTTTTATCTGGGGTCAGTCGCTCCCTCTTAACATGTCCACTCTTCTCCCTGAGGAGCTGTAAAGATAAAAGTCCAGGGCTGGTTTTGTTAATAAAAGAATATAAACACAACAGGCAATGCTAGCTTAGATCTCAAGATTTATATATATATCCCTGAACTTTTGCTATAAACTTCCACACACAGACTAAGGTCCACTCCAGCATCCCACAATGTCTCCCTGTGTGTGAAGCATCACGGTACGCTGCACTTAGGCCTGAAACAAATGAGCAAACATGCATACCTGTAAGAAATCTGATCAAGATGTTGTGCACGTGGTGTTTTGCAGAGAAAAAAAGAGAGGCGATGCAGTGATTTAATGCACTCAGTGTTGTGTTATTAAGGGCAGTGCTGTGAGGAATTTCAGGGAGTACTGTTAGCTTTCCACTACAGTTTAAACAAAGTGATGGAGCTGGACTCAAGTCATAACCCTGGCATCCATCATCTTCTCCACAGCTCTACAGCAATGTAACTTAATAATGCTGCATGTTTTAAGAGTGCCAGGATGAGAAAGGAAGTTTAAAGAAACCAGAGGATTATTAAAGCCCACTGACATGTGCTGAAATCGTCTATTACATATTTTAAACCTCAGTTTTTGTTAAAGCTGCTGTGATTTTAAACTGATTATAAAACAGATGACGGTCATTATTGAGGCCTCTCTATGACTACAACAGTGAGTCAGTGTACTTACATGAGCTCCCCTGGTGCACTCGCCATTTTTTTGGTGTGTTTTTCCACCTGTGCACATTTCCACACCAGTCTGTACTAGGGATGGATGATAGGAGTTTTCAAAAAATGTTGAAAATGTTTTCGCATTTCACTAGTTTTCTCAATAACCTACCACTTAAACTAGTAGTTAAGTATCTTATTTGACAATGCCAGCTGGTGTCCTCAAAACAGAATGAGTCAAAAACGTGGATTAGAATTATAGTATTTTTTATCTGGACTTTTGTCGTCATTGCCGGAATGGCAAAACTTATTGTGATAATTTTTTGGCCTATATTGCCCATCCCTAGTCTGTACCCTCCTCCTTTCAGACAACCCCTCAGTATCAAAGCATCCCATTCACTTTAAACCAGAGCGTGGATAAAGAGGTTAGGACTGAGAAGCTGCAGATCTCCCACAGAGGCTGGATTCAAAATCTTTCTTTTAAAAACAGCTAAATATGCCGTGAAATGAACTTAGTAGAAGAAACAATCAAAACTGGAAAATAAACACGGCTTTATGATGGATGCTAGTCATGTTTGTTTAGACATACTTGTTAAGTAACTCATTTAATGTCCTGTGTGGGAGCTAAAACTCTGGCTGAGTTGCTTGTGTATCTGATACTTTCACTGTAAAATTGGCGGCTGTATTCAGTACTTACACGTAGAGTACATTTTTAAGATGAATTAGATCACACAATCCCATCCCATGTTCCATCTTTTTTCTATCTCGCTCTTCTTCTCTCTTTTATATCTTTCTCTCTCGTCTAATTAATAACACTCTTCTCCCTCAAGTCTCCTCTTCTCTTTCTCTCTCCCTTCATCTCTTCTCACTTCTCTCCTGAGGGATGCAGACGACTGTAGCGCTTAGCACAACAACAACACCTGCTGTACTTTGTGTGCTCGTGTGCTGTCTGTCTCTGTCTCTGTCTCTGTCCCTGCATTTGTTGCCTCAGTCTCAAACCTTCGAGCACAGTCGATTTAGTTTCAGTACAAGTTCAACATGGACGTGGCTGACATTCGTAATCTCATGCGTAAAACTCAAGCCTCTATTTTAGAAAACGGCTTCCTGAGCAAAGGTGTGGGCGACCTTAAAAATGTAAGTGCCGCTTCTGCTTCTTCATTTGTGGGCTGTATTTCTAGATATGTGTGACCTGAGTGTGACTTGTTGCTTTTGAGCTGAAGTGATACTTTTTTAAAATAAATCTGGGTTGGACTTCCTCTCACTTTTAGACAGCACTGAGGCTCTCCCAGAGAAAACTTTGGACAGAGAACAAACAGAAAGTTGTCTCTTTGTTTTGTTTGAGGTCTGTGAATGGTTTTTGACTTCAAACAGGGGGACTTGTGTTGCTCTGAATGTGCTCTATTGTTGGTTGAAAGCTGCGAGGGGGACTTGAGATTTCCAAAAAGTCCCAAAAAGATGTGATGAGAGCTTTGAGGACAGGAAGGCCTTAATGATGTGCAAATGTGCAAAAAAAAGAAATGACTCGGGGCTACAACTTTTATTAACAAAAAGCTTTTTAATTCAGGCGGTTTGGTCTTAAATTTAAAGCTGAAGCAAGCCTAAGCTTAGTTTAATAAGTCGGTTAAAGGTACTGTGAGAGGTTTTCATGCTGTGTTGACTCTGCTGAGCCCTCAGGAGGAAACAAGGATAAAGACTTCTTTCCTCATGAGCACCATCACCCACCATTATAAGATGTGGCTCTTGCTAAAGTGTGTAGAAACTGAGCATTATCATGCAGGAAGGAAAATAATGACAGTGGCCTTGTGAGGGAAGATGCAGACAATGTAAAAATGGCCCAAATTCCCAGGATTAATCAGTCAATCTCTTATCAATTTATATGCATACTCATTAAATCCTGTTTGAAGACGTGCAGCAAAGGGTCGTGGCTGGAGTTAAAGGCAGTTAGAGGCAGAAAGGCTGTGCACATGGAGTAAACCAGCACTTTTTCAACAACCAGTCCCAGCCTCCATACTTTGGTTTCAGCTGGGCCTTTAACCCTTTATCCCCAAAGAGAATGAGCTAGGGCTGGGCGATATGGCCTCAAATCAATATCACAATATATTGAGCAGTTCACCTCAATAATAATAAATGGACAATAACTGCTCCACAAGCTGCTAACCCTCTCCCACATTAACTTTGTCTACTTCAGCCGCCGCTCCAGCCGCTACAACTTTTGAACCGTCCTCCAACTCCGAATATATTAACATGGGCAAAATGACGTCGGTTATTGTCGTAATTTTCTGTATTGGTAAATTTTCGGTTTAGCACCCAGCCCTATAATGAGCTACTGCCATCCCACAAGATCGAGTCAGTGACATGCCTGGAGGGCAGTGATCGCTGGTTGTAAACATGTCTTGAAAAAGGCACATGATGATATGTTGTCTGCTCTCCACCAACTGAAATATTTTTTCTCCCTCGTGTTTCTCCCTCCCTTTCTAACCTTGTCTCTTCCTTGCTTCCTCTCTTCCTGCAGGTGGTGGCCAGTGACGGTGTCCGGGCTATGATGGAGTCGGCCCTGACAGCCAGAGATCGGGTGGGGGTGCAGGATTTTGTCCTGCTGGAGAACTACACCAGCGAGGCAGCCTTCATTGAGAACCTGCGCAAACGCTTCAAGGAGAACCTCATCTATGTGAGTGACTGAATTTGATCTGCTTGTGTGTTCCCCAGAGCCACACTGATGCAGAATAAATGAGGTTGATATTGATTTTTGTGTGTAAAAATTGATGCCATATGAGCATGAATGGATATAACTGATTCTGGATCAGGAAATGATGGTGTTATCACAGCAGGTTATCAATAAAATCTGATCAATAAAAACCCCAGAGAAGAAAATAAACCCCCAAAAAATCAACTATTCAGCGTCCCTCTCGTGGCAGCAGAGTTACAGCTTTTCTTTAACCTTCGAGCCTCTCTTTTAACTTAACCTTTGGGTGGTGTCCTGAATCTCACTCCACTGAGCTCTGCTGTGTTTCACTTTAAAGACATGTGCCATTGGGAGCTGTAAATTTTTGATTGGTTTCAGAAAACTACCACAGCCCAGTCTTTGTCGTGTAACTGTTTTCAAATGTTTCACTAGTACATGGAAACAAAGACAAAGCAGATGACATTTTCCTTTTTCACAAAGAAGCATTTGTCTGAACCCACATCCTCTGAATCCAGTCCCATCCAATCCAGCAGATACTCTTCATCGGCAAAGACTAGTCATCATAGAGACTTATTTCATACGACTTGAATTAAAAAGGAAATAAAAGAGCATAAAGTACAAGTTTCTGGTTTTGTATGATCAAATATCATAAGAATGAAAGTAGAAGTGATGTGAAAGTTGTCATTATTCACTTTGACTGTATGTTCTCTCTCTCTCTGTATCAGACATACATCGGTTCAGTTCTGGTGTCAGTGAACCCCTACAAAGAGCTGGAGATCTACACCAAGAACCACATGGAGCGATACCGAGGGGTTAACTTCTACGAGGTTTCACCGCACATGTGAGTCCACAACCTCTCTGCCCAGGTTTACATTACAGGGATGGTTCCAGTTTTAAAGCTGGATTGTATGACATACTCATCAGTGTGTTTGTTGAGAAACCTGTTGGAGTATTGATATGAGAATACGCACGTGGACAAAATTGTTGGTACCCCTCAGTTAAAGAAGGAAAAACCCACAATTCTCACTGAAATCACTTGAAACCTACAAAAGTAACAATAAATAAAAATTTATTGAAAATTAAATAATCAAAATCAGCCATTACGTTTGAAATGTTGATTAACATAATTATTTAAAAAAAAAAAAACTAATGAAATAGGGCTGGACAAAAATGATGGTACCCATAACTTAATATTTTGTTGCACAACCTTTTGAGGCAATCACTGCAATTAAACGATTTCTGTATTTGTCAATGAGCGTTCTGCAGTTGTCAACAGGTATTTTGGCCCACTCCTCATGAGCAAACTGCTCCAGTTGTCTCAGGTTTGATGGGTGTCTTCTCCAAATGGCATGTTTCAGCTCCTTCCACAGATGTTCAATGGGATTCAGATGTGGGCTCATGGAAGGCCACTTTAGAATAGTCCAACGCTTTTCTCTCAGCCATTCTTGGGTGTTTTTGGCTGTGTGTTTTGGATCGTTGTCCTGTTGGAAGTCCCATGACCTGCGACTGAGACCAAGCTTTCTGATACTAGGCAGCACATTTCTCTCCAGAATGCCTTGATAGTCGTCAGATTTCATTTTACCTTGCACACATTCAAGACACCCTGTGCCAGATGCAGCAAAGCAGCCCCAAAACATTGCTGAGCCTCCTCCATGTTTCACCGTAGGGACAGTGTTCTTTTCTTCGTATGCTTGGTTTTTGAGTCTATGAACATAGAGTTGATGTGCCTTACCAAAAAGCTCCAGTTTGGTCTCATCTGTCCAAAGGACATTCTCCCAGAAGCTTTGTGGCTTGTCAACATGCATTTTTGCAAATTCCAGTCTCGCTTTTTTATGATTTTTTTTCAGCAGTGGTGTCCTCCTTGGTCGTCTCCCATGAAGTCCACTTTGGCTCAAACAACGACGAATGGTGCGATCTGACACTGATGTACCTTGGCCTTGGAGTTCACCTTTAATTTCTTTGGAGGTTGTCCTGGGCTCTTTGGATACAATTCGAACGATCTGTCTCTTCAATCTGTCATCAATTTTCCTCTTGCGGCCACGTCCAGGGAGGTTGGCTACTGTCCCGTGGGTCTTGAACTTCTGAATAATATGAGCCACTGTTGTCACAGGAACTTCAAGCTGTTTAGAGATGGTCTTATAGCCTGCACCTTTAAGATGTTTGTCTATAATTTTTTTTCGGATGTCCTGGGACAATTCTCTCCTTCGCTTTCTGTTGTCCATGTTCAGTGTGGTACACACCTTTTCACCAAACAGCAGAGTGACTACTTGTCTCCCTTTAAATAGGCAGACTGACTGATTATGAGTTTGGAAACACCTGTGATGTCAATTAAAGGACACACCTGAGTTAATCATGTCACTCTGGTCAAATAGTTTCAATCTTTTATAGAGGTACCATCATTTTTGTCCAGCCCTATTTCATTAGTTTGTTTTTTTTAAATAATTATGTTAATCAACATTTCAAACGTAATGGCTGATTTTGATTATTCAATTTTCAATAAATTTTTATTTATTGTTACTTTTGTAGGTTTCAAGTGATTTCAGTGAGAATTGTGGGTTTTTCCTTCTTTAACTGAGGGGTACCAACAATTTTGTCCACGTGTGTATATGAGTTAGCTCTGCAAATCAAGCACTGAAGATATTTTTACATATAAACTGATATTAGTGTCAAATCAGCCTTTCTTGAAATAACCTAAATTATGTGGTGGCGTGAGTAGGTAATACTCTAAGGTCTGAAACGGCAAGGCAAGTTTATTTGTATGGCACCATTCATACACAAGGAAATTTAAAGTGCTTTACAGATGCACGGAAATATATTGGAAATGAAAACAGAGATTAAACAATTTAAAGCCAATAAGACAAACAAACAAGTCTTTTTCTGTACAGTGTTTGCCCTAATTATTTATTAGAAAACCGTCTCTAAGACTCAACAGGTCCCAAAGACCTCAGTGCACAGCACGTCCCTGACCCAGAGCTCCCCATCCTTTTACCTGTTCTTCCCATTTCATTAGTTAGGTCCCAATTTGGTCTTCATTCCCTTGAGAAACTTGGAACAGAGGAAGCATTTGTCAGCTTAAAATCAATTAAATATTAAACTGTAATTAAAAATCATTAAAACTGTTGAAATTGACAGAACAGCAGATATCAAAGTAGAAGTAAAAGAAATTGATGCTTTTATAGAAAAGCTGCAGTGAACAGTCATGTTTTCAGCCCTGATTTAAATAAGCCGAAAGTTTGTGTTCACCTAAGGCGTTCAGGGAGGTTGTTCCACAGGTGAGAACCATAGAAGCTGAGCGCAGCTTCACTCCTGCTTGGTTCTGACCCTGGGGACAATGAGTAGACCTGTCCCTGATGACCTGACTGGACCTGAGGGGACCTCAGTCCTATCAGTGTAAAAACAGACCCCCTTCTTAGGCCGTACTGAGAGTTACAACTTCTGGAAAAGTACCTCATACAACCCTGCTTCCAAAAGCACCACTGCTTTGCTGGGAAAGGAAGTGTTTTTGGAATATAGATCTTATCTTTGCGTATTTTTGGTCTTACTGACTGATAGATCTTAATGACCTTCTGAGATAACTTTTAGTTTTTTTCAGCTTTGATGACAAATTGTACCTCTCAGTTTGAACTAAAAGGGGGTCTGTTTATACACTAATAGGACAGAGTTAGTTCTCCTAATACCTGAAGACTGAACAGATGGATTCCTCAAAGACAGAAACAGATTTGTAGTGGAGTAAATACTTTTGTGTCACCAGAAACAGTTTCAACTTCCCCGCTTTGAAAGACACCAGCCCCTTTAAATAAACAATGTCATTTTGTCCCAAAATAACCCTGCAGGGTGATGCAGTGATTCAAGCAGGTGCTGTTCAAGCTGCCAATACTGCAGTGACATCAACCTAAAATATCTGCACAGTATAATGCAAGCTGTTTTGAGAATTGATTCATTTCTGCTCCGACATTCAATGTCTTTATAGATTTATTTTAATCCTGCAGATGGCCTGTGGAATAATCTTTTCAGCCTCTTTATTTTATTTTATTTTATTTTTATTTTAATAAACCTTTATTTAACCGGGTAAGAACCATATTGGGATTGAGATCTCTTTTACAAGGGTGACCTGGCCAAGAGGTCAGCAGCACACATCACAATAATAATAATACTACTTTATTAGTCGTTACAAACTCTAACTTTGGTTCTAGCCTTACATCCTGCTGTCACAGTGCCACCAAAGAAATGGCCGCTTTGCCAGATTTATTTTAAGGTAATGAGTGGATGAATGAGAATTATTTGGGAGTCTGTCTAATACTGCCCCAGTGTGACTTTTTATGTTACTGTGTGTCTGAAAAACTGTAAATATAGGTGTACTTACATATACAACATATACTATATGCTTGTAAAACTGCTGCTTTTGTGTGCAGAGTCTCTTCTGGAGGTTTCTGTAATGATATTCAAATTTCTAGTAACAGCAGGTCTTTTTGGGGTTAAATGATGAACTTTGCCCCAAAGGATAATGTTGTAGCCAGTATCCCTGAAAATGTAATTGTTTTAGGATTTAACCCCTGTGCAGACCAACGACCCTGTTCAAACGATGACACCACTCGGTCAAACAGAAAGGGGTCTGCTTTGATCATATGAAACTTCTTGATGCAGTTTTGTTGAAAATAGTCATTTACGGTCTGTCCCTGTGGAGCATTTATTAATCAAAGTGAATTAAAGCTGAAGGGGATGATAAACTTCAATTTTAGGTACAAGAAGTTAAAAAAACTGCTCACTAATGCCGCCAAACGAGGAGTCTTTTGATGCAACATGGAGCGTGTTATGGAGGATGAGTCCATATTTGTTGCACTTACTTTCATAATATTTCATTATTTTAGTCAGCAGAAGAATATTTTCTCATGGAGTCAGCTGCCTACGTAACGCTCTCATGGTCAGTCATACAGCTTACATCATGTCAGGGTATGAAGCAGAGTGTTTGTTTGAAAGGTTGCCACAGAAATAGCGGAAGAATTTCTTCCCAGACCCTATAGGTCAGACACAAACAATCCAGAGCATTATGGAGACTTAAAGTGTCGTAATGTCCGAATCTCTCAGCTCTAACCCCTGATAGTTTCTGTCTCTGGTTACTTCACCGCTTGAGCATGAAGCTAAATGTTTTCTCTCTCCCTGCGAGTGGAAAGAAAGATGGGATTTTGCCGAGGAGAGACGGAGCATGAGAGGGAGAGAGAGAGACGGGGGTGAAGTGGAAAAGAAAGAAAACAAATGATGGCACCATGCAAGTAGTTTCCTCCCTTTTAGAGGGGATTCCTATGACCTGAACCTGAACCTGCAGCCCCCGCACCTCCAAAATATCACACATACAGTACACACACACACATACAGCAACATACACGTGTGTCCAAGCTGGTGGTTTAATCTCCCAGTAATTATCCGGTGTCCAAACAGACTGAAACAACACAGCAGTGCTGATAGGTAGCAGGGTTGATAGATGATACTGTAACTCAAACAGGCCGTGCTCCACTCTGGACTTTCTGATTCATGCTGGAGGTCTTCCCATGTTCACACTCTGAGGTGCTTCCAGATGTTTTCAGCCAAGTGACTTTTTTCCAAAAGAGCTGCCTGGTATGTAAAATGTTTTCAGCAGCACATCAGCAACATGATGGATGTATCGTTGTCGGCTGTGACCTGAAATGAAGCCTAAACAAATTGAGGACAGTTGGAGAAGGTAGAGACCAGCAGATGGAGCAGCAGTATCTCTACTTAGATGTTTCTCTTTTCCTGCATTTCTCCATTTTTAATCTGAGGCTTATTTTAGTTACATGTGTTTTTCTGTCTGTTGTCCATCAAAATATCTGAAACATCTGCCCGATCACACCCTTCTCTATGCTCCTCCAGCTATGCCGTGGCAGACAATTCGTACCGCTCTCTGAGGACGGAGAGGAAGGACCAGTGCATTCTCATCTCAGGTGAGAGCGGCGCCGGGAAGACAGAGGCATCCAAGAAGATCCTGCAGTACTACGCCGTCACCTGTCCAGCCAGTGAGCAGGTGCAGACTGTTAAAGACCGCCTGCTGCAGTCCAACCCTGTGCTGGAGGTGAGATGATGCCACACTCAAGTAAACTGAGAAAGTCCTAACAAGATCTGTGACAATTAATCACTCCATCAAGTTAAGTGTTAGAATTTGTATTCTCAGCCTCTTTACACCTCCAGAGTTGAAATTTGATGAAAGTGATGAGACATTTTCCAAGAAGACTGATGAACATGGATTGTCAGGATGGTAGATATTTATTTTGGTGAATGTCCGGCTCATTTTGACTCATAAATCAGCCACAGTCAGTGCTTGTTTGGAGGCTTAAGGATTAAAATGATTTGTGTTTGCTAAGGCCAAACTTACAGTAAGTATCATAACAGGGTCATTAATAGTTTGTGATCCTGTTTTTGGAGTAAACTTGTCACACTAATGTTGTTATGATACATCTTTGTGCCATAGTGGTATAAAAAGCTCAGTATCTTTCTTGATGAGGAAACATTATTCTGGTTTTCAGGCCAAACATGTAACAGTAAAGCACACTGAAGTCTTTTCCAGTATTCCTTTCAGCAAATTTATCTTTTAAATTGCACAATTCATCTTCTCTGGCATTCTCTAATTCATAGATTTTGCACATTTCTGCAACAGTGCATGCATTTTTTCATTTTAAAATAGATAAATGTGGAATTTTTTTACATGCATTTACCCGACCTTTTCATAGTTAGTATTATGTATGGCTTTTATGCTCACTAAATGTGTGCAAATGAGCCAAGACAGCATTTCCAACTTCCCAAAGCATGTACAAAAGGGTAAATGTTCCACAAACCGCTCTGTGCCCCAGTGTTGTTTGCACACACTGAAATAATCCATAATAATAATCCACACACAAAGTGATATTTTCACAAGCTAAACCTAAAATAATGAATAAATAAATAAATGTTGTTAGATTCAAACTCTGCACAACAATTCCTCCTCTGCATGATCTTGAAATAATACATCTATACATAAAGTCCCTTAATATTACTTTGACTGTTGTGGTGATAATAAGGAGATAAATCAGACTAGGGTGCTCTGTGGATAAACTCTACTTAGAGTATTAATTTACATCTGTATTCTGCTTGAATTGACTGTTTTTCTTTCTGGCTTGCTCTGGGAATTAAGCTGCTTAATAACTATGAAATGTGTCTAATGTGTCATTATTTATCTCCAAAATAAAACAGTACAGACTTTTCCTCTTCACCCAGCCCATCATGACTGAAAAAGCTTCCCAGCCTCTGTATTTTGATACTCCGCATGTGGTCCAATAAAACATTGAAGCTTTCCCAACAGATAAAATCTTTTTGGCCTAATCTCAGTAAAACTTTAGAGAACAGGTTGTTGGAAGTTTCTGTGTTTGGCGTTTTTTGTTTTTTTTCTCTGAAAAATTTGAGTCCACTGAAGTGCTTGTGTTGATGTCTGGTGTGTCTCTGCCAGATGTTTTCCAGATGTGAACAAGTGTGTGAGTGTACACTGTGTCCTCTGATCTGTGCTACTGTCTGAAACAAACACTGCGTGGACTCTAACTCCTGTGGTTTGTTTCTCCTCTATGTCTTCATCCACCTTTCTGTCTTTATCACTCATCACCTCCGTCATCTCTCTGCCTCTCAATCCTTCAATCCTCTCCTGTCCCTGTATTCTTCATCCTTTTTTTTTTTCCCTCCAGGCCTTCGGCAATGCCAAGACATTACGTAACGACAACTCCAGCCGCTTCGGCAAGTACATGGACATTCAGTTTGACTTTAAGGTGAGCTGGAGAGTTTTTTGGTCACTGTCAGATACTTCAACTGAACCCTGTAGAGAGCAAAACTAGATTTATCACTGTGTCATTTATCTGTGATTATCTACATTTAGCTATTTTTTAAAAACAGGTAAAGGCGCCACAAAGTAGGTGTCTGATGAATTAACTCCCTCTGTCAAACCAACTTAATTCACAATCATATTAAGAGTTTCAGTTCCTTGAGTTAAATATATGATCTCTATAATTTGAGATTATGTTTGTTCTTTATGTTTGTAGAAATTTGAACCTTGTTTGGTCGTTTTGTGATGAATTTCACAAGTCCTCTCTCTTGTATCTCTAAATGTTGTTACACAAAATGTATCACTTCCCTCAAAACTCCCGTCGACTTGCATGTTACTGTACATCAATCCTACACCATACCTCAGTACCCCAGCCTCAACCTCTCCTCCCCTTCCTCCTCCCATCCTTCCTCCCCCGTCTCTCCCTGGCCTTTATCCCGTCGGCAGGGCGCCCCCGTGGGAGGCCACATCATCAACTACCTGCTGGAGAAATCCCGCGTGGTCCACCAGAACCACGGGGAGAGGAACTTCCATATTTTCTATCAGCTGATCGAGGGAGGAGAGGAGGACCTGCTGAGGCGCCTTGGCCTGGAGAGGAACCCACAGCAGTACCAGTACCTCGTCAAAGTAAGAGCTCAGTTATTCACTCCAGAGGGGGCTCTTGTTTCAGGAAATTAAAACACTTCTTTGGATTTAGATCAATTTGAAGCTCTGAGTGTTAGGCCATGAGCATCAAAGTGTTGAAAACTACAGTATACAAAATAGTTGAATCTATCAAAGCTGCTATTTGATGTTCATTTTAAGCTTTACTTTTATACTCTGCATGATCAAAAATTCAAAAACTTATCACTTCTCATTTTAATTCAGTTTCTGGTGTTTCATATATGTGCACAATGTTGTTGAGTAGATTTGCATTCAAACTTGAATAATGTAAAGTAAATATAAAGTAGCAAGTATTTGCTCTTCTCAAGTAAAGAACTGAAATGAGAAGAAGGAGAAGAAAATGAAAAATAAATAATATCCAAATGTTTTGAAAATCTGTAGTGAAGATGTATTTTTGCACAACGGTTGGTCTTTGTTTTAATGTGAGTCTGCAGTAGTGCATAGTACCATCATGCCGTTGTTCATGTTTATTCATCTTACAATAATGGTTTTGTGATGCGTTAATGGCTTGATTCTCGTTGGTCGACACAATATAAAAACTGTCTGTCAATTCTTGAAGAACACACTGTTGCTATGAAGAACAAACCGTTGCTAGGGATGCAGCCTTAATCACAGAATCTGGAAGACTTCGCATTTTCTTTTTTGCTCTTTTGCAAAGATGTTTCATAATGTTAAAGCCTTTATTTGTTTATATTTTACCATTCAGTTCTCATGTTTTTTGCAAAAAGCTTCTGGCGTATTTCCTGTATTCTTACTGATATCTTGTATATAGAAGATCTGTAATGGCTGCATTTTTCCTTCAGGATAAATTGAATATATCTGATTCTAATTCTGATCCTGTAAATACTGTTTTTTGAAACTCAGTACTGATTGGTCTGTAGTCCATAGCAACGGTGTATTAATTTTTGATGGCACACTGTTGCTATTGAATCCATGCTGCCGCTTTGAATGACACACAAATGCTTTAGAAAACAGTTTGTCATAAGGGATGCAGCTCCAATCACAGACTCTTTAGGACTGTAATCGTATCAGTGTACAGACAGAAGTCAGCTTTGTTTGACATCAGTTTGTGAAAAGTAAGAAAAGAATAGAGATAAAGATAGCAGAGACAAGGCAGAAGAGGCCTAAGACATAAAACTCTAGATAAGAAGGAGGTACATGAAACTGGAGATGGCACATGAAGTACACACCTTTCAGAGGACGGTGTTAAAGGAGTGAAACATGGAACGAAAATATCACAGACTGACAGTGATGAGGCAGAAAAGCTCAGCCAGGTGCTGCTGATTCATGCAGACTTGTTCACCTTGTTTTTTCACCATCAGTGGAGCTGTTCAGCTGAATGTGAATAATCACATCCTGTCAGGGCTCCAGCCCCCTTTAACAGCCCCCTCACTGCACATTATCTCTGAATTAATCCTCCAGTCACACTTTTATTCTGAAAACGATTCAAACTGTCTGCAGGGAAGCTGAATCATAGCCCTCTTGTTCTCAGGCTTGCTTTCTCTCTCGTGTAAAGAGTCATCGGGCTGTAGTAGGTGTTTGCATGTGTGTGCATGTGTGGGAGTGTGTCCCAGTGGGAGTTCTGCTTAATAGGCTCTCAGTCTGGGACTCTCAGAGCACCCAGAGCAACTTTCCTTCAGGGCAGATCTGCCTCAAGTCGCACACATATTCAAAGCTGAGCAACAACCCTTAACACGTGTTTACACAAATGGGTGTTTACATCACATGTAAACAGGTGTTTACATGTAAATCCCTATGTACACATCACCTGTTTTCTTGTGTTTGTTCATAGTTATACTTGGTGATAAAAACTTGTGGCAAATTGAAAATGTAAAGTTTGTTTACGGTGTTTTTTGTGTCTCTCTGAAGGGAAACTGCCCCAAAGTGAGCTCCATCAACGACCGCAGCGATTGGAAGGTGGTGAGGAAAGCTCTGAGCGTGATCGGCTTCAACGAGGACGAAGTGGAGGTGAGTCCAGGCGGTGGGAACCGTGCCTGACATGTTTGTTTTGTCACTTCCAGTGGTGAGGAGACACAAACACAAAAATTACAGGAATGGTCCAAACACATAACAACCTGTTAACTCTTCAAAACAGTGTTAGAAATGACAAACCTAAGCTTATAAGCTTTTGAAGACCCGAATGTAAAACGACTGCTGCCAGTATCCCATCACATTTGAATACGTCTCGGCCGGTCTAGATTTGCTGTAATGTTCCTCGTGAGCAGGTCTGAATTACCGAAAGTGTTTGTTACTCAGTGTTATCAAATGGTGAGAACTTGTTTGTGCTCAGCGTGGGAGTCTTCCCACACCATCATGAGTCTGGTCCAAATCTCACACAGACTTTGAGGGAGGAGCAGGTGTGAATGTGTGCGGCTCTAGTTTGATACATGCTGCTCGATGTGGTGAATTTCTAGCCTGTTTTAAAAAAGCCCCCCACCCGCCGAAGATCGCTCTTATATGATCTTGTTAAAAATACACCCATATAAAGTTCCTGTTATGAAGCTGGTGTTAGAATGGACATTTAGACAGAATCATATAGTGTGTGAACATCGCAGATCATTTGGTTTTGCTGGGTTTTAAGGGTTAACCGTATTTTGATCACAGAGGTTAATATCTGTTAAGTCACTCATGAAAATAATCTTGTTACTCTTATGTCGGCAGCCTCTCATCTCCTCACCTTTGTCCCCCTCCCTCCCCTTTTGTCCTTTTCCCCCATATAACCCTCTCTTGTCCTCACGTACCCTGCCCCCTCCTCTCCTCTGTGTTTTCTCCATATAGGAGTTATTGAACATTATCGCCAGTGTGCTCCACCTGGGGAACGTGCAGTATGGCGGTGAGGAAGGCACCGCCTCCATCACCTCTGACACACAGATTAAGTACCTGGCCAGGGTAAGAGAAACACCCCAAACTCAACACAGATATACATTCTTAGATGCATACTCTAAATAAATCCCTGTTTCAGTTTTTTCTTATCGAACAAAACTTTCACTTTCTTCTGTTCTTTTTGGTCTTCTTTGACTTTATTTCCTTTTTTTGTGTTTTGTTTCATTTTGTTTTGTCTTTGACACTTTGTTGAACTCCTGCTGAGATTACATCAAGTATTTCGCACTCATGCGCTGATACTGCCCTCCAGTGCTACTTCATGTATTTCATTTGTATTGAGGACACATATATTCTCTCCACACTTCTCAACGTGTGCACAGTTTATGGGGAAAGAGTGTCTAAAGCTGCGATAAAATTCTGCACGTGAGTTCATACTGTATGATTAATCCGAATTCATAAACTAGAGTATAAAAACTCCTGACAGGGTTCAAGAGAGGTGGGGTTTTACCAAAAGTCCCTCAGTCATGTTGACTAAATGTCTGTCCTGCATTTTTGTATGTCTTGCAATAAAATGCAGGAACAAAACTAAGTGAAACATCTTCATAAGTTTGCACTGACGTGTGTGTACTTGAAGATGTGTTTGTTTTCCCTTGATTGTTGTTGGATTTCGTTTTAGTACAAAAAGAAACCACAAATGAGAAAAATTTGGTAAATTTTTGTATTTTTAAGATTGTATGAGTCAATATTAAAAAGAAATTTCAATTTCTAGGAAACAGATAAGATTTTGATGTTATTTTTTCAACTGTGTGAAACTCTATTCATTGACTTTAGTTTTTGTTGCTGTTCATTATTTTTTTCATTTTTATTCAAATGTATTTAACTGCTTTTAATTTAAAGATTCCTATATTCATTTCAAAGCTTCTATCTTTCAGTGTTGTTTTTACAGATTTACTACCGCTATTTTAACCGTCCTTTCTCTTTTAATTCTCAATCATCTCACTTCCTTGGTGTATTAGGTCTTAGTTTAGGAAGCCCAGTTCTTGTGTAGCCAGGCTCTCACAGTCATCATGGTTTCTCATAACATCTATATGTTGTTTGGGTTATTTTGTGATGGTTCTTGATGTTGGGGTTGAAGTGTTAACAGGCTCATTTGCTGTTGGGTTTCTGCGTTTTGTTGTTGTGTCTGCTTTTCTTTTCTGTCAAAGCACTTGGTAAACTCCTGTTTTTCAAAGTTCTACATAAATAGAGTTATGATTATCATTATTAGCATTATTCTTTACATCGTTAACACTCCTTTCAGAACTGACACATCCATTACTCTGATAAATGCAAGTAAAGAGCATTTATTTATAAAGTTGATGTACTAAATCAGTAACATCCTTTCTGAATGTTTAGTGAGGCTGTTTCTGATATATGTCCATCTTGCTGTGATTTCCAGTTGTTGGGAGTGAATGGAGCGGTGCTGACGGAGGCTCTCACACACAAGAAGATAATTGCCAAGGGAGAGGAGGTGGGTTTGGACACACACTGGCATTGTAAAACAAGTGTGTGTTAAGCATTTGTATACAAAGCTTTCCTGTCTGTGTAATGTCTGGTGTGCTGTGGTTTGATTATATTAGAACATGTCTGTCTGTTGATGCTGAACTCTGTGTAACTCTGCTGTTCGTACCCGTGTTTCCTGTGTGTGGCTCTGTTTGAGTCTGTGTGTGTTTATGTGTGGCGGTTCATAAGTTTGCGTGTGTGTTTCCTCCTTCAGCTGGTGAGTCCGCTGAACTTGGAGCAGGCGTCATCGGCTCGGGATGCTTTGTCTAAAGCCGTGTACGGACGCACCTTCACCTGGCTGGTTAACAAGATCAACGCTTCGCTGTCATACGCGGTACTCATACACACATTCACAGACACACACGCACACAAAAGTCAAAAAAGGACCTTATTTTTATTTTAACCCCAATGTTTCATGTTGGGGTCTAAATGGCAAACTGTCTGTTGTCTCTGTAGCAAAAATGTGAGTTTCTGCCTCACAGACTGGTCACCTAAAACATGAATCTTCAGTCTAAACCCAACACAGCAGTGTAGTCAGAGACTGTATATGTCTCCTCCTCTAACTATTAGATCACAGCTCCACCTAGTGGATATGAACAGTTATAAATGGAGAACATAATCCAGTATTGCTTTTCAATGTTATTCATAACTTCTTCAGGGTTCTACTTTAAGTCTTCTCATATTACACTCTTGTAGAGAAAAGCTGTCAAATATCACTGCATGTGCAAAACTTCACCAGCACTTCAAAAGTATTTCTCTGTCTATAAATTAAACCCTGATGTGTAAGTAAAACCTGTTTGACTTTTGTGTGTGAATCAATGTTTTGAAATTTTTGACTTAGGTGTTTTCTGTTGTTTTGTTTTTTTTACCAGGATGATTCCTTTAAGAATTACTCTGTCATCGGCCTGCTGGACATCTACGGCTTTGAGGTCTTTCAGAACAACAGGTACACCCTTTGACAAAATCTTAATGTTGCATTTGAGATGTAATTTCTGACAGGGGAGGAAGTTTTTTTTACAGATATCTACAAAGCATAACGCAGAAGATAGCACTTAATATACTGTAAACGAAGCCTTTAATTTTTTTAACCACTGTGTGCATTAAGACTGGAATTTATTTTGAACGTATTTGAGGATGCAGCATCTTAATTTGGAGGGTGTCCAAAGGCTTAGTAAAAGGAGGTTCTCTTTTCATGCAATTAGACCAGCTGAGTCTGCAAATATGTTTTTTTCAGTCTCTGTAACACACGGCATATTAAATCTTTGCATGCAGCTGTTCCTTAAAGGTTATTTTTGTGCCTTAATTGATAGAAACCTCCCTCAGGGAAAACTTAATGCTGTGAGAGACCTGTGTTGAAAAATTTGAGGGACTAACAGCCCTGAAATTTTTTTTCACCTACATATTAAAACCCATTTTCACTACTGATTCATTAGTTGTATTTTAATTTCTCAGCTTGAAACTCCAAAATATTAGTGGACCTTATACTGAAATTCTTTCATGTTATTATTTTCAGGCCTAAAACTGATTTTGAAGGCCTTATTAATACATAGTATGAACTTAGCTGAATAAGTAAAATCAGCTTTGAGAGATAAATCAACCCATGCCAAAATAATACTTATCTTTAAACAAGCAAAACTTTATTCCTTAGTCTTCTTTTTTATTAATTTGAGGTGTTTGTTGTTGTGTGTTTCTCAGCTTTGAGCAGTTCTGCATCAACTACTGTAACGAGAAGCTGCAGCAGCTCTTCATCGAGCTCACCCTCAAGTCTGAGCAGGAGGAGTACGAGTCTGAGGGCATCACGGTCAGACATCGCTTTCTTTCCTCTTCTTTAACTTTCCTTTACCAACATATTTGCACACCAACGCTGGTTTTATACACTTTATACATTTATTTTACTCACGAATTCAAACCAGTTGTTTCCTAAAGTTGTTTGAATGAGCCGTCCATCCTTGAACCTTTAATTCTCTCTGTTTTGACGCTTCCTCTCGCCTCTCACTGTCAGTGTTAGCTTTACAGAGATCTCCTAATGTGATTGTAGCTGCAGCTGTTTTCATTTTTTTTAAATTGATAATCCTATTTTACCTCCAAGGCTTCCACTTAACATGATTTACTTACTTTTAGAGGACACCACCATGTTTTGCACTAGGTTACTTAAGAAAATTGCAGGTTTAAAAAAGGCTGAAAAGCTCCTTCAGCTGCACCTTTTTTTATATCCATTTTATTGTTTTGTTTTGTGTATTTGTAACAAGGGCCTGTTGTGGTCTGCCTGATATAAATTCAGAGTTCAGGTTGTGGGAGGAACTGGGACGCACCTCTGAAAGAGCCCTTTATCATCTGACATCAGGGTGGTGGGCTGCTCTCAGTCATCTCTGTGGAAATTATGTGGCTGTTGGTACAAACATAGGCTAACCGCCGTGTCTTCATGTGTGTCAATATATAAGGGGGCGAGAAGCGTGTGTGTGCGTGTGTGCCAGGATTCCTAAGATTCTGCACATAAGTGAATTCACAATCATAATATTGCTCAGAATAGTTTGATTTACATTAATAACAATAGAGAGAGAGATTCATGCTCCAGATGTTCCCGTTTCTTTACATCAAAGCTCTGATGGTTGAATAACAGCAGGCCGCCGCTCTTACATAAACAGCTTGACTCTACAGTAGCAGACAGTATAGATTAATCTACGTGTGCTGGTTCAAGATTCAAGGTGCTCTTTATTATCTCTGTGAGGAGTTGTTTGATTTATAGTCAGCAGTAAAACAACCACACATCAGGCCAGCTGCATGAACTCAAATCTTGGCAAGGATTATCGTTGTATTTCTTGGGAAAATTACCTATTAGGCTTTATTGAATCCATATTTTTGTTGTTGTTGTTGTTGATTTGTCAGGTAAACAGAATTTCTAGCCACACACACTTCTCTCCACAAGATACTGTGTCTTTGATAAATTGGTGGGATCCTTCACTGAGAACTGCGTTTCATTTCAGCCTTGGTCTGTTTTACCCACACGTTTTTGTTCTCCCAACTGCAGGGGGTCACAATTGCCAGCTGATTCGCGTTATGTTCTGCTAAAGTCATGTCAGTGCATAATCACAGCGGCCATGATGGTCACCTGCCACACTTGCTAGTGGTTCCCAAAGTGGAAGTCATGAGACACTTAGTGGGGGAGTTATTTAAAGTTGCATATTTTGTCCAGCATTGGCGAGAGTTAACCACCTTTAATGACAGAGGGAGTCACAAACCTTTAGCACTCTGAGGTTTGCTTTGATTCATTCATTCATTCATTCATTCATTCATTCATTCATTCATTCATTCATTCATTCAACATGGACATACAGTGACACTGGTGCTGAAACATTCAACCTTACACAACTCACACATGCACTTCACTTGGTGTTTAGCACCATGCTAATTTGAAACTCCTGTCCACTAATATATCTTCAACTCTGTCCTCTTTGACACGTATCCTGTTTGTGTTTTTGCAGTGGGAGCCGGTTCAGTATTTCAACAACAAGATCATCTGTGACCTGGTGGAGGAGAAGTTTAAAGGCATCATCTCCATTCTGGTGAGGAGACGCTTTAGGGAAAGGAAACTCGCCTGTTTGGTTCATTGTTACTGCAGCTCCTTTAGTGTCCATTTGAGGCTGACTGCAAAAGCACTAGAAGTCATACACACTTACTCAAAAAGGCTTTTTTAAAACAAAAATAAACATGCTGGTTCAGAAGTGGTTTGACTTGAACAGCTCACCCAAACACACTGTACAAGAGTGAATTTATCATAAACCCATTAGTTTTGTAGATATTGAGGTTGTGAAGTTGGCGTTATTAGAGGTATGTATGTAAGTGTGCCCAAAAAAGTTCAAACTTTTTCTCTAATGGACAGTATTATCATCCTTTTATCTTTAACATGACATCAAGCCCTTCAAAATCAGAAAACCTGAACATTTATATTTTATCAAGGTTGTGATGAGTATATGCTGTATTTAAAGAAAATATCTCATGTTTTTGTTTTTGTTTTCTTTGAACAGGATGAGGAGTGTCTGAGACCCGGAGACGCCAGTGATGTCACCTTCCTGGAGAAGCTGGAGGACACACTCGGAGGACACCCGCACTTTGTCACGTCAGTCCACTTTCAGTCCCATCTCCTGAACAGCTGCAGATTTATTTAATACCAGACACAAGTCAAGGCTGCAGCTTGTTTGAGGTTACATGCTGTGAACTATTGGATTTGTGTGAGGTCCATTGACTCATATATCTCTGCTCTCCATGTGTGTGTTTGTGTGTGTTTCCCTGCAGTCACAAGCTGGGTGATGGAAAGACCCGGAAGGTAATGGGCCGTGACGAATTCAGACTGCTGCACTACGCTGGAGAGGTCAACTACAATGTCAACGGTGTGTGTTTGTGTGTGCTGCTGTGAACAAGGCCAGTGTGACTTCAACTCCTGGTCCAATATCCAATACCAGACTAGAAAAAAAGTGGACTTTAGGTTATCTGCAGACCAGTTATCAATCAAAAACACACCTGTTAACAAGCACATGCATCCTCCCTCTGAGATAAATGGCAGGAGGCGGGATGGGACACGAATTTACCTGATGATAATAACACTGCAGTTAATGTGTGTTTAGAAACTAAGTTTACTTTTCTCTCACAGGGTTTTTGGATAAGAACAACGACCTGCTCTTCAGGAACTTAAAAGAGGTCAGTTCAAAATGAGCAGGAATATGTAACCTTGACAGACAAAGATGTTGACTCACTCCAACAGTGTGTAACATTATTATTGTCTTGTTCAGAGGTTGAAGTAGTTGTCTGTGTGTTTGCAGGTGATGTGCATGTCAGAAAACAAGATCCTGAATCAGTGCTTTGAGAGAGAGGAGCTGAGCGATAAGAAACGCCCTGACACGGTGAGATATCTGTGTGTGTGTTTTGTGAGTGTGCGTGTTTGTTTGTGTAGGTGAGTGTGTGTATTTTGTCTCAGACTGTTTAACAAGTGAACTTACTGTAGGATCTGTTAAAGGTTGGACTTGAACACATCTGTAACGTCTTATCCTTTATGTGCGATTAGACACAATTTGATCAAAGGTTTCAGGCAATTTAACTACAATGTAAAGTTATCAGTAACCTGAACAGAGAAAAGTTCAGATATATGTTTATCTATCCCTACATTTTTAGCATCAAATTAGCATAATTGTTTACAGGACTTAACAAACCAAATTAATAATTCGTGAACATCCAGTGAGAGTCAAACACCTTTATACCTGCACCATGTGAAAATCATAACTCTACACAGCTCCTTGTTTGAGTCTTGTTCTGAGGGTTTTTTACTAAAAAGTTGCCTAAGTCATATAGTCAGCTGGTACGCTTTATTGATTATTAAATGGCATTTCAGGAAATATTCACACTGTGCAGTCTCCCTTTATGCCTCCACATGTCCGTCCCTCTCTCTCTGCTTAGACCAAACCCTGAGACACCTGAAAGCACCCCCTCATACAGAAAAAAAGCGCACAAAATGAGGTCAAAGTTGATATAAGTACCTGCTGTCACTGGTCAGATAATACCAGCTAAAGTGTTCAATATGAGCTTGCCTTCTTCCTTCTTGTGATTGTGTGCGTACTGGTTTTATATTTATAGGTCCTGCTTTTCAACGAGATTGTCTAAGGGCCATGGCTCCCCAAAAGTTCCTGAACCATTTGCGATAGCCCCCCTGACAAGGGACTTTTAATGGCGTAAATCAATTACCCTGGAGACCAAACTTAGTCCCAGGTTCCTGCTATTGACACAAAAGCGTACCCCTTTTCCTCTGAGCTGGTTCCAAGGCCAGTAATATTAAGAAACACCAAACTGAGTTCCTGAGAAGGTTACTCATTTCTGGTGGAAGTTGATCCTGTGGAAAAGTACCTCCAATGTCTCTAACATAGTAAACGGTGTCAGAAAATAGCCTTGCATGTCTAGGCTTGACTTTTTAAAGGAAAAAAATAGGTTTTCAAAAGTCACTCATACACACTAATAATAAACCAGACTAGAAGAATGAAAATGTAAACTCAAACACAAATACAACTTCTCCTTTCATTTCTGTTTTCATGTCATCTTTTACTGATTGTGTCAAACATGTTGTTGTTGTAAATGTTCTGTGTGAACGTGGATTCATAAGAGTTTGGAGAGAATAAAAGAATATGCACTCCAGCATACTTTCCCACAGATTAACAGACAGCGGTGTGTTTCCCCTCGGCAGGGAGGAGTGGGAGCTCAGATGGGGATTCTCTGCTGCCTCCCACTCACCCAGGAATGCCCTGACACTTGTGTGCCCCTCACTCTCTCACACACACAAATACACAAACACTTGAACAGGGTGCTGTCACAGGCCGAGTACTCCACACTGCTCCTTGTGTTTGCTCTGCTTGCGTCGCTCTGCTGAGGTCATCATCGTCTGTCTGCGGCTTCAACTCGCTCTTCGGCTTCTGCTCCCGGCTCCTGACTGCCATCCCCTTACCTCCGTGCTTTCTTCTCTTCTTTAACACCTTTGCTCTCTGTGTTTGTGTCTGCCCCTCCAGGCAGCCACCCAGTTCAAAGCCAGTCTGGCGAAGCTCATGGAGATCCTCATGTCGAAGGAGCCGTCATACGTGCGCTGCATCAAGCCCAATGACTCCAAACAAGCAGGTATGAGGTCATACTTTTCTGCTCAGTAGACAACATGATGAGGATGTGGACCTGCTGAGAGATTTCTTTACATTATGTGAGACTGTAAATAAACTATTATGGTCAAATTTAAATTGAAAGGGTTAGTCCTGAATCTTGAAGCTCCTCATCATAAGACTAAGACAGAAGTTGTTTTTAAGAGTCTAAAAATGATCTGAAACTTTAAGACATTCAGGGTAATTTTCAGTCGAACAGCTTTGATTCAACTGTGTTTTTATCAAGAAATCTGTCAGAGCGGACATTTATTATCTTGATCGTTGAAGACAGCTGACCTTAATGATGGACTTAAAAAGTAACTGAGTTTAGAGGGAAAAAAAGCAGATTAAAACAGAAAGTGAGAACTCTCCTGTTGATTCCTTTCATATCATGCAATAAAGACCGTGTGTTATATTATTACCCTGATTATACTAGGTAGTTTTATAGTTTTAATGCTGCTATGAAAGTGAGTAACAAAAAAAAAAATTCATTCGGATTTGAATTGATTGATTTAATTTAAAGCTCCTGTAAGGAGTTTTTAGCTCGTCATCAAAAGTCTGAAATCAATAATAATGTCCTCTAATGCCCTGTAAAAACTGAAGAGACCATCAGGAACAGGAGTTCTAATTTCTATATCCTGATCTTTAAAGCCTTGTACCACTGCAGCAGGGTAAGAATCAGACAAAGTGATTGATTGCCTACAGCCAAAGCCGCCTTTTTTACCTTTGCCACAGAGAGTGATTGGCTGACTGTAAAATACAGCAAGATGAGACATCATCCAGCTGCAGTCACAGACTTCTGAGAATTCTTCAAATCAAGTTTTTGAGAAACACTCTTATATCAGTGATTATGACTCTTGTTTACTTCAATAAACTAAGACAGTTTCCACGGTCTAATCCGCTTTTATGTAACACTTGTTGTAAACACTCTTGCTGTAGCAGCTTAGCAGCTTTAACCGGCTAATTATTCTCAGAAACATAATATTAATCTGCAGCTTTAGCTAATTCTAAACCCAAACAGTTTGTTTTCAGCTGCATGAGCTGCCGCAGTGTGACTCTCCGTGTGGTCGTCAGTTTATCGGGCCGCCCTTTGTTTCTCTCCACAGTCGTCCTTTTGTTTCATGTTCACACTGCCGCTCTGTCCTCGTTCACTCCCACTGCTGATGTTCAGCATTTTCTGGTTTTCTCTGGTTCATTTAGCTCCAACTGATTCGCTCTGTACCTCTTTCCTCTCTCTCCTCCTCTTCCTCCTCCCGTCTCAGGTCGGTTTGACGACGTGCTGATCCGGCACCAGGTCAAGTATCTGGGGCTGATGGAGAACCTGAGGGTGAGGAGGGCCGGCTTTGCTTACAGACGACGCTATGAGGTCTTCCTACAGAGGTGATCATCTGTGACCGTGTGAAAGTACTGCATCACATATGTCTCATAAATCAACATTAATGTGAGAAGAAATGAACTTAAGCTGTGAATGAAAAAACACTCAAAGTGAAGAAAGGATGTCCAACTTTGAGGACCATCCTACCTGAGCTGCTGAAACGCACCCGTCTATCAGTCCTATCATGCATACCTCTGAGCCTAAATGCAACAAAATGAAAGAGTTATAAAAATATATAACCTCCAAAATGTAATCAGGTGTGGAAACATGCATTTAGATATCAGCTCGGATGATGCTTCCTTTTCCAAATCAGCCAGATTTTTCAGTCACTTCATCTATTTTTCAGAGTTTGCTCCTCAGTTCAGACTCATCAGGGTTTTGGGGGGCTGTGAGCCAGACTGTGAGACCTGATAGAAGAGTTTTGCTGTTATTCTGAATCGGCAAAAAAGGGAGGAATATTTGAAGCTGAAGTCTGGGTGAGCACAGCCCTGATTTAACTTGTGTTTGTGTCTGTTCAGGTATAAGTCTCTGTGTCCTGACACGTGGCCAAACTGGGAGGGGAAACTCTCAGATGGAGTGGCCACTCTTGTCAAACATCTGGGATACAAGCCCGAGGAGTACAAACTGGGCAGGTCAGCAGAAAGTAAAGATTTAAAACCTCAGCGTCAAACCTTTTTCAAGATTAATAATTTTGACTTTCCATTAAACTCTCTAGATCCAAAATCTTCATCCGTTTCCCAAAGACTTTGTTCGCCACTGAGGATGCGCTGGAGACCAGGAAGCACAGTCTTGGTGAGACACTCTGACATGACTTTAGATTTGTGCATCTTGTATAATCATCACCGGACACATTTAAACATTTGCTTCTTTCATTTTGAACCCTGCAGCCACTAAGCTGCAAGCAGGATGGAAAGGCTACAGCCAGAAGTCCAAATACCAAAAACTCAGAATCTCAGGTGAGAAATCTCGGCCACTTTCTCCCTTTAATTACAGTCAGTAGTTTTTTTTTTTTTTTTACTAGTGTTAAAGACAAAGATGTATGCTGTGTCTTGCAGTTATTGCCATTCAGGCGTGGTGGAGGGGGATCCTGGCCAGGAGGAGGGCAAAGCGCAGGCGACAGGCTGTTGATACAATCCGCAGGTACAGACCAGCAGACGGCTGCAGCTGCTGAGAGCATCATTTGATTCTGCTTTCTGCCCTGTCTCAGGATCAGAAGTGCAGATTATAGGAATACTGTGTATTCTGATGTAACAGAAAAAACATTGTGTCATTGTTGTTGTTGTTGTTGTCACTGAGTCTAAATGTGATGTGCTTTAGTTACCAGCAACTCTCCAGAGGTCGGTCACAGTAAAATCCTGAATGTGTTTGGCTTTAAGCACTAGTGTTTGTGAATTCATACTATATTTATTACAAATGAAGCTCATTTTGTCCAATGTCTGCATAAAGGCTTCTGTTGAGCAGCAAGTGATTCAAGTCTGGATGGTTAAGACCTCTTCAAAGATATTTCTTTGGGTTTTTCATGCCTCCATCAACAGAGGAGGAGAACAGATGAAGTCAGAGACAGAAAAGAAAGGATGGGGATGACATTTGATTCAGCTGTGAGGTTAACGCAGTAACTCTCTTTTCATTCAGGTTCATCAAAGGTTTCATCTACCGCCACAAGGAGCGCTGTCCAGAGAATGAGTACTTCCTGGATTATGTTCGGTACTCCTTCCTCATGAATCTGCACAGAAACCTGCCCAAAAACGTCCTGGACAAAAGCTGGCCCACACCGCCGGCTGCTCTTACTGAGGTGGGGACACGATACACACTCGAACACACACACACTCAGACACACAGTCAGGCAGATGAGACAGCTGGAGGCTTAAAGATCTTTTGGGAAAGTTATGACTCAAACTGGATCACTTTTATTTATATATTAAAATAGTTTCTTCACATGTTAAAATTATAAAGACTAAAGACAATAATGCGACTTAAAAGGGACACAAACTTGAGGCCTTCAGGTGTCTATTTCTGTTTAAGAACCAGTCCATAAAGCAAAGTCTCTTTTCAAACTAAAAAGTCAAGAAGTAAGAACAGCAAAAAAGCAAACCCTAATGATGAAGATATTTGGAAATCCTTTTGATTACAGGCGTCTGAGCATCTGCGTAAGCTGTGCATGCAGAACATGGTGTGGAGCTACTGCAAGAAGATCAGTCCAGAGTGGAAACACCAGGTGAGTTTACGTCCCATCATTATTTTTAGACGTGAACTCACTCTCCGTGATCTGCCTCCTCCCTTTTCCTTCACTGTCCTCTAATCTGTCTGAGCAGATGGAGCAGAAGATGACCGCCAGTGAGATCTTCAAGGACAAGAAGGACAACTACCCACAGAGTGTGCCCAAACTGTTCGTCAGCACACGACTCAGTAAGACTTTCCTGCTTTAACAGACAAGTCGTGAAACTCCTACAGGTCACGTTTTAGATTTTAACAGTGAGCGTGTCTCTTCTTTTCAGACGGCGAGGACATTAACCCCAAAGTGCTGCAGGCTCTGGGGAGCGAGAAGATGAAGGTTGGTGGAGCAAAACATTCTATTTCAGATTTAGGGGCCCAATATTAAAGTGTTTGTTTTCTATATTATTGCACTCAACACAGACTTCAGCCTCTATGGTTTAATTTATGAACTGTTGCATGGAAGTCAAAAAGCACATACCGCTCTCTTTGCCACATCATAGGTTATGATTTGTTCAATAAGAGTTGGTGCTCCTGCATATATATAGTTAAAAGTCTCAATTTTTATAAAGTTTGGCTCCATTGTTGAAGCATTTGGCCTGTAAGCAGGGGCAGCAGTCGTGTGGTCACAGTTTTGAGTCAGACCTCAGCCCCACTTTCTTCCTCCAACATTTTCCGTCATCGTGCAGCTGTCTTTTCAAAATAAGAGCACCAAACTGCTCCAAAATGTGAAGTTTTATGAGTGTTTCCTCCGTCTTTTCTCAGTACGGAGTGCCAGTCACCAAGTACGACAGGAAAGGCTACAAGGCTCGTCCCCGACAGCTGCTGCTCACCAACAACAGCGCCATCATCGTAGAGGAGGGCAAACTCAAACAGCGCATCGATTACGGATCCCTGAAAGGTCAGAGGTCACAGCCAGTCATTATACCCAGAGTGGGTGTGTGTCTCTTAATGCAGACTGTGATTGGCTGATTTCTTACTCAAACTGTCCTGCAGGTATCTCCGTCAGCTCTCTCAGCGACGGCCTGTTTGTTCTGCACGTGCCCAGTGATGACAACAAGCAGAAGGTGAAAACATGTCACAAAGCAGTAATTCCATCCTTAAGGGTACAGTCTGGGTTATTGTGATTGTAAAGGTTTTGTAGAGGTTTTGACTGTGCTGCTCTATGGTGGTCTATTCTCAGGGAGACGTGGTCCTGCAGAGTGAACACGTCATCGAGACCTTGACCAAGATTGCCATCTGTGCCGACAAAATGAACAGCATCAACATCAGCCAGGGCAGGTGAGGAGCACAGACCTGTGTCACTCTTGAACCTTGTCCCGTTTTCTGTCTGTGTTTGTCCCGCTGACATGAATACCTCTGTGCCTCTGCAGTATAAAGTTTACATCAGGACAGGGGAAGGAGGGGATCATTGACTTCACACCGGGATCAGAACTTCTGGTGACCAAGGCGAAGAACGGACATCTGTCTGTGGTGAGCCAACAAATCCTTCTCAGTCTTCTCCACTTGTATCCAGATATGTTTTTAAACTGAAGATTATCAGTATTTCTTTTGAGTCAGTCAGGGCAGACCGACAGAACAGCAGGTTCAGAATTTAGGGCTTCATATTTGAACACCTGAGGTCACTTCTTTAAGCTTAACACCTGCTTTATCCTGCATGACACTAACTAAACTTACTCTAAGCCTCTTTTATGAAGTATTTCAATGCTGAATTTGTCTAATAGGAGCCATTTTGCAGGCATACTGACACAAATATAAGACTGTTTTCCTGATACACCAGTTATTCCTCAAACTTTACATGCAGGGAGCTTAAGGTTCAAGTTTTTGCTGATCAAACAGGTGATGATTGTACTTTATTACTAAAAACATAGTGGTTGGAGAAAGTGTACACCACTAATACCCACTGCCACTTCATCAGTTAATTCAAAGAATAATTCTGACTACACTCCCTGGGAATTTAAGTTGATAAACTTAAATTGGGGGCAAATTTGGTGTTATGGTATGTTTGACACTAAATTAATTTTACGCCGGAATATCCCTTTAAGCACCACATTGTTGTTTAGTGTCAGGACTCTGAAAAGACTGTGGTATAACTCCTTAAAACAGCATGATGTGGCTAAAGGTTAACTAAATTAGCGACTTCATCCTGTAATAAATCAAAAAAAATCTTTTTTTTCCTCTAAATCTGATCTTAATACTACTCTCATCTTTTCTCTGATTTCATCTGATTTTACCTTCTTGAGTCGCCTCCTGTTGGCCATTAAAAGAACAGGGGAAAGTAACTCCTGCACTGGCTTCACTTTTTGACCATAAGGCTGAATTAACTTCTCTGTGGTCCAGAGTCTTAGTTTAAACCTCTAACATGATGTTTTTTCTCCAGATGGCTCCCAGACTGAACTCCAGATGATGGCTGCTCTGACCGCACCTGAACACCTGGACCTTTGAGCTCCTCCTCCACCTCTCCTATCCTCCAATCACACGACAGCAGACCCCGCTCTGCCCAAGCCTAAGTGCTTCCAATTAAAAAACAAATAAAAATCAAGCAAACTAATTGATATATTTATGTTTATATATTATATTTTTGGGATTAATACTGTTGCTGTTTGAATATTCTGATTTTATATTTGAGGCCAAGGAATAACAAATGTTGTGGGTGCGTTTTTCTTGCACCTTGTGTGTTTATTGTGCTTTTTTTGGGAACATGACCAAGACAACAACGAGGGAAGAGTCAGGATAAGAGTTAGAAGGAGATTGTTGTCAGAAAAATCAGGGTTAGTTGTTGCCTGTTGCCTCTTTCCCTCCTGTTTACCTCCTCTGCTTGACTCGTATGCTTGCTGACACTAACTAATGGGGTTGGATGGTTGTAATCAAACCATGAAAGAACAAATGCTTATGGTATGTAGGAAGGCTGTAGAGAGGTTTGACGATGAGGAATAACAACCTTTCAATCAAACAGTGATGCTTCTGTAAGACAGGGCTGACAGTCAAATCGGATTTTGCCGTGTCTTTATAAGAAAGGGAGCTTGTTTATAGAGATCCACTCCTTAAAAATACCCAGAATGCATTTTAAATGCTGCAAAAAGGAACAAAGTATGTGCGCAGTGGTTTAGAAAAGTGGTAAGTAAGATGATTTCGAGTTACAGATACATGAGCCCCGGTGCTTGTGCCTTCCTCACTGACTAATTTATTTATAATTAGTGCGATGAGTTGTTTGTAGACTTCTGAAAAACCATGACGCTCTGCACCAGAATGAGTCGAGTTGAGTGTAGATAGGAAGCCGTTGTCCTCCAACTTAATATGTTTTTGTTTGTGATGACACATGTAACCAGAGAATTTTCACTGTTTTCATCATTTCCTGCTTTCTTCCGCCTCTCCTCCCTCACCTGCCTGTCGCCTCTCACAGAACTGAATCTTGACAGCCCGCTATCACTGAACTGGTCTAATTGCTCCACCTGACCAACTTATAGACCCTTTGTTTTCAAAAGCTACCAAATGTGCATCTAACACAAATTTTGAGATTGAAAAAGCCTTATGAGTGTTTTTTTTGTACTTTGAATCTAGTTTGGACTCCGTTTTGGTCAGAGACAGTCAAAGCTCATGCTCCAAATTTCACCATGTGTTTATGACAAAGATAATTATCTGCATCTCAGGGCAGAGCATCACTCTAAAAATACCACAAATTGACTTAAAGATGCATGACAAAACAGGATTTTTACCACCTTAAAAAAGTGCCTTACCTAGCAATCACAGCTCTCTCACTTGTCTGATTAAGATTAATAACTATGATAGTTTTTCTTGAAATGGACTTGGGACTGACTACTTTTTCTGTAAAAAATGGGAAAGAAATCCTTTATAAATTTTTAAAGCTCCTGTAAGGAAAATTGTGGTTGGTGTTAACTTTGCTGCCTCCCTATGAACTAAGCAGTCTTTGCTTATCTTGTCCTTTAATTGCTCCAGTAGTTTTGATGTAAAAAAAAAATCTCATCCTGCTGTCTTTTGACTGTCAAATGTGTTGTTCATTGTGAGTACATACATCTCAATTTCAAAACAGGGCTGTTTTAGCTGCTCTGCTAACACCTACCCCCCTCGCACCAGTTTCAGACATTGAAAATTACAATATGAACATGTTCAGTTTGGTCCCTGATGGTTTTGTTTGCTTTAATCTTTGTGGTCAAGCACTAAATAACTAACAAGTAGTGACTCAGCGAGCCAGGGTGACTTATGCCAACAAATTAGCTTGCTACTAAACTAGAATATTTTTACAGATTATTGATTAGACGTCAATGACATTAAACTAGCAAGATTTATCATCACATTACAGTAATGTGGAATATTAGGAAAGACATTCAAGTTAGCGTGTCGTGCATTTCAAATTAAAGCTACTGAACGCTGTTGGTCATTTTCAAAATGTAACCGTTTCAGAGAGAGGCTTTGTAAAATGGCAAACTATAGCTTTTCCTGCAAGATTTAGACGAGAAGATCAGTACCAGTCTTTTAAATGTTTGCTAACTGTAAGCTTACAGCTGAACAACAGAGGTTAGACAAACTTTAACACAATATATTTTGTTATATTTTGAATAGCTGAAACATATAAAGTAAAGAATTTTTGGCAAAATTACAGAATTCCTCCAAAGTAAGCGACACGGCTCAGACTAAAGGCTGCCAACAGACCAGTTCTACGATAAAAAAGGTCTCTCTAGCTTTGACCAAAGACTCATCCTGAAAAGTTAAAAACTTTTAAAAGGAGCTAAAAAATGTTCTCTAGATTATTGTTTGTTCTCTTTTTCCTCAATCATTTTATGAACTTCTTTCTGCACGAGATCGGTGCAATATGCCGAGGCAGGACTGTGCTACTGCACTTAAAATTGACTCGCCAAAGACTTTGTTGATTTCTCGTGATTTTGTGTTGTATGATTTATATAGTACTTTGTCACTTTTGAATGTTTATGTTGTTTTTTTCAGGAGGGAGATCTGTATGTACAGTTTGTGTTATAATGAGGATTCAAGCCAAGTATGGGTTTGATGATGAGAAATGTTGTGGGAGGAAAAGCTTCTAGTATTGTTTGTCAAAGCAAACTGTCCATGTGCCTTGTCAGATAGCAATAAATCAGCCGTGTGTAATTATTAGAGAATACCTTCTTGAGAATCCAATCTTTGTGGCCATTTCTAAAATTTCCGACACCTCTTTCCTCTCTGTGTATAAACTTTATTCAAACTAAATCCTAAGTTTATCTCCTGATTTACAGATGCACTCCTGTTATCAGTCCTGACTTACTGTATGCAACGCACCAATGTATAATTATGCCAACACACTAAAAGATAAGATACTAAAGATTTGAAAAATAAATTTAGTAAATACAAACTGGTACAATCTTCTGTGTCTTTATTCCATTTCATCTCTGTTAATGTCCTCAAGTAGTGACAACCACAACTCAGAAAAAAGTTGCTATACCTGGCATTTAAATTTGAAGCCAGCAAAAAGGTGCTTTAAAAGTTGGGAGAGGGATGAGAAAACACTTAAAATGTTGTGAAATGTTGAAACAACATCTCCAAACTACTTATGTTTGTTTGCAATAGGTTAGTTACTTGGCTGGGTGAAGTCAAACCTTGATCTGAAAGAAAAAAAAAATTTACTTTTCTCAGCTGACATAAGATCGACAAATCTCCCTTAGAAGTGAAATAAATGATTGTTTACTTGTGGAAAGAGTGCCACACGTCATTATCCACCGACTCTAAAAGAAGAATTGGCTTAGAGGGCTGCTGGTCTCCCCCCCCCCCCCCAAACCTAAACCTGTACCTGGTGGTCCTGAGTATTTAACCCATAAACAGTGCTGGAATGTAACTTGGTACTTCTACTCCAGTCCTGTACTCCATAACCACTGTATGGTTACTTACAACTACTGTGAGGAATTGTAGATGTTTTTATGAATCCATCAGCAACAAGACTGGCAGTTTCTACTACGATCCCTCCAGTGTCTGCGACCACCACTAGGGGGCAATTGTGAGGACAGATGATTGACAGCACTCCGAAAAAAACACAGTTTTACTTCTCTTACTGTGAATATTCACCATAGATGATCCTATTAACTTTTAAAGGTGCATTCTTCCTGTTAAGGACATGATGCTGCTTTAATATATAACAATCATATATTTTTGCAGGATTTTACCATCAAAACTATTTTTCAGGAATTTGTGTGCAACACTTACGTACTCAATGACAATGGTAGAGATTTAAGAGATATAGATGATGTGTAAAACTTTAAGAGATATAGAGTACATCTCTTAAAGTTTTGTTGATGTTTTCTGGATATGGGTAATTATGTTTTTTTGCAAGAAAGAAAAAAAAGAGTGGCTTAAATTGTTAATTTTGTAGTATTTAGCTGCATTTTCCCCAAATAATTTTAATATATCACGCAGAAGTGTGTTTAAGTTTGTCTATATTGAATTTAATTTTTTAAAAATGGTTTTATTTCTGATGACCCAGAAAAAAGTTTTTTTTTACATTACAGAAGCAGCAGGTCTTCACTCTAGAAGCTGCCCTATCGCACCCCAATGTTTTCTACAGTAGCTCAGAATGGACAAACTATCAGGAACCAAACATCTTTTGAGTTTCTGGGGGTTTCCTTCTACTAATTTTCTGACTGTTTTGAGTTTATTTGCTGATGGGTTGTTTTCTGCTCGTTTATGATGATGTTTTGGGGTCCCTCTGCTTTTACTTGTATGTCAAAGTACTTTCTAAACCCTTGTTTTTTAGAAGTGATTTACAAATTAAGTTATTAATGTAACATTTTCAGTAAGAAACCGGTGTCACTAAATATTCCAGCCCATTTCTATGCACTGCTTCTGTGACTTATCACTAAGAGATGGAGTAAATAAAATGCATAAATGCGTGCTCGATTAAAGCCTCCATAAAAATCATTTCCCCCAGGTTCAAAGGTGACTTTATCTGAAGTATCAGAGCACTTCTTTCATCAGGGACAGTCTGAGTACAGTGAACTGCACTAACTGTCATATTCAGAAGCAGCCACCAGGTGTAGCCCTGAAACCCCTTGCAGTGGGTTTTGTTTTCAGCTGCATCCTCTGGACTGTGTGAACCCTCCTCTCTTGTATTTCTAGGAACCGAACTTCAGGCATAAAATTGGAGGTAAACAGGGACTTGCCCTGCATGCTGATGGCAGGATTTATTTCCTCCATGTGTGCAGGCGTGGCTGCAGAGTTTATTCAGTGGCTCTAGACGTATTTACTCAGACTGCAACAGTTCACTTGGTAGTGGTTTATACTGTGTTTGTGCATGAGGACAAAGCTCCAGGAGAGGTTTTGAAACATAGTGGCAGTCTTTCTATCCTTTAAAAGACTTGTAGTACAGGTGCATTTAAATGTCTCATAAAGTGCATTTAAGAGGATATGCTTTTGCAAAAGTGAAATCAAATGAAATCTTCAGAGTAAATCTTAAAGGGTGTAATCACTGTTGATTTTACAGCTACCTTAAAGTTCACACTTCCCTATCTATAGGGATTTATTTGTCACATATCAGTGTTTTTATGGACATATAATTCACTCCTATGATATAAAACTGAGTAAACTAATGCTGCTGTTATTTACAAAACTGTCCTCTGTCACGAAATCAACACTTTTTCAGACTGTGTCCAAACAAACGTCAGGAAACTGTTCCCAAACAATATTTTAGTATTGAGAAACATCACACATGTAATATGACTGCCGCTCTCTGATTGGTTCCTGCGGGTCTCTAGCTCAGCCGTCAGCCAATAAGGATGCAGTATTGTTTTTGTGCACAGCTGCTGCGCTGCTATAAAGCTCCAGCAATGAGGAATGATGAGAGGAGAAATAGTGATACAAAGAAACCAAAGACACGTATTGCGTGTGAATTTCCTCTGCTGCTTTGTGTGTCTGCCGTCGGGGGACATTTGGAGAAGCTAAGGAGGATCTGACTGAGACGAAGAGGATCGTGCCCTGAAACCAAGGACTCAGGTAGGATGTCCGCACCAAGGATGCTCCATACACTGCACTTCAGCGGAGGGAAATAGGACTAATTCTGGCAGATACTACACAGGATAAACCTTCACATTTCTCTGACACAGCCATTATTCTTCAGCTTTTCTCTGTCACACACTTTACACCTTTTCCTATCTGTGTAGTCTTTGTTCACCAGCAGCAGAAAGGAAACTGCAACAGCCTGCAGCATCAACTTCAAGTCTGACTGTGCTTTTAATTCACTCAGTCATTTCCTCTCCTCCGATCAGTGTGTTCACTCCCTTTATTGACACACACAGACAGACAGACAGACAGACAGACAGACAGACATGTGAGTAGATTATAAAAGATGTGAGTGACATTTTCTGTAACTGTCATCCATACACAGCCACCTTCTTCCGTTTTCTTATTTCGCACCCTGAAGCTGAAAAGTTGAAGCTGAAAGCTGCTGTAATTTGTGAAATACTTTCAAATGTCATGTAAACACTTTTGAAGCAGTGAAGTCCAAGTTGAGCCCCTCGTATCTGGAGGGTTTCTTTGTTGTTTCCACTGAACTGTCTTTGTTTCAGAGGAGATGATGGTAATTCCTCTCACTGTTGTTGATACTGAACAGCTGAGCGCCTCTTCTTCAAGTTACTGGGGAAAAAAAGCATATTTCCGGAAAAGGGTAGAAAGTGGACTTCAGAATAAAACCGATGAGTTTGTTTGTTTTTCCAACTTTAAAGAATTAAACAAGTTAACAAAGAATAAACTGTGGAAAAATATCTCAAGCCTAGGATAATAGAAAGGAAGAAGTATTTAAGATTAATAAGAGAAGGACATGTAACTGTACACATCAGGGACTTTTCTCTAACTTCTATTCCATGATTGATTTCTGATATCTTATTTTTCACTAATTTCAAGAAAGTTAAACTCGATTTTCCAATATAAGTTATTCATTTATCACACAGAGCTTCTTCTTTGAATAGTTTTATGGCAAAATTGAAAAAAAAAAATTTGTAATGAATTTGTTTGTTACCCTTGGATGAAGAGAAAAAAATAGCAACAATCTTAAAATGAAAATTAAAGAACTAGAAATGTCCCATTCTTGTTCTGATTTTTACCCGTTGTAAATCAGGAATATCTTATTTATCTGTACAGTGAATTGAAATTCTTTATTCATAACGAACATATATACCCAATGTAAAATGTCAATGTGAACTGTGATCTATTCTCATCTCCTGACTGTCTTTGAAAAATCATTTTAAAAAATTGACAATGTTTTGAAATCAGGTCAATTTTGTAGCATTTTTCCTGTTCTTACAAAGTCGACTGTGGGGCATTTAGATGGTGAGACCAAACTCTGTGTACTTAGCGATTTCATTTTTGGCTTTCTATTTTTTTATCAATTATCTATATCCCATATTCATTTAATTATTTGTTTATTTTTTTATTCTTTTAATTTTTTTAAGTAGTCTTGTTTTAAGCTAAAAGATTGTTGCTAAAATTTCCTTGAAAAAAACATTCGACCTTCATCAGTCTTACTTTGAAAAGACCATCCAAAGCTTCCTGTTTTGTTGCAGTGAGCTTGACTCTCTGCTGGGAGGAGATTGGGGATGCAGATTGGAGTAGGTGGAGGGGAGGGGAGGGGGGGGGGGGTGAAGTGTGCGGATGATTTCCAGTCCAGTTCAGACCAGTTTTAGCGCTGCTCTTCATTCACTGCAATATACTTTATCTTATTGTTCTCAGCAGGATGTGTGACTGCAAACAAGCAAACGGGAAGTTTGGTTTGCCTGCCTGTTTTCAAAGCCATGTTAATGTCCTAAGTGTTGGGGGCTCAGAGTGACATTTTAAGTTTCCTCTGACAAAACAGTACCCTACATCCTACAATGAACAGTAAAGAACCGTAATTTTATGACTGTTTTTAAAAAAGTATTCGTAATTGAAAGATGTAACGGGAAAATAAACGCCTGCGGATGCCATAAGTCTTTATTGTGTAGTCAAGTCAGGTAATGTCATACATACATACTCCTCATTTTCACATCTCACAAAACAAAAGCTCGTTATTTTCTCATTTTAATCACAAGAGTTTAAAAGTTCTACGCGTTTTTCAATATGTAGGTGATAAATTATTTTAAACAATCATTAACCTTCAGGTTTGTGTCTATTTCTGTCCGTAAATACCGTCATTATCCAACTTTCTAATGTCCCTCTGTACAAATATATGAGGCTACTGTATGTGATGGGCGCGCGCGAGCATTGACAGATGATACGGAGTCTCGCGCCGCACTGGTTCGAACCGGCTGGAGCCTGCGTTACATTTACGTACAGTCGAGTTTCTGCCAACAAACCCTTGTTTTTCCCAAAGTATCCTCGTCACATTAGACACAGATCCACTCAAATACCCCAACTTTTCTGTTTATGTTTCCACACAAACAAGGAAAGTCAAGCAAGTCAAGAATGTCTTTGTTGTCTTTAGTAACAGAAACTTTATCGTTTTAATCAAGTATCCTCACATTTATCCATAATTTGATGTAAGTCTCGTTTAAAAAAACGAAAGAGTTGAATTCTTGAGTCAGGTTAAGAGAATTTTTGATCAACATTTCCCATAAAATCTCAACATAAACAACATTTCCTCACTATTAACACCACACTATTGTCTTCCCCCACCAGTCCTGAACGCAACATCAACCTCACGTGTAGCAGCTGCAAGAGCTATGTCACTAGCAGCCAATCGAATCGGAAGTGTTAAACCTCCGAGCCAATCAGAGAACGCAGGGGCGGGACTTTTGAATATTTATAGGCGGGGTTTGCAGCTCAAAGGGCTCAGCTGTTTTCTGTTTATAGGAGTCCCTCGTCGTTGTTAACATCAGCTCAGACAAAGAAACGGATGTAATACAGGTCCAGAGAGTCTCCCAAAACACCTAATCGTGAACTCACACAGCATTGCATGAATGCTCATCCTCCAAAAAAGTCAGAAATGAAAAAGAAATGTGCTAAAATCACAAAAAAACAAGTCCGGTGATGACATATTATGAGTAAGCAGCATAATGTTTCTGCAGTTTCAGTTTTATGACTCAGTCCAGCATCTTCACCAGTCCCTCCTGCTATCCTTCCTTGCAGGCTCCAGCAGCATCCACCCAACCACCCCCAAGTTAGACCAGTGAAGTGCTACCTCTGAACCAGCTGAGATATGGCTCCCACCTTGGCCACAGCTTTCTCCCGCCGATGGTGGATGGCGGTGACAGCCGTTATTGAGAACCTGCTTTTCTCTGCCGTGCTACTGGGCTGGGGATCCCTGCTCATCATGCTCAAGTCTGAGGGCTTCTACTCGTACCTGTGCAAAGGACTAGGTGAGTCCGCTTGGTTTATGGACAAAAATGCCAAGTTTTGGATTGTGCAAAGATACTGGAGTAATGTACTCAACAATCTGAAGGTACCCACCACAGCAACTTTAGAGATGTAATGTAGAATAACAACAATTGAGGTTTCATTTACTTTACTAAAGTGATCATCTGTGAGGAAACAAGCAGGATCCCGATTGATCTTACCATGGGGATTTTCACATAAAGAACTAGTCCATTCAGTAGCTGTCCTTGAAAAACCTTTAAAGCAGAAAGAAGGTGCTCCTTCAGTGCACAGTAAAGCCACATCAAGTTATTTCATTGTTATTTATTCTGTCCTCAGTTCCCTCTGATCAAAGGAAGTGCAGGGCGCTGCTCCACTCAGACTCTCTTTATTAGTTTGTGTTTTATGAAACAAAATTGAGCCCGAAAAATCAAATCAGATGAGAGCTCAGTCCTTCCAATAAGCAGGATTTTATAGTCGCTCATTGTCCCAATTGCAATGTGGGTCAAATTAAACACAACAACAACTCACTGCAGCGACAGTTAATCTTCACTTACATCAGCAGTAATGTTTTCTAGCTGTCTGCATCTCCATGTAAGCAGATTGAAGTGTGAATGAGTCCATTCATGTCCCCATTCTTCACAGCAGTGATCACACACACTGACTTTATCTCTTTGATCAGCTGATTGAGTCTGTCTTCCTATTTCCCTCTTTGTTTCCTACAAAGAAACACTGATGAAAGCCTTGCAGGGTTAATTTGTGAATATAAAGCCTTTTAATGGATTTGTCCCTCTCTACATCCACTCACGCTATCACATGACTCTATCTGAGGGTACTGTCATTTACTGTGTTACCATAGAGGCAACTCTGGCTAATTTTAGCTAATTTTGTCAATGGATGTGCTAACACAATGTAACTCAAAAAGCTTATCACTGTAGGTCCTCCCTTTCTTATCTCGACTCTCAGACCCGTTTAACAGCGTTAAATCTGCAGCTCTGGTGTTTACTTACAGGCTGAAATCAGGTCGAGTAGGTGCAACATACAAAGTTTTGTGAGGTCAAGTGGGTGCAACACAGGCTGGTAGGACAAGGTGAAGTCTGAGGATTTCTCGCTGTAAAGCCAGCATGTTTGTCTATCCTCAGGCAAAAATGTGCAAACATGCAGAATTGTTCTGCCTCTTGTGTACAGAGGCGATGTCGGCAGCTGTCTGACTCAAGGTTTTTTGACATTGTGTAGAACTTTGACAGGTGTAGAGCCTTCAAATAACCCTTCTGTCACAAAGCTGTTTCAGAAGTTGTTGTTTTTGGGACAAACCTATGCCTGTATGGGACTCTGGAGGGTAAAAAGCTGAAGACTGAGTTTTAGTTTACACCTTTGATCACCGTTTGCCTCACCCAGAACAAAAATTAAAGTTGTGATAGGTTAAAACAAAGTGCATGTAAGAACAGGTGAGTTTATAAAAAAAAAGTAGACTTCAGAATATGATTAATTTCAAATGTGCCACAGGGGAAATATTCACATAGGCAGGCTCTCGGGATTCCTTTGTCTCATTCAGCGGCGACTAACCTTATAATGTTACACACTTGAATACTATATATCATAGTCCCCGAGAAGAACCCAGCCAGAAGAAGACACAAATATTTTTAGTACTGATCACAATCAAATGCCAAGCTCTAGTGTTAAACAATTAACCAATCCAGACGTGTTAAAACTCGAGGGTAACTTCAAAAGTCAAGAAATCACCATTAAGTCCCATGTTGAAATGCCCATTTTGTTAACATTCTGTCAGTCTGGTTAAAAAAATGGTTTTGGTCCATACAGCTCATTCCTTTATTCATACACACCGTACAGGGAGTGATTTCTTAAATCCTTTTGGTAATGTTGCAACTGAGCATGTGCACAAATTTGCATAAATAGCGACAGAGACAAGTGACAAAAAAGTCACATTAAGCCTTTCTAGTTCAGAGTACGAGGTATTAGATGTGTAACTGCAACAACAAACAGTTGACTTTCTTTAAAGTTTTCAGCGATAATAAACTGAATTCAATATATTATTTTCTTTGAAAAATAAACTAAGAAGAGAAAACAAACCATTTCAGTCTAAAAATGTATTAACATGATTCAATTTCTTTGAAGTGTCCTAAAAGTAGTTGCTAAACTTCCAATATTGTAGCATGGAAACAGATATGAATAAAGCAACTGGGCACACATTATGAAAAGTAATGGTACCTGTCATTGGAGACACCTGTTTGTGTTTGTGGTGTGGTGAGTTCGCATGTGTTCATGAACCGTTTGAAACAACCTTCTCACTGTGGTTTTGTCTATGTTCTTCCTCATGTTTGTGATACTCAGATGTATTTCAACCGTGAAGTACAGCCTGCTCTCTCACAGCTGTGGTGTGAGGTTATCATATTGTAGGTGGTGTTTTTTTACACACAGCAGACAGAGAAAAATGTCCTTTCCTTTATCACACTCATCACCTGCTCTTGTGGTCCTTATTGTCTTATGAGACTTCATTCTAATGTGGCTCTTTCACACAGTTTTTTGACGTGTCTTAAGAGGTTAGGAAAACACGGTTGTGGTCTGTGTGAGCTGTATGTGTGTTATTGCTAAAAGAAAACACTGTGGGCGTCAAATGTAGACACAGTTTCCACTTTGGTGTTTCAAGTTTGCATCCAACTGTTGCTGAGTTAACTTTACTTAATGAACTTTACTTGTTAATGGCTCCCTCCTCATACACTCCCCCCCAATCACATCAAGCTGTTTGTTTTTACAGCTACTTTTTCACGGATGAGATTTGTAGACTGTAGAATCTGATCCAGGTATTTGTTATCATTCTTTATGAATACTCCTTTGTCAGTGTTGTTTTAATATGAGTTAAGTTGTGTGACTTGTTGCTGCCTGCTGCTACAACAGTGAAGTCAGGGAAACCTAGTATGTACTTGTAATCATTAAACAAAACGGCTCTACAAGAGGTGGGTCTGTTTGACATCTGCTGTACATACATAAGACGCTCACTGAAGACGAAGGAGTGGCTTTACAAAAGAAATTCAGCAAACAGCAAAAACAAACTGATGTCGACATCCAGGAAACACCCTTGAGGTATAGACACTACACTAAACAACTTATTGACCCTCAGGTGTTCTGGCCTGTTTCGTTGGGTGTCTAAATGACCCTTTAGTGACTCAGGACCTCTGACTAGTCATCAGATGATGCAGTTTAGGAACTGATTCAGTCAGCACTAAACACTCCTATAGGCTTCAGATATCAGCCAGCAACAGGAATGCACAAGAATGTCTCTTCACATGTGTACTTAAATCCTTTAGTGTGTCTGCAGGGGCTCGAAAGGTGTGAAAAGTCGTTAAAGAGCGGGTATTATGCTTATCAGCTTCTTAGCAGCTTTACATGATTTACAGGTCAACAAACTCTTAAGATATTTCAGGCAGCTGTCTTTGAAAATACTCATTTTAGCCTCTGTCTGAGACGCTTTATTTAAGCCCCTCCCCCAGTGTTCTGGAAGCCTCCTCCACTGTTGCCACACAAAGTGCAAAGTTGCACATTGTTGTGTTCAGTCTTATAAAATGACAGATTCGCCCTTGTAAGGAGATTCACTGTCTGGTGATGTCACATTTGGAGCAAATCTCTTTTTAATCTCACTGAATTCTCCTGTGACCTTTTGAATGAGCCAATCAGAGCACCCTGGCGTCCCATCTGGGGATTACTTCATCACACATTAACCTTGCCATCTGAAACGTAGCTCATGTATAATAATACTGATGTCAAACATCTCAACTTAACACTTGTTTTTAAAATATATAAAAAAGCAAAATACCACCTCTTAAATCAATTGATCGAAATCCGGGACCAGATTTTGTACTTGGTGTGGTTTTTAATTTGTCTAAATTTGCACTGTCCAGCTGTTGTAGATCCATGATGGGTAAAATCCTGACAAACCTGACATCATTCAAAAAGGTCAAACACTCACTGATCACAGACAGTAAGGAAACACTAAGTTAATTTATAGATTAAACCTAAAAAACACCTAAAATGGGACATGTTTGAGACTTAAATAATCCACACAGTTTTAGCCCTATATCAGCCCTGGATTCGACTAATGTGTGGCTGGCCAAAGAAAAATCTTAAATGAATCAGCAACTTTGGACAATTCGACATCAGGCTGTCCTGAAATTCTCTGGAAATATTTATAGTGTACGTGTGAAGAGGGTTAAATGGCTTTCAACACCAGCCAGCCATTCATTACAGCTCGCATACATCCTCATGTTACATCTGTCCAGTCTTTTCTGGTGCTGTTTGTTTTTAAAAAGCTTTTCAGCATTGAACTATGCACTCTCAGTGAATTTATGTGCCAGTGTTAAAACAACAATGCAGGCATCCGATGTTCATTAAGCCCTGTTACCTTTCACCCACTTATACCCTCACGTCAACTTTTTGCACCAGAATGCATTTAATGTGACATAATAGCTTCCTGTTGTTCCTCTTTAGAGACCAGGGACCAGCAGAAACCCCTCCTCCCCTCACTCCTTTAACCTTAAGCTGGCTCAACAGAGGCAGAAATCAACATCATGCCCTCCTTTAGGAACAAAACAGGCCTGGAGAGCACATTTTCTGCTCTCTTGTTTGTTGGATGCAGCAGAGACTTGAGCTGCTGTTGACAACCTGCCCGCAGGATCATGATTAAGAAAAACACTTGATGACTAAGTCTTTCATACCCTCCTCCAGACATCAAATGTCCTGGAAACGCTGAGTCTGTCGCTATAGCATCTGACAATCTGAACAAAAACAAGTCAAGGTGAGCAAGGAGTTTTCGTGTCTGCTGTCATTACATGTGTTGATACCAGCAGAGTTTCACCAGAGGCAACGGTCTAATAGAGCTGATAGACCAAAATAGACTCCACATGAACTCAGTGGACTGTGTTTACGAGTGATTCAGCCCCGTGTGTGTGGGGCAGAGTGTGACAGAGAGTTTTCCTCCAACGTGCTTGCAGGGGTTCAGTTCTGACTATTTCTGGCGCCTGTTTACCTTGTATTTTGTTGTTTTCCCTCCGGTGTATTTACTTGACCTTTAATGAGTCTCCTGGCTTTGAAATCAGCAGCTCAGCACGAGAGAGAGGGCGGGCAGTAACATTAGAGATGTGTTACTTTGAAATACCCAGTTTAGATCACACCTTGACCTTTAGGGACCGTGCATCATAAATTTGATCTGGTTTTGCTTTTATCACCATAGCTGCCTCTATAATAAAGCCGGTAGCTGGCTCGATCAGCATAATGATGTGAAGTAAGCCAATCTGATGGTTCAGCCAAAAGTAACTTGATAAAAGTTTTTGCTAGATATCACTCCTGCTAAATCAAGAATTTGTGTACAGAAACTTGATGACAGTAGTTCTCGGGAAGTCTGTTCAAACCCCTTAAATAATAAATGTAGTCATGTTTACTGACATAACACGAAAAACACGTGAGAGCAAATATCTGCAGGCTGTTTGTGTCGTATGATAGTAGATTCACATAACTACTCTACACCTCTGGCTAAAGTATCACAGTCTAGCTCCCTTATGTAAAAGGCTGGTACCTTGAGGATATTTGAGCTCTACACAATATCTAAGGGTTGAATTTTTAAAGATGATAGTCTTTTGGAGCGCTACAGTTGGGACATGAACCGGTTTAAAGCAGCGTTTTTATATCTGACATTTAAAATCTAATCATGCAGGAAACAACACCAGCCTCAACAACTCCAATGCATCCATGTCAGAGCCGGAGGAAGAGTACATGGAGATGAATAACTGGCCTATCTGTAAAGACCAGGATGAGATGCTAAACCTGGCCTTCACTGTGGGATCCTTCCTGCTTTCTGCCATCACTCTGCCTCTGGGTATCGTCATGGACAAATATGGTCCCCGGAAGCTGCGTCTTCTGGGCAGGTAAGACTCAACTTTCCACTTCATATTTAATGAAGTTCAACAGGTTTGGTTTGTTTTTCTTTCATATAATCTCTTATTGTTCTGATTTCTCTGTGTACCCAGTGCCTGCTTTGCCTTCTCCTGCCTCCTCATCGCCTATGGTGCCAGTGACCCCAACAGTAAGTGACTCTTATCATGCATTCCTTTCACAGCAGCCTCTATGTCATGGTGCTTGTGTAGGTCAGCACACAGGCACACATGGAGATGATGTATTGATGCAGCATTGACACATTAATCAATCACACGGCAAGCGTGGGAGCTCCTTTGAGTCAGCAGACTGACTACAGCTTGTCTGTGCTTCTCCTTTTACAGATCTGTCCATCCTGATCTTCTTTGCTCTGGCGTTGAACGGATTTGGAGGCATGTGCATGACCTTCACTTCTTTGACTGTGAGTAAAACCTGCAGGACACCACATAAAGATTTAGGTGTCTTATTTATGTAGCACAAGTTACAAGAGAAAAAGTCATGGTAACACAAGAAAACGCCATAAAAAAGAAAAATAAATACAAAGTAAGAGGTTTTTTTTTTAAATATTTCTTTGTTCATGAAAGTTGTGTAGAAATAAACAGAATTCAAAGCAGTGAAAGGAGAGAGATTATGCAATCAGCAGAGACGAAGATGCAATGTGCTCTGTTGTTGTGCATGAGAGTGAGACGCAGGTCTGATTCTTATGTTTTATTTAGTTACTATGAGGATTTATGGGGAGGAGGGAGGAGGGCCTTATTGATGGTCTCTGAGGAGCTTTGTTGCAGCTGTGTTGTTGAGTCTAAGTGTAAAAAATGCACTCACGGCAGTCGATGTATTAGTCTTATTAACTGATAACATCAGACACTGAAGCAGAGAGAAGAAAACAAAAGAGTCAGTGGATACAGAGGCAGATCAGACACCGTACAGAGAGTGAACATGAAGAATGAAGGCGGCAGATGCAGACGGCCGAGCAGCTGTCAAGAGACCGCTGGGAGTAAAACCAGCAGTGATGTGAGGGATGAAGTGGATAAGGAAGAGCGAGCGGTCAAGATGATCTCATCAGTCAGGGAAAGTGCTGCATCACAGGAGAGGACACGTGAGAGACAGTAGAGGAGACGCAGGAGAGAGGGTTTTTTGAAAGTGAACGTGACTCCATTAGTGATCTATTATTCACAAACTCCTGCACCGCTGCTGCTGCTGCTGCTGCTGATCTGGATATGAGCCAAAAAAAGACTTATGATTATTTCATCCTCACAGCGTCTGAGTGTTTTACAGTGCTTGTCTGTGGAAGTGTGATTGTTCTAGTAGCAGGACAGTAGAGTGGTGTCCATTCTCAGAAATATGGACACAACTCAGACAGTGCAAATGTCACCAAACGGCATTATAAGCCATCCGTAGGCTTTATTTATCCCCTTTTATTTACCAAACCAGTCATTTCCAGGGGGTCTCTCAAGATCATGACTTTTTTATCCCATTATCTCTGGATAAGAGCACGAGTTTTTGCATTGTTATGATTAAGTATCGTTTTTCCTTAAGATGTTGGCAGCTCTTCAGAAAAACAGCTGAGATGAACTCTTTATTGTGGGAAACAGAGTAGATTAAAGCATGAATACATGTCTGCTCTGAGCTTATGTAACGTAGAAGTTATCATGTTTTTTCTGGTAGATAATACTTTGCAACAGTGTCGCCTTCAGCCCGAACACTGAATTTCTTTATCACAAAAAGAGCTGAGACAGTCTGTCGCTGGGAGACAAACAGGAAACAGCGACAGAGGAACTGAGTGTGTGTGGGTCTCCACCCTCGCCTCCTCTGCTCCCTATTCAGGCTGCCCACAGGGACCCTTACTGACACAAAAACAAAAACACAGAAGTTGCTCAGCTGGTTTTACCCCTGACTCCCCTCTCCGTCTTCCCTCCCCCATCTTTCAGCCTCCCAGTCTTCAGTCTGAGCTGGGGTTGTTTTTGTCGTGTCTGGTTTCAGCTGCTCTCTCCTCCTTGCAAGGCTGGACCTGCGCACAACTGTCAAAACGAGTGTGCGCTGGAGTACTGTAACTCACTGTAGTCAGCTGGGTGTGCATGTGTGTGGCTGTGTGTGTGTTGTTTTAGCTGTGTGGGGTTTCCAACCCTCAGCAGGTGAAGGTACAGATCCTCAAAGGTTTTGGCAAATGTTTCTTTTAGAGCCTCATTGCGAGTATCAGCAGGTCACATTTTCCTCGAAAGGCTTTTGGATGTATAAAATAGACTATAATTCAATTGAAAAATGGGTAATATTTTCTATTGCCAATGTTGGTTTTAAGTGTTTTTTTTAACAGTTGAAAGCTGATAAGAGACATAAAACATTTGAAACTCCCTGAGGAGTTTTTAGCTGGTAGTAAAACAAGCTTAAATTCAAAAGGATGTCTTTTTATGATCTAGAATAACAAATGAGTTCATTTTAAGGAGACTGACTTTTTCTACAGCAAGTTTAAACGCCTGTATACACTCCAGCCAAGGAGGAGTGACATGAGGCAATTCACAACCAGCTACAGAAATGACTTTCTCTTCAGTTTAGGAGACAAAAATTCAAGTTTTTAGGTAAATTTGCACACATCAGAAGTAGATACAATAGGATAGAGCTTTGTGATTTCAATTATGAGTACGGATTTGACCCCTTAGGAAAATAAAAGTATGACAATCGAGATTTGATGATATTTAGCGGCCTGCTGTGTTTCCACCATTACATCAAATAAAGTGCGTCCTTCCTGAACAGCAGATCACAGGTTTGGCCCCTCCCCTCAAATGGCTCTCATTTTGACTTCATTATAAGCAGCTCAGACTAATAGTATAAACTATCAGGCAGCCACAGGTGGAGAGAGGAGAGCAGGGAGAGGAGCAGAAGTGTGTGCCTGAAAAGCCAAGGGACAGGATGAGCTCGAGAAGAAAGAGAGGCTGTAACTATTGTAACCAAGCTGTTATCAGGACTATGACATATTCATGTTTCTCTATTTGGTCTTTTCTCTATCAGATGACATGTTGAATTTCTTTATCTTAAAGTTTCAGTCAACATTAACTCCATGTTTGAATGGAGTGCTTAGTAAACAAAGTCATAGACTGCTACAGGTCTCCATCAGGGTTTTAGAACCAGACGTCAGGGTCTTCAGCTCTTCCCTGACTTTGCCCTTTCCTGCTTCTCAGGGTGAAAGGTTGTTACAGGGGGAAGCAGCTATTTTCAGACACCTGTAACCTTTAGTAAAAAGCTCTGACGCAGCATGTCGGGGCATCACGGGTTTGAAACTCAGCAGGTCAGAGTGATCCCCACCCTGTCATAGACGGATGTGGTCTTTTCCATAGTGTTTGGTTTTCATCGTCTCTTTATTACAGTGAATTTCTTTTTGTTCTCTCCACTGTTTTTTTGCCCTTTAATGAGCACAAAGTGGAGTGTTTCGCCCTTTCCTCCTCTTTCTGCTCTTTATCATTTCACTGCTTGACTTGCCTTCCCCCTCGTGAATGCATGCTCAGCACTCCCTGTCCTGGTGATGGAAAAAAGGGAGTGAAGCTGAGGAGAAGAGGAGGAGGCTGGGGTGCTTATTCGTGCTTTCCCTGCTCTTCATTCCTTCCATTTTTCTGCTTGTAAACAGCTTCATGTTGGGGGGTATCTCCTCTATCTTCTTAATTGTTTGTAAGCAGTGTTTTCCTGCATATTTCTTAATATTGTTTGGTCTCTAAAGCCCCGTTCACTCATGAACTCCTGACATTTTTAAGATACTTGTTGATGATGTTCACACACACCCCCCACAGTGGGAGATTTTCTGTGTTGGACACAGTCCCACAAAATACTGAATTCTGGTTTTAATTAGGGAGGTAAAGGAGGGGGACTCCTCTTACGTAACTGATACTGTTTCTGCAAAATGTATGAGGGTGTTTCTTCATTACAGACACAACTACAGAAAACAGACAACTGAGGCAAATAACGTAGACCCTTCTAGGAGCAACATCATGTTTTAGTACTTGATATGTATTTGATATCATCCAACTGGTGTGGACTTAACAGACTGACAGCTGACAGGTTGAATAAAAGCATCAAAGTTTGAATGAGGATCGCTTTCAGCAGAATTGATCTAAATACAAAAAAGGCTTTCTGTGGCTTTCCCAGCCTTCTTTTATGTCCTGTTTTGCCTCCTGAGACTCATCCCCACTCCTTCCTACGTGCAACAAGGGAGACTTAATGCTGAGAGCAACTTCTGTAAAAGAGCCTCATTGGAAATATTGAGGTACACTCAAGAAAAGAGGCTGTGTGACCAGAGAGCCAGCTGCAAAAAAATAAAAAAAAACAAATCCTATTTTTATTAGCACATGCAGCCCACCTGGATTCAAATTTGGGTCATTTTGGGCATGATGTAGAGACCATATGGGAACACTTTTACAAGCCTACATAAGCCCTGCATTTAACAACCCTGCTGTAAATGTGCTTTTTTGTTGAGAAATCTAAATATTTTGCATATTTTCCCCCATTAATGACTGAAACATCTAGGTGGGGCTGGAGGAAACAGAGCGGTTTCCTGTCGGGAGGGAAATTTATGAGGTGCCGCACACACTACATCATTCTGCTGGGTACAGGGATGAGAGCCAAAAGGCGGATCAGTCTATGCACTATTTTTACACGGCGGGAGATTGTCAGGATGAGATGGAGGAAGTACAGTGTTTGCTTGTGTGACCACATGAAGTGAAGGGAAGATGGAATAAGATGAATGAATACCAAAGGTCAGGAGTCACTGAGTAATCTGAGCTCTGGATGAGGCAGACAGAGCTGCGGTGGCAGATATCAGACCCAAATGGATGTGGATTTGTTTGAGGATGGGAGTTTCTCTTTCCAGGAGGTAGATGAATAGGTTTCGGGGTTTTCAGTGGACCCACTCATCCAGGAATTTATTTCTTGTGGAAACGTTCACTCTTAAATTTGGAGGTTTCACTCTTAGATGTATCAAACTGAAGTCCTGGTTTGGGGGCGTAAATGTTGACGTCAGGTTGATTGAAGTTTGCACTCAGCCAGGCGTTTGTCTGCTGGTGTTTGCTAATCTTACGGCCCACTTGGCTGCTCTTTATGACGGATTGAGCCCTATCCTGTGTTTCAGGACAGGACCGGTCGGAGCTGGTTCTCAGCGGTCCAGCGGCAGCAGCAGCAGCAGGCAGCTGGAGTTTCCACTTGCTGCAGCAATCTCTCTTCCTTCTTTCATTTCTCTGTTCTGTCCGCTCAAAGGCTCTGTTCAGCTTCCTCTTTTGCCCCGTGGCTCAGCATGTTCTCGTCTCCCCTCCCAGACCACTTCGTCACTTTACTTTCTGCCGTTTCCATTTCCATTCGCAAGACTCAGCACTCGCTGGTCTTCAGATTGACGCTCAAAATCACATGACGGACAAAAAAAGTTTGACTCAGCAGCCGTCCAAACTGGTTGGTGAGGCATTAGGATGTGATAATGCAACCTCAAAGTGTAGGGGGAACCATTTGTCAGATTTGGCAATAAGTGATATTAACTGCAGCATTTGGAGTCAACAGATCTTGTGAGCAACAGTTTTAAAAATGTGAATACGGTGGGAAAATTATAACACAAAGCATCCCAGTGGGAATCATTAAGGACTAAGACTTACTACATTTGGATTTTTACTTATAATTATTTAAGGAAATGTAAAAGTCCACTGCATACCTCCCAAATTTGTATATGACATGGTAAAGGGTTACAACCAGACTCATTCTACCTAGCGAGACCATGTGCTGTAAAAATTATGGATGCAGGCTCAGAGGTTACTGAAGAGATAGCCTTTGCTTTTTGCCAGGCTGCAAGTATATCAGTTCTGCTTGGTATGCTTTTCTTTAACATGGAGCTAATGAGGCAGGTCTCACTGTCAAGCACAGACTCAAGTGGTCACTGAGGGAATTGCAGTTTATTTTTTATTTTCTTGCACTTCTGCATTGGCATCACTTTTCAGTAGTTTGGTATAAAGGTATTAGTCTTACCTGAATTTGTGCTGAAATAGAAACACAATACTTGCTGTATCTGTATTATTGTGTCCCCTGGTGTATAGCGCTCACTGAATACGCTGGCTTTGTCTGATAACATTCAGCACTCTCACCGAAACAGATCAAATCATACACAAACAGGTTCTGCAGGTTCATATCTCAAAAGATAGTTATGAGAAGAGCCCACATAGATTCACACAGAGTTAAGAGTGGACAGCTCGAATTCCTGTATGATAGTTTGACCAGGATTAAAAAACAGCATCAGGAATCCTGACTTTAGTAAGATAACATTTCCAGACAGAACAATCTATTTGATAACTGATAACTTTGACAAATATCTACGTCGGCTAACTATCCTAAGCTAAAATTATACTCTGACTCATATCATGTAATCAAAAAGTTTGTACTGACACACATTGTTACAAACTAGAGCAACAAAAAGCCTTTTGAAGTTTGCACAGCCTATTCACCACAAGACAACCGTTTAGCATTGAGCCACCTTCTTCAGTGACATTTAAAGGTATTTATGTTGTTCATTAGGCAAAGGTTCGAGAGCTTTTTATAAATGTCTATGGATTAAGCAAGAGAAGTTTTTCCCAATAAGTGAAACTTCAATCCAATACGGCCCGAACTTAAGAGACTTTTATAAGCTGATGTTTGTTTATTTGGTGGTTCAGGTGAGGTTTAAAAAGTTCACTTCCAGCCATGCTGAGTCACAGCAAACTGCAGTGCTTGTACGAAACACTGAGTCACTTGGATACAGTTCAAACAAAACCCTGAAATGCTCATCCACTTACTGACAGTTCCCAGCCTGCACCTGCTCTTCACCGAACCCAGCCACCGAACCCTGATCTCTTATCTCCAGGTGACTGCTCTGACTCTTAAATAGACCTTTAGTGGCTGTCCAAACACTGAGCCCATCTGTGTGTGTATTCTTGACTGGTCTGCATGGATACCCTGTGACCACTGTACTAATAAAAGAGCTATTCAGAGAAGGAGCAACAACAAAGTGGATGGTGGGCATTATTATTTTAAAGAGGTGTCCACACAAAGGGCTGCTCTCAGTCCTTTTCTGAGCCCCTTTCCTGAGGGATACATAGAAGTAATGTACCAGCTTATAATGCAGGTGAGATCAGGACACAAACGGAGGAGATTAGGAGAGTATGTGTTCAATGAGGTAGAAAGGGGGTAGGTGAGGGAACGAGGGGAAATTTCTGGAACAAGCAGTACTTCAAAATATCACATACGGTAACTTTGACAGAGAAACACAAGGCAGCACATTCCTTCAACAGTCAGAAAACCAACAAAACAAACCCAGACCTCAGTTTGAACTGTTTAAGCCAGTCTGAGGAGTTTTGACCTGAATATGAAGCAGACTGATGTAGACACTGATTCTTCACCAGGAAAACAAAATGATCAGTGACAAGATTTTCTATCAAAGCATTTATTATATTATATATTATATTATATTTACAGCTACAGGTGAGGTGCCAGATCGGACAACTTAAGTCATGCTGAAGAAGCAACAATGCACTTCTTTGTCCACAGGGGGGGCAAAAAAAACTGATCTTTAAATACCTATAACCAGGTTTCCAAAAGACCCCCCCACAATCAGCTGTCGTGTCATCGTTCATCATGTCATGTCTCTTCTCACTGTGTACAGTTGCTGCACGGTTGCTTGTTGAGTGTCTGTTTGCGCCTGAAGCTACAGTTCAACACATTCTTTGTCTTCTGCAGTTGAACAGTCACAACCTCACCTGTCTGCTTAACTGATCTGTTATTGACTCCAGCTATGAAAACAAAGCCGTTATCTGCTTCTCATCAAACCTGTCACCGGCTCCTCCCTGCTGCAGCACACTAAACTTAGGCTGCTGCTGCTGCTCTGCTGCTGTGCCCATGAATCCCTGTTTCTGTTGTCATTATTAGCAGACCAAACCGGTTTAGAGCATGTTTTTGGGAACAGTGGGCTCAACAGCTGACTGTGACTCAGACCTATTAACCCAGAAAAGCTTCCACTGTGACGTAATTGCTCAGCATCACAAGGAGGACTAGACTTGGTTTTTATTCTTGTTTCGACTTGCTGCTGCGCACACACACACACACACACACACACACACACACACACACACACACACACACACACACACACACACACACACACACACACACACACACACACACACACACACACACACACCCAGGCTGTCTGAGGTTTTCTTTCTAGCACAATCCCATTAGCTCACGTGATTTTGTTGTTTTTTGCCTTTTTAGCCATGTGCCTGTAGAAAATGTTGCCAGTAGCGTTAGCGCTGCTTCCAAATAAACCTGTTTCCCAGAGTGGATAAACAATCCAGGGTGTACTTACAGGAGAGACATGGAGGAGGTGAACGACAGTGAGGTTATGAACTGACTCAGACATACTCCAGTGGCCTTTTTGTTATGATTCTGTACTGATGGGAAATTCAAGCCTTCAGATCATGACTGTGGAGCTATGAATTTGGGAACAGAAACATATTAAAATAGAAGGAAAAAGTAAGTTTTACAACTGATATTAGCCACGTAACACAGTCTCATTATCCAACTAGATTTTAGTCAGTCATGGCGGTGCAATGGTGAGCACTGTCGCCCTATAGCGTAAAGGTTACTGGTTTAAATCTCACACCAGGCAGGGGCCTTGCTGTTCCCTCGGTCCTATAAACAACCTTCTGTCGGGGGGTATATACTTAACCTGTGCTGAATATTTTAGGACATGGAGCTGTGACATAACATCAACTTTGAACTTTGATCATCTATCAGTTCTCTTTTAGCAGATTTGTCAATGCGGCGTGCTCGCTGCTGCAGAGAAATGTGGGTTGAACAGGTACTAGAGATCTAGAGATCCACAGTTTTAAAGAAAAGTTAGTGAAAGGTGTCGACTTTAAACCCAAATACACAGAAAAATCAGTTTCTTCAGTTGTACTGTGAAAGAACTGATGATTTTCCTGTCCCTAAATAAAGTGTTGAGGGTAAGAAACCTTTAAAAACAGCTTTTGCTGATATTCATTTCATGCTGAATTGGTTTTGAGACATTTTCTCCAACAACGTTATTAAAGTTCAAAGCTGTGTGGGTAAAACTAAGACTGCCTTTTCATAGCCTTCCTCATCTGCAACCAAAGCACATATTAATAAAACCCTGATACCCAAGGAGGGAGAGAGAGAGCCAAGATAGTTCCTCACACGTCATCAGTAGTAAAAGAGCTCCTGCACAAGACTGGACATGAAAAAACGACCCGTGGTGACCACAAGTCAGAGTCAGAGGAAATGATAGAGGAACAGGGAGGGAAATCTAAACCTGATGACTCTGCATCCCAATCAAAACCTCGATTCATCATGATCGCATCAAGTCTGCTGAGCTCGACACAAGCTGAGCTGGTCATTTACGTCTCCTCTCCTCTACACCAACTGGGCCAAAGGTCAGCCGTCTCACCCCTGCTGCTGTCAGGCAGTCGGTCATAACCTGATTCTTCTGCTACAGAAAACAGGAAAAGGAGCCCCTCGTTATTTGTGGCCATTTTTGTTGTTCACCTTTAGTCCAATTAATCTGAGGAGTGACGTCTTAGTGGGGTGAAGGGGTTCAAGCGTCTGCCTAACAAGCTGCACCCCTGTTGTGAGCACAGCGGCCAAACTGACGGACAAATGAGGACAATGGGAGAAAGCAGAGGGGTACTCTGAGGGCAGAGATGACCCAGATTAAAACACACCTTGATTAAACCGTTGCATCACCCCTCCTCCATGTTTAAACTTAATATTTCCCACATGGCTGTAGATAGACATCCCGCCAGCAGATGCATGAATCTGTGCGCCACATGTTGCTCACACTGAGGCTATTTCTGTTGTTGTTGTTGTGCTCTTTGTCTCTGACTTCATAAGAAGACTGTTTACGGTTTGAAGCTAGCAAGCGAAGAAAAACAAGTGCTCTCGTCCTGCAGGTTATTATGCAAGACTGGCTTTTTCTCTCTGGGCTGCTTCAAATACTGGTCCAAAACAATGTGGAAAATACTGCTGCAGACAGAACAAGCCTCTAACCCTGTGTTGACAAGCTAGTAGTTAGTAGTTAACGTAGCGCAGAGGACTGACACACTCGTCCTTTTGGTGCATTTTACAATGTTTTTATGAGAAGTTCCTGTGATCAAAGTGATAGCAGAAAAAGTTGAAGCTTTGTTTATAAAATAGTGATTAATCCTTTTGACTAACAGGAGCTTGACTTTCATGTGTTAATCTGCTGCAAACACAAATTATCCCTTTAAAATAAGTGCAAACATTTGTAGTGACACATAAGTGACTTTTCCTGAAAGACGGTCAAAGTTCTCACAAGTGCAAGTTCACACGAGGCAGTTCAGCATGTTTGTAATGTTTAAACTTTGTGAAGCATTTTAATTGATAAAACGAGTAACAGGGTCAACAAGCAGACTGAAATTGACACAAAAACCTGAATATCTATGTAAATATTTGCCTTAAAGGTTTTTGCAGTCATTCAAGACTAAGTCAGGAAAAAAGTAAACAGAGGGAAAAATTTTTTTTACTTTTCAGATCGATCGAACTTATCTGTTCAGCCTCTTTCTTATCATCCTTGTTTTTAGTGCTGCGGAGTAAGGCCTCTGCGTGTTGATTTATTTTCCTCCTGCTGGCCTCAGCTGATAATGTTTCTCTGTGATATAAATTTCATCAGATGTAATAAGTAGGTCAAGATCCAGATGACTGGGTTGAATCTTGACCTGCTGGGCTGTGAATAGGTAGACAGCACTGGTCTAATGTGTCTGCTCCCTCCACAGCTCCCCAGCATGTTTGGAGACCTGAGGTCCACGTTCATTGCACTGATGATTGGCTCCTACGCCTCTTCTGCTGTCACTTTCCCTGGCATCAAGGTAACACGTGATATATGACTCTAGTTAATCACTCAATTTTTCACCTTTCAAAAAGGAAGTAAACTGAGAATAAAAACCGCTGCTACAAAGGAATGGGATATTGATTCTCCATTAAAATGAAACTTTGTTGGTGCCATCTGTCTGCCTCTAGGTGATCTATGATCTGGGTGCCACTTTCACCATAATCCTGCTGGTTTGGGCCGCCTGCGCCTGCCTTGTCTTCCTCAACTGCTTCGTCAACTGGCCTCTGGAGCCTTTCCCTGGCCCGGAGGACATGGACTTTACGTAAGTTATATACTCTCCCCCGCACAAACACACACAGACACACACACACACACACACACACACACACAAAGAGGATAAACATTTCTGTAGCCTCCAGCTATCGTTCTCGAGAAGCTATGATAACGCTATTAGCTAACCTCAGGATATACTGGCTGAAGGTGGCCTCAGACTGAGCTGTGCCTTGACAATCTGCATTCTCCACAGAGATCACTGCTTATTACCGCACACTCACATGTTCATGCTCAGGCACTCCTGCACAGTAAATCCCAATAATGCAGAAGAGGCTGAGTGAGCCCTCAAGACAGGAAAGCCCATAAAGCTCCTAATTCAGCCTGCTTTGCTCTGAACCACCCAGGTCCAGTTGTTCAAAGAGCTTTTTCATGAGGAGTATGATCTGGATTCAGAAATCTTTCTTTCTTATCCAGAGTCATATTTTCCATATTTTTAAAGTTTTAAACTAATCTGGTAGCTTCAGACCAGCTTGACCACTCCACCTTTCCTCACTCTTTGCTCTGTATTTTCATCTTTTCCTCTCTTCCCATCCTTCCCTCAGAGTCAAGATCAAGTTCAGCTGGCTGGGCTTTGACCACAAGATCACTGGGAAACAGTTTTATCGGCAGGTGACCACCGTGGGACGCCGCCTGAGTGTGGGTAACTCCATAAAGCGTGAGCACCAGCAGCCAAAAGACCTGGCGACACAGGAAGCCAATAAGCTGTGCCTGTCCACCGTTGACTTGGAGGTGAAGTGCCAGGCCAAGGAAGAGAGTGAGTTTGAATAAAAGATGTCGTTTGAAGGTTTGGAAATGTTGTCTTTAGCGAGGTCACGGTGACAGTAAAATGCTCTGATTTAATCAGGCGTCGTCTCTCAGATCTGATAGCATCAAACCACCTGACCCACTTTTTCACACAGTAATTAGGCTCGTCTGGTACCCCCTTAAACGCCCTTTTACCTCTGCCCTACATCCTCACACATATAACCCTGGTTAACCCCACACCTCCAGGCCTCCTCTGTCCCTTCTGACTCTGCTACACTGGGGTCAGGATCTCCCAGTAGGAGGGTTTGGTACCTCTCCTCTCAGCCTCTTTGGTACCAAACAGACCGTGGAATTGGTTCAGATCCAGTTCTTAGAAAGCAGCTCAGCGGGTGTGTGATGTGCTGGCAGGGAACCCTAAAAGCATTGTTGTGGGATGAGGGGTGGACATTGTTTCGATTGTGTGTCTGTTACTGTGAGTGTAGTGAGGACTCCCATGGTTGGTTAAATAACAGCTGGAGCTTATCCATCAGTCAGGATCTTATCCTCTCACTCACGCTAACATGTTACACTCTCTCACATCTTCCCAATTCAACAGAAGCTGTGATGACTCCAGATCCCATGTGTACGATGGCTATGAAATAGGCTGAAATTTATATTGATGCCTTGTCATGATATCTGAACGCAAACACGGCCGTTTGCAAAAGACTGACAGTTTTTATACTTTCATTTTTAATACCTGAAACTGGTGGAAGGGGGTAGGTGTCAGCTGAGCAGCTGAAGAAACAGACCTGTTCACAGTGTCGGCATAATACATAGATATTAAATGATGCATTTGAGTGTCAAAAGTCAGCAGGATATGAATCATTTTGTCAAAAGACTCTACTTAAAAATAAACAGGACACAGAGTTAGAAACTGCGTTGTCCACAGGTGACCCAAATCAAAAGTTCCTCCCAGGAGCTTCAAGTAAAGAGAGCGGTGGTCCGAACGAAAACAAAGCTCTGAAATTGGGTTAGGGTTAGAGAAATATCACTGTTTTTTTTTCCTCACAGTAATGAGGTCTAAATATATCACCGCGTGATTAACCCAAACCTTCCCCTGCTGAGAAAGATCCTGAACTGTGGGGGTAACCTGGATTATATTAGTGTAGATGTAGGGCAGAGGTGAAGGGGCGCACTAGACTGACCTCATTATTGTGTGGAGATGCAGGACAGGAAGTTTGATGTCTCTGCTTGACCCCTCAAATGGGAAGGTGAAGGAGTTTTGTTCTGTCGAACTCATGCTTCTAATGCTGGGTGTGTGTCTCTCTGCTCCGCTCCCCTCCACAGGCACTATATCAGGAACTGTTCTGAGTACCTTTGCATGAGCTACAGTTTTAGATGGATCTTTAATGCCTCTTTATATTATAAAATATACTGTATTATATGATAAATTACACTGTAACGTGTGTATTAGCGCCAGGAATCATGAATCATTAAGATGCCTTGCAAGCAAACACGACCTGTTACCCGACAATTCCTTTAATGACGCCTCAGATGGATACCTGTTGTTTCAGATAATAAACCCATCTGCTCCATTTGTGCACCGGCACTTAATAGGTTTGTCCAGTGCTTCACCATATGGGCAGTTGTGTCCAATTTCCATTTGTATTAACAACTTTGATTAATAATCAACCTTTAAAAGAGCCCATCTTCTCCTTCAGCCGTCCGGCTGCTCAGTTTAGCGTGGAGGAATAGGCTCGTTGCCGTGGCAGCAAAGAGCAGAGGGGGATATTTAGATGACAGCGTTTTCTCCCTGAGTGAGCGTTAAACTTAACTCGCGCTGTGAAGCACACTGGCGTAGTTTTCCATCATGTGAAAAGAGAGTGGTGAATTAGGAGGAGAAATCTTAGGGAGCAGCAAATGTGCAACAGTTAGTATCTAATAGTTCACTGCAGCAGAAAAGCTCTACCTGCAGACTCCAAAAGATCATTCAGACCACATGATTGTCAGTGTGAGAGATGAATTAGCATATTAATTCACAGAGATTATTTTTGCTCAAAAGGTTTAATCCATTTTATCTGTTTCTCCTCTAAAATGTGACTAACATGTACACACCCAGTGTCTTTTATTTGACAAGGTGTATTAGCAGACTGATCTGATCTGATGCGGCCGTTTTAATTTCCTCTGCAGCTCAGTCCTTCATGAAGAGTATCTTCAGCCCCATCTTCCTGCTCAGCCTCATCACCATGTGTGTGACCCAGCTGCGTCTCATCTTCTACATGGGAGCCATGAACACCATCCTGGAGTCTTTGACTGACGGAGACCTCAACATAGGTGTGTGTCAATCCCTCCTCATACATAGTTTGACATCACCCTAAATTGTGCTGGGTTTCCTCTAAACTACTCCTATCTCTCAGCATCTTTCTGCTCACTAACCTGCCATGTGGTCTGCTGTGTTTCACTTTCTGTGTGTCTCTCCTGCTTTTTCTCTTTTTGTCTTGTGCTGGCCTTGTGATGCTCTCACAGTGGAGAGGATGGAAGTGGGTAAGAGGCTTAAAGCTCAACTTACAAAGATCTAACCACCTACACTTTCAGTCTTTCTCTTCAGATTTCTGTTTGCTTGTTTCTCTGTGTGTCTTAACTCTTAACTCAACATGCTTGAGTGATAAAAAGAGAGGAAAAAAACACACATTTACACTGAAGCCCTCGGCGAACATTTAACCTTACGTATTATTCACTTTATTTTCATGTAATATCAAGTAATTTCTGATTGTTTTTGGTTGACCTCAACTTCTTGACCTGGTTATTTAGAGATAGTGCAATGTTATCGCTTTCAAAACACATATGCAGTCAAATACAAGCAGTCAGTTAAAGATAATAAAAAATGAATTCAGTAGTTATAATATAAATATAAAAACAAGTGGGTATTTCCAGATGGTTGCACAGACAAACATAATAATTCTTCATCTGTGCTGTCTCTTAGTGAGCGTCTACACCTCCATCTTCGGCGTGCTCCAGCTCCTGTGTCTGGTCACCTCTCCCGTCATCGGCTACGTCATGGACTGGAAGTTGAAAGACTGCGAGGATGAGAACGACAAGATAGCCAAGAGGTGAGGATGAACACTCAACAGCTTTGACACATTTTTCACAACATTATTAAACTACTCAGCTCTGAAGAAACATTTCCCACAAGAGTTTTTGCTTACTGTTAAAAAAACCAAAATAAAACCAAGAGCTGCAACACGAAAGACTTTTTTGGGTGAAGTTATAGGGCTTTTATTTTGAAAAGGTCTGATGCTTTTACCAACAAATCAATCTATCAGCGCATTAATAGATGAAAAATGTGAGGGTAGAGTCAGAGCACAAAAATCTGCTTTTTGCATTCAAACATGAAGCTAAACCTGAATATTTCAAAGAGTTTTTAAGGAGTTTAATGCTTCAACAAACTTGAGGTATATAAATGAAACACTAACATACACTGAAGGAAAAACCAAACTAGATGAGATAAAGACACAAAAAGGCTGACCATCATTTATTTGATTTCCTTTCTAATCCTAGGGAGCCTGGTCAGCCTCGCCGCCCTGAGAAACGGATCCAGAAGATCGTCAACGCCACCAGAGCCTTCATCTTCACAAACCTGCTCCTTGTTGGGTTTGGGATCACATGTATCATCCCGAATCTGCCCCTTCAGGTAGTTACACACACACACACACACACACACACATGTGAGCACACACACTCACACGAGACAGGGATCTGCTTTGATATTTGAGGGGACGCACATTTCCCCACATGTGCTGCCGAGGCCTGAGTTCACACTGCAGTGGGAGAAAATGAGACTGAGCAATGTACATCATGTTCAAACAAGAGGCTCACATGCCAATGCAGCTGATCGTGTTTCAGAGTGCTGCAGGGACATCTACTGGACACAAGAGGGACTGTGTGTTATTTTTCACTCAATCTGATCTGTTCTTCAACAGGCTGGCTGTTATTGTGTTTTTTTTTCATGTAAATGTAATGTTTGGTTTTGGTTTCTGTTCTGCAGATTCTGTCTTTTGTCCTGCACACCATCGTCAGAGGTTTTATCCACTCTGCAGTCGGAGGACTTTACGCTGCTGTGTAAGTGCTTCAAAACAAGAACAGTACTGTAAGCTGTGACTTTAACATGGAAATAATGAAGCATTCTGAAATCTCTGAGGTCCACTGAAACATGTGTGAGTGAACAAAACAAAACAAAAAGAAGTCCACAAGGGAAAATCAAGATAACTTTAATCCAGATTATTTTAGGTTACATTCACGGGACATTCATGCAACCACCGACCTGAGAAAACGCCCAGGCCTTTAGATCTACATGTTTTGGATTAAGTCCATTTAAAGCTGTGATAAAATCCTCTAATCAATGCAACAGTCAACAGCTGGCTGACAAACGCTGACCAGCACAATAAGTGATGAGTTGGTATTTCTTGATGCCAGTGAAAAATTAAATGGTGACTCAACATTTTCCAGTGTTTGTACCTGCTGAAGTCAATGGAGAGAGCTCTGACTGACACCAGTATAAAGTGCATTACTGTAATCTAAATGAGGACCAAGAAGTCCTGCTCCTCTTTTACAAGAGCTGGCAGCTGTACAAATTTGAAAAGAGATACTTAAAAAAAGATTTGCATGTATATACACCCAAATACCTACATGCAAAAATCTCTTGTGCATTATGGCACCTCCAACCACCAGCAGTCTGCGGATATACTTCATTTTTAAGATGGAAGCTAGTGCCATGTTTAAAATTTATTTTAACATCAACACTTGCACATTAATAGACAGGAAGATAATCAAGATATTTGCACTTACTCGTCCCAAACTTGTTGTTTTTAGGCAGAAGGTTGTTTACTTGAGTAATTAATTCATGATAACATGGAGGAAGAAATCACCTAATAAAATTGTCCTACAATTTCTTATGACATGTTTTTGATTTATAATTAGACATGTTTTTTGTCCCTGCAGGTACCCGTCGTCTCAGTTTGGCAGCCTGACAGGAATGCAGTCTCTTATCAGTGCTCTGTTTGCGCTGCTTCAACAGTCTCTCTTCATGGCCATGGTGGGCCCCCTGGACAAAGACCCTCTATGGGTGAGAAAAACAAACATTAACACAGAACAATTAAAGACATGTTCTGTTGTTAAATTTTGTTTTATTTTTGTACATTTTTACTCACGAAAACACCAAAATAAACAAAAACAGTGGTTATGATTACCAGAATTCTCTTTGGAGGTGTGAGTGATACAAGATATAAACTTTTACTTATGTTTATTTCATCCTTGTGTTGCTCTCAGGTGAACGTCGGCCTCTTGGCGCTGAGCATGCTGGGATTCTGCCTGCCTATCTACCTGCTGTGCCACAGTCGCCACCTCCAGCGCCTCAGAGACGAGCGGGATGAGGATCCAAAGATCTACGTGAAGATGAACAACGACAGCAAACCCGAGAACTACGTCTGAACCTGAAGGGGAGAAAACAAATCACTTTGTTAAAACTGAAGAAGACCAGCTATGCTGACAAGAGATGGACAGAGAAGAAGAAGAAATGGTGGAGGTCAGGTGTGATCGAGTCCTTCACCTTTTCCTCTCTGATGCTGCAACCAGACAACCAGACAACTCACTCACCTCTTGAGTTCCTCATAATCACACTTTCACTCACAGGTCATTTCACTGCCGATCATACGTGGTCTGATCAGACTGCACACCACTGTGACACACACTTTCACCCTCTCAGATACACTGTGAGAAAAACACACACACGCACACACATAGATCTCTCACCTGAAGAGGAACATGGACCCATGGGAGACAGAACCGATGATGGACTTTTTATACCTCCCTGACTGACTCCTCTACACCGTCTCTTGTTTGTTTTTATCTGTTTTTGCTCTGGCTGAACTGGGGTCGACAAATGTATAAAAAAAGAAAATCTCAGAGACAGTATTTTGCTTTAAAAGTCACCCCATCCACCGTGAGCATCAGTTTTCATGAAACCTCCACAATCTGGTCGGTCCAGATTTGTCTGAAGTGACATTTCAGGCAGCACTAGCTTGTTTTTGATTTCTCTGATTCACACACACACACATACACAGACACAGGAGTAGCAGCGTCAGACATGTTATCTCTGCTTCCTCTCATTCTCTAGGGCATTAAATGAAAAAGATTTGACTGACATTTAGCAGTATTGGTAGCAGCCTCGAGTAGACAACAGTTTTTAACCAACACACATTCAGACGAGTTGCTTCAGAAAACTGCAGCGGCTCTACGTGAGTGTGTGTGTGTGTGTATTACATAATGCAGTACAAGAAAAACTACGCTGTGGGGTTTAAATACTGCATGATGCCTGAGACAGTGCTGGTCCTTTTTACTGTTTCACTCAGTCACCGGTGCAGGAAAACACACCCTCGACCTGCCTTGTTCTTCATTTTGCTTATAAATTCCTTATTGTGTTAAAAATATGTAACCTTTTGTTGTTTTATTTGAATATATTAACTTGCAATATGATTACAGGTATGTGGAAAAGTGTTTAGCGTAGGTAGACGGGTTGAAGATAGTAGAAATAGTTTGGTTTTTTATAGAAATGGGAGTCTGTAGCGTGCAGGTGGACTCACCTGCCAAACACATGGATTTGGATTCGTTGCAGCAATAAGTGCTTCTGTGAGGCGCTGGGAAACATGTTGACACACAATCACACACAGACAGGAAAACGTGCATTTTTTTGGGCTGTATTCTAAATCAAAAAGGTGCTAGATGTACAACAGAACCATTTTTGTTTGTTTTTATCTTTCTGCATGTTTCTTAAAGTTCCCACGAAATGCAAAAGCAGTTTAAGCATCCATTTCGAGCGCTGACTGGATATTAACATGGATACCAAAAGTGTTCACTTACTGTGAAGCCAGAAGATTTAGAGCTCCCTCTGCTGACCAGTTGCAGTAAGACTCCTAAAGCCTGCCAACACACCAACATGAGAGTCACTGAACTGTACCCACTTGAGGGTTTTAAGACTTATACTGGTCGGTGAAATGCCTATCTTGGAGGATATAAAGTGATGTTGTCCATGTTATATACAGCCAGTGCTTTCAACTTGCACTGATTGGCACCCATATGCCAATATCTGACCCAGCTCTAAAGAAATGAGTTGTTGTGTAGATGTTTTAATGGTACTTTTAATTATTTTTTTAAGTAATGAACCACTTTTTAAACTTCCTTCTTATTCTTTTTGCAGTTTCATGGGAACTTTAATGTACAATCATCGACACTGCAAAAGCTTGAATCCTAGAAAATGTATTTGCTTCATTTCTTGCCAAAATATCTCACCATACTCAGTTTGAGACACATTCAGGAGACAAGTCCATTTACTAGTTCTTATATTGAACCTTACAACAAGATGAAACAGGCCTATGGTAAGGCCTTTGTCTGCTTATAATGGGTATAAACATCTACCAGACCAATATCTCCTTTAAAATGAGACATTTGGAAGAGAGATGAGACTCTTAGCAAGTCTTTGCAGTGACATCAAACATGAGAGCTGTTTCTTTCACTGCAGTTCCAAAGAACCAATCAACACACTGATTTACCGACTCTTTTCGGTTTATTTCACACCAGTTTTGTGCTTTTTCTGCACCCTTAAGTGAATCTATAATAGCAGCTCTGGGAAACTTGAATTCACCTCTAACAGTAGTCTCTATTTAACAGACATAAAGGGAGATTAATTAAAGGTCGCAGGCTAATAGAGGTCCCGACCTTCAGCTTCTAAGATGATATAGATTCTTTGATTTCAAAATAAAAGTCCCAAACAGAAGCTCAGTGTGAAGGTTTTAATACAGGGAGATGTTAACAACAGCAGCAGATTCAAACGCCAAACAAAGAAGCTCCTCCTCCTGACAGTAGCTCACAGAGGCACTTCCAAAGACAGCCATGACCCTCAGAGTGCCTCTTTATGTGAACAGATGACGGGCGGAGAGCACCCCACCCCTCTTTTCTCTCTATCTATCCACTATTCCATCACTTTCATCCCTCCAACCATCTGCAAAATCATCCTGATATGTTTCCTGACAGCTGAGAGACAAGCCTCTGCTCCTAGCGAATGACTTCAGTGAGGATGAATGGCACATGTTGCACTTTAGCCCCTGTGGAAATGGACCTCAGCTACGTTTTTTCTGAACGGCCTTCCCTCTCTGTAACCGAACTTTGGTGCACGATGCAAAGAATGTAAACTTTAGAGCTTCAATGTAGATTTTTAACCCATGGAAACAGAAAGATGCTGTTATTTTTTATATTCACAGACTAAGAAAATCTATTCCATCATTTGTTTGTTTTATATTTTCGCCTTTTTGTGCACAGAGGACAAGGCAGAGGTTTGTCTCTCAGCTTGTAAGCCAGGACATCATCCCAACTTTAGCCATCGGTGGTGCATCACAAGAGTTTATTTTACAAGTATCCTGGAGCAAAGAAAACGCTGCAGTCCTCACTTATTTGAACGTGTTTAATGAGAAGATGAATGTGAAGGTGCTCATTTCAAGTGCAAAAAGGTGTATTGTGATGCAGGTATCACAAAGAAAACAAAGGGGATCGCATATTAAAACAAACGTTCCTCAATGCACATTTATCAGACAGCTGTGCTGATTTCCAAACACAGTATTATTTCTATATAAAAAGTAAAGTTTTGGACATGTATTCAAGTTTTGAATGAGGTCTCTGACCAAAACTTTGGGGTTTTAATGAGCTGCAGAGATGTTTTGCAGAAATTCTTCACTTTCTTTTGCATTTTTTGATCCAATTTTTTGAAAATTTTGTAATCCAAAAGTGCAAACTGGTGAAACAAGAGGAGATATCCGTAATTGGACTGAAACAGAAACAGAGACAACAATGGGCTGAGGGTACTATTGATTTCAGTGTAAATAGTTCCTGCAAGGGTGTATCCAGACTTTAATAAGGTGATCAAACTATGAAACTGTTTAAATGGATATTTTCCATACACAAGTGTTGCACTTGAGGGATGCAAAAGTCATATATTGTGCAGAAAAGTAAACTTTTTGTGTTCGCTGTAGGCAGCCTTATTCACATGAACATTCTTGCAAAACTCATGCAAATAACTGAGCTCTACAGAGTGAATCTGGCTGTGTGGCGGAGTGTCTTGGGGCTCATAATGCAGGTGCAGATTCACTCTGATGCAGCACTTTGCTCCAGAAAACTATAAATGTGGGAAAAGTTTACATTGATTTTCCATTTTCCTGGTAACCCATCCTGAACTTCAAAATGAAATCAGCTCATTTACAGACAAAGCTGCAAACCTCTGTAAATCAAAAGCACATGTAACACAGATTTGTCATATGGGGATGATTTACCAGGTCAATCCCTCTTTTCCTTTCAACAGAAACTTATCAGCACTTTCCTTCACTGCTTTACCTTAAACATCATCACCTTCCCTGTGTCACTCTTACCTCCTATGACAGGAAATCTACACTAGTTTGATTATTGATAGATGCATTGGTTGTGTTGAAAGGTTGTGTGTGATGACGGGTGATGGGGTTTGGAGCTGGCACACAGGCGCCTTGTTTTCCTCTTTTGGCATGAACCTTTTTTTTTTTTGTATTTTTTCTACCTATTGTGCTCCAGTTCAGTTTGACTTTGTCTTTTATTATACTTTATTTCCTCTGATGTTTACGATGAATGTGTATTTCATGTTCTTATACTGTACATTTGTTTTGTTTTTGTTTGTATTGTACCACGGTATAGCCATTGTCATTGAAATTTAAAGTCATGTTGTTTCAACTGAAAGAAAAAAAAAAAGCAGATCAGAATATGAAGCAAAATAAACACGATAATTTGTATAGATATGTGTGCTTCTTTTATTTCAAACACTCATCGTGAAAATTTTTGTCAAACCTCAAGCCTTAACTCTCAACCCTTACATCAAGTGTGAAGGTGTGATGCCCGATTTTTTCAAAGGTTGAATTGAGTTGGGGCGGCACAGTGGTGTAGTGGTTAGCACTGTCTCCTAACAGCAAGAAGGTCCTGGATTTGAATCCACGTCAGGGCATTTCTGTGTGGAGTTTGCATGTTCTCCCTGTGTCTGCATGGGTTTACTCTGGGTACTCTGGTTTCTACCCACATCCCAAAAACATGCAGAAGTGGGGTTAGGTGAGTTGTCCACTTTCAAATTGCCCATAGATGTGAGTGTGGATGGTTGTTCGTCTCTCTATGTCAGCCCTGCAATGAACTGGCAACTTGTCCAGGGTGTCCCCTGCCTTCGCCCAAAGATGCTGGGATAGGCTCCAGCCCTCCTCCCGTGACCCTTAACGGAAATAAGCGGTAGAAAATGGATGGATGTATAAATTGAGTTGAGATTTTTGTATTTTTGAAGGCAATACTTGATCAGAACAGCAGGGGGCAGTCTTTCAATAACAAAATCAGTGAATGTGCAGTATTTATACATAAGAGTGAACTAGGAGGGAGTTTATGGGGAACATGGGCAGCCACAGTTTTCTTAGCACCGTTTTGATAATAAATAAATAGAAATAGAAAAAAAAGAGGAAAATCCCTGCTGATCTCAGTCCAAACCGTCTGAATCATCTCATAAACTGGTTCAACCAGAGTCAACAGTTTCTCCCTGAACTGGTTTGACCACAGTCAGGCGTTCACACACTTTCACACAGACACACACACACACACACACACACACACACACACACACACACACACACACACACACACACACACACACTGCTTAGCAGGCTACTCCACCCTCTGGTGAAAGAAAGAGATGTGTTCTGTAGACTATTTATAATCAAAATGATGTTCTATGCACTGTAATGATTAGTTTCAAAGTCAACAAAAGTTAACTGCTATGGTCTCATTTTTTCACGTCTCACTTTGTAAAAAGAGATCAAGTTAAGTTTTTTTCCATAATGCAACACGTGAAGTTGCACACTGTACTCGCCATGAAATTATTCAGTCTTCTCATGAAATCAACTTTGTTATGTATCAAATAACACGAAAATGAATCTGCTTTTCCTTTTATAAACACAAAATAAAATAAAAAACATTTGTTAAAGTTTAAGTTGAGTTTTTAATAGCAATAATCTTATCATGTAGGAAATTGGAACAGACACTTGTTTCCTAGCTGCACTTGAACGCCACATCCAGTTACCTGAAACTAAAGGTGGGAGTCTCCTCCTCCTCTGGACGCCGCGCCCCTTCACTCACACACGGCATCTTCCAGGAAGGAAACCCCGGACTGAAAAGCGATCAGAGCCGGTGAATGAGCGGAGTCTCTCAGCTGTAAAGAGGATTTTCCCGAGGTTTTTAAGTTCTCTTTTATGTCGGAGTGACAGACAACATGCTGATCAAAGAGTTGTAAGTAAATTAACTTTCTTCTGCCGGTGTTTATTATAGAGATCCAAACGTTGCTAGGCTAGTGTGTTTCACCACTCAGCCGGGTTGAACTTCATACACACTTGTATCAAGTTAAAAGTTTGCTCGCTTGTTTGCTGAAATTTGTACATACTAGGTTTATTTAGCTACTATATGTCATTTTTAGTTATTTCGGCATCGATAAGTTAAGCTTTAAGATGATTAAAACATCGGTAAAACTTCAGTGAAGGTTTTAGTGCGGTTGTTTAGGATGAACTAATTGCTCTCACTACCGTGTAATTTGCTTGGAGGAGGGAGGTTGAGGGTGCGGCGACACACCACTTAAAGTTAGAAAAACTCAAGATTATATTCGTTATATGAAACATTTATGGGAGCTGAATAAGAGCTTTACTTTCAATTGCTTTGAAAGTATATGGATTTGTACTTCCAAGGGCGCGAGTGCGAATGTATGATGTAAGCAACCTAAAATTAGAACTTTTTTGAATGGGGTTTGGTTTGTAAGAGTTTTAAAGGAAAAAACTGTACGTTTCCCCTACAGGACTTGATTGAAAGAAGTGAATGAATGAGCCCTTTCACCTGTACAATCTTATTACTCCCAAGCCAGGCGCTTTTATGACTCTCATGTCATATGCACATCATTGCTTGAACAACATTCAGTAGCTGGCTGTCATCTGATCATGGTGCAAAGTGCACTAAAAGGGTCAGCCATGTTTAATAAGCATGCTAAGAGGATCAACTTGAGAATGCAGAAATCCTGCTTGCAAATTTAGAGAAACTGGCATATTTTAGCTCTACAATAGGGCCAGAACCTGAAAGCTATGCAATGTTTCCACCTATGTGTGAGTGTATGCATATTTTTCACCAAACAATCCATCAAGTTCATGCCAGGCGGGCTCCTCTGTCACTCTGATCTGTTCTTATGAAATATTCAGGCCCTGCTAGACTAGCAACAGGTGGTGATTAATTGGCTATTGTGACAAGGCACACCAGAGAAGGATACTCAAAAAGGATACACACGCAGCATTTCCACATCAGGCTCCAGGGTTATTTGTCGTCTCATGATGGTTTTATAATTTCCTCTTCCTCTTATTTATGTTCCCATGATAAGCTGACACTCGATTAGATTTAACTGTTTTTACACAGATTTTTATGCAGCACAGATTGTGAATTAATCATGTACTTGTGATGAGATGATGGGGTTTCTTTTTTACTTATTAAAGCTGGTATGAGCTTACTGCTGCTGCTTTCATTTTGAAAACATTTTGAAAGAATAACTTTGACTTCTGTAAGTCCCCAACTTTGTCAGTTCATTAAAAATCAGCAGGGGTGCAAGATATCATCAGCATGATAGAATTGTTTGCAGACATTAGCCAAAAAAGATTCTGATATGAAAACTTGTGCTGATGTAATTGTCAGGCTAAAAAGTTACACATAAATTATGTGTACCTGTTGAGAGTTTCACATGCTATATTGAAGTATTGCAAACAGATGAGGGAAAATAGACGGTGAATCAATAATGGCCAAAGAGAGTTTGAAAACTTCTGCAAAAAATGCAATACTGTGCACAAATAACTTGAAGTGACTCTTTATTATAGTATCCAATGACAGGGCAAAATATGGACAGGCCCATGGCTCCATAAATCTGCAGAATAATCTGAGATCTGCATTTATCCAGCTGTGCTGCAGTGGTATTTAGTTTTCTTTTTGATGAACTGAAAAAGATCGTAGAATTTTTTAAAAATGTGATATAATTAAGCAGAAACCCACTTTGATTTTTAACAGTTAATTAAAACTCCAGGTATTTGGGACACTTAAGTTCATACAGAAGTCCTGGATCATACCAGGAGAAGGTCAAGGTTCTGTCCCGTGTTAGCACACTGACATGCACTTCCTCTGTTCTCTTATTGCTTTATTTTGTATTGTGTATCTGCTTTGAGTGTGAATCTCATGTATTTTCTTCTTCTCTTTCTAGCCGGATTGTCCTGCCTATTTCAGTGGAGGAGGTAAGGACTCAACTGTTTCTTTGAATTGGTTTGGGACGATAATTTGTGGTGCCATTTATATTCACATTTACTCGGATTATTCATAAAAAACAGACATGTTGGCAACAACATAACAACGAATCCTTTCATATTGAATTGTATTACATCGCATCATATGGAATCGCATCGCATCACTTCATATTGCATTGTATCGCATCATATCGTCATCTTGCAAATCTGTTTTTGGCATCTCAGCAGATCTCAGATGTAAGAACTCAGGGATTTTCTGATAACTGAGAAATTGTTATAAAACTGTTGAGGTGTTGTGTAAGTTAAGTAAGACATCTGTTGAAATATCACTGTAGTATCTTTAAAACCAAAATATCACTATTTGGTTTTGAAAGAAGAAACAAGTAAACTCAAAGTCCCCACTGTTTTAGGTTGCACTGCTGTGAATTGATACATATAATACTGTAACACTGTAAGGAAATATTGCTGAATGAATTTGTGCTTGAAGTTCAAGTTTCCCACCTTTTTCAGATTTTTACTTCATGCAAAACCATCAGGGTTTACTCTCCTTCATTCTGAGCTTCCATTTTCTCACCCTGTTGGGTCATTAATCCGAATTCTTCTTGCAACACTGTACTCTTTGTCGTTTCCAATGCCTTACTCAACTTAAAAGGCCTGTGTTTCACTAAACTACGTAATAAGCGTTTGCTGTGTGACCGGATTTTCCTCTTATCCCTTTCAGTGTGAATCTGGATTCTTGTGTAAGTTGAGTGTCACAGCTCTGAGCTCAAGCAGGATTAAATCAGAGTGCAGTTTGTACTTGGTGAAAACACTCCACACGTGCAAGTGGGAATTTACTACATTTGGACACCGAGTTAGTGATTTTTTGATGATTTTTGAAATATTTGTGACCTGCTGATTATTTATTAATGATATTTAAGTAGCTTTCTAGAACTGCTGAATGCGTCTTTGTGGAGACGTAAAGAGAGAGTGTGCTATCTAAAATCAGATCCTTTAACCCATCTGCAAGCAATGGTTTAGGATTTACATCAGCATCACTCACCTCTGTGAGGAGATTTCTGCATGTTTTATAGGTATTTGGGGATGTTTAGGTTTTGATATTTTAGAAAATTGCTGTTCACACTTGCACATCCCAGCAATGGATTTGAGATACTGGTTTAGGTGAGAGGTGGTGGGGGCTGGGTAAAACGTGCAGAGGGGGGCGAGGAGGAGGATGAGGAGTTTTAGGATTTCATCATCTGCAGTACATAACATTATTAAAAGATTTAGACAATCTGTAGAAATCTGTACAAAAGGTGCAAGACTGGTAACTGATACTTGCTGGTGTTACATTTCATTAAACAGATAAGACTCTGCAGTGGAAATCACAGCAACCCTCCCAAAAATCATTGTCTGTGAACACAGTTGCGGGTTAAAGCTGCTCAATTATTGCTGTTGGTCATTTTTGAGCCTCTGTCAAGGAGCCTGTTGTAAAATTAGACAGTTGTATGGGGTTAAACATGCCTCCTGTCCCGCTTTACTTTGGTGGCAAGCCATCAGGTGAGCACCCAAAATTTGTGGTTGTTGACGAGTAAGACAGTTGCTATGTACAACACTGTCTCTGTCTTTTATTTTTCCATCTACAGTGTAGATCCATAAATCCTTGATCATCTGCTCAGTGCGCCTTTGCTTGACCATGTCCTCCATTTTTGTAGAATAACATACCTTAAGTACTAAGGTTAAGATTGAGGTGCATGGATTGTGAGAGCGCTCTCTGCTGGATCATACAGAAAGCTACTTCAGGCGGCATGGTGTGCTGCTCAACTGCATTATTATGAGTTCAAATGGCTCATAACAGTTTGAATATGAACTTTTTTCCAGAGCTTGAATGAATTTAAGGTTCGAATCTTTGTTAAAAGTGACAGCCTAACTGATGACTTGCTTGAGCCCATTTGAAATGGACTGAGGTGAAGTGGAAAACTCATTCTCCTCTCTAAAGACTAAAGGGACCACTTGGGTTGTTATTAGTACATGAAAGCCAGCATTCCCGACAGTATAGGGATGCAAAGGTGCCCATGGCATGTCTAATTTACACATGATGGATGTAACCATTGATACGAAACAATATATCCAGGTTCTGGAGCGATTTGTAAATATCTTTTAACACATGGAACCTAATTACTGGACAACCTTTTTGTCAAATACGCTCAAACTGAAATGGACAGAGTGTTAGCTGTCAGGGCTCCAGAGAGATCTTCAGGAGGGGATCCGGGTTTTGTTTATGTCGATTTTATTATGCTCCAATTTTTGTTATTTTTTCATTTAACAATTCCAACAGCAACACTTGTGGAGAGGCTATGCTGTGGACTCTAGGAGTGTTGGAGTCAGTCTGGTAGTTGCCAACATGTGTCTGAAATGCACCATAAGATTTAGACTCAGTTCACTTATGTTGAAGTGAAGACAACAACAACAAGAAGAAGAAGAAGCCCTTCACTTACACTCCATTCCTTGACTGTCCCATTTGACAGCGTGATGTGACTCAGCAATTTCTGACAGACTTGACGGTTGGAGTTCTTCGTCTCAACATGTTTGGTCCATTGTTGATGACCATCTTCAATCAGGTTCAACCTGTTGCTAATTTAGATCTGAACGTCATGTTCCCACCCTGGATCGGGCTTGTAAAAGGCACGCATCACATCAGAGTGTATTCCTCACAAAGAAAACACTCTGGTTGTACACGAAGAGTCACATTCCTGAGCTCCTGCTCATAGTGGTACGGCAGAGCATCCCCAACTACCTAAGTAGGTTAGTGGCCTGCAGCAGAGCTGTAGGAGAGGGCCCGGCTCTCAGATTTTCTCCCACAGATCGAAGCAGAAGTGTCAAATCAGATCATTAGAGATGTGCTGATATATCAGCTGAGTATCAGTGTCTGTGAACACTCACTCTGCCGACAGTTCCCAGCCTGTTTGCACTTACCAACAACTAAAAATTCCTTACTGAGTTTGTGATTATAAAGAAACTGGAGATTCTTTTAGAGTGACTTTTTCTGTGGCTGAAGGTTGAATTACATTTGATAAACTCATGTAATGGAGTTTTTCTCATTCAAAGATGTGTGACGATGGCCTGGATGTTGTCATGTTGCTTTTGCTAACTTCCTGTCACCAGTACAGCTTACAACGCTTACTACAACAGAAGCTACTATCTGTCCTTGTTTCAATTCAGAACTGTAACATGGCCAACTCGGTTCAGTTCCAGCTCCGACTTCTGAGGTACATAGAATAAAAATAACCTTATTTAAGCAGCAAAGGGAAATTCAATTGTCTATAGTCTCATTTGTCATGTCTCAAAAAGTCATCCACTATTTATAGAAGAATTATAGAGTCTGATGTCTGTGGGTACAAAAGATCTTCTGAGTAAGAGGAACAAGATGTTACTCTTGGTTTAACAATAGTTTTTCAAAATAAAAGCTTCGGCTAGGTAGCTGTAGTTAAAACCTTGTTCACATTCGTTTAAGTTGGATCCATTACAGCTTTTTTAATCATAACAAAATAACCCTCAGTTACTCCATCCACATTGATATTTTAACTGCATGCCCTGATCCAACATTACGTGGCCCATCATTTGGGTAACTACAATGTTTCCTCTGTGTGTGTATTTGTGTGTTTAGAGGGAGTGTGTTGTCCCTGCCCGGCCCAGGCTGGCTGGCTGGCTGGGGCACCAGTCGTCGTGAGTCACTCTTTCCAGTGTCACAACACTTTTGCCTGGCTCAGGGCGGGTTTGAACTTCAGGGGTCGGAAGAAGAGGAAGAGAAAACGTGTACAAAAGGCTTAGTCTGCTGTTTTTTTGTATCTAGGCGCTGGATTCTGCTGTGTCTGGAGTGTGCGTAAAGGAAAAGGGTTAACTTGCGGTCATGTGGTAATGGTTAACTGAGGTCATGCAGAGTGACTCTTCAGGGGTTTTGGACTTGTCTTTAAATACTGTTCAGTCCCTCTTGGGTTGTTTATATGGTTTTATAATCTGTTCAGCATTAGTTGGCACAATGATAGGTCTGTTTTCCCTCCAGTGCTTAAGTTCTTTGGTGGCCAGACCTTTAAGTTTGAATTATGAAGATTGCATTCTGTATAACAACCAGCAGGGGGCACTGGTTCAGCTCATTAAATGAATCTTGCATGTGGTCCTCTGAACAGGTTTGACTCACTCCCTCAGCCCTTTGCTGCACGTCACTTCCCACTTCTGCTTCTCTGCCTCTGACATTATCAACTGTCCTTTACTGTCAACACAGACATGAAAAAAGATATGAGTGACCTGTTTGAAAAGCTGCAAATGTCCATGGGTGATGAATCAAACCTAAATCACATATACAAGTTGAACCCTCAGTCCATTTATATTCACATAAAGCTCCTTCAAAGTAAGTCCAGCAGCATCGTGGTGCTTTAGCGATCAAAAACTTCAACTGCAAGACAAAGAAGGTTCCCACCTTGAGTGGAAAATGACCACCAATGACCGTAGCGTGACCTCAAGTGCCACACTCCAGGTCATGTGTCAACAAGCTCATCCTCTTATGCCAGTGCCAGTACGAGTCAAAGATCATTCATTTCCTACCACGCTGAGAGGCCGAGTCAAGAGCAATGAATTATTAGATTATCTCTCTCAGCTTCTCTGCCCTGAGGTGATTGCTGACAAGTTTTCACTGGTGCAGACACTTTTTTCTTATTGTCCTGAAACTCAGGGAGCTCCAGTGTGACTGTTTTTAAAATTGAACAGTTAAAGTGGTAGCATTGGGCTGCCCCGTTCATCAATGTTTCTTTACAAGCATTGCAAATAGCTGGTTTTATGTTTTTAGCCTTGTTATGAGCTGTATATTAAAGTGATCCAATAACAGTTTTTCAAAGGCTGATACTGATAATCAGAGAAAAGTTAGACCAATCATCGATATTTAGTACCAATATCACAAAGTTGTTTTTTGCTTTAATTTACAGCAGTTTCAAATATTAACAAACGGGAAAAAAGCTGCTGAACCTAATATCACCACAAATGAATTTTGGAATGTTTGTTCAGCCTTCTTAAATTATTAAGGAGGAGATCAAATTACAAAGATTAGAGAGATTTGAGTTTTAGGAGAAATCGTTTCATGCACATTAAAACCAAATATTTCTTGTCATCTTAGCTAGTAACTTAAATAGATTTTTAATGATCTTAGAAAACATACTTGTGGCTTTTGAGGGATGATGCTAACAAGATGGCGACTGGTAAAAATTGGATTAATCAGCCATCCGAGTAACCCATCTATTTCTAGTGTATACTGGTGCTGTTGGACCAATTGATGGCAACTGAAATAACCAGTGCTGGCCAAAGTCTGTCCTCATAAGGCAAAGTTATGTAAATAATGTCTGCAGACAATAAAGGCAGCTTTGTCAGTGTGGCTGCTGTTGGGTAATGTCTACAGATTTTTCTAATCCTAATTGACAGCATATCAAATATGGAGGAGTTACTGTCTGTTGAGAGGGTCAACTCTAAAATCACAACTGTATTCTCCTTTTCTGCCTTCAGTACCAAGTGGGTCAGCTGTATGCTGTAGCAGAGGCCAGTAAAAACGAGACAGGTGGAGGAGAAGGTGTGGAGGTGATAGAGAACAGGCCCTACGAGGAAGATGGAGAGAAAGGACAGTACACACACAAGATCTACCATCTGAAGAGGTAAGCTGCCGAGCTCTGCTTCAACACCTGGTCAAGACATCCAGGAATCATTGAGGTGTAAATCTGATTACTTGTGCAGAGACAGTTTGAGGAAACAACACAAATCTTGTGTCTAATGAGGAGTTTTTCTTTTGTTTCTCTTCAGTAAAGTTCCATCCATCCTGAGTAAGGTCGCTCCTGAAGGATCTCTTCGTGTTCACGAGAAAGCCTGGAATGCATATCCTTACTGTCGGACCAGTGAGTACAACAACACAGCACACACACGTCACCTTTAGACCTCTGTACCCTGCTAATCCAGTACAGGGCGCTGCAGGAGCTGCAACAGAGCCGGAAATGTATCCTCTTTGATTCACATTATATAACTGGTGTTTGTTATTTGTCTCTCTTTTCTTGCTCATCCCTGATCTGACCATCCATGTTGACCTCCTCTTCTGATGCAGTCCTCACGGTAATAATTACCTCTTTTACATTCTTTGAATCCACCACATACTTCTTCTTTGAAACATTTATAATGCTCATTATTTCTGTTCACTGGCCAAAAGAGGAACTCATGAACTTGTTTATTCTGTGCATCATTCAGTCTGCTTTTGTATCTTAACCACCTGTCATTTTCTATGTTTTGCATCTGTGTTGACTGACCTCTCTTTTGTTCACAGAATGAATACATGAAAGAGAATTTTGAGATTAAGATCGAGACATGGCACAAGCCTGATATGGGGGATACAGAAAATGTAAGTCCACTGCATACTCCAAGTTTCCTTACTTGATGTATGGAGGTGTTTTACACAAGTCAAACTGGCAAGACTCCTTTAGCTGATTGATTTTGATGAGTCAGTTTGTTTGCAGAGGTCTGTGTTTAGGGCTGTATCCATGGCAACAATGTGCTGTCATGGAATAACAGACTGTTGCTGTGGAGTATTGACCAATCAGAAGCCAGTAATGAATACAGCTGTGTCATAATTTTGCTGTTCTAGTAAAATTTTCATCTATAATGTGACTTTGTTGCTGACAAAGGACGAGTTATGAATTTCATAAGTAATCTTAAGAGGTAACTCATCCGGCTGCTTGAATTTTCTTTCTGTGCTGCAGGTACATGGACTGGACAAGGGTACCTGGGACCAAGTTAAAGTAGAGGTCATTGACATTGCTGACAGAAGTGCTGTAAACCCAAAGGTAAGGGTCACTATTGCATTTGCAGAAACAAACCCAGACTCTGGGTCCCTCACTTCCCTGCACTGTTATTTTGTCGGTGATAAGAATACTTCGACAATATTAGATTCAGCTCTTTCATATGACAAAAGTAAAATCACACCAGGATTATAAAATTAAAATCCAGACAGTCGTGTTGAATTAAACCTTGACATGTTCAGATTACGTTGGCGAGTGATTAATCAGTGATATCAGTGTCCACAATCCTCTCATGGTAAATTATTTCCTCAGGAGAATTGTCCCAAACCCACTTCTGCTGTTTTTTTTGTTTCACTGTTTATCACTGAACTTGTTGCAATTCATTGTGCAGGACTACAAAGAAGACCAGGATCCAGCCATATTCAAGTCTGTGAAGACTGGACGAGGGCCTCTGGGACCAAACTGGAAGGTAAGTCCACCTCCAGTCCCCCTCTCTGTGGCTCAACTATACAAGGCTGTGAAGCATAAAAACCTGAAGACGGTGTGTTTGTAACATGTCTGTTTTTCTGTTCGTTCACAGCAAGAGATCGCTAACAGCCCCAGCTGTCCACACATGTGCGCCTATAAGCTAGTCACTGTAAAATTCAAGATGGTGATGTTGGGAAGTACTATAGAATCAATGATCCAGAAGGTAAAAAATCCTGTTTTTATTTCAAAAAATGAAATACAATGTCTTAAAGTCAAACCTTAGGGCTGAACAATCATATTTTATTCATTTAGCCTAGAATTGAGCTTCTATATTTTAGTGGACATAAACCTTGAAGTTATTTTGTATTTTAACTGTTGTCTAATCTTCCTCTGCTGTCTGTCTCACACTCATCCATTCTCTCTCTCTCTCTCTCATTCAGACGGAGAAACGCTTGTTCACTAATTTCCACAGACAACTGTTCTGCTGGATTGACAGATGGATCGAACTGTCAATGGACGACATCCGACGCATGGAAGAGGAGACAAAGAGGGAGCTGGACGAGGTGACTGATTTAATATCCTCCACACTAACACCACATTTGTGAAATTATAGCTGTATCAGTCCAGTTTGGAAGGACCTCGGACACGAAGAAGTCATGATCCTTCAAGTCTGCATGAGCAAATAGAAAAGAAGTTGAGGATTTGTCATCTACAGTACATAACTTTATTCATAAGGTTTGGAGGATCTGAGGAGATTTCTGTGCAAATCCAGTACTGGATGCACATGAACCTCCATTCAATAGATTGTGTAAAAAAACAGATATAACTCTGTAGTGGAAATCACTGCATGGTCTCAAAATCACATCCAGAAACCATTTTTGTTATCATCCATGTAAGATAGACTGCAGTGAAGGGGAAAACTTTTACTGTGACCTGGCATGGACCATGGACAGTACATGTACATCCAGATCTGAAGATGTGGCTCGTTATCAGCAGCACCTAGTTCAAAGCCAGCATCCCTGGTGGTATGAAGATGAATATGTGTCCAAGGCAAGGGTTGTTTTCCCTCTGTTAATGCTGAACAATATATACTGGTTTTAGAGCAACAAGCTGCCATCCAGACAAAGACTTCTTCAGTGAAGACCTTGCATAATATAGTGAGACAATGCCAAACCACATCCTGCTTGTATTACAACAGCATGTGTCCAAAGTAGAAGAGTCTGGTCTGCCTATTATGAACATTTGGTGCATCATGACACACACACACAAAAAAACCAACAACAAATGAGATCCCAACAAATGAACTTTCAATTGAATATCAATATTCAATACATTTTTAGTAAGCCTTCAAATAACCCATCTTAATGGAAAATAATATAGCTGAAATTGTCTTTTTAATACTGTGTAAATAATGTGTCATTTTGACTTTTCTTTCCACAGATGAGAGAGAAGGGTGAAGTAAGAGGCATGAGCGGTGAGGAAAAATGATAACAGCAGACTGCGGTGAGTCTTAGATCAATAGTTTCCCATTTTTTAATTTTAATAATCATATCTACATGTATTTTTTTTCACTTTGAACCTTTTTTCTGTTTTCCTCCTCAGGTCACACTCCGCTCAGGACAATGTGACTTCATTCAGCAGGGTCGGACACGTCTCCTGTGACACTGGACCACCAACATCTTGATAGGCATAATCAGGAGCACCACTCTTACATTTGAATAAAATCTGCTCTTAATAAGAGCTCATTGTCGTGTGTGTTTATGTACTTAATTTGAATACAACTACATCAGCTTTTAGTGTTTTTTAAGAGACAAATGTAAGTTTGGGACCCATTTGAGCTGTTTTTGCTTGTGCCTATTTGTGCAGGTCCTCTTACATTTTACTACATTAGGGAAAAGGTGTGGGTTGTCTCTAAGAGAACATTTCTGATAGCTGTTTATAGTATCATTGCATTTGTTCTTTTACTTGATTGTATACACTCCAGTTTTCAGTGATTCATTGTTAATTATATCAGTAATCATCTGCAAAAACAACAGGATCGCCTGGATCTTTTAACAGGGCTCTCTGAAAAATCTGGCAGTTTTCTGATTGTGCACATGTTTTGTCTGTTTTGTCAACTCCTGCCTCCTACAGCACTCACAGTTGTTAGATGTCAGTCTTGGTGGTTTACGTCTATTGGATCAAATACATTAAAACATCGAGATGCATAAAGTCTTACGATATTCTGGAAATCTTGTTTTGAGTGCACCTGATAAAGCACTTATATCCTAATGGCTGTAAAGGCTCAGCCTGCATCACTGTAAGTCTTGACTTATGTTTAAGGAAATGATCTGGATTTTAATGTACTAAATAATGATTGTGTAGCATATTAAAGACAATTTGTTCGTTACTTGTGTGCATTTACTGTTTTTAATTTCTGCTGCAAAATATGAAAGAAAAGATCCCATCTCTCTCAACGGTAGCTTTGAGCCCATTTGACATTTTCTTTTCTTCTTGTATTTTTATTTATTATTTTAAATCTATTTTGGTTAATGTTGCTTGATTCCAGTCATAAAAACAAGTACAAGTACTGAATAAGAGTCTCTTTTGTGCAAGGAAAAATCATTCACAGCACAAAAGGACAAATCTAAAATGCTTAATTCATGAGGTGAAATAGAGAAGGTTTGAGATGTAATGGGTGAAATACTGTGATTTTTTCCAGACATAAATTTGAATTATGAGTTTAGTTGTCAAAAGATGATGCAATAAGACTTGATAATGAGTTATATCTGAAATGAGTGAAAGCTATTATGATAGAAAGTCTGAAGTTATATGTAAAAAAAATTAACTACAGTAACTAATATGAAAAAAAGTTCAACCTTGAGAAGCAAGTATCAAATATTATACATGTATGACAGTCATAACAGAGAAGCAAGATTAAAATAACTAAGATGAGATGGAGTCAGCTCTGAGGGAAAAGAACTGAAACAAACAATATGAAGTACCATTAGAAGTATACACTTTTTATACTATTATCTACTTAAGACTTCTAGATTCGGGTTCTATAAGTAAGGTCCAGATTATGACCTGGATTCATTATAGATTCCTTTATTTTGTTGTCTATCCCAGTTTCAAGATTGGATCAATCTGATCGCTTTAATCCAATCAGATCATTTTTAGCAGCTGGGTACAAGATTTCATTCAACTCTCTGAAACCCAGCCCAACTTTATTGGGTGAATTCTAGCAGATGACCACCAGGGGGAGACGAAGAGGCGGGAGAGGTCTTTCTGCAAGATTCAGCAACAGCGGCATCCTGAGGATCTTCGAGTGATAAGAGCAGGAAAAAAAGAAATAAATAAAACACTGATAGAATAAATTAATGATGTATTAAAAAAGTGAAACAAAAATATATAAAAATTAAATTGATATATTTAAATTGAAATAATGAAATTAAATGAGAAATACAGCGACATAAAAATATATCACATAAATTGAATTAAATACAATAGAATGAAATAAACTTAAATGAAATGAAATAAAACAAGATTCAAGTTTTCATTAATAAATAAAATGATACATGAAATACAGAGCAATAAAACACAATGAAATGAAAAGAAATAGAAATTATATCATGACATAGAGTAAAATAAAATAAAACTAGAAAAATTGCATTTCCTTGCAGAAAATGCCTGGAAATGCTGAGTGCTGAAAGCTGAAAAAGTAATGCAAAACTGCCAATAAAAAATGGAGGAAGGTATGAATGGAAAAACTGTTGAAAAGGTGTAGTAGAAGAAGAAGAAATGGTAATGGTTGGAGGGGTGCTCGCCTGGGGAGTAATTTAGTCTAGAACCGCCACTGCTGAATATTGTGATATTCGTATGTAAACCGGATTGAATATTCACAGAATTTTAAGGATGTGAGAGCATTAGATAAACAGGTCATTTTGAATGAGAGTTTCCTTTAGTAAATATTAACTTCATCGTGTGTGGCTATTTATGTACTGGATATTAAATGCGGTTTTAGCTAAGTTAATTCGGCCAGATGGAGGGTCAAACACGTACCAAACGCGCTCATCGGATAAGATATAGATCAGAATATATCGAAATAGATGTAAATATATGTGCTGACTCAGATAGTTGAACTGAATGGTGGTTGTTGTTGACTATTTAATGCACTGAAATGTGCCTGACACCGTGGAAACCTGCCTGTGAAGCATCGGTAATGTATGGGCCCTGCTCCGCCGGGGTGCGCCACCGGCGGTCCCGAAAATAGAGCCTTCTGTGAGAGCAAAATAAAACTTTTTAATGAAATTAAGGCTTCATTTTTGACCTCTGCGTTAACCTCTCCTGTGAGCGTCGACGCTGACGTGTCCTGAGCAAACACCTTTACGTTCCACGGTTGCCATGGTTTGTCTAAAATGTGCATCATTTTTAAAAACAAACATTTGATGTTAATCAAAACTCTGAACGGCCACGCATTTCAAAGCGCTCTTGGATATTCCCACAAAAGCAGGATTTACAGCGACAAAAACCTTCTTCTACAGGCAACTTTCTTTCTCCAGGACCCCGACGAAAGACTTAAGACAGGACTTCTTCAAAAAAGTGAGAATTGAACAGTTTTGATAAAATTGTGTCCAACATTTAGCTAAACTGAACTGACCGTTACCGATGCTATCATGAACAGAACATGACCAATGTTAGCTTTAACCTTGAGATTTTGTCATTTTATGAATAAAATAATAACCAAAGTCTACAGAAGTAAACCCAAAACTGCTGCAGGCACATGTTTTAACCAAATGAAATGATTTCTTGAATGATTTGTGGTACAGTTTTTGACATATGTATCCTGCAGCCATTTTAGTTTCTCAAATAAACATATATTTGACAGAAAAAAACAAACAAAAAACACATAACTTGCCAAATACAGTGTGTTTAGTACAACAAAGTGCAATTTTATACTAATTGAATGCTATTTTTGGTATATTTTTTAGTAAAATCAGTATTTTCTCAGTACAAAATGAACAGTTTTTCAGTTGCTACATAAACATTTAGAGGTTGTTTTGTTTTAAATCCAGTCAAACCCACTGACCAGTCCTACATTTCCCAGCAGCCACAGCTGAACTATTTTTAAGTTAGAATTTCTTTTAAAACAAAGTCCATTAAAGTACTTTTATTTGACAGGACCAACACAAGACCAGAGACCAGAGACCAGACACCAGGTACCAGGTCCAGGACAGGACTTCCTCAGGGATGAAAAGTGAGAATTTTGGACTTTTTTAAAGCCCCATTGAGTGAAGAAAAGTATAAATGATGTGAACCATTGAGCATATAAAAGCAAATTGTTAACATTTGCCAAACTGTTAAATTATAATTCTTAAATGATGAAAATAATTTCAATAAAATCCCCTTGAAATGTTGGATGATCAGTCAAGTATGGTCAGGAAGATGTACTTCAAACAAGCTTACACAATAGGCTACATATTTTTAACTTTGTAATTAAGGTCAAAGGCAACCTGATGAGTGCACGCTCACTAACATTTTTTTATTGATTATTTAATTTGACATATTATTGATCTTGAAAATATAAGATTATATTAGAGAGTGACTGTTAGCTGTTTCAAAGGCAGAAACTCACACCCTAAAGAAGTTTAAAAAGTTTGTTTATGCTTTTGCCTGCAGATGGAGCAGCGCTTCACCTGGACTGCAGCTCTCCTCCCGGTACCCGGTCGGCCCGGCAGCCCTCGGCTCGTCCTCCGGAGGGTCCCTCGTCCTCCGGAGGGTCCCTCCAGCAGCAGCTCTTCACCTGCCAGTCCCCCTGGCAGTCCCGTAAGACCACACACACAGTTTCCATCCAATACAACTGATGTGGCCATGAAGGAGCAACGCCGCAAGACCCTTGCGGCTCTCAGTGAGGTGGTGAAAGCCCGTCCTCCTAAGAGGGCATCCACTGAGGCTCCTGAAGCAAGCCCATCAAAGTTACCGTGTATTTCGTTTAACGTGTGGTCTGAAGATCTTCCAGGGTGTTCTGCAGAAGACGGTGTGGAGTCCAGGCCAGGTGTGCAGGTGGGGTACCCCGAACCAGCTGCGACCGCCAGACCAGCTGCTCCACAGAGGTGCCCAAGGAGAGTAGCTCGGGTCTCCAGGGCTGCCCCAGGACGGGGCCTTCCGAAGGCAGCTCTGCCCCCCAGTGCTGCTCCAGGACCTGGTTCTCTGAAAGCAGCTCCACCCCCCAGTGCTGCTTCAGGTCCAGGTTCTCCCCGTGCAGCACTGGTTGGCACTGCTGCTCGAGGACAGGGCCCTCCAGAGGCAGCTCAGGCGCCCAGTGCTCCTCCAAGACTGGGTCCTCTCCAGCCGGCTGAGCCTCGCCCACTGTGGGACATCCCTGAACCAGAGTGGGCGAGAGAGGTAAGATTGTACATGGAGGCGAGAGAGGAGTGGTTTGAGAGCTGGTGGAGGAAGAAACCAGCTCTCAAACGAAAACGTAAGTATAGAGGTAAGTAGTTTCACTCTTTTAGTGTATGAAACTAAAATTTTCCTTATTAAAGTCAAACTTGATTTGTAAAGAGGTCTTCAGGTTATTTGAGTTGTAATATTGTGGTGGCTTTACTGTGTTTAGTGTTTTAGTTGTCAAAAGTTTAAAAAAAAAAAACGTGTGTGTCTGTGAAGGGGGAGATTAGTTTTTAGTTTAGTTAGTTTGATGGGGGAGACAAGGCATTAAAGTGGACTCAGGAAAACTAAAGCAGGTAAGAGGTCAAAGGTGACGAGGAGTTACAACAAAGGAGAACAGAGGTAAGGAGGTGAGTGGTATTCATTCTATTTAAAAGGTAAGTGTTTAATATTTGATAACATACTGCAGAATATTTAGCCTATGTTTGAGTTTTTTTGTGAAGATTTTAACTGTGTTTATTTTTCAGGGAAGGACGAAGCAAAGAGCAGAGGAGGGGAGAGGAGAAGGGGAGGTGAGGAGGAGGTGAAGGAGAGGAGGTGGGAGGGCCAAAGATTTCTATTGTCATTTTAAAAGGTACTAATTGATACTGGTTTACTTCATCATGATTTGGTTGATGCAAACCTCAGTTGTTTGCGTCACATATTTTTTTTCTGGTACTTATACTTTCCTTGGTTTAACTTTACAGACAGAGACAGAAAAGAGAAGAGAGGAGAGGAAAGGACGGGAAATCAGAGGAGAGGAGGAGGTGAAGGAGAGGAGGTGGGAGGGCAAAAGGTTTTAAACTGTCACAGGAACAGGTACATAACAATAGTGGTTTACCATTGTTCCACTAGTTTTTTAATGTCTTCTGTTTTTCCTCTCTTTTTGCATTTTTTACTTTAACTTTCCTTTCGTCTGCTTTTCTTATAGAAAAAGAGGAGAGAAAAGACCTAGAGGAGAAAGGAGGAGAGAAGAGGAGAGGAGGTGGGAGGGCCAAAGTTTTTCAAATCTCACAGAAAAAAGGTTCATATCAATGTCACTCTGCATTGTTTCCACTGAATCACATGAATGGTGTTTCATCTTTGTTTTTTGTATTTATCTGAACTTTCTGTTTTTCCAAATTTTCCTACAGAGGGAGAGAAAAGGAAGACCATGTGAAGGAGAAAGGAGAAGAACGGATGGGAAGGGACAGGAGAGGTGGTGGGAGGGCCAAAGATTTCTAAATCTCACAGAAAAAAGGTTTATATATATGTTAACCCTTTCTTATTTCCACTGAATCACATCAAAAGTTCTCACATTCAAGTTCTTCTTGTTCTTCCAATGGTGGTTCATCTTTTTATGTTTTGTTCTCCCAGTTTTTCTTCTGCAGAGAGAGAAAAGGAAGACCACGTGAAGGAGAAAGGAGAAGAACGGATGGGAACAGGCAGGAGAGGTGGTGGGAGGGCCAAAGATTTCTAAATCTCACAGAAAAAAGGTTTATATATATGTGAACCCTTTCTTATTTCCACTGAATCACATCAAAAGTTCTTCTTCCTCCAATGGTGGTTCATCTTTTTATGTTTTGTTCTCCCAGTTTTTCTTCTGCAGAGAGAGAAAAGGAAGACCACGTGAAGGAGAAAGGAGAAGAACGGAGGGGAACGGACAGGAGAGGTGGTGGGAGGGCAAAAGATTCTTAAATCTCACAGAAAAAAGGTTTATATACATGTGAACCCTTTCTTATTTCCACTGAATCACATTCAAATTCTTCTTCTTCTTCTTCCAATGGTGGTTCATCTTTTTATGTTTTGTTCTCCCAGTTTTTCTTCTGCAGAGAGAGAAAAGGAAGACCACGTGAAGGAGAAAGGAGAAGAACAGATGGGAACGGCAGGAGAGGTGGTGGGAGGGCAAAAGATTCTTAAATCTCACAGAAAAAAGGTTTATATACATGTGAACCCTTTCTTATTTCCACTGAATCACATTCAAATTCTTCTTCTTCCAATGGTGGTTCATCTTTTTATGTTTTGTTCTCCCAGTTTTTCTTCTGCAGAGAGAGAAAAGGAAGACCACGTGAAGGAGAAAGGAGAAGAACGGATGGGAACAGCAGGAGAGGTGGTGGGAGGGCCAAAGATTTCTAAATCTCACAGAAAAAAGGTTTATATACATGTGAACCCTTTCTTATTTCCACTGAATCACATTCAAATTCTTCTTCTTCTTCCAATGGTGGTTCATCTTTTTATGTTTTGTTCTCCCAGTTTTTCTTCTGCAGAGAGAGAAAAGGAAGACCACGTGAAGGAGAAAGGAGAAGAACGGATGGGAACGGCAGGAGAGGTGGTGGGAGGGCAAAAGATTCTTAAATCTCACAGAAAAAAGGTTTATATACATGTGAACCCTTTCTTATTTCCACTGAATCACATTCAAATTCTTCTTCTTCTTCCAATGGTGGTTCATCTTTTTATGTTTTGTTCTCTCAGTTTTTCTTCTGCAGAGAGAGAAAAGGAAGACCACGTGAAGGAGAAAGGAGAAGAACGGATGGGAACGGCAGGAGAGGTGGTGGGAGGGCAAAAGATTCTTAAATCTCACAGAAAAAAGGTTTATATACATGTGAACCCTTTCTTATTTCCACTGAATCACATTCAAATTCTTCTTCTTCTTCCAATGGTGGTTCATCTTTTTATGTTTTGTTCTCCCGGTTTTTCTTCTGCAGAGAGAGAAAAGGAAGACCACGTGAAGGAGAAAGGAGAAGAACGGATGGGAACGGCAGGAGAGGTGGTGGGAGGGCAAAAGATTCTTAAATCTCACAGAAAAAAGGTTTATATACATGTGAACCCTTTCTTATTTCCACTGAATCACATTCAAATTCTTCTTCTTCTTCTTCCAATGGTGGTTCATCTTTTTATGTTTTGTTCTCCCAGTTTTTCTTCTGCAGAGAGAGAAAAGGAAGACCACGTGAAGGAGAAAGGAGAAGAACGGATGGGAACAGGCAGGAGAGGTGGTGGGAGGGCCAAAGATTTCTAAATCTCACAGAAAAAAGGTTTATATATATGTTAGCCCTTTCTTATTTCCACTGAATCACATCAAAAGTTCTTCTTCCTCCAATGGTGGTTCATCTTTTTATGTTTTGTTCTCCCAGTTTTTCTTCTGCAGAGAGAGAAAAGGAAGACCACGTGAAGGAGAAAGGAGAAGAACGGAGGGGAACGGCAGGAGAGGTGGTGGGAGGGCAAAAGATTCTTAAATCTCACAGAAAAAAGGTTTATATACATGTGAACCCTTTCTTATTTCCACTGAATCACATTCAAATTCTTCTTCTTCTTCCAATGGTGGTTCATCTTTTTATGTTTTGTTCTCCCGGTTTTTCTTCTGCAGAGAGAGAAAAGGAAGACCACGTGAAGGAGAAAGGAGAAGAACGGATGGGAACGGCAGGAGAGGTGGTGGGAGGGCAAAAGATTCTTAAATCTCACAGAAAAAAGGTTTATATACATGTGAACCCTTTCTTATTTCCACTGAATCACATTCAAATTCTTCTTCTTCTTCCAATGGTGGTTCATCTTTTTATGTTTTGTTCTCCCAGTTTTTCTTCTGCAGAGAGAGAAAAGGAAGACCACGTGAAGGAGAAAGGAGAAGAACGGATGGGAACAGGCAGGAGAGGTGGTGGGAGGGCCAAAGATTTCTAAATCTCACAGAAAAAAGGTTTATATATATGTTAGCCCTTTCTTATTTCCACTGAATCACATCAAAAGTTCTTCTTCCTCCAATGGTGGTTCATCTTTTTATGTTTTGTTCTCCCAGTTTTTCTTCTGCAGAGAGAGAAAAGGAAGACCACGTGAAGGAGAAAGGAGAAGAACGGATGGGAACGGCAGGAGAGGTGGTGGGAGGGCAAAAGATTCTTAAATCTCACAGAAAAAAGGTTTATATACATGTGAACCCTTTTTTATTTCTACTGAATCACATTCAAATTCTTCTTCTTCTTCCAATGGTGGTTCATCTTTTTATGTTTTGTTCTCCCGGTTTTTCTTCTGCAGAGAGAGAAAAGGAAGACCACGTGAAGGAGAAAGGAGAAGAACGGATGGGAACGGCAGGAGAGGTGGTGGGAGGGCAAAAGATTTCTAAATCTCACAGAAAAAAGGTTTATATATATGTTAGCCCTTTCTTATTTCCACTGAATCACATCAAAAGTTCTTCTTCCTCCAATGGTGGTTCATCTTTTTATGTTTTGTTCTCCCAGTTTTTCTTCTGCAGAGAGAGAAAAGGAAGACCACGTGAAGGAGAAAGGAGAAGAACGGAGGGGAACGGACAGGAGAGGTGGTGGGAGGGCAAAAGATTCTTAAATCTCACAGAAAAAAGGTTTATATACATGTGAACCCTTTCTTATTTCCACTGAATCACATTCAAATTCTTCTTCTTCTTCTTCCAATGGTGGTTCATCTTTTTATGTTTTGTTCTCCCAGTTTTTCTTCTGCAGAGAGAGAAAAGGAAGACCACGTGAAGGAGAAAGGAGAAGAACAGATGGGAACGGCAGGAGAGGTGGTGGGAGGGCCAAAGATTCTTAAATCTCACAGAAAAAAGGTTTATATACATGTGAACCCTTTCTTATTTCCACTGAATCACATTCAAATTCTTCTTCTTCCAATGGTGGTTCATCTTTTTATGTTTTGTTCTCCCAGTTTTTCTTCTGCAGAGAAAGAAAAGGAAGACCACGTGAAGGAGAAAGGAGAAGAACGGAGGGGAACAGCAGGAGAGGTGGTGGGAGGGCCAAAGATTTCTAAATCTCACAGAAAAAAGGTTTATATACATGTGAACCCTTTCTTATTTCCACTGAATCACATTCAAATTCTTCTTCTTTTTCCAATGGTGGTTCATCTTTTTATGTTTTGTTCTCCCAGTTTTTCTTCTGCAGAGAGAGAAAAGGAAGACCACGTAAGGAGGAAGGAGAAGAACTGATGGGAACGGCAGGAGAGGTGGTGGGAGGGCCAAAGATTTCTAAATCTCACAGAAAAAAGGTTTATATACATGTGAACCCTTTCTTATTTCCACTGAATCACATTCAAATTCTTCTTCTTCTTCCAATGGTGGTTCATCTTTTTATGTTTTGTTCTCCCAGTTTTTCTTCTGCAGAGAGAGAAAAGGAAGACCACGTGAAGGAGAAAGGAGAAGAACGGATGGGAACAGGCAGGAGAGGTGGTGGGAGGGCAAAAGATTCTTAAATCTCACAGAAAAAAGGTTTATATACATGTGAACCCTTTCTTATTTCCACTGAATCACATTCAAATTCTTCTTCTTCTTCCAATGGTGGTTCATCTTTTTATGTTTTGTTCTCCCGGTTTTTCTTCTGCAGAGAGAGAAAAGGAAGACCACGTGAAGGAGAAAGGAGAAGAACGGATGGGAACGGCAGGAGAGGTGGTGGGAGGGCAAAAGATTCTTAAATCTCACAGAAAAAAGGTTTATATACATGTGAACCCTTTCTTATTTCCACTGAATCACATTCAAATTCTTCTTCTTCTTCCAATGGTGGTTCATCTTTTTATGTTTTGTTCTCCCAGTTTTTCTTCTGCAGAGAGAGAAAAGGAAGACCACGTGAAGGAGAAAGGAGAAGAACGGATGGGAACGGCAGGAGAGGTGGTGGGAGGGCAAAAGATTCTTAAATCTCACAGAAAAAAGGTTTATATACATGTGAACCCTTTCTTATTTCCACTGAATCACATTCAAATTCTTCTTCTTCTTCCAATGGTGGTTCATCTTTTTATGTTTTGTTCTCCCAGTTTTTCTTCTGCAGAGAGAGAAAAGGAAGACCACGTGAAGGAGAAAGGAGAAGAACGGATGGGAACGGCAGGAGAGGTGGTGGGAGGGCAAAAGATTCTTAAATCTCACAGAAAAAAGGTTTATATACATGTGAACCCTTTTTTATTTCTACTGAATCACATTCAAATTCTTCTTCTTCTTCCAATGGTGGTTCATCTTTTTATGTTTTGTTCTCCCGGTTTTTCTTCTGCAGAGAGAGAAAAGGAAGACCACGTGAAGGAGAAAGGAGAAGAACGGATGGGAACAGGCAGGAGAGGTGGTGGGAGGGCAAAAGATTCTTAAATCTCACAGAAAAAAGGTTTATATACATGTGAACCCTTTCTTATTTCCACTGAATCACATTCAAATTCTTCTTCTTCTTCCAATGGTGGTTCATCTTTTTATGTTTTGTTCTCCCAGTTTTTCTTCTGCAGAGAGAGAAAAGGAAGACCACGTGAAGGAGAAAGGAGAAGAACGGATGGGAACGGCAGGAGAGGTGGTGGGAGGGCAAAAGATTCTTAAATCTCAAAGAAAAAAGGTTTATATACATGTGAACCCTTTCTTATTTCCACTGAATCACATTCGAATTCTTCTTCTTCTTCCAATGGTGGTTCATCTTTTTATGTTTTGTTCTCCCAGTTTTTCTTCTGCAGAGAGAGAAAAGGAAGACCACGTGAAGGAGAAAGGAGAAGAACGGATGGGAACGGCAGGAGAGGTGGTGGGAGGGCAAAAGATTCTTAAATCTCACAGAAAAAAGGTTTATATACATGTGAACCCTTTTTTATTTCTACTGAATCACATTCAAATTCTTCTTCTTCTTCCAATGGTGGTTCATCTTTTTATGTTTTGTTCTCCCGGTTTTTCTTCTGCAGAGAGAGAAAAGGAAGACCACGTGAAGGAGAAAGGAGAAGAACGGATGGGAACGGCAGGAGAGGTGGTGGGAGGGCAAAAGATTCTTAAATCTCACAGAAAAAAGGTTTATATACACACGTGGACAAAATTGTTGGTACCCCTCAGTTAAAGAAGGAAAAACCCACAATTCTCACTGAAATCACTTGAAACCTACAAAAGTAACAATAAATAAAAATTTATTGAAAATTAAATAATCAAAATCAGCCATTACTTTTGAATTGTTGATTAACATAATTATTAAAAAAAAACAAACTAATGAAATAGGGCTGGACAAAAATGATGGTACCTCTATAAAAGATTGAAAACTATTTGACCAGAGTGACATGATTAACTCAGGTGTGTCCTTTAATTGACATCACAGGTGTTTCCAAACTCATAATCAGTCAGTCTGCCTATTTAAAGGGAGACAAGTAGTCACTCTGCTGTTTGGTGAAAAGGTGTGTACCAAACTGAACATGGACAACAGAAAGCGAAGGAGAGAATTGTCCCAGGACATCCGAAAAAAAATTATAGACAAACATCTTAAAGGTGCAGGCTATAAGACCATCTCTAAACAGCTTGAAGTTCCTGTGACAACAGTGGCTCATATTATCCAGAAGTTCAAGACCCACGGGACAGTAGCCAACCTCCCTGGACGTGGCCGCAAGAGGAAAATTGATGACAGATTGAAGAGACAGATAGTTCGAATTGTATCCAAAGAGCCCAGGACAACCTCCAAAGAAATTAAAGGTGAACTCCAAGGCCAAGGTACATCAGTGTCAGATCACACCATTCGTCGTTGTTTGAGCCAAAGTGGACTTCATGGGAGACGACCAAGGAGGACACCACTGCTGAAAAAAAATCATAAAAAAGCGAGACTGGAATTTGCAAAAAGGCATGTTGACAAGCCACAAAGCTTCTGGGAGAATGTCCTTTGGACAGATGAGACCAAACTGGAGCTTTTTGGTAAGGCACATCAACTCTATGTTCATAGACTCAAAAACCAAGCATACGAAGAAAAGAACACTGTCCCTACGGTGAAACATGGAGGAGGCTCAGCAATGTTTTGGGGCTGCTTTGCTGCATCTGGCACAGGGTGTCTTGAATGTGTGCAAGGTAAAATGAAATCTGACGACTATCAAGGCATTCTGGAGAGAAATGTGCTGCCTAGTGTCAGAAAGCTTGGTCTCAGTCGCAGGTCATGGGTCTTCCAACAGGACAACGATCCAAAACACACAGCCAAAAACACCCAAGAATGGCTGAGAGAAAAGCGTTGGACTATTCTAAAGTGGCCCTCCATGAGCCCAGATCTGAATCCCATTGAACATCTGTGGAAGGAGCTGAAACATGCCATTTGGAGAAGACACCCATCAAACCTGAGACAACTGGAGCAGTTTGCTCATGAGGAGTGGGCCAAAATACCTGTTGACAGCTGCAGAACGCTCATTGACAAATACAGAAATCGTTTAATTGCAGTGATTGCCTCAAAAGGTTGTGCAAAAAAATATTAAGTTATGGGTACCATCATTTTTGTCCAGCCCTATTTCATTAGTTTGTTTTTTTTTAATAATTATGTTAATCAACAATTCAAAAGTAATGGCTGATTTTGATTATTTGATTTTCAATAAATTTTTATTTATTGTTACTTTTGTAGGTTTCAAGTGATTTCAGTGAGAATTGTGGGTTTTTCCTTCTTTAACTGAGGGGTACCAACAATTTTGTCCACGTGTGTACATGTGAACCCTTTCTTATTTCCACTGAATCACATTCAAATTCTTCTTCTTCTTCCAATGGTGGTTCATCTTTTTATGTTTTGTTCTCCCAGTTTTTCTTCTGCAGAGAGAGAAAAGGAAGACCACGTGAAGGAGAAAGGAGAAGAACGGATGGGAACGGCAGGAGAGGTGGTGGGAGGGCAAAAGATTCTTAAATCTCACAGAAAAAAGGTTTATATACATGTGAACCCTTTCTTATTTCCACTGAATCACATTCAAATTCTTCTTCTTCTTCCAATGGTGGTTCATCTTTTTATGTTTTGTTCTCCCAGTTTTTCTTCTGCAGAGAGAGAAAAGGAAGACCATTGCTTCGTCCGAATTGCCCGCTCGGATACTACATGCTACTGCTACACACTACTGCTAGATCCTACTCCTACATACAAAACACGTATGCCCAATTCGGACACACTAGACGAGCGGTGGGGAAAGACGACCCCCGCAGGCAGAGAGTAGGTACTGCGCCCGTGTAGACAGTGGTAACTGAAGCCCCTCATCTGCGGGCCTGGCTGTAGTACTGCAGCTGTGCAGTTTAATGATGGAATAAGTGAGCTTTACCTCAGTGATGTCGCCACATATTTGCTCATAAAATGATTACTTGGGCAAATATGACACCATGACATGACAAAGAGATACAACCGCTCATTTTTTTAGGACAATGTGTGAAGTTACATGAAACTTACATCTGTACTGCTGCGGTCCCGCCTGCTGCTGCTGCTGCTGCTCCGACATGGGCTGTGTCTCATTTCAGAGACCGCATCGACCTAAGTGCCCTTCTGCACCGTCGAACGGTGCATTTGAAGCGTGCATGACGTCACGACGGTGCGAACGGTGTCCCGTTTGGCACGAGATGCTAAAAAATGCTAAGCGCGCTTAGCATGTTTTCAAGCGTGCATGTATGCACGCTTTCGTGCCGTCGGTATCCCAGAATGCTTTGCGTGCCGCTGCACAGCTGAGCATTTCAGGTGAGAGGCTGGACTCGCTTGTCTTCAAAGAAAATACAAGAAATCCAAAAACAGCAGACAGTCAGCTCAGGCTGTATGAGAGCATGATCTCTGAACTCACTAAAATCTGTAAACCAAACATTATAGATTTAGAGACAAACTGATCCGCTCTGCTTCAACTATCAAAAACATTAGAAATGAGAAAGCTGACAAAACTACAGCAGAGGATCAGGACAACATTGAGGTTTTTTTCTTTTAAGATTTAGAGATTAAAGTTGTAAATTTAGGAGAATAAAGTCATAAAGTAAATAAAGTCATAAAGCTGCTTTTGTGGAGGGGGAAATGACTGAAGCTGGTCATCTGCAGGGTTATCTGTGGATGTATCAGCGGGTCATTCAGAGAGATTTTGTGGTTTCTGAAGAAACAATCAAACTGATGATGATCAACATTTGTGATCCAGAGGGAGTCGAGCTCCGACGAGCACCACGTCTCTGACACCGGCCGTAGCCTACACCTGCAGAGACACCAACACCTTATTATGGCATATGGATTCATATCATAAATTAAAGCTCAATGTCATTCACGGATATTTACGGCTGCATTGACAGATATATCCTCAGCATATTCATTTCTGCCTCCACAAAAGCAGCGATTTCCTTTAAGTACACCAGTTTTTTCCCCCGCGGAAAAGACGTATTTCTCATATATTCTTTTTTTAAAGTCTTTATACTTATGACAATGTGATGCTGATGTGCCAAAGGATGAAGTATCTCCTATCCTCCTTCTAAATAGGGCCCTCATACTCCTTCATACAAACCAATCATTGGATGAATTTTGTGGGAATGATCTGTGCTTGTATGTATCTACTATTTTGTGTCTGTGCAAGGTCGCACAATTAAAACAATACATGCTGCGCTCCGCAGCTTTTTTTCTAATCAGTCGTGACGTAAGCCTGAGGGCGGGGACATTTGGAGACCTTCGCAGGACTTCCTGGTGGAGTTGCCAAATGTCCCCGCCCTCAGGCTCGCGTCACGACTGACTTAAAGGAAACCCGCGGAGCGCAGCATTTATTGTTTTAATTGTGCGACCTTGCACAGACACAAAATAGTAGATACATACAAGCACAATTCATCCAATGATTGTTTTGTAAGAAGGAGTATGAGGGCCATATTGATATTTAAGACTTTAAGGACTTCGAGATTTAAGTCGTGAATTTACGAGAATAAAGTCATTAATTTATGAGAATGAAGTCATAACCTGTTATTTCAGAGAGACTTGTTAAAATTAGGGCCATGAAGCATTTGAAGGAACTGTGCTTCAGTATAGGTTTCACAAACAAGGAGATTCTTCATCCTCTGGCACATCAGCATAACATTGTCATAAGTATAAAGACTTTAAAAAGAATATATGAGAAATACGTCTTTTCCACGGGGGAAAAAACTGGTGTACTTGAAGGAAATCGCTGCTTTTGTGGAGGCAGAAATTAATATGCTGAAGATATATCTGTCAATGCAGCCGTAAATATCCGTGAATGACATTGAGCTTTAGTTTATGATATGAATCCATATGCCATAATAAGGTGTTGGTGTCTCTGCAGGTGTAGGTTACCGCTGGTGTCAGAGACATGGTGCTCGTCGGAGCTCGACTCCCTCTGGATCACAAATGTTGATCATCATCAGTTTGATTGTTTCTTCAGAAACCACAAAATCTCTCTGAATGACCCGCTGATACATCCACAGATAACCCTGCAGATGACCAGCTTCAGTCATTTCCCCCTCCACAAAAGCAGCTTTATGACTTTATATACTTTATGACTTTATTCTCCTAAATTTACAACTTTAATCTCTAAATCTTAAAAGAAAAAAAAAACCTCAATGTTGTCCTGATCCTCTGCTGTAGTTTTGTCAGCTTTCTCATTTCTAATGTTTTTGATAGTTGTAACACAGCGGATCAGTTCGTCTCTAAATCTATAATGTTTGGTTTACAGATTTTAGTGAGTTCAGAGATCATGCTCTCATACAGCCTGAGCTGACTGTCTGCTGGTTTTGGATTGCTTGTATTTTCTTCGAAGACGCGCTGTGTCTCCAAGCGAGTCCAGCCTCTCACCTGAAATGCACAGCTGTGTAGCGGCACGCAAAGAATTCTGGGATACCGACGGCACGAAAGCGTGCATACATGCACGCTTGAAAAAGATGCGGGGGTAGTGTGGTTTTGAGACCGAATTTGACGCGCGCTTAGTATTTTGTGCCAAACGGGACACCGTTCGTGCCGCGTGGTGACCTCACGTACGCGTCAGATGCGCCGTTCGATGGCTGCTGTATCTGTAATGGGACACAGGAAGGGCACAGAACGGCGCAAAACGGCTCAAAACGGCAGTGCACTCAGCTAAGCGCCGTTAAGTGCGCTTATCACGATGCGGTCTCTGAAATGAGACACAGCCATGGTGCGCGCTGCTGTGGCCAGCCGGCGTTCGCGACACATTTAAATAGGCAGAGCAGCTGGTGGCGCTAGCATCACATGCGATTCTACAACCTTTAAGAGGACGAAGAAGAAGCCCCCGGTGCATTTTGGGTCAGTAGTATCCCCGTAGGATGCACCGAGACCAACCTACAATATGGGCGTGTCTAGTATCTGAAGTAGCATGCTACTCGCTCCGGTGGCCAATTCGGACATGCTAGATACTACTTCGACTACTACTTCGACTACTACTTGGCAATTCGGACGTTGCTTCTTCTTCGTCCTCTGCTTCTTCTTCGTCCTCTTAAAGGTTGTAGAATCGCATGTGATGCTAGCGCCACCAGCTGCTCTGCCTATTTAAATGTGTCGCGAACGCCGGCTGGCCACAGCAGCGCGCACCATGTCGGAGCAGCAGCAGCAGGCGGGACCGCAGCAGTACAGATGTAATTTTAATGTAACTTCACACACTGTCCTTAAAAATGTGCGGTTGTATCTCTTTGTCATGTCATGGTGTCATATTTGCCCAAGTAATCATTTTATGAGCAAACATGTGGCGACATCATGGAGGTAAAGCTCACTTATTCCATCATTAAACTGCACAGCTGCAGTAATCAGGCAGATCTCATTGAACAAACGATCACCACGTGAGTGAATGAAGGCTAAAAGTAATGGAAAAGCTACTGTGTGAATTTCTAAAGCAGTGCAGGAATATAATACAGCAGCATCCATCACTTGTGGCACAATTACCATTCTGTCTAAAACGGGCCAACGTCCGAGTTGGGCCAACAAGTTTAATACCAATACCAATATAATACCAATCATTTAACATCCATGAAAATAGATCCTACAACAGTAAGATATATATCTGTGCAGGATTTTTAAAAAATACTCTGGATGTTTCTTCAAGAAGACAGTCGAGCATAACAACCATCTTTGCACAATAACAGGATGAACTGTCTGTCTCTAAAATGACTACACCAGCAGGTTAAAAGCTCAGACTGACTTTCTTCATCCTCAGAGACCAGGAGGAGTTTGGGAGACCAAGTAAGACAAAGATTAGTTAGCAAGAAAGTCTTTCAACTATTACTTAATAAATGATGTGAAACAGATTCACAAGTAATTTCTGTTCAGCCAACAAAAAGTCAGACAGATTAGAAAAAGATTCAGGAAATCATAAGATTGGTTTGATGAGTGATATTTGATCTGATTCAAAATCTCATACTTACCTTTTCGGTGTGTGTGAAGAAATCAAGCCGCTCAGGTAGGAGACAAAATGATATTAAATTGTAAGTAAGACTGACATATATTCTTTGAATTATAACGACAATAATAGGCAGTAAATGATCGACTGCTTTCTTGACAGAAATAGATTGAATTGAAAAAATATGAGCAGTATTAAATAAGTATATAATCATTGACAACACTTGCTTACGCCAATTGTGAGAGTCAGTCACTGTTTTGGGGCTGTTCCTCTAAAAAATTAACAGTAATGAGCCATTTTAACAAGTTAACTTAAAAAAGGGGGGGTTTGGGTCGAACACAACCTAATTTGCATCTGTCTTTGGCTCTATTTCAAGCAAGACAATCTACGTTGGCTAGCTCTATTTGAAACTGATAGTGTAGTTATAAGGTTTCAGTCTTGTCCTGAGCAAGGAAAATGTTCCATAATATCAATGATCTTTAATGCATGCAAAGTTAACCATAAAGTCTAATGTTGTTAGAAAGCAACAATCATGTATTTTTTCATGTTATCAAAAAAAAACTTTTAGTGCAGAAAACAAGTTCAAAAGTTTGTACTTACTTACTTCTGGAGGAAGAATCTGAGAGACAAAGGTGATGTAAGACAAATAATGTTAGAAAGAAAGTTTTTTTTGTTTTGTTTGTTTTTTTTGTATTAATTGATTATAATTCAATGAATGATGTGAAATAGATTTGAAAATGTGTACTTACTTTCTTTGGCCTCAGTGTCCTTGAGAAGCTCAGACGACCAGGAGAGAGAATGGTGAGGTAAGACAAAGATTGGTTAGCAAGAGTTTTTTTTTTCTTTCTTTTTTTACTTAAATTGATAGTGATTCAATAACTACTACCACACAGATTCAAAGGTTTATACTTACTTTTCTTGGCTTCAGTGTCCTTGAGAAGCTCAGACAAACAGGTGAGAAAAAGGTGAGGTAAGACAAAGATTGGTTAGCAGATAAAAAATCTTTCAACTATCAATCCTTTTTAATTTAATAAATGCTATTTAACAGATTCAAAAGTTTGTACTTACTTTCTTTCGGCTCAGTGTCCTGGAGAAGCTCAAAAGACCAGGTAAGCAAAAGGTAAAATAAGACAAAGATTGGTTTGCAAGAAAGTTTTATTATTCCATAAATAATGTGAAACAGATACAAAAGTTTGTCCTTATTTCTACATCCTCAGTGTCCTGGACAAGTTCAGAAGACCATATGAGACAAAGGTGAATTAAGACAAATATAGGTTGGAAAGAAGGTCTTTTTTTCCTCATAATTCAATAAATCATGTGAAATAGATTTGAAAATGTGTACTTACTTTCTTCGGCCTCAATGTCCTTGAGAAGCTCAGAAGACCATGTGAGACAAAGGCGAATTAAGACAAAGATTAGTTAGCAAGAAAGTTTTTTTTTTTTCACTATTAATTCATCATCTTTCTATAAATGATATGAAATAGATTAAAAATTATGTATTTACTTTTTTCGGCCTCAGTGTCCTTGAGAAGCTTAAAAGACCACGTGAGACAAAGGTGAGGTAAGACAAAGATCAGTTAGCAAGAAAGTCTTTTCACTATTTGTTGATAATTATTCAATAAATGATATGAAATGGATTCAAAAGATCAGGAGTATTGCTCCCCTCATCAGCCCATCTTGCTCTCTTTGGTGAGGGCCCCTCCTCCTGATCACTGTTTTCCCACTGCCTGTACCCTTAAATGATAGAGACAGCAGGACAATCAGCACAGGAGAAACCATGAGAAGCAAGAAGGGTTAAATCAGGGAAAGAAGCATAAAAGAAATCAGGAATAGAAACAGAATAGAAATGAGGAGAAAAAGTTTCAAGGACAGATTGAGAAGTATGAAGGGGAGCAGGGATATTATAGCAGGATACCCAGGAGCAAATGTATGAAGAAGAGGACGGTCAGGACAATAAACAAGAGGATGAGCAGGGGGAAGAGTAACGGGGGCACCACCTGAGCGAACAAAAGTATCATATTGTCAAAATTTGTGCATCCATAAGAGATTGAAATATGAGGTTTGCAGGATTCTGAATGGTATTCTGCTGTACACTTTTAATTCTGCTGTACACTTTCAATAACAGCAGACAGCAAACAGCAGCTCTGCTACAGGGAATAGAAATGTTGGGACAGAATCACTGATTTTAGATATTTGACTCTGACTGCAAATCAGCAGCACCGTATGTGAACCATGGAGGCCAGGATATACAGTTTCAGATCACTGTGCAAAAGGTTGGTTTTCTGTTTCAATCCAGATCCATGTGCCCATAATTCTTAACAGACCTGAACCACGCAAGATTCATCTACACAACCCATGCTAATCATTACACCCGCTTTAATGCCCTGACCACCCTCTGTCTTCTAAATTTAATCTTCTTCCTTCAGGAGGACATTACAGAATTCACTTCTATGGGTAAGTGTCATTGTTTTTCACTTGTGTTCAGGATTTTACCCTATACCTGTACAGTATGTTCTTTGTTTTTATGTTTATCATGTACTGTTGTGCTGATGCCGGCTGTAAACCAAATTTCCAACAGGATGATGATAATAAATTTGAAGTTGAAGTTTTTGCACCTGTCACCTCTTTCACAGCCTGTTTTTCTGTGCATCTAAATAAGAAGAGCAATAGTTGAGGAGATGTGCACAGTGGCTGCTCCACAAATCTAAGTATCATCTCCTCACGCTACATCAAAACACAGTATGAACCAGCAAATCCCCTTAAAACACACCTTGCATTATTTTAACACAATCCAGTTCAGTTTAAAAGCCATGGCAGAATATTGTACACCATCCTAATGAAGAAATATCATCTCAATGCTCTCTCTCAAAATCCTCAACATTTGGACACCTGTGGCTTTGTCTCTGTTCCTACAACAGGTTAATTAAACTTCAATTAACTGTCGACTTTAACTCCTTAATCTTACTTAATAGAAAATATCTTACTTGAACTGCTAAGCGGCCGACGTCTTCCGCGGATATAAACGATTTCTGCCGACTTTGCAGAGTCAACTGCAGACTTAACGGCGTTCGGAATGAACGGGGCTTTGGAAAGTCCCTCAGCATGTGTTGACGTCACCACTACACATGGACCAATCGGGGGCTCCCTTCCCTGTTGTCCGGGTAACAGTGGAAACATGGTCTCTGATTGGCCCGGTTACTTTCTGATCGGAATACACGCTCTCTATGGGCCTAAGTGGTGGTAAGGAACATCAAGTGATTGACGCAACAGGATGGCCCAGCCAGGCTAGCGCATCACCTCACTGTTACCATGGCTGCTAGTGAAGCGCGGATGTGAGAGATGGCATGCAGTAAAAATGTTATCAAATGTTGAACTCATGGTAATCTAATTATTGCCATTGTGGACTTTTATCATACTTTTCTCCTTCATTGAAATTCAGCCTTTGAACACAGAGATAAAGTTTATTTCAGTGTAAACATTTTATTTTTATCAAACAGTTTGTTACCAGACCACCAGCTCATTATCTTTTGAGCATTAAAATAATTATCTTGTGTGTGTGTGAATATGTTATCAAAAGCCAGGTGTTGGGTCTCACTAAAAGACAATGAGCATGTTTGAATTTAAAATAAATGTCTTCAGATTCATACTTGATAATTATAATGACAAGATCATGATAATTATCTTAAAATGTGACATTTATGCATTTGAATACAGTGGCACCACCCACCTCTAATAAAAGGGAAATAAAAGAAATAAAAGTTTAATTTAGAAATCTAGCATTAAATCAATCTTCACCCAATTTTGAATCAATTTTATATTTTGAACCAGAATTTTTATTGCAGGGACCCAGAACATCGAACACACAAGAGCCTAAAAAAAAGTGATCTGTTAATGTTACAAAATAGATGTACCAAATTATGATGAGACTATGATTATTGCAGTTAATGGTAGTGAATATGCTCTAACATATTATTCTCTACATTAACTGTGATGTGAGATAAATTTGGATGAATTTCGGATTACTCAGCTAGTGATTGTTTGAATAATGAATGCATGAGACAGCATCAGCCCTGGTTGGGGCTTTGGAGGTTTGTTTACCTAAGTGAGGCTCGTCTTTGGAGAGGATGGAGCAGGTTCTCCGGTGAAAGTCAGCCAAAAGCTGAGCCAGGAGTCACGGCCCACAGGCCTGAATGCAGCACCAGCACCTTTAAGATCTTTTTATTGCTCCTTCAGTCTCACAGAACTCTGGCTCAGAGGAGCACTTTGGGCCCATTGTGGTGCTCAGAAGCAACTTTGAAATAGATTCTGAAAAAAAAAATGTTGAAGTTTTAAAACTTCAGTTACAAAAATGATGTAAAAGAAAAATGAAAGAACATGAATGAACACGTGATGTAGGAGAACAAATAGAAACTGAGCAGGAAAAATGAGCAGATTAAGAGGATGAAGAGAGAAGAGGAAAGAGTGCAGTCTAAAAAGATTGCACTGGCTGAACTTAAAAATGAAGCCACCTATCTGCATGCATCCAACTAAAGAGTTTTTGAGTGAATCCTATTATTAATAGCCATTAATTGCTTATTAATCCAGCCAATCAGAGACTTACTTCCAATCAGTCAAGCAGAAGGCTCCTTTTTTTCCAGCTAATCAGAGATTTGCTTCATCAGCCAATCAGATAGTTACTTTTATCTGGCCCATCAATGCTATTGTGGCATGTATCAGAAATGGACCACAAGCCAAATACAGGGATCTGGTAAGAGCCTTCAGTGAGAGGAGTCACTCAAGCTGCCTCTTACTCAACACCACAAAGACAATCATATTGTGCTGATTCAAACCCCCTCTTCAGACAGTGAACACCTGTGGACATTGAGGTGGTTTCATCATATAACTATTTAGGTATACACCTGGATAATAAGTTGGACTGGTCTAAGAACATAGACTTCATCTACAGAAAGGGGCAGAGCCACCTCCTTTGCCTGAGAAGACTACAATCAAGAGAGATCTGTAGTAAGATGCTGCAGATGTTTTATCAGTCTGTGGTGTCTACAGTGTTCTGCTCTACGCTGCAGTCTGCTGGGAAGGGAGTATCAAACACAAGGATGCAAGGTGTCTGGACAAACTGGTGAAAAAAAGCTGGCTCTGTGTTTGGATTCAAGCTGGACTCAGTGGAGGATGTGGTGGAGAGGTGAACAATGTGGAAGGTGGGGACTATTCTAAAGAACATGGATCACCCACTTTTAACACTGTGACGGACCAATGGGCCAATAGTGGTGGGTGGCTTCTCTTACTTCACTGCAGGGCTGAAAGATTCAAAAGATTTTTTTTTGTTCCTACAGCCATCAGACTCTTCAACTGACTGTTAATAATAGATGACATAAAACTTGAGACATGAGAACCCAGACAATCGAATTTCCCCTCAGGGATCAACAATGTTCTGCTTATCTTATCTTATCTTATCTTATCTTATCTTATCAAAGGGCGGGTTTAATCTGGCCAATCAGAGGCTTGTTTCCAATGGCAAACCAGGAAGCTCCTTCAAAAAACAGTTCAGAGGGTTCTTGATATTTGACCGATTACAATGCTGCTATTATTTAGATAACCAGAATGCTACTTTTTCTCCTTCCTTATCAGAAAGCTACTATTTAGCTTATGAGAAGACTTCTTACCTTCAAGCTAATCAAATACAATCAAAATGCCCTTTCTTATAAGCTCATCAGAACAGACCTTTTATTGAGCCAATCAGAATGCTTCTGTCATGCAGTTAAGCTTGTAAAAGCTCTTACTTAACCCTAATTATATGGAAAGGAAAACCTCTACAAAGTGGGCAGCAGACAATTAAAATTTAGTGGCAGTGTGACGCTGCTTGCCCCGCCAGTGCCCAGTGGGACACTAGTTAAATTTAATTCCTAAAGTCATTTGAAAAAATGATGATGAAAAACTTTATTGATATTTTTCAGTTTAACCTTGTTCATATGCTATCCTCAGAATTAACCAAACTGAGGGATCATACTTAATAACATGGATATATACTGGCTCCATCAGGATCAGCCTGCATTCTTACATTTGAGACTGAAGTATGCAGTCTCAGTGGAGTGTTACAAGTGAAGGCCAGGTTGAGAATAAAATGACATAAAGCTCTTATCCAGCACATCTTGAAGTTGCCTGGAGACATTTTCGAGGACGTAAGACAAGAGGCAGAGCATCTCTATGAGACTGCAGCTCAGCATACAATAGATGACAACTGCATAAGACATCTGGCCTTACAGATGAACAGACTTTAATACTTGCTGGTAAAACAAAATATTTGATTTGATATGCTATCATTATCTCTGCTAAAGTCAGGGGATATCACCGAATGACAGATAAAGCTTTGACTGTTTCTGCAGGACTTCAAAAACAGATGGTGTTTAATTCATGAACTTGGAAAAATGTTAAGTTAGTAACCAGGCTGAAAATTCGGCAAAATGCCATGAAGATCAATTTCTTATGCATAAGTGATGAGATAATTGAATTTTGGAAGTGAAAGAATACTTGGAGTTTGAGAAAAGTGAGGACAACTGGACAGAAGGCTTCATTTAACCATTTTATTTGCTTGTCAGTGAATCTACCATCTTTCACACTGCCTCTGCAGACACTGCAGGGTGAGTCATCATGCTGTCAGGAGCACAGTTTTATACCCATGATTTTTAGGTCTGTACCAATGCAACAGCAGACAAACACTGCAATGTAAAGACATTACAGAATTTTTTCATTGGTTGAACTATGGTACCTTTGCCTCAGCAAAGTATGCAATCACAGGATTGTTGGCTCAAATCCGCTCCTATGGTCCAAGAAAATCTGGATCACATGTGAACCCTCTGCCCTTAACAAATCCCATGTGAGCAGGTGCATATTAAAACAGAATTTGTACTGCTGGACTCACGGACACTGTTTACTAAATGTCCTACTTGATGTGTTATCCAGTAACTTCAGCGGGGTAAAAAAAAGCGGCCGTCTTTGGACCTGAGAAAAAAAGGGCTTATAATTGTTTGGTTTTCAAAGTCCGGCATGCAAATACTGGGGCATGTGCAGACTGATAAGGCCTGTTTCAGTCTGACTTATGTACATGGACAAGGAAATCGATGCCAAACTATATTTCTATCTATGTTAGTTTTACTAGGAGATGTTTGATTTGGTGTGATTTTAGTTGGACTAATGTGTTTACATGTTTTTTAAAAGTCCAGTTTAAGTGGCACAAATCAGTGGCATAGGAGGGGGAGAAAAGAGGGGACAAACTACAGTATCTAGGATCCAGGTGGGGGTTGGGGCTTTGCTTAGCATTAAACATACAGTTTTCATTGATTTCACTATTACTGTTATAGCAAAACGAAAACTGCCCAATTTAATTAAAAAAAAAAAAATCTTTCTTAAAATACTGAGAAGTCTCTGTTAGAGGCCCCTGGCACTCCTAGCAAATGCAAATGGTGAAAAGAGGGGAAAAAGGTCATTAAAGTCCCACTGCGATCATATTTTTTATTATTTCAAGTGTTCTCAGTGGTCGTTAAATTGTGATATTGAAGCTTTTAGCCAAAATCATGTTACTTGTGTCATTTTCAAGGGCTTTTCTTCTGCAGAGCTCCAGTAGCTCTGAGTTGTGGGCGGAGACACCACTGATCTGCACACTCCTCTTCACGCTAGCTTGCACCGCAACATTCCCGGTGCAGCAGACACTAATGTCTTAGGAGACAGGATAAAAGCTAATATCATAATTAGCTTTCTTACAAGCATTGCAATCTGCTACTGTACTTGTTCTGTGACCGTCCTCTCTACTTCTTGGAGTCTGGCCTGCAGAGCCGGGCCTGGGGGCGGAGCTTGGAGTTGTGACATCGGAAATCTTACTGTTTCTGAACCTGCAGTTTGGGTCTGCCAGACATTCACAGCGATTTAGAATGCAGAAATATTCAGAAATGCAATTTTGCTTTTATTTTTCTCATGGTATGTCCTCTAGCATCAGAAAAATACCATATGAACATGGAGACAACAAGAAAAATATGATTTTCATTGGAGTGAGTCTTTAAGTCTTTGCAAAAAGGATCCAGGTATATTAAGCCAAAGAAGGATCTAATGTGACTAGAAAGGCACCAAAATATGAAGGACAAGCCAGATCTTACTGGGGAAATATTACATTTACTCTTGTGATTATTTATTCCTGATTAAAGGACTTTAAAACAAAGTTATAGCTATTTAAAGATTTTATTCATTTTTTTGCATAATGGAGACATGGCGCTCATAACTTTCTAGGGTTGGCTCAGAGTAACGGGCCCAGGATGACACATTTTAATGGGGTCCAGAATTCTCAGCAACACCCCTGCACTGATGCAATAAATTGATTTTTGAACAACATGTCAAAGTACTGACTTAATGCTTAAGAGTGACAGAAAAGTAAAAGCTTGTAAAGTGGTCTTCATAATGCTGATAGAGACAGATCTTCATTAGCAACAACTGTGGTGCCCCATGGTATACAGCAGGTGGCCTTTTTGAAAGTTTGTACCCCTGCTCCTCTAAAGCTTCAGTATGCCACTGGTGGTTACCATAGTGATTTATATATTTTGTTGAATATTCTGTATATTTTTAATAATTTCCACCTATTACACTATTGAAATCACCTGGTTCTCAACATTCATAGTGGTTGCGTTGTGGTTCTAAATGTCTATACAGTAAGAGATGGTGGCCTCAGGCTCCTTGTGACACAGAGTAACCCACGCAGCCTCCTCGAGCCCTCCTTTCGTCAGGCCCGGCCCATAGCACGCGCCACCTCCACGAGCCCAATCATAAAGCAGGGAAAGTTCCCCCCTCCTCCTCCTACCAACCCGGCATCCATCATCCTCATACAACAACACGACGCAGGGAGCAACATCCACGTTTTCATCCGAGGGGGTACATGCATCCGTCTGCACCGGAGGTTTGAGAGCCCGCTGTCCGCTCCTTTAGCCGGTTGAAGAGGACACATAATCCGGTAAGTGTCCCGGTCGTTATGGTGCAGTTTTGTGATGCTTGTACCCAGATGTGCGGGATGTTGCTGTTTCTCGAGACAGGCATGAACTCTTAAAGAAGTACCGGACAGAAATAAATAAAACACAAGACTCCAGTCAGCCTTTAGTACTGTTGTCACCAGACCCATAATTCCAAATCGTGGATGAAGTGAGACTGTAAAGAGACGAACTCAGGCTTTATTTTCTCTGAGCCGTAAACTGCCGATGGTATGGCAGTGTGACAGCACGTCTGTAAACGGCTACATTAAACTACCTCATAAACACAACCCCAACTTTTGTCTATTTTTTAAACTAAATTCAATGATGAACACGTATTTAAATCCCCTTAGGAGTTGTTTTGGCGTGAATGCTGTCGAAATTAAATCTACAGGCGAGCTAGAGGAAGATGACATTTCTTATTTTGAAAATCTTGACCGGAAGTGAAATGTTATTGTTTTTGGTTGCCTGTTGCAGCCGAAACATCTGTGGCTAGACTTGTCATTATTCAACTTCTTATTCATAGTATGTTTTTTTTTCTATTTGTTATAATAATTAAGTTTAAATTCTAGAAATAATCCATAGATTTTATTTGACTTATTTCTTGTCAGTGTGCTTGTTGTGATGTGCACATTTTTCTGGAGAGCGAACTTTGACCAACACAGGCACACTTTTTTTCCTAAAGTTTCTCAAGTATAATAAAAGCATGAAATGCAGATTCATAGGACACTGCTTAAATGGCAGCTCTTGTTTTGATTTATTATCCCCCTAACAGACCTCAGCAGGCTAGTTGTTTTCCTGAAAAAGCTATATTTACACAACTGGAGTAGAGTGGCCTGTATCAGGGATTATCAAATGATGCAGGTCCATTAGAGTACTCCTGTACCTCCCAACAGGGATGTGATTGTCTTGTTGGAACAGTGTGATATGAACATAACAGACACAAACACACACTCATTCCCCCTGGCTGGTCCCAGCTGCTCACAAAGTGCAGCGTTAATATAGTGCTGCTGTGATGCCATATTTTACTACACTACTTGATTTTGATTGGTCAATACTCAATGGCAACAGTCTGTTAATTTTGGACAGAACACAACTGCTATGATGATGATATGGTTACAGATGCAATCAGAGTCCAGCAGATAATCTGTGCTCAAACAAAGTCTGATTAAGGAGGAGAGAAGACATTGTGAAGCTCCAACATGCAGAAAGCAAAGGGACAGGAGAGAGATGCAGTAACACCAAAATGTGACAAAACAACAAAAATAATTTATAAAGAAGTGGCTTTTTTGGTACTGATATTTACTCATTACATAGCGAACAACCCCTTTGAGAATCTTACCACCTTTGCTTTTGTGGGATATCAATTTTGGTTCCTGAATTATTCTATTATGCATTTTCACATTTATTTTTATTATTTTGCATTTTAAGTAAACTTAAAAAAGAGTCTGAACATGACTACAAGCCCAAGCTGTGAATGCGTTGATTAAGAGAATTTATTCAAGTTCTTTAAGTTTTGAAAAAGTTTTGGCCAAACATCATACTCAAAGCAACGCTGCTTAACTCCCTCAGTTCTGCGGAGATAGTCCATGCAACTTGGTGGGAACTACTCTCAATTCATTAGAACTATTTGTTCATGCATGTAACACTGTGTGTTCGTGCTATAAAAGGTTTCCCTAAAAAATAAACATATTGCCCTGCTTTAAGTATAGCAATGTGTGATTTCATCGCACAATACCTGTGTCTGAGCAGGTATTATATCAACAGATTTTTTGCCTACACACTGGTCTCAGTGTAACCATCAGAAGAATACAGTCATCTAAAAAAGCAACTTACTGGCGAATATATTTGCATTCAATGACAGATAAGAGAAGACTATTTGAATTTATCACTACTGCTGCCTTAACACTGATTAAAGCTCCTGTAAGAAGCTTTTAGTCTGTTTCAATTTTGGCGCCCCCTGTAGACAAAGTAGTCTCTGCTCCGCTACATGCTTCTGCTTTTCAGATACCTAACCCTTCACACCTGTTTAGGTCATTTAAAATGACAAAACCAAAATCGCCAGTCTTGTCACTTACAGACTTGTTTGCTTTTGTTCATTATAAAAAAGGCACCAATATGAAATTTCAGTCTATTTTATAAGCATCAAAAACTCCTCACAGGAACTTTATTTGACATAACAACTGATTTGCATGAATCAAAATTTTCACTTTATAAGACTCAAAAGTCTTTGTATAATTGCCTCTTGTTTGCATACATTTTGCACTGTATTAAAAGGTGCCGTTACATCCCTATATGATAGCAATTTTTACCTCTGTTGAATTATAAACTGTACATTCATTAAGCTATTGTATAAATAACTACACTGCCAAATCAAACACATTAAGAACGCTTACAGTAGAGAGGCTTGGTGACTGGCATGAGTGCCAGTACTTTATGTCACCATGTTCGCACAGAGCTGCGGTCTGATCCGCATAATCAACTCGATTGTGTCTTGTACTTTCACTCTGAGTTATACTTAAAACTCTTTGCAAGCTTTTGATTATGTCACTAATCAAAATCAGCTAATTCAATTCATGTGCTGCAAATCACCCACACACATGCACAAACACACCACATATATGCCCTTGTTATTATGCCCCACACACACTCTCACACACACACAAGCACACACACACACACACCTCTGTGGGCAGTGCAACCCTCGAGACTGAGTCGTGTGTTGGTGCGTCGTTTCACCACAATGGCCATGTTGAGTTTTCTGCAAGACTTCAGCCTGCCTGCTTAGCAGAGTGGGTGAAAGCACCATGACGTCTGATACACAAAAGACCCATTCACACAATCTCCTGAGGAAGCTATGATTCCCACACAGGCACACACATGCCTGGTCACCCCACCACTACGCGGCCTATGTCACAATATTACTCAATTAATCCAGAGAGTGGAGGCTGGCTGCAAAGGGCCTGCTTGTTTTACAAAGCTACTGTGTGAACAGCTGCTATAACCAACTACCTGTTTGTGACTATTAAAGGAAAGAGATTAGAGTCAAGCCTGCTTATTGTTGCTATGATGCAAATTAATCATTAAAGAGCAGCTAGGCTTGCGTGTTTGGATCTTTGGAAAGTCTCATGCCAGCCCTCTTGTGTAAACCAGTTTGTTTTATCTTCTCAAAGAAAGACAGTAAAATTTAACAGAGAAATTACATATTTATGTTCAGTCATATTCAGTCTGCTAATGGTGGGAACGAGAATACAGAGCTCTCAACACAGTGTTGTGTTGTGAGTGCGACACACTGAAGATTGGAATATTGTACTGATTTGGTTTGATGTAGGTTTGATGTAGCTTTGTTTTCTTTTTTTTTCTTTTCTTTTTTTTTTTTTACCATAAAATCCAAAATAAAGGCTGTTCTCCCTTTTGGGAGGTTCCCAGAGCAAAAGAGGTTTAGGCTGTGTTCCTGAATAAAGTCCTCCACTGTCTTCAGCAATGTACAGTTTCTATGTAGATGTGTAGCTCTTGTTAACACGTTACAAAAAGGTGAACAGATTTGCATAGTTACTACTAGTTCGCTCTTTGTTAACCTTAAGTTAACTGTTCAAAAAGTTGTCTGCTACCTGTGCAGTTGTTGACTACTATTGCACTGACAGTCATGAGGTATGGATAAACCCACTTCCCACGACCATTTTACAAAGACTTGTGTCATGGGTATGATTCCACCCAGTGGTCTCCTTCCTGCGGGCTAGTCCCTGCCCCCTCCTATTTTCTGCTCTGTCCACTCTTCTCTATAAAAGCCAAAAAGACCAAAAAATGATCCACCTGGCTATGTTACCAGCAGCATCCTTGCCTGCTTTTTACAGTGCCATCCTCTGGGAACACAACATAACAGCCCACTCCAAGTTGTATCATATTGATATCGCTGTAATGGTTGCACAAGTGTAAAGAATTTAGCTCACTTTTATGATTATAGAAAAGGTTTGTTTACACATCAAGTTTAATTGTAAATCAATCAGTCAGTCTTTCTTTATAAAACACCAATTCACAACAAGTGTTCTACCAAGAACTTAAAAGAGTTGATCTAGATTTAAACTCTATTCTCAAAGACCCAGTGTAAAGACGGGATCAGGTTGAGTCTCATCTAGGAACATCAGACCCACTCCCATTCCATCTTCAGCTACATGAGTGAAACCCCACAGTTGTGCACAAATAATCCCATTCGGAATTAAAGTTGTTTAGTGGTTACTGTTCGTTTAAGGCAGAAAATGAAACCAGTCTTTCCAGTTAAGAAAACCCTTATTGATGATCATACATTTGCTACTTGCACTGCTGGGACATGGGTTTATAATGTATTGTGATGATGTAAACTGGAACCTTTTGCACATTTCAGGTGTTTTAAAGAAAAGCTATTTTCACACTATCAGAACTCGAGAGTCACTGAAAATTAATTGGTCCGCTTTTTGTCTGTCAATCACATGCCTGATTATTATGTAGCGCTAGGAAACGATCCCTCACAGTTAAAGCACGTTTCAGCCTTCTCCTCCTGTCCATGACTGCATCACTTTTTCTGTCTGCCCACATGTAGTCTGGCCACTGGCACCACACAATAGCACTGCCACTGCTGCGTGTCATCATCACAAAGTAAAAGGATGACTTAATTCTTCAGTAACATTACTTGATACAGGCAAAACTACTGAGGTATTAAGTAAAGCCTTATTTGTGCACTTTGCCATAAATGCTTCTTAATTTGTTTTGTTTTTTCCAGATATTATCTTTTTGCAATAACTATTTTAGCATAAGATAAGAAGAACTTTATTTATTCTTGAGGAGAAATTCAATATTCGATATTCGATTCATCTCTGCTTTGGCAACTTTCTGGGACGTTTGCTTGTCTCTGCTGCTAAAAGAATAAGTGCACCCACCTTCCACTGCACAGTTTTTAACCTAGGGCAGTTTTGTTAAGCTGCAGTGTCCTGTGATGAGAAAAAAATGTACACGGGCTGGGTAACACGACACCGAGCAGAACAACAGGGCTGTAGAGGTTCCCACAGGGAACAGATGGTAGACCGAGAAAACAGGGCTTGTAAAATCTTTAATTTATTTATGAGTCTCAAAGGGACACTTGAACGATGAGTGTATTTAAGAGACAAGTGCGGTCATGTTTTCTGTCAGTTTTGGGACAGGGAGGATGTGGCGCCTTACATGAATAATGAATTATTGCTGCTAGAATAGACTGTTTGGGGCCATCAGTGTGTGTGCATGTGCATCCAGGCTCACACGGTAATTAAACAAAACATTTCTTTCGGAAATGAAAGTGAAAAAACATACTGACAAGGACATTTCTATTACAAGGACAGATTGAAGCTGATTTTTCAGCAAAGCAAGCACACAAATCAGCATGATTAAAAAAACAGCAACATTTGTTACATAAGACACATTTTAATAATATAGACTCTCATGCAACCAGTGGGGTACTCTATTGTCATACCTTATTTTACTAAGAAGATGGTGGTCCAGGAAGCAGGCAGCCACTTTACTGTGCAGAGTATGCTGCACACATAGTGAGGTAGACCAGTCTTATCATGCATTCAAAGAAAAAAAAAGGTCATTTAGTGGTGGTCACTTAATGTAAGACCTTAACTGACCAGTAGAGGGGGACAGAGTAAGTTTTGGCAAACTGGTTGTAGTTGGAAGTGAGTTTGTCTCTCTTTCACAGCTAACACACTAACGCACAGGTAGCTAGCAGGATGGCAAAAGCAGATGGTGTTGGAAAGAGTTCAGAGGAGCACTGAAACTTTGCAATGCTGGATGATAGTTCAGGTCTTTTTCCCCTTTTAGAGGTATTCATCTAAAACAGACACTCACTTCTTTTCTCCACTCTCTCCTTTATTTCCTAACCTTTTTGTTTAAATCCGTTAAATTCTTGTCAGTTTCTCTTTCTTCTCCTGTGCTTAGTTATTGCTTCTCTCTCTTCCAATGGTGAATGACACTAGCAGTCTCCTGTCTCTTTGTATTCACACTGGAATCTTTGAGGAAATCTCAGATACAGTCTGTAAGTCACACTTTGTTTGGCCAGAAATTTCTCTTCTGCTTTTCAGAGGACATGTGACTCACTGTTTCCTTTCGGTTTCTGTATGAGTTTGGATCCCTGTTCTTAAAATCTACAAAGGCTTTGGATTGAGATCTAATTTGCAAACTAAAAAGTCGTGATTGCTGTGCTCTAAAGTCAGGATAATGTCTTTTGTTTTCCCAGGAGTTTCACCAAGAAAATCAAGCCCTCCAAAAAGGAGAAGGAACAACAACAGGAGGAACAAAACTTTTTCTCAGGTCACATCTTCCTCCAAACTCTCTCCTTGCCGCTTGGCCACGATGAAGCTAAAGGAGGACCTGAACCCCATGCTGCTGCTCCTCTTCCACCTCATGGTCTGGATTTACACCTTCATCACCTTCCTGCCCTCCTACCTCCTCAGCTGGGTCTCCTCACCAGAGGGGGACTCCTACGGGTCAGAGGCCGAGCGAGCCAAGAGGGCAAAAGCCCGCTCTGTGCTGGGACGTCCGGAGGGACCTTACAGAGCGGTGAGTGCTATGAAGAGGCTTGTGACATCTCTGCACCCTGGGATGGACACCCTGGATAAGATGTTTGAGTACGCAGCCACCAGGTTCCCACGCAGAGACTGCCTTGGGACGAGGGAGGTGATCAGTGAGGAGGACGAGCGGCAGAGCAATGGAAAGGTGTTCAAGAAGGTAAAGAGTGATGCATGGAGTGTTGTTTTTAAGCTGCAGCATGGTTATAGCATGTAGCAAAGGAAGAATCAGATAGAAGTATGTGTAGAGGACAAAAGGCAGAAGAGACTGAGAAACTCTTCAGCAGTGGGTCAAAAATATCATAATAATTATCTGTTCATTGCATTAATGAAACCATAGAAAAGATAATTTCCTTCATGTAGCTAGCATGCACCTAAGGAAGCTGCAAGTGACCATCACGGCTCAGCTGGTTACAAATGAATTAATGTTGATGTAACGACGAGCCTGTGATAATCAAATGCAGCTGATGCCTGGTTGTTGTACCTGGCATGGCAGAATAATGTTACATCACAAATGCACAGCCCCTTCCTCCATATCTAATCACGCTGCTGTTGAATTTAATGTCTAATGTGATTACTTTGAATAATATTAAGATCATGTGGTTATAGTACCTTCAGCAGCAGTTGTGCACTGATTTAAATAAATGGTACCTCTTACATGTTTGCTGATTTTGTCCTGTGAAGGAATCAGTGGTATTTTCTGACCAAACAGGTTTTTTATCAGTGAACTGTGTCACTCACTGAGAATATTTGCTGTGGAAAATTTCAAAGAAGTGTGCTTCTGTAGCATGCTGTACATTCTCTTACCTGACACCTAACTCCTTGCAGCAATTAGAGACATTTTAAGATAATTAAATCAGAATTGTCAGCCATGACCCTGATGGTCTTATTTGTAGACTTTAAAGAGGTGTTACTATTTGATTTGTCTATATAACTAAACCTCTCGCAAATGCTTTAATAATAAGGTGGGATGAATAGAAGAAGGACAAATCTGTTAAAGCTTTGATTTGTGACACCAAACATTACATAGAGGAGAAGAAATCCTTCTGACCAAATAGTTAACATTGCAAACATGCCTTATTTAGACAAAGCAAGCTGCACACAGCCTTTCTACAGAGGCTAATCAATCATTACGCCTTCAACTGCAATTTTCATACGACAAAATGTAGCACAGTGTTTTTTAACGAAACAGAAAATCACTAAAAACAGTCAAAACCTTGATTTGTTTGAAAGGGTTTAGATAAAACAAACTGACAAACCGTCATACAGGAAATAATGAGCTGAGGGATTTCACACTGGAGATAAAATCATACTGATTAAGTTTAAGAGAGTTAAGCTGAGAATGAAATAAGAATAAGAATAACTTTATTGTTCCCTGGAGGATAATTCAATTGTCTGTTGTCTCCTTTGTCATGTCTCAAAAGTCGTCCAAATAAGATCAATTAAAAACTCAAAGATGAAATTTGAAAAACAAGTAAGATAACAAAACCATTAAGGATAAAGCATTAATAGTAGATGATATTAGGACTTGATTATGGGATTAAAATGTATAATAAATGTATTAATAAGTAAATAAATAAGTTTGTTTATGGCGTGGCCTTGAATAAAGTAAGTGACAGGTTGTCATTCCTCATGTTGGCCTACATTCTTCTGTACTTACTCACTAACAGAGAGGGCAGAGAAGTATAACACAGAGTAGATAACAAAACTGAGCCATTTCTATTTATTAGAGAGTACATTTGTTCTCAAAGGATCAGAAGTTTGAAGAGAAAGTAAAGCCCTGGTGTTCAGTCTGCTTGCATGCCCTGCTGTTACGTCACTTATCTTGTTTTAGAAAATATATTCATTCATACAATCTCAGATTACCTTGAGAGTTACGTCACTGTTAATTGTCAATGTTACCCAAGAATAATAAGACTTAATTTACACACTTTGGAGAATGCATTGTGCCTGATCCGTCTAATCCATTTAATACCCACTGGTGAAACACTTGTTGCTGCAAGAGAACACGTATTAGCATTTTAGATCCTTGCTACTTTTTCCCCCAACAGTGGACACAGCTCTATTAAATACATCCTTTAGTGAACTTGTCTGCAATACCAGCTGGTGGCCACTAGGAGCCAGTATACCCAAACCCACACATGCAGGAAGCTCCTCTGTGTGTTTGTGTCCTTAATACTTTCTGTCATCAGGTTATGAGTGTTGCAGAGTGGATCCAGAGGCCCGTGTTTATCTCCCTCTTCCAGTGCTGACGATGTCCATGAGGTGCTGCAGCTTGAGAATGACAGAAGGAGAGGAAGTTGTTCTGTTTAGCCGACTGTTGCTCCCTTTCCTGTGGCTGTAATATGAAACAGGCCAAACATGTGACTGTGGGATTTCACTTGCAGTGCTGCATTAATGTGCGGTGTACCCACCAGCACATCGTAAAAGGAGGAGTAAGAGGACTAACAAGTCCCCTGGTTTAAGGAAAGCCTAATATGTTAGCTCTCTTTTTTTTTTTTAAAGGAATGACTCACATGTGCGCTCTTGGTGAGACTTAAGCTGAAATGCCAACTGCTACAGTTCCTTCAGGAGTGTGGGCTCATGCCCGCTTGCAGCAAGGGTGCATTTAGGGTGCAGGGTGACCCGCTTGAGAACAATACGAGGGATATGGCCTTTGACCCCCTTTAGCTTCCTGATTTTAATAAATTAACTCTATACTGCCCCCTTGCAGGTGGTTCTGGGTGAGTACCGCTGGATCTCCTATGAAGAAGTTCTCACAGCAGCGGCACAGCTGGGCAGCGGTTTGGCTTCACTGGGCCAGCGACCAAAAACCAACATTGCAATTTTCTGTGAGACACGAGCGGAGTGGATCATCGCTGCTCAGGCCTGTTTCATGTACAACTTCCCCTGTGAGTCTGCATATTTTTTCTCAAGTAACACCGTTATTCTTGGAGTATGCGGAATAAAAAAACTCTCCTCATCAAGCTAAATCTGAGAGGTCACCCACCGATCTATCAGATCTGTAACAGAAATGTGGTTTAGATGATGATGTTCTTTCCACTCAGACATTACAATTTACTGATAAATATTATTCAAGACATTTTTCACATTGTATTTTCATGAGACCAAGCAGCATTTATAGAAATTAAAAATCAGCAACACTTCTTAGGGGTTTGGATTTAAGTCCAGGAAGCAGTCTGGTTTACGCCCAGAGTAGGTCCGAAGTCCAAGACGAATTCACGTTTCAGCAGACTTTGCAAAATTTAAACTTAAACAACAAATCTGTGTGACGCTGTGTCATAAAAGCTGATCAGACTTTAGATTTCCTGGCTTCCTGTTAGAAAGGATCAGTCCGACCTCCACTGAACAAACAAACATTTCTTAAACATAGTTTGAAATCTAGAATAGTGAACAAATCACATGGAGACCAGTTTCTCTGTGTCACTTAACATTTACAGTGAATCTGAGACTCGCTTTTGAAGGATTTGTATCAATCCTCTCTGGGATTTAATGAACCAGGAAATGACTTACCTAGATTGAAGACTTACCTAGATGAGTAAATATCGCTTTGCTTTATATTTGAAGACTTGATCACTTCTGGAGTAGCTCTTTGGACTGTAATCTATATTGCACACAAAATAATATTTCTTGTCTTTTTTATGTGTTTTTAGTGTTCAAATCTATCCCTTTATTCTCGTCTCAGATGGAGAAAATAATATATCTTCCTCTCAAATGCACTACTGGTATTTTTGGGGTATTTGAAGGAGCTTGCCCCCTAAATTTCTCAGAGTTTCCTGTTCACACATATCCCTCATATGACATTAAAATCATCCTTATCAAGGCTATATCAATGATTCACCTTCTGTGACCTCAGGTGTTTTTATACATCCTGTAGCAAACTGCTCACCCAGCCTCACATCAGTCACATGAGGTAAATATTTCCACTTTGTTCTCACATCAGCTTAGCACAACTTCACCCTGTAGTTCTTGTAAGTTTTAGGAGTTTGGTGCATGTGTGAATACAGCTATGGATGAATAAGAGCCGAATCTCGTTGGCTGGTTTGAGACAGTACTTCAAGTTTTTTTAAACTTTGGCTGTTCATAGAAAGAGACATAAATGGACATAAGTGTCATTAGTAATAGAAACACACCTGTATTTTACTCTGTGGTCATTGCTCAGTGCAGGTTGTACTGTACTGTCACTCTGTTCTCACTGCTTTCTTCAGCTTGACCTTTCCCACTGCGCGTCTTTGCAGCCATTTTTTTGTGTTTATACAAAAAGCGCTCCAGTGTAAATGGTTGCACTGGACAACTTGTAACTTGTAACCAGCTGAGACAGAAAAAGGTCAATTTGTCCCTTCTGCTCTGCTGTTATATAAGTGTCCCATTCCTCCTCCTCCTTCACTTCACTCCTTTCTTTCTCTGCATCTGTTTTAGCTTGTTGTGATGGGAACAGTTAATCTATGATGCTCTAGCGGTTTCTATTCTTATTAAAAAGCTTTCTTTTACTCTGAAATGTGTCTTTTAGATTGTATTACAGAAGTCATCATTTTGCAAATGAGAATAACAAACAAGGACTGCAATTTTTATTTTTTCAAGTGAGCTCAAAATAGCTCTTTAGTATCTCTCTATTAGCTCATGTCTGACTGTTATGAGAAACGTTATATAAATACTGACTCAATAATACAACAGTAGACTCCTTTTATAGAGAACCAATTATTCTTTCTTCCATCTAGAGTCACTTTGAATGATTTCCAGTTCAAAGCAATCATGAATTTATCTCCTAATTCTAATTGACACAATCCTCAACAAGGCAATTTTAGGTCGTACCATCTTATAAGGCACATCTGTAGTGTTGTATTACTTAGACCTGACAAATGATACATTTTTGCAGTCAGTGCTTGCCTGGCCCAAAACACCAAGAAACACCAGTACCCTGTTCATGCTCTGCAAAAAGGGTTCAAGAGTGACTAATTTTCTCCGGGAATCAAAATGTCCACTGACCGTCAAAAAGTTTGAAAACCGTCAGAATTGGGCAAATCTTCTCTGACACGCTTTTCTCTGTTTTCCTTTACAACAGGATCTCAGAGCTACAGTTAGCAGAGTGAGCACCACTTGCCTGCGGTGAATTAACCTCACTTATCCTCCATTTTTCCATGAATAGGCCTCCACTGGTTGTTGGCAAATGTCTTTAGGGGATCTCTATGCTGATTGGCTATCACGTTGGAGGTTATTTACTAGGGTTCAGATATTTCAGCTCCCACAAATGAGCCATCGAAGGATGTCAACCAATCAGAATCAAGTGTTTCAAACAGCCAATTATGATGAAGGAAAAGTGAACTCTATAAATTATGTCGGGGGGTCAAGTGACCTCAGAGCAGAGCAGCTTTCTGTCTTTTTCTTCTCTTACTTTAAGCATCCCCATCAGCACTCTAAGCTCATTAAATCTTTCTGATTGTCCTTGAGAGACCCTTCATTTTCTGTGTGAGCTGAGGTTTACACTCCATTAAACTGTCACGTATTAAAAGTGCTCTGTAAGTACGAGCCGATAAGACATCTTCATAAAGCATTTTTCACTCTTGCAAACACAAACACTGAGACAGAGGAAAGCCTGAGGCGGGGGGTAACACGTAGAGGAGGGGTTAGAGAGGAGTAAAAGGTTAGAGAGAGGGATGGAGAGTAGGAAAAAGAGGGGTAATGGCGTCAGAAGAGGGGGGAGACGGTCTACGTGAGCATCTGATGTTGACAGAGGCATCAAGGAGTCAGCCAAAGGCCCCCAGTGAACTCAAACACTCACAGAGTGTGCATGAGTGTGAGTTTGAGGGTAGATTCCATATGTGATGGACTTTTTGCATGTTTAATAATGAGTTAATTTAACAAAAGAGACCTAACAAACAGCAAAGATTCTCCTGTCTTTCTCATTGTGCGTTAAAAAGAATCTCAATACTCCTTAAAAAACACTTGTAAACAAAACACAGAGAGAAGAAGCCTGAATATGTCAGCTTTTTTCTTCAGTTAGTAACTTTGGAGTCATGGCCCTCATCCACACACACACACACACACACACACACACACACACACACACACACACACACACACACACACACACACAAAGCCTTAAACTACCATAAACCCTTGCACCTGTGTCAGTGTAGTAGACATGAAGTTATGAACTGATGATTCCTGCATATTCTTTCTCTGATTGTATCAGCTGATTTTTCCCACACTCACCTTTCACACCTTTTGCTTTTCTTATTACTTATTTTTTCTCAAATCCTGCACAAACCTGACCCCCATTTAAAGGCTTCAAAACTGCTTCAGAAACTGATTGGTGATGTCACTGAGACCACATACTGGTTTACTACAGTCTGTGATCAAGATATTTAAATATTGGGGGAGATCCAGCAAAACACAAGTAGCAAAGTTAGATATTCAAAGCTATTTACATCACATTTTAGTACATCTGTCACTGGAATTAACTTCATATGTGTTATTTTTGTTGTAAAAAAGAATTTAGGCTACTGCTAAATGCCCATGGTTTTAGGAAAGACCCATTTTACAGTCACATATGTATGTGAGTGATTGTAACAGGGTTTACAGTGACTTTCTTCAGAAACATTTTTTTTTAGAATGAAATACATTGAGATATCAGGCCTACCTCAAATGTTAAGTAAATAAAACATCTCCAGATTCCAGTCACATACCAGTGACTATCTGACTTATGCACTGAGGCATAATTCACACACTCCCTCTCATAGGAGCGCTGTTATTTCCCCAAAGAGCATATTCAGCAGCAAAAGCTGCATTCCCATTGGTTGGAAGGGTTTACTGTGGCCTCTGGAGGAGGCTGGTGATGTCATTAATGTGGGAGGGGCGAAACAAGAAGCCTGAGGGGTGTTGAAAGAGTGCACGTACAATTTCCATCATCTCTCATGTTTCAGGGTCTGTGTGTTGACCCTGCATGCAAATCATGCACTCAGCCAGTGTCAATAAATGCTGTTAATCTGTGCAGCTTTTCTTTTGTCTCTGTGCTGGAAACATTCTCGTCTCTTATCTGTGACCTAATCGGAACAAAAGCCCTCAAGAGGTCTAACACAAAAAGTTTCAAACAAGCTGTTAATACAGCTGCAGACAAACAGAAATAGCAGTAGTCTCAACAAAATGGCAAATTTTATATGTGTGAGGGAGACACCAAATGGAAAATGTTGCAACATTTTTCTTTATCTCTTAAAACATCCTAAAAATGTTCAAGAGTTCAGTCCTATTAAAATCAAATTCCTTGGAATTTGGCTCCAACATCTGAATGACGTTGTTAGATACAGATATGATGAGGTAAATAAAAGAACAGCAATCTGCCAGTAAATCCCAAGGATTGTGACATCCTGGATAACAAGAAATCAGTGAGTCAGTGTGATTTTCTCTGATCAAGTGTTAAGTAATCCTTGGTGTTTGGGCCAGGAAAAAGGGAAAAACTACTTTACAGGAAGATTATCATTAAAACGAAGGAAGAGAGAAAAAATGTTTCCTCATTAAAGTTACCATCACTTCAAAATTAGATTTTTAATGTATGATAAATATGGTAATCAAAGAAAACAGACTAGTGGTATTATTGTCAAATGATTTTCTAAGACAACAAAACTGACACTTTTTTTAAACTGTTATTTTAACGCTCCTGTGAGGATCTTTGCTCTGTGTTAACTTTGGCGCCCCCCTGTGGACAAAGCAGTTTCTGCCTATCTTGTCCTCCTAGTGACTTAGAAGTGACTTCTGACAAAAACCTCATCCTGCTGACTTTTGATGGTCAACTTTAGCATTTTTCTTCTGAATCTTTTATGTGGAAAGTGTTAAAATGTGTTTTTTTCTTCAGCAGCTTCACTGACACCTTCTTTATACATTCAGACTCAAGCGTAAGAATTGTCACTCTTGTCTCTGATGGTCTTAAAAGGGCATTTAATGTGAGTTTCAGTCTGTTTTATAACTGTCAAAAAACTCCTCACAGGAGCTTTAATGTCTGACACTGCTGAGAGGATGAGGCATCAGACATAACAATACTTTTTTCTAAGCAATGTTTAACAGCAAAGAGACAGAAACGATCGTATTTCACATCAAACACAACTCACACATGCACAGGACAAAACCAGCAAGCACAAAAGAGATATGTTTTTGACCACTGGAGGGCGCCAAAGTAAACACAAAGGGAAAGCTCCTCACAGGAGCTTTAAAGAAAGGCAAGACAAACACCATCATTTCATAACTGTGAGCTGCTGCAAAGCTTAAAACCATCAAGATAAAGGCATTATGAAATGTACTCTCTTTACAGTGTGTGCAGATGGTGGAATGAACTATTTAGATCATGAAGAGCTGGAAAATAGTTGCTAAGACTGTCCTCAAATGTTCTTGAAGTGTTTAGGAATGCATAAGAGTAAACCAAAAAAAGAGTCAAAGTGAGTTCAGTCTGGGTAATCTGTTCTCAGGTTTTCTTGAAGATTTAGTCTCCAAAGTCTGGGTAAATTAAGTCGAGAAATGAAAAACTGTGAGACATGAATGCTGGATAAACACACAGAGGAAACGAGGCCTGTAAGTGTTATGTTTATGGTGTTTTTCATGTGTGTGTTGCAGTGGTCACCCTGTACTCCACACTGGGAGGTCCAGCCATCGCTCACGGGCTTAATGAGACTCAGGTCACCCACATCATCACCAGCAGAGAGCTACTGGAGACCAGACTGAAGGTAGAGATAGACAACAACACAGAGACCTCATACTGTAATGCTGGTTATCACCTCACTGGGCTCTGTAGACCAACACATTAAGGAAAGTAGGGTAAGACCCAACCTGCAGAAAAAGCAAAGAAAACTAAGCAAAGGTTGTTGACATTCATGGTTCAAAGTTTTTTATGGTACCTGTCTTTTAAAAGCTTCTGGTCAGCATAACTGTGGGACGTGAAGTCTGCTGTTATCCTTCACTGAGAGATATTTCAGAAAATGCTGTTTTAGGAAGAGGAGAGGTAGAGTGTGTCATCTAAGAGTCGTAAAATAAGGAAATGTGCACGTGCTGGATGTCAGGGACTATTTTAGTTCAGGTTTATCCCAAACAAGGAATGATATCCTGGCAGTTCATCTCGTTTTTTATCATGAGTGCATAAACACTGCTCCTCTGCTCTGTCTCAAACACTTCATCTCAGACCAAAAACCGATAAAGATGAGTTTTATTAGTTCAGAGGAAACCAGGTTTTAATCAGGTGCAGGTGTGTACACTGCACATGGATGCTTGGCATATCTGTGCTCATGCTTCCTTTTTTGTGTCGGTCTGTTTCAGGCCATCCTGCTTGAAGTCCCGAGGCTGCAGCATATCATCGTCGTTGACAGCACGCCGACCTCATGGCCTAGCTACGCACGTAGCATCAGCGTCCACAACATGGCTGCCGTTCAGAAGTTGGGGGCCAAACCTGAGAACGGTAAGCTTGTGGGTGTGTGGGCGTGTTAGTGTTTGCACATCTAAAGCTCTGAAAAAGTCAACTTTGTGGATGAGGGTTTGGATTTCAGCATGAGAAGTGTTCTAGTTGTTTTGAGTTATGGACCGCTGTGTCAACCTCTGCAGAAACAGACAGTCCTCTGTAACTCACACTATGTGGTTTCTTCTTGAACACGAGTTGGTCTCGGTCCCATTAGGTCATGTGAATAAGGAAGTGCTCACATCTGTGTCAGATTAATGTTGATCATATGATGCTTATTCAGTCAGGGGATTAGATGGATGAGGAGAGAGCTCTGACTCCTCTCTGTGTCCGATCGAACTGACTGACCCAAAACAGGGGGAGCTGGGCGTGTCACGTGCAAATAGAAAGCAGGGCAGTAGATTTAGGAGGGGAGGATGAAGCTCTGGGATATAAGAGAGGTTTATGTTTACATACTGCACAGATAACTTCACATGACATCAACTACAGAGGAAGCAGGAGGAAGGGAGGATATCCCCGACTGAATAAAGAGCCATTAACGCTCATTTCCTTTATGCCTCCCTTTGTTCTTTCTTTGTGGACATCATTGCTCTGTTATATTTCTTTTTTGTTGTTCACTTGTTCTGACTTCCATGTTTCCCAAATAATTATTGATTTAACATTTAAGCATTTACTCTAAGTTCCAGGAGGATATGAAGGATAAAAGGACAAGAGTGGCTCATTTGGACCCCGAACTGCCTTTCAAACTGTTTTCTTGCTCAGTGATTTAATGAAGCGGTAACAAATGACCCAATCAGACCAAAACCAGCTTTTGTACCACGTTGTAAACGTATTATGTTTGCAGTTAAACAGGAATGATAAGGAGATTGACCCACTTCTGGAGACAGCCCCAAGTGGACATTTGTGGAGCTGCAATTTTGGCCCTTCCATCATGGCTTTTTTTCCACTTATGGCCTCTGCTCGGCAAAAATTACATACTATCCATCAAATGTCCTGTTAGTAACCTGTTGCAGTTTTACTAAAGAGTTTGTTGAATCAGAATTGTATTAAACTATTATTTTTTCTTTTTCAATATCCAATATATTCATAAACTCAATACAATCTGCTTTTATCAACTGTTTTGGATGTGGGTTTTAGGACTAAAGATGAGCAGAAATGCGCACAATAGCCTTATAACCAGTCATAAAGTGCATACCAAATGTTGAAAGTTGAATTCAGGACATAACCAAGAATGGAAAAATTGGGGATTAAGAAAGCTGAAGAACAGGGGAGAGGATATTTTTGGCGAGCACAGTCAGACACAAGTTAAGTTGTTTAAAATAACAGTTTTCCATTTGTGTGTTGAAACTGTAACACAGCTCCTTTTGTACAAAACACACTTGAAAATGGAACAGACAGAGGCTATAACTTGATTTAAATAATGTGTTTATGTGGGTTTGGTATAAACATGGGTGTATTATTGGGTATTGCTGTAAGAGTTTAGTCTGTGTTCCTCCAGTATAATCAAACCACTACATAACCAGAACTGTGATAAAGGTCTCTTTTATTGTTCTCACTTGTGTGTTTTATTGTCTCGGCTTTGTTTATATCACAGCAGCACATGAGCACAATCGGCCGCTGCCCTCAGACATCGCAGTCATCATGTACACCAGCGGATCTACGGGCATACCAAAGGGTGTGGTGATCTCCCACAGCAACATTATCGCAGGCATCACAGGCATGGCAGAACGGATACCCAACCTGTGGTAGGCTGCGCAACATCATCACTGAATGTCGTATCTATGTGTAAACAATAATATTTTCACTCTTAATATGGTCATGTCAACTATAATGAAGTTGAAATGTTTAATCATAAACTCTCTCTGGTCTCCTCTTTGATACATTTCTGCTGCCTTCTTAACACTGAGTTTAAGCAACATGAGTCATTTTTTTCCATGCTGGCTGAACACGTGCTCAAGTATGAGTCAACCAGCTCCTCAAATCATACCACAGAAAAGTTTACATTAAATCAAACACCAGCCCTGCTCTCTTGGGATCAAGATGGGGTGAGAGGAAATGCAGGAAAGAGGGCGTTCACTGTGAGCAGAGCGAAAACCAACAGGGAGGAAGGGAGTCAGGATGAGAAGGACAGGGGTCAGGGAAGTTACGGATATTGCGATATCAATCAGACTTCTTTTGAAATTGATGACTCTTCTTGTCATGTTAAGTAATATAGTTGAGTAAACCTCCTCCTGCTGCATGCTGTGAAACGTGATTCCAGAGAAAACTGAGGATCGAGAACTTGTGGTCTGGTACTTGTAGACTGAGACCAGTGGATCATTTAAAGTCTAAACAAAGGAAAAGTTGGCCTCTATTTTATACACATAATCCTTCTAATGCACATCATTTATCATCTGGAGACAACTATCATCTATAAAGCCAGGTTATGCAACAGATGTACGTGTATTAATTACTGATTATACTATTGTTTGATGGACTTAACCAGAGAGTATAAATGAGATGGTGCTGACATTTCCAGAGCTGTTGATAATACTGTCCCTGTGTTTACAGTGAGGAGGACACCTACATTGGCTACCTGCCACTTGCACATGTGTTAGAGCTCAGTGCAGAGCTCGTATGTGTTTCTCATGGCTGCAGGATTGGCTATTCTTCGCCTCAGACTCTTGCTGACCAGGTACAGTTAACAGTGAGACATGACTTTTCTGTATTGCATCATAACCTGAGAGATGAATGTTGCAGATTGCTTGCTTCTCTAGTTATACCAACTTTAGTAACAACCGCATGATAGCAATACACGGCAGTCTACGTCTCCACGCACAAACCTCAACCAAAAAGCCACTCTATAACCACAAATAATGCTCAGAACAGCACCTAACTTCATCAACAGTACATATAGGGTCCCAGCCACAGTACTAGTCACCAAACATCTTTAGCTTTGCCTTATTTCTTTAGCGAAGAGACTAAACACAACTCACTGTCTCTCTTCCAGCAGCCGCTTGTTTGGGGCGAGTCCATCTAGTGCATTAGGGGGACGCAGCTCAAGGAAGAACATTAATGATTATTATTTTATCATTTCCTTGAAGTAATAATCATCATATTAATCATTTTGCACTGCAGACGTGGTACTTCTTCTGCCTTAGCATCTCTGTCTGATTGCAATTCCATGAAGTAATAATCACAAATGTTCTCCTTGAGCAGTCAGCAACATTCATCTCTCAACAGGGTGTCTAACTTGGTGTTACCGCGTGTTTGATCCTAACTTAATTTTATGCCGGAATATCCCTTTGAACAGTATTTTTAAGTAGCAACCACAGAGGCGAGTTCACAGAGAGTGGATTGCATTTGCAAGTAACCCAAGAACTGAACATCTTTTACCAATACTATCTGCTCAATCTCAAGCTCGAGTTATCCTTGATTAACTTTTGCACAACACCCATAAAAGTTTTGCAGTTCTGTGTAGTTTGCTCTTTGTTTTATGTCAAATTGTAGAGATGAGTTGTCAGCGTCTCCACTCTCAGCTGCACAGAGCTATGGTGTGCACTTCAATTCTGACAGAGCTCAAATCTGTCTGCATCTACCCTAATATTAAAAACGACTGGAATTCTCTATAAAATGTCAGTTTAAACAGATTTTGATGGTTTTTGTGTCTCATTTAAACTCCATATTTAATAAGAAATGGTGCAAAATCACAGATCAAATGTAGAAAGCAGTGAAAAATGTATACTCGTTTTAAATTTGATGCCAGCAACATGTTTAAAAACAGTCAAATGTTGCCCCATCTTTTTGTAGTAATGGATTTTAGCTGCTCAACAGTTTGACATTTCTTTTATGTATTAAATGAGTGTTGAGTTGGGACTGTAGGCAGGACAGTTTATTAGCAGGATGCCTCTATTACTGAGCCATGCTGTTGTAATCCCTGCAGAATGTGGTTTTGCTGAAATATGAAGGTCTTCCCTGAAAAAGTTATTATCTTGATGGCAGCATAGTTGCTCTACAAGCTGTTTATATCCTTCAGCATATCAAGCATCATTTGACTCTTTTGATGACGTACAATTTTGTTCAGGAAAATAGGCTTTAAAACTGGGTATTTTAGCAGGGGTCTCCTTTACTCAAATGGACATAGACGTTCTTTGTATTTCACAATTGGCACCTTATTTCCTAGCCCTGGAGGTTGATGCTTGATTACACATTGCTATATTTCTGTTTCTCTAACGTCAACTGGGAAAACCTTTCTAGTCCTAAAGCGAAACTTGTTCTATTCAAACCTAAAACTTGTGACTAAAACTGCTGACTCATTAGAACACTGTTTACTAAAGTTATGAATATACAAAACAGAAGTGACTTTTCTTTCCTGTCTGGCCTAAAACAATCTGCACCAAGTGGAATCACCCCCCTGTTGGCCCTTACAAAAAAGCGGGTTTAACACACCTCTGTGTTAGCTTCTCTTTGTAAGTTTGCCATGAGAGAAACTTGTAATGGTGGAGGGGCATTGGCTGCAACCATTGGCCACCCATTTGCTCTGTGGCTCTTTTTCTTGCATATCATATTCACTATTTGACGTCTCAGTTATCTAGATTTTTCTTCTGTAAAGTTTTAATTTTGTCATGTTTGGCTTGCTGAAACACTATGATTGAAGTCGTTGACAAAGAAAAGTTTCCCTACTTAGTCTTCATACTGTAGCGTGATTGTGGCCTCGTGATTAGCGAGAGTTACTTTGGAACTTTTTTATTTTTATAGTCTCTTGCTTCTGGGAACATCACTGAAACACTCAACTTATCTTAACCACATTAACGTGATGTTTCTTTTTCCCACCAAGTCAACCAAAATCAAGAAAGGAAGCAAGGGAGACACCAGCGTCCTGCAGCCCACCCTGATGGCAGCAGTTCCGGTATGTCAGTACACTCAGATCAACTCTATGCATTCAACAGTTAAATGCTCCACAAGTCTTTGGCTTTCCACTTTCTCACATTGACTCACCCTCCCTGAAGTCTGTGTATCAAACAGTGCTATTTGACCCCATCTGGCAGCAGGTCAGATCTCACTCTGTTGTTGTGCAGAGTCCAGCTGTGGAGTCCAGCAGGCCTGGATCTGCAGGATCTGTCTCATGACTGACTGTGACGTTAATAGTCTCTGCTTCTTACCACGGACCATATCTGCTCTACATCCCGGAACAATATCAGACACACGGGGGAAATAGTGGAATATTTGAGGTTTTCTAACCAGGGTTTGTTTTTGAGATTTATTGAACTGTGAACCAGGAAAATATGCCCAGGGAAAAGTTTTTATTGTTAATGCTGGGAGTGCTCTCTGTCATTATGGTCACGTCTCATCATACTATTATATAAGACGGTATTTGTTTTGTAGAGAAGTCCAGTTTTGAGCAGTTATTAGTACCTAATGCTGTGAAAGCCCCTTTGAATCTCTGCAACAATAAATTGCAAATTTCTGGCCTTAGACCTGTCCAAAAACTTCTGAAATTTCGCAGAAGCATTAGCATCAGATCTTTCATGGGCCTTGTAACAAATATTGCAAAACTTTGCTCCATAGCACCCTCTAAAGTTTTCAAATAGCCCTCCTCATAGAAATTATTTCCACCTATATGTTGTACCTTCGTCTTTATGTTTGTCACATGAAGCCCCACAAAAAAATCTCTTGCACCCAAACCTTAAAACCATCAGGGAGTCAGAAAAACTTTGAACATCAAAATTAGCAGTTTTTAGTAATTTTCAGGATGTCTTTTTGAACAAACTCCTCTTAGGGGTTTTATACGATCATCTCCAAATTTTCACGGTGTGTTATAGATGGATTGAAAATTAAAAGGTACTCAAACCTTTCAACGTTGCTAGTGGGTGCGCTGAACACTCCAAGATAGGTGTTTCACTAAGACAGGAAGTAGTTTTTATCTCAGCCATGCATGTTCCAATTTCAGCCAAAAGCACCACACATAGAGAGAGTCCAGGCCAGAGCACATGTAGCAATATTTCATCCCAGCCATAGCGTGCTCTTGATGCAGCAGGAAATGTCATTCTTAAATGTATGAGTTGAAACTCCAAGACCACTGAAAATCTCTGCATCATTTTTGCTTCGGAAAAACCTGAGATGTTGGTCATCGTGTGTACCAAAGTGTGAGTTTTTCCTAAAGAGTGTGGTCAGCACAGTGCAAAGAGTTTTGACTCTCAGACAATTGTCGCCATGAAATTTTAAACTGCTGTATGTAAGCCTTACAATGTTGTCCATGCTTATGGGGGGTTCCAGTCTGAGAACACCCATCACCCTGAAAATTAATCTAGTACAGTGGTTCTCAAGTCCAGTCCGCGAGGCCTACTGTCCTGCATGTTTTGGATGTTTCCCTGCTCCAGCACACCTGATTCAAATGATTAGCTCGTTATTAAGCCATTTCAGAGCTTGATAACGAGCTGATCATTTGAATCAGGTGTGTTGGAGCAGGGAAACATCCAAACATGCAGGACAGTGGGCCTCGAGGACTGGACTTGAGAACCACTGATCTAGTACATTCCAAGACCTTCCCCAAACCCACCTGAAGACCTCATAATAAGTCTATATTAAATTCTGTTGCTATGGCAGCACTTTGTTTGCCATCAAGCACGAAGTAGTAAGTTGAAGGGCTTTAATCACTTGTAGGGTCACCAAACCTGGCACACAGAAGCCTGGTAGAGCAATGACATATTTGATTCAGGTATAGTTGGTGGGCGTGGCCTAATGGCACAATTAGCCACACCCACAAATTTAAAACATTTGTAAAACTTGCATTTTCCATCCAGAAAGATATGTTCTCATGGCCTCATGCATCTTGAAAAGACCAGAAAAGTCAGTCAAACCCTTATTTTCAAATCAGCAATTTATCCACAGTTTTTTCTTTTTGGTAAAATATTTTTATTTAATTATTTTATTGTTATTTTTCCAGGGGTCCCTCTAGTTAACTGCCCCTCAGGGATGATCAAAACCACCTCATCTTTAGTTTACAGGTAGAAGAGGAAAATGAAAGAGAGAAAATTGAATAGATGTAAATAAACATGAAGCACATGTTGGTCAGATGGAGAGCTCGTTCACTGGATTGATGCTGTACTCTCTCACATCATTTGCTCATCCCCTCTGGTCTCCCAGTGGTGGTGTAAAGGGCAGAGGGCCTCAGTGTCTGGAACCATTCACAGCTGTAAACAGAACGTGAGAAAGCCCCATGTGGTTATCCCCACAACACACACTCACACACGTACCCACACACACATACAATTTGTTTGCTGTGATATGACATCAGGCTGCTGCTTGAATCCCGTGTCCACTTCCTCTCTCACTGGTTTAGCTTTACACACACACACACACACACACACACACACACACACACACACACACACACACACACACACACACACACACACATGCACACACACAGGGGAATGAGCTGCCTTTTCTGTTTTGTTTTTTTTTAATGTCTGTGCCCTTTTACCCATATATCTCTGTGTTGAGCTTTTGAAGACACATGATGATGATGATGATGATGTGGCGGTCATGATCTCTGTGTTTTAGTCTCTTTGACATCAGGGAATAAAATCATAGAGTCAAGTTATTCATAAAGCAGTGTTTCAGACAAGGTCGCATTTCCTTTGACTACCCCCTTCTCATCACGGCCATTTTTTTAAGTGCATCACTGAGAAATTTTATTCAAATTCATTCAAATGTTTTTGCAAAGCCAGTTTATTTTACCTCCAGTCCACCAAACTGAAGTCTGTAAAGAGTGAATGATGACCTTGAATGACTTCTGGTTTTGCTTTTCAAGTTTTTCATGGAGGTTATGTGTGGTTCGCATGCTCACCCTGTCAATATGACATTTATAGAAAATGCAACATTAGCTGAACCATTAAGGCCAGGCATTCACTGAGTGAATTTTAGCTCATGCTACTGTGGTTTTTGAAGTCAGGCCACATTACAGTTGTATTGAACATTGTTTTCCATGCAGAGAGCAAGCAGGTTATGGACCTGACAAGATGGATTTAAGTTTCTGAATTTGAACTCAAAGCTACTGTGGCAAAATATCCCAATGATGAAGTTCTTGAGATATTTATGGGAAACTTGAGTCAAATTCAGGAAAGGTCAACACAAAGGTGGAGCCTCACAGAGCTTCACAAACATGTCATCCAATTTTAGAGATGTTCAAAGTTGTGTTGAACTCATCACACTTGATAAACATAAGCCCAAAAAAGATGCTGCCACATAAAACGTTTGATTTTGATGCTTTTATCTTGACATTTTGAATGTCTTTCTCTCTTGAGTTTCCTTTAGGTTGCTTGTTTTCTTTACAGTAAACACGTGCTTTTATTTTGAAATGTACTGTAGATTTTAAGTCACAGACCTGGATGAAAACAGCTCAAAGATCAGTGAGAAAGTTAAAATGTTGAATAAATTAGCTCCCCTGACAAGGCACAAATCTCACACCTCAGTTTTACAAGTTCCTGACTAGATATACTGTAAATTACTGGCAGCTGTGAGATATAAAAAAAAACAGTGCTGTTAAAAATACACATTAATATATGAGGAGCCACTGTAGATTAATGCAAAGATTAAGCATAATACCTAAACAGAGATTTGTTTTACCTCTGTTGACCTGCAGCCTAAGTAAACTTGAGCAAACTGACGTCCTAAACTTTTCTGGTCTGCAGATCAATGGGTTTTCTCTTTTCATCTTAGCGTGGATTGACTAAGAACTTCCTGCAGTCTTCCTCATATCGTTCTGAAGTGTCATTATTATGGTGACTTCTGTTGTCTAACAGTCTACGGATAGCGTCCGAGGGATGTGACAGCATGCAGGCTCCCTCATTCCAGTTTGCGGTCCTCTGGGCTCACTTTCTGACCCCTACTGCCTCCTTTATCCAACAGTAGTACCTGTTGGTCATCCCTCTGCAACAAGCAACATCACAACAACAATATGCAAATCTTCTGAGGAAGACTATGGGGAGTTTGGGGTCCAATTTACCATGTCAGGGTAAAAAGAGAAACACACTGATTTAGTCATGTTTAACTTCAATAAGCAGTCAGATCAAATGGACTAAACTCAAGATGTTAAGGGCCAAAAAATAATAATAATAACTGGGTGGTTTGTTGGTTTCAGACCATGAAATTAAACTGGAGTAAAGACTCTGCCTCATTCACAATTGACAGTGAAACAGACTGATCAGAAACAGCTTAAAGGGTGTTACTTAAGAGATTGAACCAAAACCCGACTGTGCAGATCATCTGGAGCTCAAATACGGTGAGAATTTTCTTGATGCTCAACGAAAAGCAAGACATCGCCTGACTCAGCTTATTTCTGTGGTTGTGTTGAGGTTATGTTTGACCTCTCTTCATTAAAATTTGAATTTTTTGTCGAGTTTGTGATCCTTTTCATCATAGCACAGTCAAACTCAATTATACAATCATGCATCTCATTTTTGTTGGTGTTCTACACGACACAAATTGCCTCTCAGGAGTCCAGATACCAAAGTTTACTGCAGTTCACGTCCGTCTCTGATTTAATTTACTCTGAGATTCGCTCTTGTGGATTCCTCTGTTTTTTCTCAGCTTTGTGGGTCACTTGTTGTCAGCAATCCACCAGGGAGCCTCGCCGTTATGCAACCAAGTTTAAGGACACATTTGTTCCACATTGAACTAATTTTTTTTTTTTTACCTCTGGCCTTTTTGTATTTAGAGGAAGTTATTTTGCCCTTTCAGTTTATGAGCTCCAAACCTCCTACATTTGATTTTCACTGCAGCCATTGGGTGAAAATCTGAGTCCCCTTTTTTGGAGATGTTTGGAAACTCAGCTGGGCTCCCTCACTCTTTGAACACAAAAAGGACAGACTGATCAACACCTCTGTTTTCTTCTAATTGTGTCTGGGTGTGTGTTTCTCACAAAATCTGACCTCACGAGTCATTTTCAGTTGACTACATATCTTATCATTTACCCTCAGTCCAAAGCTATCATTGAAATATGTTGTTTATACTGTTTCTTCATGTATACTCTTCTGTTTTCACTCACCATGTCTGTATGTCTTCACTGTGCTTCCTGGCTGCAGGAGATCATGGATCGCATCTATAAAAACGTGATGACAAAGGTGGAGGAGATGAACTGTATCCAGCGAACACTATTCATTCTTGCGTATAACTACAAACTGGAGCAGCTCACCAAAGGCTACAGCACACCTCTATGTGACAAGTGTGTGCACAGCAGAATTATCAAGTCTTTCATTTTCATTTGCACACACTGGCTCATCATCCTGTGTCCCATATAAACCGTCCTATTTCTTCCGTTTTTACGTCCAGGCTGGTATTCAGGAAAGTCCGCTCTCTCCTGGGAGGTCGAACCAGAGTCTTACTCTCAGGTGGAGCGCCCCTCTCTGCCGCCACACAACGCTTTATGAATGTGTGTTTCTGCTGCCCAGTGGGTCAAGGATACGGCCTGACGGAGACCTGCGGTGCGGGAACCATCAGCGAGCGTAAGCGTTGATCATAACACTCAGACAGCTGAAAAAAAAAGAGAAATGAAAGTAATTATACAAATTTTGAGGATTTGACAAATCAGATAACAAGAATGAGACTGGCCTCATTAACCACAAGAAAGGGTAAAAAGGATGCCGTGGTAACCCCCTATTCCAGCATTGTCTTACTTAAAAGAAGAAAAACGTTACTAGTGCACCTGAAAGACATCAAGGGGTCATAGAGAGGTCAGAAGTTGCTCTAATAAGAGTGACTTGGCTGCCTAATGTCAGAAAAGGTAAAGTATAAATCAATGCAAGTGGATGCAGAGGCAGAAAAACCCCAAAACAAACTTGGTGAGTGCTCCAGGAGAACCTGCACCGTTATCACTACATGTACCCGAAACAGGATGAACTAACTGTTTGCAGCCACAGCTCAGCCACTGTTTGCAGTTCAGCCCTTGTCTATAAAGAGGTCCAATGTGAAGTTTGTTTTTGCAACAGTGGAGCAGAGAGTATGTCTGGCTGTAACTTTTGCCAAAACCTCAGTGGAGTAGGAGAAACTAGAATCACCGTCCGAGAATAAGTGATTTTCAAGGCCCCCCTGTCGTTACATCACCACAGGAGCAAGTTGACATCGTCCTGAAGAGCTACTGTATGTTTTCCGATTTGGAGAACTATAGAAACAGTTTAGAAGCTTTTAAAACACTCTTAACATTAACATGACCCTTTTTTTCTGATTTATACAAATGTACTTAAGGGTCATTTACTCACTGTTTTTAATTTGCTGTGAAAATCAGGATGTTTGTAAATGTAACAGCCAAATTAATTGCCTAGAGGCTTTAACAGTGTTGTAGTGGTAATGTAAATTAGTTCAGACTTTCCCTGCCTTTAAGATACAATTGGCAGGAAATGATTTGAGGGTTTTGAGCTTTCTCTGTAGTTGAGCATAGCTTGAGTTCAGATCATGCATCAGTTGATCCAGGCCCCTCCCCATACCAGCAGACAGCTTAGCTTGTTACCATCTAAGCATCAAGTTGGCCGATGTCATGACAGGCGTTTTGTCTAGACTGAGTTCCTGCTTTCTCTCCAACCCATTTTGCAAACTGCCCCTATCCGTGCCCAAGCTTTTGCATCCCAGGTGCACATGAGGGAGGGCAGGAGGCTCTCATAGCAGAACCATACAGCCAAATATGATTGTTGTATGAAATGATGGTTCTTGTAACTTAAATGGTCCTGAGTTAACTATGATCAGGTGGTTTCTGACTTATGACATAATCCCTGACAAATGACTGATATGGGTTTGTTCGAGTTTACTCAAATAACAACTAATAAGTTGAATCATTGCAAGTTTCTACAAAAAGGAGTGAAGCTGTGAGGGGACATTGGGAGGACAGGAGGAAGAGAAATCTTTCCCGCAGGGGTGGAAAAACAAATGAGAGGGAAAAAATGAATAGATATGATGTGCGTGGGTTGTAGTAAACAGAGGGCAGATTAGGAGGAGGGTATTTATTTTGAAAAGGATGACATGTTTAAGTCAACATCAGGGAAAAATTCATCTTTTACTGAAAAGTAAGCCAGAGGTTTGTCAGCAAATTGTGAGAGTTATAAGCCAGTTGGATGTGAAATATTTTTCCCTTATTTATTTATTTATTTTGATTTTTCTACAGGAATTTCTCATAGCTTCTTGGAAAGAAGGAAATTATTGCCCAATGACTTAAAAGTACGTGCAGAAATCCCAGTCATGTGTCGTTGATGTCTGTCCCAAAGATCTGTCTGAACTTTAAAACTCATCTATTGGCTTATTTTGAAAGAATGGAAATCCTCGCAGCCTTTCCCAGGCAGATAAACAGCCTGTCACTCTCCTCCGTGGTCATTTCAGCCAGGAAAAGACAGTTTTGTGGACGTTCCTTTGGGATGGGGTTTCCATGGTTAAGGAACAAGCGAGGTCGTGTTGCCATGGTGATAAATGTCTGGTCTTGATGCTCGTGTGCTTTCTAATGGTACATGTGTGCTGTCTGTTCCAGTGTGGGATTACAGCACTGGGAGAGTGGGAGGACCACTGGTCTGCTGTGAGATCAAGCTCAAAGACTGGGTGGAGGGTGAGTGAGACCAAGAGGAGACACACTCTCTCTCGCACGCACACACATACACATACACACACACACCCATAAAGCCTCTGATTAAGTGATCCAGGCTGTCACGTGGATTCACAAGGATTCACATCAGGTCAGCAACACTTTTTTTTAGCAGCGGCAGTGCCTGACTGGAGAGCAATAAAGAGACGGTTTGTTTGCAGCAGGCAATGAAGCTTTTTGATGCAAGAAACAACGCACAAACACCACAGAAGAAGATTTAAAGGCCTGTACCACAGAAAAAGTTTAGCATTCAATGGGAACTTTGAGCTTATCTAGCCTTAAGCTTGAATAAATGTCCCAAAGTTTTAAATAGAGTCAACTGTGACGAGAGATTTATGTAGAGGTGAGGACACAATCCAAACTACAACCAGCACGTCTGTGTGAGTTAATAGGCTTTTATAACTTTATAACAGTCCCTGATAAAACTAACTTTTCCATGCAGGTTTACTCTCTTAAATCATGCACATATTTTCTTGTTGCCTGTTTAAAAGTCTCAAATGTGGTGTTTCAGTTCTAGTCCTGGAGGAATCAAACAAAGAGGGATGGAAGTGGTAAATGAAGCTTGACGATATAACCTGAAGCAATGAAGTAGGCACATTTGAATGTTTTATTTCAAAAACAGTGGAGCACACAGAAAATTAAGTGTGTGTTCCCTAAATTAATCTTTTTTTCCTATGACATTTTGAAAAATATACTTTAATTTCACAGGACAAGATTTGTCATTGCAGTGGCCTTCAAAGTTTAAGGCAATTCGCATCCTGAGAACTAGAATTAGCTGTTAAGACATTTTCACGAGAGGCATTATCTACTCCCTACTAATTTGGGGCCTTTACAGACTGAAACAAAAAGAAGTTTGTGTGTTTTATCAAATAGGTTACTGGAAAATCAGCTAGACTTTAAACTTTTTGACCCAAGATGGCTGACGTTTGTTGTACAACAAGCAGCAGAAGCCAAAGCTTATCAGCGCTGAAGTTTCTGGAGAACAATCACTTTTTAAGACTTTAGTTTTCCACGCTGATAAAGTACAGTCGGCATCTTTCTCACTCCATGTCTATATTAAATCAGACCACGAAACATTTTCCCAGGTCAGAGAGGTTATTTTGGTGCACAACCTTGTAAGGAAAACATATTTCTTCCCTTTCACTCCTGCGCAATTTCCATCTTTTTTATGTAAGACAGGGATCATAGCTCATTTTTATTGCAATCTGTTGGATCTTGATATTTATCAGGCTCAGTTTATTGCTTTGGCTCCCAAAGAGGAAAAAGAAGAAAAAGTAAACAAAGCTACGTGTTTTTTTATTTCCATAAAATTATTATAAAGCAGTATCAAGAGATTTGAAACGGTTTATAGTTGCTTTCTTAATTCAAACTCTGCCTGTAGGTGGTTATCGAAGCACTGACAAGCCACATCCGAGAGGAGAGATCCTGGTGGGTGGACCCAACGTAACCCAGGGGTACTACAAGTGCGAGGCCAAAAACCAGGAGGATTTCTTTGTGGATGAGAACGGCCAGCGGTGGTTCTGCACGGGAGACATCGGGGAGTTCCACCAAGACGGCTGCCTCAAAATAATCGGTGAGGGAAAGTAGAGCAAAGGTTGTTTATCAGGTGCAGATACAACAACCAGGATCTTGTGCTGCTACAAGTTATCAACACTGTGCACCAGATACCTGGATTTCTCCAAACAACCTCCCCATTCCAGCGTCATCCATCAGTCTGACAGGAACCCTTTTAACAAATAAGGTTTCACATCACTTCCAAGAATTACTTCATGTGGTGTTTACCTCTGTCAGCCAGAGCCCTGAATCTTCTCCGATATTTAGATGACGCTGGTCAGATAAGCACAGTTCAGAGGAAAGAAGGTTCTGTCCTCACTTCTCTCCTCCTTTGAAAGATCACATATCCACTCTTGGGAATGCTTTTGTTACAACTCTCTGCTGTTTCCAGATCGTAAGAAAGACTTGGTGAAGCTACAGGCCGGGGAGTATGTGTCGCTGGGAAAAGTGGAGGCTGTGTTGAAGAACTGCTCTCTGGTTGACAACATTTGTGCCTATGCAAACAGGTGTGTGTGTTTCCCATGCATAAATAGAAAATAAACAATTACAGTCAGAAGTAGATGCTTCACAAGACTCTAAACTTCCACACCATTGCTGCTGTTTCACTACTCCAAGCCAAATTTCGTGTGGATTTTGTACCTGTTCTTGGTTCCTTTGGGCATTACCATCCTCCTCTCCCCTCTCTCGCCCTCCCTATAGTGATGAGACCTATGTGATCGGCTTTGTGGTGCCCAATCAGAAGCAGCTGCTGGCTCTGGCTGAACAGTACAGTATCCGAGGCCCATTAGAGGAGCTGTGCAACAGTAAAGCCATGGAGGAGCTGGCCCTCAAGGTCCTCACTGAAGCTGCTCTTACAGGTGAGGATGGTCAGTTTTCACTCACAGATCCAGACCAAGTGGATTCACATGCCCTCCTTTGGCGTCATAGTCAAAATCTTTGCTATTTGAGTCTTTGCTGCTGCTCTCCCTTCTTTTGTTTTGCATGCTCATGAAATGTAGTGAAGGTGTGCTCTCCCCACCTAATGCTGTTATGTTCCTCATACACACACACACACAGACAGAGGCAGGGAGCTCCCAGAACAAATTCTGGCGTAAAATTAAGTTAGGGTCAAACACACCGTAACGCTGAGTTAGACACCCCCTCGAGAGATGAATGTTGCCGACCGCTTACTTCTCTAGTTATACCAACTTTAGTAACGACCGCACAATAGCAATACACAGTGGTCTCAGGAGCCACACACAAACCTTAAACAAAAAGCCACTTTATAGCCACAAATAATGCTCAGAACAGCACCTAACTTCATCAACAGTACATATAGGGTCCCAGCCATAGTACTAACCACCAAACATCTTCTTAGCTTTGCCTGATTTCTTTAGCAAAGAGACAAAACACAACTCATCCACTCTCTTCCAGAAGCTGCTTGTTTGTACGGAGACCTCAGATGAGTCCATTACTAACTGCAACGAGGTGATGCAGCTCAAAAAAGAACATTTATGATCATTACTCCATCATTTCCTTGAAGTTATAATCACCATATAAATCATTTTAAACCGCAGACGCTGTAGTTCTTCTGGCTTAGCGTCTCTGCCTGATTGCATTTCCATGAAGTAATAATCATAAATGTTCTTCCTTGAGCTGCGTCACCCGGCAGCAGTCAATGGACTCGCCTGAGGTCTTGCTACAAACAAGCAGCTGCTGGAAGAGAGTGGGTGAGTTGTGTTTAGTCTCTTTGCTGAATAAACCAGGCGAAGCTAAAAAGATGTTTGGTGGTTAGTGCTACAGCTGGGATTCTAGATGCACTGTTGATGAAGTTCGGTGCTGTTCTGAGTATTATTTGTAGCTATAGAGTGGCTTTTTGGTTGAGGTTTGTATGTGGCTCCTGAGACCGCTGTGTATTGCTATTGTGCGGTCGTTACTAAAGTTGGTAAAACTAGAGAGGCAAGCGGTCAGCAACATTCATCTCTCCAGGGGGGTGTCTAACTCGGTGTTACTGTGTGTTTGACCCTAACTTAATTTTACACCGGAATATCCCTTTAAGAAGTGGTCACGTAAACTCATCTAACCTTGGAGTTAATAATTAACGATTCTCCTGCTTCCTCTTTTTTTAGCCCAGCTCGAGCGCTTCGAGATCCCCCGCAAGATCCGTCTAAGCCCTGACCCGTGGACTCCAGAGACAGGATTAGTGACCGATGCGTTCAAGCTCAAACGGAAGGAGCTGAAAAAACGATACCAGGATGATATTGAGAGAATGTACGGCGGGAAGTAAAAACAAGGACCAGCATTCACTCTCATAACAGACCAACACCTGACCCTGAGATCTCCCAGCACCCCTGAGTCCTTCTCCATGAGCCTAGGAGCCACCGTGACTCCCAAATAAGATCTCTAAGAATGAAGAAAATCTGTCCAAATGGGAATTTTTAACCTGAGAGGCTGAAAAATGCTTCAAGAAAACATAGAAACTCTCCATCTGCTGATGCCTTTTCTCATTTTCGTGCCCAGGTGTTTGACCTTGAACTGGGGATCTTTATTTTCCCAGATGTGAGTTATGAAACAGATTGCCTGATGTTATCTGTGGAGCTCTTTCTCAGCAGAAGCTCAGGTTGTGTGAATGAGTTTGTTGCCTCGATCTGCTCGTATGAAGGAAAAGAAAATGCTCAGGCACGTCCCAGAATAACCCTTTTTAACTCTACGATTTCTTTTACTCCTTTTCCTGCAGGTCAGGAGAGGGTTTTGTTTCTTCTTTTGTTCGCATTTTCAGCTCTGTCAGTGATTTATTTTACTTCCCACCTGCTGTCTGACTCTGACTCCTGTGGTTCCTTGGACGTCTCTCCTCCGTCAGCACTTTGACACGAAAGCACAGTTATTTGAGGGCAAATGAGAGAAGATTTGTAGCCGATTTTTTAAACAAAATGATAAAAAAATGCACCCAGTAGTCTCCTTTAAAAGAAAAAAGATGCACTGTTTAGTCTACTGTATTTTCCTTAAGTGTTGGAGTTCCTTTTTTATGAGCTTTTATGAGCTACGAGTGAGCACATTTCATGCTTGCTTGTTAATCTTTGTGCAATATTTATCATTTTTGTCCAAAAAAAAAAAAAAAAGCAGTTGATTTTAAGAAGAATAACAAAGCTTTCCTAACATGCCTGGGTTAAAAACTAGGACACTGTGGGAGCATCGTCTTTGACACTTATTGTTCCAACAGGACTGTCTACCAGCCCAAAGCCTTGTCATGTTATTTTGCATGATTGTGACCAAGTGTGTGAATGAAGAGGTCCTGAAATGGCACAAACATGATCCCAGCATCCCTCACCTGCTGCCTTCTCTCGTGATTGTGAGTCGCACCTTTTTACATACAGTATATGGAACTGTGACCAGCAGAGGAAGCACACATGTAGCCTCTGTTAAAACTTGGACGTGTTTCTGAGCCCCACTCCCTCTCTGCACCTACAGTCTGCCTTGTAACGTAAAAAATGAACCAGCTATTTATTTGTAATTTGCCTCCAAAAGAAGTAAATAAAGGTTGTACTTGGTCTACGAACAGATGTGATTGATTATTTTTTTGAGTTAAACCTCTGAAATTTCACTCTCTTTATTTGTCAAAGAGCTGTAGTCATTAGTCTCTATTCATCTCTCTCTTTCTCCATCTTCCTCTCCCCCTCTCTAAACCCAGCTAAGTCTCAGCAGATTACTGTCTAACATCAGTCTGGTCCTGCTCAAGGTTTCTGCCTGTTAAAGCAAGTTTTTCCTTTTCACTTAAACTTACCAAGTGTTACACTCATAAGGATGAAGATAGAATAAGCGAGGGTCTGATCTTAGAAGATGGGACTCAGTCTTATCCCATCTTTTTGTTGTGTTATATAAATATGATAAGGAGTATGGCCTAGATCAGCTCCTTTCGTAAAGCTTTTTGAGATATCATTTGTTGTGAATCTGTGGTTTATAGATAAAGATTGATTGGCATGTCTGTGACATCTTCAAATGCGGCCTGTGAAGCCTGCAGCCTGAGTCGAAAGAGATACGCAGACGATGACGTCCATGTCTCTCCTGCGGAACTGAATGAAATCAGGCGTCGTGATTCAATAACCGTCATCATTGAGAGGAACGTAATCTAATTCTGCATTTAATGCTCATCACCACATGAAACAATACCAGGGTGTAATCACCTATCATTGAATGACTGATGTTAAGATGTGTGTGATGAAAAAGGAGGAGTTCAGGCAAAATATTGAATTAAATCATTTAGAGATCTCATTCTTAGAGAAATGTGACCTCCCTTTTAATGAAGCAACAACAAAAAACAAGAGAAATCTGTGACCGTCCTGTAGAGCTAGATTAAAATGAACCAATGACAATCCTTTATTCTTAAGAGCATGACTACAAATGAGGGCAAACAGTCAGAGCTCCCCCTGCTGACTGACTGCAGCTGAGATTTTAGACTCCGCCCCCTCAATGTTTACAAAGGGAACATGGTGGAACTGTGAAATTCAAACAACAATCTACCTGTCCATTTCTTTGTCAGTCAGTCAGATCAGCACTATTCTTATTTTGCAAATCCATGCATAAACTAAACAGCTGCATAACTGTTGGCTGAGCAGTTAAATCATTCACCCTTTGGACTGAGACCATAGTCTTTGTTCCAGCAGTTGCTAATTGGACTCCCAGCCAACACCCTTAACTGCTTTTCATTCTCTGTTCTCGGCATCTCCTTAGCTGTCCTCTCAATTAAAGACAAAAAAGGAATAAACATCTCAAACAATCAGACATTTTATACCAAAAATTCACACAAATTAAGACTACGACCATCTCCAACAACTGTAAAACTGTTTGAATAGTTGTGAATGGGGCATCCTGGGCTTTTGGGACGAACCTCTAGTGGACACTCAAGGAACTGCAGTTTTCTTTATCTTGCACTTCCTTGTTGGCATTGTTGCCTTTATAGTGTGTAAGTATATAGAGCGTGTTACTCTATTGTGATGGAAAACTTTCACCAGAACTTTTTTCATCCAAAGATTAACTTTGAATGAAAGATCTTCATTTATATTTATTTGTTCAACAGTCTCTAAACTGATGCAGTTCTTTCTTGTATTTTTCCATCACAACCCCTCTGGGCCTCTTTCTGCTGGACTCTAGTGATTATCAAGTCAGTGAATCATTTAATTGTACTTATGGGCATTTATACATTTTATTCGCCCCTTAAAAGAAGCGTGAATGATGCACAAGACATCTTTGAAACTTTTCTTTTTTCCATTAAACATACCTTCAAGGGTTCCAAAGAAATGGGATTCATTTTACAACCAGCCTTCATCACATGACACGTGATGACGCTCAGGGGTCTCTATATAAATAACTCCCTCCTCACCAACGCTGCACTAAAGTCAGGAGTCAGAAAGGTTCACATGAGGCTCAGCTCTTCAGTTTGGTGAGTGTTCAGTGTGACTTTGTCCTTGTTTTTGTTTTGTTTTGTTTTGTTTTGTTTTGTTTTGTTTTGTTTTGTTTTAATGGATGTGCTTCATTTTACTCAAAGTTTCTGCAAACTTTCCTCACTGTTTGAGGATTCGTTTTTTTCCCCACAGAGAAACTTGAAAAGTGAGCAAATACAAAACTGCACGGTAAAAGTCAACATATTAGTTTAAAGTGAGAGTACTTTAACTTCATTACAGCAATATTTCAAGTACTAGAAGTTTAAATGCCGGGAGACCGCAAACTACAAGAACTAAATGACAGTTCCACTGTGCGCAATATTTTGCTTTCTGTAATACCTCAACCAAATACTTACCATTTAACAGCGTCTGTAGTTTCTCCGATGACAAAGTAGTCAAATGTTGTAAGAAGACAAACATTGTTGTCATAATTTGACGATTCTTGATACTCACTAGTGCAGAAAGTCGCTCACTGGGAAGTTGTCACCGTGCGTAAAGTGTGCGTAAAATATGAATAAGTGTGCGCAAAGCTAAAACCAAAACTCAAACTGATGGCTTTGCTCTTCCTTTCAGCAGACTTTTTGTCCCTTGCTGTAGTCTGCACTGAAAATGGAGCTCATGGAAAACTCTACAGCTTCACCTCAACGGATCGCCTCAACGCAGAGCAACGCGAACTCCGCAGATGTTAAAACCGGCGGGAACGCATCCCTCTACATATTAATAGTCATGTCTTTCTACGGAGTCTTCCTCTGCGGCATCATGCTGGGCTACTTTCGCTCCAAAAGAAGAGAGAAGAGGAGAGTCAATATCTTCACGCGCCTTGTGCACGAGGAGGAGGAGCGGGAGTGGGGCGCTCTGCCCAAAAAACACAGCCTCACCTTCCCCACAGCTGTCTCGGGACTTCAGTCAATGCAGGTGTCCTTGCCGTTCTGTGGTAACCATAGCAACCACTTTGGACACCTCCGCTACGAGGGCGCGCTGCCCTCCCCGCTCGCATGCGCGCTGTGCACGGAGCAGAGCAGCGTAAGCTCCCTGTGCTCGTCCGCGGACACGCGCTTCGCCATAGAGGAGGAGACGGACAGCGGCACGGCGGAGGAGCAGGAGGAAAGCATGAAGGGAGGATCCGAGAACAGCGGAGATGATTCAGGCTGATCACCGAGCAGGAAGACTGTGATTTAACCTGAGGAGAAGAAGAAGGAGGAACAAACGAGAAAAGGAGAGGAGGAACATCAGCCGGAGGAAAGCCCAGAGGGAGTCTTCATTACACAGCTGCACAGACAGTCCAAAAACCAGCATAAACTATTTGTGTCCAAAGAAAACTCCTCAAACCACCATCATTCATGGTTAAAGACAGTGTCAATACCATCTATTTTGACTGCATGAAGACTTTGGGGCCAGTTTGGACTAGTCTCAGATGTATCTCTTTATTTTGCCCATCCATCCAATCAGAGATTTACATGCAAAATAATCAATTATTGAGCCAGGGGTGAATCAAATGATGAAAAAATTTCATTTTCGGGTAAGCTGTATTGAAAGCATCTCATACAGACAATATCTTAATTTATCTCTGTAAAGCAGCACTGCAGCAGTTCCGTCTCTTTGGTCAACATGGACAGTTTACTCATGATAAGAACATATAGATGAGCAAATTAAAAACTATGGTATCAAAAAGATAAAGTCATAGCAGGATGTGCTGGATTTTTTTTCTTAATCTATGAGAAAATCATCTGAAATATCCATTTTTTAAAACCTGTGGAGCCATAAAAGCTACTAAAGTATTTTCACATCATTTTATTGATGAGGGTGACTCCCCCCTGCCTGTGCTGAAGACTGACCCTGCAGCAGACAGACTCAGAGGCTGTTTGTTTGGACACAACTTGACTTGCTCTCTCCAACACGGTGTGGAGCACTGAATTGTCCTGGAACCCACTTGAACGATTGTCCGAAGGCTTTGACACTGTTCACACTCGGTCAGTGATGTAGGTTTACTTGATGAAAGCCATGCACTGTAAATACAGTTTGTTTTTTCACTTTGTTAGCTCTAATTTAAAATTGAGTCTTTGTAGTGTTTCTGAAATAAAAAATTAATTGATGCCGGCCTGGTGTTTATTTCTGTCCTCTGGTGTTTCACCAATGGGGGGCGCTGTCATGCCGCTTTATAACGTGCTTACAGCTTTTCTCAACCACTTCGGCTCTCCTTTGGAAACAGTTTGAACATATTTTGTCTGGTTTTTAAAGAAGTATGACATCAGCTTTTCTACCTGCTTATCGGACACCAAAATGAAAACTTGTGTCAGGGTTGAAGCAACACTGGTCAAAATATAAAGATACCTTTTCCAACATGATCTGATAACAGTACTCAACCGTCTTATAGTATTGTAGGTATTCTTTTGTGTTTAAACAGAGGTTTTTTTAGCCATCATTGTTTACAAAGACAAAGAGATTTTCCTTTATATATACACTACAACACACGAAGGTATTATAGTCTCATGGTTAAAATGCTGTAAAGTATTTCAGTTACATGAATTAAAAAATTATGATGCTGCAGTTTGTAGTGATGAGTCTGTAGATTGTAGAGAATTTGGAACCTTTTTCCTCAGATGGTGTATTATTGTGTTTAACCACATGGGGGCGCTCTGGTAACATTTCAACCAGTTATTGTGGACAAGAGGAGTAAATAAGGAAAACAAATAAACTAGTTCGATGCAAAATTGGAGTCATGCAGACCTGTAGACTAAAGGTGAAACTCCAAAAGTCTATTAACTGATCTAGTTTGAGGGGAAAAAAGACATTTAACAACTTTCGCGGGTGGGAAGGGTTGTTTACACCTGAGCGAGGGGAGGTAAACTCACGACTGACTATGCGCTAACAAACGCCCCACTTTACATGCAGGGGTACCTTATTTGTATACTTAAGTGATTCTCAGCTTATTAAGATGAAAATTTAAACTCTAAAAACTCTACTGCCTGATAAAGTTTGGCAAAGAAAGATCATCTTCCATCGGTGAGGTCGACTTGTTTGCAGAGATCTAACTTCAAACTGTAGTTCATGTCCTCATGAATCTCTGCTGTGTCTGCAACCAGGTGCACTTCAGCTTTTTAAAGATACTGCTGCAGCCCAACAACATCATTTAAGATTATATTCTGCACAAATGGTCATAGATAACTTTTGCATCTGGCATCACACCCATGCAGAGAAAAGACAAACTTTCAATTTGAAGATTTTATTTTGTTATTGTATCATACAGTTCATATACCTTACCTGCACGGGCATACACCAAAAGTTCATCTACTCCAGAGTCAGAGCACATAACAGGTCAATCAAATAAAACAAAAAAGATTAAACAAAATCCACACAAATACATGAACACTCACTAGTTAAAGAGGCTATCTTGTCTTCTTTCCCAGGATTTTGAGACAGAATTAGTGAGCTTGAACATGTCAAATTCAAACAGCCAATATAGTTCTTGCATCAGGCCACCGCAGTACATTAGGCTTCATAACAACCTATTAAGTCATCATATGTTGTGCACTGTAAAAGGAAATAAGACTCAGTTTCCACTTCATCAAAGTCACACACCTCAGAAAATCAGTTTTTTTCTCAGGATCATTTTTGAGCCGATGAAACTCAACAGCCAGAGGACAAATGCTAGAACTGAACTTTGCAGCCAAAGATCTTAGGCTTCTACATGAAACAAGGTGTAACATATAACTGAGGGTTCTTATTCTTTTTGTTTGTTTGTTTGTTTGTTTTTCTTCCTTTTTTTTTGCATGTACGTCCTTGGTCTTCATTTGAACTGAACACACTGTTAAAAACCAAACTGGATCAATAAAGGTTCTCCATCCCTTTTGTATCTTATTGTACAATAAACTTAAGAAAGGGTTGAATGCCTTTATGAGCAAGTTCCTTGTGTGACACGCAAACAGACTCCTACAGTTGCATTTAAAGTCTCATTTCCCGTACAATAAAAACATCCTGCTGAATATTTAATGCAGCAAACGCCACACGGTGAAGAATTCATTCATATCAACAAGGAGAACAAAACAAAGCGTTCTCTGTCTCTTTAAAGGAGCACTAAAAGAAGTGCACACTGCTTTGTCCTCATTAGTGGCAGCTGTGTGAGTGTGTGAGAGAGATAAAGAGGAAGGAGGATGACGTTTTTTCAGGAGGAAGAATGAGGAAGAGTATCAGCAGGGTGAGAAAAAAGAAGATGTGATGCATTTAGTGACTCCTCCACTGTTAAACCGGATGTTTGTCATTAGTGTCTCCCTGTGGGGCCAGAGTCCTGCCTTAGGCCACACACACACACACACACACACACACACACACACACACACACACACACACACACACACACACACACACACACACACACACACACACTGGGAGAGTGACAAATGAGTCTGGGAGTGAGTCATGTCAAACCATGCCTCCTCCTGTTTCCAGTTTTACTCCCTCCCTTTCAACTTTCCTTCTTAAGCTTCTGTCCATTTGGGTGAGTTGAACGTAGGTGCTCATGTATAGTGAGAAGGTTGTTACTCAGCTGACTGCGAGAAATACTTGCCTTTGATTGGTCAAAACCCTCATAACGAGCAGGGGCTTGAATTTCAACGTCTAAACCACTTTAAGGAGAAAATAACCAAACACATGATCAGTACGGTGGCCCTTAGGTTCAAAACACAACGGCAAATAAGAAAACACAACGGCAAAAGAGATAACACAACAACATTAACCACTGTGTTTTCTCTTTTGCCGTTGTGTTTTCTCTTTTTTTGTGTCATGTTTTCTGATTTGCCGTTGTGTTTTGCACCTAAGGGCCACCATAGACTAGGGATGGGGCTTATTATGTTTATGGAAAATTCAACAGTAAACCAACACAGTAAAGAAGGACAAGTGGAGAAACATATGTCCATATACTTTACCAACAAATTACCATGAAATGTTGTTGAAAACGTGTTTCACCAAAAAAAAAAAAAAAAAAAAAAAAAAAAAAAAAACAGAAAAAAAAAATCACACTCACACGAATGAATCTGTAAAGACAAACAGCTGAAACATTATCTCACCAAAAGCCTGGCCTCCAAAGGTTTGACTAGGTGTCTAAATAAATTCAGGGTAACTGAGTTTTGCTGTTTTAAATCAGTCTGAAGATTGTTCCAGACTAAAAGTGCCAAAAATCTTAGAACTGTCGACCAATCAGAGGGTGTATCTGCCACCAGCTGACCTGGAAGGGTCCAATCACATGCCAAGCTTTTCCATTACAGCAATCAGTGACGTTCAGAACACTTTTCCTCACGATCATATCCAAACACTAATGTGCTTAACTGTTAGAAAAAAATCACATTATTCAAACAAATTTATCTAAAGCAAAGTGTGATCATAGTGAATTAAAGACTGATTTTAAGTGTGGGATCAGGTTGTGCCTTGTAACACATTGTTGTCCAGATAAACACACTGTCTCGGTCTTTAATGTTAAAAAACTGCAGGCTGTATTCTGGATTTGTTTTGCTTCTCTTGGAGGAAAGACACCAGCAGCTGCTGATGTACCTGATATCCCTCCACCATAATTGAGAGCCATAATACTGGTTTTCTGACTCAGTCCACCTTAAAATAACCAAACTGATTATGAGCTGGTATGAAAGCCTGTCCTGACTCTGATTAATCACCACATCTTTTCTGGGTCATGGAGACTGAGGATACATTTTAATATGACACCACAGTAATTGCAGATATGTAGCAGTTCTGTGTGACTCAGACTTTGACAGAAGAAGACTATTATTATTATTAATGAGGAACATCTATGTAAGGAGTTGTGTCTTTTTAACCATAGTTCACCTCATACACTCAAGTTTCAGCTCAAAAGCAACACTATTTACAGTCAAATTTGGTGTACGGGAGTCATTTTTAATTAACTTTTTTTGTAATGTAAAGAAAGAGCAGCACCCTTCACAACCAACCAATGTACCAGTAACATGCAGGAAGAATTACTAACCCAGAAGTTGCTGCTCAGAAGGCAAACAACTGACCCGTATCCTAGATTTTATGTGATGAGTAAGTACAGTGAAGTAAGAAATGATGTGCGTTGGGTTCAAATATTCAAATTTACTTCCCTCTTCACTCTGGACTTCAAGCACCTTGGATTCTGGGCCTCTCCGATCTTCCTTCAGGCTCTGGGACCTTGAATTTACTTTTATCTGAAAACAGGACTTTGGATCATAGAGGCTAGTTGTTTTTCTTCTGAGCCAAGGTGAAACTCATATGATGACGTCCCTGGTTCAGGAGTGTCTAGACTGCAGGAATATGATGTTTGAAGTCCATTTCCTGGACATGTCTGTGTGTAGTGAGTCTTGATGCTTAGTCTACCTGTGTGGTTGCCTGAACCAGACTGAGAGAATAAAGGCTCACTCAAGCTTTGCAGGTGTTCAGAGTTAATTAGCTAATTAGAGCTCTTTTCATTCAAGAAACTGGACTTTTCCACAGTATCCAAATGTTTTGCTGCACCTGTATTCACTTTGTCTCTTGACACAGTAGCGAAGCAACGATCTGGCCTTTAAAAGTCGAGATGCAGTGGTATGAAAATGTACTCATACATCTACAGACACTACTGATGAGCTTATTACAACAACCACAACTTTCATTTCACTTCTGACCTTTGGCGGTGGATTTCAGTGAACACAAGAGTCTAATCTTAGAAAGTTTCTCATTACTGTGTGTTTGATTCCTCTGTGCCGTCCCCCTCAGAGGATCTTAATAACTGTCCCGACAATGGCAGGTGTCTGCAGGAGACGCCTCACCTCTACTGAATTAATGAGACTCCTGCTCAAAGCGAGAGCTGTTCCTCATCTTTTTTTTTTTTTCTTGTTTGTGCGCTGAACTGAACTCTGCCAGTTTTTCATCCACAGTCAGAAAAGCACACAAAATAATACTTCAACACACACACACACACAAATAGACACAAACTCACACATAGACACAAACTCACACACGCCTGTCCAAACAAACAAAAGAGAAAACAAATGGACTCCAACGTTTGCCTGTGATGCTTTCACTATGTGGCCAGTCTGTTTTTCCCGGTACACAAACAGGCATCAGCCCTCAACCTTTTACCCAATGAGTGTTACCATGGAAACGTCGGCCAGAGGCTAATTTGCATCTGTGCTGCTGGTCCACTGGGATCACAGCCTCAAGCCTTGAAATAGGAGATGCTCTAAAATGCTGAATAAATGAATAGAACAATTAATTACCTAAAGATGCTGCATATGAATCTACAGAGGGACGTAAAAAACGTTTAATTTTGACGGTGCAACTCTGAGCTGCTCAAGGTTCAAAGAAAGTCAGTATAAAGTGGCTAAGTTTTTCATTATACGGTTTAAAAAGGCCAAGACATTATTTATGTAGGAGACGTCAGCACATTTTTAACTGATTAACTTTTTTTAAAAATATATATTTTTTGTGCTTTGGCTTTGTTTTTAAAAATTCTTACTCATACTTGACTGTCTAATTATTTATTATAATCTAGATATATAAAAAAAAATCAAAAGTTGTTTTCAAATTGATGAACCACATTTTGAAAATCAATTAGACTTAATTTTAACATTTAGACATATTCAATTTAATTTATCAGATTTGTTGGGTTAAATACAAACTGTTTGACTGTGTTGTAGCTAGTAAAATGTAAATGACATAAAGTTATTCACCTATTAGAATGTGGCCTAATGTTTTTGATGCACATGTTTTGTGTATCTTATCAGACGTGTACGTCTCCCTCATTTCATCAGTTTCCAGCAGGCTGCACACTCTACAGAATAATGCCGCTCTAAAAGAACAAGGTGAATATTGCGCAGCATCTCAAAAATGTTGGTAAAGTTAAGTAAATTACAGACTTGTGAACAAGTGTGTGAATGCGTCACACCAAACACTATCATTAGGGGATAATTGACAATTTACCAGAGGTCTTGATATAATACTAATCCTCTGCTTATCGTGCTTAAAACTGAAAGTTGTTTTAAGTGCTGAGACTTAATCTAAAATAGTTGCCATAATTAACCCCGTACAGGAGGTCAAAATACTGAGAAAAACTGTTTTCAAAAATACTAGATTATGGAGATGTGTGGATGAGGCCAGCGAGAGTGCGCGGTGTGGAAAACATGATGTGTTGTAGGTGTTACCCAGGTGAAAATACGGTCACAGTTTTGTTAGCGCCATAGGTGTGAATCTGTTAGTCAGTGGGTGGCGTTGTTGCCTCCAACCAGTTTAATCTGTGTTACATCTGATTGACACGGTCATATTTCACTGTCAAAGTGCAGGAAAGAAACATGTCCATCTTTCTGTTTCTTCTGGAGGAACTTTCTTGAGAAAAGCCAGTACAAAGTTTCATCCTCGTCTTTCATGGCCGGAGGACAATGTTTTCGACCGCCTGTTTAATACACCTGTCAAATGAACGGCATATTGAGCCTCACTGGCTAATTAGCCACTCAAAGACCTGTCCCCCTATAGGCTTGTTTCCATACCAACCACACACCAATGCAAGAGTCTGCATCATTATATGTGTGTGTGTGAGAGCTGAACACAGATACAGTCAGCAATAAACACAAGTGGCATAAACAGCCAATCATAGAAAGGAAATGTTCTCCCAGCAGAAAGATTAAGAGCATCTGATACCTCTGTGTCGGCGCAGCAGCTCCATCAATAAGTCTCTTAATCCTCTTTGTGTTTAAGTCTTTAGCACAGGAGGCCGATTGTTTATCATGAGCTGATATTTAATATAACTTGTGTTGAAATCTCATGAGCCTTTAATACAGAAACATCTAAAAGCCAGAGGAATTAAAGCAGCTGCTGGTGCTCTCAGAACAGGTAGAGGACAACACAGGTGACTCGAAGTTTGAGTGTGTTGCTGCAAGAGGCAACTTTACAAAATATGAAAACTGAAAGGGGGCAGCAAAATAAATACACTTGAAATCAGAGACACACAAGCTTAAGATCAAAGTCAGAGTGCTACTTTATTTCCAGAATAAAGTTATTGCATTAGCGTGACGTCCAAGATTCAAATCTTAATAGACTTGTAGCAAAAGAAGCCGCCTGACTCTCTAATGACCAATTTTTTCTGTCGTTCTTTATATTCATATTCATTAAAAAAGTTTTAGTTTACATCTGATTGTCGCCTGTTGAGTACAGCTGTGTGGTTGGTCAGAGAGGGATGATGCAGTCTATTATATGAGATGTAAATTATGACTCATCCTCTCAGGGTATTTATAGACAAAAGGGCAAAACAAAGCGATAAGCTTGAGAGGCAGATGTCACAAAATGATAATTGGCATGGAAACATGGATTTGCTTCACATCCCTCTGTTTCTAGAGAGGGAATTCATTTAATTAAAGAGGAGAGAGCACAAAGTCTTCAAACCGAAACAGCAAAACAGCTGATTGTCTTTCTGTGTTTTGTTTTAGAAAGAAAAATAAACATTCAGCAGATGCACATGGTTCAATCCAAAGTAAAGGGCATGTGTGACAATGATGGTTATATTCATATATTTAAGAAGCATAAATTAGCCTCAAGTTTGTTATTTTCTGTTGTAAAAAAGATGGAATAAATCAGACAGATATAAAGTTTCCTTGCTCTTCTTCACTCTGGTCTCCAGACTTACTCTCTGGAAATACTTTGCTTTGAAATTTTAGATCTGAAAGAGGTTTGAAAATTGTTTTGTAGAAGAAATGTTACTACTCAGATCTTTAAATGTCATTTTCCATGCTGAGATCCATTAATCTTTCAACCTTATTGTGCTGAAATGTTCAAAGAAGGTTCAAAGAGTGGCTTATCACCCGGTTATACCACCAAAGTCATGAGGAAAAATGACTTCCCATGGATTAAATGATCTCTTAGAAAACACCTTTTGAAGTCTTATCCATATAAAAAAGGGGTTTCAAAACAATTTGGGGTTGAGGAGAGCTTGAATACCCTGAGTTTACGGGTGATAGCAGCCAGGACTGCTGCACTCTCCATGTATTATTAGCTGCAGTGGACAAACCCCTGGAAAAGTCTCAAAATGCCTTTGGAGAAAGAACGAAAACCACGCAGACGTGTTGACCGCTTTAACCCTGCAATTTAGACTATCTGTAGACCGATCAAATCCACCTCCACCATCAAGCCTCAGAGGAGTTGAATGATCACGATGAGGAGCTCCGAGCCTCCATAACTTCTTTCTCTTTAAAGTTCAGAAGAAACTTTTCTTCATGCACCGTGACTGTGAACAGGAAGTCCTGCATTTACAAACTCAACCAGAGGGGTTTCATTCAGTGCAAACAAAGCTACGTGTGGTGAGATCGTAGTTTTGTTCATTCAAGATCAGTAACAGCCTTTTATAAAATGTGTTTTCTCACATTTCCCCTGAAGACGTAAGTACTTGAACTTCTGTTTTTATCTTCTGCAGCGTACAGACCAGTGGGAGTTGTAAGTTCTTGGTGTGAGTGTTTGTGCGTCTGTTTGTCTTGTGCCTCCTGTGAGTCTCACACCCGGTCCGGTGACACAACATGTTAGCCTCTCTTCAGGAGGGCAGTCATCCAGAGAAGCGCCATCTTTTGTCTCCATGGTAACCAGCAGTGCACCTGAGGGAAGTGGAATACAACATTCAAAAGGAGAGAAGGAGAAAGCTCGGAGATTAAACATGAAATCAGCAGGTGTGTGTGCAAGTCTTTGAGTCCTGCACAAAGGTTTTATTTTAGTGATTCGAATTAAACGACGACTTTTTAAACAAAGATACAAGGCATGCACACGCACCGCACTGTTGTACTTTCTCCCTCTCTCTTTTACTCCAGAAACTCAGTCTGTGTGAGCATTGACATGACAAGAATCAAGGATCTCAGATGGGGTTTACACGCCTGAAGATGTACCAGCCAACACACCTCTGCAACGTGTCTGGAGGTTGCAGCTGTGTTATTCACCAAGGGAGACATAAAACAAAGCAACTAATGAAAAGAGATATCAGCTTCTGTTCAGGCCCTGCAGGCATGAGATGAAAAAGGACTTGTGTACAGATCCTGACAGTAAGAAAGAGCCACTTTATCAGTCTGCCGGAGAAGGTTTGTGAGGAGAAAGATTAAAGAAAGATTAAAGAGAGGAGACTGTTCAGTTAAAGCTTAAACAGCCTGCAGTATAGTTCGTCAGTTTCAAATCACCGTCAATCCCAGATCCTGAATAATTCATCTCATGTGGACATCTTTACTTTGGACCCAACTGATCAGGATTTATTGACCTCTCACATTGAAAGGTGATCTGAAGTGAGTAAAGAATGAAAACACGCTGTAGCTACATCTGCAAAAGAGGAGATAAGGTGTGTGCAGTAGCAGAAGAGGGGTTGTGGTGTTGATGAAGAAACTCTTCAAAAGCACACGGCAAAGTGCCAAAGTGCTTTCACACCTGGCTCATTTGGAGAAGGTGTTTGGAAACAGAGTGCAGGTCTTCTGTGAACACGGACGTCTCACTCTGATGCAGAACAGATCCACTCAAGCTGTGTACAGGTGTTAGTGAATACAATCAATCCAGCCACCAGAAGAAAAGGCTGTTTCTCTTCAGGTTTAGCAATGGGCTGATATTACTCTGTCTCCATCCAGTTCAACAGACTTGAAAATATCAACTACTTCATCGAGTGGTTTGGAAATTTCTTCAAACTGCCACTTTTCCCTTGCTGCTACTGCTGTCATAGTTTCTTGATCTTTGTGTGGCCCTGTTTGGATAAGCTGCACTTTCCCCCTTCATTCTTGAGCAGACTCACAGTTGGTGTAAGGTAATGTTAGAGGTGACAACAGAGGCAGAAACTGCGAATGAAGGCAGCGATGTGTCCGGCAGTGCGGAACAGCACTGTGTGTGTAAGGGCAGGCCTGAGTGTGTTTACATGAGGAGCTCCTGCTGTCAGATTACATTATTGACAAAGTTGTTGGAGCCAAATATTAAATTATCCAATTCAGATAGGTAAACCAAAAACACTCAAATACACCAATTTACTCGTGCGTTTGTGCTTGATGACAGCTGACATCAAGAGTACAAAGATAAATCTGCTGAAAGTCATACTTTTTCCACCAGAGCCGATGATCTAATTTCCTCCTCTGGTATTAGCCTCACATAAAATACAAAGTATTTCAGAATAATTAGGTCGGCTTATTTTAGCAGAGACTGTTTCGTAAAGTCTTCTTTCAATGGTTACATATCCTATTGAGCATTAACATGGACCGAATATGAAGTCGATGAGCGTTGTCACAAAGCTTGCTAACTCACCCAGAGTGTAGTTAATGTGGCAGAAAAAGTACATTTCCATCAAGAAGAAATGCCACTCTGTTTCTGTTTCAGAGCGGGTGTTGTTAAATTGTTCTCAGAGAATGTTTCACAGACAGACGACGCAGAAAGAAGGGCACAGAGGAGAAACTTCGATGCCTCCTTCTCTCCTTCACATACAAATTAACACATCTTTGCATAATGAGCAAGTGCAAGAACGTGATTCCTCATGCACAAACACAGGTACAAAAACAAACACACACACACAGACACACAAACAGTCTCTGGTTCACTCACGCAAATGTGACCTATGAGTCATTCTGGCTGTTCTTCCAGACCCCTCCCTCCCTAACCCACTGGATGTCACAGATGGATGCTGCAGACAGCCGCAGTCCTAATGCTGCTTCCTGTCTCCCTCCGGGCACTTAGCAACCGCTAGCCCAGGCCCAGTTTAACCGGCAATTAAAGGGGCAATTCGTCATCACTGACCATCATGGACAAAGTGCAGGACCAAATCAAAGAAAAATTACCCACCAACACTGGATGTGAAAGCCTGGAAGGAGAAAGTAATGTGTGAATCTAGCACTCTTTCTTCAGGTGACTCACAGCTTTATGGGAATTTGAAACAGTCAATCTGTTTCCCAAATCGATCATCCGCTGTCCGATAATTGCTATCTGCTGGTTGGGAGGGAAATGCACCTTTCTGCAAACCACAAAGCTGCTGGAAAATGAATCAGCTTGGTGTGAGCTCTGGTGGTCTCACAGCATGAGTGGAAGACTGTAAAATACATCAAAGACCTTTAATTTTACTTTAAGTACATACATTTCCATAAACTTATATTCAAACTTTTGGTTAAAGTATAACCATCAAAATTTCAAATGTCCTGCAAATCACCTCAATGTCAGAACTGCAAAAGTAACTGAATTTTAAAGGCATAAATATGAAAAACAGTCTGTTTTGTGAACATAAAAACTTCTCACAGGAGCTTTAACTCCTGACACTGCTCTGTGTGTTAAAGTAAGAAGTTAAGAGTATTCCAGCTGTCATTACAATTTATTTCAGTTGGTTTAAGTTTATTTTAGTTTATTTTAGGTTTTGACATTAAAGTTTAGTTTTGGTTTACAATAATATCCTGGGTCGAGGAAAGCCTGTAACCTCCTCACTAACAGCTGCAGTGTGCTCAAGTCAGCCATGCCCCTCGTTACGCTTCATCATGCAACAATTTTATCTTTAATATCTTAAAAGTTGATGATTTATAAAAATATTGCCTTCCTTACAGTGTGAATAGAAAAAGACCAAATCCAAATCATTTTTTACCGGGCTGTAAATATTGCTGTAAAGACGGGCTTTTAAGAATGGGTGTGTATGTAGTTCCATAGGCTTTTGCATCAGTTTGAAGCACTTCTGCATCAGGTCCATTTCACAAGACCAGAGGTTGCTGCTTATTTTGTGTATATAGTCATGCATATAAATATCTCAATGTTTCAACTGTAATATAACAACATGTGATTAACAGCTGTAAATAACACTTATGTATAAATCTTTTTCTAAATCTTTTTAACTCCCGAAGTTTCTTCATTCTTTAATTTCTCTTTTGTATTTATCGCTGCTGTAAATTTGGAATTTCCCCTTGTGGGACGAATATAGAAATATCTTATCTTAGTGTGAAACCAAAAAAGAGAGCAGTTTTGATTCAATTATCCTGTGAGCATTATGTCTTAAAGTTGCCACAATAAGGATACGATACGAAGCACAAGCGTCACATACTGCACATGACCTATAGTGCAAAAAGCTTTCCCTCTGTATTTTTTCTCATCCTTTCCCAGTCCAGTGATGTATTATCAGGTTGACATAGTTATCCCAGAACCCCCTGGGATTCTGCAAAGAAATGTCACCCTCCATACAAATGTGTTAAAATGCAGAAAAACTGTCTGACGGAGTATTTAACGTCAATGGAGTCCAACTAAATTCCAACGGGTGCTAATGACCACAAACCTGTGAACGCCATGAAAGTGCTGCTGCCGCCAAGTTGATGTTACTCCTAAATGGCAGCAGTGTGGCCTTTGACACACCCCAATCTAAACAGAAAGTGTGACAGCCAGCTGTGAATGTGATAAGATCTGGCAGGTTTTGGTCTGAGTCAAATCTTGAGGGAAAAATAAAAAACTGGTGATAAAAGCATGAAAGCTGCTGCAGAAATGAAGACTCCTGCAACATCTTTGTTTTTTTGCAGGTAAAGAGGAACTGGGTGAAACAATGAGGTGATGGCTGCTGGTACCCAGTGAATTAGCCCAAAATAGGAAATCTGCATAAGCTAATGTCCTGATTCTTAAACCTAAATGCACAAAAAGTACTCAAGAGATTTTACAAAAACACTTTAAGTAAACTCGGTTCATCGCTGCATCCATAAATGCAGGTTAAATCTTTACCATGCAAAGGGGGAAACCACATAATCCATCGAATGTACTGTCTCTTTGAAACTACCCTGTCAAAAAAGAAGTTACTTTGAAGCAAATACGATCCATGTAAGAACAGAAACAATGACAGGTGTAGCAAGAGTACCCTGACATTTCTGATACCCATCAAAATTTCTGTCAGCAACCTCAGACCACTGGCATTTTCTTGGCTTTTATCCTCTGAGAACTCAAGCTGAAGAAGATGTTTGTGTTTGTGTAGCAGAGTAAAACAGCAATTTGTTGACAGGTGGGGGGTGTTAAGAACTGAAGAGAGGCCAGTGGCAGAGGTAAAAATATTGAAAGATGATATTTGGGTCCAGTAGAGCTGTCAGCCTGGGAGGTAAAGTAAAGAAGTTGTAAACATTTAGAGTGACATTTCACCTTGGGTGGGTGGGTGGGTGCTGCTGTTTCTGTGAGGGTGTCCAACAGGAGTTAGGGATATCACGATCCTCAGGTTTTAAATATCCATAACGCGACAGTTTAGGGAATAAAGAAAATCAAGCATGCTCCTTTTGTACCTGATCGTGTCTCAGTCTTCTAAGGACGTATGTTATCTCACGCTGGGTTAGTCTGTATTCTCATTTGGCCTTTTGATGATTGAACAGCGTCGGCAGCTTGCAGGAGTATCCATAATGTCCAACCCACAGGCATTGATCTGTAAGCCCTGTGTGGAAATGAGAAAAGGTCACGTAGAGCTTCCTCCTACTGCATCTGCATAAATGTCATACATGTACAGATAAGTGTTCAGCCCTCTGTGTTCACACCGTTTAACAGGTTGGGAAAGCAAATGGACCTGAGTTGAACTTTTCAAAAAGGAATATCTTTAATGAGGATTCAGAGATCCGACACATTATTCCCTGCAGCGGTGAATATTCACACGATGTAAAGTGGTACCAATTTGAATAATGCAAAGCAAAAAACCCCACAAAGTGAATAAATAAATGACATAGAGTAAATCGTTTCTTCTGCATGAGGCTCACATCCTGGTAGCATTTACTTAATTTTTCACATGATCATTTCAAAACTATTTGGGTAGATTAAACCATATAAATGACTGATATAACACACCAAAATCTTTCTGGGTAATCAAAAGCCTCCCACAAACTTTGCAGGTGACATACATTGGAAAAAAGGTACCAAATGGGCATCTTCAGAAAATTCCTTACATGAAAGTGCATCTAGAGAGCACTCTTTTGAGATTATCCATACTGTAAAGGCATCTAGGGGGTCTGTTATCAAATTTGAGTGCAAGAATAGCATACAAAGGTCACTTTTTCTTTCATTTGGTGCACTTGAAGGCCATCAAGAGGTATTCTTTTACATTTAATACAATGAAAGGACCTCTAGACTCAGTGGAAGATGAGGTGGAGAGATCTCCACTGAAGAAGGTGGAGACTATTCTTCAGAACAAGGATCATCCACTTCATAACACCTTGATGGACCAAAGGGCCAATGGTGGTGGACGGCTCCTCTCTCTTTGCTGCAGGACAGAAAGATTTAGAAGATCTTTTGTATCAACAGCCATCAGACTTTACAACTCTTCTGACACATGACTTTTTGACACATGACAAATGAGACTACAGGCAATTGAGTTTCCCATCAGGGATAAATAAAGTTCTTTCTATCTTATCTTATCTTATCTTATCTTATCTTATCTTATCTTATCTTATCTTGTCTTATCTTATCTTAGAAGACCCTTTTACACATTCAATAAACTGGAGGAACCATTTTTATTATTAAGTATACTGGAAGGGGATCCAGAGGTCACTTTAAAGAAAAAAAACCAAAACATTTTGCACTTTATTTATGAAATTCAGGGTATCCAAAGAGCACCTTTACACAGATGTTGCACTGGGGATGTATTTAAAGGGCACTTTTATATATTAAGTAAACTGGAAGGGCATCTAATAGGCAACTTTTCACATTTTATGCACTGAAAAGGTATCCAGGGGGGCACTTTTTTAGTTTTTTATATTCATTTTTGTCCATGGGAGAGCACTGATCAGGCAATTTGCATGTTTTATCCTTAAGAGGAGCTGCTACTTCAGCTTTTTCATGCATTTTTAACAGAAAAGGCCAATTGAAATCCCCATCTATACTCTTAAGAGATGCCAATTGTACAGTCAAAATCCACTCCAGTGAAGAAAAAGCTGCATATAGAGCACAAGTATTGTGGCTTTGCATGTACTAGTCTCTCTGCCTTTGTGTGCATGAATTTATTCCTTCAAGGTAATCTGCAAAAGAGGTATAGTCCAGATAGTAGGAGCTGATTGCCTGTATGAATTCTGACCTGAGAAAGGAAATGACTGGTAATAAATGATTCAAGAGATCTGTGGCAGCAGAGGAATCACTGATATTCAGTGAAGACTAAATAACTCTCAGCAACAGATATTCTAAAGGTGTAAAGGAATGGAAAAGAAATGACCTGAAATGTCAAGGCTGCAAAAAGTGCAGCAAAATTTTAGAAATATGACTCAAAAATGACGTTATTCACAGTGACTTGTATTGTGATTCTACAACTTCAAACTCTGAGCATGCTTTGAAGCCCACAGCGATCATTTATGGCTCAGTGTTTACAGATTTTTGTCACAGTTTCACTGATTTTTCTGCAGCAACACAGACACTGAATTTCATGTGAGTCATTCCTGTAGCCAGGGGGCTCAAAATGGGGCTCTGTGCCTACAGATTCTCTGAACAACAATATCAATCCTTATGTAAAACCAAGACTAACTCTCCTCTCCTCTCCTCTCTCCTTTTCTATTCTTCTCTATAAATAGTAACACGGCATGCTTCATTTCTGAAAACTGTCCCATTTAGCCCCCTGCCTCTTTACAAGTGTCCTCGCTGTGATGTGCCAAAGCAGAAAGATGCCGTTTCTCACAGATGTCAGCAGGACGGGGTTTATTTTCGTCTTTCAGGAGGAAGTAAACAACAAATATTCCCCCATGAGCAGACAACACATCTGCTCTGTGACTTTAAGACTGAGGGACGGAGCGGAGGCCTTATTCAAAGCAGCAACATCAAAGCCAGAACCATGAAAAGCAAGATGACACTGTGCTGTATTTCTTAGCCGACCGAGTGTGGACGTTTGTCTCTTACAAACTGAATTCACTGAACCGGAGTGTGTAACTAATACTTTAACACGCAGACTAACTGTGTTCCTCTCTTTAAAATCCCTTCAGACAACTTCTGTTATTTGAATCTTTTCTGTGTATCATTTGCAGCCCCACGCAAGAAAAGCAGGGTCAAATGACAAGCCGTGTGGATTCAAGACTGCGCACCATGGTAACATTACTGCTGTGTGTGCAGCCATGCTGCTGTGTGATCCGATGTGATCGCTTTGGAAAAGAGAAGCAGTGAGTAGGTGGTGATAAAAAAGGAACATTGTTTTCAAGATGTAAGGAATATTTTTCTTTTATAATAAGTTAACTCTGCAGAGAGTTGCAGGCTGGCTGTGTGACTGCTTAACCTGAGTGGTGAGCATATTTCGTTTTGCAGACATTCACCTTAAATCAAAGCTGGTTGTCGGGTTTCTAGTGGGGCCCAGTTGTGCACCAAGAAATGAAGTCTGTGTGGAGCTGAAACGCCCATGTTTATTGTCATCATAAAATTGTGAACAGTCTTTAAGATTGCTGACACCCAGACACTTCTGAAGGTGATAGAGCTCCTGATTAGCAGGTTGGCACTCTGCACAGACACCTCAAACATCACCGCCTAGATTAGTGTGAATGGTGCAACGCATATGCAATGTAAAGTGATTTGAAGACCATGCACTCTTTTTGAGAGTTTTATTGCCTCCTAATTTAATGAAATACTAACTCAGTTAGCTAGACCAACATCCTGAGTCAGCCATGGTTCTGGTACACAGCAAGTTTTTCAGAAAACTCTTTCATAACATCGACAAAGATGTCAAATTTGAAGGTCTAATAAAAGTGCTGTTTGTATCTGCTCTTTGCAATGAGGAGTCCACTGAGATCATCAGAGCACATGGGACTGTAATTGTGTTGAATCAAAACCTGGCATTATGAAAGACCAAAATAACACAATAAAACAAATCTGACATTATCAAAAAGTAACATCCAAAAGCAAAAAGTGTATTTCTGGAAAGTGCCCTTATGAAATAACACTGACAGGATACAGGCGGTTTAAAACCTCTGACACTTGAAGCACATACAGAACAAAGATTTGTCCACAGTCACAAACAGCGTAACCTGGCATTTTAATTGAAATAACAACAAATGGACTCACACTAACAATGTTCTGCTGAAATATCTTCATAAATCATCACAGATTCGCCTCTCAGACTTGAAAATCTCTGAAAAAACACACTGATCTTCCTTGTGAGATTGAAAAGCCCCTGTATATGAACACACAGTTTACCTCCTGAAAGAGGCCAAATAAATACAGATATGTTATATGTAACAGGGCTGACTATATTCATTTCTAAACCTCAAATATAAGATGATCCCATTTTTCACATTTTTTAAGAAGGGAAACCATCTTGTTTTGGGGTCAATACTTGCCATCTAGGTTGGCCAGTTGGATCTCAAGGGGAGGCTGAGCCGCTCCACTGTGACACAAAAATATGGAAAGAGGTAAAGCTGGCATGGGCTTCTAGTCTTCTAGCAAAGGAAAAAGTTACATGCCCACGTTTCTGTCAGCTCAGCGTTTCTCTTTATTATACAAATGAATGTAAATCCTGCTTTTTATTTACTCAGCAGAGAGGTCATTAGGGGATTCACCTGCCGCATAATGTACACAAATAAATAAATAAGCTTCATCAACAGAAACGTTTTTTTTTACCAAACTGTTGTGAATATGGGCATTTTAATATTGGACTTAATAGGGTTTGCTTGGCTTTTAGAGCCTCAAGTGGACACTTGGGGAACTGCAGTTTCTTGATTGGCTTCATCTTGCAGCACTGGAGGTTGTCATTTAGATGTATAAAAAAACAGACCTACATTTTACGCCAATGAGCTGGAGTTTTTCAAATTCATCAGTGAACATTACAGCTTTATTATCATTTATTTCAAGCTGAAAAATGGTGATGTTAAATTTAATGATGTAAAAGAGATGTGATATTGTGTTTAATGATACATGTTTCATGTATAACACATTCTGTCTGTTTAAAAATGCCTCAAGCCTGACCTAATTCCTGTTTTTAATGTCCAGTACGTGGAAGGGGTCCTGTCGTTGTAATTTTGATTTCATAAACAGCCAAATTGGCCTGATTGTCAATGCTGCACTCTCCTCACAGAGCGTCAGCAAACCCAGTGACTCATGCTGCCGTGGACAGACAATATTCACCGTTACCTGCTGCAGACCTTTTCTTTTCATCCTAATGGGAAACACCACATAAAAGAGGATTATGAGCAACATTACATTAATTATTTTAGGACTTCAAAATAAGCACCCTGTTGTGTTTTAATGGTTTGCACCCTGAGCCAAGGCTTTATAAATGTCATGCTCTTTGTACTCTTCCTTTCATCCTGTCCTCTCTCTCTCTCTTTATCTATCTCTCTCTCTCTCTCTCTCTAACTCTCTTTCCTCATCAGAAACACACTTTTAAATTCCCGTAGATGTGTGCAAACCTTGCAGGGTGATTTAAAAGCTGCAAGTGTTTGGTTTTGGGAAGAGACGGATTTTATTGTTTTCATCATTTCAAGGAAAAAGGATAAATTTGGCGATGATACATGCACACGTATCCCTGGTGCGCTATAAACGCCCCACAGACACTCAGCCACAGTCTCGAATTTCCCAAAAGGGCAAAAATTGATGCATAACACCTATCTGCACATGCACAAACACACACAAACACAGACACACATACACACATAATCGACCAGAGAAAAGAGGCTGACGTCAAACCCTGTGGACCCATTCACAACTCTCTCTCTCTCTCTCTCAAGCCTGCCAGGCTTCTGACAAGCAGAGTTAAGGAGGAGAGTTATTGGCTGTCAGACTGCCGGAAATGAATAGGGACCAGACGGTCAGTCGCCAGAGGACGCACACCCACACACTCACACAAACAAAGGGAAAGGAGGCGATACCCTCAAACAGAGGAGGTGAAGGTGTGTGAACAAAAGGCCTGGCTTGTTTCACATTTTTATAGATGAACAGATGAACTGCACCCCAGCTGTTTGATAGTAAATATTTTTTCATTCATCTGGAAAATAAGCAGTCTGATTTAAAGCTACTGTGAGGAACTTTTGGTTCGTCTTGATTTTGGCGCCCCCACAGGACAAAGACTATGTTTCACTTCCTTGCTGATCTCGTCTGTATGAGTCATCAGAGCTGGAGGTTGTCGTGTCAGGGCTGCAATTCTGTTACCTCGTCTTTAGAGCCTGTGTGTTGTAAGAGTAAGGGTCAGGGTTAAGTCTGGTTTATGCCTGCATGTACTTCTGCAGGGGGATCTGCATCGATCTGCATCAATCCACCAAACACTGGTCAACAACGCAATGTCTGTGCTCCAATCCCATCGTAACTCCTCCTTGTTTCTGCATGAGAAACCATGGCAACAGAATCCATGTTTGAATCAAAGCTGAGGAGGAGGATAAGGGATGAGGGCAACACTGGAAATGTTTACATCAAGCAGACCAATCACAGGGTTCTTGGTCTGTATTGTTTCAGAGCAGTTCAGTGCAGTCTTTACCCAATGTTAGCTGGTACTGTTGCAGACAGTGTCTTGGAATTGTAGTCCCTAAAATGCTGAACCTGCAGCCTCAAAATGTGCTACTTTAATTTTGTCCTGCATATGTGTAAGTGGTGTTTTAGAAAAAATCTCATCCTATTGCTTTTAGCAGCCAAATGTGTCCCTCCTGGAGAATCTTTACTGCAGCAACTAACTGAAAGGAAGTGTCTATATAGTGCAACCAGTCACTTCTTCCTCCAGCACCTTCATGCATTGACAGTAATTGTATAGGAATACTTGATCTTTATGCTGGCCATCTTGTTTGCTTTTGCAGGTCTTAAAGAGGCATTCAAATTGATGCCAATGTTTTTCACAGTCCACTGAAAACTCTGTCACTCTGAGCTTTGTGGGAAATTGTGTTGTTACTTATCTTAGCTAGTGTGACCTTTAAAATACCACAGTGTGAACTAAAGTCTCAAATCATGTATAAACCAGGCTATGTTTGAACTTATGCGTAACTGCAGCAACTCAGCAGTGACTTACAATTAGATGCTTTTTAACACCCTAACAGCATCTTCCAGTGTTGTAAAGTAAGGCCGATGCACTGGTGCAAAAAGCTGAAGTTGATGAATGTCCACTGGAGGCCAAGTCTACAAACCAAGGAATCCCCATCAGGTCTCATGTTAAAACAGCTGTGATTCCACCAAAGTTGAACACTTTCACAGCTTGGTACAAGAAATGATTAGGGTCTGAATTGCTCTTTTCTTTATTTGCTCTTTAAAAGTTGTGTTGAATCTTCATTTCTTGTGTGTATTCTTTTTAAAATACATTCAGGCTTCACATTAAGCTTAATTTTGCAGGATTATTGTGTTTTTCATTTTCAGCTTGCTTACCATTTACGTTGCAAATTCTTTTGTTGACAAAATGAACTCTGGTCTCCAAGGCTTCCTTTGTACACTGTCCTTTACTGGGTACATTTTTCCATAAGCTTCTGCAGGAATGGCAAACAAAGCAGACTGGGGATATACTTTATTTTTTTTTTATAAATCAGTGTATGTAAATGCTAAATGACATCATGATTAAACAAAATTGTGCCTTATACCTGACTTGTACATCAAATGCTGAGCAAATTGCCTTAGTGCTTAAAGACAGAGCTTGTCCATTATGGCGTTCTGTTCCAATTAACTGACTGTAATGGCTCTGTGTTATTACACCATTTCATACAGACCTGCAACAGAGGTTATACTGAGAACTGCAGACTGTGTGCTGCAGAAATCTAATCCTTCCAGCACAACTATCTTAATTAAATGTCTATCCCTGTGTGTTTTCCAGAGCTTTCACACTTGTTACTGTAATATTGAATTATAATGTAAGGTCTTCATTGGAGGATGGGGTGAATACTTTCACGATTCTCTTGGCAGTCATTGTTTTATTTTATGCTTTTGGAGCTCAGAAATGTCAGGATACATGTCATGAACGTGGGGATAGCCTGATCCTGCAGTTTTAAGGTGTCAGGCCTGTTGGCTTTAAAAAAATCTATCATTGCCCCCTGTAGTGTTTTATCATGAAAAACAGTAAAGGTCACATCTTTACTGTCCCTTGATTACCTGTTTTATTATTCTTTGTGTTTTCCATAATGAGTTATGTCATGCTATTAAGTTGACAAATAAGATGAACTTAAGTCCTGTGTTTAAAAACAGAACGGTGAAGCATTTTGACCAATTTCTCTTAACTTCACCTTTATTCTCTTTACTTTGTCACTTCCTTGTCTGCATCTTTACCCTTATTTACTCTAAATTGGACTATTTTGTTATGATTTCAATTTTATGTTTGAATTTTTTTTTTTCAGCACTTTGGTATTTTGACTTTTTCCTCAAAATTGTAACTATTTTTTCCACAAAAATGGAGCAACTACAGAGAATTTTAACTTTTTACTTTAAACCACAACTTTATTTTCAATGTTTTGATTTTTGTCAATGTTTAAGCTGATTTTCATGATTCCAACTTTTGACCCAAGTTTTGATTTCTTTAAAAACTTTTTCCAAAAAAGCTTTTCTTAATTCCTTAAAAAAAAATGCAAAATTTTGACTTTTTCGTCAACTATTTTAAACTTTTGTCAAACCATTAACTTTGTAAACATGGACATTGTCCTACAAATTTAGCTTTATTTCAGACTCGTAACTTTTTAAACTTCAAATTTCAACTTCATTTACAACATTTACATTTTTTAACATGTTTTAATTTTTCTCACAACTACTCTGTTAAACTTTATTTCAACATAAGGAATCTTTTTAAAGCAGAATGATGAAGATGGTGCTGTGAGATGGAACAATAAACCAAAAGAAGAGTTTGGCAATCTTACTGTCGTTTCAATGTGTCACCAAGAGACGACCACAACTGCCAGAAAAAAAGGGAAATGCTGGTGATAAATAGCCAATACACTTCAGAAACTGTTGTTGGTATTTCATGGTGCCCTTCAAAAGTCACTCCAGCCCTTTTACTCTCTGTATAATGAGGATGTAACCTTTTCTCAAAGTTAGTGCTCTTGTTTCTGCACAGGAAAAGTTTCAGATTCATAATTTTTGAAAGATTTGACCCCAAATGATCATACCACAGAGCTGTGTGAAATGGGAAAAAACTGCTAATTGCCTGTAAGAAAGTTCTGATTTAACCCGAGAAGAACCCCATGTGAGTTTTTTTTTTTTTTTTCGTGGAAATGGAGGTGGAGCTGTGCTGTAATTGGTTTCTGTTTACCAGTAATCCTGCCACACATACAACCACAAGCAATTAGCCTGACAGCTCAGGCTTTATCAGTACAAAACTGACAATGTACATGTGTGTGTGTGTGTGTGCGTGCGTGCGTGCGTGCGTGCGTGCGTGCGTGTGTGTGTGTGTTTGTGTGTGTGTGTGTGTGTATGTTAGTCATGAGGGAAATGTAATAAGGCTGAGGGAGACTTGATACTAAATCAGCTCTTTTGTCCCAGTTTCTTTTTATCTCCTGGTCCAGTTTGACATAATTAGAAAAAGGGGGCGTCACTGTAATAAATTAACATTTATGAATTCATGTGTTTTGATATGAAGCCATTTACAGTATTTTTTGCTGTTTTGGTCTCAACAATAACCTTCAGTGCTGAAAAGTCAAGTCAGCACACACATGCAAATAAACTGCAGTTCCTCAAGTGACCACAAGGGCTAGCTTCAAAAGCCAAGGAATCCCCATTGGCTCCCATGTCTGGTTTAAAAAAGATAAATGCATTGTTCCTGTTTTCAAGGAGGCTAAAAGTTCACACCAACTCAAATTCTTTTGACTGTTTTTAGACTGCCAATCAGTTTTGTTGAGTCATATTTATACTTGGCTATCATCGGTTCAATTAATGTATACAAATTTTATTCATAAATAAAATTAGGAAAGTAAAAGTTAGAGGAGAGCTAAGTTCACCAGTTAAATGATGCAGTGTTTGTTGGCAGAAATACCCCATTTTGTTCTTTTGAAAATTGAAATCGTTAAAAATTACATTATCCTCCATCTTCAAAAGTTTTTCCTTATTCCTGGCCATGATTCCATATGACTCAATATTCCATATTACTGATCATTTGTTTACCTGTCAGTGGTCATAATGTTGGGGCTTATTGGTGTATGTTCATGTTATTTCTTTAAATCAACCTCTGATTTTCTAGTGGTATGTTTTTGAACCCTGATGAAAATAATAGATGTGATTTTCCAATTTTTCTTGACTTTCCGGTGTCTTTCGGTTGGTCTCCGGTTTATAACTCTTTGCATGAACGCTATCTCTGTGTTAAGTGGTAGAAACAAGGATACTTACCTGGAAAGGGTGACTCTAACAGTCTCTATTTTGTCTGCACTGCCCGAAACCTCTTTACCCAACGGCTTGATGTTTAAAGTGCGGGATTGGTTCTGCTTAAATCGAGAAAAGGGGAAAAAATAATTATTTTAATAAACCAATCTTGTTTATACATTTGCAGCAACTGTGACGAAGCTGAAATCAGGATAGCTGAGACAAGCAGGTCAGTGCAGGATAGGCTGAGAGCTCTTATCAAACACGACAACACAGGAGACTTATGAATGAAAAGGAGAGGAACAAATACACACACACACACACACACACACACACACACACACACACACACACACACACACACACACACACACACACACACACACACACACACACACACACGACCAGATTTGACAGGCAGCCAAAAATAGAGACCACAGTGGGAGCCTACTGACGAAGACAATGCTCTCTCTCTTTCTCACTCACAAACACACACACACCCACATACACACACATAAACACACATATGCACACACTCCCCTCTGCAGTCCCCCTACCACCCCGCCCATCTGGATCTTTGGCGGATCCGTATATGTGAGTCATCGATGGACTTGAACTGTCTCTGTCCCTTAGTGCTGCAGCAGAGACACAATAGCAGTCAATCACAGCAGACATAAAACACTTAGAATACAAAACAATAAATGATAGTCAGATAGTCCCACAGTCGTAAGTAATCGTTTATTTTTCTCGTGTATCGTTAAATTACTTCAGTCCAAAGTGACGAAGAAGCTTGGAGATAAAGTCATTTCAAACACGTGCCTATACGTCTTTTTTCACAAACAGTCCCACAATTTCCTTCACAAGTCACGTTTTTGCACACAACCCCCAAATAAAACATGCTGTACAGCCCTCCACTCGGTTAATGCTCCTATAAATAGCCCCATGATGAATGTATTCATTTTCACCAGTGGCCAGACACGGAAAAGCGCCGCGGGGTCAGAACTTGTCTCCATCTCAAATAATTTTTAAGAGCAAAGCACTTTTTCTTTTTTGTTTGGCTGACTCAAGATGAACACACGCGCATGAGGCTCCGTGTTGGTGTGTGCGTATCTCTCCTCGCTCTCTGACGCACGAGTCAGGTGGTTCCTCTAATAGCATGAAGAGCTGTCCGCGGTGCTGAAACCAGACTCCCACCGCGAGACAGACAGGGAGATGCTCAGTTCACTCACGAGCCTCGATAGAAACTAATTACAAAGGTAAGACCTGGTTATCAACGATTGAATGACCCACTTAACCAAACTCTAAATGTGTTTCCTATCGGGGGGGTTTCTTTTCAGATACTTTGCCTCTTGCTTTTGTGACGGGAGGCTGTTTGCCAACCTGATGCACCGACACAGATGTAGAGCGGAAGAGGTTGCGTTGCGTTGCGCGTCGCTTCTTTGTTCTCATCCAGCATCAAATCAAGCAGATTTGCTTTCTTTCTTGCTGTTGCTCTAAGGCGCAACTTTTCTTTCGAGAGCTAGTTAAACAATTATAGGAGTTCGGTGATTTAAGTCGAGGATACTGTAGCCTAAATGAACAAGTAGGGTCCGTAAAATCTACATTAAATCGTTGTAATACCTCTTTAGAGCATTTTTCCTTTACTAATTAGTGCATTTTGACATTTTGCAGGCATGTTCCAGCACGCGGAATTTCTCCATCATTCAGAAACTGGATTATTTTTTTAAAAGGAAAATGTTTGATATGAATCAAAGGGAGCTAAAACTATACTAATTGGATTTAGAGGTGTTCCGCAGGTTAAACGAGCTGCTCCATTCAGCCTTACCGGGTTACCTTGACAACAGCGGGGCCGTGACTCACGGGGAGCAGCAATTTGACGACTAATGAGATTTGCACGAGCTGCATGCCGCTGCTATTACCGCTGCTGGCAAACAGGCGGCAAGAGTCCGGGGATGTTCAAACAGCAGCAGCATGGAGAGGGAACACACTCGCACACCAACACACAGCCTCCTAAACTGGGGAATTTGTGTTTTTCAAATCGTTTCAATCGATAATTTTAAAAAGTTTGCTCATGCAGCCTTCAATTTTGATCAAATACAAACTACAGGAGCAAAAAACAGAGAAATGCAAAAGGTAGGTTATAAGAATTTAGTGACTATTAAAGACTAAAAACAGTTAAATACGGTTTATTTGACAGAAATGTGGCAGAAATTGCTGCTATGAGTGTTCAGTCTGTTGTAGCAGATGGCTGCACATATGAGGTTTCTGGCTGTTAAAGGAAGCATACGCAGTTTCTCATGACGCATTGACGCCGAGGATCCTTAGAAAAAAAAGTTACAGTATAGACCTGGTATTTGTGTAAACCTTTTCTTTAAGTTTGGCACTATATGATTAACAGATGATTAATTATGCTGAGGATGCTTAGAGTAACTTTGTTTGTGTCGATTTTGGCACCCCCCGTTGGCAAAGATATGAATCTGATCACTCTGATGCGCGTGCAACAGTTGAATGTAGCAGTCAATGTTAACATTTGCTTTTTAAAATGTCGAATATGCAGCCTCTTTAGCATGTTAGTACTTGTAACTCCTGTTGCTGGTGATCAGTTTTTACTTTTTCAGGTCAAAAGGTGATCAGTTTGAATTCAACTCTATTTGACCGTGTTCAAAAACTCCTCAGAGCAGCTTTAAAATCAAAATATTCTGATCAATGGCGGCACAAATGTCATAGATACCCTGATATCCTGTTTTCAGATCAGCCTAAATGTCTCTGCTCTGCAATCTTATCATCAGACCAGACATTTAAAGTGATGATAAGCGCTAAAGACATTTCAGAAATGCCATTGTGGAAACTGTTGCGAACATGTTAGCTCCGTGTTTAAAGGTCAGTGTTGACGGCTTTCTCTTCCTCTGCAGGCGTAACCATGCCATCACTCCACAAGACCTCCACCACAGGCAGACCTTTGCTCCTCTGCTTCACCAACCTCCTCTTGATCCACCTCTACCTCAATTCCCCCTGTGTGGGCGTTCAGGGAGCCTCCCTCAGAGAGCACAGACTGAGAGGCAGCGAACCCGACTCTCCGAGAGGAGGAAATGTCCGCCACGCTCCAAACGCCGACATGCTCAGAGCTTTGCAGTACATCGAAAACCTCCATCAGAGGACAGGCATGGACACCCAGCAGCGACCCTCTCTCAGTGCAGGCTACAACGTACCGGATGATGCAGAGAAGCTGCGCGCCATGCTGAGGCTGGCCTCGAACCCTGCACAGAACAATGATGAACAGGGGAAAGAGGAAGAGGAAGATGAAGGAAGGGAGGATAAGAGTGAAGAGCTGCTCCAGGCTGTGCTCAGCACCCTCCAACAAACAGAAAAGGCCTCCAGACCGACCTCGCTTCGCCCTACCATGCAGCAGAGTCAGCGTGGCATCAGGCCTCACAGGAAGCTGCCACTCATGTTTGAGGATGAGGAGGAGGGTGAGAGGGATGAGGATGAAGAGGGATCAGATCTGGAGCACGAAAGCCCCTTTAAGCGCACTAATGAGAACGTGGAGGAAAAATACACGCCTCAAAATCTGGCGACCCTGCAGTCCGTGTTTGACGAACTGGACAAGCTTACAAGCATGAAGCCCATGAATAAACGTCAAGATGAAGAAGAGGAGGAGGAGGAGGAGAATAACGGCGAGGAAGATGATAATATATTCAATGTGAGAGATGTGGATCTTGCAGACTGGGGTCCCTTACAAGAGCAGGAGGAAGCAGAAGAGGAGGAGGAGGAGGAAGAGAGGGAAAACAAACAAGAGGCAAACAGAGGACTCGACTACATGGGCGATGAGGAGAATGATGATGAAGAGGAGGATGACGAAAGCTACCCGGTTAAAAGGTCAAAGGATCCTGATGATGTTGCAAACCTGGTGGACTATTACCTGCTAAAGGTACTGGAGAAAACAGAGGAAGAGGAGCAGAAACGGGAGATCGAAGAAGAGGAGGAGGAGGAGGAGGAGGAGAGGAGGGCGGCTCAGATGCAGGTCAGCGAAAACATAGATCCACGAGCTGTTTACCAGCTCATCCAGATCTCCCAGAAGTACCAGATCCCACCTGAGGACCTGGTGGACATGCTCAAGACAGAAGAAAACACAGGAGAGTCACCATTATTCAGAGCAGAAAACAAGCTCCCTCAGATGTCCTTAACGAAGACGCGCAAGATCCCTGAAGCCAAACTCTACAGCAGACGCTTCCCCGAGAGACAGAAGAGCCCAGAGGAGCTGAGGACGGAGGAGATACTGAAAATCCTGGGGTTAGGGGGCGTGGAGGATCAGACTCCTACCAGGAAGCAGTACAAAAGCGCTACATCACGACTGCACACTCAGCCGGCGAGGAGTTCGAGGGAACCCTCTCCCATGCAGCAACAGCAGCAGGGGCGACGCCTCTTCCCCGGCGCTTCAAAGGATGACTATGACGACAGCGTGGACGAGGATGAGCTGGCGGCGTACTTGGCAGCTCAGATGCTGGCACAGTATCCGAACCCTGTGTTCAGTAAGAGCAACATGAAGCAGAGTCAAAAGCGGGACGAGGCTGAACAGAGCACGGCGGGCTCTTTTGAGCAGGCGATACAGGATTATTTTGATCAGATGGACTTGGAGAAAAGTTCAAATGAAAAGAGACAGACTGAAGATGACCAGAGGAGAGATGAAACGCAAATGCAAGGCTTTGATAACGACGCCCTGATGAAATTATTGAGCTACCTGAACCCAGAAACAGAGGAAAGTGACACCAAAACTGCCCGGGGAATCTGAAAAGGCTGTAGATACATATACATAGATACAAATATAAATATATATATATATTTAGTTTGATGGAGGGAGAGGGTGAAATAAAGTATTTTGAAGAATAACAACAACAACAAAATGCAGTCGACTTGAGTTATTCTGTTGTTTTACAAAACATCTTATTTATTAAATATGAGTGTTCAGACATTCAGTGGAAGCTTTTTTAATGAGTTTGTTGCTCAACACAAAAAAACAGTACATGTGACTCACCAGCCTTACCTTTAAACAATACACACACACACACGCACGCACACACACACTCACTCACACACAGCAGAAACCAGTGTTGGACCCCCTGATTCACTTGTGTCTTTTTGGTAACTCTTTCTAAATGTGGTCATATGTGACATACCTGAGGTTAATAAAGCATTGACTTTATTTTTCCTTACTGTGTAGTGATTCTTCATTTACTCACTATCACATGGTGCATCAGTAAAAGCATAACAACACATTCAAATGAGACTTTCTCAGCTGTAAAACTCGGATATTATAAATATGAATCTCTAGAGGCACTATGAGATGAAAATGATTTTAAAACTTTTTGTAAAAATGTGACTTTTTTGCTAATAAGTCGCTAAATGAAAACAATGCAGAGTGATGAACCTTCAAGTCCTGAAATGTGGGACATCTTCACTTCTCCTGGCTCAGTATGCAGGTTTGCTCATGTACTCCTCCATCGTCTGCAAAAACACAGACACAAAAACACTTATTTCATGGGATTAATTAAGGTGTAAACATTTTAAATGATGAATGCTTATAATCACTAATAAGAGTTGTTATAAAGCTTTACAGATGCATCTAAAAGGCTTTCTAAATGTGCTTATCATGCATTAAGAGAGACATCAGAGACCAGCCTTGTCAAATATTTTTGCAGGTACATGTGTTTTTCTCATCCCAATTAAAGCTGTGTGTTTTTAACTTGTCATCCTCCATGTTAATGAATCTATTTCACAGTTCTATCACGTCGCCTTTGTGCCAAATTTAACATGGTTTTCAACCCCGTCAGCGAATAATGCAAGTTTAAGAGTGTTTCCACGTACACCCAGAAAACAGCTCTGATCTGAGCTTTTTAATATTTGAATTACTGACAGTATCCTCAAACCTTCAAGATGACAGATACAAGTAGTCTCTACATTGGTTCTCAAGCCCCTCTAACTAAAGAGTCTGTTTTTAGCCCTTCATCCACAGTGAGCACTAGCTCTTCCTCCTGAAGTATATCTTGAGTCCTGCCTTCATTTATCTTCAGTCTCCATTGAATGAGAACCTCACTGAGTCTTCAGGTCTGTCACGTTGGTTTAAAGTACCTCTTGTAGAGTGTCGGCCTCCTCCATGGACACAACTACAGCTGCTTTGGACGTTTCCATGACTTCTCCTCCCATCAGGAATTCATCCAGGATGAAGTACGCTTTCTCAAAGTTGAAAATGATGTCCAGTTCACAAACCTGCGCCACAACACACACACACCATCCTGTCAGACAAGGAATACATCCCCCAAATCAATGAGCTTGATTTTATCCCTGAAGCTTCATTTCTTTTTTTCTTTTTGTGAATAAGATTTATAAAAATGTTGAAGTGACAGGTTACAAACACCAGGGGGAGCCAGACAGGAAAGTGCACAGAGTGTGTGCAAAGTCAGACTTAATGACCTTCGACTGTCGCAGTATTGTTCCAAATATAACCTAATCACAATGAGCTCACTGAGTCGAAGTGTGCTGCTGAAGTGTCACATGAGGCCGTAAACGGGTAATTATTGAACCAGAAGATGACACACAAAACAGTTTGTTCTCATGCGTTTTGTGAGAGAGGTAATGATTGTTTACCATTATTACTGGGTTCATTTAAAGGGTATTCTGGTGTTTTTTGAACATGCGCTCTTGTTTTCTTGTTTTGGGGTCTTAAAGATGAAAGGACAAACTATTTTAAGCGTGTACCTTGATGGCCTTGAGTCGCAGCCTTGAAACAGGCTGTTATAGCTGTAATTTAGCTCCTGTGGGCAAGGGTTACACAATCAAAGTGAGATCTGTCTGCTTCTATTGCCAGACAGATGTAGTTCAGTGTCTGACATTATTAGATCATCTCAGCAGAGGCCTTTTGTTAAGGTGGGCTTCATTTCATCACCACAGACAGATTCTACAAAGCTGTCTGAATGCAGTCAGACTACCCTCACAAAAAGTTAAACTTAGGTGCAGATTTTTCCTTACCAAGATTGAGACAGTTCAAAAACAAAAACAGTGTTTTTGGCGAGTTCTTTTGTTATTTATTGCGCTATAAGGGGTGCAATGATCACAAATCTAATGGTTTGGTTCTGTGATGTCTCAAATACATTAACAGATGACTAAAACTAACTTGGAAAAACTGACAGATACTGTGGCACATGAGTTTAAGAAACTGAAGAGTTAGTTTGATTTAAATAAAGTGACTGAACCGAAACAAACTTCTTTTTTTTACATATTTTTAAAACAGATCAGCCAACTAAAGCAGAAAATTTAAAGGGAGATGAGGCGGAAACTGAAAGAGAGTCAAACATAAAACTCCCTGAGGTAATATTTGACGTTAAACTATGTTGGAAAGAAATGAGATTGCAGCTAAATATCTAAATCAACTGCAATTTGGCAAAACATATGTTATAATTATTATACATTTTATACTGCTCCTTCATAAACCCAACCTAGGTTACTTTTTTTTACCTGATTGTCACTCCTGATTAGTGTGATGCATAAATGTTCCTGATTCCTGGGCCCTGCATGTGTGTGCTTACAGACTAAGTGTATCTAGATGTTCACTTATCTGAATGCTGTCCTCTCCTGGACCTGTTTCATCACGTTTGACTTGCAAACTCTTGCCTATCAAACAGGGTGTGGTGGTTGCAAACAACACTATATTCAAAAGATATTTTAGTGTATGAGGTTATAACAGACAGCATTGCAAAAGCTGCACCTTACTGTTGTGTACCATGTTGACAACCTGTAGATCACCCTCGGTCTGTTGCACCACTGCTTGGTATGCATCAACAACTATAACTTCTCTATTGAAAACGTGCCTTGAAGACTTATTCTTACTGCACACTCAACTTCTGCAGCCTTAAATAACTTTGCTCCCAGCAGATCTCGAGTCAGACAGAGTATTGAAAGCCTGTTCTCCAATCAATAATGGCACAGATGAAATTTAGACTGAGTGTCTTTTCAATCTGAGGCCGTGACATTTAACTTTACTCACATTGCCAAAGTATCGATCCAACAACTCCACATATCTGTGCAGCACTTCAAGGCTCAGCAGCTCATTATCCTGAGCCTCCAGACCAGCACAGAAATACAGACTGGCATACCTACAATAAAAGAAGAGAGTGGGTAAAGGTTGGAGAGCTGATTTCTATGATATGAGGATGTTCAGAAAAGCAGGTTTTGACTAGAGCTAGAGGCAGAAGAGGTTGTTGTCTGTACAAAACTCAACCTGCTTTAAAAGTCTATCCCTTTGCTCAGTGTTTTCTTCTTGCTTATTCTGACTCTTTTAACAGAATAGCTCCATGAAAAAAAATCCACTTATTTCCGTGGTTAAAGTCAGATTTGCACTGAACAACAATAGTTATGTGGCACTGCTGCCTTCTTCGCCCACTCCTTACTACAGTTTTTTTACTACATGTTAGCTTTGTGGCTGTAGGAGGTGAAAAAAACAGGAGGATGATAAGAGTGGTGTTGCACCATGACTATCAGGGTCCCATCAATGCTATAGGCCATGCTCTGTGTGTTTAACCCCTCCTTTACTATTTCCAGGTCTTGTTAACCCTTTGTTGACAATAGGTGTGTCTGTTTCTGTGTGCATGAAGCACAGTTAAAGGTGGTTTCTGCAGTTAGTGGCAAAACATGAAGAAGAAAAGTGTAAATTTAAGAATAAAACAAGTTCAAATGAAAAGTTTATCTCTACTGGCACCTCTTGTAAACAATCTTGAGGTCCCTCCACTGGAGGAAGTTGCATGAACGTGGTGGACGTGCCAACACTAGCATCGTCATGTCCCGGATCACCTTTTTCTTTTCTCTGTCTGTGTAAGTTTTAAACCATTTTTGCAGCCGCAGCTTTCCCTGTCGGCTGAACAGCAGCAAGAAGCGCATCTGGACAGAGACAAGTGCAGAAAAACACAACAAGAAGTTTATAATCCATCACTGTAGAAACAGACACCAAACAAGAGGCGCCACTTTGCAAATACTGTTACTGAAATGCAGCTCATGTATACTGCAGCTTGTAAACAGGAGAAGACAAACACATTAAATTAAAGAACTGTGCAAATACAGCCCACAACAGAAACAATAAAACTCAAACCAAAACTAACACCAGGTTTAAAGAGAACAAAGATCACATAGAATGAATAATACACCTGTGACACCTTGAGTGCAATTGCAGGCTTAATACCCTGAGTGTGTGTGTTGTGCAAGGGGGCAATTAATGAGAGCTCTTTGCCCTCAGGTGCAGCTGCAAGCAGTATTTCCTCTGCAAGCAACCAGATAAAGCCTGACACATGGAGTTAAGAAGAAAAGGTCTTAGCTGGAGAATGATGAGGGTTCAAGTATCCCTGAGCTGTATTATGTTGTCAAATTAAAATACAACTGTTTAAACCACACAAAGAGACAGAAACGTCTACAAATACGAGGTTTGCCTTTACTTGCAAATAATGTTTGTCCTCACGACTAACATCATTTCTACCCTCAGGGCGCTTTTTTTTTTACTGCAGCGTGCAAACAACCCGGCTGCGTTTCCCAAGTTTTAGACCAGCCCACATGAGAAAAAAATATATACGGAAACGAAACTTGAGGATAATTTACACGATCTAAAAACAAGAAAGTTGCTATAATAGAGTAGAAGTGAGATAACGCCTGCTTTTCAAGGTTTTGTTTGTTTTATTGATGAAAAATAATCAAACGGCGCACAATAGTTGACAACAACACACTGTATGTGGCAGTAAAACAGCTTCTATAACCAGCATGTTGATGAAATAAAGTGTAGAGACTCAGACACTCACCATTTTGTCACAGATGTCCGAGAGAGGTCACACATTGACAAAAATTCTTCCTCCTTTCAATGAGCAGCTGATAATCTCCAGAATAAAGCGTCCTCCCTCACTCTTTCTCCAGCGTTTTCATATGAGCAGACATTGTTGATCTTCCCAGGAATCAGTGCGTTTACACCTTCTCTGGTCAGGGCCGCGCCCCGCTGCGGTCCGGCGGTTGATTGGCTGCAGGGGAGGCGCATGGCGCACGAGCACAGGTGGACAGGTGAGTCAGCAGGGGGCAGCGCAGCGCTTGTGTGGTACAACCTACTGTTTTATGTGGCCTACAGAGTATCTTTGCACTGATTCCTGTTAGCAGCCAGGGGTTACACGCAGTTATAAAACCCTGCAAAATGTTGTTTTGTTTGTTTGTTTTTTGTCATAACTCACATAAAATTTAAACTTCATTAAAAGTTCCAACACTTTATTATAAAGCAGAGTGGTTCAATCAAGTTACAAAATCTTTACAGCTAGGGCTGCCACGATCATTCAATTAATCGATTAAAGCTCGACAATCAAAATGGTCGACAACTATTTTAGTAATCAACTTTTTTTTTTTCCGCTGTTTTTTTTATTGCAAACATTTAACAAGACATGCAAAGGAGTGAAGTGCAATATGAATAATAATAGAAATAAGAAATCTAGAAAACAACACAATAACAAGAGACAAAAACAAATGAAAAATAACAACAAAAATGAATAATGGTAAGGAATATTGTCGCTTGATTGTGTTGATAAGTAAAATGTATGTGGTTTGGGGGCAAAACATTATGTAAAATAAAAATTATTATAATAAAGACAAACTAATAACCAACTGAAACCAAAAGAAAAAAGATAAAATAATATTTAGAAAATAAATAAATAAATAAATGAATAAATAAATGTTATTTTTAATTTCATCAAATACTGGGTGTAGCCTTAATTTCTGTATTTCAATTGCCAAGATGACTTTTTTGTCTAATTTATGATAAGATAGGACAGGGCAGGGTAGCATTTTCTGACAAATATCTGGATAAAACGACTCAGACATGTAGGTAGGCTCGCTATCTCTGTTTTTGTCATATAAAAACATACTTATTTAGTGTTTTTTAGACCCTCCATTACACCTTATAGCTTTGTGATCTGAATCCATATTGTGGGTAAATATTGTGGCTTTGAACATATTAGCTACAACAGTCATTCAAGTCTCTATGAGGCCATCATGGGCTGTATCATAGATGAACCTGAACCCTGCAGGCTTTCCCACGGCCGCTGGGTGGCTGAAGGGATTTGTCTCGTCACTGGCCCTCTGTTGTTAATTCATCGGGGCCACACGTGGTTCTTGGTCCAGGCTAAAAGCGGAGGAGAGAGCCGAGCACACCGAGAGGCTTCCAGAGCGACAGCATGTCTCTGTACCGCAACTCCGCCTGGTTCCTGAAGGGACTGACCGAGTTCACCAGGTAAGCAGACGCCCTTTTTGAGTCATGATGCTCTTCAGACAACTTTACAACTGCAGAGAGTGAGAGAGTGAGCGTCCTGCTGCTACTGAGTCCTGTTTGCACTGTATGAGGGAGAAATTAAGATAATGATTCAAGGCACTACTCTAAGTAATTTGGCTGTGTTCCTTGAAGACATCATATAGGCTCCTTATTCCATGCAATAGACTCAATAATGGACAATTTGAGGTTTTTACTCAGTGATTACCTGCTAGTATTATGCTCTACTAATAAATTACACGTAGCCTAATCCAGGCACTGGCTGATGACTTCGTTTTAATCTTGTTGAATTTTTGTAACTTTACATCAATAACAGGTTCAGACTGAATTTCTGTTTAAAGCTACTATGAGGAGTTTGTTTCTGGTTGTGAAACAGACTGAAATTATTATGACCATTTGCAGAAAGAGTGACTTTTTCTGAGTTGTAATGGTAAAAAAACTGATGGGTGGGAAGTGTCAGACCAAGTGATGCATGCAGCTGATTCAGCCTTATTTCAGGAAAGATTCTCAATTCCTGATGTGTCTGGGTGTAAAAAAGACAAGAAAATGATATTTAATGGAAAATGGCGATGACACATGTGTAGGACAGAATCAGCAAAAACTGTTTGTCCACAGGGGGCGTCAAAATCAACAGTGAAAAGAGCTTTATATTTAAGTTCAAGTTCAAACCACTTTATTGATATAAACAAATGAATAGTGCTATTGCCAAAGCAGTTCACAGACCAGTTATTTTAATGATGTTACTATTATATACTATTATATTACAACTATCTCATCTTGTTTCTATGCAGGATTCTTGTATTTTAGATTTCTTATTCCCTAAACTGAAGTTACCTTAAGACAAGTCAGACCACAAGTGTACCAGTATGTTTTTAGCATAAAGATGATTTTCCAATTCAGATAAAGTAGGACTTTATTATAAGAGGGAACCCAAACTTCTCACATGCTTTTAAGTTTTTGATAAAGTGCCATAATGGATGGTGAAACAAGTAGGTTGAATTGATTTGTCAAGCAAGGGCCATATGCTTTGGGGCCATTGGGCAGAAATGCAAATACTGACCCAACCTTATTACAAATATGAAAATTTCCATTTTTTACATTTATTTTAAACTGACATTGTTTGGATTTAATTTGGTAAGATGTCATTGATACTTTTTACTGTTTTTTTTACTCCAAACACAGTTTATTATAAATTAAATATAACAGAGAGTTATCAGTGGAGTAGTCTATAATTGTGTTCATTGATTTTAGCCGTAGCGGAAATAGACAATATCTGGGCTCCTGGAGGTTGTATGAGGTTATGTGAAAGGTGATTAAAGGGCTGAGGATCTATAAAGGGATATCATGTATAAAATCAGACTTTAAAGGCATAATAACTTTAGAGGCTGAGGAGATAACTGCAGAGCATCTTTGAGCATCACTAACTTTTAACCTGATCTGAGTTTACAGTTAGTGACTCAGCAGGAGACATGTAGGACCATAAGTCATTTGTTCAAAAACAACAACTCTTACATGACCCATCAGTCCTATCTGATCTCTTGCAGCCCGAAGGCGCCTTTCCTCATCACCATGCAGCTCGCCAAGTTGTGTGAAGAGGTGCTTTTGTGATTGTTTCCCTTCGTCCCTTTGTTCTGTGTTATCTTTACTGCCGTCGAGCTGCCCGGCAGCCCGCTCTGACCCTGCACTAATGGCTCTCTGCATGACACCACGGAACAGAGCGGGCATTTAGCCTCAGTTTTACCCCGCTCCCTGTCCCTTTATCCCCCCTTCAGCCGTCCTCAACAATGGCGTCCATCACAAAGAGAGTGATTGAAGAACTTGGTGGCACCGAGGTCACACACGAACACACATAGACACACACCGATGCTGTTGTCACCTCACATAGTCTCACCCCAAAGCGATTCTCCTCAGAGACGATGCCAGGCACACTCTCGCCGTCATTGTGTCTGTACAGTAAAGCTGTGAAGAGACAGTGACCAGACTGACCTCAAACAGTGACCCCCTCTGAACTTGCTGTTTTCATTTTGAAAAAGCTAACTCTGTGCCCAAAGCAGACACATATGGTTCATGTGTTTAAGCTATGAAGACAAACAGATTATGGACATGTTTTTAATAACGCAGTCTGTGTCCCTATTCTGCAGGAATGCCTTCCTGTCAACCTCTAAGAGGTTTGTGGAGAAGGACCTGGAGGTGTCGGTGGCTGGTCGTGCCTTCATGATAACAGGAGCCAACAGTGGCATCGGGAAAGCCACTGCCATGGCCATTGCAAAGAAAGGTACCCATCCTACTACCTGTCTGTCTTGACAGGAATCCTTGTTTTTCTATGCAGAGGAAGAGTGTCCAGACTTTTGACCAGTCAGGGGCTCTGGTTTATGCAGTAATGGCATATACTGTATTATCTCAACCACGCTCTCATTTATCCACCACTTCTGTCTCCAAAAAACATATCTACTTTTACTTTTACTCAAGGTAACACCACAGATCACCAACAAATTAAGCTGCTGCACAGTCTTTTCTTTTCACCAGCACATTCTTAAACCCATTTCTATTAAAAGAGTGGCTACATGGTGAAAAAAAATAGTTAAGTAGCAATAAAGAAGCAAAAACTTTCACATTTTCAGACTGCACCTCACCTGCTCTCTTCGTTTTCCTGTTCAGAATACTTCAACATCCTTTTAAGTCACATTATGCCTCCTGAGAGCCCCTCAAACTTCTAAGAAGGATTTATACAGAAGCAGTTTTAGAAAAACTCAGAGCCAGATTGTTATGGAAATGTCCAAAAATTGTCAGGAGTTCACATGTGAACATGCAAGTTCCTTCAGGTGAAATTTACGCGAATATTCAGTACTTGTTGGGTTACCTTTTTTGACATTGGGAGGTTGGTTAAGCTGCTGTTAAAACCTGTTCACATTTCCAGTAGATCTGTTGGAACAGCAGGATAAGTAGTCACTAACAGAGCATCAGATATACAGGCAAACAGGTGAAAGCAATTGAGACCCATGAGAAAGAAAGGAGGATGCTGTAATAAACTGAAGAATAACACCTCCCATGAAGTTAACGAAAGATCCAACAGTCATCCTCTCCTCCTGAAATGTGTCAACTACTGTTCTCCTCAGGTGGTAGTGATTGAAATCCACTCTGTCTTTGTTACAGGTGGAACAGTCCACATGGTGTGCAGGAACAGGGACAAGGCCGAGGAGGCGAGAGCTGATATCGTGAAGGAGTCAGGAAACAAAGTACAGCATGACTCACATCTCAGCAAAGATTTTAAATAACACAGCGACATTTGAAATTGGCCTTCTAATCCAGACCTGACATTTTTCATTACACTAACTGTCTGGTGTCATTACAGGAGGTCTTTGTCCACATCTTGGATCTGTCTGAGACCAAGAAGGTCTGGGAGTTTGCAGAGGGCTTCAAGAGGAAGTTCAAGGCCCTCAATGTACTGGTGAGTGATTCTTCCAAAAAATACACACATCTGATATTTTTCTGTGGTTCATTTTGTGGGTTCTAGGTGTGGCTCCGCTGTGTGAACCAGTAAGAGCAGACGTAAGCTAGTGTAGCGCTGCTTCATTTTCCTGACATATCTGGTTTCTCCTGAGCTGTTTTGTGACATCAAGGAAAAACAAAAAAGGCTGAGAGATTTTTCATGGATATTTGCCTCATGTTTTGTAAATTGTGCAGATCAACAATGCTGGTGCCATCATGAGTCAGAGGGATGTGAATGCTGAGGGACTGGAGAAGAGCTTCGCCACAAACGTCCTTGGTAAGTCAGAACTCAGAGTTTAGTATGAGGAAAACAATTGAGGAAAGTGTGACTGAAGTAAAAAGTTCTTTTCATCCATCAGGGGTTTACATCCTTACCAAGAGTCTCATCCCTTTGCTGGAGAAGAGTGCAGATCCCAGAGTGGTGAGTCTAAGACATGTGTTTGGTTGAATATCCCCTGATCTGTGTCTCTTATTTGATGCAAGTTAAGGTCTATAAATGTCACAGAACGAGTCATAGTCTTATATTTAGCAGTACAGGTAAACATAATTCATCATTTTAATGGGCAATCAATGTGATTGGGACACTGGGTTGGGGTTATTGAATGACTCATTGCTGGTCACGCTGATGAACCATGAGTCCCGGAATATTCTCTTTAATAAAAGAAGGGATAAGATAAGAGAAGTTTAAACGTAGTCATAAAAAACATTAGATCAATGAAATTACCTCAATTCAAATACATCCCAAAAGTACCCCTCAGAAAGTTTTTACACAAACTGAGCTGTATTCCAGTAAAGGTTTTGAGCATGAATGACAGAAGGACAGAGACTTTCATGAAATGCTTTTAAGAGGGAACTTGTGTTGGTATTAATTTTGGTGCCCCCTGTGGAGGTACTCCTTCTTTGAGACCAAATTTTCAGACCTCCCAAGAGGGACAATAATTTTATGGCATAGATGAAATTGGCACTGGACATCATACACACACACACACACACACACAAAGACCTCATTCAGGTGGACATTTTTTCTCTTGTATATCTGATTCTGAGCTTTTTTATCACAGGGTTTGTGTGTGATCACAACTGGAAAAGCATAGCTGTCAGAATTAAGTATGGAAACTTCTTTTAGGAGTTGTAAACTGGTTATGAAACACACTTGTACCTCTATAGGAGAATTAAACATTACATAAATATTCACTTTGTCTTCTATGTTCTGCACCTGAAACCACTGTAAAGCTAGTGTCAGATGAGGCAAGTATAAGCACAATGCTAAAACAGCCCAAGCTTAAATTATTAGTCCAGACACTGATAAAACTGACTGCCAACAGTTTTTGTCAGAAAACCTGACCCAAATGTGTTCAGACCAAGTTTAACAAAGAGGTATCACTATGCCTGCAGGGGGGCACAAACTTAAAGCTCCTCGCAGGAGCTTTCAGGGGTAAATTTTGTCTCTGAAACGTACCTGTGTTGTATCACAAGTTTAAAGGAGAGTGAAAATAGACCAAAAATTGAAATACAATGAACAAACCTGGGTTATGTCTTACAAATTTACACAGAGAATCACAAAGAACTGAGTTTCAGGGCTGCTTAATTGCGTCAGAAATCGTTATCACAATTATTTTGATTGATATCGAAACCATGATTGAATATAAAGGTGTTCCAGGCCAATGTCTTTCACTTTCTCTTAAGCATTTGTGATTGCTACAGCCTCTCTCATCCTGCCTACTCTGTCCCTTGGCTTTTCAGACATGCATGGATATACTCACCTGCTTCCCCCTGCTCCTCTCCCTGCTCTCCTCTCTCCACCTGTGGCTACCTGATGGTCACAGATGGACAGTCACAACTCCCAGACAATGTCTTGCTTTGATCCAAGTTGTTTATGATTAAGTAAAAGTGAGAGCTGTTTGACGTCCTGCTGCTATAGGAAAGAGAGGGAGGGTGCATTTCTATCAAAGGAGAGGCTGTAACGGGGGCAACACAGCTAGCCGCACAATGATTATTCAGTCTCAATCATGATATTTTTATGATTGGAGGGAGACAAATCTGGATTTTGATATTAAAATCTGATTAATCACCCAGCATCAGTTCTTATGCCTGTTTTTACCCTTGCCCCTTTTATGCCCTGACTTGTGCTGTGTTTGGTCACACTCAGATCACAGTGTCATCAGGAGGGATGTTGGTGCAGAAGCTGCGGACAGGAAACCTACAGTCTGACAGAGGTCGCTTTGACGGCACCATGGTCTACGCCCAGCACAAAGTAAGAGGAATTTAATTAAACAAATGACAAAAACAGGGAAAAATTCCAAAAGGAAAGTCTTTAGGAACCAAAAAAGATAAACTGAAAACACAATGAAACTAAAGCAGAACCACAGAATAAACACAGGAAAAGATAGAGTAACCTCACACAGAAAGATGGAAACACAGAGTCTAAATACACAGGGAAACAAGTCTGGCAGCTACAGCGAGTGGAGGAAGTTTACAGTCTAAGTAATATTTTTAACCTACCTGGCAATGTTTATTACACTCAGAGGCCAGAGACATGTTTCCAATTGCCAAAATATAAACTTCATTTTACATCACTCATTAAAAGTCATTTTTAAAACACAGCATTCACACAGAGGGGAAAACTTGATTAGGAGCTGAGGCTTACCAGATGGATAGAGGGATAGTGAAAGGGGAAGGATCCACCAAAACAAATCAAAATTTCACCTAGGTACACATAACACACACACACAGGGTTGTGAAGTAATAACGAAATCCTAGGGGTGCACGTTAAGTGAAGCAGCACACCGCATAGAATGAAATAGATATATATTTCTATGCTGCTATACAAGCAACAGATGCAAACACAAGTGAAAGCCACACAAGAGGAAAAATACAGGAAGTAAACTGGACTGAGCACGCACCAAGATTAAGTACTAATACTGAAACAGGAATCACTGAAGACTGAACCTGGGGAACTAAACAGTAAAAAAAATCACAAGGACAACAGGGGCACAAGAAAATTAAACAATGCTACACACAGGGAGAGCAGAAACACAAAATAATATTCAACACAGAACAAGAGACTTAAAGAATCAAGAACTCCTCCTGTTGTCACTGTAAATAGTATTTTTAAAAAGTATGGTCTAGACTTCCTCATTTTGTCTCGATAGGGCTAACTGTATAAATAAAGATTGTTTAATACAGGTGTCTTAAAACCTCTGGATTCAACAGTTTGTGATGACTTTACACAGTTTCAATTTAAAAAAGGCTGAGAGTCAATGTCAGCACACTGAGGTATAATATTCAATTCTTTTAAGTGATTATTTCCACACGTTTGCCACCTGCAAATACAAAATAACTGTAAACAACAAAATAATAAAAGCCAGGTTTAGAGTATCAGAGTTACCCTCAGTGACTCTATGTTTCACCCTGTGTGTGTGTGTGTGTGTGTGTGTGTGTGTGTGTGTGTGTGTGTGTGTGTGTGTGTGTGTGTGTGTGTGTGTGTGTGTGTGTGTTTTCAGAGGCAGCAGGTGGTAATGACAGAGCAGCTGGCCAAGGCTCACACTAATATCCACTTCTCCGTCATGCATCCCGGGTGGGTCGACACCCCTGGTGAGTCACAGGCATTACCTAAATAGAAGTCAATTTAACTTAAACCCCTTTAGAGAATAATGCAACACTTCAGGAACTTCTCCCTCTCTCCGTCTGCGTCTGTGCCAGCGGTGGCCAATGCCATGCCAGACTTCCATCGCTCCATGAAGGACAGCCTTCGTACCCCTGAGCAAGGCGCCGACACCGTGGTGTGGCTGGCTGTTTCTGAGGCCGCTGCCAAAAACCCCAGCGGACACTTCTATCAGGGTATGCTGCAGAGTAATAGCAGAGTTTCTCAGTTTTACTCACCTACTTATTTAGAGACGATTTTTGAGTCACCATTTTGAAAATACTGACTCAGCTTTACTTGATCAGATCAACTTAGCAAGAGGCAAAGATGGGATGTTGAGCCTGGCCTCCTAGATAGTGTGCATGCTTATCAGTCACTGCAAACACATCCTTTATGATGACTTGTTCTGCAAAACCCATGACCTCAATATCTTCAAGGGAAATGTGTTGAAAAGTTAATATGGGAATGATGACAAATAAGACTACAACTATTTTTATAGCAGGCTGAAAACATTTGACCTCTGCTGTATTAAAGGCCTTTCCAACATTGGTGTCTAGGGGGGTCCTTGGCTTTTGGATGCAGCCTCATGTGAACACTTGATGCAGGGGTGTGATGAAAACTGCAGTTCTGCAAGAGTCCACTAGAGGCTGGCCAGGGGATCTCCATAGAGCTCATATCAAAAATGCCAATATTTACAACACGATTAAACACGCACACTATTTCAAAAATTGGGTTTGGTGTGTACCAATTGGTGGAAAACTGAAGAGGTAGATATTTAATTTTGATTTTATTAACATTGATAGTTTTGCATAATATAGCATAGCTGATTTAACCAACAGGTGGGCATGCTGCAGCTATCTGTGACAATTCCCTTTAACAGTCTTATGCCTACAACATCCAGTAATGGATCTCTTCTGCTGTCAGACCTTGACTGTCGACCATGCACTGAGCTCTGAAAATGTGTTGGATAACACGTGAATCCTTTTTATCTGAAATTATAAATGTTTCCAGTCGAACATATTTAAAAGATTAAACCACTAACTGTGATAATTATTCATGTGGTGCTTCTTTTGGAGTTGGTAGGATAACATTGAGGTCTGAAGGTTCAAAGACACTTCGACAAAACAAGCTAAAACACAGATTTTTTTTTTTGTAGAGTGGAGAGGATGGAGAGAAGAAAAGAGTAAAGTAGAGAAGTGGGCAGCTGGCTGAATTCTGTCGGTTGTGGGCCGACACAGTGTGCAGTTGTGTGAGTGTTAGAGGCTTTGGCTTGTGTCCATGCAGCTGGAGTGGGCTGCTTTTGGTGCCAGATACTGCCAGAGAGTACAGTGCGTCTATGAGAGCACAAAGTAATACAACCCTAATGCTTAAACACACATAACTAACAAAACACACGCTCACACAAAGACTGATAAGACTGGCTAACCTGTTACCATCCAATTGTGAACCTTGTTTTTAACAGCCTCACCTCAAAACTTGATCCTAAAATTTAGGATCAAATTAAACTACTTCTAAACAAGCTGTTCCAGACATTATGTAAAGGAAAAGAATCACACATTTACCTCTGTATTACATTTATCTGTGTTTTTGTGCAACAGACAGAAAGATAGTGTCCACCCACCTGCCTTTGGCCTGGACCCATAGCTCCCCCCTGGAGGAGCAGAAGTTGATGTCCCTACTGGAAGACCTCGCCAAGACATTTCAGCCTCACTGAGACCAGAGAAGGTTTCTAACAGTACACTGCCAACACTAACAACATCGATGTACTGACCGAGGCAGAGCTTCATGTATCATCCCACTGATGACGAAAAAATCAGAGTCTGAAGCATTTGGAGTTTTAACACATCCTCTGGCTTAAAATGAGATGAATATGAAGATAGACTGTGAGTTTACAGCCTCATGATACCTTAATGAACTCACATAGGCAGAGGGAGATCTGTAACGCTTTGCAAGTGTTTGTATAACAAATGAGCTCAGCTTTATGAGGATTAAACATGTTATTGAACGGGAGTGTTCAATAGTGATGCTGCCTTTTAATGACTTTTTACAGGATGTTATCTCGCTAACAGAGAGAGCACTTTCCATAACAACACACCAACACAAACACAATCCAGTCTGTTATAGTGACTTTATGGAAGTTGTCAATCAGATGGGAATCTGATAGGACCAAAGTCACAGACACACACTGCATTATCAACTCACAACACCAGCTACAGGCTCAATCTCAGTGTGCCAAAAGATACATAAGGTAACATGTTTGTTTGTTTTTTTCAATATTAGGAGGCAAATTTAAGTGCATACACTTAACCAAACAGTTTTGTTCTCTATACTGATGTCATTTTGACTTTGCTACATCCATACAAAGCACTAAACATCTGAGAAATATCAAAGAAATCATACGCCCTGTGGATAAAGTCACAGGAAAGTCAGTGTAGCAAAGTAGGGAAATTTGCACAATGGTTTCATAAGACAGATGAGTAGGAGAGGGATGAGATCACACCTGTCGCCATGGGTGGGCCATAGGGGGCCTGGCCCGCCTTCCAAAAGGAGTGTGCCACGCCATTTGTGACACAGATATATTTACGCTAAGAGCTACTTTCTGTTACTTTAACGTTGTATTCATGATCATTAAGACATTAAAAATTTAAAGAAACAATGGTCTGTGAATTTACTTGATGGAAATCTGCACCGCAACAGCCTGGCCTTACTGAAAAAAAAGGAAGTAACATCAATTTACTTAGCGCACATTTTTAAAGTAAGCTATGTGCTCTTTCAGTGGGTTTCTTTCATACTTAGTAGTTCGCAGCAGCAAAACATGAAGATTCACAAGTGGTTTACAGTCTGCTCTGCCAAACTGGCCACTACACCGATGCCTTTTCCTGAAGGATGAGACAGCCAGAGCCTGGCCTTTGTAGCGCCATGGAGACAGGCGACAACGGGACTTGCAACGGCCACGGCGAAGAGTAGGTCAAGTGCACCAGGACAGGTGGAGTGTTTGATGCATAATGTGGTAGAGAAATTGAGGTGTCTAGTATCAGCCCACAAGACACACAACATGAAAAACTAGTCTTGACCTCCTTATAATGTGTCTATGTTAAGAAGATTATAAACTAACTCCCACAAAAATCTAAATTCTACCTGCAAAAGAAAAACAAAATCCTGAATCAAAGCTCAATGAAATTTAAATGAAGCCTGAGCAAAATTCAAAAACAAAGTTTACACAATAATTAAAATTAAAACTTCACAAAAGGTGAAAAGGACTCCTCCATCACGCTTTTTCTACAGAGAAGCACAACATTGTGAATTTAAAACATGATGAGCAGACCCTAAAAATTACAGGTCACTTCTCCTTTCATGTCTGAAATCTTAGGGGATTTTTTCATTTGTTTTTTTAACCCTCTATGATTTCTTTGCTTGAACATTTTGTTTTGAAGTGTCATCCTGACAGAAGAACATCCTCATTACCAAGTTTTCTGGTCTGCTACATCTCGTGTGTGTGTGTGTGTGTGTGTGTGTGTGTGTGTGTGTGTGTGTGTGTGTGTGTGTATGTGTGTGTGTGTGTTCCTTTTGAGTCACCAGACTCCTTTCACAGAGTCTGTGCATTATTAATGTCACTCGCAGGCTCTTATGAGTCACTGTGTCAGGACACTCTGTGACATTATTTCGTCCACAAGTGTGTTTTGAATCTTTATCGCAAAAACTGATGAGCAATAATCTGTGTATTTTTTCTTCAAAATCCTGCTGATGAGTCACTTTTTATTGAAACACTCATTTAATGTCCTGAACACAGGTACAAGTAGTCTCATCACATCCTGTTTAAAGATTCTCAGAAAGGTGTTTCATTGTCGAAAACACAGAAAAAAAGACTGATTCCAAAGATCATTTGAATGAGTTCAGACAGTTTTTAGTAAACTTAGCAAGAGTGTCTGTTCAGCGGGTCAACTCTTTGCGGGGTTGGCCTTATTCCTCCCTTTCCCACTAAAACCCACACCTCATCTGGGTAAGTGGAACAACAGTTGCATCAAATCTGAGTCTCAAGACTTCAACCCCTTTTTAATCCCACCCTCTCATAATTGGTTCTCATTGTAGGCTACCTCAACTCTTCATTTTGAACCCACTCTACCCTAACCCCATTTTATCCACTCACACTCATCCCACCTTACCTTCACTCCTTCTCACTCCATCCTACCTCAATTCACACCCATCCTACCCTACCTAAACTCCTTCTCATAGTAACCTACCCAGAGTCTTTCTTTTTTCACCCTGCCACTCCTTATGTCTCACCCTACTCCCTCTTGACTGCTTATAATCCCACCTTCCCACAACCCACCCTTATAACACCCTACCTCACATGAGGGTAGCCTGAGACAGGTTTTAGGGGGCCGTACAGAAACGTCAGCTCTAATAGGCAGCATTAGTCTATGAGGTGTCTACATAATACATGTAGACACCTCATATATTATGTCTATGGTTTAGCCTGCCAGGTTAGCATTATAACAAAAGCTAACATATTTAGTGTCAACGAGAAGAAGTGAAATCAGCTGCAAATATTTGTTGTGGAGTGATTTGGTATGAAGCATGATCTGCTTGACAGACGTTGATTGTTCTTGCAACTCATAACTATTTTAGGGGGAATTGACCAATCAGAATCAAGTATTTTAGCACAGCCGAGTGATTTGGTTACAAGTTGTCTATATTTCAAAAACTATTATTGGTGTATGGTAGCAAACCATTTCTATTGATTGACTGAAATTAGACATATGGGCAAAGCCACTTTGAGTAGAAGAGTGAAATGCTAAAAATGTCCTGCTGTAGACTGAGCTCAAGCTGGTGAAGTGCTCTCTGTGTCAGCATCACTTGATGTGCAATAAAAAAAAAACACTTATTGTATTATATTATATTATCTGTACTGCACCTTTTCGAGAAGCTCTTTACTGACTGTGACTTTGGCTTAAGCCTGTCCTGTAAATGCGTGTTAAAATCAAGAAAAAAACTGATGCTCTGTGTCTTAGCCGCACCTAAGCACTCATGAAAAACTCCACATTACCTCTCTGATGTTGCTCCTTGATTTTAGTTAAATATTTTCCATATATCTTCATGTAAAGCACTGTGACTTTCTTCTGCACAAAAACACTCTATAAATATAATTCATTGACTTTTTGCTTTGTATGCACATGGACTTCCAGAAAAACAAAACCAAAGCGAAAAAACATACCAGTTGGTCTTTATTAAGCATTGAGTATTTTCTCTCTTGGACAGAGCGCACAGAGAGACCAAAGTCAGTAATGTATTTACTGTATTGTCAACAAAAGTGTTTAAAAATACATTTTTTTTAGATATTCATTAGCAACAACATGTTGGAACAGTGAGTGACTTTTACAAGCAGCCGGAAAAAAAACAAGTTAGACTAAGGAATTTAATGGAGAAGAGTTTGAGATGAAGGTGTTTCAGGCAATTTTTTACCAAGAGTTGATCTGGAAAGAAAAAGGGTCTAAAAACAGCATCAAAGAAAATATCAAACAGCAGAAATCCACTATCTCGTCCTCTGGCCGAAGAACCAGGACAGACAGGATGAAAATCTACGACACTGACTGTACAGCAGCTTCCTCTGTTACCCTGTTGATCCCAGTGTGGCTTTATGACATAAGTTGGGTTGTGACATTTGAAGTTGCCATTTTCTAAAAGTTCAGTAGTATTCAGGGAACTTAAACATGAATGAGCTTCAATAATTTTGTTAACTCTGGATTTTTCAATGGGACCTGTGTTTCCAAAGCCAACAACAAACTCACATTCATTCCAGTCCTGTACATACAGTCTCAAGATAGATGAAAATTTGAGAAAGTGGTTCGGTTGCTGGCTTTTTCAACAATAGGCGAAAAATGACCATATTAGGGACAAACATCAAGAAAAAAAGTTATTATGTGATAAGAACAAAGCAATTATCTTATGAGTAAAGGTTGTATTTTAGGGCTGTTGTTTTTTTGTGCTCAGAAATAGTCAGTCAGCCACTTAGGGGAACTATGGATCAGCTCAAAGCCTTAAAAACATATAAAAGCTTCTTTTGAGAACTTTTTAGCTGGTCACGAATCATACCAAAATTAATACAGATTTCTCTTTTTGTCCTAAAACTGCTAAAAAAAGAATAAGCAGAGAGACTTGAAGGCTGAAACTATTGGCAGGGGGTAAGTGTCTGATTTTCTTACATGTTCCATGTTTAAGACTTTTTTTAGTTATACATCGGACTTTAAAAGAGACTAAGATAAGTTTTTGGGAAGAAGCAGAAGGTACACATGAGCAGAACAAAATCAGGGAAAAGATCAAATGTACATTTTTGTCCACAGGGGGCGCCAAAATCAACCCAAACTGGAGTACACAGGAGCGCTAAGGCTTTATGATAACATCGTTACAGAGGAAAATCATTCTCTAAACTGTGAATTTGAACTTCAGATATTACTCTCTAAGTTGTGATGCACTTTTACACTCTGGTGAGTTTTGAAATATAAAATATGGAGCTGGACCTCGGGTCAAAACTGTACTGAAGGCCTCTGAAAGCTTGTACAGGAAATCGTGTCTGTTCTGGAGAAGGATGGTCTAACAGTCTGTCTTATACTATTACTACTAAATACTCTAATGTTGCTATCATAGTTACGTGACGCAAACTGGACATAGTATTTTCTACAATGTCTGTGCAAACAGAGACTCATAGTTAGTGGGGTTATTTAATCAATTACATCAGCTTCACAGTAAAAGCTCATTTTTAAATCATGATGTTCTAACAGCACAGCACAGTTATTTTCCTGCAACTGATGCGTCCACAGAGGAATTTGAAGGCTAATTAAACCATCGAGATCCTTCAGTTAAGCTTCTCTAGCTCGAGGCACCAATTATTCAGACCTTGTATCCAGCTCATTTCGTTCAGAGATAGTAAAAATAGTCAGCTCCTCCTGACTGGATGAGCTGCATAAAGCAATGTTCCTTCGCAGTGTTACCAGGTTGTTTTGCAGCACTTGAGCATCAAAAAGAAGATTTCTGCAGGTTTTATTACATATTTCAATTAGAGATCAGTAACATTTCTGCACTTTATTAACTTTCACACGCTCAATTTCCCTCAAACTCAAATAGTTTCCATAGTTTAATGTTTCATTATTGTTGTCTATCTGTGAAGCTGATGATGTAAATACTAGATGATGTGCGTTTGCATGTGCTTCAATAAAAGGGTTTTTAAATAATGTTTGTTAAAACTAGGAAGGAAAAGAAAAGTAAACGACCACATTCAATGATAACAGATAAATACTTTACTACAAATATAAATATACACTACATGATCAAAAACCTGGAATGTGGCTACATTTTGGAAATCATACATTATAATGCTCATTTCCTCACTCACAATAAGGCAAGCGTTAGTCTAACATTAGAAGATACTAGCTGCTATGTACAAAGACGCTACATCAAATCAAGGAATTATCCCTCCCAAATATGAACTTACAAAAATGTTCTGAAATTCAGAGTCGCAGACAAAGAGTTGTGCAATTCAGTGCAGTGTTGATGAGAGACATCCTTGATGCACAGATGTGTGGGGGGCAGGAGAGCTGAATTTTAAACACAATACAGGCTGAAAGGAAGCTTCACAAAGAGGTGAGTGAATGAGTGAGTGAACAGTCGTACGCACTGAAAACAAATACACTAAAAAGGCTTTGTGAGCATGTCCTTCTCTCTTTAAGGCTTTTGAAGGAGCACAGGCAGCGCGATTCAGCTTTTAGTGCTACATTTACTTAGAGAGCCTTTCTGATAAGTGCCTTTCAATGGGGAGAAATTTCGCACCACAAAACCTGATATTCCCACTCAAGAAAATATAGAACTCTTATAGGAGGCATCAGAGTATTGGTTTTTTACAATCATGTCCTGTGGTATCTGCCTGCATGATTTTATTTCTTTTTTGTTTATGTGTTTGCGAGTGATACATTTCTAGGAGGTGGTGATAATGGATTTTTTCTAAAGCATTTCCCTCTAAAAATAAGATCTGTATGGTGGCCCTGAGAGGCAAAAAGATCAAATATATTTGAAAATTCAAGAAAATTTATTTAATGTGTTTGTACCCATAATACTTAGTTCAGCCACAAGAGGCACCACTCCCACCAGCCAATGTTCTTGATAGAAGTTTTAATTTAACTCTCATGTACTCCACACACAACCAGGGCAGATTAAGTTTGTTGTGTGTTTTGTATAAATAATCGGAGAGTTTTGACAACATGTGCAAAGGTTAAACACATACTTTGTCAGCGTTTTTGGAAAAAGCCAAATTGAGAACAGGCTGACTTTTGTTATTTGCCTTTCAGGGCTTCCATACTGTGGTAACTTAAGTCCAACGTATCCACATCGCAGCCATTTTCCACTGGAAATCTTGCAGCTCTAATTTTTTTCATTATGTCTCTTAACTCTGTTCTTATTAGTATGTTTTCAGTGCAGAGAATTTGACGATCTTCATATTTTTCATTACTCACAAATTAGCAAACTTGGTTAACGTTGGTAACCAAGGTGGTTATGGTTATTTGTGGTGTCAGGTCCAAGTACAACCTGGTAACTAAATTAATTAGTTGTTTGAGCCAGTTAATTAAAATAGAAACATTTTTTACATTGTAGGCCAGATATGCCATAGACTGTGTCTGAGCTGTACCACTGTGCAATGTTTAACCAACAGGCGGACCACAGTTGATGAGAGCTCTACTCACATAAGCGACACACCACAAACCAGTTTTTCCATAATTCACCTGCAGTTTCTGCTCCAGTTTTTGCCATGCTGAATAAACTGAGTTTAACTCTGACTGTTTTGTGAGATTTTTCTTAGATATTAGTCATGGTTGTCAAAAGCCAAATTCTCCACTTCCTGTATCACAGAATCACAGAAACCATGATCAAGAAAAAACTCTGTGTATATTTTGATTTTCTAGTTTGTGGCATGTGATGGAGGTGGGTTTTATAACCGCAACCAGCCAGTAGGGGGAACCTTCCAATATTTTGTCTTCACTTTTGGGACCATTTTCAGGCCTAACCTTTTCTTTTCTGTAATGTGGTTAATTTTTTACTTTTTTGATTGAGACAGTGGGGAGTAAAGCGTAAAACAGACTGTAAATGCTCATGGCTGGGAGTCAGACTGCTGTGATAAGGACTACAGTCTCTGTAATTTGGGTTCTAGGCCAACCACCTATTTATACAGAGACTCCTGATCAATCTAAAAACCACATGAAGCACAGAAGTAGGACTCTGTGACAGCATTTGAGCTTCCTACCCTGAGCATGACGTCAGTGGAAAATGGCCCCCTAGTGAATACAGTCAGCTGCTGAGACAGGCTGTTTGATTGCGCCCATGTGAGTCAAGTTTACTTTCTCAACATATGCCAGTTTCCTGGGTCTGAGCTCTCATGCAAACAAGCCTGAACTCATCAAATATCTGCTGCAGCAGCATCGTTTTTCACGTTATATGAGATTTCCAAAGGATCTGTTCTTATGAGTGAGAGATAACACATGAATAATGGTCACAAGTGACATGATGAGCCCCTGCCCTGTGATGTAAAACCTCCTGAGAGTGATTTAAGGCCAACTAGTGAAAGGAAAGAAACTGAAAACAAGGAAAAAAGCTGCTCACTCTGGTCAGTGAGAGTTAATTCAAGCAACTATCTACAATACACATGATGCAAGTGTTTATATACATATGGTCAGGGTTTTGTACATGTTACAGTGACTGAGTAATATGCAGATGAGGGGTCACAGTAAGAAGCAGGCTAGTGTTTGTACAGGGATGGCAGGTCAGCAGTTTAGTGAAATTTACAGTGCAAGGGTAATAAAAAATGACCTTTGTCAGAAAAAGCATTGGAAATATTTGTATAATATAAACATTAATATCAATAGCAGTCCTCCCACAGGAGAAATCATCACAATACATGCACACATGTACACACACACCTTTGTGCTTAGGGTTCTGTTTATATCGAAGCGAAAATCAGTCACACACCTTCAGGCGCTCACTGACAGAGAAATTAAGGAAAAATTCATTATGAGGAGCAAAAGGAATGTGTGGGGCGGCACCATTAACACACACACACACACACTCGTACACTCACACACACACACACACACACACACACACATTCACCGAGAGCAGGCTGAAGGTCTCCGGCAGAGCGGGAGATTAACTGTACAGAGGGGTTTCCATGACACTGGAAGAGTGGGAGGAGCACAGAGCAGGTGGGGGGAGAGGAGGACCATGTAGTGAGCCCGAGGCCAATCAGCGAGGAGAGAAGCCTGTTGCTAAGCTACAGCCAACCACCTGCGTCATATCCCAGATCTGTGGAGAGAAACAACCAATAACAGTAAGAGGAGAGGCGAGGGGTTCAAAGCAGAACTCAACAAACGAAACTCCAGAGTGCTGGACTGTCGAAGCTTCAATAATTTCAGGTTATTAATCTGCAATAATTAGACTCTGAGGCAGCTTAGCTGAAGACTGACACCAGAGGTTAGAGGTTAATGCTAATTCTAGGTTTCCTAAATGAGCAGTCTCATGTCTGTACGTATATTTAGTAAGTAATCAAGTAAAAGAAACAACTATAACACTGTAATACAGGGTTATATAAAGGCAGGTATTTGAAATCAATAATTAATCATAAAAAGGTACATTTACATGTTTTCATCACAGTAGTTCACACTCTTTGGTTTTTCTTTTACTTCTTTCAAGTTTTAACTTTTTTTTAACTTCAATCATTTTTTGCATGAATAGCAGTATGAGATAAAGCCCGTGATTTATTTCAGACTCTAGAGAAACATGAGTCTGTGATATTGTTTGTTATTGTTATTGTTGTGAGGGATAAACTACACTACATGCATGAATTATCTGCTATCACAGAACTGTTGTTCACCTTAACAATGCGGTCGCTTCCACAAGTGACCATCAGGCCTCTGGATGGGTCCATGTCCATGTGGGCGATGTTGTGCTTCCCTTCGTGGAATGTGGCCAGTGCTGTTCGACTGTACCACACACACACACACACACACACACACACACACACACACACACACACACACACACACACACACACACACACACACACACACACACACACAGAGACACATACACAAAGACACGTACAAACACACAGGTGGGGTTTAATAAGAGAAATGTCATGTACTTCAAAATTGATTCATAATGTTGGTATTATCCAGAGGAAAGAAAAGCTCTGAACTCACTCTTCTTCTTTGATGGTGTCGAAGCACGCATCACACACCCGCACCGGGAACTCAAAACCCATGATTGGGAATGTGGAGCGTTTAGAGCTGCACTTCCCACACACGGCCTTTCCACACTTCCTGCAGTGGTGCTGAGTGATAAAGAAATACACAAAATATCAGCTGATTCACCGGTGGACTGATTTCAGAAAGAGGAAAGACTGTTCTACCTGTCTGAGCCCGAGGGTCTTTGTGTCCCACATCTGCTTGATGTTCCAGAAGAAAGGCTGCTCACACTTCTGGCAAGAATCGCTGTCTGACCACTGAGGCGCCTAGAGAGGAACATGCCGGTAAAGACTACTTTGAGACTTGCAGAAGAAACACAGGTGGAGCATCAATGTTTCAAACATTTGTCTATTTAATCTTGATAGTTTTGTCCCACAGCTCAAAAAATGTAAAAAAATATCGAACCTTAAACATTAGAACATCTCATTTTATGTTGTGGTTAAAACTGTATTCGTCTAACTCAGTAGAAACAACCACAATCACGACTGCCGACTCAACAGGTGTCCAGAGCACAATCATGGACACCCTTCCTAAAGAGGGTTAGCTACAGGGAGTCACTGTTGTAAAGGCTGAGAGCCGTTTCAGGGCATATTGATGGAAAATTGACTGGAGGGTAAAAGTTTATGAGGAAAAAGTGACCAACAGGAACCCCTGCAGTCATGAGAGGGTCGTCATGAAAAGTTCATTCATGAATTTCAGCTGGAGTCGGAGCATCAAGAGCCACCAAACACAGACATCCTCAGGAGAGAGACTACAACTGTCCATAATCCCTAACATAGAGACACTCCTGAACCAGAGTCTTCATTCTGCAAAGGAGTAAGAGGACTGGACTATCGCTTACAGTTCTTAAGTCCTGATTTCAGATGAAAGTTAATTCAGCAATTTAGCAGAGGCTCCAAACTGTGTGGAGTCCACTGTGAGTTTTTTAGCGGCCTACGGTTATTTGTGGTGTCAGGTCATCTGCTGGTGTTGCTCCACTGAGTCCAGGTTTAACGCAGCTTAAAGTCTGCCAGGAGATTTTGATGTTAATTTCCCTTTCCAGTTGGACTGTGCACCTGCCCACAGCGCCAAAACTACTACCAAGTGGTTTGCTGACCATGGTGCTGCTCTTAACTGGCGAGCAAACTAGCCTGACCTAAACTTAAAGAGAGGATGATGAGTAACAGCCAACCCAAAAATACAGACCAGCTATAGCCAACCACATATGAAGTGTATAACTAAGCAGAAGTTTGAATTTTCATTGTGTTTAAATTTTTTTTTTAGTTGGAAATACTCTGATAATATGACATGTTGGATTGCTAATCCTCACGACCTATGAGCCCAAATTATCAAGGTCGAAACAAGGTGTAAAACTGCTCATGTCACAAGTTATAAATGTAAGTTGATCTTTTTGATTTTTAAAAAGGGAGAAAAAAAAGAGAAAAAGGAACTTTTAAATGTCACTCTGAGTCATTAACATGCACCTACTAAATGAACTCTCCTAGTGCTGTCAAAATGAAGCTTCCTCCCGGTGCAAAGAGCATAGCTGAGATGAAAAGGAGAGAAGCAAATGGGATAATTTCATAAGAGCGCTGCAAACCTCTTCTCTTTGTGCGTCCATGTTCCAAACAGCCATTACTCCATCGGCTGAGCACGATAACAACTGTCTGGTCAGCTGGAGGTAGCGTAGGGCCTGAACACGCTCACTGAGGGAGAGAGAGAGAGGACAGAGCACTTTAATAGTTTCATCTCAATCTATGATTTTAAAAGAAAAAAAAACCACTATGTACTATCTGAGGCCCCTTTCCTTGAACAAATATCATACAGAGTCTACATTAAACTCTAAATAAAGCCAATTAACTATTAAATGACTTCACTAAAATATTAAATATCATTCCAACACTTCTTCATATTGGGTGTTTTACATAAATGTTACAAATATAGTTTGATAAAATAGTAAAATTAGAAGAAGAGGAAGGTAAGAGAATGTGAAAAATAAACAGTGAACTGATGAAGACCAAGTCAACACAGGAAGAAGAGCCCGTCAGAGTCACATGAGAATCATTTTTGTGGTTTTTCTAAGAGACAATCCTCTGTAAATCTGGGGCTCAAAAGGATCTGCGGTGGTTTGTACTGACACGCATCACTGTACAGGGGCTTTGTTGATGATTCCTGTAAGATGGGTGGGGGAAGAGGAAGTGCTGAAAAATGTATGAAGAGGAGAAAAACAAACAGGGAGAGCCTGGGGGGCCAGCTGTTCATGACACCATCTCTTTTTTCCTGTGATCTATTTTTGAAGCCCTGAAACAAACAGAGGAGACCACGCAAAAGCAGCATCTGTGCAAAGAAGAAACAATGAAGGACTCACTGGTGTCCCTGCAGCAGTAATGTCCGTCCTTTGCGGCCCCCGATGTCCCACATGATGACGCTGTGGTCTGCAGCCCCTGAAAACAGCAGCCTCTGGATGGGGTCCCACCAGAGGGCTGCTATACTACCTGGAGAGGATGGATAGAGAAGAAAACTCTCCTTAATAAAAGTTAATTATACACTGAAGGCGGCTGCTCAAGGATCTAGTTATGGTTTGAACTCTGGCTCCACCTGGTGTTTGCTGGGAAAGCTACAAGGTAGAGATCTGCCTATCACTGAGGACTTCCTGCTTTTTCAAGTTTATCCAGTTGTAAAAAATTATTTCTGAGTTTTGGAGAGTTGGCTGAGTAAATCATTTAGCAAGGTTACCTTTAATTTGACTCTTTTAACCCTGGATAAAAGCAAGATTTGAATGAAAGCCAGCTCTGGAGCATGGTTGGGTATTGAAACCTGGGTCTACTATGAACTCAGCATCATTGCTGCTAAAGAGCCATCATGTTATATCTTGGGTTGAGCCACAGAAGAGCAACAGAGCACAAATAAACAAACATCGAGTGTCAGGTTAAGATTTTGGAAACAATTTGTGGTGCAACATCACTACCTGCCAAGGAAGTGACTCAACATCTGTGGCAAAACACATCAGCATTGTGCATCAAACAAAACCAAAATGTAGTTCTGCACCTCTGATGGCTTTTGGGTTAAAAATTTTTTTAAAAAGCTATGATGACTCCGACTGCTGTTTCATTTTGATTCATGAGATCAAAATGAAGCAGCAAATAAGGAAAGATTTTTGCAGCCTGAAGTCAAGAGCTTATCAGGAACAAAATGTAAGAAAGACTTAGAAATTAATCAAAAATGTACCAAAACAAGTTCCCTGTCTGAACTGCAGATGCTAAAAACTAGTTCAAAATGGAAACCTGGTGTTATGCTGTCATCCTTCTTGATAAATTTAAGTTAACTACTGTGTAAACACTCCTGAGAAAAAAAGGCATCAACAGCTTGGACTTAATCCTGAAGTTTTGAATGATCAAACGAGGAATTTGATCATATAAGTCTCCAGGGTTACTAACTAATGCCGGGATATTGAACCATGAGAGCGCTGAGACTGAAAACACCATTGGCATTTGGATCTTCTTGTTAGCTTTGTACCAGCCGAGCTTTTATTTCCTGTTCTCAGACGAGTCTTATTAGACAAGAAACAGCTGCCTTTAGCCCACATGGACCATCTGCTCGGATGGTACACAATATAAATGCTTCGCACTAATAGTGGCTTAGTTACACACATAAACATACTCCACAATCACGACTCTTCAATGCTGTGTCTAAAAATAGCACGTTACAGTATGCCGTTACAGTCAAGAGCGCACAGCTTGACCTTAAATCCCTCGACTGAATTTCTGATTTTGTTGAATCACAGATTTTCCGACAAGCGACCTCACAATGACTCAATTTTTCCACCCTTCAAAGAGTGAATTTCGGCACAGACAGACGACTCATAGGATGAATAATAGCCTGCAGCAGCTGGTGGTAGGCCGACTGTATCTACATGACACATAAGAAACCACACACACCTCTGTGCACTACCATGGAAACTGGCTTTTACAGCTTTCTTTAGTGCCATATACACACAGTATCGTCAAACAGCACTCTAGGGTACACAACTGTAGCATCTCACACTGCCATTTCAACTCATGACCACATTTCTGAAAATGATCAAATGCAGCAGCGGGAGGAGCTGCTAGAGTTTGTTTGGCCCATCATTGGGAGGTTCAGCATGTTGGTTTGATTTAAAGCATGATGCTGATGTGCTTAGTCATGGTGGTTGCAATAAATGCTTGCAATAAATTATTTTGCAACATCGAAAGTTCACTCAAAAACTCTACAAGACAACTGAATGTATAATAGTGATGTGGTTGGAATGAGGTGACTTGACTTGAGGTTTTTTCCAGGTTTAAAAAAATGTGAAACCAAATCCTTTACAGAACCAGATTCTGATCTCTGTCCCTAGACTGACTTAACCTCCTGCCACATCTACAATCCAGTTAGGATAGATGGGAGTTTCCAGAGCAGTGTGAGTGTGTTTGGTATTTTCTGTCGTCATCTTCATCTAAACCAAATGTTGGGATTTTTGTGGGGGAGAAGTTTCACATGTTGCTGACGCAGCCTCAGTCATTTTGAAATTTTGCTTGACTGCATCGAGGCCTGATGTTTTTTTGAACAATCCAGGATCTTTTTTCATTGAGAAATTTTCTTCACACTAAAGACAGAGTTGGACTTTTTTCCCTCGGACATGCGTGGGTTTGGCATAAGTAGACTTCTAGAGCAAAAAAAGCATCAGGGACAAGAACAGAAAAAAATGTTTTTGTTTTTTAATACTGAAACCCTTTTTTTAAGCATCTGGACTCCTCTACTACAGAGCCATACTGGTGTAACACATCCAGAGTGTATTGTAAGATTGTGGCATGGGTAGCTTGGGAATGCTGGTTTTGAACTGTGTGCTGATAACAAGCCGGGTGGTCCATCTTCTCTTAAGGGAGGATGTAATGTGCATGATTTCCAAATAGAATCCTCAGAGTGGAGGGTGTTTCTGCATCACGTTTGTTTTTAGGTTCCTCTTTGTATGGTCCAGTTGAAACCTGGATTCATGGATACAGCGACAAACTGTTCTCCGACCATAATTTCTAGACATGGTTTTTAGCCCATGAAATGATTTCTACTACAGAGTCCTGCAGGATTAGCTGAGGGTCCAAGGATTACAATATCAGTTTTCCGCTTTGTCCCTTTTAGTACAGGGATTTCTCTGGATTCTCTGAATCTTGTAATGACTGAAAATGAAAATAAAAAACAAAGTTGCGGCAGTTTTACACTGAGGAATGATTTTTCTGCCTCTGAACTGTTGGCTCACACAGTCTCTGACTGAGTGGTGAACCTATGCCAATCTTTCCCTCTTAGAAACTCAGCATCTCCAGATACTTGTTTAAACCCAGTTGTGTTACAAACCTGTTGCAAGTGAAACTTAAGCATTGAACACATTTTTAAGTGTTTTGATGTTTCTGTTTTAAGAAAGACAAGAACAGCCATGGATTTTTCTCTTTTTATGCACTGTTATCTCGTGATAACAACTTATTATCTCGTTATCTTGATATAACAAAGATTGTTTTCTTGTGATAATGGAAATGACGTTTTAGCTGACCTAAAATGGTAACTTTTAAAAACGCTCTTCAGATTGGGATATTTCCTAAAATGCCATAGCCACCATAATCAACAGCAAGCTGGGTTTCAATGAAAACTCTAGTAGCACACTTCACTTCAAGTGTTTCAACTCTTTTGGAATTGGAATTGTAGAGTACAGACAAAAATCCTGAACTGTAAAGTAAAAACCTTCCTGTCTGCTTTTTTTTCTGTTACCATTAAAATGTCACTTTGACTTTTTTACATGGTTGTGTCAAGTATTTGTGTCTATGACAGGTCTTAAAGGGTTAAACACTGATTTCAGGCTAACAACAGAAGGGGAAATTACTCACTCTTAGAATAAAGCCCAGTGTATAATATGATTGCATATCACAGCAGGCATGTGCAGAATTAAATCCCTTCTTTGTACTCCAGTGAATGATGTGTTTCCAGGATATTTTCTCTGGGTGTTTTCCCTTCCTGTGCAGCCCTGGCAGCCTGATATAAACTTTGGAGCGACTGAAAAAATATACAGAGTCCTAATTGGAAGCAGTGAGGTGACTTACTTTCATGTCTTATCACTACAGCAAATACAAAGAGTTCAATTTTCAAAGAAACCCGCTGATGAAAAATTATTAGAGGAAGCCCATCTGTGCTCCTCTGAAAACACTCCTACGCTCTTCCCCTCTTATGATCTGTTTACTTGGGGAGCTCAGGGATTGATTGAGGAAATTAATTAGTCAGTGGGCGCATGTATGTAAATGTGTGTCATTAAAGTATTCAAGTAAAGACTGAACCAAAGTCATGATTAAAAAAAGAATAAAGTTGCCTCACTTCCTGAATCTTGCTCCATAGCACACGGGAGTGAGAAACAGTTGCAGTTGTGTGTGTGTGTGTGTGTGTGTGTGTGTGTGTGTGTTTACCTTCATGACCCTTCAGTGTAGTGATGGTTGAGTACGTCTGCTTCTCCAGTTTTAGCAGCGTGATCTGTCCTGAGTAATCGCCGACGAAGGCGTGCTGCGTCTCGTGGTCGTATCTGAGCAGGGGGTCAAGGCTGTAACTAAAAGAAACAAAAGCCGGCACCTTCCTGTGTGGTTATGCAGAGATGTCTGAGCGCTAACAAGTATTTTTAAGAGCGTACCTGCTGTGAAACACTCAGACAACAACCCCTTATTGTCTGCTTTATCAGCACTCTCTCTTGCTTTACTCAACCTCTATGTCAAGTGACCACGGATGCTCCCCCTCCTTTTGTTGGTTGGATGACTGAAGATCTAACTTTTCATGAGCAAGTGCTTTTTTTATACAATCAAACATAAAAATAATAGAGACTACATCATTTGAATGCAACTGCTATCAAAAGGGGGTAAATTTTGACAACCCTAATGTTACGAATGTGACTGAATTTGAACAAAAGTTGCAGAGAAATGGTGAATAAATGTTCCTGTCCAGAAAATGTCCCAAAAAAGCTGGTATTAGCGTAAAAACAGTCTGGGGGCCAGTTGTTTTCAGCCTCCCGGATTGATTACCTGAAATTAATCATTCAACCTTTTCAGACTGTGTGTAGTTTTGAAGAAAATTACTGGACTTTCTTTTGTTTTGTGCATTCACTTGAAATCAAATGCAAATCTACACACAATTCAGGATGGGTTTAATTTCTGTGCCATAAAAAGTACAGTTCAAGATGCAAGCTGACAACTGTCTCAAAGGACCTCTCAAAGGACTTGGGACATGCCCGCTCTACCGTGAGCGAGTGAAGGATACTGTAGGCAGGAGGCCCAGGCGGTGAAGTAGTGCCTCCCCAGCATGCTGCCGCTCTGAGTGCACATCCAGCTAACACTCTTGTCATGGCCAGTGCTCACCACCCACTCACTTTCCAGGGAGAACACCATATCTGACACCCGGTTCTGGTGAGCTGCAAAGCACACACACAAACACGCACAGAAGGTTGATCAGACAACAAAACATCAAACAGGATTAAATCTCCTCTCCTGGGCTTTTGTGTCTGAGCTGCTATGAAGCAAAGACCATTGAGGACTAATTTCCCTCTTCTGTGAGCTGATCAGAGGCTCTGCTTAGTGTCACTGTAATTCAGTCTTACACAGACGGATCCCTCCGGATGATTTAGACTCATCGGTCTTTACTGTCCATCTGGAGCAGGACTCTAAGGTCAAAACTGTTTATATGATCAAGGACTGTCGTTTAACACAGAGCAGAAAAAGCAGGTTTAACACTTTGTGACACACTTCAAACTCAGACCAACAGCTTCATCTGTTGATTTAACTAATAACCCAAACTTTGATGATCATCAGTGCAGAGTAAATCCTGGCTTAAACCTCTACATTTTGAGACAGCTGTCAGCAGAGCCAAGCGTCACACCTGAGGAAGACCTGTTTCAAATAACTCGAACTCACTGTGAGGTTTTGCAGTGGGAAACATGAACCAAGCATGTTTTGGTGACCTGCAGTGAACTGTTTCTTCTTACACTTGATGTGCAGTTTAATGTGCACAGTTAAGTTGGGTTACAATTAGGCAATCCTCAATTAGGCAGTTTAACTCAACCACTGTCCTTGTGCCATAACAGAGAAAGATGTACCTGCTGGGTAAGTGATGGAGATCAGACAGAAAACAGTTACTTTATCTTTCTATTAAACCACACTTCAATCTGACTGAACACGTGTGGTTTTTTTCTCCTCACAAGCCAAAGAGTTGATAAGAAAAAAAATCATTTCTTGTTCTGCAGCTCTGAACAAAGTAATGCTGACAGCATATTGGAGATATTAAATCCTGTGTGTGTATTTCTTAAGTGCTCACACACACACACATACACACATCCTAATGTCTGATCTGTTTGCGAGTCATGGTTTTGCTGTTCAGGCTTAAATTTGATACAAGCTCGAAACCAGATGGAGCATTCCAGTGGCAACATGTGGTGTTTGACTCTGGAGCAACAGGCTGACTGTTTCCTCTCAAAGATTAATTTCTTTTCTTTTTTTTTCTGCTGAGGAGGTTAAATATATGCTGATCACGGATGGGGGAAGTGTGCTCAGCTTGTAATCAAAAATGATTTTCATTATTCATCAGGAAGTACATGTCACAACGTCTTAATGGCAATTCAGACATCTAGTTTTCTTAAAACAAAGGTGGAGAGGTTGACGATATTTCCTTGACAATGATGAATGACAAAATAATGTATTTCTATACAACAGAATTACTATCACTACTATTACTAAGTCAAATCAGTTTATAACGAACGCACAAAGGAGTCACAGTGTTAAGGGCTCTGCTAGCAGGTGTGTATATGCAACTGGATTTCATTCTGTCACCTGGATATGTTTTGACGTGGTTCATCTTGTTGAAATCTTCAGAGATGAGAAACTCCTGAAGGGTGAGTAAACAAAAAAACAGAAGGCTCAGGTCAAACAACCATCCTACCCTCAGAGGCATTTAAAAGGAGTCTAAACATTGAAACTGTAGCCTACAAAAACCAGACCAGCAGGATTGTTTTTTTAACTTTAATGTGTTTGAACAACCAAAAGAGGGAGAGCTATTTGTTTCATGTGGCATCACTCACCACAACCGCTCCGTTGTCCTGGCCGATGAAGATCCGTCTGCTGTCATGATGGTAAGACATGCAAGAACATGGAGCTGCAGAAGAAGAAGTTTGCAATGAGGAGGAAGTTAATATTCATGTGTAGGTCTTTAAACAGCTGAACTCATACGAACACAAACAAGACTTTCAAATATTGAAAGAAATGAAAATTCTGATACCAGCCGGAGAATGATGTTTGCTAATACATCAATCCATTCATCTATTGATCAGGTTGTATTTGAACTTACGCACTTTTCACACGACAATAATGGAACACAAATAGCTGTAATTAAGTTATAATAGTAATGATAACATTAAAAAAGGTGATCAGTACATGGAGACCATCTCCCCTGTCCCAGTCCCCTCCATGACCCCCCACCTCCCCACTAATATACAAGGTAAAGAGAAGCTGAGGAACTGAGGAAACTGTGTCACAGCACAGAAATGAGGAAACACTGGTGACAGAATGAGTGTTAAAAATCAAGATGGGATAATAACACAACCAAAATAGAGGAACTAAATAAGGTAATAAAATAATAAAGCATGACTTGGACAAAAAGAAGATTAAAGTCATAAGGAAATTATAAAAAGATTAATATGGGGGATGGTAAAGGTAAGTAAGTACAAAAGAAGCTTTGAAGGAATAACACTTAAAACATCTATCTATCTATCTATCTATCTATCTATCTATCTATCTATACATATGCATATACACACATCTATATAGAAATACACACACACACACTTGAAAAGTAGATTCATATACAGATGCATATATATTTCCTTAAATCCACAATAAAACATGTTCATACAGCCAAAGACAAACCACTGAAGACGTACAGAAAACTATGGCTGCTGTTTATAACCAGCACAGAAGAACTGATAGCAGGTCATTATGTGTGCTATCAGCAGAGAGTAGAAGTCGGTCAACACTACACCCCTAAAAGTCCAGAGTACTTCCAAGGAGATGTGCACCTGGAGATAAGCAGTCTCTCTTCAGCAGCTGTTTTCTACGGTTTTTATTTTTGTCCTGAATTTTTGCTGCTTGGTTTGCATTGTTGTTGCCAAAGCAGCTGTTACAGCTTTTTGTGTCCTCTTCTTCAATTTGGAGCAGAACATTTATTGCATTTGTTTTAGACTATAATACTGCATCGTTCTAATGCTAAAGCATGTTTTTAGAGGTTAGTTTTTCTGATTACATTTAGCACTGAAATGATTTGCATATCATCTAAATCTGTTTCCATCAACATTTTACACAGGAATGGTGGTTGTGGGGCAGTATTTCTTACCTCAAGTTCCAGTAATAAATAGAAAAATATGCACGTCTTATCAGTTGTTGCTTTGCGGAAATAAACAAGTTAATAAAAATATTTCCACGAACCTATGCACACTTTCTTTCCTGTAAAAATACTACAACAACTAGTACTTCAGCTCACCAAAACAAAAATGTCTGATGAGGGTCAAATGCCAAAACATTGTTCCTGCGGATGTATTTCTGTGAGCGTGCAGGAGTTTGTTTATTAAATTCTTTTACTAAAAAAGGAAGAACAGCAAAAAGTAAACAGTGTTTCTCTTCCCTCTGAAGAGATGTAGAGAGACCGAGAGTCAAGCTTCCTCTAATGTAAGCTTATCCTGTTTAAAGGTAATAATTTACATACACGCACACAACAACAGCTATCACACTCACACAGTCACACAGAGTTCAGAATGTTAATATTTTCAGCCTTTTTTCCACAGAGCTGGTATCAGAGACAAAGATGGAAAAGGACATGACTGCATCAGAACATCGCTACTCATAAATCATTTTGATTGAATAACTGTAGTGTGACTCACAGGACACTGTGTGGTAGATACTGGGCCAGTACTGACCGCTGTCCCTCTTCAGCCAAACCCGAATTGTCCTTGAAGAAAAAGAAAGCACAGCTCAGTGTCTCTCAAAGCTCACTCAGTGGTCTATCTCTGATGATGGAGATTAACTCTGAGACACAAAAAGGTAAATGTGGTCTTATCTTTTACTTCCTGTTAAGAATCTCCCTCTGCACTTGGACTCATTTTTCCTTCTTTTATTAAAATGAAACTTGGCTCTGACTGCTGGAAATAACCAGTAGAGACGGCCCTCATTTAGGACTTGGCTTAGTCCTTGTCTTGGAAGCGATCCCTGGTTCTGTTTACACACAATGCTTGATTCAGATCACAGGACAGAGCTTCAAGTGTTCCTATGACAATTTAATAATAGACTGTTTGATATGACTCTTTTTCTAGGTCACTTTTTATCAACTCAACCACTCCTCATCTGAACCTTTGGACCTTACCAACGTTGAACACTTTGTTGTCAAAAGTATGAAGCATTTCTTAATTTAATCTGATCTTTTTCTTTGAATCAATAACCATTACAGTTTAATTACAACAAACAGCACAAGTCTCCTTTGAAAGGACCACATTTACTTCTCGGAAACCACAATAGGTTTCAGTTCAATTGCATTAAAAAATAAGCTTCCTTTGGCCTGTTTTTAAAGGAGTCAGCTTTCAGTTTTACTTCTTTTCCTGTAAATTTCTGCAAAATGACCTCATTAAAAATACCAAAAGCAGCCCTAAACTTCCTTTTCAAACATGAAAGTGGGTTAGATACGTGATGGAAACTGTGTAACATCTTCACACAAACTAATCTCCTCTTTCTTCATGTGACAATTTGGTTTGTTGAACTTCTGAATCACGAATGTTAGCTTGAGTTTCACTTCATTGAAGCAAAACTCAGTTAATGTTTGGGACTATTGCGACCACTTCTCCCTCTTCATGGCTGAGGTTATACATATAATGCTGTACTGAAAGTGTCTGTCACACAATGAGAAGTTTCACTGGCTTCACTTCATGCTGTAAATATTGTACCAAAGTTATTGATAATCCTTCTTAACCACAATAATACAATTATGAAACAAACTATTTAGCAACTTACAAATACCATAAATAACCTAATGCACTCACAAACGCAAATTGCCTGCTTTTGGTAATAAAAAAAATAAATAGGGGAGACCGGGGAGGGTTTCAACAAGGGCTGATATGTCAAAATCTTGAGAGAAAAGAGTCCCCAACATGCTGATTGAATATCGTCACTCAGCTGTATTAAATACCTAATTCTGATTGGTCGAAAACCCTTAACAACACTTACTGACTCTTTATATTGAGAGGAAAGGTGGTGAGACATGCCAAATTGCATAGCAGAGATAGGAAGACACAAAGTAATGACAAGAAAATACAGATAGAACATACCGCACAGTTCAAGAGACATTAACCAAATCGAAGACAGCAGATACTAACTTCAGCATGGTTTAGACTTTTGTATTGTTACAAGAACTGGTTGAGTCAGAAGACAATGTCATTTGAATACCAACAAACACCCTTAAGTTCAGTTTTTACTGCAAATGAAAGTGTTCAGTTCATGTCAATTGGAACCATTTATGAACCACAGCTAACCTGGAGTCTGGGTCTGTTGGAAAATCATGCTATGAACAATATGTTGTATTACAAAAGTGGAATGGTTGATTCTCTATGCTAGGCTGAAACAGACATGCATCCATACATGTGGTTTGCTCTAGTGTACTGTAATAAGCATTTGTTTTTGGAAATCTTGCTTTCTTTATTACCCTTTAGACCCCAACTTCTTTATTTCCCTTGAGATAACAGTGTTGGTCTTCCTGTGACTGTGAGTCAATTTTAGTTATTTTCAGGATCCCAATCTAGCACATGTGCATATATTTTTGAAAAGGTACTTTTTTTTCTATGGGTTTTGAACTCCCATCTTGAGGTAAACAGAGTTTAGTTTTGGAAAGCAGAGATAATAAACCAACACACTAATCACTGTGATAAGGCTGTCCATGACATCTTATGCTCCCATTGCTCACACTTATGATGTAAGTTGAACCCATGTCTGTTTGTTCTGTGCTAATACAACTCTCCAAATAAAAGTGAGGAAATATAGTACAGTTAAATGGTTATTGGAAGAAAACAGGGTAAACAAATGTATGGATACATGTCTGCTTTAAGCCTCCATAATGAGAATAAGGCTTACATTTAGCTAAATCATATTTGTTTGCTGAGCCTGAGTCAAACCAAGAAATTTCTGAGAGTGTTGCAGCCGTTCCCAGTCTCCCCTACATTTAAAAGCGTTTCATTGAGAGCACCTGCAGCGGCTAAACATCACACCAGAGGACGTGGAGCTGTTACTGTTTGAGAAACTAATGTTTACTGTTAGCATTAGCTATCTGGCTAAGAAAAAACAAACCCAAACACAGCTATGAAAACTGAACAAACACACAGGCTGAGTCATAAATCACAACGCTGGTGAATGAAACTAATTGTCACGAACCGTTAACTGTAACGGCTGGTTGGCATTTTACAGATATTTATGGATATTTTTAGGGCTCTTCTGCTGGATATATTTTTCTACTTTGCTCTTGTTATGCTAACCATGGGTCCGTGTGGATTATTTAAAACATAAAGTGTTACCATGAGGCTTAAAAACTGTGAATTCTGTGTTGTTTTTGTCCAATTAAAACCAACACGGGCGGTTTTATTAGTGAAATGGCCAGCACATAGACGGAGCCCGAAAGCTACTCCCAGATATTACCTTTAGCCCACTCGGCAAGCTCACCTGTCCTCGCTGACGGTAATCACTCCATCTTCTTTCGGTATCAAAACGGCTGCATTCACAGCGTCTGTGTGTCCCTCAATCTTGTTCAAAAGAATCGGTCTGGCGGTCTGGGGCCTCGAGTGTATCTCCGCAGCCATGGTTATAAGTATCCAGCAGTGTTTTCCTTCAGCTGATTCTCCTCCTCACTCGCCAGCAAAGGAGGATCAGCTGACACCCTGATCCGCTGTCAGGATTACCGTAATGATTACCGTAGGATTACCATAATGACGGCAAGAATGCGCCCAGCAACAATCAGGTTGGAACAAAGTGGAATGTGGCGTAAACAGCAACATAACTCCACGGGTATGGAAGTCTATTTAGGCCAGAGAAGTGAAAAAATAATTCTGTAGAAAGCCATAATAACTGTATAAAATGTTATATGACTAGTTAGAAGATAAATGTAATGATAAAAGGGTCAAAATTATCAAGCATAAATTTTCAGTTGTAATATGAAAATTCTCTTGTCTTTTTCCCCTGCCAAAAAAGTGTGGTTCCTCTTCTATTTATCTTAAAATAAAAAGTAAAAGTTGTAGAGTTTTAATATTTTTTCTTTAATTGGGATGTAAAAAGTCAAAACTATGCTACAATCACATTCATAAGATAAAAGTAAGAACATTGTGTCCTGAGAAGATGAAAGGAATTAAAGCAAGTATTAAAGCAAAACTATACCTATAACTAATGATCAATTACCATGTAAAAGGCAGTATTGTCATATTGTTTTCACATTAATAATAAAAACTTCAATTTTGGAATCAAAAGGTCAAAACTTTGAGATGAAGTATCATTATGGTTAAAAAAAGAGATCTTTTCAGAATAACTCTGATTAACCGTGTTAACACTTTTGTGTTAGAAAAATACTAATATATTGGATCACATTTGATGTATGCAACAAATGGCACAAAAACTAAACATTCCATTTCACATTACAGCTCCCTTATGTTTAGTGAAGAAGAATCCCCTTGACAAACACAACCCCATTTATTCCAATATGCAGTAGCATGGATAATCTCCTTTAAACCCTCCCATCATTAACACTTTGACAGTGGTCATAGCTGCACCGCAAGTTTTCCAGAAAATAAGTAATGCCAAATCCCCCATGTTATAAATATGTGTATTTATTGGAGCAAATATGATAGCAGAATAATAACAGAAAACTTCCTCTGAGAGGGAAACAATCATCACTAAGAACCAGGATGTAGGACGTACATTTTGCTATAACTCAAAGTGAAACTGAACAGGCTGGAGTGACATGACTTGAAATAAGGGACTTTAACACTGAAACAATGACACAGCAAACAAACTTATTATCCTACTCCAGAGTCCAGAAAATACACAAAATCGGACATTCAAAGTCTTTTAAAAATGTAATAAATTCAAAAAGTATAAAAAAAAAAAAATTAAAACAGCTGAAAATTTTAGTGTCTTATAAAGCATGTTACGAGTTACTGAAAACAGGGAACATCAAAAGCAATATTTAAAACAAACAATAACGTATGTCCACACTGTACACAAGTCTACAGCATAGTCTGTCTGTGTGTGTGTGTGTTTATATGGACGTCTGTGTTCATGTGTGGCAGTGTAGAAGCATTTCTCGTACTGGCCGATGAAGCTACCAGGGGCTGGCCAGTGATGTCTGGACTTAAGGCTGGTTGATCTGGCCCATGAAAAGGATGGTTCCTGGGGATGGAGGCAAAAATAGTTTTTTTAAACAGATCATGCATTTGTGTTTTTATTTTATATGCAGTTTTAAAAATGTTACATGTCACATCACTACATCAAGATGTATTTTCCTGTGTCAGCACCTTCCCTGGGCCATCAGATTGCACTAGGAGTGCAGACAAACCTCTCATTCCTTCTCATGGGACTAAAGGTTTCTGGTGCTTTTGGTGGAAATATAGCTGTAAGTTAAATGTGAGTAAATCCAGGTGCAAATATTGTGCTTTACCTGTGGGGTTATGTCTGATGAGGAACAAGAAAGGTCTGTCCACTGTCACCCACGGTGGAGAGGAACGAGCCAGCAAAATGGCAGCTGAACACAAACAGATAAAGAACAGTTGAAAGTGAAGAAGGATTTTGGACATTTCAATCAAAAATGAGACTGTCTGCAAAAATACTCACTAGTGGCAGCTGCTGCCTTTGTTCCATCTTCATTCACCACAATTTTGGCTTTCTGCAGAGCTCTGGATACATAGAGAGGCTCAGCACCTGAGAAAACAGCAACAGTCCACACGGCGAGCTTAGACACTAAACAAAAAGCAATTCCAAAAAATAAAAAATTAATTATCCACTGATTTTGATACCTTTCAGATTAAATCGTAATTTCAATATATTTTTAGTGTTTCATTTTAGTGTTTTATTTAAATTTAATCACATGTAAATGAAGCACTTGTGGGATCGGTGTTCATCTTACAATTTCCAGAAAACGGCAGCATGAAAACCATGTTTGGATTTTCTCAGACTGTAAACATTTTTGAGCATCTTTTGTTGGCTCTCCATCTGCAGACATCACACCCGGTGACACAATTTTCCAAACAGCCAGACAGCTGTTGGACATTCCTGCTGATTTAATAATATCATCTCAAAAACAGCACCATAACTTGATGAATAACTTGGCCAGCTTTTGTGTCACTGTGTCTCTCCATGGTTGTGGGAGACAGCTGCCCTTCTTCATGAAGGGTACAGACAAGTGGTGCTGTCCTCTACTGTGAACAGATATTGGTATTTGCAAAGTTTAGACCCTGGCCTGTCAACCTGACTTTCTCACATTTTCACCAGTCTTGTATTTGGGTCCAATCGTTCAACTTTTAAACTATTTTAGATGATATTTTATTTCAAGGCTTTCCTGCCTTTACTGGAGAGGATAAGACCTGGCTAGAGCAGGAAATAGGGAACGAGGAACAAGGGAAAGGCACAACAGGACAGAACTGAACCTAGACGGTCATTTGAAGCATAACATCCGTAAATGTGACACACACTTAGACCACTAGGCCAATAGCGCCCCAAACTGTCTATCTTTTTTGTTTGAACTCTGTCCATTGCATGCTATGTTGGTGGAATCTGAAGTGTTGCATATGTTGCACATCATGTTAAGTCATTTAAGCATTTCACCACACGATGGCACCAGAGAGCTTTGATCAGATCTGCTCTGACTCAGGGAGAAAAGAGACTGGCTGGTAACCAAGTGATTCAGTTTTTCGCACTGACTGGTGAGACACAGTTCATGCCTCTTAATGGATCTGTCAGTAAACAGAGACAATTCCCATTTTACAAGCCTCACGCCCCCCCTAAAAAACCACCTGTTGTAAATATTCAGTAACATTTTGTCACCCATGTGTTTTGACTGACTGTGCTTCACTCACTGATGTGCCTGAAGTCAGCCTTGGCCTGACTGAACATGTCTGTTACTCCCAGTGCTGAAAGAGGGGCTTCCAGATCTACCTCGGCATCAGCAGTAAACCTGGAGACAGAAAGCACACAAGAACACAATGTTACAGTCACACTCAGTTTGTGTGCAAGCTTTTCCCCTGTCATCATTACCGTCTCTGTGGAAAAACATTTTTTTTTGCATTTATTACCTTACAGGCCATAAAAAGTTGCAGTGCGTCTGTTATTCATTGTGCAGCCTGCTTATTTTGAAAAGCTCTATTAATTATATTAGCTGTAATTGTTTACAGATGAACAGGCAATGTTTTTTTTTTTATCTAAATGGTCCAAAAAGTCCATGAATGGTTAATCAAAAAAAAGGGAACACTTAATCAAGCGGAAGTTAGGAGATGGAGGAAAATGTTTTTAGTTATACAATATTGTAATTTTTTCTTAGCCAAACAAAGTCTGGTGGTGAAGGTAAAAGAAGTCCAAGTAGTCCAAAAAATAAGTTTGACCATGAGGTGAATTACCACTTGATTCTAATCGATCTGCACTCTCTTATGTTAAATCTGCAATTGTACTTGACAGAGCAGTCTTTACAGTGTGCAGGTATCTTACTTGGGGATGAGCAGGCGGACTTTTCTCGAGTGCATCAGTGAAGTCCAGCTGTGCACCGTGGCGGTGCTGATGTGTGGGATAACTCGGGATAGAGGCGTGTCCTCTTCAGAAGGCAGAACGATCAGCATGCTGATGGAGCCGCCGTGATAGGGCAGCTCGATCACCTTATACTTCAGACCCTGAGGTGTGGTGGCAACACCTGGCAGAGGAGTAAAGATGAGAGGGGTTAAAGGCATCAGGATCAACTCGTGGGTGACTGACTGTCAAGCAAGATGCTTTTCAGTCCTGCAATCATTCACCTGAATTCGTACAACTGTCGAAAGGGTTGCAGCCATATGATTGCTTTTTGAAAGATTTATCTGTCCCAGAAAACTTTAAAAAAGTCAGAAAAGACTAGTGAGACAGAATTCACATCTTTTTGCCTGAAAATAACTCCTCTCATTACTATTTCCTCTTTAAACTAGATGCAAAACCAGATAAAAACTGCACAGAGCTGCAAACCTTCATTGGCATGCTTCTGCTTTATTATCATGAGTAAATCAGACCTGGAGGCTGAATAGATTGCAAATCCTTGTTGCTGTAAGCAGCCACACTATATTCTTAGTGAGTTCTTAATGTACGAGACCTTCACAGATGCATTTTCAAAAGTTTTTCACCCTCTCTAAATATGTTGATAACAGTGCTTGAACCTTGACGTGTGTTTGGATTGGAAAACTGTTTGTGTCCTTTTACTTAAAAAAAATGCTCCCATCTGATTTAGCACTTGAGAATGACAAACTTTCAGCTCCACTTTGACGTCAAAGTTACTTTTGGCCATAGAAAGCACAACAAGTCACAACAGGAGCCTCAGACTGCAAACATCCACTTCACAGGGACCACACAGCTCCTCGTGCTTTATATGGACATTACAGGAAATCACAACACACCATGTTCCCAAGTCATGACATATATCAAGCTCAGAGCATGAAACTCTTTCAGAGTCCCGTTCCCCTTATGGCCTGTGAGGACCATAATCCAGTAAACAAATCAGAAACTGTAGACTAATGTAAACACACTGCAGGAAACTGAGGACAGACACAAACTTCAGTGCATGACCTCACTTTAACTCGAGCACAGTGTGAGAATCTATCTGCAACACTCACCACGCCAACACAACTCTGACAGCTCCTCTAAATATAGACGACTGATTGGTGTGTCACTTCATTTCACACAGAGCTAAATAGTGTCCTGTGGATGTGGCATGTCTCGGCCTGCATTTCTGAACAACTCTACACAAGCCGATTCGTGAGTCACATACCAGCAGATGCTGTAATTATGTCATAACAACGAACTCAAGTAAAGTTCATAAATCAATGAACCTAGAATATTTCAGGATGGTGGACCGGGGGCCTGTACCACAAAGTCAAGTCAACATATCTTGCTTATCTGGCTTCACTCACCCTGACAAAAGAGATCACACTGAATGGCACAACGTAACTGGTTATCAATATTATAAATCAATTCAGCAGCCACCAGCTTATGGGAGTTCAATCTAAGATCATGCTGTGTGAAAGCTGATCTATTAACCAATCAGCTGCCATAAACTCATTCTGTTAGTAATATGATGGGCGATCATCTCACCAATGTTGAAGACAGACAGTTGGGACATCATTGGGACCTTATATACGTTTCCGTCGCCCCCGTTGAAAGGCCTCATCTTGGTGTTCTCGGGCTGGAAGCGAGATTTCCATAAGCCTTTGAAGTAGATCGAGTTGACAGCAACCAGACGGGTCAGAACTGAGTCCAGCATGTCTGCTTTGATCAAGCTGGGGATGTGACCTGGATAAATTATGCAACACAGAAGCATTATTTAGACAGGGAGATTTGATAGGAAAAAATCAACCACATCTTCTTTTATTCACCTCAGCAAAGATCTGAAAGAAGAAAATGAGAAACGAGGCCTTTTCTCCAGGAAAACCAATCTATACGCCAGAACATTTCCAGTGTTGCAAAGCCAGGGCTTTGTACGTGGTCATGCAAAAGATTTCAGAACACATGTGGCTGAAAATAACCTATATTTGCAGACCAGTATACTGAAGCCAAATCAATTGACCTAATTCTTACCATTTGAAGGCTACAAGGAAACTGACTTATGTTCACCAGGCTCAAATGCTGCAAGATCTGTGGAATTTGTGTCTGTATTTCTGATATATCAATTTACGCTTATTCCTTAGGTTATGAAGTGCCTATTTTCTTCTTTCCTTTCTTCCTTTCAAAACTTACAAAATGTACACACTTGATATAAAACTAACAGCTGCTGGTAAATTTGATATGTTGTTTTGTTGCCCGTGTTTGCTTATACAAAGTTTTAGTATATTCCAAATTGTTTATACAGCACATGCATGACTCCTACCTTTGGTCTTGTTGTTGACCCATGCATTGATTTCCTCTGCAGCCCCATCAGGGTTGCCGAAGTCCAGGCTCCTGCTCTCACACTGGAAGTTGTCTTTGTTGGTGGCGATAAAAGACGCCTCCATGGGGAAGCCCTCCTGGGTGAACATGGCGTTGGCGATCAGCACGGCATCCTGGTTGGCCTTCCCTGTCAAGGCTTTGTGCAGCTTCTTCAGCATCCTGTAGGGACCTGTGATGTATGAAAAACTGAAACTAATATCCACAGACTAAACATAGCAGGTCTGGGCACTGGCATGACTTCACAGTATGACTACTATCAAAATACAAGAGGTTTGAATCCTTTGCAGTACTCTTCATAATTTACTGAATCACAGTGTTGCACCACGTGGGGCATTTCTGTAGGATAGTTGTCGCATAGAGGTGTAGAGGTCAAAGATAAACTTCAGAATGGGAGCAAAAGAAAACAGCAATCAGGCTATGTGAGCTATGCCTGAGTTTAACAGCAGAGAGATAACAGTGAAAAATGTCAAAATTAAAGTTAAATTTCTTCGTTTTTCTGCACTGTGTTCATGGCACCACTCGCCTCTATCAAGTCACTCAACCACCACTGCTTTATCTCTAGCTAGCAACAGTTTCAGGTTCAAGGAGCCAACACAGTCGCCAAACAGCAACATCTAAAGGGCAGAGATTGCATAGTGAAATCTGAAACAAAGACAAGGACATTTCTAATTCATTTATGTATCAATGTAAAGGGAGGAGATAATCGATAATCTATTCTGAATAGAAATGTCTCAATACATCCATGTTCCAACATTTTGTACAGCCCTGGTATTCAACAACTTGAATCTACCACCATGATACCACATGTTAGTTTGTAGGCGACTGTTGTTTAGGTCTAGTATTTGGCACTTTCAGAGCCAGATGTGACTGTTCAGTTTAAAAGGATGGATATGCACTCCTGCCCCTTTATTTGAGTCACAGCCTGGGTAGCGATGTCAGCTTCTTAGCAATCACAAGGCAGCGACGTCCTTAACCACACCAAGCTTTATCATTTATATTGTCCTCTAAATGGGCCTAAAATCAATCCATAAGTCAGTATCATACTGTAATAAAGAAGCAACTGGGACTGTAAAACTCCCTCTGAATCAAGCGAGAATAAAGGTTTTTATTAGGGCTATTTTCTCTGTTTTTGTATAATGTGATGTGCCCTCTGCTGGCAGAAGGAAAGAATGCAAGTTTTAGGCACCAGAGTAGTGGCGCCACCATTCACTGGACAGTGGAGGTTAACTTCTTTGATAAACAGTAATTAAAACTCAAGTACTTTTAATGGTTTAGATAAGGGATGTCAAATAGTTGATTCATTAAATGTGATCAAATGCAGAATTACCAATTAACTGTGATTTTAAATTTTAAAATTTCTTTATTTTGAAAGTTCAAAACCTGTCAAAGTCTATATTGATAATGTGAAGCAGTTCTTACCCGTGTCTTTATTTGAGAATCAAATAAATGCCATAAAATGTTTTCTTTTTATCTTGACTTTTACATTTTTCAAGTATTTTATGGCTTCAGTATCACACCAATGTGATCTGAAGCCATAACTTGAAGGTATAAGACCGCTTCAAAATCAAACAGATGTCTATTTAATTTTTACAACAAAAACACAGTCACAGGTAAAGAAATATTCAGGATTGTTATTCTGATCAAATCTGATAGCTCATGCAACAGCATTTGCTCTTTTCAGGAGTTCCAGTTTGGTTGCTTCCTGTGTTTCCTACAGGTCCTGTATGTTGCCCCCAGCACGACATGCCTTGTCTCAAAACCCAACTTAAAGATGCCCTTTAGACCAAAGTCTTTCACAAGTCCAAAGTCAGTTGCCCCCAAGTTATGCAAACTTGTTCATTTCAGTTTCATTTGCAGGTCTATGTTGATTTGCACATCCCAAAATACTGGGGTATAAATACATAATTTCTGGACCTAAATCACACCACAGTAAATGCATGAGCACTGACAGCTTCAGTTTAGACGCCTGTCCAACTTTCTGAAAATGAGTCTGATAGCAAAAATAAACAGTTGACACATTTTAGCTATTGCCTGAGCTTCTACCGCCAAACCAGACTCCTCACCATTTTTCTTGTAGCGGAGAGCATTGAGGACCTGCTTCCGAGTCTCTCCATGAGCTCCTGAAAGCAGCATCCCAAGGATTGAAGCGATTCCATGAGGTGAAAGAACCACGTTGTCCAGGGGCTTGGAGCTGACTACTTGCTGAAACACCTGTATGCCAAGATCTGAGCCCCGTTCACCATAGGTGGGAGCCTGGGACAATGCCCCCTTATGGCTATAGAAGCTCACCAGTGTGAAAAGGAGCAACAGTGAGAGGTGCTTCATGTTTAACCTCTAGAGCACCTGGACAGAAACAGAGAACAGAGTATTAGAGATGAATTTAGTGAATGTTGTTACCTGAGCATGACTTATATTCAACCATCATGAGATGTCATCTAAACAAGTATCATTTATGAAAGCATCAGACTTTCCTTAAAAACATCCAACTGAGTTAAAAATTACTTTCAAGTGACTCTACATGGTTAACCACAAATAATATGACCACTTGCCCACCCGCCCTTGCCCTGCATCTTGATGCAACAAAGCCACTTACCCAGCTCTCCAGGGTCTGACTAACTCTTACTCACACCGTCTAATCATTACGTTCCAACCATAATAAGTCGAGTGAAACTGGGCCCTTCTTTTGTTTCAACTTTTGACTAAATTAGAACGTTGAGACAATTTCAGGAGAGTGAATCAGCCTTTACGCCACACTGTGTGAGAGAGTGCATGAAGCCATAAAGCCTCAGGAGCAAGGACACATGCCAGCAGGCTTGGAGGGACTTGTTACCGTCATTGCAAAAATCTGCCTGTCCTTAAATCTCATAATTACTCTGACAACATTTAAGCAAATGGTAATCTTGTGAAAGATCAATGATAAGAAGTTTTATGGTGAACCAAACTCCATTACAAAATCTGTTTGCTTTGAGAGGCTTAGATAAAGACAACGAAGAGCTTCAGTTTGAAAGTATTTCAAACTTGAATTTGTACTTTAGCCATATTTCAGATGAAGACATTTACATGCACTGACATCATGAACCACAGGTAACTTATGCAGGAAATAAAATGCATGTATGGGTGGAAATCACAGAGTAACTCATGATACTATAGGATACTTGGTTGGCTACACTGCTTACTGATATGTTGATTATGAATTAATCATAAAATGCTTCACAATGTCTGATTTGATGGATAGGATACAAAATATCCTCTAAAGGTGGGTCAATGCCATAAAGTACCACCAAAGCTGTTTCTGATGCCATATTAATTTAAAGCTCAAAAATCAAAGGTGAAAAGTAACTGATTAAATTGTACAAGTAACTGTTATTCAGCAGCTCCTCTGTGTACTTGCTTTTTAAAAAATGTACTTTTTTAAAATTAAGTATTTTCTTTTGCTACTTTTAATGTTGCGTCTATGACTGAAATTTACTGTGACCATCTACAAAGTGCAATAATGACACAATGAGATGCAAAACACTCAATAATCTACCCCTTACAGATGCAATGTCAAAATGTATTCACATAGTCATGCTGATATTACAACAATTAGATTAGCAAAATATGCATTAAGATAATTTTGGGGGGGTATAATCACCATTGGATGAAAGTAAGAAACCTACAAGGTACTCAGTACCTCATGTGCTTTAGGTTGGCAATCTTTTAAATAACGTAGTTAGTTTTACTTGAGTAGGGTAGTATGTTGGTGCTCTTTCCACCCAATCAGATTTGGCGTTAATTACATATCGCACGATTCGGGATGTCGATAAGTTATCGCCTTACAAATGTTTGTCACAACAACAAAAGCTGTCTTTGACCAGCATGCCTGACGCAGGGCTTTAATTAAACTGCACCCAGTCCTGCAGGGACTTAGAAACACATCTGGAGCTGCAAATTGTAAACAATTCAGATAAATTGATGTGTTTTTCTGATGCCCCCACACTTTGGTTCACCTGCTAATGTAAGCATCAAATAAAACACACCTGTGCAGCCGAGAAAAACGGCAATGCAGTTTTCATTGAAATGAACGGCAGCAACAGTCTCCTCTGGAAATAACAGGGCAGATTCTTGTATTTTGTTGCGGCGGGTTTAACACCTGAACCTGCCTTTTGACCTGTATTTAATAAGACTGCTGTAAAAGTAACGGTATAAAAAACGGCTATATTTACCTATCACGAGGTGACGTTAGTTTGACTTGTGCCGCAGGTGAAAGTTTGAGCCTTTTCCTCCGCTTTTCTGCTGTGGATCAAAAGAAAAACGCTGATAAATCCGGGATGTAGAGGAAATAAATCTGTATTCCAGTGATGTAGAGAAAAACTCCGGACTCCACTGTTGTCTCAAAGAGGACTTTATTACACTGAACTCCGCCTCTGAACCAACAGCGGAGCATGAAGTGAGAGTACTTGAGTCAAACCCACCATAACAGAAGCATATTTCCGGTTTCCTTTCAAAATAAAATTAAATGAAACATAATTCCAAGATAATCACAAACCAAGGTCGGTAAGGCTTACTTTTATGAAATGTTTTTTCGCTTTTTATTTATTCGGACTAGTTTTCATTTCAATTTTCAGTTAGTTTTTTGTCATATCTATCTATCTATCTATCTATCTATCTATCTATCTATCTATCTATCTATCTATCTATCTATCTATCTAGAAAATAATTAAATCAATCGTTGAAATAAACAAAAAATGTATAGACGTATAAAAAGAGTTTTTTGAAAATTTTGTTCTTATTCAAAATGTGACATCAATAGGCCTACGTTTATAAAAGTTTGGACAGTAAAAATTATTTTACTGAATAAGGGGGAGATAAAGGAGACTTCGTGCTGCAGAGGAGCTAAAATCCTTTTTTTCGGGAAAAAGTGGGACAACTTTTATACATAAGGGGGTGATAAAGTTTTAAAATTTACGTGCAAGCAGCTGCTTCCGTTAATTTCTTATTTAGCTAACGCCGACGAGCTTGACTCTATCTCGAACTCACAAGGTGTTTACAACAGGAGGTGGGGCGTTAAGAGAGATCTTTAAAATCAATTTATTTATGTAATGTCAAGATTAATGTGGAAATCAAGAAAACTGACACCACCTAACACCTGCATACGACTTTTTTTTGTCATTTTTAAATATATACATTTTTTTTTCAAAAAGGAGAAATTGACATATATATATATATATATATATATATATATATATATATATATATATATATATATATATATACTGATTAGATAGGGATAATTTCATGTGGCCTATTTTATACGTAGTCCGTTTCAGCCTGATGAAAGCCAAAAATATAAAAAGCCCAGAGTGGACATGCCATATTTAAGTCACTCAGTTTTATCCATGATAACATGTAGTTTCTTATTGTTTTCTCAAGATCTTAACTTTTTACAAGGCATGTTTTCCCACTATAACTTATATATTTGTCTTACCAAGAAAAAGAAAAAAAAAACTAAGCTTGTCTCTTGGTGATAACAGGATAACTCTTCGGTATTTTAAGGTGCAGTGTGCCACATTAGCAGAACAGGTATATGGTTATACATACAGTATATACTTATACTGTACTCAGTGAGAGGCAGTGCAAGATTAACCAATGCAAGACAAAGAAGTCAGATAAATAAGAGGAAGATATCTGTTGATTTGGATTAACAGATATTTTTTGATGGTGGAGGCTCACATTATCATGCATCACTGAAGCGCCTTGTCCTTGAACAAAACCATCGTTTCCCTGGGAAGGGGTGAGCAAGGGAGTCTTTTAGTCTTAAACCCAGGTGGTTGATGTTGCTAAATATTTCACTTCCTATACACTATATAACATAACGGTAGACTGGTCACTGTGATTGGCTGAAACCACAACATTTCATATGGACTCTAATAAGGTATGTTAAACCTGTACCTGAGTTTGTTTTGTGTTTTTTAAACTCTGAGGATCTTTGTTATGATCATCGATTAAAAATATTGAAGAGCAAAGTTTACAAAAGCCATAAAACTGCACAAGTTGGGAAAAAATGCCAAATGCCAATCGAAAAAGTTTTATATAAACACAACAATAAATTAGAACAAAAGACAGGGAAGTCTCAAAAGGGGCGACAGTGAAACAGACTTTGGTTTAACCCATTTTTAAGTGGAGTAAAGGTCATTTTTGGTGCATTCAGTCTGTTACTGAAACTTTATCACAGGGGACCAGGTTGGGTGGCAACACACACACTAAAGCACACACACTTAAAAAAAATGTCTGAGGCCCAATTACACCCCTGCTGAAGCCAAAAGGGGATTATCGGGGAGCAAGAGGGTTTAAATTACAGGGGATTAAATGAGAGTGTATAACCAATTATGACTATGTCCACTGTTAATGTGTACCTCTAGAAAAATATGATTTTAGGCTGTCATTAGAGTAAATAATCACTGAGCCTCTGCTGAAATGCATTGGATTCATGCCCAAGTAGAGGCTCTGAGAATTCAGTGCCACAGCACGAGATACTCACATCAAGACTGGACTCGTAGCCAGATCTTGGTCTACAGCTTTAGAGGCTTTTGAGTTTGTGTTTAGAGTCAGGGTCTTGCAGGTCCAGCTGGGATGCTGGGAGATAGGACTGTTGTGAAAATAAACACTGCTAGGCACAGAGGGGTCACTGTGTCTGTTTATTGAGGAGGGACTGAATGAACACACAGCTGTGCACTAATCATGACATGCAAGGATATTTATGCCTTTGAACAACAAAATCCCCATGTTTGCACAGGTACCCTGCAATATTCAGTCCATTTGAGGGAATTTTCTCTAGTTCTTACCGTGTCCTGCAGATATCATCAATACATCAATACAATATACAATACAATATATTTGTATCGTTCAAGACTAAAATGTGACTGAATGTCTTTTTTATACTCTGTCTGTTGTATGCTATGTTTTAATTTAACATAGCAGAACCTTTTCAGTGTTTGTAGTTTCAACTTTTTGAGACATGTTGCTGACATTAACCTCTGTATGGGCACCTATTTTTCATACATCCCTAAATTCTTAACATGTTGTCTTTGCATTATTTTCAATCAAATAAAGGGTTTAAATGATATGCAAACCATTAAAAGTTGTTTATATTAGCATTTAACAGATCCTCCTTTTTCCTTGAATTTGGATTATTTTCATAAAAGGACTGACCTAAAGAGTGTCCTCTGCAGAAAGTATTTGCCAATCCCTGGCCAAAAAAGAAAAACCTTATTTTTGAGCCAAAAGTTAAAGTTACGGAAAGTCAGAGGAATTTCCCTGTTCGTTGCACGTCAGTACTTAAGAAAATATTCTGTGGAAAATGAAAGGTAATGACGCATGCCATACTTTAGATGATATGACTTCCTTTATAACAGATTACTGTTGGACTAAAGATTAAAATCTGCCATCAGAATATCAATGTTCCATATCCATATCCTGCTCTTCCCAGAAAGTCAGCATGACGTTGTTGTAATTGTGAATTCCTTCTTGCAAGAAGGTCTCAAAATGAAACTGATGAAACACAAAGAAATAGCTTCCACAGTCATTAAAAAAACAACTTTATTAATCAGGTGAAAATTATCTCATTTAAAAAAAAAATACTGAACCTAGAACCCGCTGATCCTTGAGCAAAGTGCTTTTCTGAGAAGTCAAATTATGTGGCAGGAAAAAGGAGTCTCATTGTATTTTCAGTGGTCAGGAAAAAAATAATAGAGTAGATTAAAGTGCAGCGATAGGCCTGTGATTGCTCAGTTATTCCTTCAGCCACTGCTGGAGAAGCAGAAGGACGTGTTCCCGGGCCAGAGTCAGCTGTGGGAGGTCATCATCCCTGGCAGGGTACATGTTGGCACAGTGGGCTGTTCCTAAATGAGAGACAAACTTGTTAGTTATGAAAGTCGACTAAACTGTAATTCATTCTTTAAGAAAGAGTATGAGATGTTTGAATACCCCCACTCCATTATCTGTACACTTTTTAATAGTGTTTTGTTGTTTTGCCAATAAAGCTTATTTGACTTGACATGGATAAAGAAAACACGATGAATACAGCAGGAAAAAACAATTTAACTAAACAAACAGTTTAGTTACTATTATCCACCTAATAAAGTCAGAGCTGAACAAGTCCACCATTGTTCTGTTCTGAAACTGTAGATTAGATTCAGTAATGTCAAGAAAAGCTCAAGAAGCTCAGAGTAACATTAACTGATGCTTTACAGATTCAAGGCCTGGAAATACTCTCATTTAAAACTACGATACAGACTTCTGATGAGCTGTGGTCAATGAGAGGCAGACCCTCAAGGTAGCTGTTTCACCTATGGTATATCAACAACAACACAACATATGACTAAGGTTGGAATCAGACGTTATGCATGTATGATTGGGTTTTGTGCTGTGCTCTGTGGTTTGTTTTCAATAACACAGCAGGGATGTGAGAATATTTGAATCCATTCAAAACAGTCCTATCTTTCCCATATCTATACTGTGATGTCTGTTTTGGGCTGCTCTTGCTTCTAACTGGACCTTTATAGGTCAGCTGATCTCAAATACAGTTTCTGACTGGTCAACAGACCAAAACAAATTTTAATTTAAATCAAAAGTTGCTTCCTTTGTGTGATTTTACATCTTATCCCAGTGCTGCAGAAGCACCGGAGACACAAAGTAAAACCAAACACTTACATACACACAGCACTGTTGCATTTACACTTGCTCTGAGGACAAGATGTTACCCTGGTGTGTATTTCCAGCTTTACTTTTCACTCGACTTTTATTTATAGACAGACTCAGGGGAGCAAATTCTCAAGTCAGTGCTTGCTGGGTGTACATGTGCAACTGTGTCCTTCAAGTTCCTACGGTTATGGTTAATTAAGAAGTTGCCTTGCACACAGTTTTGAGTGCTTGATGCATGCTCTTGTTGGCATGCATTCATATTAATATGGTCTTGTTAATGCCTAAAAGATATATCCCACTCACCTGCATTGGGATCTGTACTCAGGAGGATCTTTTTCTAAACATGGCAGAGCACTTTCGCTGCCATAGCTTAACATAAGCTAAAAAAGTTTTATGCTGTTATTTGTTTGGGTGCTTATTGCATTGATTTAACTTTGTGTCTTTCTGCTCATCATGTCTGGGTCATTACTGCTATATCTGAGTCTCTGTTTTGGAGCCAATGGGTCTCAAAGCCCTTTTAGTATGAGGCTATGTGGCACCTTCCGTGTACCTCAAAGTCAAGTGACATACTTGGGAATAACGTCACACCTGAGCAGACTGTGTTCTAGTTAGGAGTTGAAAACAGAGTAAGAAGGTACCCCCTACTCCCCGACTATGATAGCTTCACTTGTCAAGAACAACACTCTTTGTGATAGTTTGTGTATGGAAACAACAAGACAACATGTCCTAAGGTAAAACTTGCAAGATAATATCATTGTGATTGGCTAAATTACAGAAAACAAGTCCATTCTGCCAATAAACACTATTAAAAGAACAGTTGTGTTACAACCCCTGCAGGGAGCAACCAACTTGGATATTGGACTTTGATTTTTGAGTTTCAGAATATGAATTCTGACCCCAAAAGGGTGTTCTGGGTGACCTTTTGGATGGGTATCTTGGAATTTATGACTTTAAAGATCAGATGGGACAAACTAATATTCCTGATTATAACCTTATCAGGCCTCAGCCTATTAATCACAGTTCTCCCTCTGCAGCAGGATTCGCCATCTCACACTCTCACCTTTGATGAAAACGGCAGGTAGGTCAGGATTGCCATCCTGGGTGATTCCCAAGGCGTGCCAGGGGTCAATGGACCCGTTAGGAAACACTATTCTGGTGGAGCAGATGTTAAAGCCACCGTAATACTCGTTTGTTTGTGCCACCGCCTCGGCCACCTGCTTGGCACTGACATTGTAGAAGTCTGCGCACTGACTGACGTGAAACCTGAATAAGAGAACAGCTGTATTTAATGAATCTGAAAGCAAAGAAAAACCTGTGTATCTATAGAAAGTAGTGTAAAGTGTAGCTGGGGCAGATATTTTCTCAAAAACATAAAAGTGGGTTCATCAGGCCGAGACTCACTCAAGAGGAAAGCCGCTGAATGGCTGGTTTGGTGAATCTGTGCTCTGGTAAAATCCAAATTCAGTGCAGGTCTGGTAGACCCACTGTCTCCCTGACAACAGACAAACACAAACACACAAGATTCATCAGCGGACAGAACATTGAGCCACTTCATACCAATCAAAGCAATCACAACAGAGAGCATGTAATACTAACACATAGATTAAACCAGCTCCTGCTAAAGTACCCCCCCCCCCCCTTCCAGTTATTTCAGCTGTGATTTACAGAGAACAGAGTGGAGCTGAAGGCAACATGATAAAAGAGCTTGTTTGGGGGAGTTTCTGCAGACACAAGCCAGTGGCTTTTTAAGAGACCACTTCCTGCTCCAGTTTTTCCTCCCACTCATGAAACCAAAGCTGAGAACTAGAACCGCAGCCCGGGGCAAAGGTACATCATGGAAAGCCATTTTTGCTTTAACATAGAAAGCTGTTACTTAATACTGTCTGCCCCAATACGAGAAAACATAATAAACAAGAGTTAGCACACCCAATCTCAAGAAAGTACAGGATTAACTGAGACTGGATTTATCTAACACCCTTAACTTAACTGTACCCATTTAAGAAAAGAATTAAGAAAATACGCTTGTCATATTCAGAAGTGTTTCAGACATCTTTTTTTGGTGTACTGACTCTGCCAGGACCATGCCATGCTAATTTCGATCCAACCTACAGTAGGTCAGTCTAAACACCCAAAATGGGTTTGTTGACTCTAACCACATCCCCTCATCTCACACAGCCCCCCTTGTTGCCATGAGACACTCTCTTCCTTTGACTCCACTTATGTTTGTGCTTCTACTTCAGTTTACTGCTCCTAAATTTTGTTTGTTGACGGCAGAAGTTCTGAACATGACACAGCGTTGTTTAAGCCAGTTATGCTGTCAGAGGAGCAAAAGAAAAAGTCATGCAACCCTGCCAAACTTCAGAGCAGAATCAAAACACCACTTCTCGGACATTCATGACGTTACAGACGTTATTCCTGAAAATAGAGACCTCTGAAATAACCCTGTTTACACTCATTAAACACCACTTCCAGGACATCCAGACCCACCTCCTCCTGCAGCCGTCCCATTCCAGGACGCATTAGTCATGTCTCTGAGGTAGTTGTTGAAGCTGGCATCCAGGCATTTCATTGAGAAAGTGTCCATCATGAGGCGCGCCACAGCCGCGTATCGGGCATAAGGGTCCCCTAGAGAGGTGTCACTCATCACGCCACACAGCACTTTGATAGTGATATTGGTACCCACCACGCCCTAAATAAACAACAGCAGAAAAAGAGGAAAAAGAAGACAGAAACTATTTTATATGATGAATTTATCCAACTCAAAATACATCAGCTTAAGCATTCAATAATAAACATATAATATACAAATCTAGTGGCCTTATCCAGTTCGCACATTTTGCAGATCTTAAACACATTCTCACAAACTGAAACACATTTACCAGCCCAAGTTTTTACACAACAGTTCAGAACCACTTGTTGCTAATAACATGATGTGAGTCAGTTCTGAGTGCACAAGTAAGTTAATGTTGATGTCAAAGATGGAGACAAACAGGAAGAGACCACAAACAGGAAAGAGACCAAGAGTGGAATAAGACTTTGTCTTTGAGTTAACCACCTTTGCGGTACATCGCATGTATCCAATCTGACACAGAGGGACATAGAGTCCGTTGCTATGAGCAGCAGAAATGTGGCTAACTCTGATGATGAATCAACCTGATGAGTATCTGAATACCACAACGCTGATATCAGTGACTGCTTTTAGAAACTGTTGATAATCGGCATCAGTATCAGCCCTCAAGATCTCATATCAGCCATCCTCTAATTAGGTGTTTTACTTTGAAATAGTGTCTGATGTCCCTCTGAATCAGTTCAATGATAACCCCTTTCTGGATTCCTAAAACCTGAACACAACAGAACACAACTGAAGCGACCTGCCCTACAAAGAAGTGAACAAAAGTTGTATTGGTGTGTCTGACAGTTTGGATATCCGTAATAACCTCCTGACCTGCACATAAACCCACAATCCTTCACGGAAATGCACTTCTGCTGCTCAGTTGCATCAGTCTGAGACTCAGGTACAAACTTGCCGAAAACAAACTGTAGTACAGGAAAGAGGGTTGGAGGAGGGGTTACAGGTTCTTCTTTTGGTACAAAATGAGTGACTTGTTAACTTTAAATGACCCATGACAACTCCCATACCCCATCTGCATCTTCTTCAGAAAGCAAAACTGTTGCTGCTTTATCTTCAGGCTGTGGTGTTACATAATGTCCTTCCGTGTTTTATAAAGCACCCATTGATAACCCCTCAACTGTGAAGCCACTGCTCTAACTCTTCTGATTAAATTACACCTCCGCCAGAGATCGTGCCCACATTCCTCAGCGGTACCTAAAACCTTGTCGTTTGCTCTCTTCGTGGCCTTTTGTGTCAGTGAGGCAGCTGTTGGCTGTGTTTATGCTGCTGGTGCTGCAGACTCTGCTGCCCACCGCTCCTCTCGGATCTTTTATAAGCTTCTCTTTAGCTCGGGGCGACAGGAAACCAGAGAGACCACAGAGTCTTTTGTTACTCTTTCACATTAGCTTATTGGTAACCGGACTCACGTCTCCTCGAGGCACCAGGGGGACAGAGAGGGGATGGGATGAAAAGAGGGAGGGGAGGAGGAAAACCAGTCTTAAAAAAGGGGTCACCAAAAATGACAAGAAAAGGAGAAAACATATTGTAACAATTACATTTCACCACAATTAGGGCTTATTTGGAAGACTGTTGGGTTTGTCCACAAGTTCAAGCTTGTCAATGTAAGTCATTGTCTATTTTGTGGGGAAGAAAATACTTAAATGTGGATTTTGGAAAGCTGCTTTCAAGCTTAAAGGCTGATTTTATTGTCTCCTTGACATTAAAAGTACATCTACGCAGAGCATAAGAGGACAGTTTCCACAGTTTTACAGACACAGAGGTGTGAGTTTTTATCTGCTTCCTAAACAGACTGAAATTAATATTGATGGTTTTTATGACTGATAATAGCAAACAAGACCAACACTGACAAGTCTCACATACGTATACAGTCATTTGTAATGTCTTAAAATGAGGACTTAGAGCTACTGCTGTGTTCACAGGGGGCGCCAAAATCAACACAAACAGAAAACTCCTTGATACAGAGCAAATATTAAGTCAAGTGTATACTGGACTATTCAACAAGACACTTCAACAAGCTGTCGGAAATGACACAGAGTGGACAAACTTGTAATTCATGCACTTGTATTGAGTGAGTTGCCGTCCTAATGAACCCGCTAAAAGAAGAGAAGAGTAAAAGTTGATGTTGTTGATAGATGTTTCTGATGGTATAAACTTGACAAATAGAGGATTATATTAATTGTGTATCACAGCAACTTTTTGTCCCTGAAGACCACCATCATGTCACTGATGGGAGGGGTGAGCAAGGGGAATCAAAATCTAGAGTCTCACCACAAGATGTCGTGAAAAATCCCATTTTGAAACACTATATCTGAAATTACTGATACAGTTTGTTCTTGTTTTGCGGTCTGGGGTGTCACATTTTTTTACTGTGTCATCATGTTTTAATTGAAACACCCTTTGAGTAAATTCAAATAATTTAGATTTGTTCATTATTTTCAAACTGAATCAAAATTTAGGACGTTTGTTGTGCCTTTTGTATATTTTTTTGTGCTGTATGTCTTTGTATTGTGTTGTATTTTATCTGGACCTTATCTGTGATGAAGTCTTAAGTAACTGGATTAAGTAGAACATATTCACTGTAAACATAGTCTGATAAAGCTTCGAAAACAGACGTCAAATCCTTTAAGTGTTACTAGGTCCCACTTTTGCTGTGCTGGTTATAAAAGAGGGGCCTCTTCAGACCTCTACTCATTAAGGGGTCCAGGTGAAGTTAAAAAGAAAGTGGTCCGGCAGACCCTCTCTGCGGCTGGTATCTGTGGGCCTCTCCCTTTAAACAGTGTAGGCAGTGTAAAGTTTCAGTTTTCTGCTTGGGTTGTGTGTAACCCTCCTACACCTTCATACCTGCGTGTCACTCAACCAAGACTGGACATTGGGTCGACCCCTGACTCAGAGAGACCCTCACTTTCAGCAGTCTCACTTAAACATGCATAAATCAGCAGTGTTTACACTACATTACCAAATTTAAATTATTGGTAATATTTCTCTGGTAGTGACCTACTTTTATTCATGATAGAGAAACATGTGATGCAAGATTTCTTGGACCTACTTATCTTAATAATAGGCCTCAGTTTCACTGTAAGTACTGACTCACACTTAGGCTTTGCCCTAGCTTGCTACAGAGACATGAATGTGTGAAAAAAACTGGTTTTCTTGTGACACACTTGCAGAAATAGGTCTTAAGTTAGCTGGAATCACATGATGCAGAAATATTGAAATTAAAATGCAAACCTGGTCCGTCTTTTTTAAATGTTTTCATCGAATGGATGTGAAGCTGGTTTGAAGCTCAGGTTGAAACTTTGAATCCAGATCAGGTTTTTAGCTGCACTTGTTTAACACCAGTGAGATTTCTGTTGTCTTTGCAACAGCAGGTTGATCTCTGCGTGCTTTTGCTCTCCATACAGACTGTTTTTCTTAAGTCTGCTGATATGGTACTGTCAATACAAGGACGCAAAACAGTTAAGTCTGCACAGATTTTCCATAAACTCCAGAAACGTAGCTAATCTGAATAATGGTAAGATAAACTAATCGTCCACTGTTGATCCACTCATTTTCTTTGGCATGAAAGCAAAAAAATCAACATCTTTTTGAGCACAACTAAATGTTTGAGCGTTCGCCAAACATGTTTTCATGGCTGCAATTGCGATGTGATTATTTTGGCAGTCAAAAATTAAATTTAACATGGTTATTACTGGCTAAAAAAGATAAGAACCTACTTCCAAAATGTATGTTTTCTGATGTAGAACTTGTCTACTCGCTCTCACCTCAAACGCCCTGTTGTCTCCATTGTACTGGACCACATCCATGAAGTTGCCCGCCAGTGTTTCCAGCAGGTAGGCCGAATCGCTTTCTGTCTGGATCTGCAGTTCGGAGCACAGGCTGGATGGGGAGAAGGAAGGACAAAGAGATTACAGATAGAGACAGGAAGATGAAGACGAAGTGAAGAAATTTAAGAAGAAAGGAGAGTGTAGGGAAAGTACTGTGAGAAAAGACTGTGTTTTGGCCACGAAACAGTGAATCTTGTTGAGATGAAAGAAAAACCTCACCCATTTCTACAAAAGAAATTCATGCATCCAATTTTTATTTCCTCTCCTTTCCCAACATATCAAGTTCATTTCAGGTCTACACTTATCTCTCTTGGCATTTAGAGATATCAAAAACAGCGTTATTCATAATGATTTTTTTTGGTGTGCAGTGAGCGATAACTACCTCCATGATGAAAATGTGACATTGTGGTTTGGAAATGAGGCAAGCCGCCACTCCCCTTTGGGGCCTTTTGTGTGTTTGTTCCTGCATGAGGACATGTCTGCAGCTATGATCTGAGAGAAGCAAAATAAAAGATGTCCAGTGTGGTCAGGATGCTGCAGACACAGAGTCAGGGATGCAGAGTGTCTCCATGACTGTGTTACTTTAGGCAGAATGACCACACAATTATAAATGACATTTTAACCTGTTTATTTGTCATGACTGACCTGAGATTAACCATAGCAATCCAGACAGTCGTATAAAGTAAAGCTGGAGGCAGCCAAGATGACTGCAGATGAAGCACGAGCATGCCGAGAAGAGTGTCGTGATTAAAACCAAAATAGGAAAAAAAGGACAAATGTTTGGCTGAAAAGAGCTCAGTTAATAACATAGTTTTCAGTCAGAGTTTTTCTGGAAACAATCAGTGCAGTGGAAGTTTATAGGCCATTTTTAATTTCAGCAGATCATGTTGCACAAAAGCAATCATATTTAGATTTGATAATATGATTAAAAGGTGTGGTTTTGGTTTACCTGCTTTTAACTGACCTCTTATTGATTCCACTGATATGAGAGGGGTATGCAGATTATTTAAGGGGGGATTTGTTTTCCCATTATTTTAAACTATAGGATAAATATAGAAGACTGTACTTGAAGTCCTTGGTGATGTTGGCATAAGTCTTCGGATCCTTCAGGCGCTCCAAAAGGGTATCTGAAGCTTTTTTAACCAATAGGGGGCACTCCGCATTCTCTGAAGCCAGCGAACGCCACACAACCTCCAAGTACTCTGACAAAACATAAAGACAGAAGGCAGCAGGAGAGGACACTTAAACCCGGGATGCCTTACAACGACCACAATAACACACATAAACCCCGGTTAAATATACAAGACTGTTTATAGACACTGAAAAAGAACAGATTCATCTTTAAAATAACGCTTGATTGAAGTTCTCATCCAGTGTAGGAGAAAGGATTTGTTTAAAAATGTTTTTATGAGGTGAAAAGTGAAATGATGAGTCACAACCCGAGTGAAATTTACAATTTATGAAGCTCTAAAACAGGCTCTCAGAGGACAAACTCCTCATTACAACAACAAGGAATATTTCCACCTGGAGGGAAAGTCAGCCTCCTACTTCTGACTAACTGCTGTGGTGTTTGGGGGAATAATAGACTGGATAGGAAAAAAATCTGACCTTAGCTTACTGTCTGTACCACCCTCTGTTGATCTTGTACCGGCTGTTTTCCAACAGTACCAAAGACAGAGAGCCAGATTGTGTGATAGTGCCTCTAAGATAGCACGAGTATGTGGGTGGGAAAATTCAGGTTCATTTTCAAAGCCCTCAGTTTCAAACTAAAGCCTCCCAGAGGCAAACACTGGACTCAGCCAAACACAACACAGATAATGAGAGTGAACCCTTCCTCAGCTGGGATCCGTCTGGGACTCTCACTTACTCATAGACACTGAACAGAACATGAAATGTGTGGCGAATTTCAATTTCATGCCTGTTTTTTTTCCCCACAGGGATTTTGATTCAGAAAGACAATATAAGTTAGGAGCAACAATCTATCTACAGGGGGTTGTCTCTTCATACCTGGGAAGTTGACAGTGGCATAAAGAGGTGCACTCGTTGCTACAGTAGCATGGACCAGGTGAGGAAACTTCAGCCTGAACCAAGCAGCAAGAGAACCTGGGTACGACCCGCCAAAGGCCACCCACTTGTTGGTGGTCAGCCCTCGGTTCTCTGCCATCACGGTGCGGAAGTGTGCGAGGTCAGCCAACGCCTGGCGGCTGCTGAGGTACTGCAGACTGTCTGTGCTGAGGTCACTAAAAGAGAGAGGAAGGAATTCTAAGAGGGAGCATCTGAAGATTTCAAGCTCATGGTACAATGGCTGTGAACAGCGCTGCCATCTTGTGGTGAATAATCTACATTACATCCTAAACACATTAAATAGTGCAGCCTGTGTCCTTTTCTTGATCTTACTGTATTGTGCAATCTGAGCAGCTGACATCTCTCAAACTGCTGTGGGGACATTTTTAAGTGTGATATTATGGTTGACCTTTGGAATGGGTCCTAGAATAAAAGTTAAAAAAAAAAATGCATCCTAAGACTTCCTTTTTACAGTTGGTGGGAAAACTCCAGGGTTACAAAACCGAGAATGCTGCTCATGAAACAATGAAACTCACACTGATGCCTTTGATAGACAGTAGTTAACAACACCGAAAGCAACAAGACTGACATTTTCTGGACTGTCATTTTTAATGCCCCTACCCACTGGGAAAGGAAAGATGTGGCACTGAGTTATTGACAGCACACTGAGCAAGAAGTCACTTTGTCCTAAAAAAAATCACTGTGAGTGATACAAGAGCATATTTTTTATGGTAAATTATTAATCTTAAATTATTAATCTACTATTAAAGTTCCAGCAACAAATGTAAAAAAATTACTTGTTACATTTTCAAAAATCTAATATTTTCTTTTTTAACAAATTTAGAGATGTGAGCAGTTCAGGGGGTTTAAGTGTAATTATGAAGACATGAGAAATTTAAGGAAAATATTCTGGTATCTTGGGAATTACAATAGTCTTTCTGGCCTTTTTTAAACAGTAAATTAACCACATTATTGCTAAATCTAAAGTAAAATGCACATTAATCAATGTTCCAGTAGGCTGCATGATACGGTTCTTCTCAGCTTGTGCCGACTCATGATGATAAATGTGAACCACTGATGCTGAATAAATGTTTGACAAAGCTCCAAATTTAGTGCAGATTTTAAAGGTAACACTACATAAAATCTTCCCAGAAATATCACAACTATGTGAACAATGTAACCAGAAGTAGATGCAGATCTGTTACATGGTTATGCACCACACCCTAAGCTGTAAAATTCAATGTCATGATATTTTCTTTTTCCGCATACAAGTTTTAAGCCTTAAAATAAACCTGGATCTGATTATACTGGGAAGGTACTGAGAAAGTAAAAATCCACAGAGTGCAGTTCACAATACCACTTCCTGTCTTGTTGACTTATTTGCATTAAGGAACTTCTCATTTTGCTCTACAAAAATAAAGATGTTACAACTTTTCATGCTTGGGTGACAATACCAACCTCCACCCTCCACTCAGAGAGGATTTAACACACCCTTAGTGGCAGTGTTGGAAGAATTTGAAAATATTTGGTCTGAAAAGTTGCAGATTTTGTATCAGTTTAATTCTGTTTTTAAAACTATTACATACTAATTTATATGTTTTACCTTAGGTGGCATTCACTGGAGTCTGAACTAGTGAGGGACTCATTAAAAAATTAAGTATCCCTGTTTTTGATGCTTTGCTGCCAAACGTACTGTCTCCTTATGCATTTGACTTCCTTTCTGGTGAAGATTTTGCAATTAGGGAAGAATAGTGTTGCAGTTCTCTTCAGTCTGGTTTTGTATCACCCGGCTGTCTGATTGAACCACAAAACCGATTGAATGAAGTGGTTTGAACAGGCTACAAGGTCAGGGATTTAACAGACTCACGCTGTGGGGTGGCTCTTTCCATAAAAACGATGTTCCAACATGAAGCATAGAGCTCCAAGTTTCTGGGCGTAGGTGAGCCAGGTGCCGGTCTGCATCCAGGCTGGATTGGCTGGGCCCTCTCCTCCAATCATTAGAAACACTGGACCACCCGGCTTGTAGAAAGTTTCATTTACAAAGTACCTCTGCAGCAAAGGAGGGAGCAGAGTAAAGGAGTTACCATGAGTGCAAAATCCAAAATGAAAGGAGGATTTAAGAGATTAATTTTTCACTTCTTAGATTTGGGGCAATATTGCACTGATCGACCATAACTCAGTTTCTATTCACTAATTTCTACAATTTACTGGATGTAACAAGTGTAGTTGCACTTGATGCTGCCATACCAGCTTATCATTTTATGCATGGACACGGATTTGCATTCAAACATTGTATTCCCTCTATGGTCTCTTGGTTAAAAAAAAAAAACATGGTTGTTTCTTTAAGATCTTGACTTATGCATCTGTTATTTTGCAATAATTTCTTTTTTCTAATAGGCCATTCAATAGGCTTTACCATATAGCCATGGCTCACACTTGTGTGGTGAGTTAAGCCTATTTCTGTGTTTGTTTTGCATCTTTCCAACTCTAGCGATATATGGAGTTATAATCCTCTAAACATAAACTGAGAACTGCAGAAAACAACAGAAATTAGTCCTGATTAAAGGGGGAAAAGTACATTAAAAACATGGATGCAAAGCTGCTTAGGCTTTCCATATTTAACACAATTTTTATTATACTTCACTGATTTAAGTTTCTTTTGTACCACAGCTTTTTCTTTTGCTTAGTAAAACTTCATTGTCTTTTTCTTTTTACTTCTACCTTCACTTTCTCAGTTAGTATGTAATACTGATATAGTTGAGTTTCCTGTAAATGCATAGACAGGTGCACTTTTTTACACTTGTACTTCTGTGCTGATTGGAATGATATTGACCTTGTTTTTAAGCTTTTCTTAACCCTTACATCCCAAAGCAGGGACGAACTATGTCAAATCAATTTAGTGTTTTGTTCCGTTTGCATACTTCAGCTCTTATGCAAGTTTAAAAACGAAACTTACCTGTTTCCACTCTCTGCTGTCTGCACCATTGTAGTGATCCAGTTTCTGGATGAACCACTGCTCCTCTGACACATCTCCATAGCTGGTTTCCTGCTCTCGGCTGAACTTCTTGAAACCTTTAAACTGAGCATTTCCAACAGCAAAGACAGAAAACAGGAGAATGGGGGTTAATTTGCAGAGCAGCAACCTGCACGCCTGAAAAGCCATGTTGGCATACGGGGAGCAGTCAGACAGGAGCATGTGACTACCTTCGAGCAGTCATATGACAAGTTCTCTTGAGGCTTTCAGGGACACTATAAAAACATGGGAGATTTGAGTTTCTATCGACCACCCCGATACTGGAGGAGTAACATATATCTGGTACAAATAGCTTATTGATGGTTTATTTGACAACTACCGTTTCATTAAAAATCTGAAATTACTTCAAAAAGTCTCTGAAAGCCGCCAAATTTGTCAGTTGTCTTTTTTGTTTACTTTTAAGATATTTAGGTGGCTTTGCTAAAAAATAATTGTACTGAAACATAAAGAATTAAATGAATATGAAAAAAATGAAAGAAACTATAAATGTCTAATAAATAAAGAATAAATTACATGGGAAAAAAAAGAAGAAATATAACCCCATTTAACATTTTTTTGTCAGCAACAAGTTTCAAAACAGTTGTGAAAGGAGCATGTTAACCATTGTGTTGCATCCACAGTAAATACACTCTATGGTTGCATCACCTCTCCTTTTGACCACACCATGTAAAGGTTTTTGAACCGAAGAAACCAGTTCAAAGCGAAATTTATTATTTTTGTCTGATAGGTTGTGGGATTGGAGCAATTCAGCTGTTCAGTCTCTTTCTGTCATTATTTGTTCATCCTGTATAAGATCTGCTTTTTATATACCTATTTTTATAGGACAAATACCTAGGTGTACACCTGGATAATAAGTTGGACTGGTCTAAGAATATAGACTTCATCTACAGAATGGGGCAGAGCCGCCTCTTTTGCCTGAGAAGACTCCGATCAATAGACATCTGTAGTTAGATGCTGCAGATGTTTTATCAGTCTGTGGTGGCAAGTGTTCTGTTCTACGCTGCAGTCTGCTGGGGAGGAAGCATCAAACACAAAGATGCAAATCGTCTTAACTGGTGAAAAAGGCTGGCTCTATGGTAGGACTCAAGCTGGACTCAATGGAGGATGTGGTGGAGAGATCTACATTGAGGAAGGTGGATACTATTCTAAAGAACATGGATCACCCACTTCACAACACCTTGATGGACCAAAGGGCCAATGGCAGTGGATGGCTCCTCTCTCTTCGCTGCAGGACAGAAAGATTCAGAAGATCTTTTGTACCAACAGCCATTAGACTTTATAACTCTTGTGTAAATAATAGATAACTTTTAGAGACATATTATGTGAGACAACAGACAATTGAATTTCCCTTCAGGAATTAATAAAGTTCTTCTTATTCTTATATTAAAAAAGGCCCCTTATAGTCCAAAAGATATTTTTGTACTCTTTTGTGGTACATTCACTGCCACCAAGCCGCCAAACAAGCTTATCACCAGTAGAGGCGCTGAAGAAAAATTGCAACACATATTGCGCACCAAAGAAGAAGAAATCCGCTCGCATTAGTCCACCACAGTTCCGTTTTGCTAGCCGACAGTTCATACAACCGCAACGATGGAGGAGGCAAAAAACAAAGAGAAAAAGCAGCCCGAAAAGACCGAAGAGAAAGAAAAGGAGAAAGAAAAGGGGCAGCAGCCCTCTGGGAAAGATAAGGATAAGAAAGAGGAGCAGGAGTTGGTAGGTTGTGGTGTTTTTTTCATTCAAATATGTGCTAAGTTGCGTTGTGGGAGTCAGAGGTTATTTTGCCTGAGTCACTGCCGCTGTGACTACATGAGAGAGCAGGCCGATTCCTTTACCGTCCGTAATAACTGACCGACAGACTCTTAGTTACCCAGAGACATCCCCTAAATTATATTAGCTTATTTTACTTGGATGCAGTTTTTGAACCGTCATGATAAACCCAACCAGATAGCTAACTTTAGCCTAGCCGGTGAGCTAACATTAGCATGCTAGTTGTTGTGTGTGCTGTCATCAGCGTTAGCAGGTCTGTGACATGACAAAGCAGCTAACATGAAGTTAAATTAACAATTTAAAGTACTCTGTAATTGTTATAGGAAATATCAAAGCACGTGATGTAATACTGAAATATAAAACCAAAAATCTATGTGTTAGGACTCTGAAGTTAGAAAGTGCTGAATCAAACACAGACATGACTCTGTAGTAGCAGTCACTGCATGGGCTCATGACAAAATACTGCAGGAGAGACATTAAGCCAAACTCCAGAAGTTGGTGTCCTGCGTTTGTTGTTGTCTTTGTACTATTTTTAATGAAATGTGAAACTGATTTGCAAAATGTAAATACATTTAAATGATAATTTCACCAAACTTTCCTTTGTTTTAAATGATTTTAAAGTCCTTCTAAGGAGTTTTGTATTCTTGAGATAGTCAAATATTATGATTTATATCTGTTAGTGGTCAACTGGCTGATCACTTCATTTTCATTCACTTCACTTCACTTCACTTTCATTATTATTTGGCACTTGTTGTCCACAGCAGAGTTGCGGCTATGACATTATTGCCATCTTGGGCCATGTATGCTATCGTTTTATTTGCTATCTAACCATTTCTACCTCCATTACTGTGCTTCTGCCTTTTTGATAAGCTTCTCATAGACATTGTATCTTCTTTCACCTTTTTGCAGTCAGAGGAAGATAAGCAGTTACAAGAGGATCTGGAGATGATGGTCGAGAGATTGGGTGTAAGTATTAGATTTATCTCCCATGTTTTACAACACACTCCGTCTCTGGTTTAAAGTTGCAAATGATAAACCCTTCACGTTTTCTCAACCTCATCAGGAAAAGAACACAGCCTTGTACCGTCCTGCACTGGAGGAGCTGCGCAGACTGATCCGCTCCTCGACCACCTCCATGACGTCAGTGCCCAAGCCCCTCAAGTTCCTGCGCCCTCACTACAGCAAGCTCAAAGAAATCTTCGATGGCATGGCTCCTGGAGAGAATAAGGTCGGGCTTAAGTGCCTTCATACTATGTATTTTCTAATGCTCTAGGCTTTGCTTATTATCACAAAATCTGGAAAGAATTATTGTAAATATAGGATGTAATATTTGAAATCTTCTATTGTTGATGAAATTTTATACTTTTTGACTTAAAAACACTGTCAAACTAATACAGATGGACAAACCAGTTATTCACAGATCTTATCTGGAAATAAATTTCGGATCACTATGATAAACCACTTTGTGAATTCTTCTCTTTTTGTTTGTTTGTTTGATAGTCCAAAACAAATAAAAATAAAAACTAAATTGTCAGTTTTGCTTGGCAGATGACTTTATCGGGTAATTGATTATCAAAACGTTGAATAATGTGTAAAGACTGACCAAACAATAAGTAACAAGTACAATCACTCAATTCAAACTGTTGTTGGTGTTTGTTTTTGCAGCGTTTCTGTGCTGATGTAGTATCCGTGCTAGCCATGACCATGAGCGGTGAGAGAGAGTGCCTGAAATACCGACTGCTGGGCTCCCAGGAAGAGCTGGCCTCATGGGGACATGAATACGTCAGGTAAGACATGACTCAGCACAACAAAAACAAATGTGAATCTAGGGTTTGGAGCTGTAATTGGGCAACAAGATTTGGATGGTTTTTGGAAGTTATTTGGCTCACTCTTACATCTGTGGGTGGAAAATCTGCCATTGACAATAAAAATAAATGATGATGTCTCAGGCTGTTAAGTTTTAGACTCTTAATATTTCATAATACAGCTACAGCCTCCCAGTCGTCCGTTATAACAGCTGTGACTAAGTAGTTGCTGAGCCTATTAAACCTTCAATCTGAACAGAAAGCTGCATTATGTTTCAACATATTGGAAAGAAGTGAAAAGTGTCAGTCTTTCATCAGACTGGGTCAGTGGAGGAAATCCTATCAGTCTAGAATCTATTTGCCACAACAGAGATTATCACACTGCAGCTGGCACAGGGCACAGTGTGTGGACTGTGGGTTGAAAGTCACCTCAGGAATAAAATGCATTTACTAATTGATTTATAGGGCACTGATTTACATCCTTTCTGTTTGTTGTCTCATAGGCATCTGGCAGGAGAGGTGGCCAAGGAGTGGCAGGAAGTGGAGGAGAATGACAAGGCACAACAGGAGACACTGCTCAAACTTGTGAAGGAGATTGTCCCCTACAACATGGCCCATAATGCTGAGCATGAGGCGTGCGACCTGCTGATGGAGATCGAGAGGCTGGACATGCTGGAGGACTACATCGATGAAAATGCTTACGGCAAAGTCTGCCTGTATCTCACCAGGTATGTTTAAGTTTTGCATTTAGTGCAGGAAACACAAAGCATGTTATTTTTCCTGTTAAGGGGCCATTAATACATTTATCTTTGAAGTATTTCCTTTTTATTTACTTTCATCATGTATTGATTTTCTTATCCCCAGCTGTGTGAGTTATGTTCCTGAGCCAGAGAACTCGGCGCTGCTGCGATGTGCCCTGAACATCTTCAGGAAGTTTAACCGTTACCCAGAGGCCCTGCGTCTGGCTCTGATGCTCAATGATGTAGAGCTGGTCGAAAACATCTTCACATCCTGTAAAGACATGTAAGGATGATAAGACCTCCATTCGTGGTCTTCATGAGGGTGTCATGAATATGTGTCTATACTGGTTTATGCATGGTTCCCTGATCTTTGACTTTGACTTTTAATGATAGTCAGATCCACACATTGACTAAAGGTAGACAAACTCCTCCAAGTCTGATATTTACCGTCAAAGGGTTAAAAATTCAACTTTTGTTCTGCATAAAAACATATTCCAAATTTCAGTACAGAACAACCTTCAGCTGACTCGCTTAAAGGGATATTCCAGCGTAAAATTAAGTTTGGGTCAAACACACCTGAACACCGAGTATGACACCCCCTTGAGAGATGAATGTTGCCGACTGTTTGCTTCTGTAGTTATACCATCTTCAGTAACGACCGCAATACACAGCTGTCTATGTCTCCACGCGCAGACCTCAACCAAAAAGCCACTCTGTAGCCACAAATAATGCTCAGAACAGCACCTAACTTCATCAACAGTATATATAGTGTCCCAGCCATAGTACTAGCCACCAAACATCTTTTTAACTTTGCCTGATTTCTTTAGCAAAGAGACTAAACACAACTTGCCCACTCTCCTCCAGCAGCCACTTGTTTGGTTCTCTAATTGAGGTTAGTTTTATGTTCAGCTTTGAAAATAATTAATTGAAGTTACATATTCTTAAATACTGGTTTCATCGACATATATTAATGATTTTTGGCCCCAAACAAGATTTGTTTTTTAACCCATGATTCTCCAATCTGACGCTTGAATGCAATTTAATATTGTTAAATTTTTAGGGTAAAACTGGATCTTGCAAAACTTGAAATGGTCACATGTGTATGCTGTCAGACATGCGGTGTTTGAAATGTAAGGTCCACTGTTTGTAAACTGGGTGGTTTATGAAAACTCTCTCTTGCCTTTCAGAGTTATCCAGAAGCAGATGGCGTTCATGCTAGGTCGTCACGGCATGTTTCTGGAGCTCAATGAAGATGTAGAAGACTATGAAGACCTGACAGAGATCATGTCCAACGTGCAGCTCAACAGTAACTTCTTGGCCTTGGCCAGAGAGGTGAGTACCAAGCACGACTCAACTCAAGGGGTTAAGTTTAAAAGGAAGTCTGTGATATTGGTGTCGCAGTACTTACTGTGAATTTACTTGTTTTGCAAGATAGTTTTCTAAAAAGAAAATAGAAAATATTTAAGTTTATGGATGATGATAAGTTGGTCATGGCACAAAAAATGTTCAGTTTGATACTGTTTGTAGTTTTGTAGTCGTAGTTTGGTTCATTTTCAGTTCAGTGAGATGAGCTAATGTAACACATAAAATTTCTTGTCCTTAATTGGAACTTACAGAAAATTTAGAAATTGTCTACAGTTCAGACTGTCAGCCCGCTCAGATTTTTCTTGACATTTTAAATAAAAAATTCCTTTAAAATGAGGTTGAAAATAAATAAATAGAATAGAAAAGTCATTCAGGGTCTGAAATTAACCCCATATCAAGCACTAAACGTGATTAGATTTTGTGTTTGCTGAGTAAATGTCAGAAGTGTTTTCACCACATTACAGGTAAATATTTGTACCAAATTTGTCACTTCGTCAAAATAACCAGAGAGCTTTTACTTTGTTCAGCTGCAGCTTCTCTGCTGACTCACTGCTGGAGCTTTGCAGGGTCAGGCTGACACAAACACACTCAAATATAATCGCTCAAACACACGTACAGTTTTTTTCACCTGACTTCAGCTTCTCTGTTGGATTAAAGACTCCCCGGATAAAGACTTCATAGTAGAGCAACTTACTAAAAGCACATCGAAGTTAAATTTCCTACAGCCCCACAAGAGGCTTTAAGTCTTTTCCCAATAGATGGCACATTTGATGTCATTAAAGCCTAGGTAACTAATTGATTAGATATAGCAGGGAATTCTAATGCTCTGATGCTAATTATTGTCAAAACTGTTTCTAATAAAGAAGTGTCACTCCTCAATTTACTTAAAGATATAACTTATGAAGTAGTGTCATGTGGTGCAGTGAGGTCTGAAGTGTTAAGTCCTTTTAAAAATATAACAGTACAAAAAATAGCATATTATGTGGGAAAGTGGTCCTGTGGGGATACATGTGTCACAGGTGTAATCAGGAATGATTCATAGAACGAGGGGGAGGATTGTACCCTTAAGCTCACCATTAATGGCATGATGACTCAGTTTTCACCTTCATTAATTACACCCATCTTTGTCCTCCACAGTTGGACATCATGGAACCCAAAGTCCCTGATGACATCTACAAAACACACCTGGAAAACAACAGTGAGTTCTGTCTTCCATCTTTAGTCTTGAATATTCTGTATCCATCGCTTCTTTATTGAGTGATGTGTTCTATGACCCGTGTGTGACAGGGTTCGGAGGCAGTGGATCCCAGGTGGACTCCGCTCGTATGAACTTGGCCTCCTCCTTCGTAAACGGCTTTGTCAATGCTGCCTTTGGACAAGATAAGCTCCTCACAGATGATGGCAACAAATGGTTGTACAAAAACAAGGACCACGGTAAGTTGTCGTGCTCCAATAAAAGCCCTACAGACATTTCAGTAGTAATTACAACTGACGCTCATTCATTTACAAATGACTCTTTGTATAGCTTTTGTAGTTAAGTGCATTTTATTTAATCTTCATGTAATCTAAGGCGATATTATTGTTCCCAGGAATGTTAAGTGCTGCAGCCTCCCTGGGTATGATCCTGCTGTGGGACGTGGATGGTGGTCTGACTCAGATTGACAAATATCTCTATTCTTCTGAGGACTACATCAAGGTAAACAGCTCTCTGTTGAATAGTTTGCATGATTGTTTCCTTGCTGGATTTTAAATGCATCATTTTAAACTATTGCTCATATAGTAATAGCTGTTCTAAAGGTTATTACTTAGGAGGAAAAAAAAACAAAGAACCTACATGCATCTCGGTGTTTTGTCTTATTTTTAACCTGCGTCATCTTTTTCAGTCTGGTGCCCTTCTGGCCTGTGGCATTGTCAACTCAGGTGTGAGGAATGAATGTGACCCGGCCCTCGCTCTGCTCTCTGACTACGTCCTCCACAACAGCAACATTATGAGGATAGGTGCCATCTTTGGGTGAGGAGACCGTTCACATGGAGAATCTTATCAAACTGTTCAGAACTTGTTTAAGTATTATTTTCTTTTCTTTTCCTGGTTCTGTCTCTCTGGTCTCTAACTCTCAAGTCTCTCCTTTAGGCACCAGTTAAGTGCACTCCCATAGCTGCGCATTGACCCTCTATGTGTTCTTGGTTTCAGACTGGGTCTTGCCTATGCCGGCTCCAACAGAGAAGACGTCCTGTCTTTGCTTCTCCCTGTCATGGGAGACTCTAAATCCAGCATGGAGGTACAGATAAATGTTTGACTGTAATTCCTCTCGCTCTACATATGTTCAGCCCGGCAAAATTTAAGTGCAAATGTTTCTGATCTCCAGGTGGTGGGAGTGACGGCGCTGTCATGTGGTATGATCGCAGTAGGCTCTTGTAACGGTGACGTGACCTCCACCATCGTTCAGACCATCATGGAGAAGAATGAACAGGAGCTGAAGGACTCATACGCTCACTGGTTACCTTTAGGTCTGGGCCTCAACCACCTTGGTGAGCACCGGCTGCTGTAGTCTTTGATATGAAACCAGTTGTAACTTTTTCCCCCTTTTCAGTCATACATAAATATATATATAAAGATGTCACATTTTCTTATTTAAAAGGAGCATGAAAAAGTGCCTCAAAGGGACTGTAAACCAAACTCTTATCAAAACAGCTTATCAAAGATGATGGTTGGGGTGTTGAATGAATAGTTGTAAAACAGTACTTGTATATATCTCTGGCACTGGACTTACGTGACTCATAGTTTTCCAAACCCTCATGAAGGAGTGTTTTATTGGCAAAGCATTCAAAGAGAAAGATGTAGTGGTAGTTGGATATGAAAACATGATGTAATATTTTTTTTTTACTTTACTCTTCTTGCTGTTCAGCTACTTTAATTGTTGTCTTTGTATTTTTTTTTTTCTTTCACAGGTAAAGGAGAGGCTATTGAAACGACCCTGGCAGCTCTTCAGGTTGTACCTGAACCTTTCCGCAGCTTTGCCAACACACTCGTGGATATTTGTGCATATGCAGGTTTGTCTCAGAATTATCCCTATTTCAACAATTCTTAGGTTATTCTGGTGGACGGATTCTCTTTGTGACTGCCTAGTGTGCACAGATCTTTCTAAAACTGTCCTTTACCCCTCCATCTCAGGCTCTGGTAATGTGCTGAAAGTGCAGCAGCTCCTTCACATCTGCAGCGAGCACTATGAAGCCAAGGAGAAGGACAAAGAGGAGGACAAGGACAAGAAGGATAAGAAAGACAAGGACAAGAAGGAGAGTGCCTCTGACATGGGCTCTCACCAGGTAAGGGCTTGACTACGACAAAGGTTATACCTAAATAAAAATTATTTGCTGACATTTATTGTTAATTCAACGTGTTCCTCTCAGGGTGTAGCTGTTCTTGGTATCGCTCTCATTGCAATGGGAGAGGAGATCGGCTCTGAAATGGCGCTGCGAACATTCGGACACCTGGTTAGTAGCAACACCTGTGGCCAGTTTTTCTATTCTTGTTGAATATTCTTCTTTGACTGTTTGAATAAGTAACTGTTCTCAACACCACCTCACTTTGAATTCTTTGCTCCTCCATTGGGTCTTTTAAAGAGAAACTTTTACTCTGTTTATCATGACTTCAAGTGCTCTATACTTTAAGACCTGATCCATCTCTTCCTTTTTTCATGTGTCATCACTCTTGTTTTCTCTCATCATATGTCAGTAACAGTCTCAGTGTGCAGTTGAAATGGTTAAAGCCAGATTGTTGTACCTCGCCATAACTACTTTATTTTCTGTTATCAGCTGCGTTATGGTGAGCCCACCCTGAGGCGAGCAGTGCCCCTCGCCCTGGCTCTTATTTCAGTCTCTAATCCTCGTCTGAACATCTTGGACACGCTCAGCAAGTTTTCACATGACGCTGACCCTGAGGTGTCCCATAACTCCATCTTTGCCATGGGCATGGTGGGAAGCGGTGAGTTCAGAGTCTAGGATAGATGAATTGCTCAAATTCTGTCCAAATGAGAGTGAAATGAAGGGGTTACATATAATGATCGGGCTAAACCCTTAGTTGTCTCTTAAGTGTTGTGTTTTTTTTGTTTGTTTTTAAGTTGGGGTTTTGCTCAAGAACTTGTTCATAATAATCAAGCTAAATTAACACATCAGTAAGGGTACCTAACAAAACAGCCAGTTTTCCTTGTTTCATTCATTATACCAGTCACAATTTTGTTATTGATGCTCAAATTTTGCCTGTTTTAGTTCTTGCCTACGCTCAGGTTACACAGTGTTATGTGTTAGTGCTGCCATCAGCCTGAGTTTGATATATATCCAGTATCGGGCACCAGAAACATTTGACACAATTTTGACACACATGGGATGCTTTGTAGCTACACTATCATAAGCCTAAGAGTTTGGCACACATTTGTACATGAGTGAAGCTGCTGTCCAGATAAATGTGTCCATTTACAGACAGTCTTCAGCATGCTAAGAGAGATAAAACAGAAGATGAGTGGTTTTATTTTGGGAAAGGTGTGATCACCCTCCTTCTCTTCTTTTAATGTTACTTGTCATTCACTCTAATATTTAGCTCTTAAAGTGAAATAGTCTCAAAAACAAACTACCAATAAGCATATTCTTTCCTGTTTTTGGTGATTAGGTTAGAAGCAAATGTAGAAATGTTATACCTGGGGTCTCTATTGAAGGAAGAATCAAACCTGTGCCTTTTTTTAATATTGTTACATTAGCTCTCTGCAGCACATATGCACCACTTTACTGTAATGTGGTATAGCCAGTTTGGAGAGGCAATTTATGATGATAAAAGCATTGCATTTCTGCCATGGCTACTGTGCTGGCTGTTTAATGAACATGTTTAATAAAGACCCTCATAGAAAATGGAAAAGAAAAACTAAACACAAGTTTATGTCAGCGATTTAAAACGTGCCGTCAATGACTTTATTCCAGCAGCTATAAAACTAACAAAATACATAGTGAAAAATAAAAGTTAATTCTGGTACCAGCTTGCTTCAACAGTAAAGTACGCATTATGAGTAACCTCAAAGAGCGTCAAATGTACCATAAAGCCTGGGGTATAAATTGATTGAATTCGTCTTTTTTTTTTTTTTTTTTTGAAGGAATCAAGTTGAAACTGTGTTCCTGCATTTCCTCCACTGTTGTGTTCCGCAGTGTGCAGTTTTTATGCAGCTGTGTAGCTCTTTCTTAGTGCCATGTTGTTCGTATTTAAACACAGTACTGAGTAGTTTTGATAACGTTAATGAAGGACCCGCTGCTCATGACCAGCTGTGTTTTCACCAAGCGGTCTGGTTCAGTGACTAATTTTCGGTGTCTACAGTTTAATGCCACAGGAATAAATCATCAGAATAACATTTTAAACTAAAGGTGAAATGTATTTGTTACTCTAAGTGATGATGCACATTAGTGCCTCCTCAGGGAGAGCCCCTGGTGTGGACTTTCTTCTGCGTATTTAATAGCCTCATCATTTTTTCCATCTCCTCAGGCACAAATAACGCACGTCTGGCTGCTATGTTGCGGCAACTGGCCCAGTATCACGCCAAAGACCCCAACAACCTCTTCATGGTCCGACTGGCCCAGGTATGTGGCAACACACGAGGCTTTCTGTACCAGACAGACGTAAACTCAAAGGAAAGTGTGTGTGTCTGTATATGAGATACTATTGACTGTGTGCTGTATGTGACTCCGCAGGGTCTGACTCACCTGGGCAAAGGCACACTGACACTCTGTCCCTATCATAGCGACAGACAGCTGATGAGTCAGGTTGCAGTGGCTGGACTTCTTGCCGTGCTCGTTTCCTTCCTTGACGTCAAGAACAGTCAGTTCTTTTTTTCTCGTGCTTCTTCACACACTGAACATCCTCCACTCTCTCCTCTCATTTTAAAAGCTGCACTCTGTGTTTAATTTCCTCTTTTGTTAATGTTCTTCCTCTGGTGGTCATTATTACAGTTATCTTGGGGAAGTCTCACTACATTCTCTATGGCCTGGTAGCAGCCATGCAGCCTCGTATGTTGGTCACCTTTGATGAGGAGCTGCGACCGCTGCCCGTGTCCGTCAGAGTTGGACAGGTGAGGCCAAAGTCATGTGATTCACTTACTAAAACCACAATGTTTGTTGAAATTCTGATATTTTGCATTGAAATGTATAATTTTGTAGAGTCCTCTGCAAGTAACATTTAGGTTAAGGGACTGCGATGCATGTATGAAAAAGTTATTTTTAAACCAATAGGGATGTAACCTAGTAGCACTTTTAACATCTCACAGTGTGTGATATAGCACAACTATTGCCGTCAGTCACAATGTTTTGAAAGGGTGAGAAAGGTTTAAAATACCAGGACTTTTCCACTTCATTCATGAAATAAGTTTTTTGTGGCAGAATTCAGCTTCTGAAGAAATTTGTCCAGGTTTCCCACCTCACCAAATGATTCAATTTGAGATCAACTTTTTATTTAGTCTAAGTTTCTGTATGACAGTTCAGTGAAAACTTCATTTATAGGGACTCTTGTTACTTAATTTTTTTTCCCTAATATGGAGAAAGATTTGACTTTTATAAGGCCAAACGTTTATTCTCTGAGGACAAGATGACAGGTGTAACACGAATGATGTTCTGAAGCTTTAAACAGAAATTTCAATTCCAACTAAAAGTAAAGGAAACCCAGAAAACTGTCAGAATTGAGCATGACATTTTCAAAACAGCTTGAAGTAGATTACTAATCTGCAGATGAACCACTATCACTGCCAAATTAGCCTTCTATAGAGAAGGCCCCGTTTTTGCCAAAGTGTACTGATTAAATCTGAAACATGATTTTTCTGAAGGAAGCCGTCCTATCAAGCACAATCCCGAGATTCCTATATACAGTGACCCTTATTGGTGACACTTTTAGGAGTGATGGTGTGATTCTTCAAGTGCAAAAGAGTGCAACCTCTAATTTGTAGAAGCAGCACTGAAGATAATGCACAGCAGACTGCCTAAGCAGCAGTGCAATACAAAATTATATCAGCGTTAGGATGAATTTTACAACCAGACATAGCTGACATAATACCATTTGTCTAATGAGTAAAAAAGCATAGGACCTAGGACAGAGCCACTATTTGTAATTTTGACAAAATCAGGTTTTAGAGTTCCCAAGACTAGTTACTTTTGGGGCATTTTTAACTCAATCAGATTGGACAGCTGAATGGTAACAGGAAATATGTACAGTCGAGAGCTGGGGAAGGATTGTTGCCTGGAGCTGAACCAGTGGCCTCGGTGACAAGGACTGTAGTCCCCTGCAGGGTTTCCCCTGCATGCATTGATCATGGTGCACCACCACAGCTAAATAAAAGCCGCCACACTTAAAAAATTAGTTATTTTTTCTCATGTGGCTCTACCTCAGACTCATATGTAGCAGTATGCATACGCACGGTGAACCGCTGAGCACGCGCACTTCAAGTTTTAGCATTAGTTAGTAAGTTATCGTCTGCGATCACACAGTTGATTCATTATAAATAAATGAATAAAATAAAATAAAATAAAATATATAATGATAATCACACGCCACCACAGATGGATTCCCGTCCTGGGGGAAACACTGTCTATGTAGCATACATTTATCCCACAAAGCGGAACAGCACCCCAAAAGCTACTCCGATGTTCATCAAGTTACAGTATGGTTGAGGGCAACAAAAGGAGATTGTTCCATTTTGTCTTTTCAGGCCTTTCCTGCCTGTATGTGTCCTCTCTTTATACTGTTAACATCTGTAGGAAGTTTTATAAATAACTCCCGTTTTGAAAGTTTCACCCACAGCATAGCAGTTTCAAACATCCAAAACTGAGTGCAGCAGAACTTAAAGAGTAACCAGCTGCAAAAAGCAGTTACAGTAACTGCTGTAAAAGGTCTCAATTGGCATACAACATCAAACCTCCATGTGTTTGAAGCTAACAGTGTGCTGACTGTACATTTCATATTTTTTAAAAAGAGTGATGTGGCTTATCAGCAAAAGAAAACAACGAGGTGCATTTTCCAAGATGGAGAAAAATGTATAACTGTTCCTTTAATCTTTGATGATGGTTGGTGATTCAGTGAATTAGAAATGGAGAAGTTATGCATTTCTTTAGAACCCTTCACACACAGACTGTGGTAGAGAAGTATGCAGAGAAATGGTTGTTTAACATGAGCTCGTCTGTGCAATCTGTCTTCAGGCTGTGGATGTAGTGGGCCAAGCAGGAAAGCCAAAGGCCATCACAGGTTTCCAGACTCACACCACGCCAGTGTTGTTGGCTCACGGAGAGAGGGCTGAGCTGGCGACAGAGGAGTACCTCCCCGTCACCCCCATCCTGGAGGGCTTTGTTATCCTCCGCAAGAATCCCAACTATGAAACCTAGACTGCCCTTGTCCCATCCTCACTGGCGTCGCTCTCTGTTTTTAAGGATAGCCCTCCATGGCTCTTGGCAGTTGTTATATTTAGTTGTTTATTGCATGGCTGAGAAGAGCTAGGCGGCCTATCCTTCTTCCTCCCCGTGTCTTCTCACTGTTATACACCGCCCAGCCCCAGCAGTCATCAAAAATGGAGTATCAGGGTCTGGATAACTGGTTTTGGATGACACAGGGAGGGTAAAACTGGGACCTCATACACTCAATAAGATTTTTGCTCTAATTTTAATCTAACCTTTCAAGATGTGAGAACCTGTTTCATCAGTGTATGAATAACGACTGCTCAGACCACATCAGTGCTTCAAATGTGTTTCACCCACTACTTACATGCTCAGTCATCTTTTGTAATTAGAGCCCTTGAAGTATGTATTCCTTTCCAAGTTCTTTCTTTTGGTTTTTGTTACAGTACTGTAAAAGGTTGAATCAAAAATAAAAAATCTGATCCACCAGGTGGAAATTTTGTGACTGCTGGTGCTTATTTTAACTTATCAAATAAACAAGCTTTTCATTCTAACTGAGACAGGCAGGCATTGTGCTTAGTCATTTTCAGACAGGTCCAAAGATGCTTACAAGCGCCACCTAGGGGAAAGAAAGGTCTCAGTCTTAGATAACAAGCAGGTACTCTGTACTCACTGGTGTGTTCATAATTTTAGAGTGGAAAGAATGAAAATTTTATAATATGCAGATTTGTGCTAAAGACATCTGTAAGGGATGAGAGCGGAAACAATTTATCTTGCTATGAAAGGACTGGGGGCGGGGGGGGGGGGTGGATTTGTGTAATGGTTTTTATGTCTTGAACTACTTTTAAGAGGTTTTTCTTCTACTTTTCCCCATCTCTCACTCCATGTGACTACGTTAAGTTTATGACACAATACTGAAGCAATAGTTAACAAGTGTCATATTTTCAAGTATTATTGTAATTGTAAACCGAGTGGTTTGGGTAATTACAGCCACCTAAGTGAAGGATATGCTGTCCTTGCTGTTATTAAACAGTTAAATAAGCATTTTTATGTGCATATATGCTGTAGTACCTATATATCTGAAGAAATTGTTGCAATAGAATATTCTGACTACCCTGTAGAGGACAAATATTTAACTTGAAATGTTAAAAGCTATGCACACCTTTTCATTGAAGTAAATCATAGTGGCTGATGTAAGGCTTGATAGATTTTTATCACAAAATCATTAAAATATACAACAAACTTGGAGAAAAGGGTCAGAGTTGAAATCAGCACCAGATGGCTGTGAGCTTTAGGCCTTCAGGTGGCACCACATTAAAAGCAGCCATGACTCTGTGTTGGACATCACCACGTGAGTTTCCAAAGTCTTTGCTGGATCATGGCTGTTTCCAAAATCCACTGCCTGTGTAACATAGTTGATTGGTGCCTCCACAAATCCAAATTAAACCACTTGCTGGCCTAGTAGTTTGGTCACTCCCCCAGTATAGATGCCATTGTCAGTGAGCAGACAACATGAGTTGAAGTCCAACCTGTGACCCATTTCCTACATACCACCCCTTTCTCCAGGGTTCCTGCTTTATCCACTGTCCTTTCCATATTGAATAAAGGCATTAAAGCCCAAATGCTTTAAGTGTATTACTCATGACCAGAATAGTGCAAAGAGAATACCGTAGATTTGGGAACTCCAGCAGCTTCTCTGGGCCCAAATCTGGACTGTAGAGAAACTGACAGCTGCCCTGCAGTCTGACAAATCAAAACTTGGCATCTTTTTTAAATTGTGGATACCATGTTTTCTGGTCTCATGAGCAAATTTAGCATTTGTGATGGTAAGAGGATTCAGAAGGGCCCATGGCATGGGCAGTTACACATCTGTAAATGCTCCATGCTGAATAATACAGGTTTTGGAACAACACATGCTGACATTCACTCAATGCCTTTTCACAACCTGATATATTTCAACGAAACAATGCCAAATCACATTCTGCTCGTACAACAACATTATGGCTCTGTAGTAGAAGAGTCTGGGTCAGGGGCATCAAACTCAAACACAGCAAGGGCCATAATCTGGATTAAAATCTAACCTGAGGGCCAATCAGGGTCATCATTTCACCAAAACTGTCAACCTCCTTTTCAAAAAATATGCAAGACAAAAAACAGCAATGAATATAAAACATTTGGAAATTCAAAATAGATAAAAAGATAAGTTTAAAGGCAATCTGAGAAAGAAAAATTTATTTTATTTTAATTTTTTATTCTATTTTTATTTATTAGTTAAAAAAATCAGAGCAGAATATTAAAAATAGAAAACAATGCTTTCAAAGAGCAAATACATGAGGAGAAAGTTGAATCAGGTATAAAAGGTCAAAATATGACTTAAAATTTAAAATTGGAATCTAAAGGATAAAAATGACACGAGTCTAAAAACTGAGTTGAACAAAATCAAAGCATGAAATAAAAAATCCAATCATGTTTGACTTATCATCTTGAAATGCAAGATTAAAAACATTAAATAAATACCAAATATATACCTTATAACATTTCTTCCCCCACATTCTTGACTATTTATCAAATCTTCCTTACTCTTTAATTTCCCAGATTTTCGTGGTTTATTAAGGACATTTTAAATAATGGTGCTAAAGTTCACATTATTATACTGGAGGAAATCTGCAGACTTCATACTGGTGGGCCAATAATAAATACAATATGATCTTGTGGGCCGGATATGATTGTTCCACGGGCCAGATTTGGCCCCCGGGCCTTGAGTTTGACACCTGTGGTCTAGGTGCTGAAGTGACCTGCCTGCTGCCCTGACATTTGGTGCGTCATGGACAAAAATTTGACAAAGGTGGCAGCAACTGTGAAGCAGGGAAAATTTGTTTCAGGCAACAACGAGACACTTCATATTCAGAATTTTAAAAACGGGTCTCCTGGGTCCCAAAAGGTTATCAGAGGGATGTTAAATTAATGAGGAGGTGATGCAACATAATGTCAAACACGCCCTTGGTTCAAATTTGTCCAAACGTGTTGCTGGCATCCAATTTAATATGTTTTTGCCTTTCATAAAAAATGAACTATTTTAAAATTTTGTATTTACTGTGTTGTCTTTAAACAATTTTCAATTATAAGGTTTAAATTATTTACAGAAGGTCCGTTTTTTTCTTTTATTATCATTATACAGCGAATCCCTTTGGAACCAATAAACTCAATATTCTAACAACTATTTGCCTTATTAATATTACAGACTAGTATAAAATAACCATTAGGCATTTGATGAAATTTAAGTCGTTATATCATTGGGTGAGTGAGTAAATTCTTTGCAGCCGATAAAATGATTACTGGGAAACTTTCACGTGACGGGATTTTGCCGGAATTACCTTGCTACCGGCTTCCGGGAAGATTTTCCGTCCGTCCGGCTCTGCGGACTCAAGGAGAGAAAGGTAACGGCCACGATCCTGTGCTAAAATCTCCTTTAAAAATGCTTATATGTGATGAAAAGTGTTGAATGGCTTTCACGCAGAGTGCCGAGAGGTCTATTGAGGTGTAGGTGTGGTTGTTTTAGTCTGAAGATTGTGCTTGCTGTGGTGACTTTCTTCAGTCTGTTTCTGCTGTTTTCAGGGATTAGCAGGCTAGCTGGTTGTTAGCATTCAGTGCTAATGCGACGTGGGTGTTCTTTCTTTACTTTACCCTGTCAAACATTATTACAGACAACCAAAATAACTCATTCACACCGCCTTTTAGGGACGTTTTTATTTTAAGTACTATTTACGTTTGAAGACCAACCAACTGTCGCGCTCCAGTGTTGGTGTTTTTGCCGGTAAACGTTACAGACGTTCAGCCCTCCAACCGTCCTGCTAGCTTGCTCCATAACAGGCTACACAGGCAGCAGCAGCAGGATCAAACCACTACACTCATGTCGAAGCTGTGTCTTTCCTTGTGTCAGCTTCTTTAAAGAAAGCCGGGAGACTGGAGTTATCCATAAAGGCATGTTTTGACAGCTGTGACAGTAAATCGGGTGTTAACGTGATACCTGAAACCATGTGGTTGCCATGTAATGTTTGCTGGCGTTACCGGCGATCTGAAACCAGTGTGCTGGGTGGTATAGGAAATTGATGTAGTGTATAGCTCAGCCTTTTAGGAGTCTCACTGTTACAACTCCAAAAAGCTTAAAGAAAACATGAGCAAATGTGTAAGTAGGTAACAGCTGGAGTGTGTAGGGGATAATCCTGTGACCCTGCCTGTTTAATTCCCTGTCAGACTGATCTGACAGGACACTTGTTTTGCATGTGACACCTTGGTTTGGGTCCTGATGAGGTGCAATGTGCCATATTGTCACCTGATCAGTATGGGATTTTCCTAAAGCATCATTGAGTATCCTGCTCCCACTGCTTGTGCTGCATCAATGTAAACGTAGGTTGTCGCAGTGGTGATGCTGGTGTCTAACTGGGCCGAGGTGAAACGGAGGTGTCTGACTCATTGTAGCTTGTTTCGGCACTCACGACACCGTTGACAGCACCACCGCGGTGATAAACCGGGATGTCTGAAGCTTCTGAGTAAACTTAGTGTTCGGATATATGAGTAAATGATTGTGTTTTTGAATGGTGATGTTATCAGCCATTACCAGTAGCATTCTCCGTTGCCTGTCAGTCATCTAGTAAGTATCCACGTTTTATCGACTCGATCACTGCTGACTACGTTGATGTCATTATTGTTCTGTTTATTTGCTGTGCTACAAATGAAACGCATCATTGCCACATCATTTGAGGTGTGGTTGGCATGGCCGGGTAGTGCATCGCGCCAACAGCAGGACAAAACCACGTGCTAAATCCAGATTGGCCTAGGAAAGTTAGCAAAAGGCTAACAGCACAACATACTGCACGCAGCACCCGTGTTCGTAGATGTTCTAGCAAGGTGGAGCAGTTGATTTGTGTTTGTTTATTGAAATGCAATGCAAATAGTTGTCATTATTGTACGATGCGTGTGTGTGTGGACACGCCCCTGTGTCAAAGCAAAAGCTCTTCGGTGTTATACCGGTGCAACACTGGCGTTACAGGGCATTAGCATAGCAGCTGGTTGTTAATAGTGATGGTGTGAGATTGTTGGTTTACAGGGAGGCATCATCGCTCCTGTAGTCATGTTGAAACCGGTTGTTGATCACTTGACCATGCCTGCTGCTGCTGCTGCAGCTGTGAGGCTGATGTTTAGGACTGCAGGCATGTGACTCAAGCTGAAAACGTAGGTGCAGTCACCATAGAGCAATTTTAAAGACATCCCTCCCAAACGTTTGTTTACATTCAGTCCACCAGTATATAATGCAGTGATATGTGGCATGCGCAAGCCAGAGTGAATGAATGAAACTTGACTTGAGAAGAACAATTGTAGGATAAATGCATGATATGTCAAAGCCAGGCTGTCACAGTTTGCCTGACATAAGGACACCACGCAGCTTCCTGGTGTGAAACTGTGTGAAAGCATAGTCCAGGCATGTGTGGGTTTTGGCAGAGTGTTAGTTAACTAGAGGAACATGGAAGGGCCGGGAGGGACAAGCTGTGCTGGAGTGATGCTGTGTCACTGAAGCCTGACTTTCACTGTACATCCTCAGCAGCATGAAATGTCTGACTGACTGAAGATGCGTTTGCTTATTGGATGTGACGATCTTGTTAAAGCAATGTTTTGTTCGGTAGTAGTGGACCTTTTAAGTGGAAAGGATGTATTGTAAGTTGTGCATTTGGTTAGTTTTGCATTCTCGAATCATCAATAACATGAATTTTGCTCATCATGAGGAGTGCAAGCCTTATTAAACTAATAATTAGTATTTATTAATCACTTCTGTGTACTGACAGAAGCTGTCTTAGCTCTCAACTCATGATGCAACACAATTCACAATGCTGTGTTTATGAAGGATTTTTTCATTGTAAGTTACAGGGTTTATGTTGGTGTGACTTTCGGGCTAAATATACAGTATTTATACAATTCCACAGTCAAAGAAATCTGTCAAGTCAAGTGAAGCCTGCCACCAGCAGAGCTTTTTCTGTGCTGATGTTGCTGTAAGGGCAGACACTGTGGCTCTGTGGCTGGTACACCCTGCCATCACAGTCTGCATGGCAGAGAGCCGTATATAACAGAGAAGTTACTGAAAGCATCAAGGGTCGATAACTTAGCAGAGGCTTAACAGACTGTGAGTAAGAGGGCTTAAAAACCCTCACAGGTATACATGATCAATGTATGTTATGGTCCTCTTTTTAAGAGGGCAGGCTTACAAATCTGTCAAGATAGAAGGAAGCAATACAATGTCAGCCTATGATAATCATATACCACAGATGTTTAACTCTTTGGACAAACCAAACAACACAGAAGAATTAATGACAGCAGTCAGTCTGCAGGTTTAATTTTTTTGGCTAGCCTTGGATGGATACAACAGAGCAAACCCTCTCTTGACTGAAAAAGTGGGTAGTAGGGTAGCAGGTGTTTTATAAAAAGAAATGCAGAAATGAACAAGAAAATGACAAGTAAAGTGACACCCCATGGTACTTACAACATTACAAAATTCTCTCTAAAATTGGTCCATTATGGCCACTTTATGTGTGTTTAGTCCTCTTCATGGATGAATTGCTCTCAATTTTTAGTCCCACAGTTAACTCTCTCTTCTACTGGCTTTTGAACCGTTTCATTTTCAGCTGTAAAACAAAGAAATCATTTGCTGGAAAGTTAGTTGGGAAAACTGCTCCAAAAGTAATAGCCATATTGGTCCAATTAAAGACTTTATTTTCTTGAAAATACATGAGAAAAAGAGGGATCCTCTTGTGACGAGTCTAGACTTGTTCTTTCAAACATATGTTAGTGACAGTTAAGTGACGTACCCGGATGTTTTTGCAAATGAATCTACAGTGCACAAGCAAGGTGTCAATCATCTCGCAGTCTCCCAAAATTTTATCCTTGTAAAGTCATTAACCAGTATCTCTGACAACGTAGTTACTAAGCTGACTAATCACTTTGCTGTATGTTTTATTATAATTATTAGAGTAATCATTTCAGTGCATGATAATCCTAATAGTGAATTCGATTTATTTAGAAATTTTGATTTATTATTTTTTTATTGTTTTTCTGGTAACTGTAGGTTATTAGGTATTTATGACTATTCAGAGCATGGGTCTGGTAGCTGTTCTGTATGGCTGCGGCTGACGGTTGGTTTGGTTGATCTGCCGACTGAAGGAGAGCACCTGCAGGAAGAATCTTCCTAGATTCTAGGAGAAAGCCTACTTAAAGTCAAAGGCATATTTGCCTTCACACATGCAGCTTAGCTAGACAATATCAGGAAATGTTCGAGGCTGAATGCAAAAGGGTCTTTTGTGATAGCTTGACTTGCTGAACAAAGTGTTGCATGGATGATTTTTTACCTAAAATTTCTTAATATTGTGGTTTTGACAGATATCTTGCTTTTTAAAAAGTATAAAAAGGGAATAAAGTTGACTTGACAGGGATTCTTTAGATCTCTGTTGTTATTGCAGATTTAAAACATGCATCACATTTGAATTCATCATGATGATTAAAATCATTTTTTTACTTATTGAAAGAAAAAACAGGAATGTACTTCCGTTATATTGCCTGGCCCCACAAAGAATCTCGAACACTGCAGCAGGCCATGAACTCATTAGGACAGTGACTCATTTAATATTTCCCCTGATCAAAGCCAGGCTGCAGAGTATGCTAAGCTCTCATTATATTGCATTGCACAGCTTGGAAAAGTTCATTTTATTGAGATATATTTGAAAACAGTTGTGCTTTTGGAACGGAGGTTCTGCTTTAAATTATACATGTACAGTGGTAAGGCTTTGGAGGTGATATGCTAGCCAATTTCTTTGCAGCAACTTCAGCTCCTCTTCTCCTTTGTGGGTCATTGGAGTGCACGCACAGAGAGGCTTATGCAACAGTTGTAGGAGCATGTTTCACCAGCAGTGGTGCCGGCAGCTGGATCTCAGCAGGGCTGCACGTCAGAGTGGCTCGAATGACTCGGCTGTGTGTGATTAGGAGGTGGAGGTGCCTTATTTTTACAACAGAACCCTGCAAAACAAAGCCCACCCAAACACCCCTCTCTGCTCTAACTCTGCTGCGGCAGATGGGTCCAAGGATATTTCCGATTACTCATATGTGTCTTCTGCAGTTGAACTTGTATGGTATCCAGAGAGTGTGTCATCAACACACAAGTATTCAGAGATACCCTTATGTTCTCCAACGTAAGGAATCCCCTCTAAACAGTGAAGGTTTTGTTAGTGTGTCCTGCTGACTGGCGTCCAGTCTGTAAGGCAGTGTAGGTTGTTAGTCTGAGACTCTTTTAGCCACGAGATTGTTTATTCAGCGTTTTATCTCCCTGCCAGCTCGGCTCAGTCTGACAATCTCTCTGTTTGTGGAGAAGTCTTTGAGCTGCTGGATGACAGTCTTTCCTAACCCTAACTGATATTGCTGCCATTCTCCTGGGCTCCAAAGCACCTGAGGCAATCCTACCATCAATGTCTGTCAGACAGTGTTTTTCCAAGCTGGGGATTTCTGTCCAGCTGTAGGAAAACCCTCAACTAGTTATCTGTTCGTGGTCTTGTTTTTGTGTGTCGGCAGAGTCATGGAAACAGAAGTGATCATAACCTTTCCTGCAGCATGATTTCCTCTTCTTTAAAAAAAGGAAAAAAAAAAACTCTGATTCATCATGACTCAGGCATTTTACACTGCTGCTTCCGTGAGTGTGTGTAAGGGAGAGAGTGTATCCGTGAAAAGGGGCGTGAGTGGGTCAGGGGGAGAGATAGTAGGCCTGTGCTATTTATACTAAAATGTGTCACAAGTGTAAGAAAGGTTGTGGTTTTCAATCTGGACTTGTCTCCCTGTGTAGCTAACCCTGACAGAAAGTGTGATATGTAAGGTTTCTTGTCAGGTGAATGGACAAAGGCTGCAGTAATCGATAGGAACGCACTGGTGTATCAGTCAAATATCGACCCTGTTACAGACGAGTACCTATCCGCAAATGTTGTGCCATGTCAGCAGCTGGTGTTTATTTGTATGTACTATAGCAACCTGCCCTTTTCTCAATCACATTAATGCAAACCTAGGGTAGGGAGCCGTGACACCTGACTACCAATCGAGAGGAGATGCATTTTATTGGGCAGAAGAAGTCCCCTGCTGGACAAACTCTGATGTAGTTCATGCCCAAGCTTGAAAGAACATGTTCATTTTGGGACTATCGCATTGTCTCCAAGAAAGATCAGTAACATGCAGTTTGTAACACAGGCCCCAGAGACGTTTGAAGAGTGACTTTAAAAGAAGGACAAGCTTCTATTATATTACCTTGTGACCTGAATACTTTAGGCTGTCAAGGTTCAAAAGCTTCAGGGAAACATTTCTTAGTCGATTTTAAGAAAATAAGAGGGAAAGCTGAACTTCAACTTCAAGCACAGCATTGATAAGCATTCCAGTCTCCCATGAGTTGATCAGTTCGTGAGCATGTCCCTCATGACCGAGGTCAGCCTACGCACATTTCTAATGACTTCTTCCTGATCAGCTTGTGGGGGACTGTAATGCTGATCTGAACCATGCGCTGTGATTTACTCATGATCTTTCATCTCGCCACTTCAGCCAGAGAGCTGGTCACTTTTTCACTGTCTTTGTACAGAAGTTTTAGTTTGTGTATGTTCCCTCTCGTCTTTTAAAAATAGACAAAGATGTGTTGTTGTTTTTTTTTGTCGGGAAAAACTTAACAGCGTGAAGGCATACAGGTCGCGCTGAATGCAGCAGGGTTTTTAACAGCTTTCAAACTCACAACAGGCACAGAGTGAAATGCCAGAAGAGAGCCAGCCTGAAAAGGTTGTCTAAAAATGTGTGTGCATATGTTGGATCTAACTAAGGTTTGCTCAGGTAGAGCAGACCAGTCATCTATCTGATAGACTGCCAATCAGATACTACTCCTACGACTACAATCAGATAGTTTATTTTAGAAGGCGTTTATTGAGTTTATTTTACTGCCTTAGTCAATCAAAATACTTAATTAAAAAATAGAGTAGGCCTTCAAAAAGTCTCTCCCTGAATGTAAATCTTGAGAAGGAGGGTGTCTTATAATTAGGGTCATCTCCAAGCCGCTCTGATACTATGACTGATCTGCAAGAAAAGTTGGCCTGATATTATGCAACAAGTACAGTCCTTGAGCAGATCGTGTTGCCAGTAAATGGCTGTGCAAGCAGGGTCTCCATGTAAACATGCATACTACGCAGCTACTGTCACAGATCATGTGGCCTGGGTCAAGTTAGGCAACGTATTTTCAGTTTGCCTTGACTTCGTATTCCTGTTGACTACATAGACTAATATAGAGGACACAGTCGTTCAGGTATAAGTAAGATGGGAGTTGTGGACAAGCGTCAAAAACATCACAATGTGAAAAGTGTGATTGTCACCTTACTTGTATATCTGTGCTTGAAAAAATCCCAGCGTATGCATTTGTGAATTTTTTTGTTAATCTTTCCTTTTGCTCAATTTATCATAAGAGTAAAAATAATATTGTCAAGTCGGTTTCTGCCTTTTTCACTATCTTTCCATAGTCATTGTCCCATGAGGTCTGCTTTCTACCTCCCAATCTTCAGATTTCCCCTCCTCCAAATCTCCAGCATTTGGCGATAATACCCAGCTCTTTGTCTTGTAGATGGTAAACAAAGCTAACTTTGTCCCATGGTTTCTGAAGTCGGACTGAATGCAGACTCATGTTGTCTTATGTTATGTAAGGATAAGGTCAGGAATTCTGTATTTGACCTACAGACAGAGAGAAAACACCAAAACTCTGCATGTTTAAAACTTTATTTCTGGACTTGCCCTGACCCAACAGGAGTTTGATTTGCTGCTTCTTGCAGTGTTTGTTATTATTACTTATCTCTTCACATTTTTTGTTCTGGATTTTATTTTACAAGAAAATAATCTAAATCAAACTGACAAGGATGATTTATTTTTCATTTTGCCCCACAAAGAAATAAAAATAAATTACTTGGGAACTATTTTTTGAACTTTTAGTCAACTTTTATAATAAGATACCCAGTTTTGAAGTCTTGCATTGGGAATGATGGAAAATTTTTGTTATCATCTTTGACTGTCATTGTAATTTGGGGTTTTATTATGCAAATATGAAACATTTCCTGATATCTTGCTGAACTCTTGGAAAATATGATTAAAGGGGGGAATCATGCAATTTTTTCAGACTCTATATTTCTTATCTGATTCTTCTTTTAATAGTTTTACATGATTTTCAGCTCAAATAAGCCTCAAATTTCTTACTTATTTCAGCCTCTGTCTTAAACGTCTCGTTTTACCTGCTGTCTCTTTAGGGCCCCCCTCCACAAACCTACTTTCTTCTGATTGGCCACCTCTCTGGAGGCTTTCCGGAAATCGGTTCTTTCTGTTGTGGTCAGCGGGGAAGTGTTACCCCCATAGACTGTATATAGAATGGTTGCCATCTGCCTCCTTGCTGGGTAAAGCCACCGAGAGAGCAGCACCTTCTGGTGACAGGCTGCAGTATAGGTCATAAATCCCACCTCCTCCAGCAATCCCTGTGGAGCTGTGGACAAACTTTAGAAACTATTACACAGAATATAAATTTTTATCCCCCTGGTTGCGACGTTGACATGTAGTTAACGTAAGACTGGTTTGTGCTCAAGCCCTCTTTTTTTGTGCAGCTCCATTTTTAGAAGTTATTAGGGGCTTCATGTTTACTATGATTGACACTTGATACAGCCTATGGGCGTAGCTCACCTTGGGGATACGCTGTTTGAGCCGAGCGCCATCACAGCGACTCTCAGCAACTCTCCTGCCAAATGTGCACTATGCTACTGTGCAAGTGGGGGTTCCAGGAAGTGGAGAAAGTCCCAAGAGCAATTCAGCTTCAAATTCGTATAATAATGGAAAGCGGAACCAAGTTGTTTATGTATAGTCTGTGACAACATACGTTTACCTCAGGATTCAGACACCAAACTTTGTAACTCAGCAGTTTTTGTTGTAAATGAGGAAAAGTATTGATACCCCTCCCCCTTAACATGTTCTACTTTTTACTAGACCATAGTTTGTCTTAAAATATCAGTAGCCCTGTGACTGAAATACAGTACCTTATGTTTTTTTGCTTGTGTGGTCCTGAGGATTTGTTGTTGGTATTTTTTGTGCAAAAAAAATCTTGCCATGCTTTATTTCAACACCAAAATAATTAACCTACCAGAACTCTGTACCTTTTGATATGTTAAGGGTAAAGAGGTTCGTAAATCAGCCAGTTGTGAATTACTTCCCACCTCTCTCTGGCACTTTTTTTTGCATTACAGGATATAGGAACTGCCTTTATGTGGATGGTTTCGTTCACTTTTGTTGGTTAGAATGAGGCGTCAGCTGGTTTGGTTCCAGTCTGTTTCGTAACCTCCCAGGAGCTTTACACACAAACCTTCTACCTTCATGTATTCCTGTATTTACTGGCACAGTTGTTTGTTGAGATGCATCATGAGGGATAATTTGATGTCCCAGGCTTTGATGAAATTGCTTCCCGAAGTGCGTTTCACCTGCAGGTTGCTCTGGCGGTGCTGGTTAAGACTCCCCTGGTTTGACCTTCTGTGGTAATTACTCCCAGATGAATAGTTTCAACAAGACTAATTGTTTGGAATATATAAGACAAAAAACAGCCCCTGAGACCTTTGGATCTTTTCAAAGTATTCACCTCCCATGTAAAGTCTGATCTCCCTGCTTTAAGATGTTAGTGCAGCATGTTGGTTGGTAAATGTGATTTTGTCAAACAAACATCAGGTAGAGATGCTGCACACTCGATATTTACTAAAATTCTCTTTCTCTCCTTGTTTTGTTTGTTTTCAGGAAAATTTGTTCCTCAGTGTGACCACACTAAGGACCTAAGATTCCTAAATGTAAGTAAGCAAAATAAGTTTTGCCTATTAACAGAAAGTTGGTGTTATACATGTTGAACCTGATCATATATATGTTATCATTTTTGTTTGTGTTTGTTAATTTTCTTTATTTTCGGTCCTTCAGCCTCTAAAAAACCTTGTCATCATTTCAATCAAATCCCTGTCTAAATACAACCAACCGCTCTCTCTTTTTTTTGTCAGATTAGTACACAGGTCCACATCTGCCTCCCCATGCAGAACTCCATGAAATGAATAAAGCACCACAGCCTATAACAGGACCCCCCTCCAACCCCCACCCTGCCCCCTCCCCTGGCCTTCCACAGGTAAGGATCCCTGCTGCTTTACCCTCTGTCTCCACTCTTCAAGGACATTTTGCTGTCTTGTTTAGTTTATTGCGTAAAAAGCCGTTTGGGAGCATTTTTGTGTATTTAATGAGAAGCAGAATACACAGCAGTGCTTCTGTGGTGCAGGATGGATGCGGCTGCTGCAGGCACTGTCTTAGTACAACTGTCATTCATGCAGCAGCAATACAGTCATTGTAGTAGTCAGAAATGCTCAGCTTCTTACTATGCGGATGTGTCTTTTTCCATTTTGCACTCACTTTTTTAGCTGACAGCTTTACCAGCGTGCAGCAACTCTGTTCCATTGATAGACTCCAAAAGTTTGATCCTCCAGAGTTTCTTTTAAAATAGGGCAAAAGTCAGAAAAATAGTATTTGAATTCTTAGGTTTTTCTCCTTCGTTGCCTCAGATTAAGTGTGTACACCTAAGAACACAACTTTTTCAATTTTCTGTTAACATATTTGCAACTAGAAGTTGTTTACATGGAAATGTATGAGATAGAGAATGTTAAACTGGGGCCACTTGTTGTCTAGCTGCACACCCCAGTCTTTATTTCACTGCCTATGTAGAATCCTGATCCTGACATGATTTGATGCATGTCATTCCCCTTCTCTCTTTTTCTCCCCATATTTCATTTCTTTCCCATGCTGTTCTTTCAAATAAAAGCCAAATGCCCAAAACACATTTCTGAGAACAAAAAAAGAAAAAGTTGAAATATTGTTCATGTTTTGTGCTGAAAAGGCAAACTTTTGAAACAAGGTCCCAGAGTGGAATCCTTTAAGAGCGCCACCCTTTCTGTTGCTGTGTTAACAGTGAATTCACAGCTCACGCCTTCATGCGGGGGCCTTTAAACATCTTCACTGATGTTTCATTGCAAAGATAAATGAAAAGCAATTAGCTGGTATACATGCGCTACCTGATTCCTTTTGACAAAAGTGTCATATTAACGCAAAGGGAAGGCCTTTCTGTTTTGAGTGGGGTGCTCCTAATTAAGACAAAACCATGGATGTGTGCCCATACCTTTTTCCTCTTCTGATACCAAGCACCAATCAGATCCAGGTGTGAATACTCATTAGGGTTGTTTGGTCTCACTTTGCTAGAGCCAATTAAAGTACAAAAAAAAAAACCTCTTTAGAAAATGCAGGCTGTTATTTTCTTTAATTTTCTCATTTAGCAGTTACTTCTGACCTCAAAGTTCAAGGATATATAAAACAAGTAAAGAAGCCAGTTTGGAGAAGATTACTGACATTCCTGTGTTTCTCGTGTTTGTAGAAAAACATTTAATGTGTAAAGCTGATGTAATGGGTGTTTATACCAGTTTTAATTACCAGGTCTACTTGTGTTGGAGAAAAGGGGATCTCTGAGCTGAATTGATCATTTTAATAACCTTGTATAAAGGAATTTTAAAAAGCACAGTTGACGCAGTTTCAACATCAAACAGCTGCTTTGATAACTGACCTGAAATCAGCTCTTCAAGGGTGCTGTTAAACATCAGATACTCTTGTCAGTTATAGTATGTAGAAAAGGACAGAAAATACCTGAATTGTTGCTGGTTTTTACCCAGCACAGAAGACTTTGTAGGTGACCTGCTTTTAGAAGAAAAAATGGTTTCTGGGCAGTTAAATTCATTGAGTGTGAAGTTTATTTCAAAGTCTAATTTGTGTGTCTAGTCTACATCTGTTCCTGCTGATACCCGATCCCTCATTTTAGGCTTCATTTCAGGCATTTCTGATTCTTGAATCTGTATGCAAACACCTCTTAGACAGACTTAGACAGGGAATGACCCTGATGTCAAAAAATAAAACGACATGACTCAAAACGATGTACCTAGAATCAGCGCTTTTTGACCACTCCTCTCCTGGCAGTCTTGGCTCCTCACCCTCCTACACCTTCTGTGTCCCACTCTTCTGCTGTTGATATCACTTCTGTCTCTTGCAGCCCTCCTTCCCCCCTGGGCAGCCCCCTTCTGTTGTGTTTGCCCCCCCACAGCCTCCACAAATGAACCCAACACCACAGCCCCGACAGGTAGGCCTTCCCACTGCTCACCCACTCTGCTTCATTTCGTTACAGCTATCAGAGTCCGTAGCTCCTTAGTCTTTTAAGCAGTCAACCTCACGGCAGCTCCATCCCCTTTTGTTACAAGTTATTGAGTTTGTTTAAAATTTTCCCTTTTGTGGAAAGAGTTTTCTGACAACAGGATCCAGACTTCAGGTTTAAGGTGTAATCTTACTGCAGCCGATATCCCTTAGAGATATTAATTGTCCACTTGCGGCTCATCGTCTGTCTAAAATCCTCCCAATGAAAAACAATCTCCAGGCTTCTGTATCCCTCTGTGACTTTCTTAGCATGCCTGCATGTCTGTTTGCATACTCCTCCTCACTAGATCTGCATCATTTTTAATGCTCAGTGGCAGCCTGTCCTTCTTATTCTACCTCACCCAGTATCACAGCTAGGCTCACACTGACCCAGTCTGCACTTTACAAACACTCTTTCCTCAAAGGGATAGTTCACCAATTTTTGAGGTTCGGTTGTACTAATCAGTGCTCATCATCAGTACTTGGGGACTTATAATAGTTAGTGTATTACCACCTAGCTAGAAACACTAACCGGCCAGTCTATGCGGCTCTCTTCACACATGAGCTCCTGAAATTTTTTAGATTATTTCAAGAGCTTCAGTCCCTTGTAATTTCAAGAATCGCTCCATAGCTGGAAGTCTGATGCTGTGTCAGCACTCTCATGACATGTCTTATTTTAGGTATTGACCAAAGACTGTATATAGAATGGATGTAGTCTGCCTCCTTGCTGGATTCCTTGAGAACAGCACCCTCTGGTGACGGGCTGCAGTATAGGTCATAAATCCCGCCTCCTCCAGCAATCCCTATGGAGTTGTGGACAAACTTAGAAATGAATTACACAGAATATAAATTTTTCTCACCCCTGGTTGCGATGTTGACATGTAGTAACTGTAAGACTGATTTGTGCTCAAGTCCTCTTTTTTTCTGTGCAGCTCCATTTTCAAAAGTTATTAGGGGGTTCATGTTTACTATGATTGACACTTGATGCAGCCTATGGGCGTACAAAGATTGTGTAGCTCACCGGGGATACGCTGTTTGAGCCGAGTGTCATCACAGCGACTCTCCTGCCGAATGCGTACAATGCTACTGCTCAAGTGTTGGTTCCAGGAAGTGGAGAAAATTCCAGACAAACCAAGAGCAATTCAGCTTCAAATTTGTGTAGTGATGGAGAACCAAGTTGTCCATAGTATATACAGTCTATGGTATTGACCCCAACTCATACAGACATTTTATATGGGAGCTGGCTGGAAAGGTCCTGTCAGAATCAGGGTGAAAAATGTGGACATTTGCTGTTCATGCATGCAGAAAAAATTACCAGGAAAGTTCCCAGAGTGCATTGCATGTTCAGATAGGCATAGAGCAGCTGCTGGACACCTCTGCAAATACTTCTTATTGATCTTCCAAAACCTTATTGTGTTAGTTTTGAAGGAGTTTCATATCATCCAAATTGAGAGTGTAGCATAGATCTTCTGCTTCTTGTCTTTAATCGTTGTCTTGTCTGCCCCTCCTCCTCCTCTAGTTTGCCCCTGGGCCCAGACCTTTACATCAACAGGTACTAACAGCACAGTTGACTAACTGAGGGTGTGGGAGGGGGTCATATCTAAACATTTTAAAAGCAGCCTGGAAATCTGAGGGGTCAGAAAGTGTTCTAAGGCTAATGGACAACTGAAGTGTGGGCATTCTAAATGAGAGATACACTGTCTTTACCCAGTCGCTAAAATTGAATATCACCATATCTGTTTTTTATATACCTCTGAAATTTTAGAAGTTACCTGTTAGTTATTTACATATGATGTGTTGGAGTTCAAAGTTCACTGTGTTGTTGTGTGAATTGCTGTTTAAAATAAGAGTTTGATGATGGTTTGGAAGTCTTAATGGAATTGAAATTAGCATTAAGAACATGTGAAAAGATGAAACTGAAAAATGTTATTGTTTTGTTACAAATATCACTGTAAGTTTGATGCCAGCAGCACATTTCAAACGGGTTGGTGCAGAGACATGTTGATCATGTTGCACTTTTTTTAACAACGCTCTGAGGATACTGAAGAAACCAGCGTCTTTGTCTTTGCATCATCTTGGTGGAATATGCATTTAAGGTTGTCCCTGAAAAAAGGCATTGTTTATATCCCAGCATACAGAGGGTTTTATCTAAACATGTCCATTTTGTTAAGGACCAATGAAGCCTTCCCATATTTGTAAGCTACCTATGCCATGTGCATTTGAAGCTATAGTGCATAACTTTTACGTGTCTGTAAATTTCTGTTTCACCCAAGCCACTACAAGAGGCGATGATACAACGCTGATTAAGCCGTATAGCTCCTTTAAAACCTTGCAGTATTTTTTTTTTATATTTGGTGTTGAGCTTGTAGTCCATGTCGCTGTGTGTAACTACCTGTGTGCGCTTTGACGAGTAACTTTGGTAGCCGACACGTTGTGTGGACAGTTACAGTCTGTTTACCGTGACGAGCAGTATACGGTGAGTCACGATTGTTACTCTGTGTACAGGTTACTGTCATTTTGATCATTTTAGTATCATTGTAATAACGCAGATATCTTCTATAGCAGTGGTTTTCAAGTCCAGTCCTCGAGGCCCACTGTCCTGCATGATTTGGATGTTTCCCTGCTCCAACACACCTGGTTCAAATGATTAGCTCGTTATTAAGCCATTACAGAGCTTGATAATGAACTTATCATTTGAATCAGGTGTGTTGGAGCAGGGAAACATCCACAACATGCAGGACAGTGGGCCTCGAGGACTGGACTTGAGAACCACTGCTCTAGGGGGCAATAGAAGTTATGCACTATATCTTTAAATTCTTTAAATCTGTTATTGAAATTATGTAGCGTTAGCATTGACTCTTTAACTTTTTGTAACTTGAGACTGAGAAACAATGTTCTACCATTGCCCAACTCTTTGCCCACACAGTCTCTCACAGAGTGGTTAACCTCTTCCTCTTTTTTACTTTTGAGAGACTCAACCTCTTTGGAAGTCCTTTTTTTTGCCCAGTCATGTTCCTAACCTGTTGAGGATTAATCTTATTACTCAGAAAATGTTCCTCCAGGTGTTTCTTTCATTGTTACACGACTTCTTTAGTGTGTTGTTGTCCCTGGGTCACCTTTGTTGTAAGGTGCTGCTGGCATCAAATTTAAGATACAAGTGTGTTTTCAAATCATGTATTTTTTTTCAGGCTTAAACCATTTTCTGTTAAATATAGGGTTTAAATAGTTTTCAAAGATAATTGACATTAAATAAAGCTTCCATAATTTTATGGAGTTAGCATTGTGCAAAAGAAAGAAAAAACACCCAGGTCTCCTAGTTAAAAAACAAACAACATGTGAGTTTAAAATACTGATCACCCAATAATAGGTTTCCATTCTTAGTCTTCTTCTAATTCAAGTGTAACTAGGCCTTGTTTATTTGGATTCAGAGTTTTGCCTGTGCATGCTGCATGTTAATTCACTGCTTGGCTCTGAGCAGACAGTTTCTGGGCGCTTTGCACTAACTGATTGTGGTGCTCTCTTTCTCTCAACCCTCCTCTTTTCACCTCCTCTCGCTTCCATTTGGTGTTTCTCTGTGTGCGATCTGTATTTGTGCTGCTGAAGGGAAGCTTCAGGTCACTACAGGTAACTGAATTTCTTCTTTCTTCTAGTTTTTCTCTCCTCTTTTTTCCCTCACCCTGTTAAGGAACATATTTGTATGTGTCTTAATAGCAGGTGGGGTTTTGCTTTGTTGGCCTGGTGTGATTTTGCTGGACATGGCGGGTAGCTCCTAGGCCAGCAGCAGAATGTCAATGAGGAGACTCTGAATGAACAAGCATTAGGCACTTTATCTCTTCTGGCAGGCAGGGCCAATATGTTTCCAGATGGAGTCTAGCCATTGATTGATGGATAAACTATGAAGCTAGCTTCAAGGTGGGATAACCTAGCTCCACTTGGTCCTGGAGATAAAATGAAACTAGAGTATGGGGGATGTTTTTTTTTTCTCTCTCATTTACAAAAGGTAACTAACAGTTCTTATTTTCACCCTTGTGCTGTACCCCTATTTCCATCCCTGTTTGTCCTCACTTCCCTTTCTTTGCAACCACCCTACTTCTCTTCATTCCCCTCATCCTCCACTTTGGTTTCCTCCCCTGCCCTCCACAGCCCTATTACACCAACAGGGCCAGCCTGCCTCCCACCAGTGGGCCTCGGGGCGTCCCTCCCAGCAGTGGCCCTCGGCCCGTGACACCCACCCATGTCTACCAGCCAGGCCCTGGCTCCCAAATGATGGTGATCCCTGGGCGACAACTGCCCTTCCCTAGCTCACCACAAGGACCCGCCTACTTCATTTCTGGACAGGTAGGGCGAGGTCATGCCAGCCAAAATGATTGATTCAGGGTGCACATAAAGTTAGGGTATAAAGATAAGGTTGAGGTATCAAGAACATCTCTGTCAAAGATAAAGATATCTGGTGGGGCATGTGCGCCTGCTTCAACGGGCACGCCACATCTGGTTGTGAGAGTAGAGCGGCTGAAATGTACTTTTTATCAACCCCAGATGAAATACAGAGCGATTGAAGTGAGATCTTAGTCATATCTTTCCTGTATTGATGCTGTTCCTAATGCTCAGGTGTCGGCATATTTTAAGATAATGCTGTATTATGATTTGATTTTACAATTGAATACAGCTTTTAGATGCTTTTTAGCACCAGACCATGAGAATAAGTGAAATCATATATAAAGCCTGTTGAATCATTTGTTTCAGACTGGATATTGGGAATGTTTTGATCTTGATCTCAAAAGCCAATCTGGGCGTTTTTCTTAACCAATCAGGGATTGGTAATTTGAGCTGATCATTTTAGCTTGATCATTCATGCAAGCTGCTATAAACTGAGCACACTGGGTTTAGGTTCTACCGATAAAAAGAATAGACATGTAGGAGTCTGTTAATTTGTAGTAAAACACATTTAAGAGTGAGGTTAATATCTCTGACTGACCTAGTGTATGTCTAGTTTTGCCTTTTTTTATCTTACACACAAACTTCAGTGGTCAAAATACAGAGATCAGTTGTGCAGTCCATCATCAATGAGGTAATTTAAAAAGCTGACATTTGACTAGTTATTTTCATTCAGCTCATAAAAAGTAGGGGTAGGAGAAAAAATCAATACAGCATAGTATTGTGATATTTTGTCTGGTGATTAATCGTATCGTCTTATTTACCAAGTATTGATTTTTCAATCGAAAATTGGAAAAATAAAATCAACTGTTTGTACATTGAGGTTGGCAGAGGTGACATCATAGAACAGGAGAAAGTAAATACAACATGTATATCTAAGATTTACAAGATGTGCTTCATGAAAATAAAATACAGCGTAAATAAGACAAACAAAGGAAAGACAAAAGCGAAATTAGTTTAACAGTTGAAAAAACTGTATAAATCGCAATATATTGTATCGCAATACTCACTGTATTGCAAAACGTTAAAAATCGCAATTATATCGTATCATGGCCCAAGTATCGTGATAACAGCGTATCGTGGGGCCACTGGTGATTTCCACCCCAAATAAAAAGGCCCTAAGGAGATGAACAGTTTATAACAGCAACTTTTTATTCTGTATTTGCTTCTGTTTCAGCTACTCAAGTCAGTGCAGAAAAAAAGTCATTGTGTTGTTTATCCCTCTTTGTTTTTCCTCCTCTGTTTCATTAGTATCCGTCTCCAACATATGTGCCCACACCCCAGCAGTATCCAGTCCCCACAGGAACTCCAGGCTTCTTCCCCGGCACCAGCGCTGAATATGGTACTTATGGTAAGAGGCTCTACCTGGGGCCTCACCTGACACACATACACAAGACACACAATAGCACACATACACAAAGGGAGACATGACATGAGAGAAGCAAATCACAAGTATAAAAGAATGGTAATAGGAAATGTAAAAACAAACTGAGATCATGCACCGAATGGAGGAGATAGAAAATGGGTTCTTCTTAGATTTGAAAAGAGAGAGACAGACTGGAAAAAAAAACATCTAAAAATTCTCAACAAATGTTTTTTTTTTCACTTAACCTTGTGATTTGCACCCAAGTGAAGGTTTGCAGACAACTTCTGCTTTAAAAAGGAGACACTGAAGGATGACAGTGACTGAGAGCACATTGGCTGTCTGAGAAACTTATTGAAGGCACAGGGAGAAAACCTTTATTCAATCATGTTTTTTCAGTGAGGGTCCATGTGAATATGATGGGAAGGTGCTGCTTTGAGTTTTGTAGAGAGCATTTAGAAGTTATTATGTTTTTGATTCACTCTTGGCCATCAAAGATTAAACAGGAATAATGTGCGTGACAGTGTTTGGGTTAAGCAGCATTTTCAAATATGACACACTCAGTGGACACGGTTTTCACAGAGCACAGACAGTTTTCTGTACTAAATGGGCTAGCAGAACATAAAATCTGCAACAGTCATAATACGTAGAAGAGACTACTCGTTGAATCAAATCTTTAAAGGCTGTTCTGAGATCGTCTTTTCACCCTGATCTCTACTTTTTATCAATTTTTAACAGTCATGTTCACTATTAAACAGGACACAATACTGGACAACTAAATTTGAGAAAAAAAATATTATTGAAAATAAAGAAATAAAACAATATGACCAAGATAGGATCAGATCGACTTAAATTACGCATCAGATAAGACAGTGATGGTGGCATGATGTGTTTCAGGTCATTTGACTGACATTGCTCATCCTACGATATGACTGTTTCATATGTATACATTTCCATTACTATGGTCAAACAGTACATGGTTTAATCCCTCTTTTTAAACTTATTCATAAGCTTTTGTTAGAAGCTTACTGTTTTTTATTTTAATCTTTATCATTTTAATGTTTATAGGAAAACACCCACCTAAATCTTATAGACTGTAGGCTGTTGATATGGATCCAGTAGTCATATTTAAACACTTCTAGTTGCTCTGAAATAACTGGTAGATGATTTGTGTAGGGTTTACATGCTGGATAATGCAACCTAAGACGAATGGGCATTAATCACACACACACAACTCAAGCATATGAGAAAAACCAGCTGGGATGATTTGGTATAAGTGATATGGAGACATCATGGAGGGTTTTTGTCACTGTTGAAGTCAGGAACTTACCATCAGAGATTGATTTAGTAAAATTTGGTTTTGTAAAACTTAATTTAAGAATGTTAGAAATAAAAAAGTATTATCAGTCAGCATCGAATGTAGTTTTCATGGGTCATACACACACAAACCTCCTTACTGCCGCTGCTCAGCTGATCCCATGTGTTGTCACTCCCTCTAGAGGTGGCCGAGGCTCATTACACAAAGAGACGCTAGGATGCCCTGAAAACAAACTTGATGACCCCCCACTAGCAGGCATCTGAACTATGTGTTGTCTTTGTTTAAACTGTAGCTCATCAGCAATAGAATGCACTGGCCTGAATACAGCACTGTAAAAACACAATTCTTTCCCATTAGGCTTTCCATGTCATGCCCTGTGCGCATCAGTGTATGTGCACTGCACTATGTGCAGGTCAACTTTAAACAGTCCCTAAATAGGGACACCAGTCTGTGGGTGTGCTAGAAAAATAAAAACTGAAAAATAAATGGTAAGAAACTGATTTTAATTCCTTAGTTCTTACGAAAAAAAAAGTTTGCTTGTATATTTCAACCTCTCTGGGTTTTTCGCAGAACATATATGTGTTAATTCAGTTACATGTCAATTACAGCAGACAAATCTTATTTGATTCTTTTTTCTATTTTTTTGCCATTAATAAAAAACAGTGTAGATTATATGCTCTGTGATTCAGTGTTTAAAACAGTTTGAATTGAGACCAAATTGGCTCATAAAGCTGCAAAAAGTTGTTATTTTGTCAGGAATTGTGTGCTTTGCTCAGTAGTGATCAAACCTGGCATTTGAAGCTGTAAACTCCTGGTACTTTGTATTTGAGCATCCCCCTGTTTTTTTTTTATTATTAAATGATGTGCTCCTTGAGTCTTAATGGACCTTAATTTAATTTCCTTATCTCTTTTAAGTTTATTTGCCTTTTTTAAGACTGTTTATGCCTCAGACACAGTACGACAGTAAATCAAGAAGGAAACTGGGAAGAGTGTATGGAAAATGTTGTGCTGTGAAAGGCTGAGGATCAGAATGGAACCCATGCCTCTAAACTTGGGATGCAGGATTTAACTGCGATGCCAAATCAGCGAAAGCGTCCCTTTTTCCTTTAGTATGATGATAAAACTTGTAGAAACTTTTGCATTTTTCAGCTTTTTCTAGAAAAAAACATTTCTGTTATATCAGGATTTTTCTGAAATCGCTTAGTAAAAAATGTTAAAGGTTAAACTCTCTTTTAGTGTTTGAACTGTACTCCACCTTGTTTTTGTTAGTTTTGTAAGTTTTGGAGGCACAAAGGTTTTTTATTTTTTTTTATTTTGCCTCACCTGCATCAGGTATCTAAGCTTGTAAAATGTACACAAGAATCTTGGTAGAAACTTAGTTAAAAGAAAAGTCATTGCTGGGTTTCCAACCCTATAGTCATCCCCTGTTCTCAGTATGAAGGTGACCCTTGATTTTCCATAATTTCTTAGTATTGTGGTCCTAAAATGGTCAACATAGGGTACACAATCCTGGGTCTAATAGGAATGATCATGTGTATCTCTTCCCACAGCAGAACTGGACAAGAAATGTTGTTTTTAGCCGTCATACGGGATGATATTTAACAATGAAGGTCTGTTTTCATGTAAACTCCGGTTGTAAGTATATAAAGGTCACTGCTTTCCTGAGTGTCAGGTATCCTGAGTAACATGAGGGATATCGACAGACACAGCTCGGACACATGATACATTTTCAACGTGGCTGTAGCAGTTGAAGTAGTGAGGAAAATCCCCCCCTTAAAAGCTCCTTGATTGTCTCAAAGTGCTTGTCAAGAACTGTCTGTAGCAAAGCTAGCCGAAAGTCTGTGGCAGCAAAAGAAGCTGCAGCAAGACTCATTTGTTCTAGCATCCCAGATCGAGGTAGCAGTCAAGCTGGAACAGTGTCTGCACTGTCTCATACAGCACCAGCCTGATAACAGCTGCTTTGATTCAGCTGATATTAGCAGCATCATGTCCATTAGAAGCATAAATCAGATATAGTGTTCCCTCTAAACACTTACTGCTCAAATGTATAACCCCTGAGATAGTTCCCTGCTTTTCCCTTTTACAGTAGCTTATCAGAAGACTGTGCATGTGCCTGTAATATCTCTGTAATGTTTACTAGAGTGACTATGGCGGGCTTAGTGTTAATTCAGGGGATCTCTGTTTCTATTGCTATAAGAGAGCTGGGTTGCTATTTATGTCAGATATTTGTATGACCACACAGGACATAATGTCCCATGTGTTTGTGCTGAAGGGTGTGTGTTACATTGGTCATCCTGCATGTCACATGGCACATGACCCTAAATAACTGATCATGTGACTGTGAGACAACAAGGCCCCCCTAAACTTTACTCTCTCTTTACTGCCTGATGCGATAAATCAGCTTTAGAGTTTGGTGATGAGAGTTTCAAGTTGCAGAACTGTCTCATGGGCTCCAAGACAAAATCTTTAATACCCATCTTTAAGTCCTGGTCACTGCATAGTAACAATCCTAGAATATCAGTCTGACCCCCCCACCCCTGTGGTCTTCCATGACATGGTGCAGGCTCTCTGACCACTGAGTCCTTTTCTAGCAGTCAGGTAAAGACACATACACAGTGGTGATGAAATATGGTGTCTATTTTTAAGACCCCCCACCCCCAGGCTTAGGGATTTGCCTAACCCATCCCTCATACAGCCCGCCCATTTTGTAGTAGTTGGCTGCAGGGGCATTATGTAAGCCAAAACTCTGAGGGTGGACCCCAACTAAAGCAGAGACCACAGGGGTCCTCCTCAAGTAAGAAAATAAAACGAAGGAAAACTGATGCAGTTGTGATACTTAAAATACTCCAGAACTCTTAATTGCCAATCTCGATTAAATACATGATTTTGATTGGTCCAAATCTGTGACATCTTTGGTCCGTGTAAGCCCATTCGAGTTCATTAATGCAGAGACTTGAATGACAGTCCCTCTCAATAAAAGCTTTTTACTCGTAAACCAAACACTACCTTGACTTTTTGACCAAATCATAAACTTTAAACAGCCATGCCAGACATCTTTTAGGCCGTGTTACAGAAACATCTAAAGTAGTCTGTTCCACGAAAGAGGAGTGTTTGGGACTGTAGCAGGAACAACCTTGAACATGTGCTTCAAGCCAGAAAGAAATATTGTTAAGTGCTCTTTGCAGGTCAGAAAAATGAGCAGAAATGAATAAATGTAGGTTGTATGTGCAGTTGCTCGGTTTTGTTTGAACAAAAATATCATTCAGATGTTTTAGAATGACCCCCAAACCTTCCAGAAAGCAACACCCTAAAACTGCATTCCTGTGTCGTCATCTTAACTCAAGGAGTGTGATTGGGTCAGTATACCTGACACCGAGAAAAACGTTCAGAATGAATGCGGTTCAAGACCCACATGCCAGCAAAGATGAATATGAGCTGCCTGATGGGTCTGGCAATGCCAGGCTAGGTTAGACCAAGACTTTTGAGTTCATTTGCATAAGGGGGTGCATTGACAGCATGAAGTTGTGGTTTGCTAGGAGGCTCAAGGTTAGTTTCTGCTCCACCTGTTGGAATTCGCCCTCCACGTTAAAAGTGATGTTGAGTCACAATTTCCTCTACAGTAGAGATGCGTAGAAGCAGCTAATTTCCTTATAATGTAAATGGAAAATTCAATTCCTAAAGGTCAGAGAACATTCAAAGTATAACATGTGATCGGTCACCATTATGTGCTTGTTTACATCCATCATTGAGGAATTTTGGCCGGTGGCTCTGCTGTAGCTTCAGCACAATGTGATTAGCATGTCAGCCTACAATGATCAAAGTATTGATTATTACCCTAAAACATCTTTTCAGAAACCAATACATTTCACTGAGACTAGATCAATGTTTTTTTTTACAATCTCTGTTGTGGATCTAATCAGTGAAGCAAAATATTGTTAAACCGTGAACGTATCCTGGAACTTTTTCTGGAACAATTTGTGTACATGGTGTGTGATAGATTTGAAGGGAGTCTTTATCAGGTTAAAAGATTTTAAATGAGTTTTTTGTGGAAAAATAGTGAATTGATAAAAAATACCAGAATTACAGTAGACTTTTTCTAATTCTAAGTATATGAAGTGTTTTAACAGACCTGAAAACACAGGCTAAGGTTAGTAAATGCAAAGAGAGGTGATTTCCTTGTCTGCCAAATTAACTTCTTATTTGTTGCTCTGATTCGACAAAGAAAAGAAAACATTAGAAATTTCAAAAGTGTTCCTGAGCAGTGCCTTTCCACACATTGTTATTGGTTGTTTTTTAATTTGAAGAGCCACTTTTGAGAAGAAAAACAAATGTCAGAACATGTTTAATGTTCCTGATATCAAACCTCTGTCAGGTATGACTACCTTGGATGGGTGTCACACCTCTCATAGTTTTCACCGTCTATACAAGAATACGGAGAGTGGGGAGATTTTAAAGCAAATCTGAGACACTCTGAATGAGAACTGAATAACTTTGCATGCCTGCCAATCCTCAGCAGAGGGGAAAAGGGAGGGAGGGGAGGAAGGTGAAAAAAAGGGAAAGCCAGAGAGGAATCAGGAAGGTCAAAGGGAGGAGCGAAACAGAGACACGCTGGAAGAGGGAGGGCTGAGCATTAAAAGAAGTCATTCTGAGAGGGCACCTGTAGAGAGGGCAGGAAGAAGTTAGAGAGGGGGTTTGAAGAGACCCCCTCTCCTTTTTTCTGTACATACGAAGTTTTGCATTCAGCAGATTTTCAGCATGGGGAACCGAGGGTCTCAAGAGCAGCAGGACTCTGAGGGTAGGTCTTTGCACTACCTTCCCTCTCATTCCTTTTTTTCCCCTATCTCCTGCACTTTAGTGAGTCTGATCTGAAGCCTGTTTTTTAAGTATTACAACCCTATCCATGAGAAGTCTCATCCTTCATTCTGGGTGTCTGGTTTTGTGCTTGCTCCTTCTCTCCCTGTCTGTCTTCCCTCCCTTTCTCTCTCTTGTACTCTCTTCCCCCAGCCCGTGTGGGGTTTTGACTATATTTAGGCTGTGCTGCTCCTGGTCAACAATGCAGACTCAGTAATGTGAGTTAGACTGAAATGCATGCAGAGAGGGGGAGCGAGGCAGAGCAGGAGCTCGCTAACCACTGAGCTGAAGAGAGGCCTCTTCAATCTGGGGATTTTTTCTTTTTGGCCCCAGTCCTGTAAAAGTGGGCAACAACTGGTTCTGAACTGTTGCTGAGGCCATTTACAAGGCCAGGTAATATCCCTGGATGGCTGGATGCTTTGTTGACAGTATTGACCGGGTGGGCTGATAGATGGTCTTTGGACTTGTGGTAACTTTTTACTCTGTCAGGCTGGCAGCAGTTTTTTAATGCATGTTTGACGTTTTTTTTTTTAGCTTTAACACCAGAAAATCTGGGCAGGACTGTGCAGACAGACAGACTGCTGTGTCATGGTGAAGGCCTACCTGTAGGGCCTCTCAGGTGCCATGTCCACTTCTGGTAACTTTCACTGAAATACAGCATGGGGGTGGTTAGGGATTTTGAAGTGGTGAATTCAGTTTTGAGGCAGTGGTGTCTTCTAAAGTTGCCATTTTTAGAGAGTACTGAACTGCAGCTACAAGAGAAGAGCGTGGAGGAAAGGAAGCAAATGAAGTTTGTGGTATTTATGGAAATTGTTTAATCACAGTCACCTGATGCTTGATGTCAGTCATCTGTTGCTTGGATTTCACCGAGGCATGTGATGCTAAATCACTTGAGTGAATCGGTGATCAACTCATAAATCAGTTCTCCAACAAAGCTAATCCGCATCTCTCTCGATAAGAGATTGACAATGCGTATTAATCAGGCAGAAATACCAAAAGGTTGCTGGCAAGTGAAAAATTAATACTTTTCTGTCATATTACTGTAAACTCAGAAACATTATCATTGAAGACCCTGTGAGTAGCTTTTGACTGATCATAAAACAGATCAACATTAACCTCTATTTTGGCCTATGAAAGCAAACAAGATCATCTTTGACAAGATAAATGTTTCGATGCTGCTATTTTTGATGCCTGTATCCACTGTGAGCGGGTAGATGTCAGACAAGATGAAACAGCTTCATTAAAATTTTTCTAATGCAAGGATTCACACTGAGTGATTGATTTTACTGTGAAAAAGACAGCAAGATGAGGATCTTGAATACAGATACTGGGCAAAGTCAGCAAGGATTTTAGTAACATCACTTTGTCCAGAGGGGGCGCCAAAAGGGATGCCAGGGGTTGAAGCTCTGGAGTAGGGGTGTCCCAATACAACTTTTTTTTACTTCCAATACTTAAACGATGTTCTAGCCTTCACTAATGGCCAATACCGATATTGATCCGATGTTAGCACAAACTTGTGCGTGACAAGTTTTGCATTTAGCTGTGATATTGCAACACAGCTGACTAGGGGTGGGAGAAAAAATCGATACAGCATAGTATCGCAATATTTTATCTGGTGATATATTGTATTGTCTCATTAACCAAGTATCGTTTTTTTTCAAATTAATTGTTAATGTGAAGTCAAATCTATGATAATGAAAAAATAAAATCAACTGTCCAGTGATGTTGGCAGAGGTGACATCATAGAGCAGGAGAAAGTTAGTGCAACTAATGTATACATAAGGTTTACAAGATGTGCTTCATGAAAATAAAACACTGTGTGAGACAAACATAAAGCAAAGACAAATGCCAAATTAGCTTAACAGTTGAAAAATTGTATAAATCACAATATAATGTATCGCAAAACTCACTATATTGCAAAATGTAAAAAGATTTCAATAACATCATACCGTGACTCAAGTGTCATGATAATATTGCATCGTGGTGTCACTGGTGATTCCCAACCCTACACCTGACATCGCTACGACTCCTTGCTACTTAGCAGGTACTTTAGTTCACACTGTTGTTGTGATTACAGGAGCTCTGCATGCTGGATCTGGGTCTTAGATAGAGGTACTGAAGCAGATTCTGGACTGGACTGCTTGTATTGGAGTGCTGATGTCAAAGATTTTTAGATGCAGGCTGATATACTCCAATGTTCATTTTTTTTGCTGATATCAGACTGATATCCAATATCCATATTTGACCGAACACTCCTACTCTGGATTGTTGATTTCAAAAGGTCAAAATGGGCTGAGAGAGAGAGATTTGACCTGGCACTCCTTAGACTTTGTATTGATCCCCATACTTGTACTAAAAATGTCTGGGACACTAGAGCGCACACTCAGACACAATTAATTTTGTAATCTAGGAGTTGAAGTTTACGTAAGTTCAAAATAGTGCGTTGTTCTTGAGTAAGCGGGAAGAAGACTCGCTTTAAAAAACTGCAATCACCTCAGTAAAGACATCACAACTTTCACACCAGCTGTCACAATAAAGTCATCAAGAAATCAAACCTTCACATTTAGATTTTTTAACTATCCAAGAATTATTGAGATAAGTTGTTGTGTAAACACAAGCTGTGTGTTTTAATGTGTGTGTAATGCCCTGTATGTCTGCACGGCAGCCTGATGTGTTTGTGTCAAGCAATAGAAATCTGATCAATCAGTATGTGTGAGTATACATTCTTCTCTCTCTGATCCACAGCTGGGGCCTACTACCCCACCCAGCCTCAGTTCACCCCGCCAGTGCAGGCGGCACCTGTAATTATGAACCCTGCCCCTCAACAGCAGCAACCTCCACCTCAGCCTCCCCAACACATCCCCACCAAACGGGAACGCAAGCAGGTACGGTCAACACAGTGCTACACAAAACTCCTTACACCTTTAAAACTGCTCAGCTCAGGGTTTCCACATTACATTCTTCAGACTCAAGTTTCCTCATTACACTTAATACGAACATTTCAAAAGAAATATGTGTTGAAAATTGAGAATAAAATACAAAAATATAAGAAAGAGATTACCATTGATTCAAAAGAGCCGTTTACCTATCAGTGCATCAGTAGGAGAGATGTACCGAGGGCCCTCTCCTTCACCTGCAAAACCTGAGTCTGGGTCCTGCAAATGCTTGGACAGAGAGTAACAACAGATTGTCCAAATCATTGACACCAGATGACGATCTGAAAAGGATAAAAGAAAAATGTAAATCTGGTTTTCAGTTATGCTTGGCGGCCAAAAATTCAGGCTACTTGGGAAGCTCGTCTCTGCGGCAAACATCGCATTACATCAGCATATGTTTCTCACCCAGAACAACCAATCCAGTCTCCTCTTTTATTTTCATGCTTTTAAAACAATCCTGGGAAGTTACTTACCGTTAGTCACACCTCACATTATTAATGTTTTTGTCCTGGCTTCTGTTTAAGTATGCTATGCCACAGCCTTCCCTTAAACAGGTGTGAAATGTCTCTTAACTGCTGAGCCTCTGTAGTGAGCTCCCCTCATGCTACAGCAGTAAATGTGCTGGTGCTGCTGACACTTTAAGGGCACTTTGTTTCTGTTTTCTCAGATCTGTCTTAAGGATTAGTCCTACTGATCTTTGTCACCAACAGCCAGTTGAGCTGCCTGGCTAATACCAATTACCAAAATAGTCTTTTTTCAATTTTGACCCCATTTAAATACATCGCACTTCTATTTTTTATTGTTCAGGAAATTTTAGCACCAAACAGCTCCAGTGTAAAAAAATACGATAGCCATCTTGAAGTTTTACCCTGAATACATAGATACTTGGCTTTGGATCATGTTGGGACAAACATGACAGACTTTGACTTCAAAGTCATCCTATTTTTGTGAATTTGATTCTTTATTAGAATTATATCTAATTAGATGAGTCTAGGCATGCACCTTAGGCTGGGAGATAAATCCAATCTCAATTTCAAATTTGATTTTAGCTCCTAACAATCACAGTATTCTTGCTGTATGAATCCTGTTAAATGGACAGGAATGCTTTGGTAAAGAATAAAGGTAAACTTATTCAGTTTGAAAGTTTTTGCTGAAATATGTTCATTTATTTTTGTTTTTCCTTCCGTTACAGATCTCTAAATTTTAAAATATGATGCAGATATCTTACATAAGTAATCAGGTTACTTGATCTGGTCATTTTGCATGTCACTTTTTGCCTGTCGATAATATTAAATCAACAGTAAGGCTTCACATTGAATTTCAGGTGTATTACCATGACATCAGCATTCACAGTAAACATATCAGTGAGGACAATGAGTTTGCAGACTATATATTCTCTCTACTGTGCAAACTAGTGTCTCAATAATCACAGCATTTATAAACCGCCTCCAGCTGCGTGACAGAGCTCAACTCTTGATCAATAAAAGGTCAATAAACTGTGTGACCTGATGGCTGTGTAAATGCTCTACCTTTGCTAGAAAGTAAATGTTTTGAATTAGCCATTCCACATTAACACTCAACAACCCAAAGTGACAACGGAAAAATGAAAAATGATATTTCATGGATTTAAGTGAAATTGTAGTTTTGCAACCCATCTGAAGATGAGTCCAGAGTCTTTCTAGATCCAGGACATGGAGTTCAGTTTACCCACTGAAACAGATAGTGCTGAACTTGACCTTAACTTTCTGTCAGGCTAAATTGCTGTGTGACATATTCCCCCAGTTCCACAGTATGTCTAGTGTTTCCTCCGCTCTGTAAGATGGCCCTCGCCTGGTATGTGGTAGCTCCCTGTGAACCGAAGCCCCAGTTTGTGCCTCCCACTCATGTTATCAGTGTTTCTACATCCCAAACTTGTCCGATGCAGGAAATATTCGACTCTTCTCTCTTGTTAGAGGACACTATTCTGCAGCTGAATTATTTTTTATGCTTCTCCACAATAATGTTGTTTTTTAATCCCTTGTATTAATTTCTTCCCCTTTTATATTTTCTACCCTGGTGCTTCAGCTCACACACAATATTTTACTGATGTTTCAGGCCTGGGATGATAAAAATATTGATGACTCATTGAACTGACGGGTGATTCTGGTGTCAACCTGTGAGATTGACAGCATGAAATAGTTTAGCCCACTTAACATGCACATAGCTGTTCAGTTCAGTCTAATAAAAATGATTCATAGGTAACAAAAGGGTAATCATAACAAAGAATAGGTATTCATAAATGTTTGTTATCGGTATAAAGTGAAATTGTTGACTGATATCAGCTTTTTAATGGCGGAAACTGATGCTGCAGATTAGAGAACAGATCAGCTGATATATAACACAAACATCATAAAGTTGTTTTTTTTTATTTCATCAAAAAAGAACAATTTAAACGTAACAATACCTATTATTTCATGCACATCACAGTCTAATAGACATAATTTCCTTAACTAGAAAAGCTTGAGATAAGTTTCGGATGAAACTATGAAAAAAATTTATATATATGGCTATGCTCTAGATAAATGAACATGACATTTTTATTTCTGAGGCAATATTAGACTTCGTTATTGAATACATGATAGCAGAGTACATTTTAACTCTTGCCAGTAGTGGTTGGATTTGTTCCATTTTTCAGGATGGAAAGATTTGTCATCATATTAGAGGATGTGACAATTGCTTGACAGCAGCCAACACTGTCTGTTGTGACTACAAACATCAGATGTTTGTTTTTTGTTTTTCAAAATTGGTCTCATAAGCTCAGATATCAGCCGATGTGGATGGCTTCAGTACCATGGTGATCAGCCCAGTTAATTTCATCTGTTGTTTTTGTTGAGAGTTGGCTTCTGGGTTATTTTTAAGCAAATATGTGACGTCTGTTGCATCATGACACATTTTTTCCAAATGTTGTTTTCCTTAAAAAAATTCTGATAATCTCTACCAAATAAATTTCCCAATGAAATCCAGTGTTGGATTTCAAAAACTGGGCTAACACGTATGCCCTGCTTGTGTGGGCTGAGGTCAACTTTTGTCCTTGTTTACTGAACCCTTTTGACACTTGAGTCACGTCTTTATCTGATGAAACTCTCCAAATCAAGTCTTTGCTTTGTTTGTGGGAGGAAAACAATGTTGTGCCATCATCAGATAGATAGACCGATAGATATACTTTACTGATCCAAAACTGGGAAATTCATCATCCATCATTTCTTGATTGATTCCTGGATCTTTGAAAGCTCAGCAAAGTGTCAACCTCTGAAACTTTTCCCAAGTCAAAACTGTGACTCCTGTACTTTAGCTGCAATGGTTGCATGATGTTCGGTACCTCTCAGTGGGGGAACTTGGCAGCTTATCAGCAGCTGTAGTTACCTTGGGTGGACTTTGGCTCATTCCCATGGGCACTTGCTGCTGCTGTAACACTGGCTTTAAGACTCTGAGCATGCTCACTGTCTCTGTCACATACATGTGCACTAAATGTCAAACTTCTGCTGTAACTGTAAATAAAAGACAGAAACTGAACAAAAAATCAGCTCATGCCTCATAAAGTGATTGATTTCAGCTCTTTAGCTGCCAGACTGAAGGGAAGGACATTTGTGTGTGATAAGGACAAATCACAGTCTTGCATTCTTGAGTTTTGGTGGTGGAGATTTGGTGTCTTGTAACGTGTTTACAAGACACAAGGCGCTAGTGTGCACAACCTGTAACCTTAAATTTGTGGCACTGTATCCAGAGAACCACGAGGCTCTTGCTCAGAGCTCTATTTCCATATGTAGCAGCATGAAAGTTTAGTGTCGTAACTTTTTGGATTCAAAAATGAAACTGAAACTTTTTCCTGCTCTGTATTGAAGTATTTTTGGAAGCCCCCAGTTTCTAGTTCTACTCCCTGGACTATCTGGTGACCTGCAAAAGCTGTAGCTTTGCAAATTGCCTTTTTCTCTACTTTCCTTTTCCTTGCTCTTCCTCTCAGAGAAAACTACAGGGGAGGGGAAAGGGGGGCGAAGGACATGTCAGCACATAGTTCAGCTCCACGTGGCCACTGGTCTCCTCCCCCTTCTGAGCCGGAAGGGCTGACCAACCAGCCTTCCTCTGCCGCTGTGGCAGCCCCTTCACCCTCCTCCTCCTCCTCCTCCTCGTCCTCCTCCCTGAGCTAGTTTCTTTTCCTCAGAAGGGGTGAGCCTTTTAGAAAAAAATCAGAGGAGCAACTTGAGTGTGTGAGATGACAGAGCAGACACAGGAACTGAGGAAGAGGGGGAGTTTCTTCTGCTAGCTGCTGCTCATTTGATAACAAAACTTTTTTTTTCCTGTAAACCCTCCCACCCTGCCCCCCTTAGCCTGCCCCTCCGGCCCCTTTAACTGTCTGTTAGTCTCTGTGGGCGGGCTCGTGCATTCCAATACCATAGCTTTACAAGGCCAGTCGCTTTAGCCTTTTTTTCCCTTACCCTGTTCTGTTCAGCGAATGAGAAAGAGTCAAGTTGCTAGCTAGCTTGACAGCCAGGCCCAGCCCTGCTCTGTCCTCTTCTGCCGGTGTGCTGCTCTCCTGACACAGCCTGGATGTGTGTGAGTCAGGTCAGAGTGAAACTAAACTGGCTGCATCTACCAGCGACCCTGCTCTGAAGGGGTTTCAAGCCCAGCCCAGAGTCCGCTGGAACTGCAACTCCAGCCCCAGGATGAGAGAGGCCTGCTAGGGTATGTAATGGCCCCAGAGGGGAGTCGTTGACGGACTGGACCAGGTAAAGGTCAGTAGCAACAAGCAAATATTGTTGCTCCTCATGTCAAAAGTAGGGCAGACAGACAGCAGCAGTTTTTGAGTAGCTCGCAGCTGAAACAGAAAACTGTGTACGTGTGGGACTTGGTTCAGCTGCAGTTTGACTCATGCCAGGTTCTGACAGCTCTGACTTAGCAGAGTAAGTATGTAGAGTGTGAGTGAGAGAAAAAGGGAGTCGAATAAAAAGCATGTGTTAGTAACCCATGGGCACTCCTTGTGAGTGTCTGATCAGACTTTTTTTAACCCAGCTTTTTCCCTTTACTGTTGTGCTTTGCCTTCATGACTCAGGAATTTCCACAACAACTTAAACCAGCAGTGGAATTTGTTCAACAATTTGGCTTTAAGTCGGTCAACTCGATCCTCGCTCTAACAGCCTTTTCTGGTGCCTAACAGGCTAAAACACATTCAGTTGTGCAGCGGAGGAATTTGCTTTGCGGTTAGTGTTTGGATTTGGTGCGCCTCAGTGTTCACAATGTGAGAAATGGAGCTTTCATTGAATCAGAGGCAGCTAGCGAGTCATAAATGCAGAAAAAGGGCTGATGACTGTACAACAGCAATGCATCACGGGATGGCAAAGCGCTGTCCTTACCCTAAAACATTTTAACCCCTCGCTTTTCTCATGTTCTTTTTAGCAAGGAAGCTGACATTTTTCAAGCACAACCACAAATCCAGAAAAGACGAGATCTTTCTAACCTGCTGATCAAAAGCAGAATTTGAACCTTAGCAAATAATTCAAACCCCAAATTTTATTTAAAAAGTGCAGGACCACACTTTAAATGTTAACACTAGTAAAATGTATTCAGTCAAATATACACACTGATTTTAAATCTAATGCTAGCAGTATATTTCAAAAAACTTGGGACAGGGACAAACAAACCAATTTTGAAAAGTTTTTATAATACTGAAAATGACGCCAGGAGCAACAACAACTAATGACATTAATTTGAAACAGGCCGGGAGAAGATCTGGGAGACTACGCAGGCAATTAGTTCATCAGTTTCAGAATGTTTTTCAGCCAAAGACAGGATTTCATCATATTCAGAGGATCTGGAGAAATCTCTGCACTAAAAAGTTCTATAACTGATACTTGATGACCATGATCTTTAGATACTCAGGCAGCACCACATCATAAACAGGCATGACTCTGTAGTGGAAATCACTTGAACACAGTATGTTGCGTTATCCATGAATGCAGGTTTAAATTGTACTATGCAAAGAGGAAAATGTCGTGAAATAGAAATATCCAGGACTTCTCTGGTCCCTGTCTCATTTAAAACAGACTGAAAAACTGTGTTTTTATCTAACATATCAGAATACGACATTGTTTTTGGATGTCATGGTTGCCTAAAGAGAAGGGGGACCACATGAATATGAAATGACAATAAAGAATCTGAAGTGTTGAACAGGTCAAGTCTTATATCAGGCAAGGGTGGGATAAGATTTCACTGTATAAACTCCAGAAACTGGTCTCTTTGGTTACCCAACATTAACAAAGAGAAGGTGATGCAGCATGCTGGTTAACATGTCCCTGTCCTTACTGTTTTGAAAATGGGCTGCTAGCCGTTTTAAAATGTTTGTTGAAATACAGATTTTTCAGTTTCAACATTTTATACACACCTAATACACCGTCCCAACCTCCTTATAACTGGGGTTATACTTCCCTGACTGTTTAGTCGTCTTCCTCCCTTCCTTTCTGTCATTATTTCTGCTCTAACCCTAACTCTAGATCTCTTCCCTCTCTTCCACAGATCAGAATAAGAGACCCTAACCAAGGAGGTCGAGATATTACAGAAGAGATTATGTCAGGGGGGCGAAGTGGCTCCACACCCACCCCACCCCAGGTGAGATAAACAGCCTTAGCAGAAAAAAAACTGCAGTTTTGTTTTTAGTATTAGACAAATTAGCTCCAGAGAACTGTAAAACTGAAGGGTTGTCAAAGTAGCTTCAATGGCTGCCTAACACCAGTTTGAAACTCATGGATGCTATTGATGAGGGTGGATTCCTATCTGCGTTCCTGTCAGCCTGAAGTAAAGTAATCCTATTTTAAACATCCCCACCATTATTATGTTTTCCTAAGAATCTCTTTTAAGGGTTGAGAGTAGATCCCAGTCAAGATAACAGTTGTTAACCAAGCATCTTCTCCCTTAAGAAAGCCCTTAAGGTGAAAAAGTTTCAGGAGGAGCAAGGAGGAAGCTGAAGACTTTCTCCAGCAGAGGAGAAAATGGTGATCGATGAGACAGGAGAAATACACCCTTCAACACTGAGTGACTTTCAGTGAATGAAACATGCTGCGATCATGTTTGCACTCTCCTTTCTGAGCCAAAGCAACAGTGCTGGACCGCCAGAAAGGAAAAGTGATAGCAATAGTCAGATATTTAGTAAGTGGAGTAATGCAACAGTTTCACATTATGGTTAGCATGGTGTAGGAAGATGCCAGAAAGGATTAAAATAATAAGAGTTAATATTCAGGGTGAGATGTGAAATTAGGGGTTATCTCCAGAGAGAAGATCACACACTAGTTTATCTATCATAAGGCGCTCATCATGTGTTGGTAGAAAAACTAAGCTTAAATGTTTGTAGACCAATGCATGGGGAAACTCTTCTTTGGATTTTAACATAAGAGAAGGCTGCCGCACTAGTGGATGTGTTTTTGTGACATTTTTAGGAGACATATTTCTTAAGCGTGGTTTCTCCTTCTCTTACGTCCGAATAGACGTAGTCCTTACCTCGTCTCTGAATTCTCTCTACTGTGTTGATGTCTTCTTATTCATGGCGGGAACATACTTGCCCATACTGTCCATGTGTTATAACTTTATGGGGAATGCTGCAGACATCCAGCCCCCATACGGCACACGTGTTAGACTGCTGTCCATCAAAATCACAGTGATTGCTCTAAGGAGCTCTGACGTCTGACTCAGACAGCCAACCAAGGAGTTGAGTGAAGGCAGCTTTTTTTTCCCCACTGGCATGTGGAAAATCAAGTGCTGTCCCAACATTTAAGGTCACACTGTACCTTACCTTCCTGTGTGTGTGTGTGTGTGTGTGTGTGTGTGTGTGTGTGTGTGTGTGTGTGTGTGTGTGTGTGTGTGTGTGTGTGTGTGTGTGTGTGTGTGTGTGTGTGTGTGTGTGTGTGTGTGTGTGTGTGTGTGTGTGTGTCCCCTAACAGACAGCCATATCTGATTCAGAAAATACTGTGACCCAGGCCAACGGTGAGAGCGTTCCAGCTGCTGCCACACCAGCGCTGGTTAGACCAGGTGAGTGCCGCATGAAAAGAGACTTAAAGACATTACAGCTGTTTTCTACTTATAAATGTGTTACTCGTGTGTACTAAGGTAGTTTATCTTTCTTTTTATGTGCTTCTATAGGATTTTTAAGACATGTTTATCCACATGATACTCTTAACGGTTTTAACGGTTGGTATTATTGTTATTGAGGGTCAGGGTTTTAAAGTGACCCACTATTGTGTTCTGAATGAACAACGCTAAATAGAAAAGGACACAAAAGCTATTGTGTATTCAGATTACAGCTCTGTGAAATATGTAGGGTGGAAATTTTGCTGATGAAGTTTGTAAATTAATGAAAATATCTGAACATGTCAAACACACATTTTAAGTGGTTCAACACAAAGGTTCTCATTTCACACCACCTTGAATTGTTATATGTTAACTGTGGTTTGATAATCCTGAGAGAGGTCCCTGCTCTTTTATCAAAACTCCATTTAGATTTGTGACAGCTGTTATTCTCTTCTTTTTCTTCAAAAATTATCCCACCCTAACAAAATTTTAAAATTTTCCTAGCTTTGGTGGACTCTCTTCAGCCCAAAAACACGGTTTTTGAGCAGGTATCTGTTGATGACTCTGTCAAACTACTCATTTTATTTATTAAGTTGAAATGTATTTTAACAGGGATCCTCATTGAGATTCAAAATCTATTTTTACAAGAGTGCTCATGTTAACGCCAGCATGTTTGACGTAGTCACAGAAATACCAAACAAATAACACGCCAACGTTACCTGGATTGTATTACAGAAAGTTAGCCAAAGTATCTGCAGTCTGATGCATCTTCCTAAAAGGCCCTCAAACAGAATTTCAGAGTGACCATTAGGTTTTCAAAATAAAACCAAAAATGAAAAAACAAGACAATGAATTGTTTTCTAAATGTTTGTCTCTGAATCAAAATGAAAAAAAAAACAAAAAAACGGATAATGTCTCATTTTCCAATATCTGTTTACTTTAGCTCAAGTGGAAATGGGGTGAATGGATAACAATAGTTTGATCTGATTTAGACTTTTTCGTATGTCGAAAGTTTCAAGTGAACCTTACTCAGACGTCAGGAGAACAAGAAACGGGCTTTGGCATTGTGGCTGGACTTGAGAATTATTCAGAGCTCATACGGCACTTTTTTCAGGATGGCATAACTGAATCAATGTGCAGAGATTTCCACCATGAAGGCAGGAGTGCCAAGGTGCTCTAAAATGTCCGTCAGAAGATTCTAAGGAGAAAAGGACACATGTCAGACACACAGCTGGGGTAACTTTCTACAGACGAGAAAGTCTAAATCAGATATCGAACTGTCATTATCCATTTATCCCATTTTCATTTGAGCTGAAGAAAAACGGAAATCAGAAAATAAACGGCTATCCGTTTTTCCATTTTCTTTTTGGAGATGAATATTTGGAAAACAATTTGTTTTTTTCATTTTTGGTTTTATTTTGAAATCAAATGAACGAATGATACACAGATTGACCAGCTCCCTCTGTCCCAAGACTTCTTAAAGGAAATTCTTAGCTGCAGGAGCATGGCACCCAAAACTGTTCCCCCCATATCAAAGCACACACTGGAGACGGAACACATAAATAAGTCATGTGACTGAGTCACAGAGCAGAAAGTGTAGTTTAAAGCATTTTCCAAATAAAAAATCACCTTACAAACAAGAACGTGAACAGTGATTTAGCATACAGGCTTACTGAGATACACTGATGATGAGTTAAAGATTTGTAATTAAGCTCAGGCCCCATGGAGGATACAGGCATTTAGATGGTGCATACGTGTATAAATCATAATCAAAGTCAATCAGGGTAGTAAATGTGGCGAAAACAAGCTTCTTTATTTGCAGAAAAACATGATTTATTTCTGAAAGACAAACTCAGCTGCAATAAACTTTGACTTCTCAAAAAGATGCTAAATATGAAGATTTAAAGACAGAATGATTAAAACCCAAAGTTCCTGAAACACTCACCTGCTCTGAGATTTGAATCTCTTCACTAACAGAAGGGTCAGAGTCGATCTTGTCTCTGTGTATGATCTCATGTTTCATGAATGAGTTTACTCACTACATTTAGCATTACAGCCTGCAGGGGGGAACTTGTAGCCAAGTGATATCCTGCAGCCTCCTCAGAGTAGTAAGGAACTCAGGAGTTCAACCGAGCTGATGCTGATAATAGTTATTGCATTCTCTGGTGGAGGAATGTAATGTGATTTTTAAAGTATATTTAATGCAGGAAGCGGTGGGCTTTAAATAGGTATGCGGCTTTGGGATGTTGAAGGAGAGGGTGGGTCAAATACCTGAAAATAACACTTCTGAAAACAAGATGTTTACATGATGTTTTGTGCTTTTTGGTCAAATTAGAGGATTTTCACCTACATTTTCAGTCAGTGTTTGGAGCCACATCATCATAAATTGAATAAATTCACTTGATGTCACAGTGGTCCAGTTATTGAGAGCAGATCAAGTGAAGAAAATGAGCCTTTCACTAATCTAACAGAGGTCTTCTTTTTTCTTTTCTCCTCCAGATGACAGAGGAAAACCTTCACCCCCTCCACTATCAAAGACCCCTGAAGCTGCAAAGGGTGACCCCATCCCCACAGAAGCTGCCTACTCTGTCACGAACACTAAACCTACTTCACCCTCTCCCTTATCAGAAGCAGAGGACACCCCTCAAGACACTATTTCCACACTTGCACCCAGCGATCCTGTTGCAGATGTGATGGATGCTCCCCCACCTGTAAGGGAACCCACCCCGACCCCTCAACCAGCTCCTGAGGTGCCTGCTTACCCTGCACCCCTTCCTGACCCTGTCCCCTCCTCAGCTGCACAAGACAAACCTGACACAGAGGAGAAAGAGGAGGAGGAGGAAGAAGAAGCAGAAGAGGTAGCTGCTTCTTTGGACACACCTGTTGCAACCTCCTCCACCACCACCAACGGTGTAACAGAGGCGGAATCAGAGAAACTGTTGGTAATTTTGCCAACAAGTCAAATGGAAGCTCCTCTAGAATCACCCATCGCTCAGCCAGAGGAGCTCCGCCTCCCCAACGGCCTGCCGCTTCCAGCTCCTCAAGACCCTGAGGTGCCCGCCTTCAGCACAGCAGAGCGTGATGACAGCCCCATCGCTGAGCCCGACATCAACGAGCAGTGCGCCACACAGCCCCCTACAGACATTATCCAGGCAGCAACCGCACTAGATGTCCAAACCCCGCCTGCACCCGTTCAGGAGCCGGCACCTGCGCCCACTGTCCAGGAGACTGTGGCTGATCCCGTCGTCCCCACAGAACCTGCCCAGCCTGAGACCCAAGATCCAGTTCCTCCAGTTGCCCTGGAAGTCCAAGAAGAAACCCCAGTGGCCCAGTCCACTGTCACGGAAGAGAAGCCAACTCCTACAGAGACGGTTTCCAGCGTCCCCGACAGCACCCCAGGAACAGTGCCCACACCTCCCCCTCCAACAGCAGAGGAGAGGGACGACACTCCTCCCCCTGAGGCAGTCACCCCTGCCCTTGCAGAAACTACTATGCAACGTCAGTAATCACAGCGTGCCAAAACATCTCCTAGCTCAGATGTTTGTGTGATGTTGCAATGATGCTCGAATCGCTCTGAAAATTATGTTCATCTTCTCTCTGCAGCTGCCATGTCTGTGCCAAAGAAGAAGAGGAAGATGAAGGATCTGAACAAGAAGGAGGCTGTAGGAGACCTTTTGGATGCCTTTAAAGAGGTGTGTGTGTGTGTGTGTGTGTGTGTGTGTGTGTGTGTGTGTGCTTTTACAGCCTGTCATCATCATTATTTTACAGTCTGTTTAAAGTGAACTTTTGATTGATTGATTGTTTGATTGTGATGGAAGAAGAACATTAACTTTAGGATAACTTTAAAATCAAATGCAGATGGTGTTTTTCTTCTTTTTCCATAGAAACTCAAACAAGCTTTTGCATACTTTGAATCAAAATGTTTAACTACATATCAAACTAATCAATTAAAAACTTGCCTCTGATCAACACTTCATTAAAAAAAAGCACAGAAATGACACCGCAGTGAGAAAAATGACCATTGTAGGCACTGTCATGAGATCCCTCTTTCTCTCTTCCTCTATTTCTAAACCAGGAGCAGGTAGTGGCCCCTCCGGAGCCAGAGCCTGCCCCTACCCCTGCGCCAGAAACCCAGCCCCCTGCTGCCTCCCCTCCTGCCCCAGAGGAAGCAGACCTGACTTGGGAGGACAAGGAGGACAAGCTGGATGCCGAGAATATTCAGCCAGATCCTCACAAAGCAAGCGGCCCTGACAAGAAGTACCAGTACAAAGAGGGTGGGTCTCTGACCCTTGAAACTGTTCTGAGCTTTACACCAGCAATTCAGCACAACCAATCACCTCAGCGGTAGAGTTAACAATTCGTCAGAAGACGGTTTATGTGTACTTTGTGAAAACACAGGGAGTGGCACTGATCTGATTCTGTGGACATGAACATTTATGTGAAAAGGAAACTTTAGAGATAAGCCCAAAGATTTTCAAGTTCTAGGGGATTTGAGGTCATCACAGTTTACTGCAGCTTTAAGTCACAGTCACACATTAAACAGAACTTACCATGTTGAAGTATAATTGGTCATTTCCTTTAGACGAGACACAGACAGTTACCAAAAAGAAAAATGCAGTTTGCCCACCGATCTTTGATGATTAATTTGCTAACATATCTGCCACCTTGTGGACATTATGAAACATTACAACATTACATCAAACATTGGACTGTTCATGCTGTCTTTTCTTATCCGCTGCGCAGGTGTGTGAGAAACATCATGTCTGTGCCAGTTATGCCTCAGTTTCATTCTGAGTTTACACTGTGAGCTTAATAACTTCATTAAAAGACATCACTATCTTCTCTAGATCAATGGAAGCCGATCAACACAGAGGAGAAGAAGCAATACGACAGAGAGTTTCTCCTGGGCTTCCAGTTCATCTCTGCCAGCATGAACAAGCCTGAGGGTCTCCCAGCCATCAGTGATGTGGTCCTGGACAAGGTGCACACTCAGTTTTTGGTTTTATATGAACCCCGACTCTTTAAAGAAAGGATTGCTGAGTGAATGTAAAGGAAAACAGGGTTTAATGTTATTTTCAACAGTTTGATTGTCTTACTCTTTGTTTCTCAATGCTCCAAATGTTCTAAGCGGGTGAGACAGTTAAGCATCTGGACTCTTCTATTAAGGAGCTGGGCTGTTGTCATTTGTGAAGACTGTGGTTTGGTATCTTCTTGTTGCAATATGTAAGGCTCCTGAATGAAATTTCCTTTTTGTGTTATTTCCTTAAAAGGCTAACAAGACCCCTCTTCGCCAACTTGACCCCAGTCGTCTACCAGGAATGAACTGCGGTCCTGACTTCACACCATCCTTTGCCAACCTTGGTCGGCCTGGCATGGGAGGAGGAAGCAGAGGACCAGTAAGTGATGTTTTTTTGTTTTGTTGGAGGAACTCTGTGGTTCTGAACTGCTGAGCCTCGTTAGCGATCCATCTCTCCCCCTTTCTCCCTCAGCCTCCAGGACTGGGCATGGGAGTCGGAGGTCCACGTCGCTCTCAGCAAATGCAGAGGAAAGAGCCGAGGAAAATCATCACCAGCATGTCCCTCAGTGATGATGTGCAGCTGAACAAAGCAGAGAAGGCTTGGAAGCCTTCCACAAAGAAATCTGTTCGTGGCCGCGGACCAGAGGAGAGTGAGGAGAATGACCCAGAAAACATCAAGACCCAGGAGCTGTTTAAAAGGGTCCGCAGCATCCTCAACAAACTGACTCCCCAAAAGTTTCAACAGCTAATGAAACAGGTGACAGACCTGGCTATTGACACTGAGGAGAGATTAAAAGGAGTCATAGACCTCATCTTCGAAAAGGCCATATCTGAACCAGACTTTTCTGTGGCCTACGCCAACATGTGCCGCTGCCTTTCAGGGGTAAGTGACTCAGCACACAACAGGTTAATGTGTGTTCTTGAACGTTTAATCCATGGCTACAACCAAAACAAACACAAAGCAGGCATCATGTCATTCAAGCCTCTCCATATCTGCATCATGATGTCGTCCCGGCGAACCTCAGACCTGTTGAATTCACCATGTTCAGAAAAACAGCTGATGTATTCAGAACAGACACTGTATGATTGGCCCAATCAGAGAGCAGCTGTTTTGTGCTTTGGCATCGTAAAAGGTTTGATGTCTGTGCGTTTAGATTTTGAGACCAACTGGGGCTTTCGCAGCTAAAACAGGATCAGCTGTTTTTTCTGCTTTTCTACCATTTCAACGTTGAACCAAACTAAGAATTTCAAACTAAACCAGTGAAGCTGTAAAAGAAGAAAATTGTATGTTTTTCATTACAATAAGGCAGGGGGGCAGCCTTGGGTTGTGGTATTTTAGAGCTTTACCCTTTCATGCTGATGACTTCAGGCACAGTGAGGAGTTTTGAGCTGGTCGAGAAACAGACTGAAACTAACAACCAGCCTTAAACAGTTGTATTTTTACCAGAGCTGTTTGGTCCTTGGTGCATTTCCCTGCAAAGTCCGGTTTGTTAGGAGTGGTGTGAAAGCTCCGTTAAACTTTGATGCAGACAAAACAAGTGAATCTTTGTCCTCTCAAAAATGAGGGTCTTAAGTTTGCTTCGTGAATTCTGGTGAGGCTCATTTGAGGTGTAAAAGCAATGCAGACCAACAACCAAACAAGACAGAAGTGACATAACATGCAGTGCATCTGTGTACCACTGTCTCGGTGTAACCACGGCAACGTGTCACAGTGTCTGATGGAGGGATGGACATCTTAGATACTGTTCGTTTGTGGTATATAAGCCAGTGAAACAGGTTGGATTTCTGCAGTTGTCCAGACAGTTTGGTTTGTTGGTCGTGTGAAAGTAAACTTCATGATAGTGTATCAATGTTGCTGTTTCACCCCTGAATCGAAGCGACTCCTCTGAACTGCCATGTGTGAAGAGAGGATCAAGCCATAGATTTTAGCATTTAATGTCAGAAGACAACACAGTGAGGAGTTTGTCTGAAAACACAACTTTCACAAGCACAGGACATGACGTAAAAATAATCCCTTTGTCCACAGGGGGGCGCCAAAACAGACACTGACAAAAAAAGTCAGTGCTTTAGATAACACGCCTCTTGAATTGAATTCCTCTCTGAAAATGTCGAGGTCTTGGCCCGTTATATTGGACAATGCTGGGTTTGGTTGTTGAGTCTAAAATCAACCGTTTTCAAGTGTAGATAGACTTTTAAAGTTTATCACAAAATTAAAAAGTGGCATTCAGACATTGAAGAAGTGACGTCTGATAGCTCCAGAAATGATTGGTTATGGATTCGTTTCCTTACTAAAACAGAAACACAAAAGGCTGCTGTTTAAAATGAACTTACTGATTCAGAAAACACTTCATAACATTAGAGCTACAAGCAAAAACTGATGCTGCACTGTCTACTCATAAAAGGCTCCCCAAGTACATGCTGAAAGAGAGACAAAGGAACCACGTTAACGTCAAGAATAAATAATCCCTGGTTCGAAAGATCAGTAACTTTCAGCTTCGTGACTGGGAGACTCACAGAATATCAGAAACACTGCATCTTCATCACCTGGAGCCAAAATGAGTAAAATATTCAGAAAACAAAGATGTGTCATAGCTGCAACAAATACATGTACAGGTGTTGATATTGTTACTTGAGCTCAGTAGTTGAGCAGTATTTATTGTGTAATGAAGAAACACTTGGATTGTAGAAACATTTGAGCAGATTGCTTCAATTTTACATCCAAAAAAAACCTTCATAGATATTTGTACAAACATCTAACAATGGTCATCAGGTGTTATCTGGTGACTGTGCTGGTTTAGAAATGTTTCCACCAGTGAAGATGATGACCTTTGATGAGTGCACTGATCCAAAGATGGTATTGAGGAATAGACGAGCCGTCTCCTTGTCTTTCTTTCCTTCTGAGAAACAATGAATTTCTCTTTTCAGCTCAAAGTCCAAGCCACAGATAAGCCGGGAACCACTGTGAATTTCCGCAAGCTGCTACTAAATCGGTGCCAGAAAGAGTTTGAGAAGGACAAAGATGATGATGAGATCTTCGAGAAGAAGCAGAAAGAGCTGGAGGCTGCCACAGTGGTACGTTTGTGACAGGGTCTTGACTTGTGCATAAAGGAGCTGTTTAAGATTTTTAAGTCGTCCATACTTCAGGAGAAAGCTCTGAAAGATTTCCGGCTGATCAGGATCTCTTCAGGATATTAACGGTTATTTTCTTTCTCTCTGGCAGGAGGAGGAGAAGCAGCGGCTCATGGAGGAGCTACAGGATGCTAAAGACAAGGCCAGGAGGCGCTCCCTCGGCAATATCAAGTTTATCGGTGAGTTGTTCAAGCTCAAGATGCTCACAGAGGTCATCATGCATGATTGCATCGTCAAGCTGCTCAAAAACCACGACGAGGAGTCGCTGGAGTGCCTGTGTCGATTGTTGTCCACCATCGGGAAGGACCTAGACTTCGAAAAGGCCAAGGTACAGAACACGCCATCTACAAATGCATGCAGGGAAATGTGGTTTTGTGTTTTGACTCGAGTTTTAAAGAAAGACCTCTGCTAAAGTTTAGTAAAACTGTTGTGCTTCTCCTCAGCCTCGTATGGACCAGTACTTCAATCAGATGGAGAAGATAATAAAGGAGAGGAAGACCAGCTCCAGGATCCGATTCATGCTGCAGGATGTGCTGGACCTTAGACGGGTAATGGAAAAAAAAAAAAAAAAAAACATGTATTAAGTATCCTCATATGACTGATAATTAGAGAAACACAAAGCTGGAGATGTAAACAGTCAAAGAAAGCAGTTTGACGGAAAACAAACCAAAAACTTTTCTTGTGAGTGTCTGTGTTCGTGTCTAGACTGTCCACACGAATGTCCCGCCCCTTTTCTCATATTCCTGCGTCATTTCAGTGTGGACAGGAATCCACTCCAACCCACTCATTAGGCTTTGATTCCTCATGCCAAACCTGTAGTTGTTGCATGATGTTAGAGACCATGTGTGGTGTGTCTTACATCCACAGCCCCAGAGACGTCCACACTGGTCCTTCAGCTTTGGTCTAGTGTGAGTCTCGTTCATGGGCTAAGAAAGAAAGGTCTTCCTCAGCTCTTTAATGCAGCACAGTTCCTAAACACAGAGCTGCTCTGTGCCATAAGCTGAGACATGACATTATAGTAGCAGCAGCAGCAGCAGCAGCAGCAGCAGTAGTGTCCTCATTCACCTCTGCTAAAGCTGGATGTCTTCAGACAGTCTGAGTGTGTCAGGGCTTTTCTAGGTTAAGTTGTGTTTCAGAGTCATTTCATTCAAGTGTCGTCGCGCTGAAGGAATGCTGCAGTCCTGTAGTTATGCTCCCAGTCCCGCCCACACACTGTTACAAAACCTGCTGTCTTCAGTGTTTTTACAAGCCAAAAATCAGCTGCTCCAAGTCAGCACAGTGGCCCAATTTAACAGTGAGACACACACTTAGTTTCTTTTGTGGGAAAAGAGGGGAGCACAGCGTCTCAAGGATGTGGTCCTCTTCTAACTTGATTTTTGAGTTAAACACATCCAACATGTACTTAGGCTTTTGTGATTGATCTTTGAGATCTATAACTTTAATGTTTAAATGTAGATTTGTGTGGTGGAAATTCATGTTATGACCTCTTTTTTTTTTTCCTTTTTTTTTGACAAATTTCTTAATGAATCCAAATTATAACCCAAAAAAACAAACAAACCAAGACTAAGATTTGACCTCTAATGAAATATGTAGTTGTCAATTACCTGTGCTGTACTCATAATATAACCCCCCTTACCTCAATGCAGAATAACTGGGTCCCCCGGCGAGGCGACCAGGGCCCCAAAACCATCGACCAGATCCACAAAGAGGCAGAGCTGGAGGAGCACAGGGAGCAGATGAAGGTGCAGCAAGCCCTCGTCTCCAAGAAGGAGACAGGCGGCGGCCCCGGTGGCAGGATAGGTGGAGGAGGCCCTGGGGGTCGTGGGGGCCCCCATACTCAAGGCCGCGGTGCTCCATCCCAGGATGAAGGCTGGAACACAGTGCCCATCTCCAAAAACCGACCTATCGACACATCTCGCCTTAGCAAATTCACCAAGGTAGGAGAGGAAACCGGTTTTTCACCTTACTTAGTTTTTTTGACATGTCCCAGCTGGAGTTTGACTGATTACTGAGAGTAAACAGCAGGTTTTAACCAGCTCTCTCCTCTCTTAGACTCCTGTTCTTGACCTCAACAATCAGTTACTGGCCCCTGGAGGTAAAGGCACATGGGGCAGCTGGGGTAAGGGCAGCAGCGGTGGGACAAGCACCAAGCCTGCAGAATCTGGTAGGTTCCCCCCCGACAAACGAATAACTATGACCTTAATTCCAAAACAGCTTAGACGCTCAAGAAAATGTGGATTAAAAAAAAAAAAAAAGTTTGCAAACAAGTTAAAAAAGATGAATCTTGACATGTTCGATGTGTGTGTTTTATCCCGCTGCAGGGCCAGAGTCAGGCAGCCGTCCAGCCACCAGCACTCTGAACAGATTCTCCGCCTTACAGCAGCCTTCATCATCCTCATCAGTGGAATCAGACAGACGAGTTCCTCAGAGGTTAGCAGTACCAAAACTGTCAAAGCCAATTTTAGATAATTCCGTGCTTTCAGAGAGAATGTTTCAGACTGAGTCTATCAGCTGACTTCCTCTGCCTCCGCTCCTCCCTCTGTGCTCTTACAGGAACAGCTCCAGTCGAGAGCGCGGCGATAACTTCGACCGCTCGAATCGGGGCGGCGACAGGTATGACAGACGGGATGACCGACGTGACGATCGCGGCGATCGGAACCGGCTGCAGGTCACCAAACGCAGCTTCAGCCGGGAGAATGAAGGGCGGAGTCGAGAGAGAGAGCAGCGCGGGTCGGCCGATCCTGTCCGTAGGGTAGCGAGCATGACGGACGACAGAGACAGAGGCAGCAGAGAGAGAGCCAGAAGCAAAGACAACGGTAGGCGATTATATACATGTTAAACCATGCAAAGAACACAATTTCTGAAAGTCCAAGTGACATCTTCAAATCAATTATTGATTTCAAACCAAGAAAAGGACATTCCAGAGGAAAAAACAGCATGGGTCCTTTTTTCTTTTTTGGCCCTCTATGAACTTTGAGCTCAGACAAGATCCACCAAAATGATGTACAAAATTACAAGAGTTTTATTTCAGAAAAAGTTGGTATAAACTTGAGTTCCTATGATTGAGTTTCATGTTATTTCTGTTTTACATGAAAGCAGTGAAGCGGGAAACAGCTGCCACCCCTCCACCACCCCAGACCCCCACCAAGCCTGCCTTGACCGAGGAGGAGCTGAACAAGAAGTCTACAGCAATCATCGAGGAGTACCTTCACATCAATGACATGAAGGTACGTGATTATGAGCTTGTAAATGTTGCCGTTTCTGTGTCCAAAGGATCTTTGGTTCAGCCCTGATGAGTATTCTGTCAGACTCAGAAACATCTTTACACTCTTTCTGCCCAACAGGAAGCTCTGCAATGTGTGCAGGAGATGAATAGCACTCAGCTGCTGTTTGTGTTTGTACGAAACGGGCTGGAGTCCACGCTGGAGCGCAGCACCATCGCCAGAGAGCACATGGGCTTGCTCCTGCACCAGCTCATCAAAGCCAGCATCCTCCCAACACAGCAGTACTACAAAGGGTCAGTATGACACATCAATCTACCCTAACAAGGTCAGTAGGACAAGTCTGTGCATGTATGAATACAGCATGAGAGAGCTAACAAGAAAACGAACAAGACTACCAAGAATAGAATATACATTCAAGAAGCTATGACTGTCTCCACACAAGTGCAAGTAAAATCATTCTTGTGAATGAATTACACGTTAAGTCAATGCAAAGATATGGTTAGACGCTCCTACTACTCTAGTGGCGCAAATGACGCAAATTCGACAGGAGCTGAAAATGTCTCAACTTGAGCAGATATTCGTGTCACAATAGGGTTGCCGGGTGATGTATGAAAACGGACGGTTGTTCACTGGTATCTAAAATGAAGGAACAAACTGATCGTGTTGGTGTGTGGGTGCCCCGAATTATATGATGCGTTTTCTTTCAATTATCGAAACCGGAATGAAAAGGAGCTCGTCTGGAGGCAAATGAGTGAGGAGGTCGGATTACCTGGTAATCCTGTGAGTGCATATGTGTGCCTGTGGTTATGGAGTCAGTTGGAAAGTTGCAGCAGCCTTGGCAGTAAAAGCGGCGCTTTATGTCAGGGTGTCTCTCCTCCCCACAACAAAAAAATAGTAGCAATCTTCACGATGCGGTTTATTTCTACCATGCTTGGATTTCTTGTATCCATGGTACCAGTATCCAAGGAACGATGAAATGAAGCGAGTAAATACTATTCATCCACGCGTCTAGATTTGTGCGACTTCAGCGAGTAGATGTTTTTACTCGTGCTTGGTGTTAGCGCCCCATAAAGATGGACTGAACTCCTCAATGAGATGAAAAATGGCAGTTTCAGCCTTAAATGAACACAGTTTGTGACTGCAGGGTTTTTAATTAACAGACACCCATGGGAGCACTGCTGCTCTTTAGTACCAAAAGAATGTCTGAAAAGTAACACTTCTCAGCAGGCAGTACAATGACAAAGTAGAAAAACGCTTTGTGAGCCAATTTCTGTTTATTTGGATCATTTTGGTGGCAGTTTTCGCTGATTCACCATCTGTTGAGAGTTTGAACCCCATTCATCCTCCTTAAATCCCCAAAACTTCCTAAAATATGTGCTGTGTGTGTGTGTGTGTGTGTGTCTTTAGGCTTCAGGAAATCCTGGAGGTGGCTGAAGACATGGCCATAGACATCCCCCACATCTGGCTGTACCTGGCAGAGCTGATCACTCCCATGCTCCACGAGGGAGGCATCCCCATGGGAGAGCTCTTTAGGTACGTCCCACTCATTTCTCAGACCATCACTATGTTGATCATGTGGGCTGTGTTGGATTCATAGCTGGATTTTTAACTGTTTTTTTTTTTTTTGGTCTTCAGGGAGATTTCAAAGCCTTTGATCCCTCTGGGCCAGGCTGGTGTCCTGCTGGTCCACATCCTGACTTTACTCTGCAAAGGAATGGTGAGATCAAAACAACAATGGTGCCTCATTTCATGTTTTCTTGTACAGAGAAAATTTGTTTGTTACTGGTTTGTAATATTTTGGAAACAGGAAGACTTTTGGCTCTCATATTGGACCAAGCACAGTCTTTACATTTTTGAAAATTAATCTTGAATTGATCTTTTTTCACATCAGAGCCATAAAAAAGCAGGCACTATGTGGAGGGAAGCTGGCCTCCGGTGGAAAGACTTCCTCCCCGAGGATGTCGACGTCAACAAGTTTGTGACAGAGAAGGTGAGAGGTCACACAGTTTTACCAGTAGAGTGGAGGGGGGCTGCAAGATTAAAGCTGAAGTCCTACAGAGCTGCATAAAAACTGCACATTCATTGCAGCAGATTTAGTGAGAGGATAGACAATTCAGCCTTCTCGGTAAATCTCCACTGTGTCTCACACACTCTGTGACTTATATTACATATTTTACGGTGAATTTCAGTCATAGTTCAGCAGGTCTAGTTAGAGGTAACACTATGAGGCAAAAAGCTGATCATGTTTCTCTGAACCAGGATATGGAGTTCACTCTGGGCGATGAGTCTGAGAAGAGTAAAAAGAAGGAGATGAGCTCTGCAGAGCTGACCAAACAGCTGGACAGACTGATCCAGGACCAGGCTGACAACCAGAGGGTCTTTGACTGGGTTGAGGTGCTGTTGCACATGTTATATATGTTGTATTTTGATACTTTAGATCTTGTTTTTGTTTCAGTTTCTGTTCTCTACATGAATAAGGCTTCAGTATTGTTGTTTTCTGGGTGTAGGCTAACCTGGACGAGCAGCAGATCTCCTCCAACACCTTCGTCAGAGCTTTGATGACCTCCATCTGCCAGTCAGCAGTTATCTGTGAGTCCACAAAGACCCTCTGTTGTCCCCATCAGAGCCGACCTGTGGCGGACTGTGGGACAGTGTTGACAAAGACATGGAGTCGGTTGAATGTCATTGAGTCAGCGTGGCTTTGTGGTCGAGTTTGACGAAGTTTTCAAAATTCTTGACCTACAGGTGAGAACCCCTACAAGGTGGACGGAGAGCAGATCAAACAGAGGGCCAAGCTGCTGCAGAAATACCTGAAGGATGAACAGAAGGAGCTGCAGGCTCTGTACGCCCTGCAGGCCCTGATGGTGCAGATGGAGCAACCTGCCAGTGAGTAGCTAATCCCAAACTTGTGTTTTCAAGTTTGCATCAACTTTTACTGAATGAGAATATCTCTGTGCATCATTTTTATTCTTCTTGAAAGGTAATGTGTGCCCATTTTCTCCTCCTGTAAGGCTTTTTATGAAACATTGGCTTTAGTTTCAGTTAAAATGATAATAAAAACTAATCCAGGACTCTCCTTTGTCTCTGTCTCCCTCCTTCAGATCTGCTGCGGATGTTCTTCGACACCCTCTACGATGAGGATGTGATCAAAGAGGAGGCCTTCTACAAGTGGGAGTCTAGCAAAGACCCCGCCGAGCAGCAGGGCAAGGGCGTGGCCCTCAAGTCCGTCACCGCCTTCTTCACTTGGCTCCGAGAAGCTGAGGACGAGTCTGACAACAGCTAGGACCTGCTGGGACACGCTGTGGGAGTTAGAGAAGGGTCCTTGGAGCAGGTGTGAATGTTTAGCGGACGATTCAGAGGACTCTGAATAAAAAAGAAAAAACCTTCTGCATAAACAGAAAAAGCAAGAAAAAAATTCTTCAACTGGGAGAGATTGTATTATGGATCGAACGTTCGATCGTGTTATTTTTTTTTTTTCTTTTTTTTGGGTTCCTTGTTTTTTCCTTGTGCAACTGAATGTCATTTTTGAAATGAATGAATAACAAGATTAATAGAGAGATTAGATTTGAGAGAGAATGCTGAGCAGCGTTGCAAGCCGCGGAGATAATGTTGTTTCCTTCAGTATTTTTTTGAGATTTATCTCCTGTTTTTTTTTTTCAAATGGCTGTTCCTCGCCACGGCAACACTATCCAAGACACTTTGCTTAACGACAGATATTAAGAAAACATCAACTTAAAAAGGCTGTTCACATTTATATTTTTGATGACTTCATCCTTTATTGTGTGGATGTGACACAGAAACATTGTCATGCCTCATGTACGGTGTTTGATCTACATGATGCGCTTCTGTAGACAGTTAGCTTTTGGTTCTTCTTCTTCTTCTTTCCAGTGTTGGATGATTGGAGTGAGTTTTTATATTAAAAAAAGAAAACTACAAAGAAAAGTGATGAGTGCTGTCTAACGGACATTTCAGACAGGAGTTTAAGGAACGGTTGTTGGACTCCCTGAGGATCATACACATCCTTAACTTGGATGCTGTCGCTGGGGAGTGGGGCGACAAACATTGACCATTTTGCTGCTTCAGGATGACGATGCTTCCCTGACGCCCCTGAACCCCCAAACCCCAACCCCCTGGACACCCCCTCCCTTGTGTCTGTTTCACTCTTTTCCTGCGCTTTAGAGGACAAACTATGGACAAATGGAGAGTGAGAGTAAGGAGTCACGGCTGCACCCTCCTACAGAGCCTGTCATCAGATTAAAAAGAGGAAATATCACAATGAAAACTTGAAAAAATCTACATAAAAAAATCTACTTCAAGGAAGAAGGACTCTAAAAAAGTTCACAGTTCGAATCCTGAGGCCTTTCCTGCTTTCATGAGTGGAAATGCATTTCAGGAGAGTTCTGTAAATATATGATGGATAAACTTTTTTTTTTTTCTTTTTTTTTTTTTTCAAAGAAGAAATGCTCTTTTCCCTGTATTTATATTTTTCTCTCCTCAGCTGGCAGAAGGTGCTTGTAATTATCCAACCCGAGTCATTGGTTACGGTTTAATTGAAAATTTGTAAATACTTTTTTGCTTTACTTTATTAAAAAAGATATTTAATTAAAGAAAATTAATGCCTCTTTTCACATCCAAAACTGGAAGAGATAATAAAGATTGTTGCCAATAAAAGAAAAACTCCCATACTCATGCTTTTGTAGAGACTGTTTGGATGGAGGCTGGTTTCCCTGTTGATGTAGAGCTGGCCTCTCTGATTTTAATTACTGCCACACCGCAGAGCTGATCACATTTAATGTAGACCAGCTCTGGGTTGAATACTGCGGCTTTGTTTTTTGGTTTGTTTTGTGTTCCAGTTTATACACTGCTCAAAGAAAATAAAGGGAACACTTAAATCACATCCCAGAACTCAGCAAGTGAAATATTTCAGTCGAAAATCTAGGCAACCACAATAATTTACCCACCGAGGACTAAATTCAGAACCTCCTGCTTAGAAAAGTTGAAGAAAATAGTTCCAAAGTACTAAGTCTTAGTAGTGATGCAACAGCAAAACGTTTGGGACGGTTTTGGGTGCTGTCTTTGAGTCGGTGCCACACTAAGGTAGTAACCTCACTGCCTCAATTTTGATTTTGATTTGATATTTTCTCTGACTTGAGTTTAGGTTGCATTATTCTCTGCATTCTTTGACGATGCTTTTATTTGAAGTGTACTACTTCCCGTAGATCATAAATTAGGGAATCATGTAATCACTGTTTCAAGAGATGTGGCAACCAGTGTGAAGGACTTCTAGACTGTGTATACTATATACAGTCTACGTAAGGACCTCTGCTGTGAGGTTAGGCTCAACTTTATACTCATTTTTCGTAATATCAATAATATATCTATTCAGAAATGGTGGTTATCGTCAAAATTGCTGAATTGCAACAACCTTCGTCCACACATTAGATAAATGACAGCATATAGCTCAGTGGTGACGATATCGGTTTTATATCTTCACTATTATTAAATTATATAATTATAGTGTACTATGTCTGCAGCTACAGAGAAACTCACCTCTTCCTCTTCTTGCAGACTGCATGCATGCATGTCAGTGAGTTACCATAGTAACGGGAAAGCTGTCTCTTTAAAGCTTACTTTCAACTTTTGATTTTGCTGCAGCTCACAAAGTCTTGGAGTTAGATCTCATTGGCTGCTTTGCAAACTTATTCTAGTAATTTGATACAAATTAAACCACATAAAGTAAATGTTGAGTTGGTAAAAAATACAGAAAGGCGACATGAATCAAACTATACTGAAATTGTGCTTGAAAATCTTCGTGATTCAGCGAGCCTTCAGCTATGGTTTCTGTGTTGTTTCGAACATGCATCAGCTCGCTGGCTTCTACGATGGGCCCATGGTTGTTCCAGGGCAAATGAGACCCTGCAGACCAGAGCTGTTTATTTGGGACCGTGAATGCAGGAAGAGTTAAATAACTTGCAGACTGGGCTGCCGCAGTCTGGAGATGAAGATGACGAAGCATCCGTCTGGTTTCTTGAGGGATTGCAGCCAGCAGACGGGGCTCCTCTGTGCTGGACTTCTCGGGGAACTCCAGAAAATAAAACTTGGCCCCCTTCTCGTCTTCACTGTGAGCTTATGCAAGCAGTTTGCTGAGTCTAACACAGACCAATAGCTAATAAGCACAACAGTGATTATCCAGAGTTCTTATTTGCATTTCATTTTTTATTCTTTAAACGATTCAACAATCTCTAAAGTTGTGCTCGCTCTTGTACATTGATGTTTTATATATTTCCTAGAAAGTAGTTTTAAATAGCTTTGAAGGTGTTAAATCTTGAGCATTAGAGTATCCAAAACTTGATTATGTCAGCCAGGACATTTGCAACATTGTGCGGGTCTGCAGCAGTGCTGTGACAGAGCTCTACTTTCTCTCCTGCAAACACAAAAGCCTGACATGTGATTGTTTGTACCAAAATCCATACCTTCAAGACGAGTATCTACATATAGCTGTCCTCATCTTTGAGAAAACTTCGTCATTGATCATCTCCACTCACTCTACTCTCATGTTCTTGACTATTCTGTGCTACCAGGGGCCTCTACAGCTCTTTATTTGCTCAGCTTTCCCAGAAGTCCACATTGTACAGACATATCCCCACAGGGAGGGAAGGGGGGCTTCTGGTTCACCACTCAGCCTCCTACACCCACCACAAATAGAACATGTGGTTGTTCAGGAACCTCTAAATGTGTCCAAAAGTGTGAGTGTGCTCTGCAAACTTTGCTCTACAAATACTGAAACCCCCCCAGCTCCTCCATGTTTCTACATTTCACACAGCGCTCAATTCCACAGCCCACATACTTCAGGAGGAACCAAACAGCCAAACTCAGGTGTTCAGCTGCAGTTCATACAGCAGAGCTACAGCTGAACCCGTGTTGGTTGTGATTCAACCGGAGCGCAACCTCACACACACACAGAGTCAGGCCACCATTTAGGACCACTCTTATCAGCTTATCTCACCTGTTACGAGGCCCTGCTCTCTCCTGCTGACACGCTCAGCCTCGGGGAGATCACCTTATCTTTAACCTGCGCTCTCTCAGCTGCAGTATCAGACAGCAAGATGACATTTTCACACTGTTGCATCACGGGCAGACCTCTCATACCCCTCCATGTAATCCCTCCAAAGGGTGTTTGCACTAACCTGGCTGGGCCATCCAGTTGCGTGAATCACTTGCCGTTCCTTCCCCTATTGTGGGAAAGAACGGCAAGTGATTCACGCAACTGGATGGCCCAGCCAGGCTATGTTTGCACAAGGGGAATGTGAATAGGTAAGCAGCTCGACAGGTGGGCTAAAAAAACCCAGAGAGAGAAATTTTTGGAACTTTGGATCTGCATGTTTTTATAATCCCGGGGGGGCTTGTATAAGGACCTTTCCCCCAAAAAAGATAAAACAATAAGAAGCAAAAGGAACACCAAAGGACTTAGACTCATGTCCACATGAGATGATCCTCAGAGAGATAACTTAAAAATGACAAACATGTAAATCCTCTCCTTAAACCTTTCATCCATATATTCAAAAACTACTTATTTCAGTTATTTTCTGTATATTTACAAAATAAAAATAAAATAATCTATAAATATTAAAACATGACTGAACCTGTCTTTCGGTTGTCTGGTCTTTTCAGTTGTTTGGACATTTCTTGAAACCTCTGATCCTTTTTTTCTAAACAAAAATGTTTGCAAAGCGTGACAGGTGCATAAAAGAGAGGATGAAAAGACATGAAAATACTGCTGCACACTTCCATCTCTGTTTGCAACTCCATCATTTCTGGATTGCTTCATACCCGCACAGAGCAGAGACCAGACCTTCATCATTTTGATTAATCATTGAGATAAATGGCATGCCCACTTTCAATAGCAGAGTATCAGATGCTTGCAGTTATCTCTCATTGTGACGTTACACACACAGTGCTCTGCAAAGATGATAAACACAGAGACAGAGTCAAACTATTATCCTGATCGTCCTTGTCCAACACCTTTTGTACAATCTCTTCCTCCTCTGTCTCTCAGATTGTCTCCATCCGTCTTTATAAATCAACTTCTGGCCCACCTTGCAGTCTGGACTGGATTTTATTGGTGTCATTGTGTCATCAGCAAAAACAGTTTTCAGTTTTGAGTTGTAGCATGTAACCTGTGACACCTGAATGTGTTTAGATGTTTTTTCCAAAAGAATTAGCAGTTCAATAGATGAGTTCACACCAAAGACTATTTGGTTCAGAGGATGGGATGTATGGTATAAAAAGTATGCAGTATTCCAGTATTCAAAAATATGTTAGTTCAAATTAAAAATCTGTCTCCAGTTCCTGAAGTTCCAGGAAACATGCACATATTTACTATTTATTTTTTTGCTAAATTGAGCTGCAGTACTTACAAACATGTCCACTAGAGGGAGCTGTTACACTGTCCAAGCAACAGACATTGAATAGCAACAAGTCTTTATAACATCCAGGACATTTCCTCTAAAATAACCTCCAAATGCCAGAAAATAAATCGAAATCTGTTTTCGGGTTAAACATTCATTTGTTGCGGGATCTAAGTGCTTTAAAAATTACTTAATCAACTTGTGTGCAAACAAGTGAGAAGAACTTCCTTTCTCTGATCACTTTCAGTGGATAAAATGAAAATAAAGCAGATCTGAACATTAGATCCTGTGTCACATGACCAAAGAACTGTTATAGTACCATGAGATGAAGTCATTCAGTGCTTTGGTGAAATACTTTGAGGTTAAAGTGTTTCATCTTTATGTGCTCACTGAAAGTTTCTGTTTCATATGGGCTTTAATTAATGTTTATAATCCTATGTGTACTCGCCATTCCTCTTCACCTGACCACCAGGTGTCATCAGTGTCTGTGCCATCTCTGTATTTCTGTCAGCAGATTCTCAGTTATCTCTTTATTTTGTACAAATACGGACATAGTCTCAGATCAGCCCCTGATAAAAGAAGTGAGTTGTTCACATGCACATTTATTCTGCAGAAACAGGACCTCAGTGTGGGAGTCATTGGGGAGTTGTTAACTTTTGCAGCCAGCCTCAAGAAGAAGCTCAGGGATCTGCAGTTTTAACTATTAACGCTGAATATGAAGATCTATCTTAATTTTCATGCAGATGAAACATCTAGTTTGAGCAGTTCTGAATTCAGGCTGGATTTTCCTGCTTCTCTTCGTCCGTGTTTTCCTTCCTCTCCTCCTCTTCCTCTCTCAGGAATTGCTTGAGAGGTCAGAGATAGATCTAAGCAGCTGACCTCTCTCTGCCCTGACCTCGGCATCATTGTCAGCAGATCTGAAACACACACACGCACACTCACACTCATGCACCCACACAAATACACTCTCTCTACTCTCTGCACCTCACAGGAGGAGTAATGTGGGAGGCTCAAATGCTTGTTCTCTCGTATGAATACAGGTAGGATCTACATTATTTGGACATTTCTCTCTTTAAAATTCCACATCCATCCTAAACACGATGCAGACAGTGAAACTGTTGTTTTGATATTAAGTATTAAAAACATTTTTCATGTTTGAGCCTTCCTACTTCAAGCTGCTGCATCTAACTGAATGTTTTAAATCCCACTAACTTTGATCTCAAACACAATTTAAAAACAATGTAAAGCAATAAATTAAATCTCCATTATAATTATGCCTTCTTTTTATTACTAAATACAGTATTACTTACTTACCAGATGATATCCACACAGAGTCTTGCACAGTGTTCACTCAGTTGTCGCCCTTTTTGTTGCAATTCTGTGATACTGGTCTGTCAGCTTTTGTGATGCAGTGTTGCTGATATCAGTCTGTCTGGCTGTGTAGAGTTGAGAATTTCTCAGCTCTACACAGTGACCTGGATGAATGAGAATCTACATGGACGTGCATTTGTTTGGTTATTTTCCATCGTAGTGACAGCAAGAGCAAGGAGATGCAACCATTGCTGAGCTGCAAAATAAAATAGCACAGAATTTCAAAAACAAACAAACTACCAAAAAACATGTGGATTATAATTGCAGCAGTATTAAGCTGTAACATGAGTTTTCTTGCTATATTTCAGTGTTTTTGATTGTTACTTAACATAAATGTGTCCTTATTGCATCTTAACACTTCAAGCTCAGAATATTAGCATGAACTTAAAGGACTAAAACCAGACATTATTGAATTGAATTGAATTAGATTTATTTATTTAAAACAGGGACAATGCACAAAAAACATTAATATTGTATGACAAGAAGAGATGTTCTGAGCCAGATTATGGCAACAATTGCTAATTTCCACCTGTAGTCCTTAGGCAGGTAAAGTGAAAGCACATCCACCCATCCATTTTCTAACGCTTATTCCCATTCCCGGGGTCGTGAGGGGGCTGAAGCCTATCCCAGCCTCTTTGGGCGAAGGCAAGGGACACCCTGGACAAGTTGCCAGTTCATCGCAGGGCTGACATATAGAGACGGACAACCATCCACACACACATTCACACCTACGGGCAATTTGAAAATGGCCAATAAACCTAACCCCACTTCTGCATGTTTTTAGGATGTGGGAGGAAACCGGAGTACCTGAAGTAAAACCCCGCAGACACAGGGAGAACATGCAAACTCCACAGAGAAACACCTTGACATACAAATTGAAATATGAGATAAAAATGACATGATGCCCATAATATTAAAAAAAAAAAAAAACAGAATCCACTAGTTAAAGCAGGGAACAAGACCGCCAAATCATGAAGTGCACAATAGGGATCAGCAACACATACTCTCTCTTACTCCCATCATAGATTCAAACAAGCATATACACAGATAACAGTCCAACTATCCTTAACCTCCTTTTAACATCTTTAAGTCAAAAAAAGACGATATGATTTGTGGAAACAGAAACGATATTAAAAGGATATTCAGTTGTGCATGTATGTGTTTGCACAAACACTTCATACCCCCCACCCCAGTCAGAAAAGTCTCGACACACCCCTGCAGGTGTCCTCAACAGATTATTTATTATAATATTTAATATTATTATAATAATATTTTATTTTAAGCTTCATGTGTAGCTCTTTCTAAAATCTCGTCTCCCACCTCCTCTCTCGGTTAACACAGATTAAATAAAAAAGTGTGTCATCTTCAGCTCATTAATGCTGTTCATGAATGTTGTATAAGAACAAATTACTACAGTCCTTGTCTTCCATGGCCGATCCACATATGCAAAGCTAATCAGTGAACTTACTGGGAACATTGGGTGATCAAATTGCCCCTGATAGATGTCCTGTTATCAGTGTGACACATGGCACCCACTGCATATCCCTGCATGGTTTACTCCTCAGTCTGTCATCGTGATGGAGAAATCTTGGACAGGCAATCAGAGGAAGCATGATATAAATATTCTTATCTTTGTAATGTATTCATTGGAAAATATGATGGCTCAGTGTTTGTGTCATTCAGCTCAGTCCCAGTGGACTCTGTCTGTCTGTCTCACTTACATAACTGTGTCCCCCTGCGCTGCATTATCTGTCCATTTATGATTAGATCTCTCCCTCACACACACACACACACACACACACACACACACACACACACACACATACACACACGCGATAACACACATCCCGTAGCTGTTAGGAGCACTTGCTGCCATCCTCTTGATCTTTATCACAGCATCATAAATAATGCCTTTAATAAACTCTGTCATCAAAAGCTGTAAATACAGTCAATAATTAATCTCTCAGAATGAAAACGTCCATCCAAGACTCTTTACTGGATCTATCTGTGTCATTGAAGGAACCTTAACTCTACTTTTAGTGCTTCATCTTTAAGCTATATTTGCTTTTTTAACCTCTTTTTAATCTGATTTTTGTCTTCAACCCAACCAGAACTCATTTTCCTCAAGCTCAAGTCATTTTCCAAAGGCCCGTGGGTCATAATGTATTTATGACATGCAGTTAAAGATAATTGGCAGCCGCTGTGATTGGAGATCAGCATTATTCAGCTGAAGAGGTGAGCTTAAGAAAGGTTAGAGGAGCGTTACTTCTTCTGAGTGCAGCCATGGAGGTGAGAAAAGCGGCTTTGTCGGCTCTCCTTCTGCTGGTGGCATTGGGATCATGTGGTGCCAAAGGTAAGAAACAGAAAGACACCTTTAAGTTTGGTTTAATTGGACACTTACTGGAGGTTTCTTTTAAAGTTACACTGAAACTTGGACCTCAACATCTTTTAATCTTATCATGCCAGCTGCTCTTGAAGCCCCTTCAGCTCAGGTCTTTAGTTAAAGCTTAATTTTGAAGTAGAGCCATTGTCCTCCCTTTTCTTTGAACTGTTTTACTTCAACTTTTGAGATGACATGCCATAAGTTCTGCCAGTGATACAAGCTGGTATACCGTCTTTGTTCTTCAAAAGTGAAGACTCTTTGCTCTGTCTCTTTACAATCAAATTGTAATGAAATTCAAATAATTTTTGACAGAAACACAAACATTATGTCATTTTTCGCACGTTATTTTATGTTAAGCTTATTTTGAAAAGGCACAAAAATCCACTTCATAACAGGTTTCAATCAGGACAGTTAATTCATTTTATGCAATGGTCATTTTTAACTGTATGGCTTTGTTATGAATTCTCCCTGCCCTTGCTAAAGCCATAGGCGGGGGGAATTTACCCCCCGAGTTCAGTCAGAATCACTTTTGAGAGTCAATAATTTGCGTCTAATAAGTTGTATTATGCATGCATGAAAAGCCAAGGCAGGGAGAGAAGCAGCAAAGATGGTAAAATCAGACACAGTATGAAAAGGGGGAGCTGGAGTGGAGACTGGCTGCAGAGGGAACAGGAAGGTTAGGTGGATTTTTAACCTTTGGCCCATAAGAGGCTGAACCAAAGACCTGCATTGAACCTGCAGCTTGATGTGATTTTTGCAGCCTTTTCATCTAAATCACATGCACATTTGTTTCAGAAAGTAAACCCTTTCTTAACTTTGCCTAACACTCAAATCAGCCCAGTACAGAGAGCTGAAAGTGTTGGGTTGATGTTTGCTTCCTGCCTTTTTTACCCTGAAGTCAGACCTCTTCAATTTTCTGTGTTATGTGTTCAAACATCATCACTCACAGCTTCCCCTCTCCCTCGCTTTCTTCTGTTTTTGCCCTCATTTCAGACTCATCTTTCCTCTTTAATAATTCCATCTTTCCTTTTCAACCTTAGCCATAATTGTTGTTCACTTTTCTTTCATTTCGCTCCCAAACTTTTCAAACCGGCACTCTCAGTTCTTGCAAAGTTATCACAGTTATGCAACTGTCTGCTGTCAGTATTAACAGCTTGATAGGGGACTCAAACTACCTGTTACGGCACAGAGAGGCCATCTGCAGCAGATTACAGAGCATGTGAATGAGGTGTGGCAGCTACAAACAAACATTCACTCACAAAAATACACATTTGAGTCCCACAGGACCTTCTGCATATGTCAAGATCTGAGGGATGCACAGATGATATATTTCTCTTTTAGACGTTTCTTCAAAGAAAAGAAGAACATACTCTGGGATACATGAAGCACTTACAGCATGAGTTGTGCTTTAATCTGCAAAGTCTACATATTCTATTCAAGTATTATTTTATTGATTTGACAAAACAACAGGCCAAAAAAACAAAAAAACTCTGCCTTTATTTCATTATTCCTCCAGCAAAACCACTCTGATTTAGGGATGAAACAAATATTATATGACAGATTAATTGATTCAAACTTTTATTGAAGTCCGTACTGGACAACATATGGTGTTTCATGCACTGTGTACAGAAAAAGGCAATAAAACAACTAATAGACTTGAGTTCTGAACAGTCATGCCTAATAACCTCTATTTGCCAGCAGTAAAAGAATAGCAGTAACACAACAGATAGAATCTAAATGATCAAAGTTTTGATTTAACTCATGCAATCATGCAATGAGGGATGGTGTGTCTGTGCCAACCTGCTGCAAAGAGATGGAGAAACCCACATTAATAAACCTTTACCAGTGTTTCTAAACATGTTGGACTGTGGAGCTGTCTGAACATTTCACTTTATGGGCTCTATTTTCGTGCCCGCTGGCGGCATGGTGGAGGGTGGCAAACCCCGCGCAGTGGTATTTTCATCTGGCAGAGCCCGGTGCACAGCCAGTTTGGTATTTTCATAGACTGAGGCGCACCAAGGTCCGCCAAGCTGGGCGTGGTGGCGTGGCAGGGGGAGGTGTCGACAGAATCAGCTGGCGCAGTGACATTTTCGTGCTCACCGGTGGCGTATAAAGTGGTCAGCTTTCAGCGCAGGCGGAGCGCAGCTGGTCTAGTGGTATTTTGGTAGACTGGCGGCATATCGGCATACGTCACCGATGCCTCATCGGCAGGTTTCCACAGTGTCAGGCACATTTCAATGCAATAAATAATCATCAACAACTAATAATCTGAGTCAGCACATACATTTAGATCTATATAGATATATTCTGATCTATAACTGATCTGATGAGCGCGTTTGGCACACGTTTGGACACACAACCTGACCAAATCAACACAGCTGAAACCGCATCAAATTAAATTAAATATCTAGTTAATAGACACACATGATGAAGTTAACAAGATATGTAACTCGTCTCCCTCCTTTTCTTTCTTCTTCCTTCTCTTATTTCTCAAGCAGCTCGACCTGGACATGTCTCTGTGTCCTCTCTCCGTCCCGCTGCAGCTGCTGCGGCGGTTGCTGAACAGATGATTTATTGCAGTAATCAGATGAGATATTTACTTTAAGCCTGCATACGGATATTATAATATTCAGTCTTGTGAGCCAAATTTATTTTATAGGCCAACATCTATGAAAGAAAGAGCCAGGCCACGGAGCGCGATGCGTCATTTATGCACAGATGGTTCCGGTTTTAATGCCATTATTGTAATTTATGTTGTGATCTGTGCGCACAACCCACCTTTGTCACGTGAGGTTTAAATATATGCAACTTTATGTGATTGTCTTTATTTGTGGAAAAGGGTGTTTGTCTTACTAGTGGGTCCAACATTACACACACCAAATCCCTCTGTGCTCATATGAGAGAGTGTGGAGGACGCCCTCTGCAGCGCTTACAGTGACACTTGTTGAGGGGCTGCCTTCTGTCGCCATCGTGTGGCATTGCTGTCTTCAGACATCTCTTGATCTCTTTGACTACTTCACAAAATTTGTAATACGCCTCGCCGGTGGCGGATTTAAAGGTGAGGAGAGGAGCTGATGTGACTGGCGCCTGCACCATGCCACCAGCGAGGTGCAAAAATATAGCCCTATGTCTTGATTTTATTGTGATTTCTGTGTTAATTTAAAGCCAGCACAAGAAGACTGTCTCTCAATGTGGTGAAAATTGTCCTTGAAGGTCATAAATTTGCCTCTAAGCACCGTGCAGACACATTCACACATGCATATTACTTCACAGCTGATTCTTAGATCTCCTCCTACCAGTACAGGAGTCTCCTCTTTACAGTCTTTTATGAACAAAAGTTTTCCCCTATTCTTCGAAAAATTTGCAGAGAAACATTTTCCTGCTGCTTTTATTGAGCAAACTTGACATTGTGGCAGACGCTCAGATCAGACTTTTTGTTTGAGGCCCCACTATGAGTAAAGGTATGTGTGCATGTGCACACACAAGTTATAACATTTACCCTCTCTGTCTTCACCAACTACTTCAAGAACTCTCACTAAGTGCCATACAGACATTATATTCCTGTGTATAATTTTAGTCAGATGATATTTGTGTGCATTGGCCAATCTAATAAACCTGGACAATCCTTTTTAAGTAGTAAATAAACAAAATAAGATAATCCTCTAGTATTACATCAGTAAGAAAATTGTTGCAGCAGTAATAGCAAAATTAAATTAGGGAAAAATCCACAGTGTACTTGCTTACTAAAATACTCTTAAATATGTATCATGAGGTTTAATTAAGTTTTAATATCATAAAATATGCATTACTGCAGCTCTTGTCTTATTTGTGTGTTTGTAAATAGTTGAGGAGGAGAACCCGGAGTTCTGGAGGTCCCAGGCCAGAAAGACTCTGCAGTCAGCACTGGACCGGAAACTAAACACCAATGTGGCCAAGAACATCCTGTTCTTCCTCGGAGATGGTAGGTTTCACAGCCAGTTAAATTCTCACTTTTATAACTCTGCTGTCTCTGCTGTCTGTAAAGGTAAAAGCCACGACTTGTCTGACCTGGTTTAGTACAATTTAAATCCTTCAACCTCGTTTGCTGATTGTGTGTGTTTGTGTGTGTGTGTGTGTGTGTGTGTGTGTGTGTGTGTGTGTGTGTGTGTGTGTGTGTGTGTGTGTGTGTGTGTGTGTGTGTGTGTGTGTGTGTGTGTGTGTGTGTTGTGTACATCAGGTATGGGAATCACAACCTACACAGCGGCTCGTATCCTGAAGGGACAGCTGCAGAACCAGACAGGAGAGGAGACGGTGATGACCATGGACACCTTCCCTCACGTGGGACTGGCAAAGGTAACACATGCACACTTTTAGGAATGAAATGGGCAGATACATAGAAACCTTTACACGTGCACCTCGGTATTAAACCTTGAAAGTGGGCCTGCATCGAAATACAGATTCTGAAGTGAAAAATGACTTTTTGGCTGATGCCAGTGCTGATTTTTTTTCTTAAAGGCAAAGTGAGAAGTTTCTTAAGAGGCTGAGAAACAGACTTAAACTGATTCTGGTTCCTCTTTATGACCCTAAAGGAAATAAGACCAACAGCAAAAAGGCAGATCTTTTAAGCTAAGTTGTTTTTAATGCTCAAAATTCCTGTGAGGGGGGTGGGTATCAGAACAGATGATTGACAGCAAGCTGAAACTGACCTGTTTTTATGTTTTCCATGGTTCAAGACTTAGCTAAAGTGAGTAATACATTTCGTTGCTAAAAGACAGCAAGAAAAAAAAACAACTTTTACATGTATAGGAAAAGGTACAAAAGGTGTCCACAGGGGGCGCCAGAATCACCACTAACAAAAAGTTCTTCACAGCAGCTTTAGGTCAAATATTGTTACTCATGTTCATTGTGTTGTTATTAATCCTAGGATAGAGGCTTAAATAGATTTAACCTTCTTTCACATAAAAATGTTTCTTTTTCTTTCCCTTAAAGCTTTGTAAACTGTCTCACAAATGAAACCCAAGCATAATCTTGCACAAACTGTCAGAGGGCCAGTTTAAAAAATCAGCTAAACATGCACAGATGTAATGTAACAGACATAGGAGAAAGCTAAATTATAGGTAGACACCCATCAAAAAGGCAGCTATACATCTGGATTCCTAGTACAAATCTTATTTTATATCCAGAAGAAAGACCCTTCAGCTCTTTTACCCACAAGCCCCCAGTCGGAGTTATTGTCAAGTGAAATTATCTCTATGCGTACAGAGTTTTCCCTTCATTTATCACCATTAAAGCAGATGTGATGGATAGTATGTTACTCTTCTTATGTTATATGACATAAATAATTGATTATAGGTGTTGCAGTGAAACAGGTACTCTCCTGCCTTAATAGACTGTTATGCACGACATGCAATAAAGCAACTTAGAAATAAAGTTTTACATTTTCAGTAAGAGGTCTACCAACTATTTTACAAAGATACACACACTGTACAGACAGTCGTTTAAGACACAGCTATGCCACTGAAGATGATTCACAGGGCACATTAGAATAACCCTTACCAAAAGACAACCCCAAAAATGAAACAAAGAGGAGGTAACCGTTTATTTTATGGCTCTATTTTCTGTACAAGTTTGAAAGTTTGTTAAGTTTTTCCATTTTATAACTCTTGTTTGCCTTTGCAAGGTTAATTTCCAACAAAGGAGTCGTTGCAGCTTCTTGCTTTTTGAACATCAAGATCACTTCCAACTGATCACTGTGTTTGTTTGTAAATGTCTGTGTGTTGCGCAGACCTACAGTGTGGACTTTCAGATCGCAGACAGCGCAGCCACAGCTACGGCATATCTGTGTGGAGTGAAAACCAATCTGAACACTATCGGGGTGAACGCTGCTGCTCGCAACGGGATCTGCAAAACTCAGAAAGGCAACGAGGTGACATCCATCCTAAAGTGGGCCAAAGACGCAGGTACGGCTCCCAACAGTACCAAACACAAACAGAGCGCATCAAGGAAAGTGCAGGAGTTTAAAACCACACTAAATTATTAGGGGTTGTTTTTTTCACAAAAGAGACTTTTTCGTAATTGTTTGAAAACTGGGGTAAAAATAAAGCTGTGTGTCTTCAGTCTGAGGTAAAATTGAAGCAACAAATGGGATTTGGTGACTCTCTGTCAGACAGCAGGCTGATACCTCACTCTGTACTGCCGTGTCACACTTCAGTTCTGGCTCTAGACAAAAGAAAATCCCTCAGGTCTCATACAGCCTCTGCAAAACCATGATTTTACAGCTGAGTGCTCTGCTGTGAGCCGCAGTGTCCCTTCTGAGTGATATTACAGCAGCCACCACCGGGGAGCTGAGGGCATCAGCAGCCCGGGGCTGCAGGTTTCACTGCAGGATAATGTGCTGCTCAGGGAGAACCTCCATGCTTATCATGTTCCTGTGTTATCAACAGCCATAAATATATAATAACACCATCACAACTTGTGACCCTGACCCAGCATAGCACTTTGGAGACTTAAATAAGTTTTTTTTTTATATGGATGTGTTACATAATTCAAGTTTGTCTTAGTTTTTGTTGTCATAAACACGCTTCATTGATGATCTAATAGGGAAAATGTCCTACTAAAAAGATTTTACAACCAACCTTTGTGTTGCTTGATAGGAATGTTGCATAAGAAAGTTGTTTTTCAAATCTACATTGCAACACATCGCAGCTGTCACAAGGTTAGCTGCAAAATGAGAAAGAAGAAAGAAAGAAAGAAATGAAAATTCAGACCTTTTTTTTTTTTTTTACTTCTGGAAATAGCTCCCTGAGCACAGAGCATGAATGTATGAACCCTTGTTTTATCCTGCTGTTAAGGAGGCTGTGAGGAGCAAGGTTTGACATCAAGGTGGTTAAAAGGACAGTGAGTTTGTGTAATATCCTGTTCTGTAATAAAATCACCATGTACGACATCTTTTAAGAGCAAATTAATCATATATACTGAACATGTTCTTGTTATTTGATCCTCCTCACAAGATGCAGAAGAATAGATGTCTTTAAATCAAAACAATCATGTTTACTATGTGATTTTGTTGGATGGCTGATCAAGTGAATTCATTCATTCACTAGATGAGCCTAAAAAGTGTGCATACATATTGAAGCCTGCAGGAGAACGCATGTTGGATACCACTACTGTATTGGAAGAAAACAAAACAAAACATGCATTCATGGGTGCAGAACCAAACTGTGTTCAAAGACAATGGTTTCTAGAGGGATTTTTCACATATGCAGTGACTTCCTTTGCAGAGTTAAGTCTTATTCTTAAGTGGTGCCTGAAAATCCCAGATGTGCACAAAGATTTCTCCCGATTCTTTGAACAGAACCTAAAATATGTATAACTGTGATATTGCTGAACTATTTGCTCACGCAGTCTCTCACAGAATATTGAACTTGTCACCATCTTTACCTCTGAGAGACTCACTCAGCTTCCCCAGATTTCCTTCTATACCCAGCCATATTACTAACTTGCTTACTGTTCTTTAGGTGTTTTTGGTGTTACACCACTATTTCAGTGTTGTCTTGTCCCTGTCTCAACCTTTTAGAAATATATATCACCAACATTAAATTTAAAGGTTTTCTCAATAAACATTGTACACAGAGCCCTAATGTCTCTAGAGTTGTGCTTCTATGTATATGGTTACCAACACAACGAATCAATCTTTCAGGCAAGTCTGTTGGCATCGTAACAAGCACAAGAGTGCAACACGCCACCCCTGCAACCAGCTACGCCCACAGCGCCAGCAGGAAGTGGTACAGTGATGCCGACGTGCCTGCAGGTGCCAAGAAAGATGGCTGCACTGACATCTCCTCCCAGCTCCTCAAAAACGTTGATATTGATGTAAGATCCTTCAGATCATCTCCATGTCAACAACTCTAAGCAATTGTTGGGTTTAATGTTTTGTGTGTGTGTGTGTTTCAAGGTGATCATTGGCGGTGGCAGAAAGTACATGACCCCTCAGTACACCAAGGATCCAGAGTACCCCACAGATTTCTCTGCCAGGGGAAAAAGAAAAGACAAACGCAATCTCATTGAAGAGTGGAAGAGCATGAAACGTGGAAAGGTAATTCTGCTGTTCAGCCAGAGGAAAAGACTCAAAAGAACCGCAGCTTTGGGGAGAAATTTTGGTCAAAAGGGATGCACCAGTTATAGATGAAATGCACCAATGAGTGAGAGTCCAGCTCATTTATTATATTTGAGAAATCTGGTGCCTCCTGCTCACAGAATAATTACAGAGCAAAAATGAAAAGCGCCTTCAGCAGAAGGTGGCTGATTGTGTGTCATTTAATGTGCCGCTGCATGTGCAGATACTTAAGCAGCATGTGGTGGCTTATTGTCCACCCCAGGGAGCCAGCGACATATACTAGCCATGAGATTTCTTTCTAATGACGAGTATCAAGCAGTTAATCCACAATGAGGTATGAGGCAAATTCAGAAAAAAAAAACTTTAGGTCTAAATAACATTTATTTTTAATAACTGCACAGGAGGTTATTTTTTTTTTAAAATAAAAAAACGAATTTAAGGTTATAAGTTATAAGTGCATTATTAGAAACAGACTTGTTTTGTAAGGGTCCAATTCCCAGTGTCAGCATTCAGAAAGAGCTGTTAGTGGACACAGGCTCTTAAAGACTTCAATTTTCAACTGTGTGGTTCAGACAATACCAGCATCACACCGATAAGTTATTTATTTCAACTGTTTTTATTCGCTGAAAGCAAAAAATCCAACATCAGGCGAGAAACTCTGAATGCTGTCAGAAAACAGCAGAAACTGAGTCATACAGTAAGGAAAAGCTCATCCTGTGACTCACAACAAACATAAACACTGTGACCTTCTTCCTCCCACTCACTGAGTTTTTTTATGTCCTTGGTGTCACACAGGTAGCTCACTATGTGTGGAATAAAAGTGATTTTGATGCTGTCAACCCAGAGAATACAGACTACCTCATGGGTGAGTTTTTCTGTCTCTAACTTCCTTTTATTTATTTCTTATTCATCTACATATCTTTTTTTTTATTTATACATATATTTATCTATTTATCAATCAATTAGTTAATCTATTTATTTATCTACATTTAAACTAATCAATAAATGTATTCATCTATTATTTATTTATGTATTTATTAGCTACTTTTATCCCTTCATTCATCTTTTATTTATTTATTAATTTATTTATTTACTGTACTTATTTATTTATCCATTTATTTATTTATTCACTTGAAAATTGTTCAATTAATTAATTCTTCTACTAATTTATTTATTAATCCATTTACTAATTTATTCACTTTTTGATCATTAATCTACTCATAAACTTATTATCTATTTCTTTATCTTCTCATTTAGTGATATACTTCATCATTTATTGACCTGCTTATTAATTTATTTAGTTAGTCTAATAATCTACTTATTCATGTAATAGTTAATTTGTTTCTCTGCTTGTAAATTAATTGATTAATTTATTCTTCTTATTTATTTACATCTATATATTAACTAATTCTTAAATAAATAAGTAATTTAATTATTCATTTCTTTATTGATCTACTTATTTTTTATCTACCTTTTTTATTTTTTCTTTATAATTTATTAAGTAATCTTTTATTCATTTCTGAACCAATTTTGTTGACTCATTTAGGTATTTACTTATTAATTTATTTATCTACACTTTTATTTTATTTATTATTATTATTTTTATGACGTGCTTCCTTCATCGGTGGTGTCCTTGGTTAGGCTTACTCATTTCTGTGTATGAGTGGGGTCAGTCCTCCAAACACACTCAAACTGCTGCTCTTGACCTACATCTCAAAATACACAAACATCTAAGGAGCTGAGTTTTCCTTTATAAGTTTGGTCAACCCACAGCTCAGAGTAACAGAACAAACTTTGTGAGGATTTAAAGTGACAGTAACAAGAGTGTTTATTGGTGAGAAAGGATCCTGTGCATGCTGCTGTCCATTTACATTTCTGTTACTATGCGTTATGTCACATTTTGCATTAATCTGATTGGTTGTAGTCATAGACATACATATGTAGATACCACTCTGGCTGTTTTTCCTTGAATTTGATCAAGTCACTAAACTGCATCTATTTCACTGTTTGGTGAAAATCGTGATGGTCAGGGTGAAATACTCTGTCACGAAGCCAATCACTGCTCAGTGGCAACAACCAATGGCTGTAGAGAATTTAAAGACCTGGATAAAGAAAATTACTTGTAATTTGTAACACCTGTTGTTTCCACACTTCCTACTTTGGCAAATATTGATTCAGCTTTAATTAAGCTAAAGTCCAATAATTGCTCTCCTTTTAGCTTCATTCTGCTCTCTGATAAATAAATTGATCAAATGTTGAATGTTATCTCTCCTCCTTTGTAAGAAATGTGTTTAATGCACAGCACTGTAATGGGAGTAGATTTTTTTGTGATGTGTGTTGGGTAAAAGTAAAGGCAGAGTTTGTTTTCTTTGGAGCTCATTTGCTGCTGCAGAGACTTGAATTTCACCCTCACAGAATGGTTTAAGCAGAAAATAGCATTAGCAGTAGGAGGAGGACGATTGGACTTCCCTCTCTGCTGCACCTCTACTGTAGGCGGATAACAAAAACCTACTCTTACATAAAAAAACATGGTCTTTGCATCCTTTTGACACATGTTTCTCTTTCTCCAGCTCTCTTTGAACCTGGTGATCTGCGCTTCGAGGAGGAGAGGGATCCAAAAATGGACCCGTCCATCGTTGAGACAACAGAGAAAGCCATCCGCATCCTCCAGAAAAACCCAAAAGGCTTCTTCCTATTAGTGGAAGGTGAGAGCATCAGCTTCGCCTACCTTCCCCACACTTTCCTCTCACTTCGTCTGTCAAAGGTTGGGTAATGAAATCCCCTGAGAGATGACCGTTCTTCTAAAAATAGAACAGACACCCATGACACGGTCTGGGTGATCAATTCAATCATCGATCCTGTTGTGACAAGCCCCAGTGACAATTAAATGAACCCGCCAGATCGGTTGATGTTTGCTTAAAAAACAAACGTTTGCATGTCCATAACACCTATTCTGTGACTTGTATTGAGTTTTTTTTCCTGGTTTCAGCCTCAGAGACATCCACCAGCATACATCACATTACAGAACAGAGTGTACCTGCAGTGGATCCAGTTATTTGACAGTGATTCTGCATACAGCTCAATGAGTTTGCCGCAGTGTGTGTTAGCAGAGTGTGTGCCTGCTGATGTGTTTCTGTTCCACTCGGCTGCCTCGCCGGCCTCCTCATCCATCTCTCCTTTAATCTGAGGCAGCTGCCGGGGGACACCACCGTGCTGCTGTCTTCACATGACTTTAAAATAAAACGAATATGTATAAATAGAAGCCAGCATATGGTGCACACAATCACTGACAGCCCACAACTTATTAACCCAAGTCTGCCTCACTCTTCAACAAAAGCTGGTTAGAGCTGAAAAGTTAAAGAAAAGAAGCTCTCTGCTGGAGCAGGTGGTCCATCTGTGCTGGAGAAATCACATCACATCGACCAAGAAGGCAGCTTTAATCAAGCTGAGGGAGTTTGATGAGTTTGACCCTGTCTCATCTGTTTACATGGAGGAGGCAGGTTTGATAACCTGCAGCCTATCAGTAGGGGGAGCTCCAAATGTTTTGGCTTGACTTAGGGAGTTGTCGTTCGGTTTGTTTTTTATACTTGTACTCTCCTCTCACTAACCACTCTCTCTCTCTATTTCTCTGGTCAGGTGGCCGCATTGACCAAGCTCACCACGCCGGCCGAGGGTACATGGCACTCCATGAGACGGTTGCTTTTGACAACGCCATCGCCAAGGGCCTGGAACTCACCAAAGAGCATGAAACTCTGACTGTAGTGATGGCCGACCACTCCCATCCTTTTACCCTCAATGGATTCCCATTCAGAGGGCAGAGCATTCTGGGTAATTACTACCTAACTATGATTAAAGAATTAAAGTGATTTGCTCCTGCTGTGAGACTTCTTTCAAGGACAAATCCTCCTCTCTCTGTCCCTATTCAAGGTGTTTTTGTCTGATAGAAATTGACACGCAAGGAGATTTTTTCTTTTGCTCCTTCTGTGTGTGTTCATGCATGCATGCGTGCGTGCATGCGTGTGTGTGTGTCATGCCTGCCCTCTCTTCCCCTTCTGTGTCCCTCTCCCAGCAGCTTGACATCTCCCTGCTTTCTCTCCTCTGCAATTACAGCCCGGGTAAACACATATAACTGGCAGCCTTTCTCCCCCTTGTCTTTCTATTTCAGTCCCCCGCTCTCTCCTCTCGTCTCCCCTCCCACTGCCTATCTCTGACCATCAACACTGACACCTATCTGTCCCCCTCTCTTTCATTAGTCCTCCTCACTCTGTCAGTCTCTCCCACCTGTTAATCTCCCTTTTGGATTGTCCCTTAACAGACCTGACTTACTCTTACCTTTGTTCCTTCGACTCTCTGTTTCGTCTTAATCACCGTTACCTGGAGGCTGAAAACCTGCGATGAACCAGCCTCAGTCATAGGGGGACAGAGAGTCCTACCAAGGGTTAAACTTATTCATTGCTTCATCTTGTGGTATCCAAGGAGTCATGTTGAAAAGACCTGCTATTACTGAAACAATGGTGCTGTGGAGAGCATTGGGAAGAGCTGCTGTTTGATTTGAGCACCAAAAGACATATTGACCTTACTGGATTACCGTAGTGTTTCATGTACGGCATACAAAAAAAAAAAACAGCAATGAAGAAGATGATTGCACAATGAGGATCAGACTGAGAACAAACAGAGGGGTGAGGGTGCAATCATGGAGCTGCACAGTCAGTACATTTACATGAAGTTACAATATCAAACTTGTTGGTCTCACCAAAGCAGTGATTTTAAAACACATGTAAACACTAAATCCCACTTCTCAAAATCCGACAAATAATCTGTATTGACTTGAATATAAGACACTCAAAAAGTGGGAATACTCTCCAGGTTTAGTAACTAACAGAGTCAACCTTGTAGTGTACAACATAATATTTGAGTTTACAGTTTCATCTCTTAAAAGAATAATTAAATGTGAATAAACAGATAATGATGATAACAATAATGGTAAAATAAATGGTACAACTCTCTGATTTACAGTAAAATCCACTCGCTTTTTGAGGCCTGTAGAATAAACTTTGTAGTTCTGTGATGTCCAGTTACTCAAGGTTAGGGTTGGACTAGTTCCCACGGACAAAATCAGAGTATGTTCTGACACTGCTTAGAAAAGTTATGTGGGTCTGGAGCTGACGTTGATCACAGGTAGGCTTAAACTGACACTGCTGTGAAAGGGAATAAATGGTGATCCTTTTGATTCTTCATTACTAAACAGAAGTAAATTATTTTACTGATAAGGATTTGCAGGTGAACCAAAGCCTTACCTGTGTTTTTGTCATTGGTGGTATTTATCTGATGCTAAAAATCAAAATGCTATAATGTTTCAGAAGCATGTGCTCTTCCCAGGAAAACTGCAGCAGAAAACCAGATTTTCAGTTTTTTGGCACCAGATAATTCACTCTTGTGAAAAATGTATCTGTTTCAAGCTTCAAAAGCTGTATCGATTGATTCCTTGTGTTATAACCTGCTGTTTCCACCTCTCTGCCTGTTCTTTTCTACCCTATCCTTCTCCTAACCTAACCTCCTCCTCCACCTCCTCCTCTTCTTCCTCCTCCCGGCGGTACAGCAGTGATTAATGTGCCTGTGAAACGCTGAGCTCTTCATCAGCAGGGAGACACGCCGGGCTAATGGCTCATCTGGAGAGAAACACTGAGATGCTCAACAAGCTGTACACCTCCTGCAGCACCCCTGGGATCCAGGGACCCTCCTCCTTTTGTGTGTGTTTGTGTGCGTGTGCATGTGTATGTGTGTACTTTTAGCAAGTTGAAGCAAAAAAAAAAAAAGTAATCAGAAAAATCAGAATTGTTTTTTCACGGTTCCTTTTTGTGTTTTTAGGTAAATCTCCTCTGTGGGGTATTGACATGCTGCCTTACACCACACTGATGTACGGCAACGGACCAGGATACAAAATCAGAAATGGGACACGCCCGGACCTCCGCAATGTTAACACCAGTGAGTGTTTTCCTCAGGAGACCCCGCAGACTTGAGTTAGATTAAGTAAACACTTCTTAAGCAGTCTGAGTTTAATTTGAGCAATTTGACAACAACAGCGTGTTTCTTTAAAAACAGGGCAGCTATTTACAGCTTATGTAGGATGCAGTCAACATTTCTGTAAATCTAAAGTTTCAGTGAGAGACACAGCTGACATGACTAACAGGCGGGTGCACTATAGCTGTTGGTGAGGAAGCTGAGGGTCCACTCATCATGTCCAACATGAAGACAGCAGCAGAAAGGCTAAAGCTCTGCCTCATAAACAAATTGTTGATGATGCCTTGACTACATCCAAATATTATACTATCTATGGTAACTAGTACCCAGTACCCCTGTCCTCTGTCTCGGCGTGTAGGCCAACTCCCTTCTTTTCTCTATTGCTATCATTTCAGCACGATCAACTGTTGCACAACATAAATCAGGTCCAACATATTCACATATTACACTCACATTCAGTTGTCATGGTTTCCTGCACACAAATAGGACCAGGAATTGGCAACAAAGGCAAGCGCAGACATCTGCTGACTAGCATTTAAGCAGATTATTGCAAGTATGTAGTGTGCCAGATGGTGTTGGCCATTATGGCGCAGCTACAGAATAGACTGTGTGCAGAAGTATAAAGTGGCTCGTTAGCTGCTTGTTATCTGATACTGGTTGTGATAGTTAAAAAAAAAAAAAACTGTAATATCCTCTCCCTTTTTTTTCCCAGAAACTAAAGACTACGTCCAGGTGTCTGCTGCCCCCACAGAGTCGACCACCCACAGCGGAGAAGATGTAGCCGTGCTCGCCCGTGGACCAATGGCTCACCTCTTCCAGGGTGTCAATGAGCAGAACTACATCGCCCATGCCATGGGCTACGCCGCATGTGTTGGCGCCGACCTGAGGCACTGCCAGACTCAACCCACCCACGACCCAGACAGGAACAGAGCTGGGGCGGCGGCACATGTCTCTGTTGCTTTGCTCTTTAGCTTGTTGTTAACTCTTACCCTGCTGATGTAGGACCCCTCCTCATCATTGAACACTATTGATCTCACTGCAAATGCGAATCAAGGAGGTCAGGGGTCAGGGTCACGGAGGACAGACTGTTCCTATAGCCTCATGACCCAGAGCTACACCTGACCGCCCTCACAGAGCGACTTGCTTAGATGGTAGGATTAAATTATTGGGAGTCACAAGGTTTAACAGTTTTATCTTCAATCTGGCTCAAGCTGTGTGATGAGAGAGGACCACTCACTCAGGCAAAGAGCTTGATGGATGTAGATTTATACTGACTTTACTGTAGTGATACCTGATTCCTTAAATTATACCAATACAGCCTTAGTTAGAGAATGGATCCATTTATCAAAATAAACTCTTCATACTAATACATCACGTATTGCATATGTGTGTCCTTCCACACAAATCTTTGCATGGATAAAAAATCTGGAAAATATGTGCAGTAACTCCAATTTAATGATCGAGACTTTTGACTTTGGTTATGAAGCACTAAAAGTGTTTTTATCTGCAAAGCAACATTTAATCTCCATCTAAGAAGTTTCACTTGGACTATGTTGAATTTTAAAGTTCGTATTTAGACTGTTAACTTTGTTTTTATATGTTGATTTAATTTTTTAAAACTGTCTGACAACGCAAAAGATAGTCGTGCTCTCTCCCCTCAGGCGGCCTCCACTCCTCTGTAATTTCTATAAATCAGCTGGCAGACAGCATCACAGCAACAACAGCATCATGTGACCCCTCTGTTAGTTGAAATATGTCAAGGTAAACAAGGAAACACAGTGGTCTAGCTATAAGACATATTAGGCATAAAACATTTCATTTCATTTCATCTGACAAACCTGGAGGTGCTTTTAAGATACATGTGTAGAATCTGCACATGCAGGACCGGACTTTGTTTGATGAGGGTTTCAGTTTGCAGCCCATTTAAAGTCCAAGTATTGCTCATGTGTCCGCAAGTTTTGGGGAATGAAAGAAAAAGTACTGTGTATGGAGAGCAAAAGCAGGCAGAACTCAGGCCAGTAACGACATGCAGCTCCCATTGGTCGTAATGTGAGGATTTAAAAATCACACCACTTATAGGTCTACCTCTGCATTATCAGCATCTGGTGCTGTCTGCTCTTTATCTAAAGGTGGAGGAGGTTTACCTCAGCATCCTGACCTGAAATGACAGTCTAAAAATCCATCCAGCTCTGTGGATGTCTGCCTGCTGCTTATCCAGTGTACACACCACATAACTTACTCTCATGGAAAAAGAAAGACCCGGGTGCTCAGTGAATTTGTATGTTTGACCCTGTGAACTTACTATTGGACCGCCCAAACTCCAGGGCTGCAGCCACACCCTACTCAAACTCAAAACCCTAACATTTGGGTTGTGGAATCATCTCATCATCAAAATCTCAAGAGCTTCAATTATCTTTTAAATGGTGAACTGCTCCTTTTGTCTGTGTCTGTGATTTGAGATATGAGCCAGTTTCATGATTCATTATTCATCCTTACGTTTATGAGGCTTTGAATAAAGTGAACACATTTCAGGCTACTCTCATACACTTATTTATTCATGCTATTCATGCTAAAGGGGACACGTTAAGGTAGGTTTGAAGCACTCTGTGAATCAGAGAGTATTTTCATGCTAAACATGGTATATTGATATGATCTCAGCTAATCAGATCTAAGATTATTAAAAGGTACATTTGCTTTAACCTGCGACACAATATGAGTGTCAGAAAGACTCTCCATCCTTTGTTCCTCTGCTTCATATCCGCTCTGCTAATTGAGGTTTCTAGGTGTCTGGGTTTGATGATATTACTACAGCACTCCATTAATAATGCAAAATATTTAAAGATCACCTATTTTTATCTCTGCCTGACAGATTGTGGTAATTATTTGGGACATCTGTTGGGGTTTGGACTTTATTAAACCTGATTTTGACTCTTCTTGTTCTCATTAAGACGAGCCGCGGGCCATCATTTTTGTTTCAGATGATAAGACCGCTCTCATCTTTTTTCACTCAGTCAGTCAAGACTCTTTTGTACATCGTGTGCCGGAGTGAAGCTCAACAGCTTGAGTGGGGATGTAGGTGAAAGTGTTACAATTTTTTTTCTGGTATCAGATTTACACTAAGGGTGGGAAATAGGCAGTGAGTCATTGTTTGATCTGATTACTGCACGTGTGATACGAAAGCCCAGAGTGAGAACGCATCGACACATTTTATCTTCACTTCGTATTCACTCATTCTCTCAGGATCCTGACTCTTGTTCTAATAAATTAGTCTACATCAGTGGCGATTGCTTTAAGACTGCAAGGGAAGCTCGGCTTCCCTTAAAATGTCACCCCCCCAAAAAAAGAAAAAGTGGTGAAATACGTACGGCTGTGTGTACATTTCATTAACTAAATACGCACTAGAAAGCCTTCATCTTTTGTTCAGACATTGTGATAAGAAGCTGATAATCACAGGTAACCGGCATAACTTTGTTCTCATTCATCCTCGCAGCGCCTCACCGCTTCAAACAGTCGGACGCTGGGCTTCTGCTGACTTCAATGTGGAAGCTCAAAGTCGGTTGTTCCAGCAGCGAAACTAGACGCTCATTGGATAAATGCTTGGCTTTGTCCCGCCCAATGGAAGCCCAGCTTCACTGGAGTTCTATGGCGAGAGGGCGGTCCCGACTTTCTCCCGGACTCCGAACTTCTGCATCCATGATTGGATGAGCTGTCTGAGGCGAAATCCTTTTTTGATTGACAGCTAAACAAGCGAATCAGCGATCTTGAAGAATAAAACATCTACCAGAGCATTTTCCAAGTTATTCATTCCGTTGTTCTTAACTGCTCCAGAGACTTTACCGATCCTCAGCGACTTTTGTCTTTGTTAAAAACGACTGCCGTTGTGTTTGGCGACTCTGTTCTGTTACATACAAATAAACAAATACAATTATGATGTAGGCCAGAAAAATGAGCTTCCCCTCCTTGAAAGACCAGCAGCCGCCACTGGTCTACATAGCCCCTACAAATTCACCGTGAGGGTAGATAAGGATGGATTTGGCTGCAAGAGTCAGTACTTTACCAGAGAAAGTGACGCTTTGAAAAGTCAGGCCCACAACTTGACAGGGAGGCTGAATGTTAAACTCCAGCATTCTGGAAAAACCAACAAAAAAGACAATTTGAAAACACAGGTGCAGTCAGAAGCTGCAGTTATTTGTAACTGGCCCCTGAAGGTGCAGTGCACAGGACATTTCCAAAAAATGTGTGCAAAAAAGGTGAAAATGATCTTTCTTAAATGTACAGATATGAGTAGAATTCAAGTTGCTGCATTTCATCAATTCACCCATCTCTAAAGTTTTACTGAAAATAACTAACAAGGCAAGAGCTTCACAGAAACGTATAGACAAAAAAGGAAGTCAAAACAGTTGCAGTTAGAAACACGCATAGGCAGATGTTAACTTCAGTGCATCAAGCTCATGACAGCATTCCTCTTCAAGCTCCTCTCACTGCGCATTAACGCATTTTTAACAACACTTCGTTACCATTCAAGGCGCTTTAAACTTTTTAACACTTCTCCTTTTACAACTTTTGTAAAAGAAAACTTCACTGGTGTTTTACTTTAAACTTCAGCACATATTCATGAACATAAAAGTCAAAAAGAGCAAAAGATTAAAGTTCTCAAACCACGTGACCACCACTGCGCCACATCTGTGGATTTTGAAGTGGGAATGTGGAGCTGTTTCCTCATCTTAATACTCACTTGGCAGAGCTGATATGTTAGTTCTGAAATACACTTATGGTGCAACTTAAGACACATCATCAGTGTTGGCACCTGGGTTCACTGGGTGTTTCGGGTCTTGCAACAGACACCCTCGCCCAGGGGACCCAGCCGGGGTGATCAAGTCCCGGCTTGTGTCTTAAGAGCATGTGTCCACGGATCACCCCGCTTGATCCACAGCCATCTGGACGCCTTCTCTGCTGCGTCACAGATGTTCTTAATGGCTCGCCTGTTGTGCAGTCCCCCCATTCCCAGCATCTTGAGAGCCCTGATGAGGGACTGGCCAGCGAATCCTCTGCATCCGACCTCGATGGGGTTGCACCGGGTCCTCCATCCCCTGCTTCGGCATTCACTTGCCAGCTCCTCATACTTGGCTTTCTTTCTCTCAAAGGCCTCCTCCATCCTGTCTTCCCAGGGAACAGTCAACTCCAGCAGGACCACTTGCCTTGTTGTTTCAGACACCAGGACCATGTCTGGCCTGAGCGTGGTCACTGCGATGTTCTCCGGGAATTTGAGCTGTCTCCCTAGGTCGACTTTCAGCTGCCAGTCACGGGCTGTTGCCAGCAGCCCCCCTGCTTGCCTCCTGAGCTGCTGCGGCTTCTCCCCAGCCTTAACGAAGGCGATGGTCTGCCTTGATGGTTGTGTGTGTTTGCTGGTGGAGATGCCTGTGTTGATGGCCTCCGCAATGACCCGTAGCACTTGGTCATGGCGCCAGCGGTAGCGCCCCTCTCCCAGTGCTCTTGGGCAGCAGCTCAAGATGTGTTCCAGTGATCCTGCTCTTTGGCAGAGAGGGCACAGTGGGTTCTCAGCCAAGCCCCAGCGGTGGAGGTTGGATGGGCTTGGGAGGACGTCGTAGACCGACTGAATGAGGAACTTGATCCGGTGAGGCTCAGAGCGCCATAGCTCTGACCACGAGACCTTCCGGGCAGCTGCCTCCTCCCAACGGGTCCAAGCCCCCTGCTGCCGCATCCCCACTGTCTTGCTGCAGCGGGCTTCCTCCACCCCTGCTATGTAACACACCTTCCTCAGGTCAAGTGGTGCTTAATGTGTGTGTGTAAGGAGGAAATAGGGCTGTTCGTGTGCTGCCTTTGTTGTCCTGTGAAACCAAGAGGAGAGCAGTGAAGGCTAGTGTTGGGCACTGCCAGGAAGGGAAATGTTTGGCTGTGTGTGTGTGTTTGTGTGTGGTAACTGTGTGTGTACTGCTGGTGACAGCACTGCCGGTGTACTTTTTTAAATGATGGAGTCAGATTTTTAAATTGAAAATTTAAATTTTTTTTTGTGGAGAAGAATATTACATAACAAGAGTTTAGAGTCGAGGGTAGGAAATGAAGTGACAAAAATATTTGAAAACTTTTTTTCAAATGTGGAAAACTGATACTTGGAGAGGTTTTAGGTGATGGCTTCGAGGCACTTTAAACTGATGCAGAAAGATAATGAAGTGTCTGGAACAGTTTAAAGAAAACTGAAATCTTTTTCCTGAATTAAACTTGAGTGAAAACAAAAATAGTTTCTCAAAATGAAAGAAGACTGAGTTTGTTCAGCACTTCTCTTTGAGTTTCATCTGTCTGACATGGTTTCTCGACCCTCTTCTCTGAATGAATCTTCCTGTCCTTCACTGTTTCCTGCCTGTAACTTCCACTCACCGCTCCTCCTGCAGAGCCTCAGGCTCCCCTCCACAGCCCTCAGGACTCAACATCTCCTCCTCTACCTGCTGCCAGAGGAGACAGAGACTCTTACTTTGTCTTCACACCAGGTCACGATATTTTCTCTCTTTTCCTCTGCTGTTTCTCCTCTCAGCTAGGCATTTCCTCATCCTCCTGCATGTCATTTTCCTTCATTTCACTCTGAGAAGATGATTCTGCAGGATCTTGATTGAGATCTACATCTTGTCTGCAGTGTCAGCATTGACAGCTCGACGCTGCAGCCGATACTGAGGCCTGTTTGCTCTGCTGCCAGAAGTCCTCAGTGTCATTGTTCGCCTTGACCTTGTCTGTACTTTTTCATTGACCCTCTCTTTTTCTCGGTCTTTGTCTTCTGTTCTGGTGGCGATTGGTACTTAAGATTTGCTCTGAGGTTTTGTTCCACCTTGTCAGGTTGAATCTTCAGCTGGGAGTTTTTGGAGGATAGAAAGCTGTTTATATTTTATACCTATGAGGTTCTGAAAACTGTTGCTGTAGACGCCATGTTGTCAGTTTTTCTTTTTTCCCAGTCTTGCAGCACATTATTGCCCAACCTCTGTTTATTAAACATGATGTAAATCCAAATTAAAGTCTACAAAATAATGCATGCAAGTCATGAAATAATTGGCAGTGGCAAAGGTTAGGAAAAATCTAATATTTTAAAGGCAGGGGTGTGTCTAGAGGGGTGATCAGGGGAGGCATGGACCCTCATTAAAACCCCAAAACCCCTAAAATCCAAGACTTTGATTGGCTATTTGCTATTTTGTATCAGTGATGTGTTGTTCCTGAAGGAGAGCGCCTGAGACGCTGACAGATGCTACGCATGTCACTCTGCTTTTGTCTGCTTTAACCAATCAGTCAGTCTTTGTTTATACATGGCCAATTCACAGTAAGTGTTATCCCAAGATGCTCTGGTCTACACCAGAGTCTATTTATAAAGACCCAATGTTAAGAATGTAAGAATAGGCTAAGATCGATGCACGTCTTTTTTTATCGTTAACTAACTCTCATTATGTCTGAGCATGAGCAGCCACACACACTTCAAAGATGATGCCATGGGGCGCACATCACCTGCAGCTGCTGTGATCATACCTGAGCAGGCCGCCCAAGAATAGTAACTGAGTAGGGGGGGAAAAGTGGGAATGACTATCTGGGGCCCTAGTAGGGGGGGGGGGGCTTGATGAGCCAGAAATATACACATCTACATAGTTTTCTCTGCTTTTTTCTCTCTCCAGCTTATTGCTGTCAAAAAACTATCCAATTATAGAAACATGTACTCAGGCATAAAGAGCAGTGCTCCATGTGGTAAGAGAGGAGAAATGCAAGTGTCAGAGATGGATCCAGGGGGACCCCAACCCCAGACTTGACTTTGATTTGACCCTTGGGGACCTGAGACTGGGCTTGGATTTTATTAAAAATTGAGTACAAAGATACATGTCAGATAAATAACATGAATGTCCAGAAGGTGATCTTACTTAAAGACACAGTGGGTGTTGTATGTCAGTGTTTGTCCATGAGCGACGTGGTTGAGTTCATCAGAGTGACAGCCTGGGGGAAAACCAGGAAAACTCTGCACCGGGTAATTTGCATCCAGATTTTACCCGCCTGTTCCCTGACCCTGAACCTGTAAGAGTACTTGTCAGAGGACAGGCCAGCTCTGGTGACTTTTTTTCTGCAAGCCTGATTGTTTGTACACAAGAAATTACCATGAGATGAGAAATAATATGATGAAATAACAGGTCATGTGAAGCCTCCAGTCGTGCAGTTCAAAAACATCAAGCACTGCGATCATGCCAGCTGCTCTTGTTCCCCTGTGCTTCCTCTATCAGCGCTGCACACACACACACACACACACGGGCAACAGGCTGTCCGCAATCTAGCAGCTCCCGCAGCATCATGTACCTCAGCCTGCCTTTTGGTGGCGCTGGAGCACCGGATAAAGCGCCATGTGGCATTGAGAGGGCTGATCAGGCTGCATGAGCTGTGGCTGTGCCGCAACTTTGATGTGTTATGAAATCGGAGCTGAGTGCGCACTGCAGGAAGAGAGGAAGTACAGAAGAGTACAGTCTGTGGCGCTTCTAACTGTAAAATCACAGAGTGTGGCACAATACATGCGCAAAAATAACCGTGTGACGAATGCCTGTCCTCCCACGTGTTGAATGTGTGATGAGCAACGTTGCACACTTCCCCCCCTGGTTTGTCTCCTGGCTCTGAGATTCTGTATCTGTCGTATACTCTCAGAGTGGCCTAGTTTGGACCACAACATGTGCTCGTTGCTGCAGGGAAAGATTGTCTCACCGGGGACAAAACACCTGTGGCTCCTGCGGATTTTCATTCCAGCCTTTAACTGTTGTTGCGCACCGGTAAAGCGCGCTGGATTATCCATCAACATTCTGGTTTTAAATCTCTCTGCAGCATTTCTGACCGAACATGTTCAGTTTGATATAAACCCCTAAAGATTTTGATAGTTTGATAATCTTCATGCTAAAATCTAAAACTGAATTGTAACCTAAAAATTTCAAACATCACTCCACAAACTTTTCCTAAGCATTACTACATTTCTCTTTTAGAAATGTTACATGCCCTCTGATGAGGAAAAAAAGCAGAGATCTGGGTTATGTAGCCAACCTGAAATTGCGCAACACACTGCACCTTAACGCGTTCATGATCTAATTAAAAAGCTGTTGTGAATATTGTGAGTGGGCAATGTGGTGAAGTCTTTTAAATGTACCCATTATCCACTGTGCACCCACTCCGAGCCTGCTGTTAAAGAGTTGAATGGAAAATGTGAATCTCCTGGGACCCCGGATCTATCCTCCGGTAACAGATGATAAGTGCGATGGAGGAGCAGCTGCGTGGGTCAGCAGCTCTGCGGGTCTATGTTTAGAGACCGGGTGGGCGTTAAGAGTGAAGGAGCAGAGAATAAAGATGCTTCAGCGCAGACCCGGTGGAGAGAAGAGCAGGGCGCTACACACAGGCCGTGACAGGCCTCACAATAAAAACAATTTTGTGTTATTGAAGACACATGCTTTATTGTTTGATTGGTCACCTCGATGAAGACAGAAAGACAAGGCCTATATTTGGTAACCTTGTCTATATTTGAGCGCATGGGGTCGTTGTGAGCCTAGTATGGGTCCATTACGCAAAGTGGGAGCATGAAACTGAGTTGTGGTGTCGAGAAATGTGTCGGAGTGCATGTGTAAAATGTCACTTTCCTGACGTGCGCTGCAGCTGCTTTAATTGGACAGATCTATTATTGTTCCACTGCGCAACGCCTTGTATAAAGGCCGCAGGCATTTAAAGGTCTGACTCGCCCTTTTCTCTTTCACACTGGTGGATCAGTGGTGTGCTCAGAGGGGGACAAGGAGGGCAGTCACCCCCTCTGGTGACCTCATAGCTAAAAAAGTCTAACATAAGTGCCCCCTTTATGCCTCTGTGGTAAAATAAACATAAGAAGATGCCAGCTGGATGCCTGCCCAGGGGACAAAACATGAAGTTCCCTGTTGGTTATTCATCCCTATAAAATCAAATGAGAGTAAGTCAAAACAATTCTGTCATATTTTCTGTGCATGTGTGAAATTACTGCTATCAACCTTTTGGGTTTTAGGGTTTTGAAGATTACTTGATTCTTAATTCTTCTTAAAAATTTATCTGCCCACCCTCATTTTTAGGAGGCTAAAGCCATCCAGCTACTGATGATGATGATGAGGAGGTTCAGAAAACCGGAGAGCTAACCAATGTTTTTTAAAATGCTGGGAGAGGTGTATCTTCACTGATCACTGCTTGTGTGCTCCTCTCCATAAACCAGGTGGCTTTTGTGTTTATTTATGTTTTTGCCCCTGCCCCTCAAATAGCCCGAGTGCGCCCCTGTGTCATGAATACACATCTTACTGCCTCACCCTCTCCATAAGTTGCTTTGTTCGTATTAGGACCCACACTAAGCTGTCATCAGGTCTGCAATTTTCCTTTTCAGACCTGTTGAAATATGCAGCATGTTCCTCATTCCTCATTATGTCAGCTGATGAGCTGAAATGCAACCCTCTCCGGAAAACTTGCTCTTCTTATGCGTGCGCGGCTGACTCCTCCCTTCTCCCTGTATGCCATGTAAGGTGACACCAGCCAATCACATCTCATTCCGCTTTTACCTAGCAGGGGGGAAGCGGCACAAGAAGGCGGAAGCTCTCTCGGGGTGTATATAAGCTGAAAGCGTGGGATTTTTCTATCAGTACCACCATCTGATCATTTACTGTGACTGGGCGGCAGTGGGAGCGCACACAGGGTGCACATGGACCCGAGATCCGAGCTAGAGCGTGCAGACCAGGAGGGGAAACCCCAGCTGGTGAAGCCCCCAAGCCGCTAGAGAAACCCATGCTGCCGGCTGACAGAGCGCTGTCCGTCCGCTGTGGTGCTGAACCGCAGGACTCGACCCTTCAACCGGTGACGTAGAGCAGAGACAGTTGACTTTTATCACCGAGAAAAAAACTAAAACAAAAACAAAAAAGAAAGTCTTGACTGAAATCCTCCCGCATGTTCATTTGCATGGATGTGAAGCAGGTGAAAAAAACAAGAAGAGAAGGAAAACCTGGAGCAGAAGAAGTGATGGTTGGACTCCCCCCCGCCCTCGGCGTCACTCCGGCGGTCTGAGCCAAGCAGCGCGCTGCCGCTTCACACCGGAACCCAGCGGAGCCTCCGTAGATGAGGAGGAGAGTGACAGAGGCTTTCGATCAGTGAGGTACGCTCTTGCACGAAGAGAATTAGGGGGAAAATTAGCTAGATTGCTCTCCCGAAGGGCTCTACATGCAGCTGCGAAAATGGGCTGTATCAGCTCCAAAACGCCAGTTGGTAAGAGTTGTTTTAATCTGCTTTCATTTCAACAAAAGCACGCCGGAGGAAGCCTGAATTTTTTCGCATTTGTTTTGCTGCAGCCTTTCGCGGGTGCAGAGGCTTGGAGTAAATTTGGGTGCTTGTAGTGCACAGCATGCTGTGCCCGAGATTGGAGACATATGATCGCGCTGCTGAGTCATATGCTTTTATTCACATGAGCTTTAAAAACTGTAAACAAGACTGGAATTGATACGATTCCGGTCCATTTGAAGGTTAAATGATGAGTGTGTGTACGTGTGTGTGTGTGTGTGTGTGTGCAGGAGGGCACTCAGTGGGCTGGTGAACAGGAGCTTAAGGGGCTGGTATCCGCAGACTAAACATCGCGATGCTACGAGAGTTGCAAGAAGCTTTTTTAGTGAGCACGCCAGTCAGAGGCAGAGAAGACAGGGGTGCTCTTGACACCATTAAGGGATGCGTTGGTAGACGGCTTTCCCGTGTGTTTGTGAGGAGAAGACGTATCCAGGCACGATGGTTCTGACCGCGCTGACCCAGTTTAGTTGCAAGGTAGGACACCGTTTGGCTTTAATCCTGACGCATGCAGCCGAACCAAGTGTTCAGCTTTATATCTCGCTGTTTTCTAAGAAATTCGGGGTGGTATCTTTCTGCATACGTGAGGTTGGAAACATTTAGTACTTCGTAGATACACATAGTATAACCGGACTCCTTTAACGCTCACAGGCGCACATATGCAGCAGTAGATCCGGCTGCTTGTTGTCAAGAAACAAGCTCCCTCTTGCTACCGCATCTCTCCGCTCTCACGGTTGTTTACACCTTCGCTGTACGTGTCTCCCTGCGCTCCGCTGGCGGCTAAACGTCGCCGCGGGCCCCGTCCTCTATGTGCGCCACCCCCGACCTCTGACTCGTGTCTTCCCCTAGATACCCATCACCTTGTTATTTATCTGACTGGGAGCCCCCCGATAAATCAAACCTGCCCCACAACCATCCATCTTTTCATCCATCCATGCGTCAACTCAATCGTCTCCATCTCTCCCTCTCACGCGGACATGTCCCCTTTTGTTTTTGCTTTTAATATCACATCATGCACCTTTTGAAACTGTGATTTACCCATCACATCCGCTCTTACACCTCCCCTCTGCACCTCCTAATTGGTTATGTAATGTGTCGCTTCAGTCACTTGATGATTATGGCGCCTCGTCCCTGTCTCCTTGTCGCGAAGTGCGTAAGGACATGCCCCGGTCCCATAAACCCCGCATGAAGTAACCGTGCGTGCAGGTTTGTGCACATCTATCAGGACACTAGTATACAGTAGGTCAACAGCAGCCACCTGTTTGACTCTCTAATTCCCTCTATATATGTGTGTGCGAGTTTGTGACATCAGGCGTCATACTGCTGCTGGTGCCGACCTGAATGTGTTGATTCGCTCATAAGTCACCGAGAGAGAGAGAGAGAGAGAGAGAGAGAGATGCATGACTGAGGTCTCCCTATCTGCAGTTTCCACGACAACGGGAACTACAGAGAGAGAGAGAAGACAGAGGAATGAGAGACCTATAAGAAGAAAAAAAAACATAAATAAATAAACAAAATGAAGACTGCAGCTCTCATTGGCTTTGATAGGAAGAGGACACAGTTTTGGACAGATTGCAGTCAGGGAAAGTAGATTAATTAAGATAACAAGGCGTCAAAGAAAATGAACAAATTAGCCACAGACAGAGGATGACCGCGGGGCCTCACCACTGAGCAGCCCTTACAGATCCAGTCCATTTTCACACATTTACCCCTTCACATTTTTTCTTTTTATCTGCGTACCATGTCATCTGATTTGTGCAGACGAGTGTACGGGCAGGGAATGGAGAGAAAATAATTGGAAGAGGAAGTTTTTTTATGCACTTTGAGAAAAAAAAGTGGAGCCATGGAGTATAAAAAATAGTCAAAAATACAAAAATGTAATTTTAAGAATTGAATTTTGACTTTAGACTCAACATTTCAACTTAATTTTTTTAAGTGCGTAATGAAAAATACTCTTCCTCCTCTCATTTTCTTCCTCATTCTTGGCCCTAATCTCTTCTGTGTTTCTATTGCAACCTCCAGTCTCTTAGCGTCACTGCTGTGATGACTTAAACTTGTTCATTGCAGATGTGTCTGTCGACCATTTGTTCTGAAGAGTCTCCAAAAATCTACAGGGTGTGAAGCTCAGCGGGAACAGCTCAACAAATATAAAGTGAAACCTGGATGTTTATATCGCTGCAGGTTACTGAGGTGTATGAAGTACTCCAGGTTATATATCACACAAATACAAGTCCAAGTAATACTTTCAGCTAACCTCACTTCAACTCTGAAAAAGTGTCTTTGATTCAGAGCAAAAATGCTGCAAACACAGTTTATGTGTAAACCATTAATTTTTCATCATTTGATAAACTTCATGGTTCACAGTGTTGAACAATATTATTGCACGTCTCACTTTTTGTATCATGCAGGCTGAGTGTTGGATTTGCCTGTAAGTGATTGAACAAAGCGTTGTAAAAATAGGAGTTTAGTTTTGTTTGGGGGGATAGATTTGGAGTCTAAATTGTAGATGGGAGAATTGCATAGCCAGGCTGCTTTTTCATGATGTAATTTCTAGTATTTTTTTATACTGCAGTAAATTTTGCAAAAAAGAAACATCCCAATACCATTTTTTTCCTCTGCCGTAGTCTGAGTGTGGTCAAGAATACATGCACTTTCTGCTACTTTATGATTATTCAGAAAATACTAAATTTGTTTTTTAAATCAAAGTGCCACTGCGTTACAGATTTGTAAAATAAAAGGAGCAACAAAGTCACTTCAAGCACAGACAACATGGTTCAAAAATTTGATTTTATTTAAAAAAAAAACAAAACATTTATTTGCAGTTGTTGACGTGCTTTTTTAGGTTTGACTGCACGGTTTAATAGGCTCTGAGGAAGTTTGTGCACCATAAATATGTACAAAAAACAGAATAATGTTTCAAGATCAGACTCAGTGTTGTTTTTATAATTCAATAATTGATTTTGTCTAAAGTGGAAACTGTTAAACAAAGTCAGTGGGTGTCAGACATGCATACACACAACCTAGTTTAGTCTGGAAAAACCTTGCTGATCATTTCCCTGTTTGTATGTTCAGTACAATATCCATGTTTCTGGTCATCCGTGCAGTTAAATATTGATTTCTCTCCATCTCAGTCATCATTCATTTTATATTCATTCACTCTACTCCAGGTGTGGTATCCAGGTTTGTGAAAATACAGGATATGATGTTTGTGATCATTAAATATGAGCGGGTGCAGCTGTGACAATTGTGGGCAACTTCTGGAAATTTGATGCTGACGTGTCCCTAAAAAATCCCTCTGGGTTAGAGAAGCTCAGATGTCTGTCACACTTTGCACATGAGTCTGATGCTAGACAAAACACGTGCGCATCCTTCACTCCTCTCAACAATGCATGCATTGACCGAGGTGGCCTAGATTCAATGATACAATACACCCCGGGCATCTGATCTCATCACACCCAATTAAACGGCACATATTGAATTGTACTGGTGGGCAACCTGAGCTTGGTGTACAAACGGCGGCTCTTTGACCCGGAGGTGAGTGATTGGTCCTGATATTGGACTCAATATTTGAGATGGGTGCTGGCGACTAATCGAGCGGCTCGTTCTTTTCACAGACAGTAACTAGACACGCCTCCCTGCAGCGGGGAGCAGGAAAGAGGAGCCAGGCACTGACATTTAGGGGCCCACCTCTTAATCTCATTTTGCAAATCAGATTTTGAAAAGTGGCGGGCACGCGCGGGGGTTGCATGTGTGAGTGAGTGTGTGTGTTTGTGTGCCGCAGGTCTGAGTGAAGCGTTCATACGTGCTGGGGAAGAGGGGAGCTGTCCAGGTGCTGAAATGTCCCCCTGCATGCAGTAGCTGTGGCTGAGGGAGGTTTACGCACAAAGGAGCTGGTTTATAAGCCCCTCTTGTCCACATTGAGCCTGGTGGGTCACAATGAGGGCAGCTGTTAGAAAGGTTAAACACATGTATTCAACCATATATAGCCCTGCTTCTGTAGGCAGTCACGCTCGCAGCCAGGAGGGTTGCTTAGTGACATTTTCGCTCCTTGCAGAGTTGCTCTCTGGTCCTGCAGCATGCTCCTGCATGCTTGTGTTGATGACGTGTCCTCTTTACTTCAGAACGTGTGCTTAAGGCAGCAGGGAGGTAAAATTTGCATAATACCATCCTGGCTCGATATTTATCCTATAATTTTTTTACATTTCAGTGATTCTCTCCCTTTGACGAAGCAGCTTTGACCACCTGCATGACATGGAATGGCTTTCAAATGCATGGAAGTAGGTCTCCACGACCCTCTCATTCCCCCACCTCTTTCCTCAACGTTATCTCACTACAAGTAGTCTCTACAGAGTACGCTGCTATAAATTAGCCCAACATTTAGAATCGCTGAAAAGAGGGGTGCTTCAAAACCACAATAAAGCGTCTTTTATGAGCGCCTTTTGAGTGCTGCAGCACCCTGAAATAACACTTAACCCTCATCTTGATGGCGCAGTAAAAGGTATTTAAAATGAAATCTTCAAACAATATCCATCTGAAGCAGCTACCTCAGAGTCCTTGATTTTCAAACACACAGCTCTCAGATTTCCCTTTCTTCACACTCTCTTGAAAACCCTCTTTTTTGATGTGTTGTCTATGCTCTTTTTTGACATTGAGGATCTGGCTGGCAGCTTTATGTGTATTCTGTTTTGTAATCTCATATCATGGAGCTGTATGAATGTGGATGTCTTTGGAGGAACCTGCAGTGAGATATGGTAACAACACATTCCCATTCTGGTCATCACCCCTCAGTGGACGTCCCCTTGGAGGCATGGGTTAGCATGGCGACCGCGACTCTTAAGGATTCCCCTGATCCTTCAGACTCATTGGTAGTGAATTCTTGCTCCAGTCAGCAGAAATTATTATGAACAATAACGTTTTATTGCTGCATTAAAAAAGGAAGCGTTGTTGTCATAATATGATTCCTTCATGTTGGAGTGAGAATTAGTTTCGGAGCTGCTCTGAGTTCCTGTTTTGCTGTTACCTTCACGTGGCTCTCTTCCTCCTGACAGTGGCGGTTGACGGTACTTTGCGCGTGGACTGGAGCCCCACAGGCTCCCTGTCTGACCTCCCGCTTTTGGGGAACACGCGGACCTGCTTGGCGCGCAGACTGATTCTGTCAGGACCTTTGGGCGCTCTGGACTTCAGCGAGGTGCCCTAAACTTATCTACATCTTTGAATGAATTTCTCTTTCTGGTTTGGTGTTGTAGAGGAGTCTTGCTCATGTAGTTGCACGGACACCTCTGTGAACTGTCTAATTATTAAAAGAACATTTATCATGAAGGATTATTAAGGAAGAAAAACATGAAGATTTAGAGAAATTTAAAAGCTACACGAAGATTACGGGAGGCTACAGTTACTGTTGTTTTAAAGGGACAAATCAGAAGAGCAGCCTCCACCTTCTGCAGCTAAAATGAGGAACATGGAGCACAATATGAAATTAAACTTTTATGCAAACTGAATAATAATCTCTCTGCACAACATCATCACAAGAATGTGCAAGAACTGGGTGTGTTTTAAACTCAGACAAGTGAACAGATAGCCTTTGTTGCTGTGTGTCCTCAGCTTTACATGAGGTCCACAATCCTCATTTTAAAACAGGCGGCTGGGCACTCTTCTAATAATAACGACCTCTGTCTCACAAAACTAGGGCCTTGTAAAATCACAACTTTACTCTTGTCTCTACATTTTTATTCTTCAATTTTAACACTTAATATTCTACTACAACAGCCCGTCTTTTTCCTGTTATATTATGACTTTTTTCTTCTGACTTGATCTGACGTTACCATGGTTTTAATTTTCCAACTCTTAGACTTTATTTTCTTAAGACATTTTCTAGTAGCCTTATTTTTTGGCTTAAAATAACTTTTCTTCTTACAACTTTTCTCTCATAGTATTTTCCTCCTTAATTTGTCCCTAATCCTCTGTTATATGATGAGGGTACCTGCTACTCTGCTTTAAACAGATAGTGGGGATTAAAATTGGGCAAATGACACACTGTTGTTTCAGATATCTATAGCAAAGAAAGAATAGGAATTTCTGTTGCATGATGCAGTTTTTACAACACACATATTGTAAGTGCAGGCCAAAGAGATAAGTAGAGTAATATGTGTTACACTCAATGTTACGTATTTAAAGCTCCCTCTGTTGGTCCCATGTGGACAGAAATGGTATAGTGACTTGATTTTTTACACCATGAGCAAAAATCTGCAACAGAGCGGCTTCTTTCTGTTGACTTGAAGTATCATATCCAATCCAATCTGATCCAGTCCAAATTTACAGTATGTGTACAACACACTTAGGGGGTTTAGCTCAGCTGATATAAAGCAGGTGCTCCATGTACAGAGACCTCAGTCCTCGTCCCATGATCAGCATAATTCGAAGCATATTTCACGTCTTCTATCCCTCTGCATATCTTGTGAAAAAAAAGCTAACACCAGATCAATAAAAATGGGAAGGATCAGAAAGTAAAAGACCACCTCAAAAGTTGAGCCAAAGCTGAATAATAAAGTGTATTAGAAGTTCGATTTGAATACACGAGACGGACAGACATAGAAGCAGGACGCTCCGATGTTTCGGAGCTACAGCTGAAGAGACTTGGTGACCCTGAGCTTCGACTCTGACCTTTGGACAGTCAGGAGGCAAAGGGTCTGTAGATTTGAGCGTCCTCGATAAAAGATGTGGTTTGAAAATACGTTCATAAGAAAATCTTTAACATCAATCCTCAGGTATCCAGGGAAGGGGGTCTCATATTAGTGAAGACGTGCCCTCTGACCTTTAATAGAACCAGTTATATTGCATTATTTTGGTGGGCAATGAACTCCATTACTGTTAGTACTGTTACCACAACATGGGTCACAGATTTCTCTGTGTATATCGATTCTGCAAGTGTAGTCCTCGATTGTGAACCAGTCATCAGGCATAGGCCAGATCTGCCGAATCAAAGATGACAATCTTTCTGTAATTCGCCACATGAAGCAGAAAATTATTTCACAACCCTCCAGGTTTAATGATTACGTTCTAATGAAGCCATCTAAATCTTCAACGTGTTTTCTGTCTCCTCCTAGTTTTCATTCATTCTTACCAGTCGGTTTCTGATTACTTAAAAGTCATTCGGTGTAATTAAGCGGTTAATTTTTAATTTGAGATTTTAAATAGAATGTCAGTGAGACGGAGTGCAATGCCTGATGACTGTGGAGAAGATATAGCAGGTGATCAGTGCCTTAATGATCTGAACGAACACACACACTGATGGTGGCACTGTTTGGCCTGTGTGCAACACATCTGTGAATCCCTCTTTAATTTTTACTTGATTAAAAAAAACTCAATTTTATTCCACAAATGGTTCCACAATCATTAGCCCTAAGAAATTAACCAAGCAGCTTGGAGGGGCGGATCACTGACTTCTGCAGGAGTGACGGGTCTCATTTGTGCACAAACTCAAAAATTAAAAGCATTTGTGTGCTTTTTATCTCTCCACAAGTCATACCTAATGTAACACTGTTGTAAAACATGATGAAATCAACGCTGATGCTAACAAAACAATTATCAAAAAGGTTTACAATTTCAACATTTCAATATTTTGTTCTGGAAACTGTTGCAAGGACGGATGTCACATCAAAATACTGCCTTTCTTTGCATTTGAATAAGCAGAAGGTCACACTGAGTGACACATTTGACAATGAAATTGTTTGTTCAGAAATACCACCTTCCAGGACAAGATCAGCAAAGTGATCAGGTTTGCATTTTTGGCCACAGGGGGCGCCAAAATCAATGCAAAACAAAAGCTCCTTGAAACAGCTTTGAGGACACAAAAAGATAATCCATAGTCAAGGAAGGATATATGCTATGTTGGCAGTCCTCTCCACTTGACAAGGCACACAGTAAAGGTTTTTGAGTGGCACCTGAGTTGGTCAATCAGATTTCAAGGGACATCTCCATTTCTAAAGAAAGAACACGCGTCCGTGGAAAACATAATTTTCACTATTTTTTTTCATCTCCTACCAAGATTGGGAAGTCTGAATTTTGACAGCTGTTTTTCTATGATCCCTAATGTTCTGCTCAGATTATATTGGATCTCTTATGGTGCCATCTTTGTTGAGTTTTGCTGGTCTGTCTTGAACTTTTCTGCTTGAGCCCCTCAGCTCTGCACCACAATTTCTGTTGGTTCTGCGAGGATTGGTTCATATCCAAAGGGCCCAAAATACAGATGAAGAATGCAAACACTGGTAGAAAGCGTCCATTGGTGAACATAGTTTCCACAGTTCAAATCTGTCTGAATACAGGTCTACATATTCTGAAACAGAGTCCCTCCAGAGTCTTTGAACCTAACGCTGTGAATCTGAAGTTACTGAGATTACTATAATTGGCTCAGAGGTGATGATGATGATGATGGAGATGTCTAATGGGAATGATGAATCCACCTTGCCTCTTTTATCCATCGGTGTGCACCATCTGGGTGTGAATGTGATGTGTCACAGTGTCACAGCGAGCCAGCCAGGCGACGATTAGCAGTGCCTAAGTGATCCATTATGAAATGCAGCCTCTCACTCTGTTATTGAATGCTGGGTGCTGAGAGAGCGGCTGGCAGGATCTGCTGATCTTATCACAGCACTCTTACAGAGGAAGGACTCTCAATTGCTTTACACTTCACTGACCCACCAAAAGTCCTACTTTTGCCATATTACATCAGTATTCAGAAATGATTCACATTTCTAGATTTTTTCAATTCAATGAGGTTCAATTGTGACAGTGGATAAATATTGGGTACTCTTCTGCTAACAAAGAGATCTCATTTGTTATGGAGATGCAAATGCCTCTTCTCTGATGCCTGTGTGATCCATGGCATCACCAAGCATCAGCGTCTTTGAAATGAAATGCAGGAAGACACACGCTGAAATCATTCACCGGGCTATTGTGGCGTTGGCTGACGTTCTTAGTGTGTGACGTCATTGGTGAGCGAGGCACACAGGCATACCTGGAGGGACTAATCCATGGTGACCAGTTGCCATAGAAATGTTCCCATTGTGGGAAAGTTAAGAGAGAGAGAGAGAGCAGAGAGAGAGACAGTGGGAGAGGAGCGGCGTTACGGCAGAAATGTGGCGGAAAAGGATGTTCAGGTTATTTTGTCGGCAGACATCGCCAGTCTGTGTCTGTGAAACCAGCATGGTTTTACTTTAATTCTTTTATTATGACTTCCTTTGTGTGCAAGAAGAATGGGCTACCAAAGAGTAAAATACAAAATCAGCATGTTTTACCATCGATTTAGCTTGAAAAGTGGAAAGCTTTTATCGGCAACCAGCAGGCCTTGAGTCTATTCTCCTTTACAGCTGGAGTGAATATTTGCATGAATTGTTAAATTCCTCAAATTTGTCATCATTGAAGCAAATGCGAGAGCCATTTTTCACACAACACAACTCTTCTACACATTCTGCTGCTTCTCAGATGTAAGGCTAGTATTCTTCAGACCAATCCTCAAAGAGATTTTCAGTAATTAATTTGATATTTGTATCTTCTTTTTTTATCCAATATAAATGTTTGAAACTCGTGAGTAAAATGAAGAAGCTGCAAGGATGTAGACAGGTTGCACAGGCAGATTAGCTCTGTTCCAATAGCAGTTTGGGATGGGATTCATTGCACCCAAACTGCGTCATACACCTCCAACCATTAGGTGGCAGGAAAGGGCAGTGCCTTTTGAAGTGAGACATTACATGGGGAGGGGGGCACATCTTTGCATATCCTCTAAACCTAAAGAAAATGTCTGAGATGACTTAAATGTCATTTGGAAGAAGATATATGCAGGAGTAGTCAACGTAATGCTGCTTTAGTGGAGATCTTTGCAGGAGAAGCTGAGAGTTTAAGAGCTTGGATCGGATCAGCTTGTTATCCAATTGAAAAGTTACTCTTAGTAATTTCTGAGGAGCTGGTTTACTAAGGTTTGACATGCAGTGACTCTAATGCTTTATTTACTTCTTCTGCCTCTTTTTTTTCCAACATTGTCAACGGACCCAGCATGGACTCAGACAGAAAAGATCCACTCTAAGCACTTCTCAAAAAAAAAAAAAACAGCTACAAAAAACAGCAACAGACATCGAGGATGATCTAATACAAACCACTTTTCTCATCGTTTGCAAATCTGTGTTATGATTTTGAATAAAACCACAAACCTGAATCACAGGGAAAATAGATTAGTGCATTTTAATTATTAAATTTCTCAGTATGCAGACTTCCTGATTACTCACTCAGGGAAACACCAGTGAGTTCAGATTTATGTCACTGTTTTCCTGCTCTATTCCTTCAACATGCAGGTTGTGATGAAGACTCTGATCTCCCTCTTGCGCTGCTGTCTCAAGGCTGCATTAGTCTGCCCACACTGACTGTGCAGACAGTTTATCAGTGGTTTAAAAGCCAAAAGCCTCTCCGCTGTCTGTGCTCACTAGACCGTGCTGATGCACAGCGTCCTGACATCATGTGTGTGTGTTTCTGCTCTTGTTTTGCTCCCCCTCAAATGTGTTACTGCAGAATATTCAGCTTGGTGTTTCATGATATAGAGTCAAATTTAGCTTGCTAAGGTTAGAGTCATGTTTGATATTAGTATTGTTGTATTTAAATGCGCGTGTAATTGTGCTGCCTGTTTTTTTTTTGGTGATGTAAGTGCGTAGAAAAATGGTGCACAGCGGTGTAATGAAGCGCTCGTTCAGCTCTGAGTGCTGCTCATGTCTTCCTCTGTGTTCACTCTGCGGTTCAGTAGGGCAGTGGGGGAGTAGAAGCAGAGGGGGAGGAGAGGGGAGCAGAGCAGAGCAGCCAGCGGTGCTGTTAACCGGGGCTGAGTGGCAAGGTGATACTGAAATGCATGTTTTTAGCCTACTCATACTGATTTATTTGAATGTAACGTCAAAATCTTGATGGTTAGTGTTTATGAATGTAGAAATGATAAGTTTTCATCTAAAGTTTACTCAGAGATATCTTCAAAGCAGCATGTCCATGATATCACACTGGGAAAATAACAGTAAAAACCTATTTCAGAGAGATAAGGCAGCGTGAAACAGGAACGTTTGAGTAGCACAGACATTGAAATCCCCTCCCACGCCATAAAGGAAAGATTTCTCTGAAGCTAGATGGACATCATCAGCTGCTGACATGTGATTTTTTAATTTAAAGACCAGCTCCATATATCTCCGTATTTGTCCTCCAGCACATATGTCATATTATCTCCAGATTATCCTCCCTCTGATCTGTGAGCTGCTCTGCGGCACAAGAGGATTATCACGCCTTGCGGCAGCCGCTGATACCATCGTCAGCCCGGGATCCCCCCCTTTGTCTTTGCAGAGCTTTTCTGAAGAATGACTGTTGTTTGCTTGGTTAACCAGGCTAGATTGTGCTTTGTAATGGGTAGATGATTAAAGGTCAGGATGTGCACTATTTTCTTATTCACAGAAAATATGAACCATGAATATGAACCAACCTTATGATGACCCCAAATGATATTATCATGTTAGAATCAGGGCCGTCATGGTCTTTGATTTTCCCCTTATGATTATCACAGTCAATATACTCACGATAAGGAGGTTATTGCAGCATTTGTTTAAACTCTGAGAAAAACATCAACACACAGCCAATCAAATAAAGAAGAGGTGAAACAAGAGTGGTGCAACATGTTACTTTATAAACCTTACTATTTAATGCAGCTGACTTAATTCCATGTTTCTAATTCTGTTCAAAGTTATTTTTTCTCTATGTCACAGTCACAGGGCTGTTTCAGTGAGGGAATTTCCCCTGCGGTAAATCATGGTGGCTCAATACAGCTGTGTGCACTATTATTGCATACAGATGTTTATCTATGAATGGTTAAAAAAATGGCTCTTGGAATTGAAAGGGCCAGTTCTTGCTGAGCCTAATGATTTAGATCATTAAAAGGGTCTGAGATTCAAATCCTGCTCTTAGGAAGTGTAAAAACTTAAGCAAGATTGTGCAGCTTTTGCAGATTTGAAGTAAGATGGAGATCATAATGGATATACTGGGTTTGAATGAAATATTTTGCTGGTCTTGGATCAGGGGACCCTCTTTTTTGCTGCAGGAGGAGGGCAGTGGATGATCAGACTGTAAACCAACTACCTTTGTATTCCTGTACAACAGCTCCCCTACAAAAACCACAAGTGTTTATGTTGTGTTTTTTGGAGTTACAGTATAGTTGTAAATGTTATGAGTTTAACTACCTGGTAAAGTAGCTGCTGCTCCTGCTTCTTCTTGTTTTAGGTGTAAACCAGTGCTAACCGCTTGCTTACATGGCGTTATTGAACGCTTATTCTTAGCTTAAAAAAAAAACAAAACCAGGTATTGTCAATCCCACAATACTGTGACTGCTCGAGCGTAAATTGTCCCTGCATTTTGTCCAACAAGTGCTGCACTCACACACCAGAGGACTGGTCACAAGCTGTACCCATGGAGCTCTACATATCAGTCTAAATCTGTCAGCGTATGGTTCACTGAGCCAGGTGTGTTGACCCATATAGAGTAACAACACAGCATGTTCTGCATGTGGCCTTTGCTGTTGACGTGAATGTTTCCCACGTGAGTACAGGTGAGGCTATTAAAAGAGTCCGCAGACAAAGGAACTTGTAAACACCTGATACTCCTGCTGTGGATTGACTATACAGTGCAGACGGATCTGACGGGGAGACAGACCGATGAGGTCTGAAAACACTTGACCAGTTTCCATATGCAGAGCTTTATCAATCCCCTTTTCAAGTAGCTTCTCTGTTACCATCACGATTCCAGTTGCGTCAGAAATCTCTTAACAGCTACATCTGGCAGCACCAGAAGGATCCGCATCAGCAAGAGCTGTGTGTTTGATAATGTCAAGATAAGGCCTCTTTTTACCCAACATGACTTCTGGCTGACAGGAGCAGATACAACAAAATGTTCCGAGTTGTAGCCTGAGAAGAGACAGCTCGGTTACCGAAACAGGTCATTAACTCGCTAATAAGCCGGCAGACCAATTTAACAACCTTCCTTATGTAACATGGAGAACAGGGCCAACATGATCACTTGCATGTTGTTCTTTTTCTGCCCTTCAGCGAGAAAAATAACATCTTTAATCTAAAAAAACTCTTCAGGGCGTAAGAAGTTGATATTTATCTTCTCTAACTCGCTAACATACTGGTTGGTTCGGTTAACTGATTCTGATGTCATGTCTATTTTCCTAATTAACACAAATTGATGAGAAGTCCGAGACAGGCTGTTCTTTACAGCTGTCTGACACGGAGGACCTTTGTTGTAAATCTTCAAGATGGCACTCAGCTCGATTAGTTGTTTCTTCTTTGATATGTAAACAGAGGCAAATCAACCGTAAGTCCTTTCATTTGAAGATCTCCAGGATATTTGATATGCCAGTAAAACTCCCACTCTTCAGCTGGTCCAAAAATTAAACATTTTTTTGTGGATTTTGGAGAGACGACAGTGGTCTGACTTGGCTAGTAGGTTGCAAAACAGAAAATACAAAATACTATCTAACAAAACTGGTCTTTTCCACTGGCTGTTGGTAGTTTCTCTCAGTCTGTGTGGAAGTGGGGACACTACAGTTATCATCGGTTTATTTCCAAACTTACTGAGACCAGTTACATATGTATGTAATGTACATATGTAGATGATTAGATTAGAATAACAAGTTGTAATTTTAAGAGGATACATGTTAGTTCTGTTATCAGATAAAATAACCAAAGAGACAGAAAATGTGGGTTGGGGGGGGGGGGGGGCATAATAATAATGCATCATAATAATAATGCATCAGATTTCATATAGCGCTTTATCAAAGACCGCTTAACATTGGATACATCATTCATTCACTCACACCTTGGTGGTGGTAAACTACCTTAGTAGTCACAGCTGCTCTGGGGCAGACTGACAGAAATGTGGCTGCCAGTTTGCGCCTACGGCCTCTCCAACCACCACCACCACACAATACTCATAATCATACACCAGTGGAGGACACACACTGGGAGGAAGGTGGGTTAAGTGTCTTGCCCAAGGACACAACTGACAGACTTGGGATAGGGGGGAATTGAACCACCAACCTTCCGGTGATTGGACAACCGCTCTATCGCCTGCACTACTGCCACCCCAAAGTACCCCCAGTAAAGGAGTGTGGCTGGGAATCGAACCCACAGCCTTCATACATGGGGCACTTTGACTGCAAGGCCATTGATGTCCCAGAATCATGACTGTTTTTCACAAAATGAATGATACTTTATTGTTATTTTTGCCCTGAACCGCTGCCATAGATTAGTCAGGGCTCTAACTCCGGTTTAAGGCTACTGCTAATGTTGTATAATACTCTACTACTCAGATCCAAACATGTGATTGGTAACCAGTTGGGGGGGACCTCTGTCAGTCATCAGAGGTTAAAACAGAGGTTTTTAAGCTCTAAAAGAGCAATTGTGTCAATTTAATCACTGATTGACCACAACATGTTGTTTGGACAATGTTTTCATTAAAAAAATCAAAATTATACAGAAAAAAATCCTTCAAGACTGATATAACGGTGGTGTTATTTTCTCCAACTGGGGGAAGAAAAATGTAAAACTTTCCCCTTTACATGCTGGAACATGTTCAACCTCCATTATTTAAAGGTAAGAGTGGTCTTATTTATACGCAGACTGCTGAAATATTCATTGTTAGCACAAGTACAGCTCTGAATATGCACTTGTCCATGTTCATACCATCATCCCCCCGTGTGTGTGTTGTTGGCACACAGCTTGAGTCATTCAGAGCACTGATTGGTGAGTGAAGAGAAAATCCCTTTAATTTCTAAGACCCTGTAGCGCTCTGAAGTAGTTGTGGAACAGTGAACACAGGAGTCCTCTCTCCGTGGAAAGACAATGTTTGGTTTTTCCGTGAGTCACGACAGGGTGTATTAAGAGACTTGTTCGCATTCATGCTGAGCTGAACCGCTCTGACAGTTTTCCCCTGAGTCATACCTTTTTTTTTCTTGTCCTTTCAGGTGAATATTGATGACAGCACTGAAATGTTACCAAAATCAAGAAGAGCTCTGACTATTCAAGAGATTGCAGCATTAGCGCGATCCTCCCTGCACGGTGAGTGTGACATGAAACACGTACAACTTCTTGAGATACGGCTCATATTTAAATATGTGTACAGCTGCTCTGGATCAAAAGCCCTGTTTCTTTCCTTTTACAGGCATTTCCCAAGTAGTGAAAGACCATGTGACGAAGCCTACAGCCATGGCTCAGGGCAGAGTGGCCCATCTGATAGAGTGGAAGGGCTGGTGCAAGCCCATCGACACTCCAGCAGCCTTGGAGTCGGACTTCAACTCGTACTCTGATCTCACCGAGGGGGAGCAGGAGGCACGCTTTGCTGCTGGTACGTTTTCTTCTGCAGCTTTTTCTCCAAATTGCTAGAGGGAAAAAAAGGCATAATAAAGCAGAATAAAAAGTATGACGTGAATTTGCATGTTAAGGGTAGCATTGTTTTATTAATTGCGTAGGATGAACGATTACAATCAAACAAAAAGGAGGTCTCTGGCAGAAATGGATCTGCAGAATTTTACTCCAAATGAGCCAATTTTTTTTGTGCTGGATAAAAAAATTCAAAAATAAGAACACATACACTCACACACTTGATTTACTCTGCTTCCTCGATTTTTCCAGATCTCACTTTATCATCAGATGATCATAACTCACATCCTCAGAGTTGCAAAATCTCAGACCGCTCACTAAAATTGGCCTTACTTGCTTCATTAGTTTGGGCTGTGGCAACAAAGCATGTCGTGGTCCAGCCTACTGTTTTGTTTTGTTTTGTCGATCACTAGAAAATTACCCCACTGCTACAAGAAAATAAGCTTTGTTATCTTGGTAATGAGGTAAATGAAGGCAGAATAATGGGAAAATCAGCCATGGGAAGAAAAACCACCATATTCCAAAAAAACAAAGAAAAATAAGTCTAGGTCTCGAGAAAACAACAGGACATTACTCTTGGTATAAAAATCTCAGTTAATTAAGTGTATGGATGAGCTTATTTACTAAACTTTAGTGATAAAGTGTTAAAATAATAAAAGTATATTCAGGAAACAACTTCTGTTTTTGCACCGTTGAAGCCTGCTGCTAATTTTCAGAGTTGGGGACTGTGACATGAGTCGAATTATCTTGTAAAAAATGGGGTAAACTTTTGTGAGTCCTGGGAAAAATTGTTGGACATCTAAATACAGAGCTGCTTGGCCTCACTGACAGAGCACTTTAACATTCCTCTGAGTTAAATACGGGATAGCCAGAGAAGTTTACAGATCTGTCTGCATATCTTCAGTATTCCTCTTTGCTAAGTGCTCAAAAAATGTCTTAAAAAAAAAGATTTGATGGTTTCAACATACTTCAAAGACAAGTGTCTCGATACTGAGGGTCCTCTGATACAACAAATCCAATCATTTCACTCTGTTTTATTTTGTTTATGCTGCATGTCAGGCTGTCATGAATCGGTTTTTTTTAGACCTTCTTAAATCCCACCCCTGTTGTACAGCTATTTTACAGATAAAAAATATAGGAGCTGTGACATAAAATTACAACATCTCTAAAGGTCATTGAATGCCACAGTTTCTCAGATCTTTAAATTAGACTTTAAGTGAGGTCCATACTGCAGCATTACTTCACTTCACCTTCGGCGGGCAGAATCAATGAGAGGACACTCTTTTGGCCCAGAGTTAAACATGAAGGTTCATAGTCAGATATCTTTATCCAGATAATTATCTGTCAGAAATGATTCTCAAGATGCAGACAGATACCCTCTGTTTAATGTCCACCTTCTCAAACTCACACTGTTCCCTCTTTTTCCTCTGCCCTCTGCCGATTTATCTCCCCTTCCTTTCGTCTTTCTCACCCAGTCTCTCTCGCCTGCTCTCCCTCCGTTCTCTCGCTTGCTCCCTGCATTGCAGACGCTCAAGGTTAATTTGCACAGTGAGGTTTTGCTCCTGGCTAGTGCCACCGTGACTGAGCGATTTTCCTCTGTGCCTCCTCTGTTCACCTTCCTTTTTATCTTTCTTTTTTTTTATTTCTCACTATTTACATGACTTCTCCTCTGTTCTCCTCTCATGCCTCGGTCTTTGTGATCTTTTATCAAAATAAAGGATCTATTCCAAAAGTCCTGGAGGTTTTATAGGCAGCTGTAATGAAGATTCAAACAAGCTGATTTGTTAACATGCCTAAAATAGGTCTTCCAATTTTTACTCACTTCATAGTCTTTAAATAATTAAAGCATCTCTAGATGGCCTTCTTTTCTGTAGTTTAGTTTGAACCTGGTCATTTATCATATGAAGTACAGCTTCTTTTTAAACCTCTGTTTAGTTTTAAATGACTCTTAAGAGGAGCAAATTCCTAGCAATAATTTAGACAGCACCGTAGACCCACTAACAGCTTTTTTTGTGCTGGCAGTGCCCAAGATTTTAATGATCATCTGATTTTAACAGCATCATGTTATGGCTTTTGCTGTGGCTCCTGACCTGCAAATTTTACCTTCAATCAGAGGACTCTGGTCTGCAGTTTTCGTTGACAAAGTTAAGGTCAGCAGTCCTGCCCCTTCTTTTCATACTTTGATAGTAACAAAGCAGTGTCATTGTCGAGCACAGCTGTGTTACAAAGGTTGAATGGTTTTGAACTGAACAACCAGTGGATGCCTGTGGATGTTTTAGCACTGTTGAACTGTTTGGTTTTACACAAGAAATAGGTTCCAGCTCAAAAAACACTGCCAATGAGAGCAGTCTCTTTTTTTTTTACCTCCTCCTCTCCCTCCCTCTTGTGTGTTCTTTCCCCATCTGTAAATGCAATCTCGTTGTGCACAAGTGCAATGACGATAAAGCATCTCCAGTGGACACAGGCCCTAAGGCTTCATCTTAATTATGTCATCTATGTGTTATATGGATGTGAAACACAACAAAAAAATCAGGGATAGCTCTAAAATGGTCATTAATATCAAAATTGGTATCATGTAAAAGATACATTATTTGAAGTATAGCATAGGCTGATACAGAATGGACAGCATCTGCCTCCTCACTGGGTGAAGCCACTCCGAGAACAGCACCCTCTGATGACGGGCTGCAGTATACGTCATAAATCCCGCCTCCGCCAGATAACCTTAGGGGGCTATGGACAACTTTAGAAATTTATTACACAGAATATAACCCCCCCGTTTTTAAAAGTTATCCGGGGGTTCATGTTTTCTATGATTGACACCTGATACAGCCCATGGGCGAAGATTGCGTAGCTCACCTGAGGGATACACTGTTTGAGCCGAGCGTCATCACAACGAGTCTCAGTGACTCTCCTGCCGAATGCGAGTACAACGCTACTGCACAATGTTGGTTTCAGGAAGTGGAGAAAAAACGCAGAATTACCGAGAGCTTTTTGGCTTCAAATCTGTATACTGGCGGAAGGTGGAACCAAGTTGTCCATCGTGTATACAGTCTATGAAGTATAGTCTTGATTGTACCGATTTCAACGGATAAGCATTTTGCGTGAGTGTATTTACACCACACACTCGTACATTCTCCCATTCACATGCAAATTTATACTCTGATTGCAGAGGATGTGTCATTAAAAGTTACTTGCACCGTTCATTTACACTCACACATTGCTGTCTCTGACACATGGGAACAATTTGGAGTGCAGTGTCTCACCCAAAGATACTAGACTTTAGGTCCCTTTACTCAGAGGATAGGACAGTGGGCAGAATAGGACACTGCATGAGAGAGCGAGAGTAAGAGGTAACATTGTCAAAGGAAGTGGACCCAGGCCACTAATCCAAAGGCTACATACTGTGATTTGGGTTTGAAAAATATCTTTGAGTCCTTTGTAGTAAAGAAAATGACAATCTGCAGAACCAAAACGTTTGCATAAATTAAATAGCTTAAAGCATTAATAAATATTTTCTTTTCCAGATTTGTTTTGATAAATAAGTTTTCAAATGTTAGTTGACTAGTCTTGGTCGAGTCTGTTCGTCTAACCTATCACTGTGCGTCCATACAGTCTGTGGTCCATCTGAGATCTGCCAGTCATGCTGACTCCTCCTATTTGGCTGACTCTCTCACTGAAGCCCATGTGGGGATGCAGATACTGTGGGTGACTGAACGCAGTGCGTGAATGTCAGCGAGCACACGCCAGTACACAAAGTGAGCATGTGCAAACATGTGGAGTCAGTGTTTGGTACCTCTGTTTCTACGTAGCTACAGGGGAAGATAAATATCTGTGTATGTGTAGACACAGAGAGCTGAAATGCAGGTTTGGTGTCCTTCTGGTGGACTTTACTCTACTGACACACACACATAAATATAAACACACTGACACAAACAAACACACACGTTAATCCTGCAGCACCTGTCTGTGGTGCGTGAAACCTGGCTGTCAGGTTTGACCAATGCAGAGACTGACAACACTGTGAGTGTGTGAAAGAGGCACAGAGACAGAGTGTAAGTGAGAGAATTGGCTCAGAATACATGTGTGAACGTGCGTGAAGTGTGTGTGTGTGTGAGTGTATCAGAGTGGCTGTTTTCCAGTCTGTAGTACATCGTAGTGTAGGTTTACTCGACAGCAGGAGCAGACACACCTGCTGGAAAACGTCATTTAAAAAAACAACATGTAGTGATGGAAAAGTTTATTCGTTATGAGCGACAGCAAAACAAAAGCTAAGAACTCTCACTTTTATATGACAGGAGAGGCTTTAGAATCAAATGAAACAGAATAAGCTAACATTGAGTGGTTGGGGGTTGGCTGCACCTTTGTATGATGGAGGGTTTTAGGATGTAGTTACCGATCCTGAGAGTTTTCTCTAATAAACACATTGAGAACAAAGTAAGAGTTTTAGCAGTTTTTAGTTCTTTTCAAATTAGGAATGATGCTAAAGTAATGCTACAGTAAGTTTACTTTACGAAAGTTACTAAAAGAGGTTCTGAGGTGTCCAAATTTGGGTTTTCGGGACATGAAGTTTTCTCAGCACCTTCTCCTTTAGTTTCAGATTGGCCTGCTAGTATGGCATCTGCGCTAGGACAAACTATACCGAGGAGTGAAAGTACATCTGTACGCCAGCCTTCCAACAAAAGTCAGCAAAAGCCAGATTATCTGAAGAATATCTATCCAGATTCCCTGGAGTGTGAGGTGTTTTAAAAGTTATTTTTCTTATATACTGGAACCAAAGTGACAAAGGAAAGCGTAAAAACAACACCCACTGCAGGAACAAAGCTGTAAAATCTGTCGTCTTTTGTTGTCATGTGTAGGGTCTCTGCTGTTTCCAAAGCAGGCTAAGACTTTGAAGCTGAACAAAACCTCATAATTGTTTCGAAAAATTTAATTAGGTGAAAAGATGAGCCTTGGTTTTGGATAGAAATGAAAGCGCAAAATGGTCAGGGTGTGTGTTTGTATCGTGCAAAATGAGATGAAGCTTTGCTTATGGGAAATTTTGAGAAAAAGTTGAATTTTTGCTCTCTTATTACCCTCCTTTTTTCATGCAAATTTTGGTCATAAATACAGTCGACCACGAGATTAAGTTAATCCAGAAAAATCTACATAGTCTAAAATCTGGTCTGGTTTATTTATTGACATCAGCAGTATAAAACCAAACGTTTTAGTAGCTGTTCAAGATCTTTTATTCCTATTTTTGTTTGGTATGTGGGTCAGTGACGTAAAACAGCATCAACGCCCCTGAAACGTGTCCCTCAGTGAAATGATTGCTTGAAAAGGGATTTCAAAGAAATACTCGAGAGCTTCCTGTGTGTGTGTGTGTGTGTGTGTTTGCACATGCATGTGTGTGTTTGCACGTGCTTGAGGCCGTGTTTGTGAGGAGAGTTCAGGACTCAGCTCCAGTCACAGATGAATGAAAGCATCGATCTCTCCCTCTCTCTGTGGGAGACAAAGTATGAATACTGAACATTGACTGAAGAAAGAAAGACGGAGAGAGAAATCAAGAAGAAGCAGGGGACATGGCTGAGAGATTGCACAGCCAAAGAAAAGGGATTGGAAGGAATGAGGAGAGTCAGGTGAGTCGATAGAGCGTTTCATTGAGAGAGACAGCTGGAAGAAAGGCGTGACATGGAGGGAGGGGGTGTGGATGAACATGGAGGAATACAAAACAGATGGATGGGGAGGAGGACGAGGACAAGGCTGAGCACAGAGATAAAAAGGAGACGAGAGAGAGGGAGACTTCTCCTGTCATTGGCCAGCTCCTGATGATGATTGGAGGGGATTGGTCTGTTGGACCTTGTGGCTTTACTGGTTCTGGCACATGCTGAGTCACCTCAGCTACACACACACACACACACACACACACACACACACACACACACACACACACACACACACACACACACACACACACACACACAGATTGATGTCCTCTATGTGTTCTTGTGTGTTTGTGTTTTTTAACATTCACATCCATATGGTTGCTTGTGTGCACACTTACAAAATATGGTCACTGACTTTGACAGCAGAAAAGGAGGTAGGGATGTCTAACAGTGTCAATGGTTTCTCCCAGAAGGTTTCTTCAGAAGCAGCTAACAGAAAGATGCTGTTTTACTACAGTGTGCAAAAGGGACAAAATAGCACACAAGTCAATGTTGATCTAAAACCTTAATTGCATTGCATTGAAAAACCTTAAATTTCCATGAAGTTTGCACAAATGAGAAAACAGTAATGCAGGAGGTTATCCAAACTCAGAGTAGGACTGCAGAGTGTGAAGTTTTTATCCCTTTTTGGGTCGAAAAAATTAGAAAAAAAGAAATAAAATAAAATAAAGAGATACAGTTATTCAATTGGTATACCAAAAAAGGGGAAAGGCAGGGAGAGAATAGTAACACATACAAAAACAAGAAACAACAATCACATGACCAATTATGATGCTATGTTGTAGAGTCACTTGTGAAATCTGAGATTGTGAGTTATGATCCATTTTTGTTTGTCAAATGAATATGATGATGTTAGCTTGGAGGATTACATCAAGTGAATGCTTAGATGCGTGAAGATGGACACTGTAAATAGACTAAAAGTCCTGTACTGAAAATGCGAAGTCACACTCATGTAGGTTTGGAAGCTATCAAAAGGTGAAGTAGAGGTGGGCCTGAAGCCCATGACAGTTTTGAAAAGTCAGCCCCTCTGCAGTTAAATGAAAAAAAAAAGACTGACAATTTAAGGCAAGTTTAAACAAAGAAAACATCTACAATAATTCAAAACGTGTTTTAAAGCCCAATCTATAGATAAACAACCATACATTGGACTTTAATGGGGTTTTCAGAGCTTTTGAAACCAGCCTCAAGTGGACACTCAAAGAACTGCAGATTTTCATGTCAGCATTAGACTCATTTTTAACACCAGTGGGAACAGAGGTAACAGTCTTTTAAATATCCCATGAAATAAAAAAAAATTTGAAGCGGCATACAACATGCCAACATCCCTCACTTTTCCCTGCATTCTTGATCAGTATTTCACCTTTTATTTTCAGCCTAACTAGCTTGTGCAAATCTATTTCTCTGCATTTTGTTACTTGTGATTGTCAGTGCATTTACAAGGCTCCTCTTTGCTCCTCTTCCAACTAACTCTCTCTCCTTGCACTCGCAGGAATGCAACCTGCATAACAAAACAATCAAACAGTCAGTCAGTGACAGCAGCTGTAAGTGCACACACAGCCGAATGACGACTGAGGAGCATCAGCTGTAATGGGAAAGCTGTCTCTGTCCAGTCTCATAGTACACTGTGCTCTTAGTTCCTCGCCCCAACCTGCCAATCAGAATAATGACATGACATGGGGACACAATGGTCCGCAGTCTCCTTGTTACCATGCCGACCATGTATTCATGCATGTGCAGCGTATGAGTGTATGTGTTTGTGTTTGCACAGGAGTGGCCGAGCAGTTTGCCATAGCGGAGGCTAAGCTAAGGGCCTGGTCCTCTGTGGACGGCGACGAGTCCAACGATGACTCATATGATGAAGATTATCTGCCTGCCAATGAGCCCACCACACAGAGCACAGGTATGCACACACAGACAAACATAAACTACCTCTACAGCTACATAGATACCCTTCATCCTATCCCTTTCCTTCATAATATCCAATCACACACCCTCTTCCTCATCCATCTCTCCCTCTCTCACTCTGTTTCATGTCTTCTCTCTCCATCTCTGTCCCACTGCCCTACTTTTCCTCCCTCCAAACATTTTTTTGTTCCACGGTGCAATTTGATATCCCTCCTGCAACTTTAATATCATTTCCTTTGCTGCAGAGACAGTGTCTGAGTGAGCATGGTGTGTGAGCCGGATATAAATACACCTTTTATTTGACTAAGGTTTTGCGTGTTTGTGTGTGCGTGCGTGTGTGTGCGTGAGTGTATGTATGCCAGAGCTTTCATCTTGATTACACTGAGCCACCACTAACCTGTTCTGCAGCTAATAACATTCAGCTCAATATCACTTCTCCATCTTGATACATTCATCTATGGCCTCTTACTGTCAAGCTCAGACCGCCCAGTCAGTGTATTTATCACATACACCAGCATGTATGTGATAAATTCATATCTCTCTTTGATACAAAGATAGCATTGATACCCATTAACATTATGGTCTTCCATTTTTAATCAGGCATTAACTTTAATTCATGAAAGCAGTCTCTGGATCGAACCCCGACAATTGTCATGTATTTGAGCCTTTTCTAATTATACTTTTTTATTTTCATGTTTAAGTCTTGGCTCATACTGTGAGCTCTAAATTACTAAGGGCCTGCTTCCACATGTGCCTTTTTAGGGCACTTCTTGCTTCTGTTGCTAGGCTATAAAAGCCATACAGAGGAACTAACAGTGACGGATAAGTCTGATTTAAATTGCTCTGTTTGCTTCATATTTGCTTTCATTCTTACCTCTCTAGCTTCAGGTGAATATAATCAATAGTGTTTGAAAATTTGCATTTTCTTGTTGGCATTTTTAGCAGATGCAGAGAATATCAGCAGCAAGTGTGTAAGATCATTTTCCTCATACATTTTCTGTAGCGATTTTTCTCTCACTAAAATAGTCCAGTTTTTGTTTGTGGTTTCTTTGCACCTGTTTTCTTCAATTTGGTCAATGTCCCTTTAACCCTTGGGGTCATAGTGTGTTTAAACATCCCTTCTTAGTTCTTGTGTTGCTTTATAACTTGACTATGTTGTTTTAGCAGAATGTGTTAATTGAAAAGGTGGTTTAGTGTTCTCCACATCGTTAAAGTTATCTGTTGGATATTGTGGACCCGGTCTCTCTATTCAGAGGCAGCAGGCTGCTCACTGTCGGTGTCTGAGTCCAGCAGTGAAAGCCTTGTGTCGAACTGTCCACATTGATTTCCCTGAAGAAGTTCAGTTTAAACTCTGTCGTCATCAAGTTGAAGCCTTAAAGGCACATCTGCCCTACCAGAAATGATTTCACTTTTTTAAAATGTATTGGTCGTTTGTAATTTGGTTACATGTGTTCTGTTGCAAAGAACCAGGAAAAATATGTCTCTGGTTTTATATCTGGACACAGACTCAGATGACTTTTAGGTTAAACAGTCACAGATACAGATAATGACGTCTTCACATCCCAAATCTATCAATGAATATGCTGTTTATCGGAAAGCAGCTAAGATTTATGTCTATAAAGCCTTTCTCATATTTTGTGGTTTTTCATACTTACAGTCTGTATTTTTCCCTCTATAGATGTGTCGTCCTACCCTCCCTACTTGAAGGACCTGATCCACAGCCAGCTTTGCCAGCACCTGGGGCTGCGAGGTCCCTGCTGTGATGGTGGAGGGGAGGGGGGTGGCAGCCGTGAACCCTCACCCACAGCGGGTTCCCCGGACACCCTGTGCTCCAGCCTCTGCAGCCTGGAAGAGCACCACCCGCTACTGCGAGACCTGAGCGGCCACCGCGGCACCCACTCCCACAGCAATGCTGCAGAGCTCGCAGCCAAGATCCTATCAGCTCTGCAGGGAGGGGAGGAGCTTCTGCTGGCCCGACTTCAACGGGTGGGGCAGAGCGCGCCTGGCGGAGGGGACTGTGCCTTCCACAGCCTGGGTGGAGGGGGGCGGAGCATCAGGCCCTGCAGGGGCCAAGACTCTCCTTGCTACTCCATGTCTTACTCTGAGACATACCTGTCGCCTGGTGAGGACGATGACACCCCCTGCAAGGACTATGAGAGCACCGTGTGCCAGGTGGAGGCTAACGGAGAAGAGTTCCCACCTGATTATGACCCCCGCAGGAGGGTGTCTGACGTGGCGTCCTCTGGGGTTGTGTCTCTGGATGAGGAGGATGAAGACGAAGAGGAGAGGGCAGACGAGCAGAACAACCACTGACTCCTCTCATCTCACCTCAGTGTTTGATCCCTCTCTCTCTTTGGAGGGTTAGGTTCCTCCTCCTCTCCATCGTGTCTAAAAAGTTTGAACATTGCGCATGTTGTTTTCTGGACTGAAGCATCCGTCTTTGCCTTACTCGCAGCATTTCAACCCCCCCCTTCACCTTTGAACTGCTTTGTCCCCATTCGACGTGTTTTCTTTTGAGGCGTCAAAACAATCTTTATCTGTGTGATAGCAGGGGCGAGGGACTTGCTAAGAAGCGGTCCAGGGACTTATTCGTGGGTATGAAGCTCACAGTTTTCGGGAAATGACTCTGAAAAATGGACGCCACCAACAGGCTGACAGAATGACTCCAGAGTCCAAAACTCTGACTTATCTTTGCATGTTTTGCAAGTGCTGAAATGATGGGCTGACCCGGTCTTGAGCACGGTTTGTAATCTCAGCTGTTCTGTATAACCCCCCCTTGCCCACACTCCCAGTGTCTCCTCTGGGAGGGAGGGTCAACACTGCATCCTGGGACCTCCCCTCTCCTCTCTCCCTCCCTCCCCATCCTTTGCAAGAGACAAAATAGCATCCTTTTGGGCATGGCTTGCTGAGTATGCCAAACTATTTAACCCTGTCACTACAAATTATGAGCAAATGCTGGAATGTCTTAAAAGTGACAGGACATAGTATGTATTTTAAAATAACACGGTTAAAAAGACTTGTTACAGATTATATGACAGAAATGATATGCTTTTATTGTACTAGTTTTCTATCACTCAGACATGTTGTTGTTCACATTATTCCAAACATCATTATGATGGACATCTGCCATAATGATGAACCATAGGTACCAGAGATTTTTGGATGTTCTGTGGATTCCTGCGTGGAAAACATAAGAACTTTGGTTGTCTTAAAAAATACACAACAACAACAACAACAGCAGCAGCAGCAGCAGAGACGACAACAAACACGGACAGAATGTTCCTGAAGTGATCCTTTGGCAATTAACAAAGAAGGTGGAAAAGAGATTTTTCTGTGGCGAGAGGAGTTGCATCGGAGATTTTCTATATTTTTGTATGCGTTGTCTTGCTTTGATCTCTTTGCCTATGCGGCGTGCCAGTGTATGTGGTTATTTGCACGAAGCTAACGTGGCTGTAGATTTCTCCTTTTCTTCGTTATCACTGTGTGATATCGTTTACTGAGAAAAAAAACAAATGTGAACAATTTTTATTTTACTTTTCAAAAGAGGATGCTGTGATACGGTTTGTTATTGCCATATGTAATGATCCTCATGAAGAGCTCTTATTATTTTTTTCAAGATGCTCTTCTTTCTTTCTTTCTTTCTTTCTTTCTTTCTTTCTTTCTTTCTTTCTTTCTGAAACTGTATCTTTAAAAGCTTTGCCTTTTAATCTATAGACCCTTTTAGTGTTTATATGACATTTTTGGTGGACGGGGCTTAGCTGCAGGCAAAACAATCCAGTTGACACACTGACCAGCACCAGCACCTCAATGGTGGAAGATAACACAGGACTGTTGCTTGAATAAGGTAGCACTCATAAGGAGGCGCGGATTAGCGTTGCTCAGTGGATGGATGATTGGACAGGACTAACAAAGATCTAATGTCATGCATAGAATAGAAAACTGAGAGAGGATGACGCTGCATTCATGTAATCCCTGTATATTCCCCCTTTTGGAGGTTTGGTGTGCTCTGGTCTTAATTCAGAATTTGGGATTTAATTTTACACCACATGAATGCAGCAGAAGTCCTTAGACGCCTACATATTTGCAGTTGATGACTATGGGGATTGTACAACGGAGGACAACAAATAATTTGTAGACATGCAGTAAAGGGTCATGGTTGGGGATTGGAAGCAGCAACTGCTGTGACAAGGGCTGAAGCGTCTAAACATGGAGCGTTCAAGCCATTTGCATCTTATTCAATGCTGCTCATAATGCTTGCATATCTGATGACTCTTTATAGACACAATGCCATCCTGTACACACCAGCACCCTTGGTGCATTTTTGTCAATAACCTCTGTCCAGTCTAGAACCAAACTGTGTTTAACCAAAGTGTTCTTGGTTTTTGTTGACTGGAAGTGGCAGCTGGTCTATGGTAGAATTTCTGTTTTACTGTAACTCCATCATTCTGGCACCAAACAACACACCAAGACAATGCTTTGACATGTCTACCACCCTGTGGTGGTGATTCGTGTGTCACTCTAGTTTTGCCTCCAGCTAATACCGTGATGTCAATGTGATGTTGGCTCCAAAAGAGTCTATACTTTTCTTCTTTTCTATGATATTTGGCATGTTTAAATGTGGCACATGCAGAAACTCCCCCATCTGCATGGTGATGTGAGGAGCTCTGTTGAGGTTCTCCCAGAGGGACCGTCATTCATACAACTCAGGAAACTCCATTGGACAAGAACATCAGTGCATCCCACCCACGCTCATAACACCTCTGTCTCTCATTTTCAGTGTGTGTGAGAGAGAAAGCCTGGTGAGTGCTGTTATTTTCTACAAATAATTAAAGCACAGATTCAGCCCCCACATCTTTCTGTCAGTGCTGTTTGACCGTCCAGAAAAGCCTCAACATGCGAGTCTGTATGCTTTGTGCAAATGTGTGTGTGGCTGTATTGTAAGATGTCAGCAAGCCTTTAAAGCTTGCATTGTGAAGTCATAACAACCCCCTCCAATGCAGCGATTCCCTTTAATGCATGTCTGTGTCGTTGGAGGTTGAGCTTTTACTGGTGCTGGAAATTTTCAAAAGAAAAAAAGGCATTCGATGTAAACATCTAGACTTTATGTTAAAACATAAAAGGAATAAATGGGTTCAACACTTCATGAAAAATACATGAGCAGCTCTAGGCAGGAGGGTTGAAAAAAACAGCGACAACTCAGGGGGAACCATCAAAGCTGTGCCTTTCATCCGTCACCTTTGACCTCCCAAGTTGCACCATCATCACATCATTTGTGCTGTCACTCAGGCCATAGCTCAGCTTCCTCCCCTCTTTCTTTTTCAAACGATCAAGTGTGGAGAGAAACACTCCAACAGAGGCAAAAAAAAACATTCTGTTGCATCTCCTGTGTGCGTGTGTTTTTGTCATTATTTGAAACTGGAGGTTACAGCGGGCGGTTTACGTCACTGTCCTTGTGGTTGACATTAAAGCTGAGGGATAATGATGAGGCGAGGTTGTGCTTTTGTCCTGTTGCAGTGATGGGAGTGAGCCATTGTTCAATACCCTCCTCTTTTTATTTGTCCACTCAGTGCATTTGCTCTGACTGTCTCGCAAAGTGTCTACGTGTGAGAAAGAGATGGGCACCTTGGTGTTCTGTACATTTTAGTCACTTGGCTATATAGTTCCCTTTGAGGGCATACTTGCTGTAGGCCCAGTTACCCTGTACTGTGCCAAAGCAGGATTGCTCCCCCCACCCCTGCCGTCCCAGTGCCCCACTGGCCCACACCTGGGTTCAGTTAGTTCCTTTAACCTTCATACCCATGTTTTTTTATGGTACACACATAGGTTTACATCATCATGTAGGGTTCTTGGTTTTCTGGACTGACAGGATAAATTAATATTACTTGCATCTCCAAAAGGGGGCAGTATTAGTAAGAAAGGCATCTCACGCTGTCAGCACTCAGGGAGATGTATGCCTGCTAGTTATTTGTGTTCCATTGAGAATAGAGAAAAGCAATGCTCCTGCCTCAGCATGTCCACTCCTGACACCAACAATGTGTCATCTTCTAAAATAATACCTGGTGACCAGAAGCTGCTGCTTGAGTCTCCTGGGGGACTAATTTCTTCACAGAGTGGACTCTGAGTGCAAAACCACTGACTTACCACAATCTGTGTGCTAAAAATGCCACAAAATGGTGTTGTGTAATCGAGGCAACACTTAAAAATTAACCAAGCACCTCAGTGACAGACTCTTAGTGCTATCATAGGAGAAAAAAACTTGACAGGTTTTAATCAGGTGGGCTAGCTTAGTAGTAGGATATATAGGAACAGTTTAATTTAATCTTAGATAACATGGCAAGCTTTTTAAAGCATGTGAGTTTCATAATGACAAACTTATTATTACTGATGCGTTTCTTTCAGTACATTTTGAGAACATAGTAGGGCCCATAGTGAACATAGTTCACCCTACATAAATGCTAAAAATGTCAGTGGGTTACTTTAGAAGTCCAATTTTTGTATTGTTACAATTGCACAGTGGATAACAACACAGAGAATATGTCCGCAACTTCACTTTACTGGGTTGTTTTGTTTTAGTCAACCCACCTCTTCAAACTGTGGCCGAGCCAAAGAAGCGTACCACTTTTGAGCACAGTACAGGGCACCCATGCCTGTTGAAAAAAAAAAAACAGGACTCAGGGGGCTAAATGCTTAAACATGGTGCCAAGAGTGAATTTGCCCTTACTTGTACACTAGCATGTTTTTATTTGTATGCTTGTGAGGACAACTACAAATTTTCCTCCAGTCTTCATGCTACATTTAAGCTGAACTCTGAATCCTGCTCCGCTTCTTGATGTGGCATCATGGTGGCGTTCATCATCTGTCTTCCTTGTGAGAGCATTTTGTCCCCATAAGGATGGAAAGGGAAGATTTCCCACTGACACGTACAGACAGCCTGATGAATGTCTCCCTTCTCCATCCTTCTGTCCCTGTCCTGTCATTTCCTGCCCTCCACTCCCCTCCTCCCACCTCTCTTTGTCTCCGTCCTGTCCTCTTTGCCCCCCCCCCCCCATCTTTTCCCAAAGTGGGGGCTTATTACGTAATCAAGAGGACGTCTGAGAGCTACCTTTGCCAACAGGCAATTAGCCCTCGATTATGAAACAGCCTGATGAACAGGAGATGCATATCTCCCTCCTGTCTGTCTTCTTTGCTCCCTTGTGTCATTTTCCCCTTCACTCCATCTGCACCCTCCCCTTCCCTTTTTTTCCTCTCTTCCTCTTCCTAAATGCCTCAAGCGTTTTCTTTGCAACATCTTTTGAGGTTAGCTGCCCCAGAAAACTCCAAGTGGCTCCAAGAAGTGTGTTTTTGCTCGCCTCTTTGTTCGGAAGTGATTAATATTTCCAAAAACAGAAGAGTACCCAGCTGTCCTTGAGTTGGACAGATGTCTTTAGAATGAAACATGTCTCTGTATTTTGTGTGTATGTGAGTGTGTGTCTCTAGGCAGCGCGATTTTAGTTTGTTGCTCCAGGCGAGCGCTGACATTGGACACTTATCAGAGAAGTGCTCCAGATTCTCTCTCCCTCTGATAGTGGCGGGAGAGCCCAGCGCTATAAAAAGACATCAAAACATCTGTTGGACAGCGACGAGGCAGGAGGAGGTATGAATATTCAGTAGGTGGCATTGCCCTCATCACCCTATAGCCAACTTACTGTTTCAGAACAAAGCAGGAGAGCGGCTTGCCACCTTGTAGGCCTGAGGAAGCAAATGAAAGGAAAAAAAAGCTCACAAACATTTCCAAGGGTGCATGAAAAACCGAAAGAGAAACTGACTACATAGAGCTTATTATAGAGAGAGCATGCCTGAGTTTAACCCACATTAGCCTTCTCCGTCTTAATTACAAAATCCCACAATCCTCAGGGGTTTGGGGTGCACAGTGACACCAGCCACACACACACATACACACTAAAAGACACAATGCTCGTGAGGGTCCACAAAGCCATAAAACTCACCCCAACAGAGGCGGGGATGCCGTGAAAAAACAGGGTACAAGGATAAGAGAAGACCCGAAATGAATGTACTGACACATCCTCATCCTCAGCAGGTTACATATCATCATCACAGCGTCTGTCAAACACACGCACTCAACCTTGTCCTCCCTCTGAAATCTCAATCCTCGATTTTCCTTAGTCTCTTTTTCTTCTCCTTTGAATACTTTTCTTCCTCTTTTGGCTGAATGTAGTTATTAAAATAATGCCACTTTGGGTTTGAAATTGAATCTTTGTTTGCTGCATCTGGTATTATTTCAAGTGAATAAAATATTGTTATTGTTCTTTGCAACTAAGACGACTGTGGTGTGATTTTTTTAGATTGTGTTAATACTATAAAAGATGGTTTTCTCAATGTATTGATCAAAGATCGATACCAAATCAAAAATGACTTCCCGGTTTCTCCCAGGCGGTGGGATGTTAGGGGACAAGAGACTGAGACAGCTTTCAGTCTACGGTTGGGATTGAATGATTTCTGATGTAGAGTCACTAAGTTGAAGAAAACTGTGAGATGTCCAAAGTTTAACATCATTAAGACAATAAGAGACAACAGCTAACCATCTGCAGTTATCTGTGTATCATCAGCATAACAAGAGATAAACTGTGACTAAAAATGGTGTTAGCATTGTGAATGTAAGTGGGTCTAGAATTGGACCTTGTGGCACACCAAAGGGAACAAGAGAGGCAGAGGAGGAGTCGGAACCTCAGATCTTAAGCTGTTTGATTGACTTTGCATGGTCAGCTGTTAAAGGGATATTCCAGCGTAAAATTGAGTCAGGGACAAACACACCGTAACACAGAGTCAGACACCCCACCGAGAGATGAAAGTTGCCGACCGCTTGCTTCTCTAGTTATATTAACTTTAGTAACGACTGCAGATGGCAGTACACAGCGGTCCCTGGAGCTCTGCGCTCAACCAAAAAGCCACTCTACAGCCACAAATAATGCTTAGAACAGCACCTAACTTCATCAACAGTACATATAGGGTCCCAGCGACAGCACTACCCACCAAACATCTTTTTAACTTTGCCTGATTTCTTCAGCAAAGAGACTAAACACAACTCACCCACTCTCTTCCAGCAGCCGATTGTTTGGCCCTGTGGGGCAAAGAACTATCCACACAAAGACCCATTGAAAGAAATAGAAATCACCTTCAAAACTTTGACACTGGATTAATAATTATGAAAGACAAAGAATTAAATGATTACTAAAATGATGATTATTAAAAGATTAACAATAAAACAAATTAACAGGTCAGCTACAACACAAAGAACTAAAACACAAGAATTCCCTAAATGCAAGGTGACAGGGCAGCAGTCCCCCTCCAAATGCCTCTCCCTACTGCAGGCAGCCCTTGGACTTTAAACACTCAGGACCAGGTGATGCTGATTGTCAATTAGTGATGCCACCTGGGCAGAGCTAGAGACGACAAAGGGGGGAAAAGACTAACGGGAAACATACAGCTATAACAACTGGCACCTTAAAGGTCGTTTGTGGCTCTGAAGAGAGGCCGTTTCTGTACAATGTAATGGTCTAAAACTAGACTGGAATTACCCATAGATGTTATTTTGATTCAGAAAAGCTAGAAAGTTACTTTCCCTTAAGCTTTGGACAAAAATAGGAGTTTGGAAACTGGGCTTCAAACTGGTCAGAAGGTCACTTTATATAGATTAAGGGTGGGTTCGATAAGATGACTACACAGGAGCCTTTTTATAAACAAAGGTTACAGGTTGGTCCACTGAGTCTGCTACTGCAACCACTCTAAACAAAGTGGGTGATGGGTGATCATTTAAACAAGACTAACAACTGCACTTGTAGCATTTATTTGTGAGACAGATGTGTGTGATGTTCCTTGACAGCATTTGGTAAAGAAAATTTTCTGCTACTCACTCGCGACGTCTTACAAATCTGTATCACAATATTGTTATTTCAATAAACTTTTACTGTTATTGCAAGTAAATAACATAAAACAGTTCTTTTTTAAGGTTCATTGCACAGGTTGAGTCAGTGTTTTCCCTGTGTAACTCAGAGAGCAGCCCTACAGAGAAATTAGCAGAGAAATGGAGGCCAATTGTAGAAAAGTTCTGTTTAATTTTTGATCTGAAGTCAAGGTCTCCTTTTTGAGTCGTTCACTGAACTGTAAAAAATGCAGCACACAGAAAATGAAGCCTTGGCTGGGCGCCTTTTATCCCTAATCACTGCCTGCACTGACATGCCCAAAAGTTCATCATCACTTCCAAAGGCTTTAACTATCATCAGAAAAAAGCTGATGGGTTTTAAGACTGGCAAACCGGTAGAATTTCAATCGTACGTCGGTGCTTTGTGTGCTAATTTAGAGCAAATACCTGATAAAAGAAATGTCCCTGTGTGGGCAAGAGTTACAGAGAGATGAGAGGAGAAGCTCAGAGAGCTGTGTCACTCTCTCTAAACTCCACAAGTGTTTTATGGTCATAATATTACAATTAACTGTTACATGCACCTCTTTGAACATAATTTACAACAGCAAAATCACTGCAGTACACAAACTATCAAGCTGCCTGTAATTAGCTCTCTGACACAAGGACATTATCATTATTAAGTTATTACCAGAGAAAAGGACAGCCGTCAAGCTGGTCCAACAGATCCTCTAGCAGTGGGTATTTCATTCCTCCATGACATCATGGGCCCCCCGGGAGCTCAGTAATCCATTAGGTGGGTCGTCACAGAGGCCGAGAGAAAAAGGGGGGATATATCAACGCAGGATGGGATGGATTTAGAACAAAAGGTGGTGTGTGATCATCAGGGGTTTGAATCCTTGGACTCCCACAGACACTGCCAATTAGTGCTGCTGGAAAGCTCCTTGGTTAGGTTTGTAAAAGATGAAAGACATTAGTGTATATGTAAAATGTTGGCATTTTATCATTAAGTTAATATGTGTTGTGGTAAGATGGTTGGATGTTAATACTGCAACTCACCCCTGAATTTCTGGACCGTTTGGATATTCATCAATTAGACTTAAATCCATATATATGTCTTTTTATAATATCGTAAAGCAAACAAGAACATGAGTGATAATATTGACATTATTTGTACTGTAATCTTTCATTCCTGAAACCGAAGCGAGGGAGTAGGTGCTAGCAGAGCTGCTGAAGAGACAGCCTATTTTTTTTTACAATTAACTCATTAAATGTTCACAATTAATGATACATTTGACTCCCAAAGTCCAGGCATCACTCAGCTCCTGGCCTGTCTGTGGTGCCATGTGGTGGCAGTGAATTCAATACTGCATGATGTCCCAGTGGTGCTTGATTCAGGTCTGGGGAACAGGCGGGCCAACCAATAGCTTCAATGCCTTCATCATCCAGGAAGTGCTGATACACTTAGCCACATGAGGCCAGGCATTTTTATGCACCAGCATATGGCCTGCTGCACCAGCATATGGTCTGAATATGGGTCTGAGAATCTCATCTTGGTACCTAACAGCAGTTGTAGTTCCTCTGGTTAAACCATGGAGGTCTAAGTGGCCCTCCAAGGAAACAGGAATACAACAAAAACCCAGAGGGCTCATAACATTTGTTTTTTTGACGTCAGTTTCAAGCGAATAGAGGAGATGAAGAAGACATGTTGTCGGTTGATCATGTCTTCACAGAGCGGTTTGAAGAAAACCCTAACAGTCATTAGGATTAGGAGCTGCAGCCTCAAAAACTGGAGTTAATTATGACAGTATCTGATACTGAGAGAGTTTAACAAACACCCAGAGGTGTCACATTTCTGAAAATGAAGTCTTATCTATTATCCTTCAGATAAAAACTGTAATTTTTGAGTGCTAGTAGCTTTTTGGCAGCTTATTGAACCCGTATGTTGATGTTCCTCAGGGGAAATAAACACAGCTAATGTTCCTAAGCCTCGTGTACACTACGAGTAAACTGGAGAGCATCATGTCCTTGGAGGCCGGGGCAATCAGACTGTCACACCTGCAGCATGTGTTGTCAGGGGTTACCACAATGTGTTTCTGGGAGATGGTAAGTCTCGGTGGTGAAATGTTGAAGGAAGTTCTGCCTTTTTTTTTTGCCTCTAATGAATCTAATCATTAATAAAGTTGCAGTTAAAATGTGTCATATTGAAGGTCCTGTGAGGGACTTTCTTTTTAAGTCTAGATTCCTGCTTTATGCAGATGATCTTATTCTTTTTTCGTCAAGCAGAGACGGTCTACTACATAACCTGAACATCATTTAATAGCTCATCTTCCATACAGCACTGTGGTGTGGGGATCACTTGGTCAATAAAATATGTTTCATTAACCAATTATTGTATATTGATTAATGTGTTATGCTTTGATATTGTTTGATATTGTCTCTGACTTTCATGACAACAAAGCTCTTTTGAATTGAATTCATTTTCTGCCATGGCTTTAAAACTTATAATAATATGCGTCATCTCCCTTTATGGTTTCCTTGGTGATTACATCAGGGCTAGCTCTCCTCTGGCTGGTTAGTTCGGAAGCATGTGCTTCAGGAAAGTTGTGTGACTCAATAAAAAGTAGAAAGCATTAAAAATTCCATCTCCAGTCTGTCCTGCGGTAACTTTTTACATGAGTGATAAGTATCATTCCCTGCACTTGGAGTTTGCAGACCAGAGAACATTAAATGAAGCCATTCAAATGCCATATCAGGCCACAGGTATGATGCCGCACGTCAAACTTTGCTGAATGCATCTGAAGAGAAGGCATTTAGAGAGAATCATTGTTATAATTCTGCATCTGAACCTGTGTGCATGCTCTGTGTTTGACCTACTCAGTCACACAGGCCTCTGATTTATTCAGATCTTTTGGCTATTTCTATATCATCACATGCCCACATAAAGGCTTTCCAATGGTGTAATTCCTCTTTCAAATTATAGCACACTGGCACTAGCTAGAAACAGACTTTTAAGGTTTGAACTTCTGCAAAAATTCTGCCCACTCCAGGGAGAAAAAAACTCCTTTTGGCGTGGCACAGCGCTAATATTAAGATGCCAATGCTCGCAATGAAGGCCAACCAAATCTAAAAAACATTCAAGCTTCAGTCGTAATTCAAATGAGAACATAATGGGACATTGACAGCCACATATCTTACTCATTTTAAGCTATTTGGCAAACAGAAGAAACGAGCAGGGACGCTGACCTTGAATATTTGTGCCAGTCAACATAGACATTCATTCATAAACAGGCAATTAGAATTTCTAGTCTAGTCTAAGTGGTGGGCTGACACCAGGAATGCTTTTTACATAATGTCTCTGCAGGATTTATGCATAAATCAAGGAGTTTATAACTTCCAAAATGGCTGCTGTCTTCAGAATTTCCCCCAGTTGCAACACCCCGACGCAGCATTAAAAATATATTGGATTAAGACGCGGTCACTTGTCTTGACCATGGTGCTCATGCTGTGCTTTGGAGGATCACGGATGATTTGACAATGATTAATTGATGTTCAGATATGCTAAAAGGAGCTTCTTTGATGTTCTCCTCCATCCTCAGCTGTTGGGCAGTTTTTCTGCTTTTGCATCATTAACTTTATTTCATCACTTCGATCCTGCCTTGTCGAAAAACACCATTTGTTAGAGGTCAAGAAAGATACTGTTTTCCTGTCTCTTGAAACTAATAGATAGATGCCACCTGGAGAGAGGATTCTGTTCATCTGTAATAATAAATAAGTGGGTAAAAAAACAAGCATGGATTTAGAAACAACAGGATCATGACTGGTACAGTTATGCAAATGTTTAAGCAAAAATAACTGTTCCGTTCATTTAAATATTGACTTTCATAAGCTCTTCATACAATAGTTCACATACAGTTATTAAAAAAAACTGGAGAAGATGGCGTATTAGATGTTTTTTATTCTTGTGTGAAAAGTTATTAAAAATATAGACAGATAATAGACTAAAAGTAGAGTGACATGGTAGTAGAGTTCAGATTGTGTGTGGAGTACCTTAAGGACCTGTTGTTGATTCTGAACTTTTTATAATAAAAATCAATGATGTCTGTAGTGTCATTTAATTTGTTCAAAGCATAATTTAGCAGAACTGTTGAGTGGTGTTGAAAGTGAGCTGGAAATCCTCAGATCTTAAATCTTAAATAAATTGTCTCTTAATACAAAGAAAACTAAATGTATGTTTTTTGCAGATTAAAAGAAGTAAAATATATTACATTAAAAGCTGTGTTTGTTTAGAAGTAATTATGGAAACGACTTATCTCAAAGCCAGACATATAAGGCTTCAAAATGATCTATTAATCCCTTATCGAATTTCCCCTTGGGTATAAATAAAGTTCTTCTTATCTTATAGTTATCTTATACAGTTATCTTATATAGAATTGTGGGCATCTACCCATAAGTTTATATGAATGTAGTAATTCAATTATTTATTCTCCAAAAAGAGCCATACATATAATTAGTAAAACTGAAAAATACACTCACAAACACATTATTTACAAATTCCCATACTATGAAATGTAATAACTGGTTTTATTACAAACTAATGCAAATCCTGTGTAGAACTAAAAGTCACTGCCAGACGCGATCCTTTTGAATTCTGGAGAGTCAATATTATATAAGAGTTGAATTCAAGGTACAAAAAACTTAAAAAGGTTTCTGTTTCTGCCTGTTTCTGTTCAGTCACTATTTTATACGTGGCTGATGGCTTTGCTTTAAATATCTGGACTGTGAAAACTACTGTATAAAGACATATTCAGTAAAAAATACAAAAAAAGTCTTTACCATCAGCATTGATTAAAAAGTTCAGCTTGAGTAAATCTCTCCTCCTCCCCTCATTTTATGTAATTTTATCTTTATATTTGACAACCTCGATTATGTGTTTGGAGATTTATCATCCATGCTGTTTCACACAAGGACACTTTAAGTGTTCGCCCTGAGAGCACTGACTGTAATTGTCACATTGATGTCTGTTAACTGGACCGCTCCAGCTTTACAGCTCATGTATGAGGTGTCCCTGAAATAACTGAGACTATCCTAAGGGGGGAAATGACAGTACTGCTGAATGTCAAATGAAAAACCTGTCATACACCTTTAAGGACACTGGGTTGGTTTCTACGTCATTTCGAGTGTTTTGGAAAAAGGTGGTTATTCGGTGGATTTTATTAGTAAGAAATCTTTTCACCTCTTCCTAATGTTGGCCTTCGATCTGCTTCCCCAGGAAGTACTCGCCATTTTATCAACTTTATCAGTTGTCCCATTAGTAGGTGACCAGCACATAAAGGGCCATGTTTCTCAAGCAGTATTGATGAAGTGTTCACATTTCGCATTCAGTCAGTCTAACGGTCGACCTGACCACTCAGACTCTTTTCTATTTCTGACCACATGCTGGAAGGACCTCCGAGAGGCCCCCTTCAGCCTTATCTCTGCTGTCTGAAAAAGAAAGGGTCTCCAATCCTTATCACTTTGTCCGTTACATTCTTGGCACCGCGGTCTGACTAACTGCCATTTATGGCCAAAGGGGGATAAAGCCCACGCTGTGCTCCAGTGACCCACAATGCAGCAGGGCTTTATAAAAACCCTCAACAAAGATCCTGAGACGGTTATCTAGAGGCTAAAAGCTTTTGACGACCTGCTTTTTCATCATTTATTGTCTGCCTTATACCTCTGCTATGGCATCCCTGACGTCTTCCAGCCGCAGGTCGTCCTCGTCCTTCCACTCATCATCCCGGTACAGCACCTCCAGCTCATACCGGTCAGAGGGCTCACTGGGTGGATCGTCTGATTCTCTGGATCCCCTCTTTGAGCCGTTTCTGGACTCCACTCACTCCAGCCTGTTTGGAGAAGAGGGCACTGGGAGTCCAAGCCTGTTGGCCCCCCTCAGCAGACCCAGCAGACCATCCTTTGGACACTCTGGTGAGATATTTTTAACAGTTATTTAATCATATAAAGAATCAGGCATTTCATCAACGTCTTTGATTGTAGAAAAATCTCTTCCATCAGAAGTCCATAACATTTCAGGTGACGTGTTTTAAGGCTCTGGTGAGTTTGGCCTAGCTACTTGCTGGGTTGTTCTGAGCATGTGCTTGTGATTTCTGAAAAATAATTTAATCCCTCTTTTTTATTGTTTACCCTACATTTCTGAAGGCTTTTTCCTCCTAAGACCTATTTTACTTTAACCTTTCATTATGTCAGTCTGGGACTTAAATGGATTGGTTTGTAGCTCAAGAAACTACTTATTTATCACATACTGGCATCACTGAAATCCTCATTTAACCACCAATCAAACTCTGACAGAAACACTTGACTTTGGCTGTTTTACATTAATGTAAGGTTGGAGGTGTCACACAGCTTTGGGGTTATTTAATTGACTTAAAAGTTCTACGTTTATATCCCAGTGTCACTCAGGATTAGCTCACTAATATTCATTGTCACTGGCAGATATGTTTATAGCCACTGTCATAGTGCTAATGTATATCAACTCTACTGTAAGCTGAGCTCAACTGCGCCTTCCTTCCTGGCAGGATATATCAAAAGTTTAACTCATCAATAGATCTTCAGATTACATCCTTTTGATGGTGTAGTCGTCATCTGGTTGTTGTGTGCTTTTGTAGTGTGGTAGAGGTCTGTGTTTGGAGTGGTGTATTCATGCTTGATCGTGGCTTTGAGCGATGTTTAATGACCTCAGGGACAGAGGAGGTTGCTTGTCTCTGGAAATATTATTTTTGAGGTTGCAAGCTGAAAGGTTTAGGAGCTCCTGCTCTGCAGATGCAGACTATAAAAATGTTTAGCTGCTGCAGTAAAGCTCTCAAATCATTACAGCATGTGTTTTGTGACTGAAATGTTTTTTGTTGTAATGGTGAATTCATTACACAAGAAAACAAACGAACTCATCCTTTGTCATCAGGTTTATAAGCTCGACTGGAGCAGTCGGAGCTTTAGTGCCTCGTTCATGAGCACCTTGGCTGCATTTTCTGAGGCTCAAGGTCTGTGGCCTTTTTCATTTATGTCCTGCACTGGCAGGAGAGGAGCATTACCTTCACACATTACAGCGATGGGATGACTGAAAGAAAAAAATGCCTCAGAGAAGAAAAAGACCGCAGCTCAGACAAAGTAATGAGCTGGAGATGTAACAGCCTCTGCACTCCGTGTTAAAAAAGCTGGTTCGGCTCCAGACATGGTCTACAGGGCCACATAAAGAACTGAACCGAAGGTGGAAACAGGGAAGTGCTAACATAAAACATGGCCGCTTTCCAAGAGTTATTATGAGGTGTTAATACAGTTCTGCTGCCAGTCATAAAACAAAGGTTTATGACTGAGATGAGTCTTCAGGCCGATTAAAACGTGATCAATAATTGAGTTTTATCTTGATTTCACACTAGCTCATGTGGAATATTACAACTCCAGCACGTCATATTAAACAATAAAGAAGATGCACATGTTAGATGTCCCTCCTGGGTCTCCACTCTAGTAAAACTTCTCTTTCCAGACAGCCGGTAAAACAAATTTACAGCCAAAACCAGAAGCTTCAGTCTCTCATTGCTGTTAAACGTGTTTGTGCTGTAGTCTGAACATAAAGTACAAAAAATAAGAGAGTAATAAAGCCCGACTGGAAAGTAACCTGTTTAATAATCATATTAAATGAATATAAGCCACATGACGAGCTGCAGGACTTCAAAAAATGATAAATTAATCACCGGTCTGGTGGAGGGGAAACTCAAATAAAGCAGCATGGTTTTACTTTATAGCGGTCCTTTAAAAAAAAAAAAAAAGTTTTCATCTTTTGTTTCTTTTGTTTAATCCAAGTCAAAATCTTTTTATTTCAGATTTTTTATTACATCCCTGGAGTCTTCTTTTCTGACTAACACTGAAACTAATTCAAAAGTGACATATAGATATTGCTGTAATGAAGTAATAACAAACTTTAAAGTTTGGTTCAAAATTAAAAGTCCTTTAAAAATGAACCCAAATCAAAGTCATGTGTTTGTTTTTTCAAAATGAAAATAAATACTGCTGTGACAGTTTTCTGCAAACCACTTTGATTTGGACCCAGATGAGGAAAAAGAGGAGTGTGTTTTAAAGAGTCGAAGGTGGAGGCAACAGCTGACTGAGTGGTAAAACCTGAATCCAGCAGACTTGTACACAGAACTGGACTGAAGTTATTCACTGAGGCTGGGTGACAAACCTTAGGGGTTCAGACTGGTCAGTGTGGTTTGGGACCAAGACTGGAAGGAGGAGGGCAGTTAGTCCACTGGTGAAATGATAAAAAATCATCTAATAAGACAGGAGTTAAGAGAGACAAGCTACAGTTGGAGCATCAGAGACCATCAAGTATGAAGTTGCTGTCTGGGGCTTGACGTGTTGCCACCCAATTTAGACTGCAAGAAATAAACAGTTTAAGTCAGATCCATGATGACCTATTTATATTTTAGCTAAGAGACATGCGTCAAGACAGTAAAGGTCCTTACACACCGGGAACGACGCAAATATACAACGCGAAATTACAAAATATTCTGAGGCGAATTTTGACGCGCCTGACAATACACATCAAGCGCGATGCGATTTTGCAACTTACTGGGGGGAAAAGACGCTAGAAGACTGACACAACATCAGACTGAGTGTTTTTCAGTTCTGATTAGATACTAGTGTTGAGATGTCTGTCTGTCATGATAGCATGTACTGAGTCGGGGCCAGTACCAGATAAGCACATTAAAATATAATCCATAAATGTAAGGTAGCAACCGAGACCTAATGGTGCTGTGACAGCAACGCAATTGAGTTTGAGACATTGAAAATACACATGGTATGTTGTATCTGAACAGGTTAGCTTACATGCTAAAGTTACTTTTAGCGACACGTAAACAATCAGCCAGTTGGCCACGTCGGATATACCAGTGAATCTGATGTTGCAACAACACAAAATCTGATTGGTCAGAAGTGGACACACAATATGCGAAACTTTAGAAAATCCGACCATGATACAAAAAAATAAAGGCTGCAGTATCGCAGGACAGGATAACGTCGCTGATGTGAACGTTTGTATATGGGTTTGAAAAAAAATATTGACTTCGGAAATAATCGAGAAAAAAAAATGCTCCCGTGTGTAAGGACCTCAAGTGGGCTTTCCACTTGATGGTACTTGATACCAGGTACTTTCTGAGCAGGTACTTTCACACCACCTAAGGTTCCAAGAGAGTTGAGTCGAGCTGAAAGGCCAAATTTATTCTTATTTTTGTTTACTTTTAGTTGAGTTCTTGAAACCATCCTTGTCATACTCCAGATGTTCTATCAGGCCGTCAGTAATTTTAAAGACACTCTTCCTGTGTGTGTTTTTTCCCAGCTGTTTCTGCAGGTGGCGCTGTGACAGCCCGACAGAGCAGCACAGGTGGTGGCGTGCATTGTCTGGGAGACAGCTACTATGTGTCAGCTAATGTGGGCCAGTTTGAGCCTCACGACATTGTGGTGATGGCCTTCAACCACCATGTGGTCATTCATGCCCAGAAGGTGTGTGTTTGCATGCATGTGTGTGGCTTCACTAGTGGTTGTTACACATCTGCTATCAAATCTCTCTGCATGAAAAGTTCTTGAGAATCACTGATGGCTGAATTTGGGCACCAGCGTTTTTTCTAGTCCAGCGGTGTCCGGACAAGCTGCCCGTCTCACCCTTTCTCTATCTTCCTTTCTCTGCGCCTTCACAGTTTGACAGAAATCAACTTCAAAAGGTGAAAGAGTAAAAGAACAAGAATGACAAAGAGGAGAGGAAGCGTTTTAACTTGGGTCAGCAGACAAATTGGCCAAAACCAGCAACCATTAACTCACTATAAAGGCTTTTTACAGCAAGACGTCTTCAGACAGAACTAACCAGTGTTGGTCTCTCGCTCGCTTTCTCTCTTCAGGCCAAGCAGCGCTGACCTTTCACATCTCTCCCTTCAGCTGCTTCTCACCCTCTCCTCTCGGCCTCACACCTCTCTCAGCCCTGCTGTTCCTCTCACTTCCTCTCCTTCGCAGTTGGATGACCTATCTTCATCCCCCCTAGTCTTACAGCTCGTCCTCGTTCCTTCCCTCTTTATATCTCTTTTTATGACTTGTATCTCTGTCTTTCAGATTCTGGATGATGGAAGCATCAGTGACACTTTTACCCATAAGTCCCTGCTCCCAGAGGATATGGACCCGCTGTCTGTCAGTGGGAACATAAATCCTGATGGTACCCTGGTTGTCAGCGTCAGTCGGACGGCAGCTCAGGGTGGACTGGAGTCACCAAGTGTCCCCATGTACCGCAGTGAAGCTCACCTTTGAACCTCCTGTGTTTCACCTGTTGTGAGAGAGTCTGCAAAGCGTGAGCGAGTTCTGAGATTATGTAATGCACTCATGTAAAATAAAGCCTTTTTTATTTTGTGTACTGTGTACTTTTCCTTTTTTGTCACTTTGAAATATTTCAGCCGCTTCATTTTACTCATGCAGTGTTTCCTCTACTCCTAAGTGGCAAATCATTGCCTATTGCTGCATGTGCACTGATAGTCCAAAGACAGACATGGAGGAAAAAAAAGACCCCCCTTTTTTCCCGTCCACCCCCTCTGGAGCTCTGGGGCGCTCCCGGCATGTCTGGCCGCTCCGCACCCCCCTCCCTACACAGTTTGACACAACTCAACTTTGAAATAAAAGAATTCAACTACGGGCTGAAAATGAGTCACTACCTTTGACAAAGTGGTCACTGCACACACGGGCATTATCCAACGCAGCTCCTCCAGACCGTAGGCCAGTGGTTCTCAAATCCAGTCCTCGAGCCCCCCCATCCTGATTCAAATGATCAGCTTGTTATCAAGCTCTGTAATGGCTTAATAACGAGCTGATCATTTGACTCAGGTGTGTTGGAGCAGGGAAAAATCCAAAACATGCAGGATGGGGGGCTCGAGGACTGGACTTGCGAACCACTGCCATAGGCGGAGATTAAAAAGATTAAAAAGCCATTTTTTCCAGCGTTTTTCAGTCAGCTTCTTTTATCTTTCCCATTTGTGTAACACTACTGTGGGCACACGATAAAAGCTCTTGTATTTTTCCCTGTTCGCTCGATTCGAGCAGCTGTAAACGGAGCAAAATGTTGGCATGTTGCTGGTCTCTATAGCAGCAACTCACCTCCTGCCCTCCATCTGTATTGAGCACGTACTGCCTAACATGGAAGTGACGTCAAGTGAAAACCTCCTATAGAGGTTTGCATCAACCAAACCATGATAGAGTAAACAAGTATCAATACATACCTTATACAATGATAGTTGAAATCTTTAGCCCTCTCACCTCCTCTCCCTCACCTCCTCTCCTTCACCTCTCCTTCTCCTCTTCTCTGCTCTTTGCTTTGTCCTTCCCTGAAAAATAAACAAAGTTAAAATCTTTACAAAATAACTCAAACAAAGGCTGAATAATTTGCAGTATGTTATCTGATAAAATATTAAACACTTACCTTTTAAATAAAATAAATACCACTCACAATAAAATCCTTACCTCTGCACTGCTTTTTTTATTACCCCTCGTCACCTTTGACCTCTTACCTGCTTTAGTTTTCCTAAGTCCACTTTTATGTCTTGTCTCCCCATCAAACTAACTAAACTAAAAACTAATCTCCCCCTTCACAGACACACACTCTTATTTCAAACTTTAAAGAACTAGAACACTAAGCACAGTAAAGCCACCTCAATATTTTAACTCAAATAACCCAAAGACCTCTCTTCAAATCAATGACACTAGGTTTAACTTAAATGAGAATAATTCTAGTTTAATACATTAAAAGAGTGAAATTACTTACCTGTATATGTGCCTGTTGGTTTGAGAGCTGGTTTTCCCCTCCACCAGCTCTCAAACCACTCCTCTCTCTTCTCCATGGCCAGTCTTACCTTTCTCGCCCTCCTGCCCACTCTGGTTCAGGGACGTCCCACAGTGGGTGAGGCTCAGCTGGCTGGAGAGAACCCAGTACTAGAGAAGCACTGGGGGTCCGAGCTGCCTCTGGAGGGCCCTGTCCTCGAGCAGCAGTAGCGGCCACAGCTGCCTGGGGAGACCCCGGTCCTGGAGCAGCACTGGGCACAGGGGACCCGAGCTGCTCTCCATGGGCACCTCTTTGGAGCAGCGCATGGGGCCACAGCTGGTCTGGGGGTCACAGCTGGTTTGGGGGACCGCACCTGCACACCTGGCCTGGACTCCACACCATCTTCTGGGGAGAACCCTGGGAGAGCTTGACACCACAGTTTAAACGAAATACACAGTAACTTTGATGGTTCTGACTCACTGAGAGCCGCTAGGGTCTTGCGGCGTTGCTCCTTCAAGGCCTCATCTGTGGTATTGGAAGGAAACTGTGTGTATGGTCTTACAGGACTGCCAGGGGGACTGGCAGGTGCAGATCTGCTGCTAGAGGTCTGTGCCAGGATCCTTCGGAGGATGAGCTGCTGGCTGTTGGGCCAACCCAGAACTGGGACGAGAGCTGAAGCCCAGGTGAAGCGCTGCTCCATCTGCAGGCAAAAACATAAATAAATTTTTGAAAACTTCTTCAGGGTCTGAGTTTCTGACTCTTAGTATGTGTCTTTGAAACAGCTAACAATAACTCTCTAATGATGTAGTTATATTCTTATATTTTCAAGATCAATAATATGTGTAATTTTCTAAATAATCAATAAAGAAATGTTCATGAGCGTGCATTCACCAGGTTGCCTTTGACCTTTACTACCAAGTAAAAAAAAAATGTAGCCTATTGTGTAAGCTTGTTTGAAGTACATCTTCCTTACCATGCTTGATTGATCATCCAACATTTCAAGGGGATTTTATTGAAATAATTTTTATAGTTTAATAATCATAGTTTGTCAAATGTTAACAATTTGATTTATCTGCTCAATTGTTCACATAATTTTTTTCTCTCACAAAGGGGTTATAAAAAAAGTCCAAATTTTCCACTTTTTTTTCCTGAGAGAGTCCTGTCCCGGTATCTGGTACCTAGCAATTCGGTTTAAAATTCGTATAATGACGAAAGGGGGAGCCAAGTTGTCCACAGTATATACAGTCTATGGTCCCAACCCCCTCTTCGGGAAACACTGAACTCTATGAGTTAAAATATAAACCTAATGGGAATTTTCTGTCTTGGTTCAGAGGTGTGGTGTTCATGAAGACATGCACACACAGACAGAGAGCAGAGTGTGTCTGTCTCCAGAGGCCTGTCTGCACCTCTTACTGACCATTACATCAATCTGTCTGCATGTGAGACCAGCACTTCTTACACCACAGCTATTACCAAGACTGGGGAGTTTTTTTTTTTTTCAGAGAGACACCTTTTTTAGTATTCATCAGGGCGAAGGCGGAGTCAGCGCTGACAGATGGCGCTCAGCTCTGTGCCACTCCTGTGTTCCTAACCTCATCCGTCGCAAAATAGGCGAGCTGCTGCAGCTGTGCTTTGTTCCAATTCACTTTTGACGCCTCTCAGAGAACTTGTGCACACTCTCACACACACACATGCAGACAGACACACTGCTGCACACACGTTGATAACCCGGCTGTGTGAGAGGATATGGAGGTGTTAGTGTCACATCATCACTACAGCTATTAACTGGCAGTGAGATTACAGTGGATTAAAGATTATGTGGGACATGCAAACCACAACAGAAGCTTTAAAAAAGTGCTTAACAACCTCTTGAACACACACAAATGCAGTCTCTTCAGAGAGGGTCTCATGGTCCCACCTGAAGCTCAGCAGGGGACTGAGCTGCTGCCTACTTATCGAATCAACTAATTTAACTCATTAAGCTTTAACTCTTTCTCCCTCCTCCCATTACATTCCGGATGCTCCAATTTACAGACACAGAATGAATGTATGTGCATGTGTGTGTGTGTTTGTGCGTGTATGTTACTCTGAACACATAGGAGGGGACAGAAAAACATTGACTCCAGAAACAAACTCCCTCAGTCTGTGAAACAGTCAGGCTGCAGATTATGGTTCTGTCCAAAGTTGAGGTAAACATTCCTGATGAAAAAGAGAGGTTATTTGATTTGGGTGAAGGGTTGTAACGCTGACTCTGAACTTTTACATTTCTAATATTCCAAGATGAAAATACACATGAACCCCCCAAAAGACCAGAACCAGCTTTGAAGAACAATTGTTTCTGGTTTGCACCATCAAGAGGGTCTGGAGGTCTCCCCAGAAAGCATTTCTTTTCCTGCATCCTGATCAAATTCATGCACTATTTGCCTTCCTGCACCATTTTATGATATTCATGTCCTTTTTTATGCCACCATTAAAAATCTATTAGCATTTATCTAACTTGATCTGAGACTTGTGCATCTTTAAAATACTGTACATTAAAATGTGGTGACTTTATTATTTCTTGTGTGTTTCTGCACTGGAGTAACTGCAGCATTTGTATAGCTGTAGTTGTACAAACAGGTTAACACAGTATTTAACAGATGTGTAATTTTGTATGATTTTACTGGAACGACTTCAGTTTAAACAAAATGAACATTTCATCAAGAATTTTGGTCAAATTCTTGACATGTAGCAGAAAACGGGACTTTATTTTCCCATACATTGGGATTTTGAATTTGGTCAACAGAGGGGTGGGGACGAAGTTTGATGAGCGACACAAGGGTTAGCGTAACCATGGTTACTAGCACGCACCCATCCATTATGCACTGATGAGAGGAGCAAGAAAAAGAGAGAGCTGCTGATTGAGTTCACTTTGAGGAGCATGCACCTTCCTGATTATTCTGTTATATAATGCTGCTTTTTTTTTTACATAACCTACTAACAGACCAAAGGGTCAGGTGGCTGACATTGTCGCAGCTTTCTCCTGCTCTCTGCAACAAGGTTATAATTATAGTTTTCAATGTTTTATTATTTTTTATTTTAATTTGATTTGGGCTTTTTGTTTTCAATTTCAGTTCAGTTTTGCCACCCTAACAGAAGAGTTGTAAATATCTGCCTCAGTATATTAAGAGTCCACTGATAGAATTGATTTGTTTCTTGCCTTAGATCACCTTTATTTGAACTTCTGAGCCCTTTATAAATTTATTTGTTGCTCCCTGCTTGATTGGATACACCAAAGCTTTTATTTCAGAGTATTCATGTTTTTTTATTGTAAGTCTCCTATGTATGTGAGTATAGACCACAGTGTGTAAGGCATCCAGCACTCCTAGCAGCTCAGATGCAGTTAGCATGAGGATGGAGGATTATCCACTTCAACTTATAGTTTAGAGGTTGTGAAAACCATCTCACCTACAACACCAACTACAAATCAGATTTCCCTGTGTATCTAGGTAATGTATTTTTCCAAGTTCACATAGCTGCAGATTTTTCTCAGTTGAACTGTTTAACTCCGATGAACTGGGATTTTCTTGCCTTTTCAACTTTCAGTAATATCTGTCAATCACTCTGCAGTGTAACTTGATAATCAATTCAGTTTGGGAAAAGTCAGTGACTGAGAATTAAAGAGGCTCGACTGACAGAGACCATGGATGAACTAGTTTATACTGATCTGTGTGAACTGGAGTAGCTCAACTTTCAACTTGCACAGCCCTGATTTCTCACTTACTCGAAAGCAAACCTTCAAAGAGAAAACATATCCTACTAACTTGCATAAATTACAACACCATTAACATGCAGTTATTTTGATTTCACTTTGAGCTCAGAGTAAAGGAACTCCTTTGTGTCGTATGTAGATCTAAACAAACAGTTTCCCAAAAGCTGCATTTTGTGGTTGAATTTTCTAAATTAAAAGACCTTGACAATAGCAAAAATTGGTAATCAAACCTTTATTTCTTGACTCTAACTGGGCTGGAATTACTGAATTTAATTTTGCAAAAATGAGCTAATTTTGCAGTATGATGGAATTTCTGTGTTTGCTGCCCCACTGGGAGGATCAGCATGAAACACAAACACTCCAGATGTTCGGTCGGTGTTTGTGAAGTGACAGAAGAGGATAGAGAGGAGAAATGCAAGAGAGTCAGAGTCCTCCTGTTTGTTAAAATCTCATTTATTCATCCCTGATATACAAAAAAAAAAATCATTTTTCTGTGTGAAAAATAGCTCTGGATTTTGTTCAGCTCCATCTAGTTTGGCCCTCTGGGTTTGCCGTAGTGGAGGCCTCCAGTATGTACAATATACAGTCCCTAAGAGCCCTAAGGAGTGGATAAAAGATAACTCTCAACATCAGATGTGAGTATGTGGTCTTATCAAACCCCCTCAGGCTGAAGGAGAGGACAGCATGAGAACACTGACCTAGCATCAGTGCTTAGGGGGGAGGGGCTTGTATAAGAACGCCGCCAACAGTCCATGCAGCAGGAGTCACCACAGAGACCAGATGAGGAAGGTTTCCCAAAGCTGAAATGAGGAATCAGAGATGTTTCTTGTTCTGGATCAAACATCTTAAGGTGACCCCAGAGAGACTTTAGGAAACCTCCCTCTTTAACTCTCGTTCAAACATCTTATTATCACACACCGGCTCCTGTGTGAGCGTCACTTCTCTCCATATACACACATCTTTTTACACTTTTCAGGTTTCTTTACAAAAATAAGGTTATCTTGCATTCATGTCATCAATTAGACAGGGTTACAAAGTGAGATGAACAACTGTTATTGCACAAATTCGATTACCTACAAGTAGATCATCCATAAAAAGAATGAGACAGAAAATTGTACAACTTCTACATGGATTAATACACACTAATAAATATGCATCCACCTCTGTATGCGTCTGCCTGTTAGAAAATGAGATGAAATGTCTACGAGGGGACGGCTCGAGCAGAAGGCAGAGTAATGAAAATCGATGAAAAGCACAAACAAATGAACAGAACCAGATCAGACGAGTCGATCTTAGTCAGCCCCTGGGGCAGGCAGATGGGGAGGGGGTACGCACGTCAGGTTGTCATGGCGATAATTGCACAATGAGCTGACACATCATCCACCCTGCCTACAGTTTGTGTGTGTGAGAAAAGTGCCTCATCTGCATGCATAAGACTGGGGAACCAAACACTTGTGGATTTCTGTTGAGGAGGAAGAGGAGTCAGTGCATGCACTTGTGAAACGAACATGTCAGTAACACAATGCATGCTGGTCCTATTTGTAATAAAGGAGAATTCAGGTGCTTTTAAACCCAGGTTCCATATTTACATATTTTTGGTTCTTAATGAATAAAGATGAGTTTGTCTGTTGAGGCTGGTACGTAATCTTTCATGGCAAACATGTTCACAGAAAGGCATTCAGCTCGCTTTCCCTGCTGCTAGGCTCAGATTGATCATCAATCATCAAAAAGGGAATGATGTTCTGTGAAGGTAGCATCTTTGCTGACATCTGTAGATCTGTGGTTTTAAACTAGTCTAGCCTTAGAACCCAGAACTATCCCCTTAATGACAACTGCAACTCCATTTTCTGAAATATGTCACTACATAGTAGGATACAGGGGAATAAATGCCACTGACTGTGCTGGAGTGTAAATCAACTGGACTACAACTTCAACCAAACTGCATTTTAAGGAGAATGTCCCTAAATATAAAAGTAAAGTAACAAAGTACCAAAGACTGAAGCTCGAGATTGAAGACTGGCACATGAAGACCAGCTATATGCCTTTTTATGATGAGGAACAATAGTTTCACACATACAGGACCAGCTGGAACTCCTGAAGAGTGTAAATGCTGTTGCATGAACCAGGTATCACTTGATGTAACTGAGTAATCAAATCACTGGTATGAATTGCTTCACTCTGTTAATATGCGCTTAAAAAACTGTTTTGAAATGCAAAATAGTGAATGTTTCAACAAGCAAGATTCAATATTGATTTTCTGGGATTAATGGTTGTTAAAATAATTATCCTTTGACAGTCAAATCTAAAAAGTTCCTGGTCTCCATCTGCATGAACTGGTCCCCTTTGCAGCATAAACTGACTCTGTTCAATGAGAGAGTTCAGTGGTTTTCTGGGGAGCGATGTTCTGACTTTTTATGATTAAAATAGTAATAGTAAAAAATAGTAATATGGTTCTTTGATTGAGCCATCATAGTTGTACCACAGCTGAAAGCAGAAGTGGTCTACAGATACCAGTCAAAAACTTGTAACTAAGACCCCAAAAATATGTCAAATAAAAACCAGCCTGTTTAAAAAGTCCCAGAATTCTCCTTGACTTCCTCCATGGTACATATTTACATTTGCTTTCTCTTTCAGAAGACCCCACCTGCCTTCACCCCGTTAGTGTTATTTGCACTTGTCTCAGTAGAAATGTTTTAGACGGCATGTCAAAAGATTAAATATTTAAAAAAAGGACAGCATTAAAATCATATCTTCAATCTTCAAACGTGATAAAAATACAACAAATATTATAAAACCGGACCCCAAATCTCTTTCAAACAGAGAATAGTCAACAATTTCAGATTGGTTAAGACATTAAATTATGATTTCATATTACAGAAATGATGTTAAATATATTAATCTATAAACTTAAATTTGCTAACCCATCCCCAGTTCAAATCAGGCAATGAATGAAGCTCATTGGATGAATGGAAGATGCCAATCAGGCGGAAATTATTCAGACATTGTAAGTACAAAATAAGATACAGTAAAGACATACGACAAACAGGCACATAATGGCAAACATCATTCATTCGTCCCATATTCACTCCTGTCAAGTTTAGTTTTTGGTACACTTTGATCATATCAAACAAATCTTACATGCACTCTTGGCATGCGAAGCCATGCTGTTTACTGTGAGTACTTTACGATCGGTGGTGTGCAGCAAGACAAAGAGACCACCAAAAATCAAATCCATGCGATGCAGCAAAAAGCTAAGTCACCATGAAGCTGGCTATGAGTGCATATTTAAGGCCTCCTAACAGTAGAGCTAGTAGGTAGTAGTGAACATTCTTGCCTGGTCTAAAAAAGCAATAAAAATATAAATATAAAAAGGGAGTGTGTTTTGTGGTCATGAGTAAAAAATGGAAGAAAAACTGGAGGGTTCTCGAGGAGGAAAAACAAATCAATGTGTTTCTTTCAGTGGGCAGAGAGCGCACTGACAGGCATCAAGCATTATGGAAGACATGAATTATTAAATACACTGTATGCAGACATCATCTGTTAGGTTGGAGTGCTTGCTGGACAGAAACAAAGCTGCCATTAAAACATTACAGGGCCCAGATCTGTGTGTCATCCATCAACCATGTGTGGCTTGTAGCTGATGCTGTGATTTTGCAAATACTTTGACTTCAATCGATTACAAATGTGCATCCTAAATAGCTAGATTTTATTTTCAGGCCATCTCTGAGTGTTATGAGTTTCTTTGGGCGAATGAATATCCATTAATCTGATAAAAACATGCTCAATGTTGCCAGATGGAAAAATTGACTTGAATAATGGCCCAGTTCGAGGATTTTTTTTCGAGCAACATTCACTATATTTTGTACTCTTTCCAAGTGATATTTTTGGGTTGTAACATCTGTAAATAAAACCTGCACTTGTTGAGTGAATGTAGCTTTTAAAAAGCCAAGTAATGAGATAAAAAAACTTGTTCAGTTTTGAATTTTTTCAGCATAGCAGCAGTTGATCTTCTTCTTCAGGGTAACTAAAAAAAAATCTCTTTTGCAGGGAAAAGCCAGGAATATTTTGAATAATTTAATTAACTGACATGTCAGGTCCTGAGAGTGCAGATACAATAACATTTTACAACTTCTTCTGCAGCTTTAGGGAGTGATAAGATTACAGACTGAGTTTGAATACAGAATATAGAGTGAGCATACAGGCCACACCCCTTAAAGTGACCACGCCCCTATTTATGCATTTTTTTTTAGGCCTTAACATGACTAAAACAGGCGAGTTATATAAAAATACTCACCTTTGATGGCAACTTTTACTTAAGATTGTTTTAAAAGGGACCAAACCTGTTTTTCTTTCTTCTACATTTACATGGAAGTTTTAACATGGCTCTCAACGGGATTGGCTCACTTTTGGAGCAGCCCCCAGTGGCCATAAGCAGAACTGCAGTCTTGGCGTTTAAACATGTGAAATGTCAGTTTTCTTTTGGTATTTAGAGTAAAACTGAGAGGAAGGACAGTGAAAAGAGGAAAAAAATTAGGGCAAAGGGCCACAAATTTGAAATTGAACCTGGACTGCCCACTTTGAGGACTGTAACCTCTGTACATGTAAGCAGTTTGACCGCTGACTTTAACCAGCAGTCTTCACTTCCTCATTAAACTTGGTGCTTGCTGCTCATGTTAAAAGCAGCCATTTTTACAAATGTTGATTTGATGCAGTTGCTTTCAAATCACTGACATAGTTCCCTCTGTGTTTTTTGACTATCAACCATCTGGCAACAGTGACCATACTTCATTCAATTAATCAAGCTGCTTTTATCAGTTATATGGTGTTGTATAAATCAGCTCTGAACCATTAGATCTGGTGGAGGTAGAGGGGGGTACTCTGTGTCTGATAGTCAGGGAGGAAACCAAAGACAGATTGATGAGCAGGCCCAGAGCAGCTGGTTAGGTAATGATGTCTTCATTTTTTCAGCCATCCATTTGCTTCCTATTCTCTGTCTCTCTCTCGCTTCCTGGGCTCTCCATCCGCCCAACCTTCTGCAGGAACGGTTATTAAGAGCTAAATATAGATGAGCAGAAAACTCTCCGAGTGCATCACCGCTGTCTTGTTTGTGTGTCTCTGATGTGTCTTTGTAATGTAAGGCCGTAGCTACATTATGTGAGGAGTGTACATTCTGAAAGGGCTACAGGTGCTTCTGCTGCTGCCCACAGGCATGTCTGCTTGCATAGACTGTACGCTCAATCTGACCATCAAGAAGTGGAGACATTAGGAAGAGCATTAATCGAGGAGAGAAAACAGAAAAAATAAGGCATCCATTCAAACATCCATACTCCCTAACTGGACCAGCTGGACCAGACATAGTGCTGTGGCAAATTCTAGTTCAACCCAGACCACCTGGTCAGCTGAAATAAGACAATTCAAAATGAAAAGCAAAGACTGAAATGTGTTCATGAGGCCATAAAAAGTAGTTTACAAAATTATCGCTGGTATGGAAGAGTATTTTGGCCAGGTACAAAGAAGAGAGGAGGAAGGTTTTGTTAATTTTGCATTTCTTCTAAAACAGATTGGAGATGGAATATAGTGCCAAGAAGAGGATGAGGGGAAAAATATGAAATCTAATCCAGAGCCTGATCCAAAAGGCAAAATAAGTTAACAAGACCAATAACTTTTTGATCAAGTTTTGAATTTTACCCTTTCCTTTTTCTCAAAATGATGCTTTGTGTTTCAGAAAGTAGAGGTGCAGACAGCTCATCTTTGCAACAGGTTGCAAGTCAAGAGCAAACTGCACAGAGCTGCACATACTATAGGGAGGTTTGAGCTTAAATATTTCATTAATGCTACATGCTAAGTGAATTAGCTCATTGAGTCATACCAAATGTTGGAGGCAATTGATGCACAATTCTTGATGCTGTAAATGGCCTTTGTTAGTAAAGCCCGGTTCTTATACTTCTGAGTCCAAGTAGACACTGTAGCATACACCATAGATCCACATAGCTCAATGCCTATGTACCCATTTAAATATAAACAGGCATTAAAGCAACTCAGGTAGTAAGCCCTGCGATTGGTCTGCTGGGTGGCATTATATCCATCCATGGATTCAGTCTCCATGGTTTCCTGCAGAGAACATGCAGAAGCTGATGATGTTACCGGTGTGGAAATCATATTGCCAACTAGTTGTTTGTTGGAGTATTATTAAATTTTGCAGAGTGGAAAGGACAATCATCGTACTTACACTGGTGTAGGATGCTATGGTGTGGACTTAAAAGTTTAAACCAGGCTTCAGTCATTATCTTTAAATGTCTTTTGTCTGATTAAATTTTTTCTTACTTTTTCAACCTTGAATCGAAAAGTCAGCATCATTCTTTGCATTTTGAGTAAAAATACGAAATGCAAAAGTTAAAAGAAAACACATCCCCTCGTCATATACTTTCTTTCTGCCTGTCCTCAGCCCTCTTCCATATGTTTGCTACCTCTCTCTCATGCACACACACACACACACACACACACACATTTGCTCACCCGTTACACTCACACTTACAGTACACACTTACAATATTCCTCCTCGTCATTGTTTCTGAATTTCTGGACTCAAGTGGAAAACTCTTTCTGAGAGAAAACTTCTGCAGGTCCAAACTTTGTTTCAAACTCTTACAATACACACAAGAAAAAAAACTGTTAAAAAAAATTCCCTTTTTCAGATTTTAACTCGATCCCACTCCCTTTGTTGGACTCCACCAACATGTGTCTCTTTTACTTCGTCCCTAGTCCACATTCGCTCTGCTGCGGGTTCCCAAGGGAAAATGGAGAACAGGGCACAGGTTGAGTTGTGTTCCACTCCCTCGTGGAGTGTCTGGCTTGGTCAGTGCAAGACTCCCGGGGGTAGTACTTGTGATGCAAAGGAGATGAGGGAAAGAGAGAGAGAAGTGGATGAGAAGAGACGTGTGGAGTTACGGAGAAAGGCTGGCGTAGCAGTGGAACTCTTTCCAGAATTAAATATTGATCCGTAGCCCTGAGGATTTTTGCATGTTTGTGGCTTTGGGGGAGTAAAGATCTCAGCGCCTCCTCCACCTCTTCCTCTTCCTCCTCCTCCTCCTCCTCCTTGTCTCTTTTCCTCACTGAGACTTCTCGTCGGATTCGGAGGGGGTGTGTTCACGGGGCAGTGACATGCTCTTGTGGCGGTCCCACAGCTTGTGGAGCTCAGTGGCTTCGTTCTCGCTGCTGCTGGTGCCACTGTCCCTAAAGCTGGCCAGAGGAGGACGCACCTTCACCCCTTTGACCGTCACAGAGCCCTCAATGGCTTTACGAAGCTAGATGGGAAAAAAGATACGACTATTAGCAAGGCACAAAAATGAACACAGGTGACTGGTGAAGCTGTAATGGATTTCAAACCCGGCGCAGTCTCAGCAGATGGCTGTCTTACATGAGTCTGGTTCTGCTTGAGGTTTCTGCCGGTAAAGGAAGTTTTTCCTCTCCACTGTAACTTGCTAAATGCAACAAAGTCTACATTCGTGTGGTTGAAGACAGGATGGAGGTGGGATCATGGTTTTGCCATAACTGAGCGGCTCCAGCACATCTCACATTCAAAGCCTGTCCTGTACAGTGCAGACTTTCATTCGCAGCCCATTATTATGCTCTGCTGGATAAGCTTCGGTCACTGGTGGCCCCAGTAGAAATGGAACCACTAACCCTTGTGCTTCACCATCCTTGCTCTGCAGTGATCATGTCAGTAGTTTACATTCTATTTCACAGACACATGTTCTGTTTTCTATTAAGATCTGTATCCTTGATAATAAACTGTAACACAGAGCATGATTACAGTCAGAGGGCAAGATGCTCTGGAAACTGAGGTGACCGACTTTTGTTCTCATCTGTGTAGGTTCACTGAGGAGAATCGAGAAGCAGAAAGGGTTGAACATTATTAATGTCCATGCTTCTCCTTGCCGCCGACAAACAGTATGTTTACTCACAGGGTCCATCTCACTCCTGTCACAGTAACTACATGCTGCAGTCTCCCTTTAAAAAAATCTTTAAAATACCAGTCATTGGTGTAAATAAAGCAAGGGAGCCTTTTGGGGACAGATATTTCTAGACTTGTGTAAACCACAGACAATAAACCATCAGCAGTGTGGAGGCGATTTTGTGTTGTTACCAAACCACCTACAGAGCAAAAACTGTATATTAACTGTAATTTGTAATTCAGCGATGGGGTTGTCACAAATATTCATCCAGGCCAGACTAAGAGGAAAGAGATAAACTGAATTAATACCAATGTTAGATATTCATTAAGGAACTCCAAACCAGATAAGTGATCATGTTTGCATTAAGTTTTGAATTTTACATGTCTGACAGAAGATCCTGGGATTCATTAAAATGTTTTATCCAGTGTTTTTGAATTACAATGTAGTCCTATTTAAACTGGACTTCCAAAAATACTCATAAAACCTGGATAATGCGATCAGAGATAAATTTTTTGGTCATGTTTACGGCTCAATCAAACTTAAACAAGCCTATGCATTTTTTGCATACCCCTGGCTCTGCGCAAGTGGTTGAACAGCAGGGATGCATTACCAGGTAGTAAACAAACCTTGACAGAAGGACGACAAAAAGACAAAACTTTCATAACAAATGGCAAAAAGCTGTAAAAGTGACATTACGTTAGCCTCTTGCAAATGCGTTTTTTTTTCCAGCTGTTGAGATATGTGACACATCAACCGGGAGACTAAGCTGTAGATAGCCAGGATCTCTGCATAAGGCAAAATCTCTGCATATGGCCAGAAGCACCAAAGGTTTATCTTTTTAATTGTTATGTTATTATTTCAAGTGAGTTTTTAAAAATGTATAATCACTACATGAAGGGATGTTTTGCAATTCAAACATTTTCTAAACTACTCAAATTCAGAAATATGAACTTTATTCTCAATATTCTTAGCTAGAAACCTAAAATCTTCTCACTCCTTACTTTATTTGATGACTTCTTAGCTGCATACCCACTGAATTGAAAAACTTATTTCGAGCTCTACTTTGCAGTAACTTTATTCAACTTTATCTTAATGCAAAAAACTGCAGGAGAATAGTTAAATTTTTGCTCTTTAATAAAAGCAGACACCACAGTTTTCCTCTAAATCAGAGCACAGTGGGTTGGACGGATTCTATCAAACATTTATCCTTTAAATGTGCGTAAAAGAAACAATATCCGGCCCTCCAGGAGCTGTGCTAAAGTTTAATGTGACTCTCTTTTACGCTCGCACTGGTCTCAGCATGACAGAGTGCGATTATACTTTCTATTTTTCTGTACAAACTCAGTCTCCAGGCTGATCGGTCGAAGGATTTGGCTTCTGCAGATCCTCTGAACTGAGCAGCCTCTGCATTCTGTTGGGTGGGAATAATGCAGTTTAACCACATGGTGCAGCAGGGCCGTGATATAACAGCGTGTCTGTGTGACAGACAGGCAGACTGGGAGAGGATGGGCTTTATCTGCTTTGGCTGGATTTTTGTCTGCTGGTGGAACGCAGAACAAAAAAGCCTAAATGTCAGGGACAGACAAGCGCTGCTGCACTTAGCAACAATCCTCTCGCTACTTCCTGGCCAATTCAGAGCGAGCGGGGGGTTTTTTAGTTGTTTGCGAGGCAGTGGAGATGGAAAGAGGAGGAGGCGGGTGGAGAACAGACAGAGAGACAATAGACAGAGACAGCAATATTAAGCAGCCTTTTGTCTGTCACAGTACATAACAGGCAGAGGAAGGAGGAATCATTGATGTTGACTGAAACCTCTGTGTGTATGTGCAGAACAGTGATTTTGACAGTGATTTTACAGCTATGAAAGGGGTGACAATGATGACAGTCATGTCTTTAGATGACGCTTTGTGGTTAGAAATAACTAAGAATACGTTTTTTTGCTTCCTACTCAAGCTGCAGAAAAAAAAACAAACACTAAAATGATCTATGATATGATTCTGACCTCTTTGAGAGAAACCACTCCAATGAGGCGTCCGATGCTGGTGACGTAGGCGTGGTCAAGGCCAAGCAGGGAGAAGATGGTGTGGGTCTGCAGACGGATAAAAAAACCATCAGTGAAGCAATAACATCAGCTCACATCAGAGGCTGTGCTGCAGTTACAGAAATGCACCACAGACTTTAATTATCCAACGCACTTTATTCACAATGGATTCATTCAAACAGTCAAATGTTGCTTCAATGATGTGTGCATTAGCTGACAGGATTGCTCTGGGAAATGCAAAGTGAGGGCATTCAAAGTGTTTTAACTTCCTAATCACAAACAGACAGAAAATTTGCTTAGTTTGGGAAAACCTGCAGAAGAAAATGAGATGAGAGAGAGGCTGCAGCAGATCTACCATCAGGAAGTCTATGTTGACATTTTTAGAGACAATGTTTTAAGCCCAAGTCAGTCTGGGAGCAAAGACATTCACTCTAAAGCTTGATATTTGAGCTTAGTTTTCACTCAGGCAGGTAGTCAAACTCAGCCCACAGTACATCAGCTGATCCAACAAGCTCAAATCTAGCCTGTAGGTCATCTCTTGTGTTTTCAGCCCATTTCCACCCTAGCTTCATTTTTTTAAGCTGTGTCTGATCTTACCGATGTCAGGTATTTTTACTGATGCCTACTCTGTTCTGTACTCTAGCTGTCTTTGCTGCTGCTCTGCCTGCTTTGGCTTTTCATTCATGCACATGAAGGACAAGGAGGCTGTGCTCTGTGCATAATATTATGGGTTTGTTGGGATTTTCATTCATGGGGATTCATGTTCTGTCCAATCTTAATGGTTAGTAAATGTAGTCTGTTGGAGCAATGCATTTATTGGTAATATCTTTTTATGACCATAAATGTTGAGTTCACTCCAAAGCCAGTAAAGTGTTGCACACCAACAGCCCCAGCCTTGAATTCAGTTGGTGGATTTCTTCATAATCCAGTCAGACAGAACAGAGAATAGATTCCCTTTACATCCTCTGCACTTATCTCTTAGTGTGCCTTTTTTAGTGAAGTTCATATCTATTTTGAAAAGGCAAGGATAATAATATGATCACAGCAGATGGCTGTTTGGTTTGATTCCGCTCAGAGACCGATGAGTGCAAGAAACTGATGAACAGCAAGTTTGCAGCAGATGTCCTGCAATGAGTCTGAGAAAGCAACCTTATTGATATCTTTGTATCATGGATTAAAATCAGATTGTGTGTGGTTTTACCTGCAGCACCTGTGCACAATCGTAATATACAGTTTTTAGGTCATCTGGAGAACCAAGGCATCAGGGAGACCCGGAAATTGCTGCATATTTGGAGTCCTTGTAGCTTTGCTATATCATGGGGACATCAGCTAGCTCAGAATTTGACATCTTGTGTTCATTTTACATGACTAAAGACCCTGTCAGAAAGAACTGAGAGATAAATCCTCATGTGCCTCGTCTCGTGGTGCCAAGATTTTGAAGAGGTTAACTCAATCTAAGCAGAGTCCCTAATGATGATGATGATGACCGCACATTAACCTGACACAGCTGTCTTCTCAATGGGATCAAACACAGCTGGACGGTGTTAAAAGGTGCTGAGTCTCTTGTATTACACGAAAATCAAAGTCAAGACCAGATTCTAATAATAGCTCTGGAGTCAATTTCATCATTAACACCGACTCAGCTAAATGAGTTACTAAAAATATCAGGGTCATTTCAGTCCAAATAAAATTAACCTTAAAACACGACTTTCAAACTACCTTTAGAAATCATACTTTTCCTGTAGTGATGATTCACCATGGAGTGAAACATCAATATGAAGCACAAATACAAAAAAAACAAAACAAGACAAGAATGCTGAAAGAATACGTGAGCAGAGAGGCTGTCATTATGTGCTATTTGCATCACTCCTGCCTTTGCTCTTACAATTGCACTTTGTGTTGCAGCTCTCAGGTCGTTAGGTTTTACGACCCTGTTTTGCTCTGTTTGTACTCTCTGCCCTATTAGTACTGTATTTGCTGATGCAACGACTCAGTTTCCTCCGGTGATCATTAAAGTTTCATCTCATCTGATCTCCACTACTAGGGTTACGGAGCAGGAGTGTGGCTAAGGGCAGCTGAAAGCTAAAAGAGCGCCAGGTCGGAAAACTTCAGTTGCTGATCGGAGAGGAAGCAAGGCCGAGGCCAGCTGGACTTTTTTGTTCTGGACTCTTTTAGTCTTTAACGGGACTTTCTGCGTAGCCTGAATGGGCAATTGGGGCATCTGAAATTGATCCTGCTGTGCCAAGGAGACTGAAGCTATGCCAAGACAAAGATAGTGAAGCGTTTTTAAGGCCAGTCCTAATGTAATAGTAGCTTCTCTGGGGACAGAGTAAGCTAACCTCCAGCTCAGCCCATTTACATCTATTTAAACTGATTAAAAAGTGCAGCAAATAGCAGGGATGTGGCACAATAGACACTGGAGATGATTTTTTAAAAAAAAACAAGCTCGACCAGCAAAAGTACTGGGTCACACTTAGTGTTTGTCATCTTTAATGGATGAGGTGAAATCTACAGCAGAAGAGGCTGGTAATTGCAGGAAATATCAGGGTTATTTGTAGATGCGCTGCAAGGGCCAGATGCTACATGAGACGCAGCACACTTCGTTTCGTTTCATTTGCCAACCAGCGACTCATATGAATGGACCTTTCGGTACTTTGACCATTTAACCTCAAATTCATCTTGTACTGTGAGAGGGTTTTCATTTTGATTACTATTTTCAGTGTTTCAGGACCACTGTGGTCAAAATAGAATTATTCACTTTTTCTGACATGCCCATCTTTGGGGGTTGAAATAGAGGGTAAAACTTTATTTGATGCTTTTCTCTATAATGCATTAAAAATATATGTATAATGCGTTATAATCATGTATATTGTGTTATAATCATGTAATAGCACTGTATAACTTATAGTTATAAACACTCATAAATGATCATTTTCATTTTCATCATTTTTTCCCCTCTATTCTTTACAGCAATAATCATAAAACATCATGAAGCATTTTATCATGGCCTACAAGGCCAAGTATTATAATGTGTTATAACTGTGAACAACTCACTGACAATGCCCACATAGATAATGCAATGCCTCTGTTGTTAACAGTTATAACACATTATAACACCTGGCCTTGTGAGTCATGATAAAATGCTTTATAATGTGTTATGATTATTTCTATAAAGCATAATGATCATTTATGAGTGTTTATAACTACAGTTATACAGCGCTATAATGTGATTATAACGCATTATACATATATTTATAATGCATTATAGAGACAGGCGTCAAATAAAGTGTTACCAAATAAAGCTACCTTATGCAGCACTTTACTTTTTCAAAAATACATCAAAATTAAATAGATTATTATTTTGATACAAATTCCAAAAATGTAAATTGAACAAAGCCTTTTCTGTGACTTTTGTCTCTTGATCTCTCCATCAACACTGCCTTAGAAACAGATTAATTATACAGCAAACATTTGAAATCACAATGACAGACGAAAACAACCTCAATTTTAACTTTAATAGCTTTTTTAGACATTTGTGAGTGAACCGCTGCATCAGTTTCTAAATTTAAAGACGATTAAAAACTTAAAATGATTTTGCTAAAAAAAGAAAATTAATTTTTCAACCCTTTTTTTTCACATTGTGAGCTAAACGAGTAGCTTGTATTAATTTTTTTGGTCTAACGCCATCAGCTACCAGTGTTTTCAGACACAACGCTCGCACTGATTATTATGAACTTAGGAGCAACATAGGCTTCGTCAGATTTGTATGATTGTGTATTTTTTTCTGTTCCTATCAGACTCCTGACCTCTTAGCTTGTCTGGACTAACACTACACTTAGTTTTTAGTTCACAGTTTTGTTGTTTTATTATTCTGACGTTTTCTGGACTCTTTTTATGTGGGATAAAAAGCGACATACTTTGATGGGTGAGTTTGACACATAAAATAAATTCATAAAGTACTGCAACACAGGTCCATGAAATAATATATTAAATAGTGAAATAACTATATATGATTTTACATTGAATGAACTGGTATTTTAATTAATTAATGACACATTTAAGTATTTATTTATTTCTTATATTTTTTAAAAATATATGTCATTCTGTCTCTTTTCATTCTCCATATCTCCATATTGTGACTTTGCTTTCTGATAAATGTGACACCACATCAGCTTTACTTCTTCACTAACTTACTATAAATGTAAAATCTTCTCTATGTGTTTTGCTTTGAAGTACAGAGGTATTGATTTGCGGCGCTAATTTAAGCCATGCTAGTTACTTCCTCGATGAAGAGACAGCAGCCAAGGGCTGAAACTCCAGACCGCGGTAACGGCAGAGACAAACTGCTATGTAAATATTCCAATAGACAGATTTCTCATACAAAAGGGCCTGCAGACAAACACTGCACAACAACAGCAGCAAACAGCTTGTGATAAATGATAGCCAGATCCAGAGAGGCTGAGCAACAGAGCTGGGTAAGACGTAGGGTGAATAACTTCACACACACACACACACACACACACACACACACACACATATGCACACAAACACACACCCGCCTGTATACAGCAGCGGCTGTGGCGGCGGGCGGTGTTTAATATGCTGAAGGAGATTGTGCGTGGTATTGGCTTTTGGCAGTGTGCAGTGGAGGGGGGGAGAGAGATGGATTGGTTCAGGATCCCTCTCTTAAATGTTTAAAGAGTATTCACACTGAGCCCACAGGCCGAGAGAGAGGGGGAGAGAGGGAGGTAGAGAGGTAGCGAGGTAGCATTATGAATGGAGAACATTAGGCACTGCCACAGCCACTGGCAAACCAAAAAAGAGGAGTGTGTGTTTGTGTGCTGAAGACAGAGCCTTTTTCCATGGCGTGCAATTGTGCTGCAGTAAGAAAAATAAATCAACTGCAGCTCTTAAGACCCCGAGCTCTTTTTTACGCTCCTCTTTCAATTCTTTCTTCGCTCGGTAGGAGAAAAAAAAGTTGTGTGGGTGTTTTGGGGGTTGTTTATATGCTCCGTAAACTTCCAAACACACCAGCAGTGAGCTATAAATGTCTGGAGATGGCAGGGGTCCATTTTCTTGGTGCATCATAAATATTATATTGCTTGAAAAATCCACTCAGTTCGGTGGAAAAATTAATTGTTGAATAGAGAAGCAGGAGATATTCTCAGCCCAGTGCCAGTGCACTCTGGCAAAGACTCCCTGACAATGTGGCTAGACCTCTGAATAACTTTATATCCGTCTTCGCTCAAGACTGAAATAATATAAGAGGACGACACCTCAACAAAATCTGCTATATGATCACTCTTCAATCTTAGGAATGTCATTTTTAACCCATTACAGACACACAAAAACACACACAGTTTGATCCATAGCCATCTTTGTAATCAGACCTTATGCAGTGACGTGCGCTCCACCAGCTGGAACGGGGCGGGGTCGATTTTGCAGTTGTTGAAGTTGACCTGCTCATCAAGCTGCATCTCTTCCCACTCTGCAATCTGCAAAACAAACCGAGAGGGGGAGTTAAGGACGAGCCCAGCATGTCGGTGAAAAAAACAAACAAATAAATCAAAGAGAAATAAACGAACAAAGAGAAGGCTGTTTTCATCCAGCAAAGGGGGGCTTTGCAGACAGAGATCACGGACCACTGTTCCAACGATCAAAAGTTATGAAGACCCTCTATTTATCTATTTACCTCAAAAAACTCAGACTCCACTAGGACACAGTGGGGACTCGACTCAGACTCTGGACACTGAGGACCCATGACTCAACCTGGACTTGAAATGATTTGACTTGACCACAACACTGTCGTAAATCTTAAACCTCCAATCATACTAGGCAGACCACTTTTCACGTAGGCTCCATGTTTACAGCTCCTGTGATAAAAAACTATGCTGCAAGAAGCTTAATGAAGTCATTTGTCGTCTACGTGAGCCAGTCGGGTATTGATTAATTCATAAACAGGTCACTGTTTCATGTCCAATTAAATCAACCTCTGGATTGATTTTAATCTTTAATCTACAGTCAGCTCCTGTTGTCTTTTTCGGCTTTTTTTTTCGGTCAAATACATGATTTTTAACTGTCTGACTGTGTCGATAATAAACCCTGTTAGCAGCTGATGTCTTTATGCTCACAACTGATCACTAACCAGAAGACAGAGGCATCCTCCTGACAAATCATCTCCCTCTGATAGACAATCAATGGAGCAGGCGCCGTTCTGAATGACTCTATAAATCACACAAAACCTACGCCAGTGGGCCGTGAGAAAGGTGAATGGTGAACATGGAAGGGGAGACGTGGCGAGGAGCGATGACACCACAGATGAATTAGGGGTGAACGATGAGTGATTCAGGTGGAAAAAGAGGGGATGGAGGGGGAAAGTGTGAGGAATGTGCGGCTGACAGAGAGGAAATGAGAGGTGCTGTTGATTGATGAATTATGGATGATGTCATATCCAAAAATATAAGACTTCACAGTAATCTGTCTGTCTGGGGATACTGGAAAAACTTGAAGATCTGGGTCTGTTGGGAGTGTGATGTCATTAAGAGCAAGAAAGTGTCAGACAAACACAAGACTTAAAACTGGAGCACAAACACAGACTCAATTGCATTTAAGAGGATGGAGAAAGAACAGATCGGTCTTATTCAATGTTTTTGACATGTGTGCAGAAAAATCAGTCCTGGACATCGACTCCTGGTGTATTTGAGATATTTTCCTGCTGGATTGATCAGCAGCAGCCTCAGCAACACATGGGAGGACATAAACACGCACAAATCAGTGTTGCAAGCCTGGTGCAATGTTCTGGTATTTCAGATGGTCAAAAGCAGGACATACTGGTGTTATTTTGGTATTTCTCCTAACATAAGACATGAAGCATAAAAACAAGATGATCCCAATCGAATCAGGACATCTGGTCACCTTAAGCTCGATCACATGACTGAATGAGTGACGTAATTTGTGGTTGTGGTGTGATTGTCTTACCTCTCTGATGGTCATGTCATCCTCCACATCTCCATCATCCTGCAGAAAGAGGCGACAGAACAATGTTATTAGCGTGGAGTAAAGTGGAGGGAAACAAAGTGTGAGCATCTAAAATAACAGAGCAGTACACAAACACAAAATAAAAGAGTGTACGGTTGGAAATGATCTCTACAAACATTATTTTTACTTCTCGTGTGCCCCCAGCACTACATCTGCAGATGATCACTAAGATGACACACTGAAAACACAAAATCACCCATGCAACACATTATAAGTGTTATGCAGCGCTGCTGTCTTCAGACAGATGGGCAGAAATGGAATGAGTGACTAACGGAGCGACTACAATATATTTAATGAGTGCGGGGGATGTGATGTATGAGATGTCGAAGCAGATGATCATTATAATGATGGATCAGCGGCACACTCAGAGCTCACGGCTCAGAAGTGACAGGCCGACACTGCTGACGCCGTTTAATAAGCTGGAGTCAAACCAGCAACCCAAGAAGAGGAAAACACACCCTGAGTGTGTGGGGAAGCTGCCGCAGGATGTATATGTGTGTGTGTGTGTGTGTGAAGTCATGTGCTGGAGTTAAGGTATTTACTTTGTCAGGAGTGATGCAGGAGGACATAAATGTGTGTGAGTGTGTGTTATACGGAGAGGCAGAGTAAGTACAACCCAGGGGCTAATGGGAGCCCTGAGCTCATTTATCCTCATCGCTGCGGTTGCCGACCTGTCGGTAACCCTAGCAACTGTTGCTGCAGGGTAGAGAGTGGTGCCCTACTGTATTATTATGTACATGCCTGTAGTTGATTGAGACTACACAAACACACACACATACACACACAGCACTTCATTTCTGTCGTCTCACAGATCATCCTGCATGTCACAGGGGTGCTGTGACTGAGGCTATATGTTGACCTCGGAGACGTAGAGACATCACCTTATTTCTGAGGGTGTGTTTTATGTGTATGTGTTTGCAGAGAAGGGATTCCTCTCAAAGACAGGAAGGAGAAGTGGGATCGTGCATGCCAAATAGGTGCTTTAGGAAACAGGAACTGCTCTATTAGGGGGGCAAATGGCTGTTCCTGGAAACACAGTTTTGCAGAAGTGTGTGCGCATGAATGTAAGCGTGCACATGTCTGTTTATGAGGAAGGAGAGAAAACTTCTGTACGCAACTGACAGAAAAAGAGGGGAAAGTGTGTGGGCATATTCAAATGAGTAAGTGTGTGTTTGTGGAGAGAGGGGGAGAGGAGTGCTGACAATGAGCAGATGAAGCTGCATTGCTTGCTATGCTGAAAGCTCTTTTTCACCTCCTTTCCTCCCTCCTTTCTTATGCAGCGATCCATCTCTCCTTCCATCCATACAATCACCCAATCAGTGGCAACCATCCAAGACTGGGTCAGCAGGGAACACACACACACAGAATCCAAAGGCTGCTATATCGCACACACACATAAACACACACACACTCACAAACAAACTATCTGCAGGATTATGTGGAGGAGCTAGTGTATATAAAGACAAGAGTTTATAATTGTGTAATTTAGCTGAAAATGAGGATATTTCAGCGTTGAGTAAATCGAAGAGGTGCTTCTTGGTTTGTCTTATTATTTAGTGGTATGTTTTTATGTTTAATTCCTCATAATTTTGTATGCATCCTTTTTTTCCTGCTTTTGGTGTGAATATAATGTTATTATTGTATCCTATATGTTTGAAACATAGTTGGGTGGCCCCAAATTGAGTCAAAAAAGAAATAAACATGCAGCATGAACATAATCAGTGCATATTTTGAGTTGGAAATGCGAGCACAATCAGAACAAAAGTTCAGCATGATGCCAATCAAGCTCTTGCGTGACAGGACGCTCTTCAATACAGCACTCTCAAAAAACCCAAACCACTAACAACCACAAAGACATCCAGCCTCCCCTTATACAGTCACTTTTCAAAAGTTTGTATCAACTCTAGTTATAAACTCTAGCCTAAATGCTTTAAAACATGAGTTACTGCAGCTTGTTTGAAACTAGGGATGCACCGATCTGATATTTGGATCGGATATCGGCTCCGATATTGACAAATTAACTGGATCGGATATCTGATGAACAATGCCGATCCAGTGTTTAGATCCAGTCTTTTTCTCTGTTAACCAATATCATACACAGCAACACAGCGATACTGTTCGCTCTATATTCTGTCTGTCTATCCTTTTGCACTAAATGTTTACATGGAAGTCTTACTTCTTTTTGCTGTGTGCTAATGTACAATTTGTTATATGTTAAAAAATAATATTAAGTAAATATAAATCTGTGTTAATTTGTTCCCTTTTTTTCTAAACAAGGCTAATGTCAAGCCTGATGCCTTCACTTACAGGGCAAGGTATACAGTTCATTCATTCAACAGTAGTATTGGATCAGTATTGGATATCGACCGATACGCTCAGCCCAGGTATCGGTATCGGATTAGTGCATCTCTATTTGAAACAAGCAGATTACACTGAGTGATAAGCATCTACTTGTGATTTTGACAATAAATTAAGAACTGTCTTTGCTGGAGGAAGCTGACTTTTTTAAAATCATTTTACACGAAGAAACTGGGAGTTCATCGAGCTTCTTGAACCCAGGCCCCTCAGGGAGCGTGGTGTTTAACTAAGGCCAGTAGTGAAACCCTACAGCATGCATACATGCGCGCACTTTGAAGGGCACAGTTTGCCCTCTGGTAGTCCATTTCTGATCTGAAAAGCTGATCCTGAACAGAAACAGAAGAATGGTCATAAACTCTTATGGATGAGGCTGATGCTCTGCTCTTCCTTTGGGAAGCAGCTTGTCTGAAGTGGGTGGACTCCCTGACATCAGCATCATTATCGTTAGAGGTCTGCTCTCTGTCTTCCCAGCAGCCTTTTCAGTTGGTTCACTGATGACAAAAGAGGCAGTCGAGTTTATCACTTGTGCTTAAGCTCAATATTGTGATGTCTCTTTCACTTACTGCAGTCTATAGCCAACATTTAATGGTGCAGAGGGGAAACATTACAGCAATAATTACTTATCACTCATGTGGAGGCAGTTAACTGCTGATTTCCTTGCTGTTGCTGCTGCTGCTGCTCATTTTGATCACCACTTTCAAATGTTATTACTGCCTTATCTGTGCATTGTATTAAACTGCTGAGGACCTAATACAATTGTAAAAAATATTGCCATTTAAGACATTCAGTTCAGAGTGGTGTGGGCAGTAATGGCTTTGGAAAAGTTGTTAAAAGTTAGGTGTAGTTCTCAGCGTTTATAGCAAAGATAAATGAATGTATTAACGTCTTTTCAGAGCATTAAATGAAGCGTAGGGATAGTATCTTCCTCATTACTCCTCTTATTCGCATTGTTTATATCCAAGACTGAGAGAACAGGTGCTTTCTGTACTAAAAGCTTAATGGTGCAATATGGAAGCAAGCTAGTAGTGACTTATTCTTATTTCTGCCAATACCCATTTTGCTTGTTGCCTTTAAACTTTATAACTTTATAATCTTTGGATCTGATGAAAACAAGTGCGACTGAAATCATCCAATGATTGGTGTTAGCGCTAGACTATGTTTACACCTGCCTGGCTATTTTCATCAACGGACATTTAACCTTCTCTGTTTACAAAAAATTCTGCGTGCACACCACTACATTTTCAGAAAAGTTTTCGTTTACACTATCCCGTATATATGCCATCAAGAACATATCAAACATGTAGGTGGCAGTGTAGCGAGAAGCTCAAGCCCACATTAGCCAATCAGAATCCGCACACCAGCAACAACAACAACATCCTTCCTTCTTTCCTGTGCACAATCTGCCATCGGCTACTCAAATCTTAGTTTTTCTCCGTTTACATACAAACGTACAAACAGAGTTTTTCAAAATCTCAACTCTGGCCAGAGTTTTTAAAACCAGCTTCCTTTAGACGTTTACGTCTAAACAAAGGGTGCAAACAATGGTTAATGTCTCCATTTTTTAAAATAACCAGGTACAAATAAACAGGGCCCTAATGGGACTATAGAAAAAAGATGTGAGCCCTGGAGGCTTGTGATTATTTGAGTGACACCCATCCAAACTGGAGCTGCGTTCTTATTGAGTAAATGTATTCCTCCTGCTGATGCTTGGAAACCTGCGACACATATTTCACCCTGAAAGACTCTGATATCAAGCGACAAATCAATTCACCCTCCAAACAAATTACACTCAGTATGTCACACTCATCTCCTCCAGATAACACACCTCGCTGTGGATCTCCTCTGTGTCTGAAATTATTCAGGAAATGAAAACCCCGTCCTGTCCCCTGGACATTCTTCCTGTTGAATAACTGAAGGACATTTTTAATGGAGTCAGTGTCTTACATCTTATAACTCGCACCCGTTGAACCCATTAAGAGAGTGCCAACACTTAACCCCCATGGTTCCAATTACTAATGCCCAGTGTCAATCTTGCTATATGGTCTTTAAATATAAAATAGTGTCTTACTTTGATAAATTCTATAAAGAGATCATTAAAAAGCAGAAACCTTTGGACTTTTATGACTCTATTGGCCATTTTCTTCATTACTCTTCCTAGGGTGGTGAGTTATAGAGGAAAAATCATTCACTCCTTGTGGATCTTGTGAGCACAGAGTCAGCTTGGAGTCCACTCTCTGCAGACTGAGGATTTGTAATGGGTTTAGTTATTATAAGCTTTGCTTTGCGACGCACAGTTTTATACTCCATGCATAAAGTATAAAACTGTAACGATAAAAGCCAGTGTCTGATAGGTGATCCAATACATGATAAACATGTCTCCAGGGCTTTGGGGCTTTTTCTTTGTTACTATCAAGGATACGAGTTTTGCATAATTAGTCTTAAATTAGAGGTGCTACTGATTTGACAGAGGGTAACAGGGAAATGGCTTCAACTTCACTTCACCACAAGCTTTTAGGCTTTAATTGAGGGTATGACAGTGGATGGAGTAGGAAACTATGAGAAAGACAGTGGGGTGTGACTGGGGATGGGAATCTAGAACCAGTCTTAGCAACTTTGAGCCACTGACATCATTTGCCTTTATTACATCTGATTTCCACTCAGATGTAGGTGTTCTGCAAAACAATGGAGTGAGGCATCATGAGACACAACACAACATTGTTTTCTTCTGTTTAAGATATCAGCTCTAAAAACAGAATGATGCAACTTTTTTTGTTGCTTTGGGAGAAACAGTCTGCTAAGAGACACAATTACATTATACCATCTTCCTGAAACATCCATGTGCTTTGTAAGTCTGGTAGCTACATGTGTTTCTGCAACATCCAGGACAAGATCAGCTAGAGACTGTCTGGGCTTAGTCCCTCACAAAGATAATCTGAGATGATTTTGTATTAAGAGTCATTTCTATTGCTAGGCTGTTCAGAGGCTGTATCTGCAATCAGCTACCCCGTACAGGTACAATCAGAGGCCAAGATTCATTTCAGCAGGGCAGTGATGGTGATAAAACTCACCATAAAATAAGAGCTGACACAGAAAACAAAACAAAACAAAAAAACTATTAAAATTGATTAGGTAGTAGGGATGGAGTTGTATCAATAAATTCATTTCAATTTCCATCTCTTGGAGTGAGGTACATACCAGGGCCACAGTCCAGGGCTGGCTTTGAACCTGGACTGACTGCTTTGAGTACAATAGCCTCCACGTACAGTAAGAGGGTGCACATTTGACCACAAGGCCAAACCGTTAATCTTTTACAATAATTTGTGGGCTTTTTATGAGAGTTTAGTTGGAGGATAGGAGGGTGAAATGGACAGAGAGTGAGGCGTGACAGGCAGCAAAGAGCCTCATGCTTTGAGGACTATAATCCTGAACACAGGGTGCAAATTTAACAGCTGAGCTAAAGTGAAACGATACAACCTAACTACTATTTTATGCAGATGACAAAACTTTTTCCTTCTCTACTCTGAAATAATTTATATTAAGGTGTCTACAAAACTGTGCAAGGGGATGACAAAGTTATTAATAGGAGTGCATTGGATTTGGCAGTTGGAGGCACCAGATGCCACATTGACTTAGCTCATTATCTCCCTCCATCACTAATAATTGTGAAGTACTGCAGTTATTTTTCATAACGATGTTGCATAGACATAGCAAGAGAGTTGTGCATTTCTGCCTCATTACATTTGGCAAACTTTTGATGGTACGCAGATCCCCTCTAATGTCATTCCTTCCTAACTTTATATTCCTCTTTACATTTTCCACAACATGCTATCACTGGGTTATGAGATCTGCAGCCCGTCATCAGACTATGTTATTGTTTTCTTCCATATCTGTCAAATGTGGACAACTGACAATATGTGCAACAGAAACAATGTTTTATTCAGTTTGTTTATACATTTTGTTTCTGAGCAATGTTTTTCACTCCCCGCTGTGTGTGAAACTGATGCAGTGAAGTGTGGACAGAAAAACAAATACTCAGGATTGGAGAGAGGGGGGAAAAGCTCAGAGAAAGAGCTCATAAACAAACACACACATGCAGAGTGTTGTTAAGGTGATAAGGAAAGGGAGCAGATATTCCTCTACTCTTCAGTGCCGCCTGTCTTTACTCATACACAGTGTGTGTGTATGTGTGTGTGTGTTTGGTGACATTTGAGTGTGTATTTGCCAAGAAAGAATGACGCATTTTCAGCAAAAGATCTAAAGAAACTCAAAGAAATAAAAGAAGGGCGAAGGCGAAGCGCCAAAAAAACGTGCCCACCAGCCATCATAAATAAAGCATGGAGGCATTACGAAGACGCGAGAGAGGGGGAAAAATAATGAGAAAAACAGCCAGGAGTGACTGGGAGACTGGGCGGCATCATTTCTCGGAGAAAGACTACTGATGTCATTTACCCTGCATCAATATTTCACAGGCGAAACGGACAGAGAGGAAGGTGGGTGAGGAAGGGAGGTGGATGGAACCAAAAAAAGAAGAGGGCTCCGGAGGAATCAAAAAAAGCATCACAAAGCTACAGATCAAATCAGATCCAAATGTGAGAGTTGATCTAAAAGAACAAGGAGAACTAACAACCTAATTTCTCGTTTCCTGTTGGGGTGTTGTTGAAAGTCTTTTGAGAGATAATATGATGAATTTATCCGTCTGTACTCCTGCTCTGGCCTGAAGAGCATTGCAACGCCGCAAATAGTATCACAGTGAACTTTTACACTCACTAATGTTAATAATAACTCCCCATGACAGGGGAGAGAAGCCTGCAGGCTCAATGTGCTGCTAATGCAAGCACACACCAAGTGCTGCAGGGATTCATTACTAATTAGCTCACTGCAAGGTAATAATGAATTACATGCTTCTAGGCCCACTTAACACATAGAAAAACCCACTGTGCTCATTTATTCAAAGTACTGACCGTGTACTATTGCCCTCATGGACACACTCAACAAATCAGTGTTGCTGCCACCGCTGTATTATAAAACATACTTGAGGAGAGTCATCGGAAACTTGGAAACAGCTTGTCCCAGTTCTGGATAAAACAAAACTATTGTCCTCAACACAGGGCTACATATTTTGTCCATAGGGGGCGCCAAAACCCACACAAATTGAGAGACAACAGAGAGAGCTAAAGCTAAAGGAAGTGTTCTCACATGATACATTTACAGGTTTTTAAGAAATGTATCATTAAGTTAATCCAGCCAAAGCTGGGCTATTCAAATACACTCTCAGAGCAAAGCTTGGTCATAACTTTACCTTGTTTGTTGATAATGTTCAGTGTTTATTGGACCTATTTATAAGATATTTAGAGCCTTTGCAAAGTAGCTCAGGCTATGAGTCCTGCAGTTTTCATGCTTCTTAGAGAGTCTATGGATAAAAACTGGAACTAAGTTCTGCAAGAAATACAGATTTTTATCTTATTCCAGGAAATAGAGGGAAAGCTGATGCTGATTGTGTAACTGTTTACTCAGGGATAACAGTGTCAGCGCACACAGGGGATTTAAGAGCTGAAATTAAACCAGGATTACAAAACTTATTTTTGCAGCTTCCGTGTCAATTGTTTTGGATTAAATTTTGATTCTAACAAGCTTTTTGTGAAAGTATTTAATGCACAGGATCTCTCTTTCTAAATACAAGGAAAACAGGGGGATAAAGGTATTTGTCACTTATGATTACATTGAAATTTATGAAGTCTGTGTGATGAAAACAGTCACTTTTGATAACTTTTAGCATTAAACAAAAGAGATTGCACATTATTTACATACACTTTTTCAACTACTCACTACCATTTGTTTTTTCAGCCTGATCAACACCTCCAATACTGAACGTTAGCTCAATAATCCTGCTTAACCTGGCATCCTCTTCACTCTTAAGACCCCTCCTCTCAAAAACAAGTTCAGGTAAAATCATGCAAATCCAGGAATCCCTACTGTGACAGCTGTGTATTTTATCTAGAAAAGCACTTTTTAATGCTCTGTCCTGAGCATTCAGTCTCATCAAATGTCTTTTACTCCTCCAGATTTACTGGCAAAATCCACATAAGTATCTCAGAGGACTACTCAAAGGTTACATTAACATAGATTGGTGATAAGTGGTGCAGTTGTCCCAAGAGGTTTAGATTAAGCCTATGGGACGATAGAATGATTCCTCGTGAAATGTCATGAATGAGACTTCATCTCATTATGTTTCAGGATCCAATGAGTCTCTATACTGAACAAGTTCTTCCTTTGTTAGACCGGCTTTCAGCGTTATCCTGTCCATCGCAGTTTAGATCACCGATAAGCAAGTAAGTAGCAGGAGTGGGCTGAAACCATCACAGAATCTACAGAAACATTTCCATGAGTCAGGTTTTACATAAGCAGCAACCTCCAGTGTTAGAAATGAAGCTAATGTGAAGTGCTGCAGTACCTCAAATGTCCACTTGAGGCTGAGTCCAAATGCCAAAGAAACTCCATTAGCGCTCATGTTAAAAGTTTTACATGTTATCCCCCCGGAATCACTTAAATGAAACCTGTCTGCAACAGTTTCTACTTTTGTGAAATTCAGTGAGCTTTGCAGAAGTTTTAGAAAATCACGACCTTTAACATAGCACCCCATCACAAAAATCAATCAGATCTTTACCAAACAGAGTGCAAACGTGCTGAGCTCTTGCACAGATGTTGCCTCAAATCGCAGACAGAGCACGTAATGAACAGTGCTTCTGTAAATGTCTGAAACTTGCACATTTTGTTTTATGTGAATCTTTTTCATTACCACAGATGAAAAAATGTCTTTCGTCATTCACCTCAAACTAAAACTGCCCCAGTTAAACACAGCATCTGAGGTCCTCCTGTTGCCACACAGCTCTGCACGAGCACTGTGCTGCCATGGTGTAATAAACGCGCCTCAGGGTTCACATTTTACATCAACAAATGAAAAAAACACTCCCACCGCACCTCCTCTGTTACTAATTTTGTACTTTTTTTAGTTCCTCCAGGCGTGTCTGGCTTCTGCAGTGGAATAGTGCAGCAGAGATTGTATTAAAGGAACAAAGAGGCAGGATCGAGGACTAATTTTAGGTGATATTACAAAGCAGAGAAAGATTATCTGAAAACAAAAAAGCAGATATTATAAAATAATGCTGGTGTTGAAACTGGTTGAGAGCTGCTGGATGTATTAAAAGGTGCACAGTGTGATTTCAAAATACAGCCAATATAAAAGTGTCACAGTGTAATTTATCAGCTGTTCACTGCTGGTTTATAGGCCTCAGTGTGTTGGATGAAAAATGTCCTAACATCACTCTGAATGATTGAAAATGTGTACAGACTTAAATAATTGTCGCTGACATGTGAAACTAATGGAGCTCTTCAAGAGCCTCACAAATAAATCATTAATAAAGCTAATCGAGTCGCTCTGACACACTAATGACTGAGAATGAAGAACGGTGTGTTCTTGTAATCTTTTTAATATCAGTCATGTTGGGGGCGTTCCATTAGAGGAAAGCCATTATGCTGATTTGTGCTTTAATATGAACTCATAATGATAAAAGGTTGGGTGACCAGACCAAAACCTTGACACAGTCCCATAATAATGAGAAACATGGATGGCTGCATAGTCCTTGGACATGCTCCCTGGCTTCTCTGAACTCCTCGTCAGATTGTGTCGTCCTATCGAGACTATGTTGGAGAACAAACTAACCGGACGCTATCTGCTACCTTACTTTGGCAAAAGTAAATAAAATTGTGCATAACCATGTTAAGTAATGGGTATACCAAATGACTTAAATCAACCACAGCTGTCCAACAGACTCTAAAATTGAGATTAAATACAGACATCTCAGCAGAAAAAACGCTAGCCAAGAAACACAATGAGGCCAGTCCAAGAACAGGTGGACAAAAGGCCCTCTATTCTCTTTAGCATATTAAATTCTATTTAACATATTCCATTCGATTTTGTTCTATTTATTATATTATATTATATTATATTTAACATTTTCTATTCTTTTCTGTTCTATTTGAGATGTTCTATTTCAATGAATTGTTTTCTGTTCAACATTTCTGTTCTTTTCTATTCAACATATTCTAATTTCCTCTATTCTATTCTTGAAAACATACCGTATTATACCATATTATCCTGTTCTATTCTATTTCATTCTATTTTATTCTTCTCTAGTCTATTTTGTTCCAAACTACACCTTTTAAACATATTCTATTCTATTCTATTCTGTTTTATTGAATTATGTTCAATTTCATATATTCTCTTCTATTCTATTAACTCAATTTTTTTTCCTCAATTATGTTCAAAATTACACTTTTTAAACATACTCTATTCTATGTTATGCTATTGCACAGACTATATTCTATTCTTTTCTTTTTTATTCTGCACATATTTTATGTCTTTTTTTTAATAAAAATGGTCACTGGTATAAAATAACTCTAGTCGATAATTTCTCCAATGTTTTGTTTTGAAGTGAATCGATACCTTGGTGTGCTGTTGTGTACCTGCTGAACTCTCATCAGATACAGGTGATCAAGTCAGTGTGAGAAAGATTGAATTGAAGGTTTTGTTGGTGTATGTATGAGTATGTGTGTGTGTGTGTGTGTATGAGTGTGTCTAAACCTATGTAGTGTGTGTGACAAAAGTGAAACAGAAATATGTGGTCACATGCTCACCCCGGAAAGACTTCTGAGGTTTGGAGGAGGCTCCTATTGAATAAGATGACAGTATATGTGATGAGTAAAAATGAATGAGCGTGCCGATTTGCAAACTTGATTTGTGAATAGATCACTGAAGCTCAAACATGTCTTTGTATCTCGTCTGAAAGTGTGATTATTTACTGCTTAATTGGCTTTGATTTGTCTGATCATTGTTGTCTTAACATCTTTCATGCATGATAAACACCTTGCATCGTGGGGTCATTTTTCTCAATTCATAATCAGACACTTGTTTCATTGATTGACATGCATCACTGCTGGAGCGTGTGCGGTTGCTAGTAATTGGACAGCAGGCTTCATCCCAGCTTGTGGGGAAATTTCCCAATACCTCCCGGGACTTCTCATGCATCATCATTTTATCTGAACAGTTACTGGATCGCTGTCATTCAAACAGCTGCCTGCTCCTAATGAAGAGATATGATGCTCTTCTCTGGATTTTAAGCACTCCATGCACAGAGGAAGTCACCTCTACACCCCCCCTCCAACTCCAAACTCCCCTTATGCATGAGAAACACATGGTGTACTACAGCTTTTCGGAATAACAATAAAATGCAATGGGATTCTGGTCACTACAGGAGCAGGACGAGGCCTGTCCCGTGAGGCGGTCACTGATTGGACGCCTCGGGTGACCAGCTGATGATGGCCAGCACAGCATGCTTGGTTGAACAGCCTTGTCCCTGTAGACCACTTGACCACAACCCAATCAGACCTGGATTTTGATCTGGGACTTAAAATTCAACAGGTGATAACTGAGTCTCAAAGCACGCATGGAATTGAGAGAAAGTTAATTTCTTTACAGACTTTGTCAAACTTTGTAGTTTTGCAATAATAGAGTTTGGTGCAGCAATGGTGGTTATAGAAAACATTTCTTTAAAACAATTGAGAGCTCTGTTTAACAACAAATCGAACCATGAATCGTTCTCTTATGTTGAAGGTCCTAAGAGTCAGAGAGATGTTAAATTTGAACTCATTTATAAATAGGTTTTATGATCTTTTTGGTAGTTGTGCTGAGGAAACATCTTTACTTTTCGACCTTCAGTCATTCACTCATTTTTTTTTTATCTTAAAAGTTACAAGATCAATATTTTCCAAAGAATTTAGACAGAATTATCCTTCAATATCAAAAAATTTAAACCATGACAGGGCTAACTTTTTTTAAACATCAATCAATAAATTACTCTCAAATTTTCAACTCCAATTCACCACAAATGTAAAATTAGCCTCGAGCCACCTTTGCAGCATTACACAAGTTAAATTAGTAAAATCCCCTTTTTGACAGGCAGAAACCTTGGGCAGGACCTGACTGATGTTAGACACCCATCTGCGAAAACTGAGACAATGAAGTTGTAACTTTGTGAGATAAAACTTGTAACCAAAGACTTTGTGGTCTAAATATCATAAAAAGTGAGCACTAAAACTCAAACTCAACTTGTGAGGTTACACTCAATAGCTGAGAACAAACAGTGTCTCTGCAAGAACAGGCTTGTTCTTATAGCTTGCCTGTGAGTAGAACAGTTTCTTGCACAATGGATTTAGTGTCCTGATACTTGCAACCCTTTAGTGCTGATGTGCTAAGTATCAGTTTTTTTACAGGATGATTCATGTTCCACTTCTCAGTTTACACAATGGGCTGTTTTTCTTATCTTCCTCTTCAAAATAGCATACAGGCTGATAATTACTAAAACTTAGTATTTTCTTGTTAATTTACCACTCAGATTTCATCATCACATTTTTCTTCTCTAAGGTACCTCATTTTAAATACCTACATCAGTTTAGTGTAATCAGTGTACTACAGTTTATTGAGCTCCAGCTAATAGAGCTCAAAAAGTCCTGTCAGTCAGAAGTCTGTTTGAAAGTCACTGGAGACTATTTTCTTTTGAAAGCAGAGTAAAATTACATTTCTATATATTTCACCTGTTAGAGTTAGACACACTTATTAGAAACTCTTTTCAATTTTAACAGACTCTGGAAAAAAAAAATCAGTTCAACTCAGCCTTATCATTCAAAAGGTGTTTAGATATTTTTCTTAAAATGTTTGGTCACTTATTTAATTTTGGAAGTAAAGATGTGATTTTACAGCTCTGTAAAATCAAGCAAATTTCAGATTTGTGTGCCACATTTATGTGACACTATCTTTTCTGTATTCGTCCATCAAGTAGATAATTTCTTACCTCATAAAAATCAAAAGTTTTATCTCTCTTAGCAACAAATCTGATGTGCATTCAAAAAGGAGTTAGCAACATTTTTTTTGATTTGTTGTTTGTAGTTTGGGTTGAATATTCCTGTAAAGAAAATGTGGCAACTTAAGGCGTAGCATAGCAGGTAGATTTTTTTATGTTTTATGTTGTTAATGTTGTTGACATGTCTTTTTCAGACTTCAATCATTAGGAGAAATATAAATCTTAAGTTTAACAGTGTGACAAAAAATGTCTTTAAGAGCCAAATTATGAGAGTACATGATGTATGCTTGGTTTTACAAATCAGAAGAAGAGCTATCTTAGTTATCAAATGTTCTCTGTAACCACCAATATATTAGACCGAAAGTATCCTGGCCTTGACCAATCACATTAGCAACTAGATGTAGTGGTGGGTCAGTGGGCGGGGATACAGGACGCACAAGGACGAGGGTGTTCAACAGTTTTTCGGCACGATGACACAGACGGGCTTCAGCTTAGCCTGGCCCAGATCACAGTCCATCGGCATTTGGGATTAGCCCTGGGATGGAATGGCGGGGTGACAACTGGCTGATTGACTGATGAACCTGTTGCCGGGCAGATTCCAGGGAAGCCCTGCGCGGTGGCTCTTACCACAACAGATATCCGGACTCGTTTGGACGGTCTCCTGAGCTCAGGAGAAACGGGGCTCTCCACGTTGTTGTTTTTCTTCCAGGCAGCCAGAGACAAGCACACAATGTTAACAACAACAACCTCAACGTCAGTATGACTTAGCAAAAAAAAACAAAAACCTTTGCAACGCCACTTTGACGCACTGCAATGTGACTTTACTGCAGCGCTGAGGAAACATTTCAACGGAACAAACCATTAGCAGAGACGCAGGGCTCTGCAGAGTTTGCATTAAATCCTTGCAGGTTGTGACGCTGAGACAAAGTGGAAAATGTTTTATATTGGAGCAGACTGAGTGTGTGTGTGTGTGTGTGTGTGAGTGTGTGAGTGTGCTGTGTATATGTGTTAGTCTGTTTGTGTGGGAGGTACTGTACTGTCAAGCGTGAAGGACTGTATGTGAGAGATAGCATAGGAGTGTGTGGGAGTACAGAATGTGTGAACGACAAGATGTCAGCAGCTGTGTGTTTGTGTGTGTGCGTGTGTGTGTTGTTAGGGTTGTATGTGAGGATAGCGCTCTCTCACCTCTAGGCCCTCTGCATCTGGACTGGCACAGAACAGGTTCTTTAAAGCAATGCCCGAATTGTCTTGAGGACCTGAGGAGAAACAGATTTTAGATTTTAGGACGGTGGATAATCCGATATTTCTTTTTGGGTTTGATTTGTAATTATGCGCCTCCTGCTGCAGATAACTCATCTTACTGATCCAATCTAGAGGAGCAATACAACAACTGCTGCACCATCTGCAAAAATTCAATCGCACTGAGGCCTCGGGGATGAAGATCTAGTTGTTTAACGGAAGTCTAAACAGGTTTTTAGCTGCTTTCACTGAGATTTAATAACAAATAACTAAAGATATTCAGACCTAAAAATTGGGGGTACAAGTGAACACCAGAGGGGGCTTATTAGTTAATCAACAAACAGCACAAGTCATTAAATTGTTGAGTGAAAATTGTCATTATCTTCTCAAGGATCTCCCTGCTTGGAGTGAAAAAGAAATATGCTGTTAACAGAAATTTGTACCAAAGTTGTATCAATAATTGTGTACGGGAAGAGACGTCTCTGCTTTTCCAACTTTACATCTGAGAGACTCTCTGGGATGCTGAGTTATGTTACTAACCTGTTGCAAGTACAAGGATGTAATTTTTCTGTTATGAATATTTTGCAGCATGTAATTGTTTCTGTCACAACTGCTTAGAATATGTTGCTGCTCTAAAAAGTATTTTTTTCATGCAACAACAACATATTTAAGTTTCCTTGTTTCCTATGTTGCCTTTGTACTAGGTCCAATTAAAAACAGGGTCTAAATGATTCGCACAACATCATTGTATGTTTTTAAAATGAATCTAGACCTTTTGTGGATGCTGAGTTATGTTACTAACCTGTTGCAAGTACAAGGATGTAATTTTTCTGTTATGAATATTTTGCAGCATGTGGACATGGTTGTACCTTTTGTCTCTAAAATATAGTATTGATGGCATGAGCATAATATTCTGGATGAACCACAGCTGAAAGGTAGTCTGAGAGTGGAGGATCTCCACACAGTTTCTTGTGTAGCCTCTCCTCCTGGCTGTGACAGGCTCTGACAGGTTGTGTTGTGTGATGGTGTCAGCTTTGTTCTCCCAGTAAATATTGAAGTTGTTTTGGTCTGAGAGCATCTCAAACTCTTGATCTGTGAGTTTTCTTGGTACGCAAGGTGAATCTTCTGTGTGTCTTCAGACTGTGATGGCAGCGTTGGCCTGTCTCCTTCTGTTTGTTAGCAGAAGAGAAAGTCTGCTTTCTTGACTTTTTTAGTTAGTTTGTTTGTTTGTGTCTGCAGGTCTCAGAGGCCAGGCTCAGTCTGATTTTTGGTTTCTATTCTGCTCAACTCAACTCTGAAGTTTACAGCTGTCCAGGAGCTGGTTTGTGATTTGTGTGTGTTGCGTTCTCAGTCCTGTTTTTGTGCTGTTACTCAGGCTCTGTGTGCGGTTGTCACAATTTTAACTTTGGAAATAAGTCGACCCAAAATCTGAACTTTTTGAAACATTGTTTTTTTTGTTTTTGTGTTTCCACTGTTCTTTATAAACCTACCAACCTTACCAAAGAGTTTTTTTCCCCTTTTTTAAAACAAAAGGACAATAGGAAACTAAGTGATGGACAAGAATGATTATTTGTTAATTGAGAAATTAGTTGGTCAGAAGCACCAGATGAACTGGGATTTAAACATGCATCCCCGGTGTGAGGCTTTAGTCCTTATTGCTTTGGTCTAGACCAGTTGTTCTTAAGTCCAGTCCTCGAGGCCCACTGTCCTCCAACACACCTGATTCTAATGATTAGCTCGTTATTAAGCCATTACAGAGCTTGATAACGAGCTGATCATTTGAATCAGGTGTGTTGGAGCAGGGAAACATCCAAAACGTGCAGGACACTGGGCCTCGAGGACTGGACTCGAGGACCACTGGTCTAGGCCAAAACCCTTTGCTCCTTGTCTTTCCCCAATCTAACCATCTGGTGTAGAGCGAACGACGGAATAACCAACTGCGTTTTGCTAGTTTGGTGGCGCACAGCTGAGAGAAAAAGGACTTGAGGAGCACGGATTAAGTCTCTTTCAGTCTTCACATTCACAGATGTGTTTGGGGTGTAATGTAAATCAAACCAATCACAGTGTCTGCTCTCATTCCCTTTAAGAGCCAGGTTTGACTGCAGGGTGGTGTGTTACTTTTTACACATTTCATTCTTTTGTCTTAAACAGACTAGCTCTAGTTGGCACCTTTAACCTCAGCTGAAACAATGACAGAGTGAGTGTACATTTACGCACAGAAAGAAACAGTCTAAAGATGTACCAAAGTATCTAATCCAATGATGAGTGTGCTAGATGACAAAAAGGTGGGACATCACATGGCTGTATTTGGCACCACATGCCCGCTGGATAGACTTCACTCTGCATGACACTGACCTCAGTTTTTGTAAATCTGAGGGAAATCTACTCTCTGCTAGAATCACACCACCTGTTCACCTGCTCATTTTAGGACTCAAACATCAACAGGTGCTGGTGTGAGTGGGGTGCTCTATGTAGTGTACCAAAATGCTTTAAGGTACAGCTCTATGAATGCAGCTGTTGTTTCACACCACCATCAGCCCACAACTTCAATTTGTTTTTTTGGCTCATGTTGAATATGCAAAACGAATGACTTGTATTATGATTACTAAAACAGTGTTTTATATGGCTTAATTAAAAACACATTTAGATGGAGATACAAGAAAAGTTAATGAAATGTTTTTTCTCTTTTTGTTTTAAGCTAAAGTGTAAGCAGAGAGAGAGAGAGAGAGAGAGAGCTATTCTTGTTATGACTATTACCCTCTCTCTATCTGAATCTATTAAATCTCCTTTTCTTTTTCTCTGATTGCTTCATTTGTCGAGTGTTTGCAAACTCTCATTTGTGTCTCTGTGATATTTGTGTGTGTGCGTTTCTGAATGTGTTTGTGTTTCTTACTTGTGGGTATCTCGGTGGGTCTCTCCACCACAGAGGGTCTCTTCAGTGCAGGTTTAAGGGGCTTCTGGGGAACAGGACGAACTGGACTGAAGGTGGACTCCTCGGTGGAGATCTGCACACACACACACACACAAACACACACAGACATGGTGAGATAAGAAACAGATTTCTAAAACTCCCAGCTCCAAAACCCTGATCCTGCTTCAAAGATAACCCCTCTCCCTCTTTCTGCCGACTCATTAGACAAATGGATGCTCTTCTGCAGGGTGATGAGATGGAGGGAAATCAAAAGGGGAGAACGGCGTTAGAGGAAAAAAATCCCCAAAGAAAAGAAAGCAGCAGGAGATGAGAGTCGAGATGGGCTCTCATGTCGGCCTTGATGTTAAATTTCATGACTTCAATGACTTTCCATGCTATCTTCTCCATGACCTCAAAAGTATTTCTGCTGAATTTATGTTAATGCACTTTTGAAGTTAGGGGACGCTCTGGTAACAACCATAAGACGACTCACACATCAAATGCTCATGTGAAACTAGTTAGGAGTGGTTTTCTGTTGTACAGCTGTGAAGTTTCCAATTTGAGGATTAATTAATGTCCCTGATACACTGGGCTGATATTGTCTCCAAGTTTAATGTGAGGAATCAGCTCGCTGGAGTTTCTGCAAAGCTTATCAGTGTTGTTTTTTCAACTGAACAGAGAGAGTCAGAATTTGTCTGTATTCCTGCTTCAAGAAAAGGCTGACAATGTTTATTGAGGATTCAGTGAACTTCACGTAAAAAGCATCACATTAAAGGTGGACAGCTCAACTGTGGTCATGTGTATCTGATTTATTCAAGATCATCAGTCATATGAACCTCAATAATCTGACAAACTGTGGTCTTATCAAAAAACAAAGTCATGTGACATGTTTGTTTGTCAGTTTGTTTGTTAGAGTTGTGCATCATGCTCAAGTGTTGCATTCAAACTCAGTGGTTTTTGTTAAATGTTGAGTCCATGCAGTGATTTCCACTACAGAGTCATAAGTGTTTTCAATGAACAAAATGCACAGGATATGTTCTAACTTCTTTCCTGATGTGGGAGCTGTATAATGACCACAGTACACCAGGTTGCCGAGGTTCATGCAGAGGCTTTTGTGAGGAATTTTTTGGTTTGCACTGATTGAGGCGCCTCCTGTGGACTGAGCGCTGCTTTTTACCTCTTTGCTGGCTTTGTTCTGAACATGTATAAATGTTCCAGGTGGATATCCATCCTGCTGTCTTTAAAACAAATCTCGGCCCACAAATCTTTACTATAGAAAATGTAATAAAAGGCTGTTCCAGCAGGATGCTGATAACCGCGTCTACCTGGTGGCAGCCTTAAAAAATAATGACACGGAAATGGCAGTCTTCACACCAGTGGTCTTTTCTGCTTTTGTAAGTCATATAAAAAGCATCATTATTGGTTTTGGTCTATTTCATAAACAGCTATAATCTCTCAAATGAGCTTTTGTTGTGCCTTTATGTAGAGGAAATATGAGAGGGTGGGGAACAACACTCTTATTTTCACTCTTCTGTAAAGAGTAATATCACATACAGACTGTTAACAACAACAAAGCATTAACAGGCTCATAAGCACTCCCAGTTTCTGGACCTCAGGTGCAATTACAAGTTTTTCTTTTTAATCAAATGACCTCTGACTAATGTTTTGATTTACTTTCTTATTATAGAGAGTGGGAACAATGAGCAAAATCACCTTCAGTTGCATGTTTATTAAAGTTACTTTGACTAGTTTTAACCACCATGACCGAGTACTGAGTTACAGTGGGCCAGCAGGCACAGCAGGCACATTAACCATGCAAACAAGATTTCACTGAATGCCAAAAAACGTGTCACTGAATGCAAAGGTGTATGATGAAACAAAAATATGTTTGTTTTTTGCATCAATATGAATATTGGTGGAATACATAGCTGTCTTAAAACTCCTCACAGTAGCTTTAATCTAAATCATATTCCACTGTCTACCAGCTCTGTTCAGCTACCACAACACACTGCACCATTTAACCCAAAAAAGCTGCTTTATACACGTCACATAAGACTGTGTTTGGTAACCACAGTGTACCATTTAAAAACAGGAATAAAGGAGCAGAGGAAGAAAAGCAAAGAGAGGGAAAAGTAAGAGAAGGTAAGATGTCAGGGAGATGAAGAAATACTAAAGCAAGGTTAGGCAAACACACACACACACACACACACACACACACACTCTCACTCACACACACACCTTTTTACCACCCACACATCTACGCTGGAGGCCCTCCTACACAGCAGACTGAAGAAAGATGAATGAAGACTGAAAAAGAGAGCTACGGTTTTAAGCTCTGCTGTGGTAGACTTGAAACCAGTTCAGACATCTGTCTTAAGCCACATCTGTGTATTTCCTTTCTCAACCTGACACACACATACCAACACACACATACACAGACAATGCTCACATAATCTCCTTAACACTTTTATTGATGACTTCCCAGCACATGTGAGGAACGCTCTAAGCTATCCATCTGTCGTACAAACACTCAAACACAAACACCATCCTTCTTTCAAACTCAATTATGTAATATCTGTCGACACAGACTCATTCTTCTTTTCCGTCTGAGTTTCCAGGATATCTTTCTCAATTTTTACATTCAAAACTCTGTCAAAAGTTCAGGATAACTGATGATGAATTCATTCCTGCTGTAGAAGCTGTGAGCACAGTGCTGTTCTGTCTGTGCCATTGCATACAACTGAAGTCTCAGTAAGACTTCTCTTCCCAGTAATACTCCATCACCCCTGCTCTTTCTGTGGGGCTTATTTGTGAGTAAAAGCCAAAATATCATCAAAACATGAGACAGGTGTGTAAAAATATAACAAAACATACCTATTTATCTGCTTCATCTAATACTATTAAAGAATTTATCAGCACAAGATGTGAACCCAGCAGACACTACAAACTATAAATTTTGAAGAGCCATTTGGGAGCTGAAAAAAGCAGTTTGTTCTGAGCCAAAGCAGAACATTTATAGTATGTTTAAGTTGTTTACCTGAAAAAGTGGAAGGATCTGAATCTGAATGATCACAGAGAGCTTGGGTAAGAGCTAAGATTTAAAGAAATCTATGGACCTTTGTAGTACTTAGTATTTGGATTAAATCTTTTACTGGATTTGGATTGTGGCAACCCTTTCTGCTGCAGAAGGACGGAGGGTGGAGCTGGTCAACAGCTGTTTGATTTTTCATCAAACTGTTTAATGTAACCGTTCCCACTGACTTCAGGGAACTTAAAGGTGTCATGTCTAGAAATGAGAGCTTTTGTGATGTAAAATGAGTAAAATCCTACTTCTGTCAATCTTCAACTATCAAAAACATTTCCTAATATTAAATTCTTTCTTCTGTGCTTCCTCTACCTCCTCTTTGTCCTGCACTTCATGCAGCCACACTAACTCCACACACAAAAACCTGTATGTTTGTTGGTTTGTCTGTTCTGTGCTGTGGCAGAATCATGGCAGTGCAGGGTGGTCCTACATGGATAGTCTTTGTCTTTTGAATTCTGGGTTTAATAACATCTGAAACTTTATTTACAGCCACAAAAAGCTGCTTGTAAGATCTTATAATTGTGTTTGGGATCATTCAAGTATTATTAACCTCATGCACTTAAAGCACCCAAAAGTCATGTCAGTTGTAAGTATTATTAAACAATTTCTAAATTGAGAATCATAGAAATGATAACTTTTAATGACAAGTTTTTCATCAACCTTTATAACTGAGTAATGTGACAAGATCTGACATGTTATTGAATCTAAAATTCAAAAGACACTGTTTTTGCTTTTACCTTTATAAGGCATTATGCTCACTGCTTATCACACTTCATAATTATCGCTTTAAGCATACTGAAAATATGATACAGGGTTTTTGATTGGACCAGGAAACACTTTTACTTGGATGAGTGACATCACCACTGAACAACCACATAGCATGTGTTTCATGAAAAACAGGTGGTTGCAAAGGGATGCAGGTCTCATCAAAGACTCTGGGGGACTCAGGGATCCTCTTTCACAGCTGATGTCAAACTTTACAGTCGAACACACTGCTCGGCTTGTAGTAACCTGGTCACTTTGAGAGATAATGTTTGGATAAAACTATTAGGAGGAACAGAACATAAGGTCCAATCAGTGCCCAAACTTGCACCTCTCTCCACTCTTTGTGACCTCTGACCTGAAAGCGGACCTCCTGACTGGCCCGATGGCTGCTGTCCTCGCTGCCTGGGTCTGACACCACTGACATGCGTTTCTTCTCCGCTATGGATCGCTCCCTGATGTACTCGAGGCGCCGTGGTCGACCGAGCTGCTGAGAGAGCAGCGACTGGAGCTGAGCGCGCTCAATCGAGCCCAGCAGGATCATGGACTCTGGAAGAGGAGACGGAGAGAAAAGAGGAGGGAGTTATGAGCAATGAGGAGGGGAGGAGGAGGTACCTTAAAAAAAAGGAGTAGAAGAAGAAAAGAGAGAAAGGAAAAGAGGAGAAGGTGAGAACGTAAACTGGAGGAGAGGCTTAGCAGGCTGCAGGGGACTCCTAACACATATTGCAGCACTGCGGAGAGCTCGGCTGAGTTACATAACAAGAGCCCAGAACACAGCAAATGTGTGTGTGTGTGTGCGTGTGTGTGTGTGTAGGAGGGTGCCAGCTTGCTTGCTAGCTTTAAGTAATTGCCTTTGTGACAGTACGTGCTGATTATGTATTTAGTTAAATGCCGCAGCTAATTGTTCCCGCACGATTGCATAATTGAGACGTCGATAGAATACCAAATCTGAACTTCAGCGAGGTGGCGAGTGAGGAGCCATCAGCAAGCTGTGCTCTGACAAGTTTGTCAATCAATCAATCACCCTAATGAGCGTGCCACCAAGGTCGCCGCAATTTGTTGTGGGTACAAACGAACGGGGGACGCTTCAGCGACGTCGAACACGGACATCAATATCACATCAGACACAGTGAACAGCACAACACAAGAGACTATAATAGCATTTATCTGATTATGTACTGGTGCCTCCTCATCAGACAATACTCTTACTGCAATAAAAACAAGTTTTACATTGTTTTACTGAAGTTTTCACTAAATAACTGTTGTTTCAGCTCTCATGAAGGCACATAAATATCTGACAACTAAAAGTTATTTAAGTGTCAGTAAAGTCACTTTTTCCTACATACTTTAGTATTAGAACTATCTTGCTTTGTCAAGATTCCCTGTATACTGAAGACTTTAGTGTAAAAATGGATTTAAAGTAAGTAAAGTGTCGAATTCTTCTCATCTGCTCTTGCTCAAAATGATAAATATCACAGTCTCATAATTCTCCATAAAACTATAATATAAACATGGATAATAAAGCAAAGACCAGAAGACTGCAGTATTGGCCTAAACTATAACTTTAATTGCCTTGTCTGTTAATGCATGTATTTGTGAGGGGGACTGACTGAAGACTTAAGACCAAGTGTAGATGAATTTTGCGTCTTTAAGAAAACAACACATCACCTTATTTCAGGACCAACACACCCACTGGCATTAGAGTGGGAACACGTTCACATGCTATTTACTCGTAGCGGGGGCTGGGTGTCAAAACTATGATTGTATCAAGTAGAAAATGATAACTACACTTGGGCAGCATGCTGAGTATGTGCAATTCTTATTACAAACTTCTCTTTAGATCTTCAAGTAGTGGCAGCACCCTCGGTCTTTTGCTGCATGTATATCCCCAGTTTCTCTTCTGGTTCAGACTCAATTCACTGCCTCTTCTCCTTAAAGACCCACTCTGATAAAAATCATGTTTTCCTTGTTGTCTACACATTCATATGGGATTTTTCTGATGCTACAGAATATACCATGAGAAAAATAAGTGCGAAATTTCCTGTTTCAGTGTTTCTGCATTCAAATTGCTGTAAACCTCTGGCAGACCCACACAGTAGGCTCAGAGAGAGTGAGATTTTCTGCATCACAAAACTATGTTCCCCCCCGGTGACCCCACTCTGCAGGCCAGACCCTTAGAAATAAAGAGGACTATCACGAACCAAGTGTGTGTGTTAGCGGATTGCAATACACGTAAGAGAGCTAATTATGATATCACGTGTTACCACTTCTACTACAACGGCAATGTTAGGCTGCAAGCTAGTTTGACGAGAAGTGTGCAGAGCAGCGCTGTCTCCGTCCATGACTCGGAGACGAATCGGGCTAATGAACTACTGTAGCTCTGCAGAAGAAAAGCTCGTGAAAATGACAAAGGGAATGTATTTCTTGAAGACTTAAAAACAGGCAACTGGACTGTGTGGAGTTTCTCAACTCAGAAAACCATGACCTGGATGAATGAAAATCTACATGGGCACACAGGGAATGTAATTTTGGCTAAAAAAATTAAAGACCACTGAAAACACTTTAAGCAGTAAAAAAAAATCAGAGTGGGACATTAAATTGAGGTCTGGAAAACCGAAAAATGACTTTTACAGAAAAACTTCACAGAAGAAAAGGGCAGATTTTTCCTGTCTTTTTTTGTTTTTTTTTTGGCACTCAGGTGAGTCAGATACAAATCAAATTGAAACAATAGAAGCAGAGTACATGTCACCTTCCCAAACTCGGTTGATATTCCAATGTGGATATATGTCTATTGATTTATTTTCTGCATGCATACAGTATGCTGCTGTATCTGTATGACAGCCCTGGTTTGACGTCAACTCTAGCAGTCAGCAGATATTTATGATTATGCACAGCTGCATACATGGATCAATACAGGGAAGGTGAGTGTTGTGATGCGTTAGCCTTGGGGATGATTGATGTTGGAAATTAGTCTAATGCATCAAACTTTTAAGGAGGACGAAGAAGGAAAGTGCAGAGTTATGATACATGTTTGATATGAAAGAGTTGTTGAGGGTATAAAGTTGTATTTTGTCCTCTTTGAGTGTTGCATGTGTCTTTCACGTCTCACCTGCTGATTCCACCAGAGCCAGAGTCTTGAGGTGGCCCGTCAGCAGGACGTTATGCAGGTCTCTGTAGCAGCAGTTTAATGTGATGTACCTCACATCTCGTACCATAATGTCCTCCACGCGAATGTTATACTTCCTGAAAGAAAGAAGGAAGGTAAGAGGAAGAATTATTTAGGAGAAACTAAGAGAAGAAGAAAAGCAAGAGGAAAAGACAACTCTGAAGCTGCTGAGTTTTCGTTCGGTCTAATAATGCTTTACTTCAGCTTTGTTGGTGCAGGTTTTTTAAAACACAGTCCCTTGCAGACCTTTAAGGACTGTCCTTCACAGCCACCGCTGCCAGTACACCCTTCCCTCAGCTAAGCGGTCAAACACTGTCGACTCGTCACAGCGGCAGTGACGGCGTGGCCATGTGTACAGTAGGGGGAAGTGGGTGACATTGTGTGAGCAGATCTTGCCTCAGCAGAATTGTACACCCCGGTACACCAGTCATAAACACTCAGCTTTCTCTTCCTGCCCGAGCCTGCCAAAACCTGCAAACACGACAGCAGCCGCTCTATGGATCCCGCTGCCAAGCCCCGCAGCTCTGCCAGGACGCGGGCTCCGGCCAAGCCTCTGCTCCTTATTGTGGTGACAACTCAATACACTGACCTCTCTCGAAATACAAAGTTAATTTGATGAGTATCCTCCTCCATCTCCACTTAAAATAACAGAGCACACAGTTTGTCTTGGATTACCACCAGAGAAAAGGCTGCAAACAGCAGAAAAAGTGCCACGAAAAACTGCAGAAAGCTCCTCTTTTAGTCATTATGTGCTGAAGTAGCGACCTGCAAAATGATGGATTAAGTGCCTCTTACAAAAAATAATGCGGGGAATTATTATCACTGGCCTCGTTTTCACATGTTTTGATTTATAATTCAGTGAAGGTTCTAGTATATTGTTGCCTTATAGGTCAGTTTATTCACATTATATTTTGAGTATTGTGTTTTAAATTGTAGGTTTGGACACAACACGGTATATTTAACACATAATAACTCAAAACACTTCACATTCAGGCCGAGGGGAGCGGGGAGCTCTCATGTTTGTTATGTAAATGATTTTTTTAATGAGGTGTAGTGGCTGGGGACAGTGGGCTTTTAGTTATTAAGGTTAGATATAGATTTGTCCTCTAGTACTTTAAACAACAACCTGAGCCTGATATTGGAGAAAACAAGCCCCACTGTGCTGAGCTCTATGATGGTTATGAAACACACTCAAACTGATGAGTGTCTATGGTGTAAGAAATCTTGAATATTTCCAAATCAATATCTTTAAAGTCTGACAAAAAAATATGACAGACATTGAACAGAGAGTTACTCCAGGCAGGTTTCAAAGTCAAGCTCAGCCACGACTGACTTTTTGCTAGTAAAGTTTGTAATACTACACGACAGAGAGCAACTTTCACAGTTGAGATCACCTTATATTCCAACTTCCCACTGTGCATGTGCTTGTAGAGCTTCGCCATGTCTACAGCCGACAGACATTATAGGACACCTCACACTGACAGATTTAACACACCGACAACCACAGACCAAAATCTCAAAACTCGTCATAAGTGACTGAGATTCAACAACTTTGGTGGACTTAGAGGTTGGTTGTCAAGCAAAACTTTGCAGCTGCTTTGTTTTCCAGGTACATCTATTCTCATAGTAAGTAATCTGCTTGATTATGGTTTTCTTTTGAAAGGACAAGTTGTAAAATTAAGTCTGTCCTTGATGGCTGACATCCGTCTAACTTCATGCTTTATGATGCAATGGCTGCGTTTGTTGTGCAGCTTGTTTCCCCACTGGTCTTTGACCTACAGAGAGCATACTTAGCTGTGCTCATGGTTTCTTTATCTGGGAACTAAAACAACAAAAACAATGAAATCAAAAACAAAATTAAATGTAAATTAAAGCATCTATGAGTAACTTTGTTTGTGTTGGTTTTGTTGCCTCTGTGAACTAAGAGGTAACCCTTCTACTGTTTTATTTAGTGTCTATTTGCACATCTCCAATCACCTGCCAATCAAATAGCACAGCTCTACTTTTGTAGCTACTGCACTTTGTCTCTGCAGTGATGGAGACCGACAGAGCTCAAAGCAACACTCCCTTTGTTTGTCTGTTTTATCAGAGCTGCACCAAAACTGAAAATATATTTATTTCCACAGTATAAGAGAACATTTTCCTTGAGGATGGATCTCCTGGACAGTTTAATCAACAAACAATCGACAAAAAGAGGTTGAATCACTCCTTTTCCCATTTCCATCATAGGTCTAGAAATTCATCCGTATAATGAACCTTTGAAACAAACATCTCCCCTACTCACCCTCGTACTCAGATGCATTGGTAGCCTCTTTTAATTTGCGAGTGGATCTGAGAGAATAAGCCAATGCATGCCTCTGAACTGGCCACACTATCTGCTGCCGATGCTAATTTCCCCCGGGATATCAAACGCAGTTGATGAAATCTGATTAGTTTTGTCTTAACTGAACCTTCCTCCCTGCGAGCTCGGAAAACACGTCTGATCTATATAAGCTATCTCGCTGTAGGGAGCCCCAACTCAACGACCAGAGCCAAGATAAACAGACTTATAGGGTTATAAACACAGGATTAAAGATCATCCATATAAGTTAAAGTAGAGAGGAGAGGCTCAGGGGGCACTGACAAGTGTGTGTGAACGCATGTGTGTGTGTGTGTGAGAGAGTGTAAGAGTGGGCAAACAGCTAATAAAAGGACGCCTGTAATGATCTGGAGAAAAGGAGATCATCTCCTGTGGCTTCGCTCATCACCGGTGACAACAGAGGGCCAGGACAACAGAGTGTAATTGGCTGTTATAAAATGCTACGAAACACAAGAAGGGCAGATAGAAAAACCATGAACACACACACTCTCTCACTCACACACACACACATATAAGGCTGTGTTACGTGGTTGTTCTCACACTTTCAAAAACATCGCACTCCGACACTAAAGGCAGATCCATCAGTAGAGAAGACGGACGAGGGAAGGTACAAGTGGTTACATGTGTGTGTTACTGTGAGTGAGAAAAGTGTGTATTATCCATGTATTAATATAGATATGTTGAGATGAGATGTGAAATTCTCTGCATGTATGTATGTACGTGTGGGTGTGTGCAGAATCTTCATGCCATTACATGATACATAGAACAGCAGGCGTTACACAAGACTTCCCGAGAGTGCGTGCGTACGTGGGTGTGAGTGTGTGTAGAGGGTTGGACAGAAGTGTGGGTGTAAGATGGATCTCATCCAGTTTGATTAAAAAAACAACGAATTCAGCTCGGAGGGGGCTACGCTACCTCCAGGATCTATCCACCCCCCAATCCTCCACCTCCTCCTCTGCTGCTGTTCGCTGCAGCGATAAGACACGCAAACACACATGCCGTGCAAAAACACACACTGAATTATGAGAGGCAGAAAAAGAGGTAAATGTGCGAATGTGCATCAGCTGAAGTTTATTGTGTCTGTTTGTGTGTGTGTTGATAGTTATCATTACTGTGTATGCACGTGCGTGTGTTTGTGTGCGTGTGTGTGTGTATTCACCCGCTAAGTGAAAACAATCATCTATCATTAAAATTATATAAAATTATGTTGACATTAAGTCTTATGTCTGGAAATGCAAAGAGTAGGCAATATGTAGAGGTGACTGATTACCTATCTGGGACCTCCTGGGTGTGTGTGTGTGTGTGAGCTAGCAAACTTCAGAGACACACACACACACACACACACACACACACACACACACACACACACACACACACACACTCGAGGGTTTTCTGACAGTTTCTCATATTTTCTACTTAGTGTTCATCCTGGAGTATAAAGGACGTTGCAGCAGCCGTGCAACTGTGAGTGCACACACACACTTTTCTCAGGTTTTCTTGCCTTTCCTGTCCTTCTCATTGAGAAGATTGAATCCAGTTTCTTAAAGGTCCTGTGAGGATTTTTTGTTGGTTGTGAAATAGACAGGTATTTATTTCATTTTACAGACTTTAAACAGCAAGTGTATTGGCTGAAGTAGGTGGGCGTTTTTTCCGTGCCCTGGCCCCCTGATTATCTGGTAAGTCATGCAAAAACAACCAACCTCACAATAAACCCCAGACTGAAATGGTGTACCCCTCCTCTCTAGCATTAACACAATATGGCACCAGAATGGGGCGAGTTATTTGCACGAACTAAGCACGTAAACACGAAACATGCAGATGTTAAAATACCTGCAATGTAAGTGAGTAAATAAATTCATTCTCATACAAGGACATAATCAGCAAAAAGATTTGAGGTTTCACTTTTTCCACAGGGGGGCGCCAGATTTAACACTAAGTTCCTTACAGAAGCTTTAAGGTTTTAATATCTATTATTTTACATGCAACCCCCAATTCAAAAACTTGGGATGCTGTAGAAAATGCCACTTAACACTAGGAAAAAATGAGCTTTTTTAGACATTTTGAGCTTCACCTGTATTTTATAAATGTAAAAAAAATAAATAAATAACCTCCCCCCACAGGAGCTTTAACTGACAGCTCTGGGAGCTTGTTTGCTCAGTCCTGTGCCCGTGCATGTGTTCACAGTGTGTAGAGTTTGTCATATTACATAATGAGCAAAGGGAAAATAACAAACTAAGTAACACCTTTCTGAAAACAGAGCTCAGATTACGCCCTGTGTTCTTTCTTCTCCTCCTTTGCACAGACATTACAGGGGAGGCCGAAGCCATGAAGTCCGTTAAAAAGGAGAGACGGAGGAGAGGAGTGCTACAATGATAGAGTGATAGAGGAGTAGATAATAAAGAGATGGATGGCTCCGGTCCACAGAGGTGTTGATGTAGAAAGTGGATGACTCAAGCAGACAGGGCCGAAAACTCTTCAGGGGGCGGGTGTAGAAAATGATTAACAGATGGAGGATGAAATAAAATTTTTACTCATTACTCCCAATTTGAGCATGATGCATCCGGACTATTATCTCCAGCTAATGATTTGCCATCATCCATAACAATAATGGACTCCTAACAATTACATGAAAAGTGCCTCTGTGTGGAAATGGGAGCTCTCAAAGAATCTGGCAATCCTATTCTGTATTGTGTGGTTGGTTTAAATTATGAATTGGGATTAAAGCAATTAAAAGCCACGTAATGCTGTATCACTGAGCCTCAGCTTTTATTTGTCTTGTTTTTCTAGTCGACTCCTCTCTGTGTCCTCGTATGCACCCTGAAGGTGTGAGTGTGGGTGTTTGAGGCTATGACGGCGAAATTAAAGGCAATATCTAAAACCATTAAGATTCACTCAGCTTTACTTATCAGCACATTACATTCAGACTTTGGCTGTTTACTCAGTATCTAAGCCATTATGTAACCAATTAAACTCGGAGTGAGAAAAGTAAACTCTGGAGGGCAAACAAAGAAAAACTTTAAAAATCAAAATAAAATAGTGGAGCTTTGGAGACAGATTTTGTGGGTTGCGCATTGAGTTACTTAAGATAGCTGACTTACAAAAAAAGAAATACTTGAGAAAAGACCCCCAACAGGTTTGCTAGTCTAATGTTAAACTGAAGCGTTAGTTAAGGATGACCATATCTTAAACCACCCAACAGGGACACTTGGATTTTTCCTTCAACTCAAATGTGTGAGCTCAAGATATGACTGATCATTATAGCAGATAGAAAAACCTCATCTCTCATGATCAACCAAAACTTAGTTTGAAGTTTTCACTATAGCTGCATCACAAAGAAAATGAATATCATGAAAAGTCTTCAGTTCTTGATCAGTAAAAAGTGTTTCATGGTAAAAGAGCCCTGACCAGGTATTGAGTAAATATTTCAGCAAAATAGATGTTTGACATTTCAATAATTCTAAACATTTGAAGTCCTAGATCCTGATTTTTCATGAGAGCTTTCAAAAGGCTTGAAATGTTTCACAAAAATCAAAATTTCTTAAACACAGAAAAACTAACTTTTTCCAGACTACTCTAATATGTTGATACACATCACCAGGGATTGTGTGAGAGCCCTCCTGAGCAGCCTGTTAAACTGACTGGCACCAGCGTTTGCCTCATTGAAGCAGGTCACAGCAGCGCTGCACCCAGCCTCTTCCTACTGTTAATGTTTGCTTGTTTCAAAGGTCTTTAAATGTGCAGGTGGCTGAAAATGGACACTTGCTGTGTCAGCAAAACAGGATATTTGGAAGCTGTTACTCATCTGGAAATGCTGACGTCTTTTCTAGCATGACAGCTTGCCTACTTGATGTTACGCAGCAGGTCCTGCCAGTACGACGAGCTGGGCTAGCTAAGCACCAGCCTCCCAGTGAGATCAACAAGATCCCTGACTCTCACGTTGTGCGTCAGAGATATTAACTGCTCTCTTATTTTTGTTTGTCGTTCCCTAACTGGTGCATATTTGGCTGCCAATCACTGAATACAAAAGCACCTGCAGACCTTGTTTTTCTGTTCTGTGCTACTGTCAACATCGCTGAGCAAAAATGCGTCCTTGGTAGAGGAACAAACTCTAGAGGAATATCCCCTTTCTACAAAGTCTTTCCTGATAAACGTTGACCTTTCTCTCCGATTTTTCATTTACTCCTGCAACTCAAGATCTACCAGAAGAGCTTTTTAAATCAAAGCATCAAGGTATTGAAACAGGAAAAAAAGGACCTGGATGATAAAAAGTAAATTTGCAAAATAAAAGTGAAACAAGTAATAGTTTGATAAGGCAATCTCTTCAGTAAAGCTTGGACTAAAAGTAAAAAATGTATGTATTAAACATATTTTAAATCAGCATCATGAAATGTGAAAATTTGGCTTTTGGTGTCATAATTTTTATGTTCATGATGAAACAGCCACATCAATTATTTGTGCAGGTAAATGTTCCACATTTTCCCACCTTTACCTGCTTCTCACATCACCTAATATAACTGTAATGTACAAGTAAAGGTATAAAAGAGGGCTGTTTGAATGTACGTACTCGTGGTGTCCCCAGCCCAGCTCAGGGAGGTAAGGCAGCTTCTTAATCCTGATGATGGAGTCGTAGAGGGAGGGCTGCAGGGACTGGGCCACAGCGTTGGCCAGGATCACCGCTATCATGACCGGCAGGATGTGGGAGATCTGTCCAGTCAGCTCAAACACGATGACAGCCGTGGAAACAGTGTGCGTGACCGCTCCTGACAAGGCCGCAGCACCTTTGGGTGGAGGGAGAGGAGAGATAGGTGAGCAAAAAAGCAGAGAAGAGCTGAAGTTAGTCAGATCATTGTTTTCCAGAGTGGTGCCTGGGGCTTCAGAAAGTGGGTGCTTTAAGAATATTCAGGCGAGTCAACTATCGAAGTGAAAAACTGTTTTAATTTCTTGTTAAATGGGTGATTGATTACAGTACTGGCCTACTGGGCCATAGAGAGGCGAGCAGCACAGAAATGTTTAAGAATACAAACGACTCAAGCCCTCAACAAGTTTCCCACTTTTGGACCTCGCCTCCTACCAGACCTGCAGAAACCTGCAAACAGAAACAGTCTCAGCAACGTGGGAAGGTGCTGAGCGTGACTTCAGCAAAAACAGATTTCCCTCCTAAGTTTTAAATAAAACTTTAAAGTGGTGAAAAACATCTCCTCAAAGTATTACACTTCACCACTCTAACTTTAAGCACCTGAATAACTTTTCTATCTTTGCCTCTTTACTCCCCAAATCTGATTTGATTTCTCAGTTTCTGAAATATATTGAAGTAAACAAATGACTTAATAAATTCTCAATTATTAAAGGCATCTGCAAGATTTATAATAGTCATTTGCAGGGTCAAAAAAAAGTGAAGTTTCTAATGCTCAAAGATTTTACAAACACAACACAGGTGTGGAGAATAACAGAAAATATACTGCCAGGTAAAAAATTATACTTCTTTTGATTTGATGCTGACAACCTCTTTCAAATATGTTTACCACTGAGTTGCATTTCCTCTTATTGGCTATTTTTCAATTTATGCGCTAAATATCAGTCACAAGTCAGGTCTGCAGGCAGGTCTGTTAGGACTCTTCTACTACAGAGCATGCTGTTGTAATCTGTGCAGAAGGCCCTTGTATCTTGCTGAAATAGGAAGGTCTCCCCTGAAAAAGTCATTGTTTAGATGGCAGCAGATGTCTGTATAGATTGTTCAGCATCAGTGGTATCAGAGATTTAAGCCATGAGCTCTTCTGCATCCTCATACCACTGTGGATGCTGGCATTTGACCTGTGTGCTGATAATGAGCAGGGTGGTCCCCTTCTTGTTAGAGCACAGTGCATTTGTAGATACAGTGGTAAAGTGTGTTTGAGTACAGTGGCCATTTAGTGCCCATGCGGTGATTTCCACTACACAGTAGGTTGTTAATGCAGTACCATCTCAGGGCCTATGAATCTCTGAATCTTTTACTGATATTATGCACCATAAATGATAAAATCCCCAAACTCTGCAGTTTTACACAGAGGAACATCGCCTGTCCTGTTTTAAACCTGTTGTAAATCAACCCTGTTAGTGGAGATGTTCTTTTAGGTATTTTTCAGTGAAGCATTAGACTTTTTTTAATAATCAATATTTTCACACAGAATCCAAACTTATATGGAACCCCAGGTTGAACAGCATGTTGGTATTGTAAGTATTATAACTGCTCAGAGGGTGCAGGCCTTTTTTTTTCACTGCATGATCCCGAGTGGCCACTCAGCAAACTGGGGCAAGGAAAACAACACTGCAATAGTGAGGTCTTGAAATTACATGAAAAATATAAACGTATCAAAAGATAATCCTGTTTAGCACTATTCAACAAACTGCACTTAAAACATAGAAAATCATGTTACTCAGAGATTGGAGATCTTCATTCTGGTACCAGCTCTTACATCTATTCTTAGTCCAACAAACCAGCGTCCAATTTCTCTCCACACAATCTCCTCTCACACAGCCATACAGAGACAATTGACTTTTTTTTTCCAGCTAATTCAATACAAAGGGGAGCCTCAATATTTCCAAACCTGCTCTGTTGTAAAACGCGCATAATAAAAGCTGCATCAAAGCAGACAGAGCAGCATGGGGTGAAGTGAGCCTTCACTGCTCGACAGAGAAAATGGATGAGTGCAATCCAAAGAATGAGATGAACGGTGGAAAAAAGCATTAAAACAAAGCGAAAAGAGAGGGGAGAGCAGAGACAAACAGATGGTGTGTGAGAGAGCCTACAAAGACAGGTTTCATTGTTCTTCCTCGTAACTTAATTAAGCCTTTGTATGTCTGCCTATCCGCCTCTGATAAATGGTGCTGCTCTCCCTGCGCTGCCTAACATTTAGTCCTTAAAGTGAGCTTGGCTGTGAGATGACAGAGGCTCATCAGAGTGTCAGGCCTGTAACGGGCTGAGTCATCAGCTACTGTGCATAACAACAACAACAACAACAACATCAGCAGCCCCAGAAAAACAGCCGCCGCCAACCTGCGACTGTGGCATAATCAGCCCGGCTGTCAACAAGTAGCACAGTGGAGGAAATCGCAGCACTGCATCTCATTAGATGAACAGCCTCAGCAGGCATGGAGATGTCGTGGGTATGAGAGGACAGCAGGTGTTTGCAGGACATGGAGTGCAAGACGTTTTTTTTTTTCCACATGTTATCACAAGATGAAGAATTTATTTACTTTGAACAACTTTTGCATGAATCCAAGTTGAGACTCTTTTTAGTGGTGGAAACCGAGATGCATACAGTTATTGAATATCCAGGAATAAGTTTCCCTCTTCATGAATCTCCATTTGTCATGTCAGCCCAACATATAAGCCAGCCAGGCAGTTTTAAGTTTCTGCAGGTATGATGGTGTCAGCATGTACCATTTGTAAGTGCTGGAGAGAGCTTGAGGTACTTTAGAGATACTGCATTTATAAAACAGTATGTGCATGCATTTCTGCAATTTAAGGATGAATGCATGCATCTTTTATTAGACTCAAAGCTCATCTCCACTACAGGCGTTTGGTAACTTATTGTCCACTTGCATAAGAACCGTCTTCTGAGGCAGTAATTCTCTATAGAACCGCAACCTAGAGCATATTTCTATGATTCACGTCTATTTTCTTTGGATTTACTGTAAATATTGCCAACATGCTGTTATTTGGCCGATGAGGTAACCAGCTGACTCTGGCAGACTGCAGAGATTTGAGTTAATCCCAAAGGCATGTTGTAAGTGGCTTAGAAATGGTATGATGTTAACCAGACTGGTGCTGAACTGGTGGCAGGAAAACTGTCCTTGTTGAGATTGAAAAGGCAGAATTCATAATGAGACCTACAGTACTATTCAGATTTGTACTGTAATGCATTAAATATTACAGTGTGGGGTGTCCATATTAACATTAATGTTGACATATTGTCCAGGTTCCTTGAATGTCTAATTTCAATGACTTTCCTGCAGTACTACCAGGACACTGCTGAAGGACACGCACACCCTCATGTGTAAGCTCTCTTGCACAAATTTTCCCCCTGTCTGGAAAGTCCAGATTTTGGTTGTGAGTAAAATCTCTCTTTCTATTTACTCTTCTTCACACACTGAATAGAGATGAAATGAGAGCTTTCATGGATGCCGGTATAAGATAAATAAGGATTTTTTTGAGCTGCAAATCAAGCAAAGCTACTCCACAAGTGTCACAAACCGACATAATGAAAGGTGAAATGAGTCAGACTAGTCTCTTTTCAGGAAGGTAAGGTTTAACACTTCTTCTCCATTCAGTTCAGAAAGAGAAGTATGCGTCACACTCCAGCTATGGTAAAAGGTTCAATTCCACTAAAGGTGGTACTGGTTCTACTTGGGAGTTCACATTATAGTTCACATAATAAAGCCATTATAAGGTAAACTCAAATCTAAGTGCTTCATCCAAACTTTGCATTTCTTGAAGCTTTTACTCTGAACAGGCTGCAGGATAGGCTGACTTTTCTAAACTAAGTTTGATTGATGTTAAAATATGAATAAAATGCAGCACTTCCAGATCTACAGTAACACTAGCAACACTATATTTTATTCAGTGATGCAACAGACAACAAAAACTACCATTTAACTTGTATTTCCGTCTCCATTTGAGCGAGAAGTTTTAAATTATGCATAAAGTCGCGTTTCATCTCCCAAACTTTTTGTGAGCACTTGACAGCAGCACCGTGGGCCGTGAGGGTTTGTGGGTTGTCAGCTGTTTTGCATTTTTTTTCGTGTTAAGTCTTGTCTGGTGATCTTGTAAATGTAATTGATTCTGTCTCAAGAGTCTGAAGATGATCATACGCCATGTCTCATTGAATCAGGGTCCACTTAAGAGTTTCAACTCAGAGCTTTAAACTGAAGTATAAGGCTGTAAGGGTATTCATCTTATTCATTTACTTTAAGTGGTGGCGAGAGATATAAACTGATTTTTAAAGCCACTCATGCTTTGCCAAAACCTAATGAGAAGTAAAGGATATGTTTGCAGAGTGCCCACATAAAAAATGATTGAACTGCTTAATGCAGAATTTCTTCAGGCCCCAAAACTTCCACAGTATGAAACCCTTAAAAAAGTTATTTAAAAAATACCGTCAAGACAACAAAAGTCAAATGATATCAGAAGGACTTAGAAGACAGGTGAAAAAAGATGGACCATGAAGATGAGCCGCTAAGGAAAGAGGACATCATGTTTGTGTGGTCGACCTACCCACAACAGCGTAACCTCCTGGCACTATGGGGTAGATGGTGCCGTCCGAGTGAATGCCATCTGGGAACCAGGCTGCCATGCTCTCTCCAACCAAACGACCAAAAGCTGCTCCTGAAATAATCAAGGCAAATAAACATTGACAACAGTCAAAACAAGGCTTCATTGTGAAGGCAGAACTGAATGCTGACACAGTTTATAACTGGTCTTCAGCAGACTAACATATCTCTAGTTAAAGCAGTTCTGCAACTCAAGACTGTTTGACGCAACACGTGTATCTGGTTACGTCTTAAAATCAGTTGCACTGTTATGAAAAAAGTAGTTAAAAGTGAAAATGTTAACCCTAACCCAGAACTTCATAAAGGCCGATAGAATTTAGAACTGTCAGAATGAGAGTGCACAGTGCAGCTCTGTGCAGCAGGGCATTCAGATGCTAGGAACTCATCTTAGCAAACTGCATAGAGTTGCAGCGAAACTGAGCCATTTTGGACTTGGACCTATCAGCTGTCACGACACATTCTCAGTGATTCAGGCCAAGAGCTGTTGTTTGCTTTGCAGGGCAGGTTGAGGTGAATTTACAGGTGCTCTTGACTAGGACTTATTGGCCATTTGTTCAGGTTTAGCAAATGCAAAAGCTGTTCGATTCCTTTGTGAAGCAGGTCCAGACTGCTAAACATTATTATTTTTGAAAGAGATCCATGCTACTCTCAGTCATGCTAATTGAAAGTTTAGCAACACTACCTTTCATTTGATATCTATAATGTGAAGAATGGGCTTTGACATTTTCAGGAATGATTGTCCTTGTTTAGAAAGGATTCAACCTCCATGTCTGTATGTGGATGATTAACTGCTTTCTGTTGTGTAAGAATTACAAGAAATAATGGGCCTCTGTCTAGACCGTATGAAATTAAAAGTTGTCTGGTTCTCACCGATGACAAATACTGGCATGAAGGCTCCGCAGGGCACTGGGATGGTGGTGGCCAGGGCAGACATCCAGAACTAAAAGAGAGAGAGAAAAAAAGAGGGAGGTTAAAAAAAAAAAAAGGACAAACAGAGGAAGAAGAGGGTGGCATTTGAATGAGCTTCGGAGAACCATCCTGTGTGCCTCTCAATGATCGCTGAGAGAATCCTCCACAAGCAGTGAGGAGGCGACCAGGCAGAGCTTATTGAACTGTCACCTCCGCTCCTCATTTGACAAAGAACCTGAAATGAACCCTGGGTAATGAGTGGGCTTTGCTGATTGGCTAGCACCATGCCAGGTCAGTGTAAGACTGCTAATTAGGAGGGACGATCAAAAAGGGAAATGTCACCATGACAAGGTGTGAGGATTAACATGAGGTGAGTGTGTGTCCTTAAACTGAGTTCAACAGCTCTATATGAGCTCTGGAAAGAAAAACTTCACTGATGTACAAGACGGTAATTCAATTATAAAGATTAAAACGATGTCCGAACAAACTTCTGTGAACTCATCAGACGTTTGATTAGACTTCTCATGAAAATCCAATTTACTCTACAAACAGCCGTGTAATATTGACCAACTCCACGGTGCATATATGATCCATCACGAGAGCCTCCACAATGAAGGTGGACAATGCTGACTGAACCAATTTCTTAGGACAAGATTAGTGTCCCATAGTTTGTTCAGTGTCAATTTTAATAGCAAGGCCACTACGAGAAGGAATAAAAATTAGCCGCAGTCAGTGTAAATCAAAGTGAAGATACACCTGCAAAAGCTGACAATGTTTCAACATGAAGACTTCACATTTATCTTTAAGTTTCATGGCTTCAAGGAGGTTTATATGTCATCCAAGAATTTTGATGAGGCTTCAAACTAAGGTCATGAGAACTGAAGCAAGTGCTAGTTTGAAGGGACTGCAATTCCTCAAATGTCCACTAGAGGCTCGCCACGAAAGCACCACATTGACTCTTGTTCAAAAACGCCCATCTTTTGAACTAAAATAAACATGTTTACAGCTGATTAGACTCACTTTTTTGAGTTTTTTTTTTTTTAAATTATTACTATTTCAAGGAGAGAAGTCATGTCATTGCAGCCTACAACAACATACTTCATCTCTTTGCATAATCTTAGATCAGTCAGAAGCTATTTGGACTTTGTATTTCTAGAACGGCGAGCACCATCAAGATTCCAGTGTTTATTCCATTAAAGAATACTATAGCGATAAATGTTTGTTAAAGACCCTTTTTTTCCGTGACAAAAACGAGACAATTAAGTGAAATAAATCACTGAAGATAAAAACTCAGAGTAACACAGGTTCTGTTTCAGGTACACCATAACCCTCTCTGCCTCCATCTCATTTTCATTCATACATTTTTGGAAATGTCAGTGACAAAGACACAGCCAGCAACAAGGAAAATATCTGTTTTATATACATTTAACCGTAAACAGCTCCCCATCTAAACCTCAACTGGACCCATCTTTGAGAAAAAGTTTATTAAGACCTTTCCTGCTAATGAGGCGTTTGTGGTCAAATATAAATCATTAAAGCTGAAAATGCAGCTGAGAGATCAGTGACCTGAGCCTGTGTTCAGCGCATCTGTCGTGGACTTAAGGACAACAGAGGCTGAGTCTTTTTCACTCTTTTTTTGTTTAATAAAATATTCACTCAAGTTTTGCTTTTTTGTTTCTCATTAGTTAGTAGATTTATGTAGTTTCTGTTGTTTGTCAAATGAAAAATTAAAGGGAAAAAAAAAACAAAAAAAAAAAAACAGTATTGGCATTACATATCGGCCATCAGCTGACCTGCTCTCTAATTATTGGTGTCAGCATCAGCTGCTGAAAAATGGGCACCAGTTGAACCACTAATTCAGACACAGCTCACCTGCTGCCAATATGATTTATGTCTTTGGTACAAAAGTTCAGCAGAGATTCAATATCAGAGGCTGTTATTTACCCAGGACTTCAGAACAACAGTGGGCCACAGGAACCATTTGGTTCCATAAGAAAAGTCCCAAGAACTAAAAGTCCCTTAAATACACAGAGCAAGAAATGACTAAACCATGGGTGAAATTAAAAATCATTTGGTCCTACAAGAGGTGCAAAAACTGACACTGCTTCAGCTGTTTTTCTTCAATTCTGAATTTCAGTCACATCAACACTTGTTACTTGTTTGCTGTTAAGTTTCAGCAGGAAAACACTGAATGAAGACAATGTGACAGAGGTTTGCATGCTTCAAAAGAAAAGAGTTTGGAGAAGAAGTGTCTGTGAATTAGAGTTTAGTACAAGCCATTACACAATCTTCATCACTGTAATCATCTCAGGGTGTCATATAGGCTTTTTAATTATGCTCATTGCTCTGTCTCTCCTCCTCTCCCTCTCTCTGCTCCCTCTGCTCCGTCTATAGTTAGCTGTAATTAAGGCCGGCTGCCACAGCGAAGTAATGGATCTCTTTCTGTAACCTTACACTGCTGCTTCACACCTCTCGCTGCACACACATACGTGCGTAGGTGTTCACACGCACTCCACCTGCACACCAAGACGCAGTGACGAGAATCAGAGCCGATCACAGCCCGCTAGCAGAGAGTAACGGATATACACGCAGCCAAAAAACACAACACACAGAAAAGTCTGCTGAGAAAGGAGGATTATTTTAGGCTTTGTCTTTGATCATCTTCCTCCATCACCTCCATTTTTAATTCTTTCTGCTCCACCTGGTCAGACAACCCTCAATAAGAGCCAGAAAGGTTCACAGGATCCAGGACTTCATAACAGAGGATTAACTTCATCACTCAGGTCATGAACTCTAAGGAGAGTGTGTTTTTACGTGTGGAGCTGTGCACAGAACAATCACACACAGGTAGCTGACTGTATTTTATCCCAAATGCACCTACAGTATACGCTTCCAGTTTTATTTTGATTTGACACTAGTACAGCATCACATGTTTTGGCTCCTACCGCCTTCTGTCAGCTTTATTTTGCACTTGCCATGCATTCAGTTTGGTACCATGCCAACCGTACCAGAGGTCCTGGACTGAAACTGTTCAGTATGGATAAGTGTACCTTTACACCCCCAGGAAGTACTAAAATTTCAGCTCCCAGACACCCTGCTTGAGGCTGGCACCCATTACGCCAAATCCTTTATTTTAAGGTTATTTGAGGTACAAGTTCAGGGAAATAGAGGTGCAGCTGACTTGACTAACAAGCGGCTAAAAGCCCGCCTCTGGTAGACTGACCTAAAGTAAGATCAAGTCAGTGTTACCCATATGGTGACCTTATTTTATCAGCTTCCAAATTTTGTTTCACAAACACATGGGTAACATCACCAACACTACATCCATACAGTCTATGGGCAAAACGTACAATTCTGGGGTAAGTAATCAGAACAAAAAAAAATGGATTTTGGCTTTATTAAATGCAGTAAACATCTCCCAACTTTCCTCTTCTTGTGAGTGTGTGATTAAACGTTTCCATGAATTTTCCTGAGGCCGACAAAAAAACTATTCCTCAGATTCAGTCTGTTTAGTGGGTAATTTTTCTGAGCCAACTGTGAGTGAATGAGGGGAAGGATTAAAAACACATTTCCAGCAGCGTCACTGTATGTGGATGACAGTGTTATCTGAACCAGCTGCTTGTTTACTCACAATACTGACTGTCACACTCACACACTTTGCCTACAGGTGAGTTTGACAGGATGCTGGCTGCGGTTTCTTCTCCATCTCTGCTGAACAAAAGGCTTAAACATGGCAACCAAACTCACATGATCGTGACTGCCAGAGCTATGTCTGCCCCTGGATTCACCTTTAGGAGGCTTGAGGCTGCCATGGGGGATGGAATAATGACCACTTAGGAGTTGGATACGAATGTAGCTGCTCCTTCAGGTGTGCTCAGTGTTTGAGGAGGTGCCCAGTCTTATAAAAGAAAAGAAACACTGCAGAAATATGACATTAATGGTACCAATTGCACTGTGTGAGCTCGCCTGTTAGAGTATTTCAAGCACACTAGTAATTATGCAAGTTGTGTTATTTCCAGGAGTGTTTTCAAAAGCCTCTTATCCCTTGAATCTATGCGACCAAAGCTGAAAGGTTATCAGAGGAACACACTTTAATGGATGTACTGACAAAACAATAATGGATAAAAAGGCACACATGCAGCATAAATGGATCCAATGGTCATTGAAACACGTCTAAAAATGATGTTTTCACTTAGTTTTTCAGTTTGATGACTTAAGGTCAGAGTTGGATGCCATGTCTGTGAAAGGTGGGGTAGGCAGGAATCCATTAAAAAAGCATCTTTTTTGTGGTGTATATACAAAAAAAACTTTCAATGTCAGTCAATAGTTATTAGTCATTGATGACATTTGGGAATATAACAATATAGCTGTGTTCTCTTATGTCTGTGTAGTCAACATTTTAACATTTTTGAACGGCCTGCTCTTTCTGACTGTAGTCAAAGCCATTCTCCACCTCCCTGACCTCATTGGTTGTGAGGCATGCTCCACGTCCTTGATTAACGTTCATGAGCCCAAACAAAGTTAGCATGCTACAATATCAGACAGTAGGAACCAACTAGAAAGTACAGAAAATTGTTTAAATCCTCCTTTGGCCACGACTGCCAACACTAGCAAGGAAAAGAAGTAAATACCGGAGACTCTGGCGGGATAACAGGCGCTTAAAAAGGAGGTAGACCGGACAAGAGCTAAGAAGCTGGGTCAACATCAAGCATAATCAATGGGGGACGCTTCGGGACCCTACAACCATTCTGCTGGACAGATAAACTGCTAGAAGTGTTTCTTGTCAAACGGGACCTTTTGCGTGTTGTAGTCTGTTGGTAGTCTGTTGGCATCTACAGTAGCACCAATACTGTTTACTTTCACGTTGACTGGGCCCCATTTGTAATTATCTGAAGTATTTATCTGCATCATAACTGGATTTACTTGGAACAATACGAGCAAGCAGGAGCATCTGTTTGTGGGCGGGGCTTGCTGGAGCTGAGAAGGAGGGGAGAGGAGGAGCTGAGGGGAAAACTGGTTGGGAGGGGTAGAGTTTACATTCAAAGATTTCTCCCAAAAACTGGCACTTCCTCAGATCCTGCCTACCCCACCTTTATTTTTTGCACATTCATGTTTTCACATTTCATGCCTCATCTTTCTGCTTTTATTTTGACGTCACTCACCCTTGTCTCTGTTTTCTAGATTTGTTTCTGTTTGTCCTGCCCCCGTCTTGTCACACCTGCATCCTGATTATCTCTCCACCTGTTTCTGATTACCCTCGTTATCTCTTATATTTAACCTCATGTCCTTTAATGTCTCGTCACCAGTTTGACAGTCTTAGGTCTAACATTCTTGTCACAGTCATGTCGTGTTTTGAACTTTGCTTGATTTTTGACCCTGCCTTTTTGCCTCAGCCCTTTTTATACCTCTTTACCTCTTATACCTCTTTTTTATACCTCTGCTAGATCTGACTGCTCTATCATGTACCAACCTCTGCTTGCTTCGTTAAACCTTTGCCTATTTGACTTCCTGGTTTTAGTGTGATGCATTTGTGTCTAAAAATTCCTGAGTCCTGTATCATAACATTTGATTTATTTTGGACAGCTTTACTGTTAAACTCAACTGTTTGCAAGTAACTATAGATAAAAAGAGGTTAAACTGGTCTTTTTGCTCTAAACTAAAGTAAAAAACAATGCCATGCCTCGTAAAGTGCATGGACCTGCTTTAACAGCTTGCACTCTTCCTCTAAAGTCTCTAAACTCTCCTTCACCCTCTTGAAACAAAACAAGCTTCTACAACAATGTTCTCTACCATCTTTACTAACAAAAAAAAAAAAAAAAAAACTTTCTCCTTTCTTCTAATATCTGCTGCAGGAGTATTAAAAGTTGCCTTTTCAGCTGTAATGAAAGTGCAAATAGGGGTGAGTCAAGAATTGTAACATCATAAACATCACTGTTCTCTAAATATATCCAAATCAGACCTCACAGCTGAGTCTACGGCACATTACGTCTAATTCCTTGATAACTTCTCAAACTGGCACAATGACACTATAATTGAGAGCTGACTGACGAATTAGCATTTCCGGACTGATTTCTGTCCCTTTTATTTGCTCTTGTACTCTTTATGTCCTCCGAGTTATTGCCACATTCAATTCTTTGCAGCAGGAATGACTCACTTTCCCCCCAGAGGAATCATTAATATTTCATTCAATCTAATCTAATATAATCTAGTAAGAGTACGTCTCACTGAGGTGGAACAAGACCATCGAAATTTATGAGGATCTCCGACCTCCGAACGACTTGGATGAACTGTCGGGGGTAGCGGGAGGCCTTCAGGCAGGAAAAGCGAGCCTCAGTTTAATGAGGGTGTTGGTTTAAAACCCTAAAAGTGCTTAAACATTACGAAGTGTTAGAGAGAACTTATTACAGAAAACTTTTTCCATGGAAATCAAATTAAAAATTATATAATGAACCACATCAATTTGACTTTGCCTTAATTAAACCTACAAGTTAAAGAGCTGCTTCAGGGCTCAACTATCATAGAGGAAAAAAGTGATTAAATCCAGTCAATATGTGAGTCAGATCTAATGAGCAGGCGTCCAGATTTATGCTTTTCCTTGACATAAATATCTGTCACTAGCTACCACCTTGTACGTCAAATTTGATGTCAATGTCTCTGAATTATCTCGTCTAAGTCATCATCATTATATCAATATTGTTTTCATTTGCCATCTGGGTTTTAATGAGGCTTTAATTTGCTTCATGTGGGATAGAAAGCCTGAGCAGTATCAAAATTTTGTTGGACTTTCATGGTAGAAGGAATTATCTGTCATTGCAATTCCTGCAGATCTGTGCAATTAAGGTTATAATCCAAATATAGAAAGGCCTGAGGTGATGAGCTATGTTTGTCAAGCTTAAACACCTACAACACTTCAGACAGACGCATGAAAGTCATGTCCAGTTGAGCAGATGTTGCCTTTCACTTAAGGAAGCAGACAACTTAATTTGGAAATTTTTAAAATCTGACTGATACTTTAATTCTTAGCTACAAAAACCTCTTCCTTTAAAAAATATTTGATTTAAAGTCCCACTCCAATCATTTGTATTTTACTTCTTTAAGTGTTCTCAGTGTTTTTGATTATGAATATTTTAGCCAAAATCGCGTTACTGTCTGAAACTGTCATTTTCAAGTGCTTGTCCTCTGTAGAGCTCCAGGAGCTCAATAGCAAACCGCCTCTGAGTCGTGGGCGGAGACAGCGCTGCTCTGCACACTCCTCTTCACGCTAGCTTGCAGCCTAACATTGCCGGTGTAGCAGAAGTGGCAGGTAACATAGTAGCTGTTCAGCTCTCAAACACTAATGTCTTGGCATCATTATCTTTCTTACGAACATTGCAATCCACTAACGCACATGCTTGTTCTGTGATTGTTCTCTCTATTTCTCAGAGTCTGGGCTGCATAGCAGGGCTCCAGGGGCGGAGCTTGGATTTGCAACGTAGGAAATCTCACTGTATATGAGCCCACCGTTTGGGTCTGCCTGAGATTCACAGTGATTTAAATGCAGAAATAATAAATAATACACTTTTGCACTTATTTGTCTCATGATATGTCCTGTAGCATCAGAAAAATACCATATCAACATATAGGCAACGAGAAAAACATGATTTTCATCAGAGTGGGTCTTTAAACGACACGTAATCCTGTGTAAAACCATATCTGTTTCATCTTGCATGGTACAAACACAGATTTTCCAATTTCTATGTCGACAGCTGCTCATTTATCTCGATAAAATGGCCAGAGTGATGAACTTTCTGAACATTTTTAGCTAGCTACGAATTAAAGCTCCAGTAAGGAGTTTTTTTTTATATTTATGAAATAGACTGGAATTCACACTGACACCTTTTTAAGATACACTAAAGCAAACAAGACCATTAAAAACAAGATTAAGAATTTTAATACTCTCATTTTAATGCCTCAAACTGGCTTGATGAGGGTAGGTGTCATTCTAGCAGCTGAAGAAACAGCCATGTTTTTATAAATTCTACTTTTGGCTCTCAAAATTCAGCAGGATAAGAGTTTTTGTTTTTAGATGCAACAAAAGGATGTAAAGGACAAGACAGGCAGGGACTGCGTTGTCTACAGGGGACGCCAAAATTGACCCAAACCAGAAGTTCCTCACAGGAGCTTTAAGGTAACTATTGTCTAGTCTTTGCAGGCAAGAAAACATATTTTTTTTCTAACTAATTAAACTGAATAAAAGAGTATGAGTTGATATCAATCATCCTTGTATTTTGGTATTAAAAGGTCCCAAACCGACTTTTCACAAAAAGTATCACTCTACAGACATGGTCCGTTATCATGAAAAATCCTCTGTCCAGATTTATGAGCAGCAGACTTCTTAAACTCATGGGTCACTGCTCTTCATGCCCCCTAGCTCTAAATTTATAATGATTAATTCTTGTAAATCATAATACAACTTTCAGAAAAATGCTCAAACTTCTGACAAACGAGGTGAAAAAGAGGAACAAGGAAGTACAAGAGAGGAAAAAAAAACAGGAGAACATAAGTGAGGTAGATGGATGGGACAGGTGAAGGATACTCAGGTCAGAGGTATCAGTTATGACGCACTTTTTAGGACATTTATACTCACTTTAATTTGCCAGTCATCTGGGAACTCTATGCCTGTGTGTGTGTGTGTGTGTGTCACATACAGAGGACAGTCTATCGCCTGGGGGCCTCAGGGGACCCTCAAGGGCCCATCTTCTATTCTCACTTCAATTACTGCATCACCAGTTCTCTGTCACTCTCCCGCAAATGTACGCAAACACACACAGTGACAAATAGCAGAGGACGCCTTCAGGTTGTAGGACACACACAGAAACACACCTGTATTAATAACCCTATCTGTCACTGAGAGCTGTTTGATGTGGATAATTGCACACCGCTAAAAATAGCATCCTTCAAAGCATGTCATATTAGGTGAGGGTTTACGGTATGTGTTTGTTGTGAGTTAGAAATACTTCAAAACTTCTGCAGAAGCTCCTCTGCTGACAACATCTTAACCTTTCGTAGAGGTCACATGCTTTCCTCTCATTCACACGCTTCTTTCTCCGACATGTTGGCACTGACCTCCTCTAACACATTCTGCGCGTCTTCACTTTGAAAAGTTTAGCAGCTGGAACGAGAGCTGTCCAGAAGTTTCTGCGTGAAAAGATGCAACAAGACAAGATGGCTGCCATGTGGAATAAAAGAACCATTCATTACTGAGGAGGAGAGGGAGAAAAAATGTCCTCTTTGAAAATCACCAGGCGGAATTCAGGAAAACCAAAGGCTGTAATTAGACAGAGCCATTACAGCCTCAGCTTGGGTGCTATAAGCGTGTCTGTGTGAGTGAGAGAGAGCGAGAGAGAGCGAAACGGGCAAGATCTAGAGCTTGATTAGATTTTTGCAGGTGTGAGATTAAAGTGAATGTTTGTGTGTTTTTGTCCTGACTCTGCTCATCCCTTCTCTTTGTCACATCTGGGGAAAGCTGCATTTGTCCCAAATGACCCTTAGAATGCAGAGAGCTGAGGAAGAGTGACACTGAAAACCATCATGTCATTTCTCCACAAAAGGATGAGACGGAAATGGAAATGAAAAGCTGAGCAGACTTTGATTTGGCTCAAACTGGCTTTATCATGTAATCAATGTTTTGACAGTCAGGAGGCAGAAAGAAGCGTCCTCTATCCTGCAGTTTGGAGACAATGACAAAGACGCACTGAGTCAGTTTCTGTCGTTCCTGCAGTACGAGCTGTCACTCTGCAAGGTCTGTGTTACGTAACTTTGACACCACAGCTTCTGGTCAGTCCAAGATACTTTTTCACTTTAGTTTTTGGCCACAGTTTTCAGTGCAGGCAGCTTTGCAACAGTTAAAGTCTGGATATCTTTTTTTTTAATTCATTTGCAGTTACATAAACTGCAGAAAAGCACTCACAGGCGGGTTTGCAAGGCTGAATTCAACAACACTTACAGGCAAATAAAACAAAACCCTGACAGATGGCACAGATGTGCTGCAAACTAACACAGTGAGCGATTTCAACAGGGTTACTTCATTCGAATTCGGTTACAAAATTATCACAGATTCGGCCTCTTAATCTGAGTGGGTGGGAATGCTATGAGAATGAGGGGCTTTGCTGATTGGCTGCCTGAGAGTTGAGAGTTGTCAAAGGGAGGTGGCAAACATGGCAGGTGCTGCAGGAGAACTAATGCTAAAAGACAATACAAATGATCTACAGCTAAACAGGAGGAGGCAGGTGTTGAGGTGTTGACTCCGAGTGTTACGCTCATAACGCAGTGTTTTTCGTGCTTTCTTTTCTGTCTTAAGTACCATTATGTAGTCCATCTACATTGCTACAAATTGAAAGCAACCACCGCGGTCTCTGTGGTCCTTCAGTGAAGGACATTTGGACCAGTTTTTGTGACCCACAGCGGAAAGGTTAGTGTGTCCGGTTCTAACACATTGAATCTGCAACACTAGATAGTTGCACACTGTCTTTATCCCTATCCACCTGATACCCTACGTCCTCATATTCAGTATGTTAACATGACACTCAAGAAAACTAAATTATTGCCTTCCTCCAATTAAAACTGGACAACTGAAGTGCATGTAAACACCTTAGTCTGACTATAATCAGAGTTTGAGAACTCAGGTTAGAGTCAGAGAACTTTGATTAAGACACCCAGATAATACGATTGGAATTCGATTTTCCCTACCATGTAACCAGCGTAGTTGGAGTTTGATTGGACAATGTATGTGTGCGTGCACCATGCCCCGTAACCCCAGAATAAAAACACCAGAGGAGTAGCGTACACTTCATCTGTAGTGCATACATCATGTACGACAAAAATAATGCTGTATGATGCTTCATCGTCTTGCTCTAAAATGCCCAGCAGCAGTTGTAGCCACTTCTGACGTCTGGCACAGACCTGCTGTTGTTGTTGTTGACAGTTGTATGGGGTCAACTAGAAACAGCACAGCTGAAAAGACCCATATCACCCCCTAGTTTTGGGGAGAAGGACATGTTCACAAGGAGAGAAGTCCGATATGGCGAAAAAAACAAATTATGAGCTTAGTCCGATTAAGCTGTGCATGTAAACGCACCGAGTGTCACATCTCCTGATTAGTTAAGTTGTTTTTTTTTTTCATTCCTCATGTTTCTTGTCCTGTGTTTCCTGTTTTATTTTGATACTCACTCTTGTCTCTTGTTTCAGGTTCATTGACTTCCTTCTCCTTGTGTAACCTGCTCCCCTGATTACCCTGATGAGTCTCACCTGTGTCTCGTTAACTCCACTGCCCTGCTGTATTTAAACCCAGCTTCTCCTCCCCTCTGTGCCAGTTAGTCTTGTCCTTACTGTCAGAGTTCCAGCATTTATTCCTAGTGTTTGCCTCAGTGTTTTGATCACATTTCAGTGTTGTTTGACTTAACCTCTTGCCTGTTGATTTGTATACCTCCGTCTGTGCTTTATTTGGATCCTGTGTGTACTGACTCCTTTTCTTTAATTGAATGGACTTAGATTTTGCCAGCCTGTGAGTCTACATCTGGGACTTCTTTTGGTTCAGTGTTACACATATGTGGACACATTCTGCTAAACTTAAACCTGTTGGCCTCAGTCATGGACACATGGTCACAAGAGCAAAATGCAGCAATCAGTGGCTATTCAAGATGTTAAAGAGCCAGACCCAACAGAAAACTGGACAAGACACAAAATCTATTTAATTTGCTATTTAAAAAGCTTGTTTATTTATGCTTTTTAGAGTTTGTAGTTTAATACTGCACATATATTTGACTAACTTTTATCAATAGTGACACACCGGAGCTAAACATGAAGTACTTAGATGACGACATCATTACATCCTGTTCAAAAACAATATTCAGGTCCAATTGATCCTGAATAAGAAGTCAAAAATGCATGGCAGACACAAGCTGGGGTCTACCTTCTAACAGTCCTTTCCTTTTATATGTCTAATAAAGCAGAAGTGGGTGGATGTTTTCATTTTTTGGATATGATCTCTTTCTGGGCAACTTCCTGCCTTTGTGTTCAGAATAAGCCAAGCTTTAAAAACACAAAATACCATCATTGTACTGCATACAAACTCTTAAATCAGTTACAGCAGCAGCTGAAGTTTAGAAAAACAGATTTCTACACACTTTCTTTACCTTGCCTGGAGCAAACTACCTCTCGAAGAGCGTACACAGCCACAGAATGTATTGTACTCAGCACCTACTCACACTTCTGCAGGGCTCTTTTTCTGATGGATCTTATTGCACAGCCTGGAAAGCAAACAAATACTGGCTACAGGGGTATGCTGATGTACAACCTTTTTTGCTACATTTTGGTTTCATATTGGATAGTGCTGCCAAAATTCATGAGGGTTACAATAGAAGGCAATCCAATCACAACAAAAACAGAGCTCCTCCCAGACAGGGATCATTACAGATGCAAAAAAGCTGCCAAAGCTCAGAGTTTGTCTAAACTCTCAAACTTTTTTTATTGAACAGAGGACAGGTAGCAAGACTTCAGCATTTTCACTATAAAAGCAGTTTTTTTCCCACTGAGGCCAAGAGTGCAGTGGCTTTGTTCCAGCACTTTGTATCAGCATGATCCCTTTTTCCCTCACTGAGACCCAGAGAAGTGTAACCAGATAGTCCTGAAAATTCAGTGTCATCTCACACCTTGCGGGTCAGCAAAAACCTCCTCCATAATCCCGGTTTGTTTTTGTTGCTGTCTTGGGCTCAAACTTACAAAAACTTTGGTCATTTCTTTTATTTATTTTTTTATGTTGAACCACATTTTATTATTTTGTTACTGTAAGCAGACTAAGGCATCCAGCTCCCAACTGGACCTTTACTGTCAGCTGATCACATATACAGCCTCTGATTGGTCAACAGACCAAAACATGATGTTAGTCTCCATCAGGCCCCAAAATGTAAGACTAAATCATCAGAGAATATCTTCATTTTTAAGGACTTGGATCTGAACAGTCTCTGAAAATTCACTGACCTTCTAAGAGGGATTAAAACGCCCCTCGATGTCACAGAAACACACATTGTTTGAAAATGGCTGCTCTCTGGAGTGGATTTGACAGTAACTCGCTTATTTGTACAGTTCTATTTTTCAAGCTCATATCGTAGAAACAATACTAGTGTCAATGTCATACATTATTTAACCCTAAATATGAGAAAACCTTTTTTTTTCAGATGTATTTAGAGAAAAAAAGCTGACTTTTTTGAGTCAGTATATTTATCATGACACTTTGTTGTCCTGTATCTGGGGATATTATGAGGTTTTGTAGTCACTTACATGTCTTCGTAGTTTTTGTGTCCTTATCTGTAGTCTTTGATGCCCCTCTGATGTTATCTACTGTTTTACTTTGATTATTTCAAATCTTTTTAAGGTGTTTTTTGTCCTTTTGTTATGTCTTTTTTGCTGTCCGATCTCTTTGACGTTGTGTTGGGAGCCTTCATTGATTTTTTTTTTTTTTGACCAAAAGATAAAGCTTCCTTTGAGTCTAGGTTCTGGTTTAGGGGCCTCTTTGTAGTCCCTCCATGCTGATGACATAAAGAGAGCTTTCATGGCTTACACTTAACCACATGTCACTACCTTTTTAAACCCTTCCATTGGCAAGATTACATTTCTTTTTATTGAACCCTGTTAGTTAACCTTTTAGTCAAACAGGACAGCGCAACCCTCAGCTATAAAGATGTTCCTGTATTTATTATATGAATCCCATCAGCTTGATATGCATCAGAGCGGACCAGACTTCAAATGGCCTCATGGGAACATCACTGTGTAATGCAGTAAAAGGGAAGGAGATAGGTCACTTTCCTTTTTTCCACATGGTCTTCCTTTGTTCTGAACCGGTGACAAGAAGAGATGGGCCCTGTTCCAATACTTTCCCATTAGCCCGGGGCCACTATTGAATAAAAAGGGCAAAACCTCCCCATTTATAAAACGCTGGTGTTCAATCACTCTCTCCTCATGACCTTCCTCTATCTTTAATGCCACTACAGCTACCAGCAGCATACTGTATGTGTGGGTGTTACATAACACAGCAGCACACATCCTACATGAGGAAAGGGAGTGAAGGGAGACTGAAAAACAACTGGACAGGTGTGAATACAGAAAAAACAAACAAAAGAAAAGCAGTTTGAGTTAAAGAAAAACAAAAAGAGGAGGGGGGAAGAAAATGTCTTCCTTACCTTCATGATGATGAAGAGGACAAGAGTGACGAAAACGTTGACCTGGGGGTGTTTCCAGGCAGCAGAATTTCCGATGTAGTCAAACTCCTCGGCGATACCCTGTTTGGCCCACGTCCGGTTGTCCAGTAAAGTAACAAGCGACTCCTTCTGGGTCAGCTAAAAGTCAAACAAAACAACACTATCATAAAAAAGCCGCGGCTGAGTCGCTTTTCTCTTCAACTTTTTTAAAATCAAATCGAAAATAGTTAATTTATTTATTCATGAATGCAACAAGATGGCAAGATCTTCCTTTTGACCTCAGACCGCCTAGAACTCAGACTGCTGCTGCTGCTGCAATAAATGGTTCAAAGCATAATATGAGCCTGACTCGCCATAGTCCTGTTAGCAGTTTGTACATGCAAAGTCCATGTCCATCTTGCTAAAATGAGCATCGCTGGGTATCTGAGACGGCACCTGTGTCGTGTGCATGTTAACATTTTATGATCCTGTGACACACAGATACTGACCCTGCATGCACAGCAGTCAGTCCTGCACCAAACTCATATCAGAGAGACTTTCACTGAGGATTACTGATGGGAAAATGAGGTGACTGCATTGCATGTTCAAGGCCGTATGACTGACATTAAACACCCTGTGATGTCTTGATTGTTAACAGGTTTCACTGTCTGCAGACTCGGTGGGAACAACCTTTTTCCGACTGAATACTCTACGGTCCGGTGTTTTTGTCCCTCCACCTCAAAACACACAAATACAAATACACACTCGTGAGTCATCCCTGAAGCTAGAGGACATTGTGCTCGTCCAAATCTCTGGCACATTAACCAGCATTAGGAGTATTAAAAAACAATCAATCAATGACATGAACAAGCAGGACTGTTGTGAAACAATATCAAAATCTACAACAGATCACTTCCACAGCTTGTCAATGCAGCTGTACATGAACAAAAGCTCGTGTCATATAAAATGTAAAAAACATAAATTCTTTCATGGAGGTGCTGATGGACTTGTGAAATCTTGAATTTTAACTACAGACATAAAAAAGGTTATAACAGCTGTAAAATTCAGTGTCTATCACTGCAGAGTAACCCATCTCCAGCTGCCTTTCACATCACTAAATAAGAGTAATGGCTCAACTGTGTTGTGTGTTAAAAACTCTGATATGTGTGCCACAGTAAGAAAGTGAGACTTACCCTGCCAGCCATGAACTGTCCAAATCCAGGGGGAAAAGTGAGTGTGGAAACAAGTAAAGTGACCAGTGCGGGATACAGCAGACGTCTGAGAGATAGAGAGAGGACAAGGGAAAAAAAAAAGAGTGTAATGAAGCTGATGATGAAAAAGAACAGTGACATAGGATTGCTGATAATGAGTCACTGATGTTGAAATGATTGTTTTTGCTCTTTTACCATTAACTTTGTACCATTTACTGCAAAAACAGACTCTAAACTGTGGAGTAAGATACAAAAGCATCATCATAAACTCAGATTCAAAGAGACAAGGCACTGCATCCTGAATGTAAACATCTAAAGTATTATCTTAGTCGGATCAAAATCCTCCGAAAACTCAGTTAGTCACAAAACTTAATTTTCAGAGGAAACAAAGAGAGCAGATGTAAACAAAGTTCTCAGCTGAAAAAAAAAAACATAAATGCAAAGAAAGAAAATTACAAGAAGTCAAAAACATGAGCAGAATCACAAACAGCAAAATGAGAAAAAGTTAAAGGACGATTCCAAAGAAAATTGACCTCCTGTGTATTATAATCAGGAAATATACACAAACATTTTTCATTATCTGTTGGGGGTGGCACCAAACATAGTTAATATTGTTCAGTGAGTTAATCTAGGTGTGCCTAAAAGGTCGATCATACCATTTGTCCCTGACTATTAGTAATTCTGCATAAATCACATTAATACAACTTTTGTCTGTTTAGTTTGAATTATGTGTCGACCAGAGTCATCTGCACATAACTTAAAACCCATTACTGTCGCAGGTTTGTGTGGGTTTTGGGTTAAATTTAGCTGATAATTCCACCATGACTAAATACGTGTGAACACAGTAATGACAGTTACTTTATTAATTACCTTTAATTCCTTTGTCTACAAATAAATCTTCCTGTCATTGGCTAGTTACTCATCATTAAGAATGCAAGGGTTAGTAAGGGACTGAGTCAATGACGCAAAGAGATGCACGGTTCACTAAGTCAAGGGTTTGCAGAGTGGCTGAAGATACATGCATAAACAAAATATCGCTACAAGTGATCACAGACAGAAACGTAGCCTCCACTAGTTCACAAGACAGTAAAGGCAGGAATTATTTCTAAATTAAAATGGCAGCTTCATGTTGAGTTTGTTTAACAAGATTAATAATTTGCACATTAAATGACAGTCTATCACCTATCCTTATCTCGAAGACCTTGCAAGAGATCACAGTTTCGATGAAACTTCACAACTGAATATACTATGTTTATCTGGTTGTTGCACGCGTTTCTAAGAAGAACTTACACTTTGTTTTTTTTAGCATTTGTATGTTTGGTGGTTGTTAAAAACTAAAACATGGTCTAAAAGTATTGTACTGCTTTTGCAACAGAAGGAGTATGGGTGTAGATGATGGTATCATCAGCACAGAGGTTTGTTGGTGCTTTGATGTCCTTACCAATGACATTTATAAAACAGAATGGGCCCTATGACAGAACTCTGGGGGACACCTTTAGTGATCTTTAGAAAAGAAGAAGTGTGATCCTCTGCAAAAATGCACTGTTGACTAAATGCTTATTGTGAATTGGTGTTAAAAAGGTTTACATCACATTCACATTGCAAATGAAATTTAAGTTCGGTAGAATAAATTCATGTAAAGTGAATGTCTTTGGAATGAAATACAGTCAAAAACTAGAGCCTGTTGAGCTTTAGTTTACTCATTTGTTCCTCAGGGGTTGTGTGAATGTGTGAATGCATGAATGCATGAATGCATCAGATTCAACTGGTTTGACTCACTTTTTCATGAGGAATCTGTTGATGGCCTTCTGCTTCCTGATGAACTGGACAATCAGTCGGTTCAGGTAGACGAATAAAGCCCCACCAAACCCACTGGCAATACTGCAGAGAGAGAGAGAGAAAGGAAGCATATTTATTCTGAAAAAACTGAGACAGCACAGATTGAACCAGAGCCAGAACTTTAGAAAATACGCAGTATCTATCGTAGAGATTTTCCTCACATGCACCACCTCCGTAGTTTGTCCGTACTGCTTTTGACCTCAATAAAAACCTCAAAAACTGAGTGACTCTGTACTACAGCACACTCCAGGATCAGCAACAAGTGCGTAGAAATGTTGTTAAATCCTTTAGGAGTATAATCTACTTACTGTAATACAGGTATATAGAAATGGGATGAGGTGCGAGAAAAAGTTAAGGATCAAGTAGGAAAGATTTGAAAGACAAAGAGAGGAGGATGTAAAGAAAAATAAAGAACAACAAAGACACAGGAGAAAAACACAGAGAGCAGGGGATTACAGCCGAGAGAGCGGTGCAGATACAGAAGGTAGAGCCTAATAGAGATGGAGATGTGTGGAGGAGTCAAAGTCACAGCAGAGAGGTTTACATAAGCATTCATTTAAAAGCTCAGTGGGTGTCCTCTTTATCGCGCTGGGAGAAAAAGAAAAAGCTGGTTAGCAAAAGAATAGCTGCAAATGCTTCTGCAGACAGCAGGGCACTTATGAATTCATCCTGCTGAATTGTTAAACCTGTCAGATACATCTGAATAAATAATGAACGGGGTGATAGGGAAGATTTGCGTTCATTGTGCAGCTGTGAAGAAATACTGCATGCACACCTTTAGCATCATCTGAAAGTGAAGGGTTAAAGGAGGACAGACGGAGTAGACACTGGGAATGATCGAGAAGAATTAGGGATTGGGTTGGAGAAGCTGAGAACTGAAGGAAAGTGAAAAAGAAAGTTTCTGCTGTTAGCATTCACCGATATAAGTCTTTTTTTGTTATCTGGTAGAAAAATTACAGAAAATTTAAAAAAAAATCAAATTTAGTGCTTTATGAGTGATTTTGCTTTTATTCTACAAAAAATAATCACAATTGCAGCACCTGTAAGGAGATTTTACCTGGTGTCAAAACAGAATAAAACTACCACTAATGACCCTCAAAAGCTAACAAGACCCTTGAAAGCACTCTTTCTCTCCCTGTTTGGGAACAGTTGGATTAGTCCACCAACAAACACTGAGGCCACATCTCTTGTTAAGCCCCGGTCTTAAACAAACATCTTACAACTAAATCTCCACATTTCTCTCTGCAGTTACGTTTAGTTCTGCTAACATTAGCCCCTGCCAGCAAATAAGTCTCAGGAATCCTGATAAAATTACTCAGTTACTATGCAGTGCTGAGGATATTTGTGCCAAATCAAACAAACTCCCTTCAGGTGTTACTAAAAAACAGGATGAACAGATCCAGGAACATTTGGACTGACAACCTGGAGACAATCAAACCAAATCTTGGTGATCCTATCATGAAAGAGCATGATGTAACCTCTGCCCATGAATCATCTGTATGTCACTGACAAACATGGTGGTATTTTTGCCTTGGAACATCACCCTCACTCACAGGATCAATACAGATGTTTGTTTGCATTTGTGCAGGAATCAGGACAAACAAAGCATCCAGAGTCTGTCCGTCATGCCTGAAGGTGCTGGAATACAAAAGTGCTCAACTATTCAAGGACGTGCGCTTGGAAGCTATGGCTCACAGCAAACTCTTTGTGGCCGGGTTCACAGAGTCAATGACTGACAGCACATTCATGCACATGTAAGAGCTCTGCTTCCTGTGTTCAGTGTATTTGTGTAAGTTACTGGTGCAGTAGTGGGCGTAAACACCTTGGGTAAAAAAGCCAAGAAATAAAGAGAAAAGACGATATAAAAAATTGATTTTTATTTCGTCTTGGGAGGCTCAGGCGAAGCAACACACAAGCATCTATTCCTTCATCTGAGATGGAGTGAAAGGGAACGGGGTAGGAAGTGTGGCCCTGCGGCGGTCCACGGTCTCATTCACTGCCATGGAGGAGCCCTCAGGCTGAGGCAGGATATAATAAGACATGCCTCAGTGAGAATGCAACAGTTGCAGGCTGAATTATCCATGTTAGGTGACTCATGCAGGCTACCCCGAGGTAACACCTTCCCCAGCTACAGCAGGAGCAGCTCATGAATTATATCTGAGTTTATGCTGCCGTCACTGCAGGAGATTCCTGTCAGAGCAGCCAGATGGGTGAAAAACAATGACTCAGTGTTTGGAATTGGATTGAACTTTCTGTTATTTCAGCAACTTTCTGATGGAGAATCAGTGATATTGGAGTTTTGGGAGCAATGATGATACCAACCTTTCAATTAGTTACAAACGAGGTGGACAAAACTGTGGGCTTTCAGGTGGAATAATGGTCTTTTTGTCTGATGCACAGGACAGTGGCAGTCAGAGACAAACTACTGAGTCTATGCAGTGATTACCACTTAAGAGTCAGGTCTGTTTAAGTTCATAAAAAACTCTGATGTTAATTCCGTTATCATCCAAATGCTGCTTCCATACATGGTGTGCAAACTATTTATATGGAGAAAAACTGTAAATTTTGTTAGTTATAAGAAAGTTCTGCCTATAATGATCAGTCAAGTCATGTCATGTTGAGTCAAGTTTACTTATAAAGCACCTTAAGAAGACAGTAATCAAAGTGCTGTAAATAGGAGAAATAAAAGAAGTAAAAAAAGATAGATAACAATAAAACAATAGAATTAAAAACAGTGTAATAAAACACAGACAGTAAAAGAATAAAAGCTACAGTGCCTATGATTCATGTGTGCTCATTAATGAAACGCAAGGGAGAAAAGGTGATTTAAAAATCTCTAGGGTCTGTAAGGCTCTAATATGGCCAGGTAGACTGTGTCAGAGTCAAGGGGCGACCACTGAAAAAGCCACTTTTAGACTTGAGTCTGGTTTTGGGGACAGGGGGGTCAGAAGACCTAAGGCTCTAGCTGGGGAGTGGTGATGCAGAAGCTCTGACAGGTACAGAGGGGCGAGACCATTGAGGGCTTTAAAAACAATTAAAAGAATTTTAAAATCAATGTGAAAGCAGACTTTGAGATAGTGAAGGGTCACTAAAATTGGGGTCATGTGACCGTGCTTTTTCTTGCCAGAGATGAGTCGAGCAGCAGCGTTTTGGATGAGCTGAAGGCGGTTGATCAACGACTGGTCCAAGCCCGCATACAAGGAGTTATTGTAGTCTATTCATGATGTGAAAAAGGCATGAATAGTTTTTTCAAGATCAGCCTTTGAAAAATAACTTTTAGTCTTTGCTAAAAGATGGAGCTGGAAAAAGTTTGTTTTAACCACAGCACTGATCTGCTTATCAAATTTAAGCTGGCTGTCAAAAATAAAGCCGAGATTCCTAACAGCTGGTTGAACGCTAGAACTCAGATAAAAGAAAGGAGAGAGGAAAGCAGCGGCTGAGTGCAGAGAGCAAGGGTGTGTTCAGGGTTAGGGGGGCAAGGTAATCCCAGTATTTAAGTCTAAAAAATATGACAGAAAAATAGCACCATTATTGAGGGTGTCATTGGGCTAAAAAGTTTGGAAACCAGTGCTGTTGATGATGAAATGCAACAGTTTTTGCAGTTGTACACTAAGGAGCATTGTTTTGAAACCCTGTGTTATCTGTTTATGAAAAGATAAAACTGAGTCAAGACTCACCCAATGACGGCAAAGGCGGGAAGCTCCTGGAGGTCAAAGGGGAAGTCGAGCCGGAAACGGGTTTTAAAGAGGGCTGTGATGGTCTCTAAAGAGAGAGATGTAAACCAAGAGTTAGGAAAGAGAACAAGCAGGAAAAATCATCCAACTCATGATACAAGGCCTGAAATAAGAGGGCAGAGGTCTTTAATGAAGAGAAATTCAGGATGCTGGACAAGTGTGTCAGCTCAAGGTCTGACCACAGTTAAGATAACAGGTGCTGAACTCATGCTGAACATCGATCCAGATCACAGTATTGGACACAGAGGTGTAAAATAAATTGGGGTTACCAAGGACCAGGAATCCTGAGAAAGCCATGCCTGCCTCACATATGAAACTGGGTTTCCTGCTGTTTTATAAACAACATTAGCATTTTCAGCCTTGGCCCACTCTCCGTTATCCTCCACTTTTTTTTTTATGCACAGCATCTCAGCTGCCTTTGCCAGGGGCCATGTTCATACACAGCTGGGGAGCACAGGTATGTTCACAATAGTAATAGCTGCATCTCATTAAAGTACTCCAGGGCTAAATGAATGTTAGTCTCTATACCTGTGCTGGTCTTTCTCCACCATTAAAACTCATACTAAGCTGTTTCAAGGTGGTCTTTATCTTGTAAAAAAAATTCTGCATTAACTGCTTCTTTATTATTATCCAAAGCTGCAAGTCCTGCTTTATACAACCAAGGAGAGAAATAAAGAAAACACTGTCTGCAAACAAGTTGTGCATCCTCTTTTGCACTGAACAGGAAAAAAGCTAACAAGAGTGGACCACCACACTGGCAATGTAGTGCTGTCTGAATTCATAATATGTTATTTGTGTGCACGTAAAATCCCCAGAAGTGAATCAAATTGGGCAGATATTGGAAAAGAGAGCCTGGAGAATCAAAAACCGTCTGTGTTCACGATGTGAGCTCTAAACATCGAGAGGAAGGGCACAGCATAAAATCCACTCACTGCATGAGACCAGCAGTACCAAAAGGCAGATCTGAAATTCTGTGTGCCTAGAAATTTAGGAGAGGTTTCTAGATACCCAAGCCAACTCACACCAACTCTGATTAGAACCAAGTTGACTAAAACTGAGGTTTCATCTTTTACATTACTGAATTGAAATCTGCACATAGAAGAAACATGCTATTCTCGTCTAACAATGAGGAATTTGTATGAAAAGGTTAGCAAAGGCCCAGACTTCTGAGGTTTCATGTCCATAGTGTTTACAGTGCTAACACTACTGTTCCTTATGCTGCATGTAAAGTGGGTTGGTTCAGAGGTGGGCTTTACCTTCGTCTCTGTTCCAAACAGCCAGGACTCTGAAGATGAAGGCACTGAAGGTAGCAGCAAAGAAGCCTCTCCAATAGTTTCGGACCGCAAAGAACGTGGATGTTACTTCAATACTGAACAGCACACCTTTAACACAGAATAAACAGACACACAACAGTGATTAAATAATTCCCTTTGTGTGAGACGAAACAAGAATATATGGAAATGTCATTTTTTGAATTAGTTGGAGTTGAATATATTTTTTTTTATTCATTCCCCAGACGGTATCACTGTTAGCAGTCACACCACTAACAAACTGAGCCACATCAAACTCACAACCCCACAAATCTTTGCCAGTTTGTATGAAAGCCCTGAAGTGAACCTGAGGTGATAATAGAAGAGCAGACTGTGTAATATCCCACTGAGAGACGTCACACTCATGTTGCATCACAGGACAACAGTAAATAGAAGAACATTCACTAAATACAAACTAACACACTCCTACAGACCGCCGTGTGTCAGACTTCTGTTACTATACATTTTTCTCATTTTACTCACCTCCTATGGGGGCAGCAAAACAGCATCCCACTCCCACAGCACAGGCTGCTGCCAGCATCTCAATGTTTCTCGACTCGTTCTGAAACACAAATGCACACAGACACACACATTAAATTTTCAATAACTACTCTGACAAGTTCTGCAAACTACTTAATACACAGACAGAGACACTGAGAGCAACTTTAGGCACTTTAAATGGTAGCAGCAGTATATTTTTAAGGCAAATCACTGTGAAACTGGCTCAAAATGCAAGTCCTGCAGGGAAATGCACCTGAACTAAGTGTGGTTGATGCAAGTGAACATGCAGGCCAAGGTCGCCAAAGTGGGGTGTGTGTTCATTATTAGACTGTGATAATGATACATGGTGAGCATGAAGCTGCATGCCTGAGCTAACTCACAGGCAATCCTCCTGCAAAGTCCATGTACATGCCTGAATCTTACTCACCTTCATCCCTATGAGACTGGTTTCCTTCAAGCAGCGTGAAAACAATAAAGAGAAGTCAGTACGCGTCAGTGTGTTTGTGCAGTTGTGTGTTTCTGACTCTACTACACACTCACGGGCTTATCCTGGTCTTACAAACTTAAAGTCGGGAACACTGATTAGCAGGCTGCACTGCTTTATATGCACACACACACACATGCACACACACACACATACACACACACAGGGATGGTCACAGAGTTGTATAAAGGGGGCTATCAGGAAACATGTTTCAAACAGCTTACACTGCAAAATGTGTTAATCTATGCAAGGTTCAGAAAACGCCTGCAGGCCGAGAGAATTTCTTACAAGTTTAACTTTCTGCTGGAGAGGATTTAGAAAAATTAGACTGAACAGTTTCATAAAAATTCTCAAGAGATCAGGAGTCTGAATAAAAAAATTTAGCTGAGCGCAAAAAGAGACCATGGACAGCGGAGCGTGCAGGGAGTTACCTTCATTGCAGGATCCTTCATGAAGCAGGGGATTTAAACAAGACAGTTTAACAGTTACGTTTGTTTCTTGGTGTGCAGCTGAGGGAAATTCAACAACCACGAACCTTAATTTAAAAATTTTGGCGAAAAAAAAGACTAAATGTTTGAAACTCTTAATTTTTAAGCACAATCAGCATGCGTCTGATAAAAGCATGTTCCTTTAGTATCATATGACCCCGTGTTTGCTGTCTTAAAGCCGTAGTACGTTTCAGGTGAATGTGGAGTACTCATCCTTCTCTCTGACGCTCTATCTAAAAGCACAGGGGAACAGAAAGCAGGTTTTTACAGCCCACAGGCCACATTAGCATACTGTACTTCAAACTCTGGAGAGGGTGAGAGAGACACTGCTGCAGGGGGGACACTTCACACACTCACACACACACACGCTCACACAAACACACCCTTAGCATTAATATGCAATAAAATGCAGCACAGCACTCTAGAGAGGGGAGAGCGGGTAAAAGTAACAGAGGGTTACAGGGAAACAATGTGCGTGTGGATGATGAGGAAGAAGAGGGTGATGATGATGATAAAAACCTGAAAGGGAAAAAGAGGTCAGGTGGATGGGAATACGTAAAAAGTAGAAGCAGGAATATAGAGAAAGAAGGGGTCATAAACTGAAGCCTTTGTAAACGCCCTGGCGCTGCATTGAAGTATCATTTGTTGGCACTTCACTCAGAATGAGAGCACATATGAATGAAACATAAATATTTAAGGGTTTGACTGTAAACTATCTTCTGCCTTGTTTTTTTTTTTTTTAATGTAATATAGGTCCAAAAAATCTACAGGTCTTTTCACGTTGTTTAACTTTAATTGTAGCAAACACATTTCAGAGTATTTTAACTCTGAAATTAACCTCTAGACAATCCAAGAGTCTCTGACAAGTCATCTGAGTATCGTATTTTTCCGTGGACCGTCTGCAGTGAAAGAATCTGCCAGTCAACCTCTGCTCTGTTTCATTTGCATACATGTAAAGCCAAGGCAGGGAGAGCAACAGCAAAGATCTAAAACAAACCGATACTGAATCAGCAGCTGCATTTACATGGCCACAAATAATCGGAAAGAATGTGTGACTGGAATAAAAAAACATCATGTAAATACTTTGATCGGAAAATCAATTAAGCTCAATCAGAAAGAAATTGTATAGCGATCGAGTGGGGTGGTTTATGCTGATCGTTATTCCTAAACGCATCCATGTAAACACTTATTCCGATCGTGACTCTCTAACATGACTCGATCTTCTCTCTGTAGCCTAATCTGGATAAAGCTTGGTGCATTATACGCACATCATGATCGGATTATTCGATTTTGCACCCATATAAACAGCGGATTCAGGTAATCTGATCCCTCAGATTTTTAATTGGATTGAGTAATTTTGCATTTGTATACATGGCTAGTAAAGGGAGGCATTAAGAGGAAAATGCCACTTTAGAGGATGTACCAGGAGGCTAAGCAGCCAACAGTAAATACCTGTTGTCCACCTGTTGTTTACTGTGAAGTCCAGTTTTACTGAGAGAGATTTTAGGGTTTTCTAGTTCTGGGATTTCAGGAGTCTTCACCATCTAGACATCAGCAAATTGGACCCATTGGGGGTAATCAGCTGAGCTCCCAGCTGATGCACTTTGGGCTAAGCCTGAATTTGTGGCCTGTCTTCACTCACACTTTGCTCAGTCAGTACTATTTATTTTAAGGCAGGTGAGAGATGAACAATCACACACAGGTCGAAGATTTTCAGTCAGTAGTATTTACTGAATCAATTTGGCTGCCTCTGTAAATCAGATCCAGCTGATCCTCCACAGTGCTGCGAAATACAGCAGGATATGAGTTATGCTGTTATATAGTATCTATACTGTAAGTGTATGAGGCCATATCATGGATGCGGTTTTGGCACCAGCCTGTTTCTCTGCCTCACTGTCCTTTGTACTTTCTTCAAACCCCCTTTACTTCCACCCATTTCATCCCCCCAGAGAGCCCCTCATAGCCTCAGAGGAAGGAGAGACGAAAGTCAAGATTTTCTCCATCCTCATCAGGCTCCTAGACTCTGATCCCTATGGATGGTTAGATAGAAAGAGGAAGGAGCAGAAAAAGGAGATGATGAAGTAGGAAATGATTTGCTTTCTTTCCATCTTTTCCATCCTCATTTTCTATTTGTCTCTTCCTGTCTCTTAATGACGCTTCCATTTGTGTACTGTTGCATTTTTTTCTCTGGGAGAAGTGAGTTCTCAAGATGGAAAAGACACACCTCTAGACAAATCACACATTGATTAAACATTTCTACAATTTGTAATTCATGTTGGTTGAGTTTAGACTGAATGAAATCTGATTTGAAAGGAAAATAAAGTAGGAAAATGTGCATTTTATATCTGCGTGCTAAAACTTTTTCCACTGTAAGCTGCACCAATGACAGGTGGTCTAACAGATGGAAAGTGAAGAACACAATCCTGCAGGTATTGAATGTTTAATGTGCAAACCAAACCAAAACAGACAACTTTAAAGCAACACATCAGGCTAGAAACCCCCAAAACAACCCTGATTGAAGCGATTTCTTTACTCGCCGTTCTTATCTTTATTTTTCAACCCTGCTCTCTGGTCATGCACAGGTCTAAAACTTCTATTTTGCAGGACTCAACTTCTCCTTTCTTCTTCTCCTCTATCAAATATATGAAAATGACTGAGCTCCCTCTTTTCTTTTATTCCTCTTAGACTTTAAAAACATCAGTCTGAGCTGGTCTTTAATTCAATACTCCTCCTTCCTCCCTCCTTCATTCTCTGAACAATGCCTCAAGATATTATTCATCACTTCAGAAAATCTTTAGAGCCGAGGATTGGTGCATCTTTTCAGGAGAGTACTAATGCAAGATTAAAACTTCACTTGAAGAACAAAGCACTCAGGGCCCTTTTACTCTGGCACAACCTTTAACAATAAGAAATCAGAGCCTTTATGCATGCTGCGGGGGGACACCCAAGACCAGGAACATGAGTCCTCACTCCACATGCTGTAAGTTCAGTCTGTCAGAGCTATGAACTACTGCTTTGAACCTGCAGTCCTACTTATGGCCAGTAGGGGGCAAGTTCATTGGTTGCAAACATAGACTCAAAAGCAACTTCAGCATTTGGCAAAGACATCTAAATGAGGAATGAAGGAACTTGAAAAATTAAAAGATTTTAATACTTGTTTTTTAAAGCCTCAAATAACTCCACTCTTTTATCTTTGAACCGCTGATTCCCTAAGAGCCTGACCACAGCCTGAGGTCCTCTTATTGGGCCCTCCTCATGGTTCCTGAATCTCAACTGGTTACAAGAGATGACCGAGCGTTTGCAGTTAATGCATCTTAGCTCTTACTTATCCTTTTTGTTTGATTCTAACAGTACCATGACCCCAGTTTGTAGTCTAAACACATGAATAAATAGTGCAAACTTTTCACCTCCGCTCTCTGTATGCAACAAAGCTGAAAGATATAATGCACAGTTACAGCTACTTTTGACTTGTCAACTTCTGGGAGTTTTTACACAGAGAAATGTGCCACTTAAAAGTTCAGTAATGTGGTTATTAAGACATGAGAGATTTTATTGTCAAAACAGCATGGAAGTAAAAGACTCTGACGCAGTGATTTCAGAGCTTAACTGCATCGTAACACAAACCCTGACAGCCCTAATACTTGCAGTCACTAATATTATGTGTTGTATTCATTTAATGCAACATCAAGCTACGTGAAGTGTTTGTTTCCTTTGCCGTGTGGCTCAGGGCTCATTTCCCCATGGGGACAATAAATGATATCTAATGTAATGTAATCTAATCAGTGGCTTGGTCCAGTTTTATAAGCAGTCTACCACTTGAGTGCATGAAAACTACTGGGACTCAAGTAAATGGATCTGCTATTTAGTCAATCTGACTTCATTTTGGAAGAGGGACAGAGAAAACATAAAAACCACAAAGTAGGACTGACCTCATAGATCCCTCCGAACAGAGACATGAACTTGCTGAGGAGAGCAGCACACAGACTGGCGATGTGAACGAAGGGACCCTGACAGGAGGAGAGGAAAAACACATTAAAACAGGTGCGTGTGTCACAAGTCAAGACTCACTGCAGCCTCCCCTGCTGTGCGTCACTCAAGACAGCACATAAAAACTCTTTGAAAACATATCAACATCAAAAAGTCTGCAGTGAATATTTAAATTCTGGGGAGCGAGTTCAGAGCGGAACGAACAGGATTAAAAGTGAGAGCGTCACATCAGAAAAGTGATGCCCAAGTTAAAGGAGGAGGGAGGCCTGCGCTGAACCGGAGCTGTGGATGCTGCTGCAGCTAAGAGGGCCCCAGGCTTGTGTGTGTGTGTGTGTGTGTGTGTGTGTGGTTGTGTGTGTGTGTGTGTGTGTGTGTGTGTATGTTTGGGAAAAAAAATTCCCTGAGAGTTTGTCTTCAGGCTAGGTGGTCTTTTGGGGTATGCCATACTTACCTGAAACTGAAAAACAGAGTATAATATGGTGGAGATGACTGTTTTTCACACATATGCACAAAAACAAGTCCACAAGTCGTAAACAACATCTGCACGGATGTGGTTGTGTATCCAAAAATTTCCATGTAACATTCACAAAACAACTCTAAAAATTCCTCCCTCACTTTTTCCATTTATTTCCTAACCTCAGCTCATAACCTGATTCTGACAGGATCAGCTCACTGTGGAGTATCTAATAGTCATGTGTAATTCACGTAGGAAACCAGAATGTGAATGAACCTGAGAAAGTTCAGGGCTCATGGGAAATTTATGATTTAGCACTGTAGTGTTTGTACAGGTGAGTGCTGTCATGGCATCACATTTTCACTACATGATTAATATGTATGAAGGAAAAAACAAAAACAGCACTGTCATAAAATATGATCGTTAAGGTTTTTAATTTTCAAGCCTGCTGTTTTCTCCCTCCAGTCTGATTGCTCATTTTTTCACCTGTATCTTCTTGCCACACCTGTGTTTTTTTACTGTCAGTGTCCTCAGGAGTTACATCTCAGAGCTTCACACTTGCAACTCTCACTTATGACTTAGCCCTGCCCACCAAAGATTTACGAAGAGAAGAGAGAGTGAACGAAAGAATTTAGTATAAGGGGCTAGCATAGTGGTCTAAGTGAACTTCTGGGAGTTTTTACACAGAGAAATGTGCCACTTAAAAGTTCAGTAATGTGGTTATTAAGACATGAGAGATTTTATTGTCAAAACAGCATGGAAGTAAAAGACTCTGACGCAGTGATTTCAGAGCTTAACTGCATCGTAACACAAACCCTGACAGCCCTAATACTTGTAGTCACTAATATTATGTGTTGTATTCATTTAATGCAACATCAAGCTACGTGAAGTGTTTGTTTCCTTTGCCGTGTGGCTCAGGGTAGCATAGTGGTCTAAGTGAACACCTCAAAGGGGGAGGTTAAGCCTTGATCACTCAGCTCAGTTTTACCCCCTGCTTTCTCACCCCATTTCCTCTTTATCCACTGTCCTGTCTTTTCCAAATCTTGAATTTTGAAACATCTAATTAAAAAGAGTGTGAGCGATTTTTCAAACTGGTGCTACAGCTAGTTGCTTAGCAGCTGCTCCTATGTCTTCTTCATCTTTTCGTCATTGTATGGCAGGTGGCAACAGTGCAAAGAACCACTGCAACCTCCTACTATCAACCAAAAAAATTACGCATATTATTTTCTACTAAATTGTGGTGCAGTATTAATATTTCATTTTTCAGAAAGTTTCTCCAGTTCTAACATACTGCAACAGCTCTGGTACAGACACACAGGTGTAGGCCTGATAGAGAAGTTGTTAAATGCTCTGAGTGCTCCTTTGACCTCCACAGGCTTTCAACGACTGGTAAAGATTTGCACTGAAGCTGCAGACAGCTGGTACACTGACAGTGTTGGTTTGTTTTGGATGTCGTGTAAGCTGGCACTTAAACCTGATGGCAGCTCTGTGCCAGTTTGGATTCTGTATTTGATCACAAACAAGGATTCGATGCTGTGAATCCCTTCGAGTGTGTTAGCAAACAGCACGATCCTGAATGTGGGTCAGCTTTTGACTTTGGCTGGCTCTGTCAGGCGTTCAAGTGTGAGTGGAAGGGGTGGGAACATTTTGTGCATCCCGAGCTCTGACAACATGTGTTTGTACTTCTTCACATGAAGACAAGAAATTACTACAGGTCATGTCACTTTTGATCTTTTAGCCATTCTGCCTCTATTAGAGCTGGAATCAGAAGAAAGATAGGAAACTACAAGTGAGAATTGAAAGGAGTAAAAATGCTTCATGAGTCCAAGAATCTGATGCATCTGCTCCTCTGTGTGTCTGTGTGCACTTTACCTCCTTGCCCAGAGGCATGCCACTGCCGAGAGCGCAGGTGAGTCCGATAACTTTGGCCACAAAAGTTTTGAAGGTGAGGTATTCCTTCAGCACGACTCCTCTCAGGATGGTCTTCATCTCTGGGATGCCTGAACCTGCAGGAGGGAGCACAGCAGGTGTTAGAGCGGGTGTTACAGCTCTCTGTTGTGTTGGTGAAGTCGGTGCATGTTCACTTAAAGGTCAGTTGCTCTTTAAGTTGACAAATAGTAATCAGTTACATCACTGCTGTGATTCAGCTTAACAGTGATGGAAAAATATCAGCACTCGTTACTCTTTATCCACCTCCAACTTAACATAAACGTTCAATAATTACACATATAACAAGAAAAGAGACGTCTGCACCGATATCAGAACTATTTTATAAACAAATAAAGGGTTCATGTTTATGTCGGTGTCTGTCTTTAAACCAGCTTAAAAATGCTGCAATGTTGAGTACCATACTGGAGGACAGTGGTGTTGCGACCCTGTAATCTAGGGATTTTAAACCTGTTACTATGACAAACACATAATCATCCAGCTATACAATGGTCACCATGTATCCATAACACCTATAGTCTTATGCTGCATTCCAGTTGTACTCGAGCTTTGAGTCGAAAGTTCATCCGGAACGCCCCCCTGAAGTCGGACTTCTGACTTGGGAAGTCAGATGATCCTCACCAACCCCGACTTGACAACAATGTCATAATCCAAGATGGCAGCGCAGTGCATCAACAGTAAAGAGTAACAGTGAAAGCTTTAGTAGTGTATTATTTATTAGCATTTCTGTTTTGTTTTTGTGAAATTAAATAAGTGGTTTATGTTGTACTGCCCAACATCTAACTGTGAACACGGTGCTACGGTGTTTGTAAGAGTAAAATACTGTGTTATGCGTTGTTCACAACTGGTATTGCTAACAACAGCTGACAGCCACTAACAACAACTGACACAGCTAACGACGGCTGACAATTGTTAACAACAGCTAACAACAGGTAACAGTAGGCGTCCATCTTGGTTTTCCGACTTGTTTACTGGAACGCCGTCAACTGGGGTGTAAGGTCATTCCCACCTTCGACGTCCGACTTATGAGGTAACTAGAACGCAGCATTACCCTTGGGTTACATTTGATTTTGACGGAATCCAAAGAAAACTTTGAAGACGAAATGACAAACACCACAAAAAAGATTGCAGCAACAGAAAACAAAGAAAACTTTACAGAAGAAAAAAGAGAATCAAAGTTTTGTGAAAAGAAAAAGGAAACAAGTTGATCCGTCAAAAATCAGGATAACTGAAAAACATGTTTGCTAATTAGCACAAAGCTCGTCTTTGCACGAAAAATGGAAGTACTCATTCACCATGAGGCTTACACTGATTTAATTTCATTTATTTTTTAACTCTCTCAGATGGAAAAATTAACACAGCTTAGATATTTTCTCCTGGTGAAGAGTATCATTCAGAGAAATTCAGACTCTAGTTTTCAGAGAATTCTCCCCTGGGATATAATTGGCTTGATCCCTCCCGTAATTGAAATTCCTCTGTTCTTCTCATTAATTATCGGCTAAATTATATTTTTGAATACTTTTCTGTGAGTCAAACATTTCTGTGACAGTGACCTCTGTAACAAGAGTGTCAGTGAGTAGATAATTTTAATATTAATAGGTTTTTCTCTTGTGTAGTCTGCATGTGGAGACTCTCTAGAGCATCCGGCTGTCATAAAAACCCGCAGATCCTGTCTCTACTGCTGCCCCTGAAGTTAGCTGCTGTAGTCGGTCTTTAAACACACTCTTCCCTGACATATAGCATTTAGAAACAGTGATTCAGTGAAGAGTGAAAGGAAAAGGAGGTGTGCCTCACTGATACAAGAAGACACTGCAGACTCTCAGGAGCACATCCATCTGTTAAATGGAGAGTGACAGTAAAGCCTCCTCTACACCAGCAGCACGGGTTACTTCAGGCTGCTGATGGTGAACTACACTTTGACTGACACTGACACGGTGCTCACACGAACTGATCCTGAATGTTTAAATTGTTAACACAAGTTTTGGAGGATTTCTTGCTTTGAGTTCCCCTGTGGGGGAATGAGACCCTCCCGGGGGAAAGGAGAGGTACAGACAGTCCCAAAGGTGTTACGCTGTTGGAGGGTTTAAACACGGGCAATTTGAAGATTATTAACACACAGAGAGGAAATATCAGAGTGGGAGTTTGAGTGATAAATAGTAACACAAACTATTTAAATGATTGTTAGAGAGTGACAGTTTTTTAGGTTTTTCTTATAGAAGCTAAAAAAGACTGAATTGAATTTTGAAGACCTTACTGTACGATACGATACAATACGATACAATACGATACAATACAATACAATACGATATGATACAATACGATGCGATACTATATGATACAATACGACATGATGCAATACAGCGTAATACAATAAGATAAGATGCTATTAGATACCATACAATATCTTACAGTAGGATTTGATACAATCTATAACATTCAGCATGATACGAGACGCCAAGGAAACTTTTTAGCAAGTGATCATGTTTTCTGGTGACTTTCAGATTGTTGCTATGCCAACCACATCAGCATTTAACTGAATGCTGTCAGTAAACAGGAGCACTTGTTTAACTACAACACCAGTTCCTTACCTTACTAGGTCTCACTTTCACTATCCTTAATACTAGCCTACCTCCAGTTTCTGTGTCCTTCTTAATACTGTCAGTGGTCTCATACAGTTAGACCACTGACAACAGGGATTTTTTTCCAATAACCTCTTCTACAACAAACTCAGGATATATCAAGTGTTTTCTTTCTTTAGATTTCTTGTGTTGACAAAGGAGGATTATCTTTTACCATGAAGTGTTTTTTTAAGATGCCACAATTCATTAAACTTGAAAACAACCCAAAAATCCACTGAACAAACCTGAATACCTAACTCATCGGATATTTAATGTCCTTGGGGGTAATTTAAGAACTAAAATGAATAAAATATTTGAATCAAGTAGCAAGAATAATAAAAACAAAAATAACAGTAGTGATTATTAAGTGTTTTGTGTTCATGTTTTTCATACCAACAGCCTGTGGGGCCAGAATCTGGGTGAAGCCGGCAGAGAAGGTGATGAGGACTACAGGGTAGGTGACCCAGGCTAAGTACTGAAGAAACACGTTGCTGTCCAGACCTCCATACATCCACTTCTGTGCTGTTGGCATACACACACAAATACACACACAAAAAAAAGAAAAGGCATGTCAATCACGCAAAGAAACAAACAAAGAAATGACAAAGTAAGTCTGTGCATGTAAAGTGTCATTTACAGGTGTTACAGTAAATATCCAGAGACAAAAGATCTAAAGCTGGGACAGAAAACTGTAAAAAAATTATGCTCATTTTAAATTTGATCCCAGCAATTTATTTGAATTCATTTAGGATAAATAATGTCATATTTTGATTTGTCAGACTACAGGTCTCTTTCCACTTAGTCTATCATGAGCCAGCTGTGGCCCAGAGAGGTCATCATTTCTGTATTATGCTTCTACATTGTCTCAGTTTTGCCCAGTACAGTTTTAATTTACATCTGTGGGTGCAGCAGAAAACTGTTCACAGACAGTGGATTTTGGAAGTTACTCTGAGCAGTGCTGCCTGAGTGCCTGCAGATCAAGGCCATCCGGTGTGGAGATCTCTTCAGATTTGCTAATGAGTTTTTCTGCTATTTAAACTAAACTATTTAACCTCCTCTTCCTTTTATTTGATTTGTAAAGACAATAATACATAACAGTCTCAAGGCTCTCTTGTGTTAACTTCCTGATGAAGGCTTTATGCCGAAACGCGTCGAAGTCTGCTTTTAAGGTCTACATGACCACGCTATTAAAATAAAGGGTTTTTATATTATTGAGAGTACCTTGGAGTTTTTTCTCTTTTTGCTTCTCTTGTGTTGTGTTGGGCTTTTTTATACAGATATTGCAAATAAGCTTTTAGGTTTATACATATTTATCTTAATTAGTTAATTCAATTAATTTAATATGCATGCACCACATGTTTTTCATGTTTTCTGGCTCTTTTGCATGGGGGAGACAACAATCACTGAGACATTTTGAGTTAAACCTATTTTCTACCAAGGCAGTGATTTCATAAATGGATTCAGATCCTTTACACACTCCATTATCATGTCTATCTGTATCTCTCCCACCCTCCAGTCCTGCGATGTATAATATATGACTCCTCCTCTGCTTTCATCCCTTGGAAATTACATTTGTCAGCACTGTTCATTGCTCAGACTTGTAGATACTAAATCCACTTCCCCTCTCCCTCCCTCACCTTGTAGACAGATGGCGATGCAGAAGTCCACCACCCAGCTGACCAGGGCCATGAGGAGTCCCAGCAGGATGAGGAAGATCCAGTCCTCTCCGACCCGCGAGATCAGGAACTTCTGACAGCGAACCGTGCAGACTACAGGGAAGGCAGGAACATGACATAACATGTGAGGGACTACAAAAACACACACCCACAGAAAAAAACTACAAGTCCCAGACATCAGCATGAAGCTTAAAAATGTGAAGGGGTTTCACCTTTGGACTCTGAGCCTGGGAGAACTACAGAGAAACTGGACTTTTGTGAAATTTCGACCCCAGTAAAGCTCGGTTCAAAACATAAATTATGACACTTAGGTGGTATTTTTATTAGCCGTGTTAGTGTTAATTACCAATGATGGTTTTTCATTTCTTGTCTTTTTAATTGAACATTTCATGTACAAACTGATAATGCTGCAAACATTATACTTTATAAGTATTTTATTGAATTTTACAGAGCCTTTTGACTAAATAATTTCCCAGGATTGTGCAAACATGTGCCCCTCAGCAAATTAAAATAGACTAGATTAGATGAAATGCAACTTTATGTATCCTTTTGGGAAGGTTCCTTCAAGGAAATTAAAAAGTTTGTTTAAAAGTTTCATATTTTCAATAAACTGCTTAAAGCTCAAGTAAGGTGTTTTTATCATTTATGAAACAGACTGAAACTCAAACTGAAGTCTTTTTATTATACATGTAAGCAACCAAGACCATCTGCAATAAGATTGACAATGTCTACATCATCATTTTAATCCCTGAAACTGGTGCGAGGGGGTAGGCGTTAGTGGAGCCGCTAAAGAAACATCCAGTTTTTACATTTTCAATATTAAATATTCACAATGAATGACATGTTTGGCTGTCAAAAGTCAGCAGGATGGGATTTTTTGGTCAGAGGACATTACATAAGCATACAGAGGACAAGAAAAAGCTGTATTCCAAGTAAAAGGTCCTTCCAAGAACTATAGGAAAGAAAGTGAGTCACCCTTAAGGAGACGTTTTTTTATCTTTTGAAATCTCCTCATAATTTTATCTGTTAGTTTTCTGATCTTAGGGCTTAAAATATTCGCAAAATAATATCCATCTTGGTTCAGATGCACTTGGAGGTAACCAGGCTGATATTAAACACATCTAAAATAGTAAGAGAATCTTTTTAAACAAACTGAATCACAGTCTCAGCACTGTTTCATCAGCTGAGCTCACACTGGTCAATAAATTGAAATGTTGTTAAATAAAGGAATTAATAGCCCTTAAATCATCTTTTAATTTTTATATGGGTGCTGGATTTTGATCACAATCCAATTCTACAATCCGATTCTTTGCACCAATAAGTCTATTGGTATATTTTAACCCGATTAAGGGTTTTTTTCAAATTCTATCAAACACAGACTTCACATTGTTATTAGGGAACAGATTCAGGACTGGTTTGCTGTTTCACTCTGTGAGACGTGTCCACACTGTGACTGACTGTCTAATTTCTGGAACAAACCGTAAGTTTGATGGCAATTCATTAAGATGTGATAACAGATGCACTATAATTGCTAAAGCCTCCTCTTCACACCAGATTTCCCTCCTCTTCCTCCTCTCCTCTTCCTCCTCCAAGCCTGTCCTGTTTTTCTCTCTCCTCTGCAGCATAATGACACATGGAAGCAGTGGGGTGCCCCTCACACTAATGACACTCTCAGCACACACACACACACACACACACACACACACACACTGTGTTTGTTTCTTCCTCCTTGTTTCTTCTTTCATCTCTGGCATTTAGAGCCAACAGTGCTTATGTAAGACTCAGACTGTTTGTTCAGTGGCCTTTGTATTTAAATGAACCCCAGAGAAGCGCGTAACCTTAAAGTAAAAGTTTTCCTCCCTCTGGGGACAACAAGATGGATGAAAGGTGTACTCTGTTTCTACCCTCTTTACCATTCTATCTGATGATTCTGAAAGGTAAAAACAAGACAAATATCTTCTCTGGCCTCCTCCATTATCTTCAGACCCATCTTCTTACTCTTCAATCCAACAACAGACAGTCTCCACTCAAAGTCAGACTCCAAAAAGAAGATAACTTCAGCTTCTAGTCTTTTTAATCTCAAAGTTTCTTTTGGGTTTGCTCTATATAAAATGGTGCAATGGAAAGTTGACATAAAAGTGTGCAGAAAAGATGTTCTCTGCATGCTGCATTCATGGGACCCAGTTGTTTGGTATCTCCTAGCTGTGATTAAATTAAGGGCTTGAGTGTTGCTGGGATTGGAAGAGTTAAGGTTAAAACATACAGGATGCGTATCAGCTCCGTCGCAGCTCCTTATCAGAAGCGTATCAAGAGCACTACTGCTAAAGATACATGACAAGTCTATTTTTGCTGCTCTACACTCCCAATGCGCATCAATCCACATACAATCCACATAGAGAAGATCATTCTGGACAGGATGTCACGAAAACCATGCATGTCATCGGGTATTTCAAAATAAAACACCAATGCGAACTCCCGACTATGTATTAGTTTATGTAGATGAGAAATATTTCCCGGTTATGGATTTATTAATAACACAGAACGATCCAATTGGTCAATCCCTAATCCATGTGGACCCAAATAGGAGTTTTAACTGCTAACTCTGCCTGAAGGTAACAGCACAGCATAAACACGAGTAAACCTGCAGAAACCAAAACTGTAAAATCACGTTGTTTTTTCACATATAGTAGAGGCTCAACGGTCACTGAATTATATTCAAATTAGCAGGAAATAGACCACAGAAAGGAAAAACAACCTGTTGTGAGCGTGTTGTTTCCTCTATATTGAGCCCAGCTGATCAGGGCAGCACTACGCTGCTGCCACACTCCAAATACACATCCTGTATGTGATACCACAGATCCAGATGTTTTCGACTTTAAGGCCAAGTGTTAGGGCTCCATGCTCCACAGAGTGTTTAGACATGGGTTTATTTGGTAAAATCACATCAGATTTTCAGTCAAAATGCTCCCTTGGTCACCCCTCTCATCCTTCAGTACACGCACAGTGAAGTCAAGCTAAGGTTAAAGCTGGATTTGGCAATTTAATTAGGCTACTCTCCTCGTCCAAGTTTACATGCACTGGGTAAAAATGCAATTTTTGACAGTAGCATGTCCACCTCTGATAAAGTAGGTGGCAACATGTACCCAGCTTGTTCCTATCAGGTTGTGTCCTGGTTGATGTATTACATGTCAAAACAGCCGGTGAAATGTGTCAGAAAGCAGCTAATGGGATGTCCCACTCTAGTCAGACTAACTGTCTCCACACACTAAGCGCAAGTAAAATCATTCGTACGAATGAAATACATGTTAAGTCAATGCAAAGACACGATTAGACACTCCAACTACTCTGGTGGCACGAATAATGCGAAATGGGCGGGAGTTGACAATGTCTCAATTTCAGCGAAAATCATGTCAAGATAACTAATCAGCAAACAGATGGATGTTCACTTGTATCTAAAATGGAGGACAAACTGATCGTGTTGGTGTCTGGGGGCCCTGAATTATATGATACCTTTTCTTTCAATTACCGAAACTAGGATAAAAAAGAGCTCGCCTGGAGGCAAGTGAGTGAGGAGGTCAGATTATCTGGTACATTGTAAAAAAACTTTTGTCTATCACTTGATCCTGCCGGTTGAATTGGCAAGGGTTACCGTTGAAATTACCTTTGACGTGCAAATGAAGCCGGTAAATACTATTCATTCAAGCGTCCAGATTTGCACAAATTAAGGGAGTAGACGATTTTACTTAGACTTGGTGTGAGCGCCCTATACAAAAATAAATTAATTATTGTTGATTATTATTAATTTATAACTGCATGTAAACATAACAGGTGGCGTGACAGTGGTCTTAGAGGACACGATGAGTACAATCCCCCATTTGTTAAGTTTTTACCATCCTCTTTGCACAACAACCACTCTCTCCTGTATCTTCCAGCTCGTATACTTTTCAAGCTACTTCACCGGCACCATCAAAAGCTTCCCACACCAGTTTGGGAGTTGTTGTTTTTTGTTTTTTTTCTTCTTTTTTTTATTTTTTATTTTTTGGAACCACTGGCAGGAGATAAAGGTGAGTTTTAGTCTCTTATTATGAACATTGGCAACGATAACTTGTGGAGTGCAAACCTGACACAGAGTCGGTCCCGGACTCTGAGTTCTTCCTCTTACAGATTATTTTCAGCATGCCGAAAGCTTGAAGAGTGGGGAGATAACATTTTTTAATCCCCTGGAGGTGGTGGGGCTGAAACTATGCATGCAGCAGTAGACAGGGCACTGGGAGAGGCTGTCAATTTGGCAGCTTTTATAGATTTAGCTTTAGACATGGATAGTAAGCATAAATGTGTATCTGGTAATAAGTTCCAGAGTTTAACAGAAGTGTTTCACAGCTCAGCCCTGGGAGTAAAAGTACACAGCAACACAAAAAGATGTACACACTCCCCAATCAACACCTCCAAGGCCGTCTCACACATGGTTGCTGGCAGAGAGTGCGACAAACACGTGTACACACACACAATCACACACTCACTGATTCTTCTTCTTTTTTGTCTTTCTCTTGACAGACAGTTATGAGACGATTCTTCGAAACAGGCTTCCTAAACAAGTATATTTAGATTATGTGTGTGTGTAAATGTATGTGTGTGTGTTTGTGTGTTTGTGCATGCTCAAGTGTCATTGCACCCACAGGCCACAGGTCTGTGTTCCTGGACCTCTTCTGTCATCCGGACAGAAGAGTGTAATCTTGTTTTTTGGAAATGTAATTTAGTCCACGTATCGGTACAGTTACAGCTTAATAGCTTTTTTTCTGCACCACATGCACGCAAACACGCACACACACATGCAGATGGGTTGCTGACTTTATTCTTTTTGGCATGCAATAAGCAGCATGCTAGCTCCCAATCACCCTCATTGCGTTCCGACTCACCCTCTGCACCTCTCACCCCTTCCATCCCTCCCCCTCCTGATTCCTGATCCAATCATCCCTCCTCCCTCCTTTCCTTCTTCCTCCTCTTCTTCTGCTGTTTTCCACAAATCACATCCAACCCTCAGACTTTACTGTTCACCCTCTCTTCTCCCTCTATGCCACCCTTCTCTCCTCCTTTCCTCATCCAGGTCTTTAGTTCTCTCTCTCTTTGGACCTACACCGCCTCTCCTCTCCTCTCCTCTCCTCAGCAGACACAGATTGCCCACATACCTGTTGAGACTAATTTAGGTTGCCTTGGATACAAAGTGCATCTACTTCCTTGGCCTTGCATTATGAAACTGTGTGTCTCAGTGTGTGAGTGTCAGTGTGTGCGCATGTTTATTTGGTTTATTCCGCTTTTAAATGCTTCTTTTATTCTTCTTGACTAAAGCTGCTAAAAACGGCTATTTTTGATGTTTAGAAAAATTAAAGGGGCATTTCATGAACTTTGTACTGTGCTAAGAGATTTTTGTGAGTGGAATGTTTAATAAAGATGTGATACTCTGTTGCCAGGATCCAAAGAGCCTCCTGAGTCTTTATTTACAGTGAAATCCAGCCTATAAAATATGAGCACACCTTTAAAGTGTGCTGCGCTCTTTACACCAGTGCTCCTAACGAACCACTATAAAATGTGGACCCTCGTTAAAAAAAAACAATTATTGAAATGATCCCTCATTTCTTATGCAGGGTGACAGCTATATATGGTTGTAAAGGGTAAGAGAGCCTATCATTAATGCCTGGATTCTGCACAGTCATGCCAATGAGGCCTAACCCATTGTGTGTGTATGTGTGTGTGTGTGTGTGTCCCAACATTAATTATGGAGCTTCATGCATAAAAAGGAGATTCGATTAGAAATGCCTGACTGTGTTTGAAACCAGCGTCTTAATTAGATTAGAGTTAATACAGGAAGAAAAATCTGACCACTCAGCTCTTCTGCTATTTAAACACAGACTTGATGATGAGGGGGGATATGACACTGTATAGTTCCTCTGACACACCGTATGTACAGTATGGAAAATATAGAAATCACTGAAGGGGTTTCATGTCGGTGTTGATTTTAACCTTTGAAATAACATTGTCTGTAAAGCTGTCATTGTTCAGATAAGGTCAATAAATCAAATTAATATGGGTGTGTCTTGGCTTTTTCAACCTGATTCAGCCATTAAAGGCTTTCACAAAGCCGTTTGGTGTGATCCAACCCATAACAAACAAATAAGTACAATATAGCAAAGAGTTAGCTTCACAGTCAACCTTCATCAGCTGATCATAACACCAGCCCCTGTCAAGACAGATCAGCTGATTACCTTCAATGCCTCCAATTTGTCGGGGTCTGAATGTACGCTCCATTTCAACTGCTTCATCCTTCCAATTCCTCCTGCTTCCTCTAATCGCTCCAGCTGATTTCACCAGTGCCAGATGTATTATCATTGATGCCCGCTCTGTCTTTGCTGCTACTCTCCCTGCCTCAGACTTTGGTATCCCACATAGCCAAATACTGCACAAGGTCTTGACTGAAGTTAACTAGATATGAGATTTAAGACAGTTTATTATGACAATTATAACAATGATGACAACTTTTGTTGACATTTGAGGGGCACTAAGTGCTTCACAAAAGTAGCAAACAAAGCACGCTGGTCATGATCATAATGGAATCAGTGATCTAGAAATAACAATTTTATTAAACACACCATCACTTTTTAAGGATGATGCTCTCTCGATGACGTTAAATGAAAGAAAATAAAAAGAAAGTAAAACTTGTGTAAAAGCGGGAAAATAAGTTTGTTAAGGTTGGCAACTAAACTCAAGCCACTGGAGGCCCATCAGAGGAACATCATATTCTCTACTTTTACTGCTTTATTTGGTGATTTTATCAGCTTTCACGATGAGGGATGTTTATTTAGGTAAGTATGAGACTTGTGTGGGTAATTTACACCTCATTAGAAACCATTTGTGTGAGGAACAATGAGCAATAACATCCTGTGTGTGCTAAAAAAAAAGAGTGCAACAGAAGCTCTGATTTGTTATTTTCCACTTTTTTGAGTGTTTTTCCGAGTTTTCTAACTCTTCATTTAAGGAGAAAGAGAACTGAATTCAGCTTCTTGAAAATCTTGGATGGAAGACTAATGAACAGCAGTGGCTCATTTGGAGACTCTGTCCCCAATTTACACACGTCAACAAAGCTCTGTTCGCAATGACAAAGCCAACAGTACAAGTATGTAACAACTTGAGTGGACTCTCTGCTGCCGAAGTTTCTCATCATTAACTTCAAAGTATTCATCTTTAAGTATGGTTTAAAGGTTGTTTAAAATGTGTGGACTGTCCAGCTCTCATGTCCCTCAAAGTTTAGCATTTTGAAGCTGGTCTGCATCGCTCTACAGCACAGATTAGCATATAAAGTTGAACTAAGTTGTAATATGCATGATTGCTCAGTGAGGATTTGCTGGAGTAAAACAACTGATCCCTGAGAATCCAAAGGCAGTAACTTCATTTAAAATGAGCTGCAGTTGCAGATAAAGAGAGACTGAAAGGCGGCACAGGGGAGAATAAAGTTAAGAGCAAGACAAGAAGGGCAAAAACTAACAAGACAAATTGGCCCCCACAGACAGAGAGGAAACATTGTAGGAGTAATAAAACCAACAATGCATCTGTAAATGGTTCCTCTGCTACTTAATACGACCATTTCCATTCCCTCAGCACACCCTAACTGGAGCATCTCCTCCTTGCTCTCCTCCCCGTTTATCCATTCATTAATCCATCCATCTATCCCTCCTCCGCTCCTTCCTTCATGTTGATGTGTTTTTCATGCAAATAAGATGTAAAAGGAGGTGATGCTTATGTAAATGTGCTGTAACGCCTCAGTCCCAGGCGAGCAGGCAAGGCGCTCGTCTTGCACTCAATCACCGCGTTCCCTCGTCAAAAAAGGGCGTTAGCGACATGTGACTTATGGCTTCGGTAATATGTCGGCTTAATGAGGCATAATGCTCTTCATACACACACGAAACAAAACAGAAAAACGAGCAAACAGAAGAGCACAATCATTTAAACTGCGAAACAAGAAGAGCTGCAGATTGTGTGTAAAGTTTCATCGGGGGGAGCACTAAAACTTGAGTGGGAAACTTCCCCTCACTTCAGGCAACAACAAGACGAGCGATAAAGTTGATATTCTGTGTCAAGAAGAGCCTCATCCTCAGATCAGGTAAACACCAGGATCACAGTCTCAACCTCATGTGTTAAATGAACTCATCCTCTGCTCTCCTGGATAACTGTCGGAAGATTTCTCACTGGAAGTCAACTTTTAAACTCCGAGTCCCGGCTCTGAACTTTTGCCAGCATTTTTAAAGCTCAGATCAATACAGCTTCTCATCTTCATCCCCCCCACACAAAGATCAATACTATGGTCCTAACATCAGCTCTAATGAATGGATCTGGGTCTCAGGGAGATTGGATTGATTTTTGAGGACTCCTAGGCTATGACTAATATTTTCATCTAATGCTCAATATTTAAAAATTGGACAGCCTCCATCACCACATACACACAATCCTAGACTCCCCTCAATAAAATATATTAGACCATAATATTTTTGTGCATCTATGATTTAAAACGCAAAAAGAAAAGTCAACTAGAAAATCACTTTAACTCAAGATACACAAACTATACTGCAGCTGATTCACTTAAGCTCTGCAAGGAGGCACCTTCGATAAGTAACTGAATGAAAGGGCCCAATTTTATATTCGAGTCAACTCATTTAAAGATGGGTCTAAAATGGAAAGTTTTTTTAGATGTGGAAATAAGGGGGAAATAACTACTTGTTAAATCTTGCAGTCATAAGAGTGGAGCCACATGTTTCTTTCTAACTTTACAATAGAACACAATCAACCTGCTCACATGTCCCCATTTATGTCTAATGATTTCTCTCCCCTAAAATCGTCTGACTCTCCATACATTGATAAAAACGCTTTTATTTTGAAATGCAGATCTCCAATTAGATCATAAGTTATCAGACTAAATGAAAACAGTGAAAAGACACTTTAATTCTTCAGCTTCTAATGTCGCTTGTTTAAAGTAGATGCGGTATCATTCATGTGAATTACCAGTTGCTAAAAGAGCACAACAGTAAACTAACTCCTGGGTTAGTTATTGAACTGTAGTGCCAACAGTTTGATGTCAGGAAATAAGTTTATTATTCTCTCCCTCTGACCAGTTAAATATAATAATTCAGCTGTATTTTCACACTGATACTTTCACTCATAAACATGTATTTGGCTCTACCGTTGTATGCTGTACAGACTAATTTATTGCATGCATTTGGATAAATTCAGTTCACTGACAACTCAAGCCTTCTGGACCTGGAGCTTGTATTCAAACTCAATTATTACAAAGTACATGAATTATAGAGGAGTAAATGCAAACGCAAAAAGAATAAAAATGCACCTCTACTGCGCCAACCCTTCAGGACTCTCCCCACAGATCTGCGTATCTTGTTTGAAACGACACTAAGGCTGGAATAGTAAAAATGAGAAAACACCAGCAGGACTTTTATAGCTGCAGCTCACAGACGGACACTTTGGACGTGAAAACAGACACGAAATCAAGAAAATCTGATAGTGGTGGAGCTACTGAGGATGACAGTTGAAGTCCGTCATCATAATGCAGGGCGAGTTTGTGTGCCTGGGGTTTAAATGATTTGATGAACGGTGTTTCTCTCTCTCTCCTTGTTGAGTGTGTGTTTCTGAGTGTGTGTCTGCATGCCTCTTTAGCCCGATCACACAGGAGAGAGGTAAGCTGTTTCATTTCCTGGATGAAAGCCCTGTGAAGCAAAAGCCAAGGGACCTGCTGCTACCTCTGCCCCGCTTTTCTCTTTCTATATCTCTCATCATCTATCTTTCCATCTCATTAGATTTTATCCATCAATTTGTCAGACCTCTGCCACGTACTCCCCTTCCTCTTTTTTTCCTTTTTTCCATTCCTCTGTGAGGTTTTTCTCCCTCTGCTTAACTCCCACCACCTCCTTCTCATTTAAATCATCTCTGCATTTACAATCTGCATCCTTTAATTTCTTTTTCTCTCTCTCTCTTTTTATCCCCCCCTCTCCCCTGCGCCTCCCACAGCCACCCATCTCTGCTGCTGTCGAGTCAGCACTTCCGTTCTGCAGTACTCTGCAGACGCACAAGTGCACAGATTTACACTTTAACACCCTGGCAAAACCAATTTCAGAGCATTGAATATTCTTTACACAGAGAGGAATTTGAATCACACACATGTGAGTGTGTGTATGTGTGTGTGTTTGAATTCAAACATGTTAAAATTAGTAAAGAAAGTAGCACACTGTAAATCTTAAGAGGGACAACAGGTTTAAAAATGTTGCAGGTGCACACACTGAACAAAACACAGCAACAAGTTCATGAGGAAACCTGCACACATGGATGTTTGTGTGTGTTTTTGTGTATGTGTGGGTCAGTGACCACATGTGTCTGTCCTGGAGCAGCACACGGACAGCAGACATTGATCACTGTGCTTGTCTGCAGCTTGCACAGTCTAATCAGAACCATTCATCTCCCCTTATCTCTCTTTCTCTCTCTCACACACACACGTATGAACACACACATGCACACAAACACACACCTCTAAACTAAGATGTTCAGAGCTCTTTATTACTTTCCATTAGGGCTCGGGGCGAGCAGTAATAAGGCCGGGCTGGGAGAGTTAGTCTTCTCTGGCAGCAAAATGGGAATAATATGCACACAGGGATATTTTTCATGTTGCCTGTTGATTAATATGAAGCCACAAGGTGAAAGTGTGTGCATGTGTGGGAGTGTGTGGTTGCAAGCGCCACTTTGCAAACTGCAGGATCATCAGACTTAAGCACAGGCTTTTTTGTCTTATTCTGACACACACACACACACACGCACACTCACGGTTCGCATCTGAAGAAATGAACCATGTGATTTTTATCGATGGAGGGATTAATAAGTTGCAAAATGAGGGAGCAGCGGACCTCTATCACACTTGCTGACCACGTATTAAAGATTAATGATGGAGCATTAATGCAGCAGTATTAGCCCGTAGTGAGGGTGGTGTAAGTGCAGCTGGAAGTTAAAGGGAATAAAACGGACGGGGGGGCGTTTTTCTTCTTTGCTTGTTTACCAGAGAAAAAGTCCTGGGCTGGGCCTTCCAGAACATACGGATACCCTGACCCTGGAGGACAAATAAACCACATAACATAGTTAAACACAAGCAGCGTCTGTTGTATGCATGTGTTGTTTTTTTTCACCACAAATATTCATCCTTCATTTTAAACAAGTTTCCTCTCCTTCAGTACACAGAAAAAGAAAGAAATACATCTCTCTTTACCATTTCTCTTCATAACATTATTAGTTTGTGATTGATGCTCGCCCTCTGCAAACTCAGCAGCACAACAAATGGACAAGCAGCGGTGTGGAGAGAGCGAGTGATACAGGAGGATGCAAACCCTCAGATGGAGAGGGATAAGTGTTGGTGATATGATATGAAGAGGGAGGAGGCTTCTGAAAAGGGGATAAGGAGGAAAAGAAGGAAGCTTTGGGTAGTGAATGATGTATGGCTTACGCAGCTGATGGAATAATCACATAAAGAAGAGAAAACATAAAGACTCTATTAGTGGAGGAGTGCTGCAGTGAGGCAAGGATGAATATCCAGACGTGATGCTCAGTGATTGTCAAATCATGGCTGAGAAAAAATGACTTAGCACATGAAGTTTTACATTTTTCCACATGCTTTCATAGAAAAAAGGAGGTTTTAATGAGAGCTCTGGGGATGCAGTCTTTTGACAGCCTGTCCAAAAACAAACATCCAGAGCTGAGATGCTGGCACACCAGACTTTAGGCTCACACTGTTTCTTTGTCCCCCCCAACTCCAGCAAAAGTCACATTCATGAAGCCATTTTGAAAACCCTCCCTCAGTTCACTTTAAAACTCACTGTGTGACAATAAATTCAGTTCTCCAGTTTTCATATTGTCGGCCCCAATGCTGGTCATATGTTGTGCCAAAGCTTTACTGCAGCCACCTGCCACTATGTAGTATTTTGAGTTTGTAGAAGTTAACCTGCGAGGAAGGCCCGAGGCTGGTGGTGATAGCTCTGCTAATGGTAGCCCCACTCAGAAAAAGAGTCCTTAAGTATTTTCGTTCATCATTGTGAATGTCTGCCTTAAAGTATATTTTTAAGACTATTTTATCAGGTTTTAATCAAGACTTTTTTTAATAGTATTTTGACTAACTTTAGAGGCTGACATTGGATACAGTTAACTTTATTTATTTATTTATTTGTATAAAATACAAGATGTATTAGACACAACTTTTGTGATCTTTTGGGACAAATGTGGAATTTTTTTGCTGTTAATGTGCTTTGTGATAATTAAAAAGTTTAACAGTCAAAGCAGCTTTAAAAGCTTGAGGACAGAGCTTTGCATAATGTGGAAAGTAACCAACTTGTATGCTGAAATATCTAAAATGTGAAGCACTTTTTTTGCGGTTGGAAATGTTCATTTGAATACAAAATATCTGCCATTGAAACATTCTGGAAACAGTGGTGAAATTGATAGGATGTGATCCAAACTTGAAAAGATTTCAAGCTTACATCTTTTATTAGTCTGCCAGTAAAGAAGAAAGGGATTTCATCGGATCAGGTGCCAAACTCAGGCTGAAGTCAAGCTAATACATCTGGATATCACACACATTCGCTGAGTCAAAAACTTATTGCATGTGTTGCTAAAAGCTTGTAACTCATTTGTTCACCCTCAAAAAATATATTTCATATCAAAGATGATGAAAAGTTTGCTGGATTCATCTCAGTCTGGAGACAAACCTGCGAAGTATGGCAAAATCTGAGCAGTGAATCAGCTCTGGGCTCACTGCTGATTAGAGAGTAATATCTCAAAAACAGCAGCTCAGATGGATGGAGAGAGAGAGAGAGAGAGAGAGAGAGAGAGAGAGAGAGAGAGAGAGAGAGAGAGAGAGAGAGAGAGAGAGAGGGGAACACACAAACACACAAAACACACATAAGCACACTCTGGGTTCAGATTATACCTGGTGGAGTAGAAGGTGATGGATTACAGACAAAGGGGGAAGTGAAGATAGAAGGAAGGATGGAAAGGAAAAAAAGGGGGGAGGAAAGGAAAGAAGAACAAAAGGAAAGAAAAGAAGGGTAGGAGGAAAGGAAAGAAGGAAGGAGGAAAGAAAAGAAAAAGGGGAAAATGGGAGGACAGGAGGGAAGGAAAGAAAAACAAAAGGAAAGGAAAGAAGAACTGAAGGAAAGGAAAGAACAAGAGGAAAGGACAGAAGGACAAGAGGAAAGGAAAGAAGGACAGGAGGAAAGGAAAGAAAAACAGGAGGAAAGGAAAGAAGGACAAAAAGGAAGGAAAAAAGGACTGAAGGAAAAGAAAGAACAAGAGGAAAGGAGAGAAGGACAAGAGAAAAGGTTACAAGGACAGGAGGAGATGAAAGTAGAACAGGAGTAAAGGAAAGAAGGACAGGAGGAAAGGAAAGAAGGTCAGGGGGAGAGGAAAAAAGAAAGGAGGAAAGGAAAGAAGAAAGGAGGAAAGGAAAGAAGGACAGGAAGAAAGGAAAGAAGAACAAGAGGAAAGGAAAGAAGAACAGGAGGAAAGGAGAGTAGGAAAGAGGAAAGCAAAAAGGAACTGAAGGAAATTGAAGAATAGGAGGAAAGAAAAGAAGGACAAGAGAAAAGGTAACATGGACAGAAGGAGAGGAAAGAAAAACAGGAGAAAAGGAACGAATGACAGGAAGAAAGGAAGGATCGACAAGAAGAAAGAAAGAAAAACAAAAGGAAAGAAGGACAGGAGGAAAGGAAAGAAGGAAGGAGGAAAGGAGAGAAGGACAAGAGAAAAGGTAACAAGGACAGGGGGAGAAGAAAGAATAATAGGGGAAAGGAAAGATGAACAGGAAGGACGGACAAGAAGAAAGAAAGGAAAGGAAAGAATGACACGAGGAAAGGAAGGAAGAACAGGAAGAAAGGAAAGAACAATAGGAAAGGAAAAAAGAACAGGGGGAGAGAAAAGAAAAACAGGATGAAAGGAAAGAAGGACAGGGGGAGAGGAAAGAAGGACAGGAGGAAAGGAAAGAAGGACAAGAGGAAAGGAAAAAAGGACAGGACGAAAAAAGGAGAACAAGAGAAAAGAAAAGAGGAAATAGAGAAAAGAAAAAAGGGCAGGAGAACAAGAGGAAAGGAAAGAAGAACAGGAGGAAAGGAAAGATAAACAGGAGGAAAGGACGGGAGGAAAGGAAAAAAAACAGGAAACAAAAAAGACGGAGAAAAGAAAAGAACAAGGGAAAAGGAAAAAAGAACAAGAGGAATGAGAGGAAGGGAAGCGATGTAAAAAAAAAGAAGAAAAGTGATTGGGAATCTCGAAAAGGAGAGGAACATATGAGAAAAGTAGGACATTAATCACATACAGTGAGGCTGAAAAGAAGCAAGGGTGAGAATTGTGGCCAGAAAGCAAAATCACAGTCACAAAGACATAAAAACAAGACCCAGTTTAAATATGACTCTGTAAGTTCACTGCTTTTGGTGTGAAATAAGCATTGATTTTACAGTGAGAAAAGCTACATGTTGAAACCACAACCCAAACACATAAAAAATCGAGACAGCGTTAATAAAACTTTGGCCTGCACGGTTACAGCTGCAGTAAAAAGTGTCAACAAATCAAACACACCTCCTTGATTTTATCACTAAACTCAAAGGCTGTAACAGTTCACAGAAAATTACACCAGCATTAATTGAGAGAAGCAGGAGGATTTTGAGGAGGAAGACTTTATTGAATCTGGAAAAGAAGAAGAGAAATTGTACCTGCTTTCAATAGTGTTAGCCAAAAGGATGAAATATTGGATTTAAACATCATTTTACAAACAAAGAATTGTTAAAATATATTTTTTGGGAGAAACTTGATATTAGCCCTCCAGTTCGATCTGCTATCTAAAAAAATGTTGATTTGAATAAACTCTGAGAGTGCCAACTAACAACGGTTGTGAAAATGGCACAGGATAACTTTACCTGGTGAGATGGTTGATAACAGCTGACATCCAGGAGGAGGTAAACTCCTTGAAGAGCATAAGCTAATTGAGGTCAAACTGCACCCGCACCTATGGAGCAACTCCAGTCTTGACTTTGCTGGCCACAATGTTTAACTCTGAAGGTCTACATAGTGATACAGTTGGTGACAAACAGGAGACCTCCAATTTGTTTCCCATATATTTAAAAACATGTAAAACTATATTCACACCAGGTACTTGTTCTACAGTTAAATATTTACTCTATGTTGGACTTCCTCATGAACTAATATTATATTTCAAAAGGTTATATGCACATTTGTGTACCTATAACCATTGTGTCACTGTTTGTCTGTCTTCATGTCCCAGTTTTTTTTATATGAGTTAAAAATGATGTACTGACTCAATAACCGACCACAGCCAGAGCACTAAAGATTGGATCTGTTTCAGGAGGTTTATTTGATGTTTAGTTTTGTCAGGTTTTGCAATCGTAGTTAAAATCTGTAAAAATCAAGAGACGACTTTCAATTTTTTCTCCAAGTCTACACTGATTGACTGTATCCCTGAAAAAGTGACCCACCTCTCTTCTCCTCTAAACTTGGCTAAAACTCTGAATTCCCTCTGCTCTCCTGCATTTTTCAGGTTCTTCCATCAAGCGGGGAGAAACTGCACCCGGGTATAGCATTACTCTTTCAGACTGCCCCCAGCAGACCCAGAAACTTGATGACTTTGGCAACTCTTGGGGAGTCTCTCTGCGACAGTATCACTGCTGGAAAAGTCATCTCACAGCGAGGACAAGTTTGTCTAGAGCAGAGACCGCTTAAAACTGTGATCAGGGTAAGTGGAAAAGGTGTAATCAGAAAAGAACGGCACTACAGAGAGATATTCTATCTGTCCTTGCTGCAATTACTGCCTTTAGGGGCATATTTATGTGCCAGTTTGTGCATTTTATGAGTAAATATTTCAGAGAAGCTGCATTTGAAACTTTTTTATTACTAGCTTGAAAACTTTACATATTTTTGTGTAAGAAATGCAAAATGTATAATGTTTTCTTCAGTGAAAAGTAATAATGTTTAGACTGACATCATAGGTCGACAAAGGATGACAGTGGTTGAATTATAATTTACTTATTTACTGAATTATAATTTATAATTTAAGTGGCATCAGCTAATTCAATTAGGGAAATCAAACTCATACTTGAGTTAAGTCTTAGCCACAAAAATAGTTCAGATGAATGGAATTACTATGATTTGTTTTGTTTAAGAAAAGCCTTAAAACTTGTGGACAGCATGAACTTGGTCTCACTTGGAAATGTCAAAAAATTGGAGTGAATTACAAACTTTTGACATTAAAGCTCCAGTGAGGAATTTAAGATCGGGTTTCCAGACAAAGATAGACCACGAACAAAGAAATGGGGTCATGTTTTTCCTCTTCAGCAGCTTACAGGACACTTCAGATCCTTAGGTTCATGTGCAAAACTACTAAAAAGTTGTATTTAAGCAGAAGCACCCTTTAAATGCACAGTGAGATAGGCAGATCCAACTAAATCTCTAAGTAAAGTTTTACAGCGTGGAATATAGTGCCGATCAAAGAGAGAAAAAAACTGCAGTGTTGTGAATTAATTAGTCAATGGTAAAATAATTCATTTTTACTCTTTAATAGAAATCTGGTGTGAATCTGTGTTGACGAGCGCCCACGCTTCCTCCAACACCTCCGAGCTCCCAGAGTGTCTCTCGTACTCTGTGCTCCACACACTACTGTCTCTGTTTGGCAGCACTCCGGCTCTGGCTGTTCGTCAGGAAAACCACCGGAACCCTCATTAAGACACCTGGCACCTGGAGACAGGTGTCTGAATATTGAAAAAAAAACATCTTAATAGTGCAGCTATTGTTGCTCCGGGTGCCATTTTGGCCCGACACGCTCCCTGAAACGACAACCCGAGTGTAAGCTCACACCGTGGATAGAGAACACTCTCTCTGCTGACACCTACACTGGAGCAGAGCCACAACCTCCATAGTAAAAGCAATGGACTACAGAGTCCAAGATCGCACCACACACACACATACACAACCATACAAACACTCACAATCTGCTCGAGTGGCAGTGACTGAATCAAATATTGATCAGTGGCCTGAGTCTCCTTGGTTACTTGATATATTAAAGTGAAAGTTCACACACACACACACACACACACACACACACACACACACACACACACACACACACACACACACACACACACACACACACACACACACACACACACTCTCTCTCTTTCTCTCTCTCTCTGTCAACCATACAAGCAACAGTTTTAACAGTGAGTGTGTATCTGTAAGTGTGTATCAGTTGTGTTACTTCCTGGACTTGGCTGGCAGCTGAAAGCAAATGATGTCTGAACACCCCCACAGTGCGTCAGCAGGGTGTCCAAAATACACACACACACACACACACACACACACACACACACACACACACACACACACACACACACATACACACACACACATTCACGTGGCTCTTGCATATATTTACAAAGCATATGTTTTTGAGTGAGCGCATGTACACAGTAAAAAAAATTGTGTGTGTTTCTTAGTCGTTCAGCTGTTCGGAGTCGCACGTTCTGCTAATTTAGTGAATGTAGTGTGGCTGAGGTGAAGTGAGTCACAAACTACTGTATGATGAAGGTATTCTCCAAGATGCACTTCAGTACCTCCATCACAGATGTGATTGGGAAACTTGTGTTTGCAGAGGTGACTGATGGAAAATATGACAAAAAAAGCTCTTATTCATATGAAAAGACTGTTGTGTTTGTGTGTTAATGTTGTACTGTCCGGGGGTGCAAAAGTCCACCATGTGTGGGTAGCTTTAGTGCAGGCTTTTCACTGTAAACCACGTGTACAGATAAAAAGTCCTCTATGCAGGAGGTTTTACAGGTTAAAGGTGTATTTCGTGTGTAAATTCAAAAGTGTGTTTGAATTCGTGGATGATCGCCTGGATATAAAACATCTTTTTTTTTTTACTTCGAATGAGTGTTTTAGTTAACGGTTACATAAAACAAGAATTCAAAGTCTGCACTCCTTTTTTCAGGGCAGACCTAAACCAGTTTTGGACATTAAAGCTCCAATAAGGAACTTTTGGTGTCTATTTTGGCGTAGTCTTTGTTTTCTGCATGTTTTATCAGTAATTTTTGACAAATAATATCATCTTCATCTTGCTGACTCCTAAGTCATATTGTTTTTCTGCCACGCCCCCTGTGAAGGATGACAGATGTTTTGTGTGTTTTGTTTTTAATCAAACACCACTGGTAGTGTGACTGTCTGTTTTATTGATCCAAATGGATTGATGGTAATCTGATGTGTGTCCGCACCACACACTTCGGAAACCACAGATTAAAGCATTAACCAGGTATAGAATCCTGAGGTCTCAAATTTGCTCTCTGTATGAGTTTGCAGGTTTTTTTATATTTGAGTTGTTCATCAGCTGAATGAAAGGCAGGCAATTTTAGCTGGAGACTGAAAAAGTCCTTTCAAAATAAAAGCATATATTTTTGTTCCTTAATTGATTGAAGTGATCAGTCTTGCATGTTTTTCTTCAAAAATAAAGCTGATTTAAAATCCACTTCTGCTGATCTCCTGATGAGAAAACTATGATGAGGCTGCAAACACACACCTGCATGTTCATGCACTCAAAACACACAGAGAACAAACAACACAATACACACACACACCCACATGTCACCAAAGTATCAACATGGGATGTGTGAGTGTAAATGTGTCGGCCTGTGTTTGAGCATGTGTGTGTGTGTGTGCACGTGTGTGTGTCCACGTGTGACAAATGCATCCAATTCCCACACCTGGATGTGCCGTCACCCTGACAGCTGCTTTTGTGCTCTGCCATTTTAATCCTGCTCTGACAGTGCCAACGGGCGTGCGAAGAGAGGGAGAAGGGAGGGAACGAGAGGAGGAAGGAAAGAGGAGGAGGAGAGGACTCGAGGGAAGAAGGAAACATCAGGGAGACAAAAGGAAGGAAAAGGAAATGAGTGAGGATGGCGAGAGCATGTGAGCAACTGTTGGTCGCTAAGTGCCTGGCGGTCACCATAGCAACATGTGGCGCCATGCTGAGCGCCTGCTGACATCACACCTGTTGAAGTGAAAAGCTGTTTGTGTATGCGTGTGTGTCTTTTATCTGTTTGTGTTTATATGTGTGTGTCTCTTAAAGCCAATTAAACAGCAAAGCAGTGCAGGTGGACACACACACACACACACACACACACACACACACACACAGAGGGAGACAGGAAAGAAACAGACAGTTGTGGAGATTTCATTACCTCATGGACACAGCTGCTCTGTTAGTTTACGTGTGTGTGTGTGTGTGTGTGTGTGTGTGTGTGTGTGTGTGTGTGTGTGTGTGTGTGCTTGTTTTGTTTGTTTTGATAAAGTACAACAGTTTAATAGTTCTGTATATTCAGCCTAAATTGAAATGTCTAAAACAGGAAATTAAACAATGAAATCATTTTAAAGAGGAGGAAAGGACCTCAGTGGTTGATTTAAATTTGCTTCCATCAGATCACTAACTCAGCGGGACGGGAAAATAAAGCTTGACTGTGATTTGAATTGGTGCAGTGCTGAGCTGCCTTCTGCCCCTGCTCTGTAGTGTGTGTGTGTGTGTGTGTGTGTGTGTGTGTGTGTGTGTGTGTGTGTGTGTGTGTGTGTGTGTCAGGGCAGGTCCCTCTTGTCGGCTGAATATTTAATGCCTGTTCTCATGGCTGAGCTCCTTCGACAGAAATTGTTTTGCTGCAGATAAACACACGCCTGAACACACACACTCAAAGTGATGCGATCCTTACCTTTCAAACCCACTCTGGTGAGGGGGTTGAATTTGAAAATAGGCGGTTTTAGTATCTTTGTGTCCTCAAACTCTGGAGCATTATTACACACAAATAGGAAAACGGACTGTTTTACCTACTATTCAGAAATCGTGTCAAAGTTCAACGTGAATTGGTTTTCATAAAATGTGAAATGCAGGTAGGTGAATGTCCAGAGATCACACACCCAAGCTCGCACACTCTACAAGCATTGCGCGCACACTCATCCAGGCCCCTGCTTATGTCACCTCACTCTCTTAACCCCAGCTTTCTCCTCAATGCGCTCCTGTGAAGCTCAATACTGCGCCCTTGTGGTGATCCGATAACAGAGCAAGCTCTCCCAGAGGGCTACACTGGGTGGTTTAACAGCCAACAGTGAGTGAAAACACCATCTGTTCATTCTTGTGGCACTTGTTTTCCAGTTTATGGTCTCCAAATGGAAGCACCGTGGGCCATCCAGCCTCGTGTTTTAAGTTTCCAGCTGTTTTTGTGAGACCAGAATGTTTAACCATCAGTATTTATCACCAGCTGTGGGAAACACCTGGATAAACATGTATATAGAGACATATACTTCATTTAGAAGTTCTGCAACAACATTCAACATGATCCAAACTTTAAGTGACACTTAGCTGAAATAGCAGCAAAAATTAGAGCTTATCAAGTTGCTTACAAAGTACTGTTTTTATTTAGCTGCTAATACATTATCCTTTAATCAAGCTCTTACAAGACACAGGCTGAGTGAAGGAGACTTTGAACAAATGGAAGAAAACAGACAAGACACAACTCAGTATGAGCTTTGGTAGTGTTACACGAGTGGTGGAGGGAGAGGAAAAAACAGATTTAAAAAGTTACAGACAGAGGACCTTACACAGGTGCTGTTGGTATTTTCTGCATCTGTTCAGAAGTCCAGCAAAAAGCACTAACATTTGGACTGTAACCTGACTTGAAATTTTAATTTTAGGTTATTTAGAACTTTTAGTGACAGTAGCCAACCAAGCAAGAAAATAAGGGACTATTTTTCGACCATATGAGAACAACTTTTTCAGATCTATCAGTATTTAGGGCAAACTTGTTTGTATATTTAGTTAAAAAAAAAAGCCCTTCAGTGTGAGACAACGCCTCCTGTGCTCTGTCTGGACTAAATTTCCCATAAACACCTGCAAACCACTCATTATCCCTCACTTATGCTCATTTACACCACATCCTCTATCAAAAAAGAGCGGTCAGTCTTTTAACCCCCTCTTATGTTTTTGAAAGCTGTGTTTATGACTCACTTTGCAGATTATGCTCTTGAATTTAAAAACACAACAAAAAGGTTTTAATTTACTGACTGTTAAAGACTCCCAACGGTCTTGGCTCACCTCTAAGTTTAAAAAAAGAAAGGTTTGGGAAGTTCGCCATATTTGAGACATCCATGACTCATTTCCGCTCATTTTTTTTTTCTTGCTTTCATTTTCAAAACTATTCTGCTGCTAAAAGAAGAAAGATGAAAAACCTATGATACCAAACATCAATCTCAAACTGTATGTCTCCGCAGAGTGACTCATTTTAAAATACATTTGGCTCGTTCTTGCTGAGTAAATTATCCGAGTGCTTCTGTCACCACAGAAGACCGGTGACCCAGCAGGTCCCAGATCCTCTCCATCTGACACTTGGAGCCAACATATTTTTAACTGACAATGGCTGGCAACTCTTATTAAATGTATTTATTTTTAGCAGCGCTCCAGCTCTACAAACAACGGTGTCAAATGGTCAGTCACGCTGCTCACGTCTCTTAAAACCACTTTGTTTGTCCAGGGTGAAAGGGAGACGGCTGCGAGTGAAAACACAATCAAACACTCTTTCAACGCGGCCAATCAAAGGAGGGAGTCTGGAAGACAAACAACACACTTGAGCAACCTGAGCAACCTGAGCATTCAAAGCCCTGAGGTAGGCATCTACTCCAGATTCCTCTCCATGAATAACCTGCAAAGCTGCATTATTATTGACTAATTAATCCCCTCCATGTAACAATACAATCATATAACCGGTGAACACAATTACAATCTCTCAATATCAATGTCGCTACCTGATCTGTCCCAGAAACCTGATTTGTACTCTGCATGGCGAAACGTACGTCATTTCCTCTACTAGCCATCTTTGCAGCAGCTCAGCAATTCTTTGCCCCTTGTGATTTCGCCACTTGTTCCACAGCTCGCTTCAATCAGAATGGATGCTTCAGTTTATCACAGCCACACGCTTTTCTTTTCTCCTGAACGGAGTGCTTCCCTCAACTGAGGCAAAGCGCCGGAAAGTCAAGAGAATGGCGCCCAGTTTCAAGGTTAAAGGTTCCTACTGCTAGCTTAATTGTAAAATGGCAACGTAGTTATAAGACGCTTGTAAATATTTCATTGTTGAAATGGAAATGCTGTATGCAAACACTGAAATTCATTGTCCATAATGTGTAGGCTTCTTGCTAATATATTTTATTTATAAAATGAATGAAATAAATCCCCCCTTGATACTTTAAAAAGTCAGAGAACCATAATGTTGATCTGACCGGATGGTGGCACACTCTGTGGCCAAGAAAGCATGCACCATGGGTGGCCACACACCTCCAGAGCATCCCCCCTTGATACTTTAAAAAGTCAGAGAACCATAATTTTGACCAGGTGGTGGCGCTCTCTGTGGCCCAAAATGGCATACCGTACTGGGCAGGAGCTCTGGCGAATGCCTCAGCATTAGCCCTGGAGCGTCCAGCTAGCTAGCATGTCACATCACTAGCTGGTTTCTGAAATCGATTGGTAGTTCAAATTAAGTTTTTAAGGCAAGGTAAATTTGCACTTGTGCAGTACGGATCAGATAGGTAGCAATAGCAAGGACTAACTTCCGTGAAATGCATTGAAATACGAGTAGAGGAAGTGACGTACATTCGCACATGCGCAGTACAAATCGGGTTTCTGGGATAGATCGGGTAGCGACAATCAACCCAGAAAATAAGACCCCCGATGACTCCTGAGGTCATATCTGCAGTCTACTGAGGAAAAAAATAAATAAAAATCCTCTCTGAGTACCAAACTGAACAAGACAGCTGAGTCCTGACCAGCCGCAGCTATGCCTACATGTACCAGAGTGCATTGTGCTGCAGCCCAGGCCTCATCTGCTGATCTTTTAGGGCAACACACTAAGAATTTAGTCAAGACTGCAGCCAAAACACTGCAAAATGTTCCCTCAACCTCTGCACTCATATTTCCGTATATGCCATTATTGCTGATGAAGACGTAGCTAGTTTGCAATTCAAATCGAAGCTGACATAGCAAATATATTCACTCCACCACAGTCTGTGGATCTTGTGGCTAACCGCATCGAAGAAGTATGCTGCTGCAGGAATAATAACAGATTGTATGCAGCAGTTGGTGTGTGCAACTTAGAGGAAAACACCTCATTCTGTTGCACATGTTTACAATGACAGTAAAGGCACTCTGACTTTGATTCCAGCATGTTTTTGCAGCAAAAACATGCTGGAATGACTTTGCTTGAACATGTGCTCTTGGCTGCAAACTTTAAGTAGAAAACTTGAGCAGTGTTCTGAAACCACCTCGAGGTGCCAGACCGCCATAAATGTCTATTTTTTAACTGGTGAGTCAGAACAAGTCCCAGCGATTGTTTGATCCTGAGTAAATGCACAGTTCCTTACAAAAATATCCACTCAGCTTTTCCTCAGCCCCGCAGAGGGCAAAGGTGCCCCCGGCTGATGATGCACGACCACGCTCTGCCTCATAAGGGGATGATAGATATGGAGTTTAGCTGCAGGGGAAAAGCCAGTGAAGCTTTAAAAGTTACCAGTTAAAAGTTGAAAATTGAAAGAATAAATTCCAAAATACTCACAGGTGTTACATTGGACTATAAGTTTAGCAGCATTCTGATGCTTAAGCTGCAGAAATGCCAGAGAGACTTTGAGGAAAGTTTGTGTGAAGAAAGTTAAAACCAGCAAACTGCTTTCTTCCTTCTTGTGCTGCTCCCTCGTGAGCTTTACTGACAAAAATATTTTTTATGACAATAATAATAACATTAAATAACCTCTCAGGGATAAATACAGTTTATTTTCTAATTTTCTTTTCTTATAAAGTGTCTCATCTGTGTTAAGATCAAAAATTGGTTGCTGGGATGTTATGAAATTATGAAGACATTCATGTACTCTATTGAATTTAATTGTGGAAATGAATCATGGGTTTGTCTTCAGTAACTTAGAGGTTACTCTACATTCAATACATCTGACTGAAAAAATGAGCCCAAAAATTTGAGGGTGGATGATTGTATTGGATTGTAATTTTCACATAAATACAATGAATATATAAAAGTCTGTTTCTAAAGATTAATATGAGCAGAGGAATAAATGAGTCAAAATTGTATGACACACAGTCAAATTTTGGGACACAAAGTCAAAATTGTGAAATAAAATTCAGTTTTTGAGATAAGTAAATATGAGATAAAAAATGTATTACAATACAAAAAAAGAATTTGAGATAAAAAGTTAATATCATGAGACAAAAATCTTTATGATATAAAAAGTTTAATATTATGATACAAAAAGTCAAAATATTAGTTTAAAATTTATTAATTTTATATGATTAAAAGTCAATGTTATGAGACAAAAAGTAATTGTCAGATAAAAAGTTCAATGTTATGGGAGTAAAGTCTTTATGAGGTTAAAAGTCTAATATTATGATACAAAAAAATCTAAATTATGAGACAAAAAAGCAAAATGAGATAAAAGGTCAACATTATAAGACAAAAAGTTAAATTTGATAAAAGTAAATATCATGAACCAAAAAGTAAAATGAGATAAAAATTTGGAATTTTGATACAAAAAGTTATGAGATAAAAAGTCAATATCATGAGATACAAGTGTTAAATATTGTGACAAAAAGTTGATAGTATTATTATTATATCAGACAAATGTCATAAATTCAAAATAAAAATCATGAAATAAAAGTTTAAATTTATGGTATAAAAGGTCAATATTACTATCTAAACCTCAAACTTATGGAATAAAAGTCAATATTATGAAATGAAAAATCAATATGAGATTTACAATTAAAACTAGGAGACAAAGTGTCAAAATTATGAGTTCAAAGTTAAATGTTGAAATCAAAACTATGAGTCAGTCTCACAATTTTGACTTACTTAGGTACGTCCTAATTTTGTCTTTCAATTGATCAATATCACTCTCTCATGATGATGACATCTGATTTCTTAACCATGACTTTGTTTTTCTGGTGAGTATGACTTCATTTCAGGGGGTTTTCTTCATAGGTTTGTATACAGAGTGTTACATCCAAAATACACAGTGGTAGGGATTTTGTCATAATTCAATTTCTATGTTACATCAAAGTGATTTAGCTTGTCTGTCATCAACAAACCCAGTAACAAAGGCAACATTTACAGTCAAATAACTGTTTCTTTGTTCCTATTGGTTCAAATGGGGTTTATGTTCAAGACACATCCCAAAATTTTAAAAAGATCTGGCATCTAACACAAGCTAAGCTTTTATTCTGCTACAGGGTATTAACAAGCAGAAAACCAACACTAGATACAAACTAAGAGGCTCCACATGCTGACTGAGACACACTCTGTCTGTCTGCAGCACTGCTGACTATAACAGAGACACTACCTGTTGTTCAAGCTGCCACATAAAAAGCACACAAACAAACAAAAACACACACACAGTGATATATGATGATGACAGCTCCTCCTCGGCTGCAACATTCAGAAACATTTAACAGCAGCAAGTAAACTGATGGATCCAAAAACAGTGTGAGTGAGCAGAAGAGCAGTGTGCATTTAAGTGTGTGTATTTTATGTGTGAGTGTGTAAGTGAGAATGAGACTGCCTCCCTGTCTCCCTCAGCAGCTGGACTTATTATCCACCACAGCAACAAAGGAGAAGAGTGTGCATGTGTCACTTTCTATTTATATATATTTTTAGCCAGTTGACTTTTATTTTACGCTTTCACCTCTCTGTGTGAGTTTGCCTTTTCTTTGTGTGGAGAGGAAAGTGTGAGTGTGTGTGTGTTTGTCTGCAGAGTAATCCAGATGGGATCTCCTGGAAGATACCTGCTGAGGGACAAATCCATTTAACTGCCGACATGTTCGTGTCTCCCACCTCACGGAGAGGATGACGGGAGGAGGAAGAGGGAGACAGATAGCTGACTCATCAGGCGCTGATGACAGAACAGCAAAACTCATCACTGAGATGAGAGCAGAGGAGCCACACATACACACACACACTCACAAATCTGCTGCAGGACCATCCAAAAGAGATTTGCCCTGAGTGTACTGACACTCTCTAAACAGCAGAGGGCGCTCATTTTACACAGAAGTGGCAGCTGCACAGGGAGAAGTGGTCCTGACATGCTCAACAGTACTTCAGCAGTGATCCCAAACAGGCACAGCACTGAAGGCTGAGGAGGTTAGTAGCTTTCACTGATCTGAAAAATCACTGATATCCTCTTCAATTTGTAGCCCCTCTGTCCTGAAATTAGTTCATCTCTTATACAAAGCCATCTGCACTCTCAATTCCAAGGTTGTCTGAATCAATACTGAAATGGGAAAACATATAATACAGAACACTGATCATTTTTTGCTGCACAGGCCTGACATTTAATGATGCTTACTTTGGCATTCATTTCACTGACGCCGCACAAAAATCTGCAGTTTTATCATCGCAACTGTGCCGACAGAATTCATCTCCAAGATGGCAGCCACATAGAGGCAGCTCAAGACCAAAAGTGGTCTCAGGACTGTTTCGTTGGGACTGTTTCCATGGTCACATGTTGCAAAAATTAAAAAAGAAAAAAAATGGCAGACCCATAAAAATTGCTGCACAGTACGAAAAGAAACCAATGGTGGATTTCATTGTCTTCAATTTGAAAATAATGGATAAAGCACATATGCCAATTTAATGTCAGAAAAAAGTTCATTCGATCTTGACCTTGCTAGAAATCTTTATGTAATGACAATGACAATGACAGTGAACTTTTTCATATTGAAAGTCATCCTGTCAGTGAGTGGATTCATTGTCATTATCGATGGCAGTTTTAAGCATGTCTCAAAGTCGACCCTCACAGTTTTGCAGCTCTGTGCAGTTTACTCTGGTTTTGTGCCTGATTGGGAAAATGAGCTGTTTGCATCCGAGTTCTGCTGCACAGAGCTGCAATGTGCGCTCTCATCCTGACAGCGGGAAAAGCTGGGGATTCATGCAGAGACTATGAGATGGATTAAAGGTAGAAACTTCTTACCAATGAATGGTGGTGTTACTTTTTGACAGATGTGGTTCAAATTTCACAGCTGAGAAAGAAAGACCTCTTTATGTAGAGATTTGGGCGTAATTTTAGGTCATCCTGAGGTGGTATTATTGTAACAGTCTCTGCTAGAAAGTTTGGGCTTGACATTCCTCAGGATGAGGATGGTTTAATTTCACTAAGTGTGGCTTTTAAAAAAAACTGTCTGTGAATTAAGAAGTATCTTTTTGGTATTATCTGCTCAGGTTTAATGGTGGAAAAAGGTGCACAATCATTTTGTGAAACAAGCCCACTGAGGGCAGTGATCGTGGTGAAATGGTTTAATTTTCTTATTTCCTTGTGTTGTATTTAGCCAAATATTGACTATGAAATATTATCATATTATTGCTTTGATTAAATGCAAGTAAATATTGCCTTTATTTCTCCCATCAGTGGGTCAATGAAGCCTGGAGAGGATGATGTATTTTGGTGACGGTCTGGTGATCCAGCTTCTAAGTTTATGACCAAACAAATTTTAAAAATACAAATATTTGTGCACATAAACTGGTTTATCTTATTTTTCACTGCAGATCAGGTGGTGTTGGTGGTGGGGTAGAAAAGACCGTAGATAATTATTTTTTTTCTTAGCCTGAAGCCAAAAAATGTTGATCAATAAGCTTTTTTGTTTATTATTTTAATCTGCCGAACTGTTCACTGACAAAAACAAAAACAATGACAAATTGGTGGCATTGCCCTTTAAAGGGAAAATAGATAGAAAAGGTATTGTTACTGTGAATTACAATGCAAACTGGTAAAATTTTAAGTATTTCAAAAGAGAAAGGTGTGAGAGAGGGTGTGTTGATGTAGTTGGTTTTTGGGGAGCCCCAGCAGGTCACCAAGTTCAGTAAGGTTTGACCACAAACACACACACACACACACACACACACACCACCTGCAGCCTATGGTGACTGTGTGTGTGTGTGTGTGTGTGTGTGTGTGTGTGTGTGTGTGTGTGTGTGTGTGTGTGTGTGTGTGTGTGTGTGTGTGAAACAGGGTGTGTTGTAACACGTTTGCTCTCCTCTTTCCTTCTACTTGTGTTTACAGCCTTTGGTATCCCCATGCATCCTAATCTAATCTCATTATCAGCTGCTTCATACACACACAAACACAGTCATACAAGCCTAATTATTACTATCAACAACAGCAACAGCCCAAGGAGAAAGGTTGGGGAATCACATGAATCCACTCATACATTCAAATGCAGGATTCATTCACATGCTGGTGTCCACATATTCACTGAGAATGATTGTTAAATGATTGTTCAGCGCCAAAGCGTTTTCTTTTTTTTGTTTTTTTTTTCCCACCTTTTTTTTTATCCCACTAACACGTGATCAGTGTTTAAAACACAACACAAGTAAGCCAGTTAAGGACAGAGCCTTAGTGTTAGAGTGCCTTTAGTGTTATGTAAACATTTCCCACACTCAGGTAATGTTCAGATGGTGCCCCCTCCTCAAGACACTGATGCAGCAGAGGGCTCAGGCTGTAACATGTGGCTAGTTTGTGTACAAAACTGAATGATTTCAAAAGCCTTCATTGAGTTAAAAATATAACTTTAACTATGCCCCAATAAACTGTGTTCACAGACAATGGTTTTTGGATGTGGTTATGAGTCCATGCAGGGATTTCTACTACAGAGTCATGTCTATTTATAACGCAGTGCCATCAGAAGGCATTTGCTCTTATCCTGATGGTAAAGAAGTTTCTCTCGACCCTCTAAAACTTTCAGGATAGATAATGAAATCCAATAACAGCCCTTCACAGTGTGAGACCTCGCCTCTCTGGAATATTCCCTTCTACTCAGTCATGTTACTGACCTGTTGAAAATTAACCTCATTAGTCTGGGGAAGTTCCTCTGAGTGTTTTTAGTGTTACGCAACTTTTTGTGTTTTACATAACTTTCAGTGTCCTTGCAGTTTGAAATGTGTTGCTTTCATTTAATTTAAAATTAGTTTTTATTTTTCATTAAACATTAAAAATCATTTTTCAGATTTCAGATTTAATAATCATAAAATGGTCTTTTATCAATATTTTACACAGCATCCTGACTCTTTTGGGTTTTCTTTAATTATTTTGTAAGTTTATGGACTTCTCTAAACCAGAGTTTTGTCCACAGAAGTGATTTCTCCCTCTGATGCTCTTTTTTTTTTTTTTTTTAAAGGTAATTTCTTTGTTTTCTCATTCTCCTCAATACTATCTTTAACCTCTTATTAATACTTGAAATTCTTCAAAGGATTAATGCACCATGAATTTGTGGTTTCTGACACATTAGATGGTACTTACTGCGACACTTGGCACAGCGTCCCTTGTCGTACTCCAGCAGATCCAGAGTCCGGCTTCGGTCACTGACCGACCGTCTCTGCCCACTCTCCCTCAGCCGAGCAGCTTCCTCTTTGGCGTACACCCCGAGCTCTTGGGTGTAACGGCCATACATCTGAAAATGGACAGTGAGAGAGTTAGCTGAAAGGTATTAAATAGAAATTTTTATTTTTTATTTCCTGCTTTGGTTTAACTGGCAACTTTTTAAGTGAGATGAGCATGAGATTATGTAGAGTCTGGTCTGGAGGAGATGGTGTGACTGTGGAGAGTCAGTGAGGACTTGAAGCAATGAAGGTCACTGCTTTACTCAGCTCATGTCTGACTCTTTCTCTAAACTTTCAGCCATTGTGACCCAGCCCAAAAATAGCATCTTTTACAGATCTCTCTGCCCTGCAAGGCATGGAAGTGCTCTGCAGTCACTTTGCAGAGAAACTCAGAGAAAGACGGTTTTCTTGAAAAAGTTACCAACCCTTGTGCTACGCTCCAGCTGGACTCGGAATTCGGGATTTTTGAGCTCCAAGTCGGAAATTCATCTGGAACGCCCCCCTGAGTCGGACTTCTGACTTGGAAAGTTGGACAATCCTCACTAACTCCGACTTGACGACAACGTCATAACCCAGTGCAGTACATCAACAGTAAAGAGCAACAATGAAAGCTCTCATTATGTATCTTATATTAGCACTTCTGTTTTGTTTTTGTGAATTTAAATAAGTGGTTTATGTTGTACTGCCCAACGAACACAGTGAACACAGTGCTATGGTGTTTGTAAGAGTAAAATACTGTGTTATGCATTGTTTACAACTGGTATAGCTAGCAACAACTGACAACAGCTAACGACAGCTGACAACGGCTAACAACAGTTAACAATGGCTAACAATAGGTGTCCATCTCGATTTTCTGACTTGTTTACTGGAACGCCGTCAACTTGGGTGTAACATAATTCCCTGCTCCGACTTCTGAGCATTACTTTGACAAATTTGCTGGCAAAAGCAACATATTTAAGTATTTCAAAGACCAGAGGCTGTTAATACCAAAGACTTCGATATGCCAATGACAGCTGACAGGTCAGTTTATGAGATATTACTCTTTGTTTCCTTTGTCTCTGAATTTTGCTTCTGTAGAACAAAGATATCTTCAATCTCTGCCTCCACACTTGCTCACTCTCTCTACAGTGAACCCAGTAACTTTTCTTTGGCTCCAGAGTGGTCAGACCTCAACCTTTGCTATGACCTTGGGATAACAACCCACAAACGTATAAAGTGCATTCTCTTAAACACACAGAAACATGAAAAAGACGTCAAGTCAGCAGCACAAGAGGCAGGAAGCCCGTCATTTTGTTCTCTGCTCAGACACCAGCTCAGCCTCGCAGGAATAGCAGAACAGGAGCGCTAATGACTTCCTCTTGGTCGGCCAACATCTCAGAGAGGAGCCACAAAACAGCAGTGTAAGAGTCACTGATTGGCTAATAAAACAAAAATTATCTGTTCCCACTTCTATCGAAACATTCAACAGGAGAATCTTGTTAGTGAAAATAGTTCTGCACATAAACTAAGTCAACATGCTGTTCTTTCAGATAACTGCATGCATACAGGAGGCAACATTACTGCACAACAGGAGAGTTATTTAAGAGTTTCAACCTGGTTTTTAATCATTTATGCAAAACTGATTTTTTTTTTACCGGCAAAGCATTTTGCACACATTTCATTTTCACATCATGCATTACAGCCATTACTCTTTAGAGTCAAAGTCGTGTTGTGCGCAGTGGAAAAAGTCAGGCAGTGAAATGTACAGCACTGTAGCTTTGTTCCTAAGTGTAAAGTGCTGCACTACCCGACTTCATAAGGGCCTCTCTGCCTGTGAGAGAGACTACAGAGCGTGCTGGGCTGCATTTACTCACCCTGAAAACATTATACTGTATAACATATCTGCAGTGCTCGGGCACATTTAGCAGATGCATTAGCAAAGCTGGGTATCTGTTGCCCTTTCCATATTACAATCTATCATCCATTATTCCTGTTATCAGGGAAGATTTATATCTAAATTATTCTTTATTCTTTAACTTGGACCAGTAGGTGCTTACAAAATACTCTAATATGATAATTTTTTCAGCTTTGCTATTCCCTCACCTGCTTTTCTGAACCTGCAGCTTTCCTCTAGATTCGGGTAAAACAAGGCAGAAACAACTGCAGTGGAAGTCTTTCACATGATAATTAGTTCTTACAACGGACAGTCTCTGAGTGGACAAAGCTGATATACTACATAGCATCTCGCAACAATCCAAAAATTCACTCTGTAGCCCACCTGTTATAACTTCACTCATGTCATATCTATTGTAACTAAGGTCTCCTTTGTTCTGCACCCTGGGGGTCTCTGCTGCCGCTCTCCCTACCCAGGCTTTCCATGTATGCACATGGAGCAGAGGGAAGATGTGCTCTCCCTGCCCAGGTTTGGGATTCTACATAAGCATGTAGAAGGTAGGGCTGGGCGATAAAACAATAACGTTATAGATCGAAAATTAATTTCCCTCAATATCAATATAAAACATGGTCAACATGCTTTTCGATCGTCGGCATCTAGCCATGTTTTGGTAGACTATGCGAATAGCCAATGAAAAGGGGAGCTGCTCCGAGTCCGCTTTGCACTGAACCATACATGTGCTGAATAAGAACCAAGTAGCAAACAACTGCGTAGTAGCAGGTTTCAGCTACACGCAACCAAGCCAAGCCGACAGCACTGTCAGTGAGAAAAAAAGAAAATAGGTGCTATCCCTGGCAGAAATGCAGATCAGTGGTGTGGAGGTATTTTGGTTTTTTGAGGTCGGACATGAAGCAGAGTAATGTGCACTGCAAATTATGTTGAGTACATGTTCTCACAAAGCCGGGGAATACCTCAAATCTTTTTCACCACCTGAAGCAGTACCATGCGGCAGAGCATGTGCAATGCAAAAGGTTACAAACCCCAAGTGGAGCAAGGAGCCCATGGTGCCTGTGCAGCTGACACAGCCGACCATTCAGTCCACTTTCTCTAGAGCAACGCCTTACGACAAAATGTCGAAGAGACACAAAGACCTCACTGATGCAGTAGCTTATTGTATTGCAAAAGACATGTTACCAATAAGCACGGTTAAATTCATTTAAGAGTAACAGGGAACATTTAAGATTGACAAGTGATTCTTTATATTATTATTAACTTTAACTTTTTCCCACATTGCCCAGCCATAGTAGAAGGGTAGGGAGTTCTCAGAGCAAGTCACGTGGATTATGTCATTGTAGTGTCACTTCCCTTTGTGTCCTCAGACTGATATGAGTCTGTTTACAAAGCAAGTCAACCCCCAACATCCCTATTTCTGTCCCTATGTCCAGACTGACTCCATGTCGGGACAAAACTTGGCCCCCATGACCTGTTTGAACAAAGTGTTGAACATCCACACACAATACTGCACGACTGTACTGTGAATGATCTCTGGGATGTACTTGGCACCCTGTAAACACTGTCTGTCATGGTCAAAGTCAAGGAGGCCAGATGGCTATTTTTGGCCACACAAAAACACACACAACTGTACGTCTGTTTTATCAGGTTGGGTGATCACAGCTGGACTTTACATTGTAGGACTGACTGACTGTTGGTCAGTCAAATTGGTTCAAGCCAAACTGTCAGAAAACATGCCACAAATAGTTTGACCACTGCTGTGAAGTCCTCTCACCTGCCTGTTAGTTTATATGTTCAGCAAATTATGTTTTATGAGTCACATCAAATCCTGTAGTGAGTTAAAGGGTGATACAAAAGTGAGTCAATCATGTTTATTCAGTAAGTTTATTAGGTCATGTGACATTTCATATCTGAAAATCTGATATTCTGACAACATCATTATGAATCACAGCTAAAAAGCTGTTTTGTCGGGTCAAAGTAGATTAATCACAACTTTGTGTGATTCACCAAATCAAGGAAGTGATTATCTCTGTAAGGACAACTGTTCAACTACGTTTAAATACAGCTCTGCAGCACCAATGAAAATGGACATTTGGGATGTTGAACTATAAAGGTTTTAGCAACAACTTTACATTAAAATATTGATATGATATAAATTATATGTGTTAAAAATAACCATAAGCTTATAGTAGAGGTCCTTTACCCTGGTTGCCACACTGAATCAAACAGAGGAGAGACAAAGAAGTAGCAGCAGCTAGGAAACTAGCTGTAGCAGCGCTTTTAGGAGGTGATCAAACACTTTTAAAATCTGACACTTACAGATTTACATAAAGAGCTCCTCAAGACTATTGTGTAGACTTAATTAAATTCAAAACTGCCTATGGTTTTTTAAACTGTTGTCTACCAGTCCTCTAACCTGCAATCTTTGTGCTGTAAGTGGTGTACTTTGAAATTAGGGAGCAAAACGGAAGTTTATTTTCACACAGAGAAATAAGGCAACCAAACAAAATACATTAACAGTTTTAAAATAAGAGCATGACAATTATTTTACGATTTCTCCAAAAAAGTTTCATTCACTGGGCTGATGATGTGGATAAATCATAAATATGAACATCATTAGAAACGGATGACATTCAAGTACATGGTGTTTATTTGTAAAGTCTATTAATTGATGTGTGGCTCCACCTTTGTCAAGCACTTCCTCAGTTTGATTGATCGTGTCGTTTTATTTTCAAAGTTTTCCATAAATATTGCGATAATATCTTTATTGTGATAATCACGAGTTGAAAACCAGATACAATGACACCCTTATAGTGGCCTTCCATTATAGCAGATACAAAGCTCTCCCTCAGTAAACACATCTGAAAATATCAAAGTCAATTTGATCGACTAATCTGTTTTTGAAATGTGTGACTTTACGAAAGGAGTAGAAAAAGGATGTACCGTGATTAGGATGGGGGGCATGAGAGAAAAACAAGAAACCAGAGTGACAGTTTCTTGCATTGGTGCCAGCCTCTGAGTCTAGACTCAGGAGTCAGCAGAGGCAGTATTGGACATTACCTGGATGGTATAGAGTCTGATTGAAATTGTGCCAATCACTTCCAAGCCCTGCACCAAGAATCAGATAAACTCAAAAACGAGAGCTGGCTCCAGGTCAGACCATCTCTCAGGTTAAAGAGTTGACTTTCTAACCTCAGATTACCTTGAAGGATCCGTGTGAAAGTCTCATGTGAGAGTTGGGAAGAAGTAAACACAAACAGTGGGAAACCGTGGCCAAATCAAGACAGGATACATTTGGGGAGCGATTTGGGGTTTCCGACATCAAATGCCAACCGCTGCTCTACCCGAGATGCCATTCTGCGTTGCATTCTCAGCCACATTCATGATCGCCAACCCAAAGTTTTAATTAAGTTGAGGGAGTTCAAACGCAAAGGAAACTCCAAAGACCCAAAAACAAGGGGGCAGAAATAGACCTTCTCAGATGCACCCCTTGAATTTTGCATCTGAGGAGAGGAAGAAAACAAACAGACCCATCCAGAACAAAGGCATTACTGGTTGAAAGCCTATCATTATGTGGAGTATAGTCAGGAACAGGCACTCGACTCAGCCTGCCCAACTGGGTTAATTGATCCCAGATGAACGGGTTCTACTGGACTCATTGTCCTGGCAGCAGGGGCAAAAGAAAGGGTAAAGGGGGCAAATACTTCAACTGCAGATATGAGAGTTTGGAAGAGTCAAAACAACAACAAATACCTGCTGAAAGCCCATAAAACGCTTCCAAACAGAAGCTTTAAAGATTAAACAAGGAAGAAACAACACAGTTCAAAGACTGAATGATGAACCTGTATTAACAAGTAACAGATCTGCCAAGGTGTGGATCATAAATACACCTCAAGGATCACTGTGGAAATGACGCTCATAACTTGTGTGATAACAGGTGGTATAAACAAGGTTATCCCCGCTTGTCCTTGACCGGCTCTGGACCCAAACAAGAAACTCTTTGAAGGAAGTAAATTGTCCCGATTGATCAACAACCTGAGTATCCTGATTGTCTCTGATTAAGTGCTGTACTTGGATCAAACAAGGTGACTTATCCTCATTGAAAGTTCTTTAAATCTTTTCAAGACAGAGCCACAGATGACGTGAGAGATGCTGTGTGAAAATATGAAAAGAAGTAACAACCTTGTCTCGGACTTCATGCCTTTGTAAAAGTTTCACAAAGCCATGTGTCATTAACTCTCCTGCACACACAGGATCATAAAATCCTCCGAGGACTGTGACAGAACTCGTGCCATAAATTTTACACACAACACAAGTGGTGAAGGCCTTTTCTGGGAAAAAGTAAAAACTGTCCAGGAACCTAGGCTCAATGAAAAGATAAAAACAAGAGCGGATGAGGAAAGGAAGCCATATTTTATTGATGGGAAGAGAATAAAACAAGCTAAAGGAAGACGATCGGTAAGACTGTTGATATCCTTCCACGGCCAATCAAAGAGCTCAGCTGGAGTCACACCTTTAACAAGTGCAGTCATTAAAAATGGTTGAGCTGGAGTTTGATCCACCGAGCCTGGTGTCACAAAGTTCACACACAACCTTAGAGACCCACTATGATAAAAATCATGTTTTTCTTGTTGTCTACATGTTCATATGGTATTTTTCTGATGCTGCAATTCAATTCAGTTCAACTTCATTTATAAAACGCATTTCATGCACAAGGCAAACTCAATGTGCTTCACAACAGGTATACGTAGTTAGAAAACAATTATATACAAATTAATTAGAAATCAAAGGACATGTCATGTGAAAAGTAAGTACGAAATTGCATTTATGAGTATTTGTGCATTCAAATTGCTGGGAATCTCTGGCAGCCCCAAACGGCAGGTTCAGGTTCAGTGAGATTTCCTACGTCTCAAATCTAAGCTCTGCGCCCAGAGCCCTGCTCTGCATGCCAGGCATGGAGAAATAGAGAGGATGATCACGTAACAAGCATGTGCAGTAGCTGATTGCAATACTTGTAAGAAAGCTAAATATGATATTAACTTTCATTATTCCCCCAAAGACATTAGTGTCAGAGAGCTGAATAGATCCTATGTTACCTGCTTCTTCTACTATACCGGCAATGTTAGGGTGCAAACTAACATGACGATGAGTGTGCAGAACATACATGGCAATAAATATATATATATATATATATATATATATATATATATATTGGGTTCTTCTGTGCATGTAAACAAACTAAATGTCAGTCATGACTACTTATTCACCTTTATGTCTGCAGATGAAAAATCAAAGGTGAAAAAAAATCATCAATGAACATTTGTGGGCTAAAAATGGCCTTAAAAAGCACGATGAACCACTTAAGTTAAAGTTCACCTCTCAGAAACAAAAGCTCTCAAAATCAGGAGGCTGCAGACCCAGACGCCGCAGTCTTGTGAATAAATGTCCAAAATTTTATTTACATATATATGTTTTGCATTGGCATACAGAGATTCATAGGGACAATAACTAAGGTGATCAGACACAAACACAAAAAATGCAGTGTTAGACTAAGACACAACTCCATGGATACAGTGGGAAAAACAGTTGGCAAAGCCGTTTCTAGAACAGAGGTAATGTGGGGCCACTGAGGACAGTTTGTGTGTTTGAGTGTGTGTTTGCTGTCTTGCGTGTGGTTCAATGCCAACTACACACGTCAGACATAGCATGGTGGGAGCCTCGAATGAGGAAACAAGAGCCTAATATTCTAGGGGACAAGAGAAGACAGCTGATATTTCACACATTTCCACACACACAGACACTGTGCATGCACACTCAACCACAATGGGGACAGCTGACTACCTGCAGCTTGAGGCAGTCAACCCCAAATGACCAAGAGCCTCACCGTTTGAGCCCAGCATGCCACCACTCACTGCAGCTAATGAGCTCCCTGACAGTGTGTGTGTGTGTGTGTGTCTGTGTGTAAAGCAGAAACAAAGAGCATTGATTTAAACTCAGAGATCCAGAGTGGTGCAGAGAGACGGCACAAAAAGCAGATAAGATGGAGCTCTTTCATGTGCCTCGACCTTCCTTTTCTAAACATTCATCGGAGCGATAGCGGGCAGAGGAGGGGACTACACAAACACACACACGCACCTTTTCCTGCTGTTTTTAAGTGTGTGACTGAGTGCACTTGTGTCAGCACACTTGTGTAGGAAGGAAGGAAGAGGAGAATTTGAAAGAATCATTGTGTAATTAATCTAGAGGAGGGACTGTGAGAGAGGACTGAGGGAAGAAAAGGCGAGGAGTGAGACTGAGTGGGACATGGAGGAATTTGATGATGATGATGATGGTCTAACGGCTTTTTCCTTCAAACAGGGATCACACTGCGAACTTCACGGAGCAGTACACACACAGCAGCACCTTTGTCTCATTGTGGACAAAGGATTTTCTATCTCGAAAGGAATCAACATCTCAACTTTAGCTGCAACAAAGATCACAATGTCACCTTTCACTTCATCCGCCTTCATATGTCTGGCAATAAAATGAAACATGAAAAATCTTCCAAGTGTTGTGCCTTGATGTGATTTAACTTTTAATCAGTGCAGGAAAGGCCACTTGAGTCAAAGAAATTTACCCATCTGCATGCTGTTAGCTACATTTGACGATATGGCTTTGTTCTGAGAGCTTTACAGTCCTTCCATGTGCATATGAGGAGTACAAAAGCCTGAGGTGGGGAAAGCAGCAGCAAAAGACCCAGAGGTGCAGAAGCAGAGCATGCATCAGTGAGAGGGTTTGCAGGTTGACGCCGTTCGTACTTGAGTCCAGTTTTTACATCTACAGTTGCGGTGATTGCCTGAGATGTCAGCTGTTATTAGCTGATGTACTGTAGAGTGAGCTCAACTTAGCAGCTTCTTTGAATCAACACTACGCTAAATTAAATGAATGGAGGTCAGAAGTACGCTAATGTTTGAGCTCACATCTCTTTACAATCACACACCACAGTATAAGCTGCTTTGAAGGAGAGTGCAGCTGCTATCATGTGCATTGCAGCTCACAGAAAAGGTTGTATGTCTAGCAAATGAATGCAACAACAGTCAAGCCGTCGCTGCATCTATAAGCAAGGACTCAGGACAAACTCAGCGGCAGAGAGCTGTTTGCAGGAGGTGACTTGCTGCAAAACCAAAAAAACTCAGGGAAGTGGTGACACCTTACTGTGCATTTTTTATCTAGTATTTCTCTTAGAAACATTAGGAAGTGTCTTTTTTTACCGACACATGGACACAAATAGCCTAACCCCAAATAAACTCAAAGAGCAGGCTTGAAAAAAGCATCAAAGAAACTTCAGAGGAGAAACGCTAAAGGAGTGAGAAACAGAAGGATGTACAGTAAGTAAATGTTTCCCAATTCTCCTGTGGGGCACCCTGGGGGGCTAACCGGGAGTCTTGTGTGCTTGTGCCAGGCTGCCATGCCAACCCCTGTGGGCCTCTTATACACTGACCCAAAGCTGGACAAACAGATGGAAGAAAGAAGGTGGGATGGATGGATAGACGAATGAATGACAGAATATAAGAGGCAGGAAAAGCTACAGGAGGTGTTTGAGAAAAGCTGCAGGGCAATGATGGACAGAATTCAAAGAGAGGTCAAGAGAAAGGAAAAAGGATGGATGCAAGTGTGTTTGGAGGGGAGGGGGTAAAAGTTTGGCACTGTGCACAGAATCCATCCTGCAATGTGAGCTGAATTTAGATCTTAACTGTGCATTCAGGAGGAGCGAGGGCTCGGAGGAGAGAAAGGGAAAAAAGATGGAGGGAGGGTGGAGAGAGGAGAAATGGCTGGTGATTAATGGCAGAGCATTCACACCTGTCCGCTACAGGCAGAGCACAGAAAAGCAGTGAATAACAGCATGAACACACTAATGCACATAATAAAAGTGCAGACACATTAATCTGAGGTGATCCTGCTCTGCGAAAAACTCATCCAAACTCATATAGATTTTAATTATTCTCCATTTATTCAGTCAATTCAATTAGAGTCCTGTCTCTACATCGTGTGAAAAAATCTAGCCTCCTGGTCCACCTTTTTAAAACTTTACGCTCAAGTCAAGGTCCTTACACACCGGGACCGATCATTTGTGAGGCGAATTTCGTGGCAAATTACAGACAGCAGGAATCGCGAGAACTCACAAGGACCCGCGGATTCACATTCAATCGCGTGATAAGTTGTCTTTAGCCACATAGGCTAACCATATAAGCAGTAGATTGTGTCCTTCCAGAGGAAGAAATCTACTTCTAGACTAAATCAGCCATGGTGTCTCATCCATGGTGTCATCAGGGTGAAATGCTGTCTCACTTGTTCGTCCCTGCCTGTTTTCATGCTGTGAAATACGATCCACCTGAAACAAGGAGTGTTTTATTTTGAAAAGAAGCCAGATATTTTATTTTGTGTCTGTGCCCGACTTCCTTTCCAGCACAGGTTAATCTGTGCTGAATTTATCTGGCATGCTCTTAGAACTAGAACTCTTGCGATCAGCTGCGGAGTCCGGCAATCTGCAGCGAAATGGAAAAGCTGGTGGAAATTGACACATTAACGTGAATGGTTACAATCAGCTATGATCACCCGTTATGGCCTTTTCGTAGCCGTTCCGGATGCAGTGGAAAATGGAGGTAAGTCTGCTCCTGCTGGTGACCAAAGGAAATGCAGATTGAAGGGGCGTCTGTGCTGGCCTCACATTGGGAAACAAAGGCTTCCTCAAAGTGTGATACAGTCTACGGTTGTGTGTAGATAGAGGGGCACTGATGCTGCACTGAAATGATGACATGAACCCCCTCCGCTCTTTCTTATTTTCTCTCTCTCTGTAAGCTGCTGTCTCCTTCTGTCGCTCTAGTAATCAGTTCATGTGGCAGGCGAGCAGCTGCACATTGGTATGAGAGCCACGTCTGAAACCACGAGTTAAAGCTACAGACCCAGGGGAGCACTGATGCTCACCTGTGGACTGTTATAACTTTCTGAGAGTGTGTGTGTGTGTGTGTGTGTGTGTGTGTGTGTGTGTGTGTGTGTGTGTGGTGTCAGAGGAAGCAGCAGGTGCACTCTCCTGTCGCCTCATTAAGAAAACCCATATTTACTCTGGCAAATTCATCGCTGCTGGCAGACTCTGCTCCGTCTCCGTCCAAATACTTTGACGCACTTCCATCACAGTTTGTCTGTCCTTCCAAGGTTTGAGGTCACATGCAGTTTTCAAGGTCATGGGGTTATCGATTTGATTTTGAAAATGGTTTAACCTAATCAATACTGCATTTCTTTAAAGCTGCAGTAAACTGAATGAGAGACTGAAGATTGTATCACACAGTCTCTGTGTTTTAGTCTTTACTCTCTATAACACTCTCTGCAGTATTTTGCTTTGCTTTGCACATACTTTGCAGTTCTTCTATTTCATTTGTATACTATGCATTTGAATTATTGCTTATTTGAATTAAATCTATATTTTCCCCAGAAAAACTTTTTTTTGATACTAAATTTTGCTGTAGCTATTATTAGCTCATAGTTTTGGATTGTCTGGATTTTGGTTTCTTACCCGCATCTTTGTGTTTACAGTTGGTCTCAATCAGTTATATCTGTTTACAGTTGCAACACGCAGCAATAAATAACCTGACAGTAAGCTTCCTGTGTGGCATGCTAAGAGGAAGAACAGTGATTAGCCGGTGAATTTATTGAAGCCGAGCAGAGGCCAGATGTTACCCTCTGGACTAAGCAGAGATAAATCAGAGCGAATACACAAAAAAAAAGGCTGATGTTGCCTTGAAAGGCTGGGCGTAATAATATTAAAAAGTCCCTGAAGATAAGCTCTATCAGTGCAGTAGGTGATAGCTGTCAAATTAGTGCTCACCGCTCAGCTGCACTGTCCTAACGTGGCTAAAAAGTCTGTTAGTAAAGGTAAAAAGAGAGTCTGATTATTTTAACACAGGTTTACATGATGGTCAGTTCAATCAAGTTAGGGTCAAACACACTGTAACATCGAGTTAGACACCCCCTCAATAGATGAATGTTGTTGACTGGAGCCCTGACGAGTCGATCACTGAGTGCAGCGGATCATTTCCTTAAAGTAATATTCATCATAATATTAATTTTGCACTAAAGACGCGGTAGTTCTTCTGCCTTAGTGTCTTAGTCTGATTGCATTTCCATGAAGAAATGATCATAAATGTTCTTCCTTGAGCTGCAAAACACCCTGACGGTGATCGACTCGTCAGGGCCCCCCAAACAAGCAGCTGCTAGAGGAACATGGGTGAGTTGTGCTTGGTCTCTTTGCTAAAGCAACCAGGCAAAACTAAAAAGATGTTTGGTGGCTAGGACTGTGGCTGGGACCCTATATGTACTGTTGATGAAGTTAGCATAAGTTAGCTGAGCATAATTTGTGGCTATAGAGTGGCTTTTTGGTTGAGGTTTTCACATGGAGTGGTAGACCACTGTGTATTGCTATTGTGCGGTTGTTGCTGTAGTTGGTATAACTAAAGCAGTAAGCAGTCGGCAACATTCGTCTCCCGAGGGGGTGTCTAGCTCAGTGTTACGGTGTGTTTAACCCTTAAGGCTAAAACATACAGGATGCTCATTTAGTGCATATCGGCAACATTGCATATTACGCAGCAAATAGGTTGCCATTCTAATTATTGCAGCAAAGCATACAGGACGCATATCAGCTCTGTCGCAGGATCATATCGAAAGCAGTACTGCAAAAAATACGCAACAAGTCTATTTTTGCTGGACTTTTAGCTGCTAACTCTGTCTGAAGGTAACAGGACAGCATAAAGGAAAATAGTTTACTTTATTAAAAACACGAGTAAACCTGCAAAAACCGTAAACTGTAAAATCACGTTGGTTTTTTCACATACAGTAGAGACTCAATGGTCACTGAATTATATCTAAATTAGCCAGAAATAGACCACAGGAAAGGCAAAGCAACCTGTTGTGAGCATGTTGTTTCCTCTATACTTCGCCCAGCTGACCGGGGCTGCACTACGCTGCTGCAACGCTCCAAATATGCATCCTGTATGCGATACCCAATGCTGCTCTCTGGAGCAAATATGGAACGCGCTAAATAAGTATCCTGTAAATTTTCAGCTTAACTTAATTTTTCACCAGAACATCTCGTTAACCGATAAAAGTGCAACAGCTTCTTAAATAAATGGCATCCTGAGATTTTAAAATTTCCCTTCTTTAAGGAACCACATTCATGCCATGTCTACTGTAAAACACAGTGTCTCATAACAAGATCCAAAATTTATTCCTGACCATGACAAGCTGGAAAACAGTCATTTTACAATGACTTTAGACCTGCAGTAAATGGTCCTTTTAAAGAAGTAATCAGTGACCAGCAGGGCTTAGCTTGACCTGGAGACTTCAAGAAAATCCAACTTTGGGAAGAGACTCTTGAGTTGCTGTCAAAAAAAAGGAGCTTTGTAATAAAAAAGTCTGAGAAAAATCTCATCATGAGAATGTTTGAGGTGATTCAGCAGCGAGAAAAGCTTTGCATAAAGATCAAAAGGTCGCTCTCATCACACTGGGATCCGAGAAAGTAACAGTGAAAGCATCTTAGTTCCTAACAGACCCATTCAAAGCACGTATTGTCACAAAGCCGTATCTCACTCTGGGTTTTTTCCCCCCTCCATCAAATTACACTTTCACCATCGTTCTCACCCTTTGCTCAGACATACAAGCTTGAAAAGTCAGAAAAAGGAGACTGCAGTGAGCAGCGATGGTTGGATGTCAGAGAGGCAGCACTGAGGGACAGATTCCTATTAGGAGGATTGTTCAGGTGACATGGCTGACCACGTACTGTGACTCAGAGCACACCGAGCTCAGCCCTGCACACACACGTTAGGACTAACACAGAAGAAACAAACGAGAGAGCAAAATCAACCTATGGTGGACTGTGGTCTCTATGTGTTATATACCTCTTTTGAGGGATTCATATAAGGGCATTTAAGATGAAGAGCGAGTGTGAGATGTGTCATGTCCCCCTGTTATCACTCCATTAAGGCTGGTCAAGGCTGGTACACACAATAATTATTTCCAAAAACACAGAGAAAAGAAGGATTTCTTCAACAAACACAGGTCAAAAAAGGAAGTTGAAGCTAGCTTTGTTCTCTCAGACTTCAGCCCAGGATTCCTTCAGCAGTCTCAAGGTTTCAACAGGGAGGGAATCAACACTGGAGGCCTCAATTTCCATGAAGACTGGTATCCGTTTTTCTAAGAATTCATGGAAGAGCTTGGGCAAGTGGTCTCTCTTTGCTCGAAAATACTCTCTGCTATGTTTGTGTAATTTGCTTCTCTAAAGCAAATTACACACCACAAGAAATCGTGACAGTTTTTTAGCCTCAATTTCCCCCTTTCTGAGAAACTTATGCACACGGCTTATATTGTCGAACAGTTCTTTAGATTATCTTGTCACATTTTCCTGTAGTTTGAGGGATGTTGAGTGTGATATTACTTCCTCAGTCCTCTCAGTAGATAAAACCCCTGACTTAGAATCATAAATCCTAAAAATGTTCAATATTCACAGAAGTTGTGTTGTGTTTGGGATACAAACCAAACACACACTCCTGACCTGGTAAGAAGAGACATTACATGGCAATCATTATTCAGACACTGACAATTTGAGAGCTGGCCTGTTCAGTTTGTAGAGGACAAAGTTTCCCATATTGAGACTTTTGCCCTTCAGCTGCACATGCTCATTGTGTAGGAGCCCCTCTGTGGATTTCAGCTACAAAAATCTCATCAGTCGGTGAGAAAAACCTCCATATGATGCTGTCAGACCGAAAAGTTAACAGCTCTTAAATAGACTTTGAAATGGCATATTTTTGTTTAGTGGAACACAAATGCCGAATGATTCAGATGAGAAATCTTATTTTGAAATGCCTTGATAGATTTCCTGTTTGTAGGTTATAGATGAACGATATTAAAACCCCAGAGAGCAGATTCATCATTCAGGCTGCTGTCAGAGGCTCATTAACATCACAGTGTGAAACTGTGAAATGATGAATGAACCCCACTTTCAAAAGGCTGCTTCACCTGAGCAGACTGATTTCACACACACACACACACACACACACACACACACACACACACACACACCACTGCGTATCCTGGAGGTCTAGCCTAAGAGATCACAGATTGTGTAAAGAGATCGAGAGTGAAACCATTTGGAGCTTAAGTACAAGTCACAAACCCTGCCTCCTCCATGTTGACAAATGAGACATGGATCAAGCTCTACATTCAAAATAGAAGTCACACATTTTATCTCTCAAACCTGTTTTGTGTCATCATAGTTAAAGCTTAAGGTAATTTATGTCCATGAGTGAAATTTACGAGTTAAGATCTCGACTATCTTAAACAGCAAGTGCTGATTGCACCCAATCAGAGACAGGCATGAGTCACTTTAAAGGTTTATTTATGCTCAACGTTACATACGGTTCCGGAAACGGGCAGAGCTCTCCCTCTGTGTTTTGCGTTTATTTTCATACGTATTTCTGCATGTATCCTTGAAGTTTACAGATACAGGCCAGATGGAGCAGTACCACCAGAAACCATAGGGGCAGTGTTGCTGCTGTCACTACCCGACACAAATCTCTAGAGAGAAACGAAGAAGACAATGGTGGGGCTGAAAATAACAGTCGTCGTCAATTTCTCTTATCGGTACTACTAGAGAAAAGAATTCTCCGTCCTCCAACTGCGAGGCATTTACTGGCCTGAAGAACCACCACCCCTTCAACACTGCCTCTGTATCTGTCTCCTATGCAAAATACACATTATCACCTCCACAGTCGCCATGTTTCTTTTTGTTTGTTGTTGTCAGAAACTTTTAACTTCAGCCTGCCCCCTGGTGGATGTAATGGGTAACATCCATGCCAGCGTGAAGGATGCATGGAAGTATGTGGGCAATGATGGAGCCATCGTTTGAAACGAACGTGTACATTTTCGTACGTATGGTGAGCATAAATGAGCCTTGAGAGTCAAATCTCTGCGGTATCTGTATCAGGACTCAGGGAGTTGGATTGATGCATCCCCAACTATGACAGAAAAAGCTCAGAGGGGAAAAAGAGTCCCGGGTAGTCAGTCCCACTTTTCCCCCCAGTCTTACGCCCCTGCTCACACCTACAGAGCTCATTTCAGGCCTGAAGTCCCTCACCTGCATATCATTTCCCTCTCTCTCTCTCTCTCTCTCTCTCTCTCTCTCTATTTCCTGCTTTATTTATTCCTATTCCTGTCTTTATGGGATGTTCATGAGTTGCAATTTCGGTTGCAATAGTTGCCCTGATACTGTAAGTTTTTCATCAAAATATCCTTATAAATTTAAATAAATACTAGATCTGTGTCTTCACAGTCTCTCACAGAAAATATGACATAGTAGCACCCTTTTTTGTGACTAGCAGGAACGGACTCTACCTGTCATAAAAGCACAATAAAAAAATCTGTGCATGTTTAGTTTAAATGTTTATTTTGTTGAAAATCAAGCATAATCACAGCTCTTGATATCTCGTCTAACATCATTAGGATCCTGAGCCTCATTTTGACCACAGGGCTCCTTCTCAGTGTGTCCCTCTCATTCTCCAAAGATGATACTGAAGCTGACATGAGGAGAGAAAACAGAAACAGAGCAGACAATGGAGCCCCAGAGAGAGGAGAGGGGAGACTGAGAGAGGAAAGGAGGGAGAAAGAAGACATTTGTGCACAATGACTCCCTGTGTTGTTTCTCTCTCTTCTCTCTGGTTTTGTCTCCCACACGTGCTCTGTGGGGACGTGGGAAGGCACCGCCATGGCACTGCCCCGTACCGGCCCCAAACACACTCACACACACACACTCACACGTTTGCACGCACACGAGGGGAGAGGACACACTGTCCAGTAAATTCATCACTGATGTCTAACTGGGAAAACACAGCTGTGACAATACACGGCCTGAGAAAGTGATCAGCGAAAGATGGTTAGACTGACAGGAAAAAGACAGAAAGAGAAAGGGGACAAAAGGATGGAGAGAAAGTTTAGCCAGACTGAGAGACAAAAAGGAAAGGTAAAGACAAGAGGTGATTAAAAAAGGTGATGTGAACCTGCAGAGAGCAAAAGAAAACACTGGAGAAGCAGGGAGACAAAGAGTAAAGAGAGGGGGAAGAGTGAAGAAGTGTGTGTGGGGGATTAAAAGAGGTGAGAGTCTGAAATCTGAGAGTTGTAAAATAAACAAAAACTCCACAGAGAGAATAAAAACACACTCAGAGAATATGAGAAGGTGCAACACAGCCAGGTGAGAGGGTGAATCATAGAAGAAGAAGGGAGGCTCATGCTCAGTGTCTCTCGCACACACATACACGAACTGACACACACCTTCAGACAGAGACAGACAGGAGGAGGAGGAGGAGGAGGAGGAAGGACTCAGCTTATTGCTAGGCGAGCAAGTTTAGTGTCAATATCTGTGATGGAATAAAGGTTAGACAGTATCCAATCAACCTGTGTGTGTGTCTGTGTGTGTGCGCGTGCGTGCGTGTGTGCGAGAGAGAAAGAGAAACTTGCAGCCATCAGCATACAGCTGCCGATCACCACCATCCACCTGCTCCACCTTCAGCCTCCATTATTCTTAGTCTCTCTTTTAAAGCAGTGTGTTTAATTCTGAGAGAAACTCTGAGACACGATGATTATATGTACAGATGAGAGCTGTCCTAAGATACTGGTATTGATTATAACCATCTTAATTAAATATAAAATAATCATACAGCAATACTGTGACTGAACAGCTTGATGCTAATCTCCACACCTCATATAACAGAAGATGGACAAAGAAGAAGCAGCAGACTGCCAACAAACTAGCTGTAGCAGCTCTCAGAGTTTAACACTGATGTTTAAGATTTATTGTTAATTCAAAAACAAAGTCAGAGCTCATGCCTTTCTTCAACCAAGCATTTCTACTTTTTGACCTTTTTTAACAGTTGTCTTAAAGCTCTATAAGTTCTATCTGAAGTAGTATACTTCAAAATAAAAGCATACCGGCTATAAATTAGGGGTGGGAGGAAAATCGATACAGCATAGTTTTGCAATTTTGTTTGGTGATATATCGTATCGTCTCATTTACCAAGTACCGATTTTATCAAATTAATTGTTAATATGGAGTCAAATCTATGATAATGGAAAAATAAAATCAACAGTTTGTCCAGTGAGGTTGGCAGAGATGACATCATAGAGCAGGAGGAAATTAATGCAACTAATTTACATAAGGTTACATGAAAATAGAATACAGCATAAATTAGACGAACATAAAGAAAGACAAATGCTAAATCAGCTAAACAGTTGGAAAAAAAATGTATAAATCGCAATATGTTGTATCACAATACTCAGTGTATTGCAAAATGTTAAAAATTGCAATAATACGGTATCATGGCCCAAATATCATGATAATATCATGTTGTGGGGCCACTGGTGATTCCCACCCCTAATATTAATCAGTCTTGAAGCATCAAAATAACAGTAACCTACAATTGTTTAATGAGGCATCATTTTCTCTAAAGACATTTCTGTTACACGGTTGATAATAAGTCATACAATTAACTGTAATCGTGAGGTGAAAATCAACTAAAAAAACACTCACTAGTACAGGGGTGGGCAACCATGTGCCATGGAGAGCCAAGAGGCTGCAGGTTTTTCTTTCCAACCCAAAACTCCACCAGGTGATTTCACTGATTAGTCCCTGCTCTCTGCTTGGAGGGAAGGTAATCAGTGAAATCACCTGGTGGAGTTTTGGGTTGGAAAGAAAACCTGCAGCCTCTCAGCTCTCCATGGCACATGATTGCCCACCCCTGTACTAGTGGCTTAGGTTTGTAATTTGCAAATGTTTACTCTTCCTCTGAAACAGGAAAATCACCTTCACTTGTGCCGCCATCTCACTCTCTGGTAAGCTTATTACTGTGTTTGTTCAGTTTCATTTGTTTGAAGAAAGACATTATTATAGGGTTTATAATGAAGAATAGGATAAGCCCTTTATTAAGCTGATAACTACCAGCCCAGTGTTGTATATTAGTTCAATTAATCATGATATCAGTTTTCCTGAAAATAAAGATAAACAATGATAAAAGCAGAGGATGAGGAAAGAGGCAAGGCAATGGGGAAGAGAGAGAGAGGGGGGAATAAAAAGGACAGAGCAGACAGAGATAAAAACAAGAAAGAGAAAAGAAAAAAGAAAAAGTGGTCATCCAAGGATGAGAATAATAACACAGAAGGGGCCAAAAAAATGGAAGGAAAAGTGAAGGGATGAGACGAATCAAAAAGTCAGACATAGAGTGATAAGAAAAAACAAGGGGGTGAGTAGAAGTAGAAAAGGAATAAAAAGAAATAAAGGAAGAACATGAATAAGATAATAAAACTAAAAACCCAAACTAATTGTTTCTCCTCTGCTCATTAAAATCTCAAATCTATGACCAGTTTCATACGAGAAACCCCTGATGTCTTCTTGGATATTAATAGACTTCAGATCTTCCCTGGTCTAAAAAAGGATTTTGGAGACACAGAAGCTTTTTGATTCCGCTTTAAGTGCTGATAGAAATTAAAGCTTAAAAAAGTTCTGCTTAAAACCTCTAACAGTCACACTGTTGGAGCAGTGAAACCCAGTGAGGAATAAAGCTCAGAGCTGTTTGTAACAAACACACACACACACACACACACAGTAGTGACTTTACTCTGCTGTGAGGGATTAACTTCCTGTACTTTATCACGTGAGATGAGATTAGCTCACTCTCACACACACATATGGGGAAAACAAAGCAAGCTTTTAGAGAAACTGTTCAGAAATGAAAGCATTAAGGATGAAGAGGAGGATGAAGAGAGGTCAAGTGTCTATGAGAGGATAGGAAAAGGTGCTGTTCTGAGTCGATCCTGCATTTGAGCGAGTAATAGAGCAGCAGCTTTTGAGGTATAACACCCTCTAAGTCAGAAAAGTCCAGTCAAATCCACATTTCATACGCTGATGTGGAAACAGAGCCACAGGACCTGGTGAAAATAACTCTGGGTAACTATCAGTGAGCTGCAGGGCTTGGAAAGGTTACAGTGAACATGATTGTCTTTGTTACCTCACCAAATCTGCTCAGCTGACTAGTTACATCAGAGCATTTTCAGATGATTTAAGACAGAAATCTGAAAGTGCATGATAATTTCCTCTAGGGTTGGATGAATTTCAAATGAAAGATTAAAATTTTGTAACACCTTGGCTTTACAACCTGTTAGCAAGTTGTTTGCAGGATGAGAGTGTTTGGTCTGGAAAAGCAAATAGTAGATGGAATGAACAGAGGTTTCCAGAAGCGCAGACTGTTGACTGAACAACCAGCTACTTTTTCTATCATTGAATTCAATCAAACATTTCAAACACCAGTTTGTGACTCACATCGGAGAAACACTTAGTATCATTGTGTCATATCAATACGAGCGTGAGAAAGATCCCTGTCTCACAGTGTCAGCCCCCCCTTGACTGGCTACTCCTTTCCACTTGCTGACCACTCCTTGGTTAACACCTAAATTTTCCAAGAGCTGAAGCTAAGAGTGTGAGAAAGTTTTGTTTCATCTTCAAAAACATCTCCAATGTTTGGTTTAAGCTTTTACTGAAGCTGTCTGCCCCTCCAGGAGGGTCTCATGAGCAGGTTAAGTCAAATATTTGACTGAACTGGTCCCAGATCAGAATCCGAGGTCAGCAGTGGAGAGGTGAGAGGTCAGGGAGCTGGGGCTCTCCTTACACCATGACAGTATCATGACTACTGTGCAGAGAGAGACGTGTAAATGTTATGTAACAGAGATAGAGACGAGCTGAGGCAGCATTCCTGTGATGACTTTAAGAAAATCCCTTTAATTTGACCACATTTAACCTTTAAGAGATAAAAAACTGAACACCTGTGCTTTTAGGGAGCCGAGACGTTAATGATTCACAGAGTCACATGATCAGCAAACTCATTAAATGGTGATTATCATTACAATCCAGTCAGTCCAAATGAAAGTGTAGACCCTAACCTAACTTAGATTTCCTTGGTTTACTGATGATAAACCCTGTCAATATTGACTCAGCAAACTTCAGGTACTGTTGTATAATATTAACAGAGTTGTTAGGTAGACCGCCACAGTCATCAAGCATTTATCAAGCGTGTAGGTTCATCCCAGTCCCTCTTCTGTTCCTCTGAAGCTCTCCCCTGAACCAGGATTTTATATGAGGAGGATCCTTTACACATGCACTTAAAGGGATATTCCGGTGTAAATTTATGTTACGGTCAAACACACCGTAACATCGAGTTAGACAGACACCCAATCGAGAGATGAATTTTGCCGACCGCTTGCCACTCTAGTCATACCAACTTTAGTAACAACCGCACTATAGCAATACACAGCAGTCTACATCTCCACGCACAACCCTTAACCAAAAAGCCACTCTATAGCCACAAATAATGCTCAGAACAGCACCTAACCTCATCAACAGTACATATAGGGTCCCAGCCATAGTTCTAGCCATCAAACATCTTTTTAGTTTTGCCTGGTTTCTTTAGCAAAGAGACCAAACTAACTCACTCTCCTCCAGCAGCTGCTTGTTTGTGGGGGAAGCCCTGACAAATCGATCACCGAGTGCAGCGGAGTTTCGCAGCTCAAGGAAGAACATTTATGGTCATTACTTCATGGAAATGGAATCGGACAGGATGAGAGTGGCTTCATGGTTGAGGTTCCATATACCACTGTGTATTGCTATTGTGCAGTTGTTACTAAAGTTGGTAAAACTAGAGAAGCAAGCAGTCGGCAACATTTATCTCTTGAGGGGGGGTCTAACTCATTGGTGTTACAGTGTGCTTGACCCTAACCTAACTTTATGCCGGAATATCCCTTTAAAGAGAGACGTCAGGGAGAGGGGTCATGGAAGATTGGCCCAAGCAGTGTGGGTCTTGATCAGGTCATTTCAGCAGTGACACCTCTCCAGCTGCCAACCTAACTTTAAAACGTGGTCCACAAGGAACTTAATCTGACCCTCTAAAGAAACCTTAATACATTAAGACAGAAGGTCGAATCACCAATACTCACAACCTGTGCAGGTCACTTTATGTTTTAATTTGAGGAGTCTTTGGAGTCAAACTAGCACTCCCCAAGGATTATTTACAAAAATTATACCAACACTCTCTCCAGATGCATGATCATGATTGAATGTAGGAGAAAAGCTTTTTAAAAGTTGTGTCTCTGGACTGACTCGCCTCGCCTTGTCCCTGACATGAACTGTGCAGCAAACTGACTCCTGATTTAGCAGATATGCATGCTGGGGCTGCTGAAAGCCAGAGAGTGACAGAAGTTTAAACAATTCATCCCCTGGCTTCAATAACTGGATTTGAGACTTGACCAATGTGGTGGATGAACAACTGAGCAGAAACAAGGACCAGAGGGCTGACGGATAAGCATTTCCACACCATTTACAAGACTGGTGCTGCATCAGAGCACACACTGTGGATAACACTTGCTGTGAAAGAGGATGATATCGATTAGATACAGTCAGATATCCCTCTTTTCTCAAAGTAATTTCACTGCAGACACATAAAAACCTGAGGCGAGTATGAAAGCTTAATTCAATGGTGTTTTTGCTCAGGGCGAAGGATGAAGGATCTCAACATCAGAATATTTCATGTTTTCAGGGCTCTGTTTGTCCAGGCCGAGGTCTGAAGGACCGCAGGTACCTTCACTCCTGCTGCTTTCACTGGAACACACACAGACATACTGAGATCCCTGTCAAAATCCCTGCTGCTTGTCCACTGAGCTGAGTTAGAAATACATGTCCAAAATCTGCCACATACACACACAAACCCCCACAGGCTGAAGCTTAGTCTTTAACTGAAAGTCATAAGACAGAAGAGATGTTTTCCATCGCTGGATTTACTGTAAACTGAAGATATCTCCAGACCAGAGAGATTCACTGTGTTTGCTAAAGTCTGTACTGCTGGACAATGAGGCATCAGGTGTGCAAAACATGATGCAATCTACCGAGTTACACAAGCAGGTATGTATACTGTACGTGTCCTTGACATATATGCAGCAGATAGAGAGTGCAGATTTGAGGGAGTGCTGCCTGAGCTACAGACGTGAATTTTAACTAAAGTCAGGACACAAAACACAACATAAAGAAATCCCTCTCTCTAAGGAGCTTATTCCCTGTGTGAGCACACTACAAAAAAGTGAGGTCTTGAGGTATCAGTGGTGTTGAATGCAGCCAATGGTAAGAGCACTTTGAGCTGGAACATTAATCTCCTGTTCTCATTAAAATGCTTTATCTATGCAGGAACACATAGGTGCAAATGAAAGAAGCTGTGGTGCATTAATGTCTTTCTGTTCAATATTACTTTTGGAATTAATAAACCCCCAAAAGCTTCAATTCTAATGTAATATTGAGCACAAAATAAAACAAAAACAAAAACATGACATGATATGATAAGCTATGCCACAGTTAAGTAACGCCTAAGTACAATATAACTTATAAACCAATACAATTTGATATAAATTAATACAAAACATTAATATGTGATATAAAAATATGACATATAATGGGATACTGTGATTTTATAATACAATCTAGTTACATTATGGTTGGGCATAAAGTGTTACCATACACTTCTATACAACATGATGATATTACAGCACAATACAATACAGAACAATGTGGTCAAATACAATAAAATACAATATGATATTAAACAATATGATAGGGAACACTATGCTGAGATACATTATAATACAGTATAAGAGGATACAGTATAAGTGGATATAATAAAATATGCTACAGTGGTGTATGGGGATGACCCTCTCATACTCTACATATAGCACTGAACTATACAATATGACACAGAACTATGCGATATATATAACACGATAGAAGGATAGTACAAGATTGGAGACACCCTATAGTCCTCTTTGGGAATCTTGTTTAGACTTGAGTGCTGCATACAGCAGCTTCGGAGACGAATAAATGAATAAAATGAATAAAATGAGCTATAACAAGAAGTTATTGCTGAACCTTTTAGTGAGTGGCCTTCATGCAGCCTCTTAAAAACAAAAGCCATGAAACAAAATGTCTCTTCATAATAACTTTGATTAACACTACACGAAAAACGTAACATCTCTTCAACTTTTCTCTGTTCCTTTTCTTGTGCTTTATTGGTGAGACACAAAAACAAAGAAAGGTGACTTTCACAGCAAAAAGGGGAAGTATTCATGCACACAACACAAACTAAGCTGAGTGGGAGCTGACAGTACGTCAACAGTAATGTTCTTCTGAGTATTGAATAGATAGTGTCAGAAACAGTTGAATTTTTCATCATCCCTGCTGTCTGCTTTCCTCCTTTTTCGCCATAGAATCTCAGGTGATTAACTTCAGACTCATAAACAACATACAGCATCATTCCAGCTCAGCCAGACTCACAGAGTAAATACAAGTCCTGCTCCTGAGTCTGTCACCGCACTGCTGCCCCGCTGCAGTGATCAGGGTCCCTCTTCAATACAACCGAACCAGGAGAAGTAAGGCGAGCAGCAAGGTGTGTGTTATAATTAATTTAAGGTTAATGATTCCCATCTATCTTAGAGAAAGTGGGTGTCACAGCTAACTGTGAACACACACACAAAGCTGACTGATTTAATCAATCTGCTTTGATTCTGCCCTCCCCCTCACAGGCCTACTTGCACTACTGATTGTTTCTGATACTGCTGAAGAGTGTGTACATGTGTGTGTGTTTCTTCATGCTAGAGTTGCACAGAAATACTCCATTACATGCTGCTGTATATTGCAACCATAAATGCAAGTTTCATGTCATACAAACAAAAAGTTCAGTATAGTATGTTCGTGTGTGACGCTGTCATTGGGGACCTTGTATACAGGCTTAGTAGAGTCGTATTGTGCACATACACAAGGCGATCAATGAAATTCACAAACAAGTGCTGCCAACAACCTGACACACACACACACACACACACACCTTTGTCCCAGTGGGGATAATACAGCTTGTACCGACTCTTAAAGTAAAAGGCAGAGAGGCTCTGCAGCTGCGATATTAAAGCTCAAACACATGCACGCTCTGGATGTTTGCAAATTCAGCAAACGGCTCTGTTTTATTGAGTTCAGAGGTCATGCCTGTGTGTGTCTGTGTTTGTGTGAATAAGCCTCATAAATCAATAGACCCTTGATTACATTGTTTACCTCCATCTAAATCCAAACTTAGGTATTTGGTGTCTTGCCTCTCTTCAAATATCTTTCAAAGTGAGAGTAATCAAAACATAGAAATTTGTTCTATAGCGTTAAATTGATTTTGGAGAATGATGGCAAATTCTGTTAGGACAGAAGCAAAGGAATTGCCACAGGTTTCAGCACATGAGTCTAAATTGGGACTAAAGTGGATGTCCTCTCAGGTGTTACCTCACATTTTCATCAATTATCTACCTGGAGGATCCCAAACAGATAAGATGTTTTCGTCTCATGCACGCTGACATAACAAACTTAACCCACTTCTCCAGCATGTCATCTTTTTATGAGCTGTCTGACACGACCTGCAGATAACCTGAAAGGCATGTGGATCAATGTTAAACTCAGTCTTTAGGAGCGGTGTCAGTCAGGGATGGTCTTAAAAAAAAACAGTGGAAAAGAACATGCCTGCTTTTTAAGGTTCAGCTGTGTGTTAACTGAAGCAACAATGCTTTTTTATCTGCATGAAAATTTCAGATTGGGGACCTGCAGGTCTCTCACTGCACAAGTTTAAGACTTTTTTTAATGTCTGCTGCAATTGAAAATGCATTTTAAAAAACAGTGAAGAACAAGAAAAACACTAAACAGCAGTCTATTTCCAATTTGGGAAGCTAATGTAATGGGGCGTTGTAAAAGGAAATCCATTCTTAAGGTGTATAAAGCTGTAGTGTGTTTACTGAAGCAGGTAATATTCACTGTGTTTGTTTATCTGCATCTCTGTAGACGACTTAAAGGGCTCAGCGTCTAACTCTGATTACCCACATGGTGTTTTTCAGGGTGCTTAAACAGCTGTTAAGAATCTGGTCGTGAAAATTCATCTCTAAAACAACTTTGTAATATATAGACACAGACACTCTGGATTATGTTTGTGTGTGGTCAAAGGTAATGACACTGCTAACTGGCAGGCTGAACTTAAATCACTGCAAAACTCTAAGCAGTCAGACATTAACATTGGCTAATCTTTATCAGTCAATGCGCTGCCATTAAAGAGCAAAATACAGCGATCAATGTCCACATTCATATCAGTGCGTGTGTGTGTGTGCAATATTACAAACGTGTGAGAGTTAAAAAATAGAGTTATCATCACTGAGATTAATGACACAGCAGAGTTTTGATTGTTCATTTTCACACTGAAATAAAAAATGCTTCTTTGAAAAAAGCAATCACTGAAAGAAAATGTGTAATAATGTGTATTTGCAAAACTGTCCAGATTAATATGAAAACACAGAAATTGCCACCAGTTTTAATCAGTGGCTGAAACAACTATCTATGCATGAACATAACTCACATAGTGGCAAAATGGTACAACCCATCAGAAGTATTCTCAGGTTGGTCTGAAAAACAAGCATGCAAAGCTTATTTTTGGAGAAACGCTTTCAGTTGAGGATCCTTGTCTACTTTATTGTGCAAGTGTATAAATCTTGCAAAAATGAAATCGAACTTCTTCTATTTAATACAACGGCGTATTAGGGCCACATTAAGAAAAAAATTTGAGACTTCTAGATTAAAGTCATAGTAAAATCATTACTTACGAGAATAAAGTCATAATAAAATCATTACTGACGAGAATTAAGTCATGATAAAATCATTACTGATGAGAATTAAGTCGTAAAGTAAATGAAGTCTTAAAGCTGCTTTTGTGAAGGAGGAAATGGCTGGAACTGGTCAACTGCAGAGTTACCAGTGGATGCATCAGTGGGCCAGTCAGAGAGCTTCCATGGTTTCTCAAGAAACAATCCAACTGATGATCAACATTTGCGATTCAGAGAGTCAAGCTCCAATGAGCATCGTGAAACCTAGCTACTGAAGTTCAATTTATCTAAATGCTCCACAGTGCTCATTTAAACAACTAACATCAGATTAGAATTGCTATTAGCTACAACTTTATTCTCATAATGATTTTATTATGACTATTCTCGCAAGTCATTACAAAGTCTTTTTTTTTTTTTCTAAATGTGGCCTTAATACTCCACCATAATTAAATGAATCACACTTTCTTTATTTCTGTCAGGACCACAGAAGTCAAAATTAACTATTTATTGCAAGTGTGTTTTTTTTTCTCGTTTGGCTCTGTTCTTCGAGTTCCCTGCCCTTCTATCCACTTTCATGAAATGCCACAGCTATAAGAGGGGAGAGCCTGCAAACCACCTCCACCCAAGAGTGGTTGCAACAGGCAGAGTAGGCAGGAGAAGTGCAATGTGCTATACATCGCGCAACGGAACCGCAAGGTCTGCATGAAAAACACTGTTAAGGTTTGAGGTCCATAATCAGGAAGGAATAATAAGGATTAAGCAGTTGCAGGTTTAAGGCAAACCAGCATTTAGCTCTACACTACTGCAGTTGTTTGATACATACTGTGTAATACAACTTGACTCTTATGTGACTCAAATTGGCAACCTTTGACTCATTACCCATTTTAATTTACGTTTTGAGAGTGATCTGTGAACACTGCAGGCCTGATGACTGTGTTTGTTCATTCATTTTAAATGGTGTGCAAAAATAGTTCGACTCTGGTGGGACTCGAACCCACAACCTTTGAATAACCTCTTCAGTGGCTATACTAGAAGTCCAATGCGCTATCCATTGCGCCACAGAGCCGCAAAGTTTGCATGAAAAAACACTGTCAAGATTTAAGGTCCATAATCAGAAAGGAATATTGAGGATTTAGCAGTTGCAGGTCTAAGGCAAACTAGCATTTAGATCTACACTATTGCAGTTGTTTGATACATACTGTGTAATACAATTTCACTCTTATTGGACTCAAATTGGCAACCTTTGACTCATAACTCATTTAAATTTATGTCTTGAGAGTGATCTGTGAAGACTGCAGGACTGATGACTGTGTTTGTTCATTCATTTTAAATGGTGTGCAAATATAGTTCGACTCTGGTGGGACTCGAACCCACAACCTTTGAATAACCTCTTCAGTGGCTATACTAGAAGTCCAATGCGCTATCCATTGCGCCACAGAGCCAGAGTTGTACTTTGAAGGGACTCAAACCCACAAGGTTTGAATAACCTCCTCAGTGGCTATACTTGAAGTGCAATGCGCTATACATACAGCTTAAATAGAGGGCTGTATTGACATTTGCCAATTAGATGTGTAGAAGGCAATCAGCTAACTGTAGCCTTTAGCTTGTGCTTATGTCCTGCTTGAACAAATGCTATGCTCAATTTTTGTAAACCTCGAAAACTTTAAGCTCCTGTGAGCGACTTTTAGGATGTATCCATTTAGGAGCCCTCCTGCAAACAAAGCAGAATTTGCATGTTTGGTGCTCTGCATGCTTCAAAAGAGAAAGGTGCAAAAACAGGGGTGTTACTGCAGCTGATTGGCTAATACCTACATCCAGTTTTAAGCTTAAAAATTACAGAATAAAAACTGTTAATCTTGTAGGTGATGGTTTTGCTTGTGATTTGTATATCACAAATAGGCAACAATGTGAGTTGCTCCTAAAGGAAGCTCGAAGTCCAGTCTATGTCCGTGCTATATGTGATAAATATAAGGCGTCATTTAAGAAGAACTACACCTGAACTGTCAATGGGAAAGAAAAGAGTAGGATACCTCAGTTTATATCCGACTGATACAGAAAATAATCCAGTCGGCTACTTGGAGCAGAGCATTTTCATTTGCGACACTATGAAAGCTCCTGTAACTTTTAAGGATCATTGTGCCGCCTTGGTAAATTCAATGCACACCCAATGGTTAGTTTCTCTTGCTGGATCTGAGCCAGTATCATGAGCTGTGGTTGGTATGTGTGGTGTGCTTACTGGGTTCCAGCCCATTTGTGGTCCTTGAACGTCTATCTTTAATTTTGCAAAAAAAAAGTTGCATGCTAAAATACAACATTGCATCTATTTGCAATCTTTTTGTATTTCAAGCACCTATAAGACATCCTCAATAAGTCTTAACTTGTTTTGTGTAACACATGCATGGCCGTAATACTTATTTAAAACTGGATGATCCTTTCAGTATCATTTCAAATCTGACTATTTGGTCATGAGGATGTGTTAGGTTTTGCTCCCTGTATCAAAGATTGTGCTGCACAGTGAATGTAACTCTGCCTCTAATGGTTTCTGCATGTAGAAAATACTTATGCATGTAATTGTGTATGTAGTTGTTGTATTAGAGTGTGCAGACTCAGGCGCACATCTGTCAGTATCAGTCACTGCTCTCACTTGCCTGAGCCCAGCGCCGTGCACACCAGCATGGCCCTGCAGCACTTTCTGGGAGCTCAACCCCAACAGGTTTTTCTTTCTGTCCCTCCTCCTCTCTCCAGAGAAGGGGGAAAGGGGGGCAGAACTGCTGAGGCTTTGGCAAACTTATTAGAGACAGGTCGATGTGTGAGCTCTCAGCACTTGCAGCAGGATACAGGGAGAGAAGGAACAAGAGTGCATGCTTTTTTTCACGTGGACTGGAGGAGAGGGGGAGATGGATGGCGTGATGGAAGCAGGACAAAGTGACAGAGGAGAGGAAGGGGGTTCAGAGAAGCTAAATTATTTTAATTGATCCAGTAAATGTCACGAAACAATAAAGGAATAAAGGAAGCAGACTAAATCAAGTGTCCCAAAGCTCCGGTGTGCATTTTAACGAGTACTTAATCACATTTAACGTGGCCAATGTAGAGTTACACACTCACGAACAATGCTGCTGGTGCACACACAGACACACACACACTCTCAAATACAGCTAATTGCTGCAACATAATGACACAGGCAAACACAAGGGGATTATTGAAAAGCAAATGCACAACAGACTGTAGAGGCTGACAAAAGATCTTTGCACCAAGTCCTCATTAAACACTAAGACACACACAAACAAACACACACATACGTACACACAGACCAGGAGCTTAACGTAAAGATCTGCATTTAGACGGAGCGTGTCTCACCTGCAGAAAACAGAGACAGAAGGAGAGAGCAAGACAAGATGGGATACCTCCTACACTCTTCTATTTGTCCTTCCTCGGAGATGGGGAACTGAACACACACGAACAAACACACACAAACAGACACACACGACACAGGCGATAGGACTGGCTAAGGGAGGATGAGCACAGCCGTAGGTGCCATACACACTTATAAAAAAAACAAACACCCACCTGCAGTAAAAATAAAAATGGAGTGATGTTCCTGCTACAGTTTGAACAGAGAGACAGAGAGAGGGTGGAAGAAGGAGACAAAAGAGTTGGGTGGACATGATGACTCCTCTTCACACTCAGGTTTCAACTAGATACTTATAGGACTGGGTAGTAGAGCTTCTGCTGGTAAAGGGAAAAAAACAGGGTCTCCGAACATAGCACTAAAACTGCTCTGGTCAAGGTCTCTGAAACCTTATTGCTTGCAGATGATTCTAGCTTGTACTCTCCTCAATTCAGCCTCTGATACAGACGACCATGACGTCTTAATCTGATGTCTAAAATACTCTGGTGGAATCAGTGATGTGGTGCTGGACTTGTTCATTTCCGAACTGTCAGACATCTCTTTTTCTGTGCTTGGTTATGCCCCCTCTTCTTGTGCTTGTCTCACACATGGGGTCCCTCAGGGTTCTATCTTGGGTGCCCTATATTTGTTGAGCGTTTGCCTCCCTTGCGTAGGCCAGTGTACATTTCTATGCAGGTGACACGCAGCTCTATGCCCTATTCAAGTCTGGCAGCACCAATGTTTCTTATATTATGCCCCATCTCACCGAAATAAAGCATGGATGTCTGGGGTCCAAGTCCTCTTTGTGACACTCAGGTGATGAGAGGTATGCAGTCCTTTCTTGCACACCTAAGATTTTGCATTTCATCTGGAAATAAAGCTTCTTAGAGAAGAAGAGTGAAATGACAGAAAGTCCAAGGTGTAGTCTTGTGTGAAGTTTCTACAGTCCAAAGTCAACATAGCCATCTACCAAGATAATCTAGAGAACTACACGCATCCATCCACGGACAAACTTCATAGAGACACTGGTTTCCTTTTCCAGCAGGATTTAGCACCTGCCCACAGCACCAAAACTACTACCGAATGGTTTGCTCACCATGATATATCTATGGTTTATTCTTATTTTCATCAGCTTTACTCCAAAATTATCAACCAAAATCTAAACACAAAACAACTTGCAATATATTACATGGAGCTGAGTGACAGAGACGTCAACCAAATTAAAGAAAACATGTACTCTATGTTATTGTGTGTTAAACTACAGTTCCGGTCTCCATACAGCAGTGACAGAAAATCTTTGTTATAGATTTTCTGTCTTCCTTTTACTTCATTTCTAATTTATATGCCCTGGGATTTATGAAGAAAAATAGCCTTAAAATGACTTGAACTATCAGAAACCAGCAGTTTTTTTGGTGTGAAAAAGCCAGAGTTTTTCTAAAAGGAGAGGAAAAGTTGGGGAATGAATGGAAGAACAGTGATTTTAGCTTTCCCTTTCATTCACTAACACAGACCTTCACCCTCCGGTCTCACCTTTTCAATCACCACCTTTTGTTAAACTCCTTCGCTCACTTTTCCTAGGGTGGAATCAGGTGGCACTGTAAATCTGACCAGCACAATACTCCTTATTCTGCCATGATGCACCATGACCCGTGTGAAAGTTAGGAGAGAGGATATCACACCAACGCCACACCACCGCTTCCTGTCAATGTAAACTCTTAGTTTTTACAATGCAGTATCACCTGCACAGACAAATATCTCCAAACAAGTCACACAATTTGATTATATTTCAGCAAAAAGGCCATTTCTGACACAAAAGGCAAAATAAAGAGATTATTTACAAAAGGCTGAGAGGAAGAAGCTCCTGTTATTGTATTTAGAGATGGATTTGTGGATTTTTTTGTCACCGTGGGATCTCTGTTGCCTGAAAGTGATTTCAGGCTGCGGGAGATTAGAGGTTGGAAGGTGTCAGAGGAGAAAAGATGCTGGAGATGCAGAAGCTGATATTCTTGGAGAGGTTTACACACACTCGGTCTGCCAGGCTGTGTTAAACCCTGCCCTTCAGCTGAGATATATAGTCAAGAGACTGAGGCTTTGAGTATTGGAATAATACTTCATCTGATAGTGTTGGTGTGAGACACACAGAGAGGTCTGGGAGTGAACACAAGCCCAGATTTGAATGCTAAAGGCGTTGTCACACTCCTGAACTCTTTGATCCTGATCCTTTAGGCTACCTACGGGAGCCTGACATCACAACATACACACACACACAGACACACATATATTAACACACACACTCACACAGCTTACCCTTAGTGTGCTCGAGCCAGACAGATCAAATGAGAACATGATATCACCCCGTCAAAGAATCAGGTTTACTGTGAGGAGGGTGGTTTGGACTCTGCAGACTCATGCAGTGCTTCTTTGGGCTTCGTACGTAAATCCATCTTTACATTCAGGAATGTGCAGATCTATGTATATGTGTAGCTCTCTTTAAGACCATTTGTCATCATTACCCCTGTGATAGTCAAACACAGCCTATGTGTCGCGCTGATAACTGTGAGATATGGACAGACCACGTATTGATCACGTATTGTCTGAAACTCGGGAATCTATTTATTGAATAAGCACTCAAAAAGGTTCATTTCCTCAATAGTTTACCCATTATTCTTAAAAGCATCATTAAAACCTCTAGATGGAGAGAAGTTTTAAAAAGTTGAACTACAAGACTGGTCCAGTCTGGTACAAACTACCAACAGCAGTTGTTACACTAGTTAATGGCAGAGTCCTCTACTACTTCCTGGATCTATACATACTCAGACGTGTAAGCTAACATTACAAACACCAGGACAAAGTTTGATCAATTCTGGGAGCTAAAAAAAACAAACGCTGCCTTGCTGACCTGCTTTAAGCCAATAAAGCAGCACAATTATTTGCAGCCAGCTTGTGCTTATTACATTACTGCTTCTTTAAACTGAGTATTTAACACAAACTGTGCACTTTGCCCAGGCTTGTTATAACCATTGTTTTTCTACATTTTGATTTTAATGCTTCTCTTTCATCTGCACAGTCACTGAGTGCTTAAACTGTGATGGCAGTGCTGAAATACTGAGCTGTTCTTGCCACTGATGTCAATCTCTGAGGGTTAAATTATGAGAGATGCATCTAAAACCAGATATTTCGGGAACAGTGGCTGATGTGAATAAAAGAAATTTACAGAAATAAAAGTTTGGGAAAAGATAAAAAGGACAAAAAAGGAGAAACAGAGAGAGAAAGAGGGTGAAAGGTGGATCATCTCCAGATTAAACGAGTTAACAATCCAGTCACATACTCGCATTGAAACTGGGACCCAGTGGGCGGACTTTCAAACACATGTGCATCTTTGATGCCGCACGTTGTGCCTCTTCTATTTGTGTGTGTCTGCATGCCTTAGGGTGCATGGAGTGAGTCCATGCCTTCACATGTTGTGCATGTAGGATGGCTGATCGCATGTTGTGGCGAGAGTGCAGACAGGCGTTCAAAGGCATCTATTCTCCCAGGAGGAAGGAATGTCGCGGGATCTGTTTGCAGACACAGAAAACACAAACACACAAACAGCAGCGAGGAAGAAAACGCACAAATGCCATAGTAGTGGAGGGGAAAAAAAGAGGGAAATTACAGTGGGTGCTGAAAAAAGTAGAGAGTAAAGATACTGAGCCTGCAGCCAGAAACAGTGCTAGTTGGTAATCAAGCAAATGAAAACCACAAGAGATACAAGTTTCAGAGCAAAGCAGAGTTACACCCATTATAATGTGATGCTGAATAAGACAGAAGAACCACAGCAGGGGCTCTTCATTCATTATTTGGCAGAAAAATAAAGCAATAAGGTGAAAAGTCTTTTTGCATGTCTATTTCACAAGTTGCATAAGTGTTGATAATTCTAAAAAGTGAGTTAAAAGAATAAGGGATGCACCGAAATGAAAATGAGGAAACCAAGGCAAGCTCTAAGAGGAGAAGTGTGAGCAGTAGAAACCAAGGCTAGAAGAAGTCGCATCACTGTGTTTTCAATCAAGCAGGCGAGAGTGGGAGCTGAGCATGAGTTTGTGTTGCAATGTTGATTCCTGTTAAAGTTATGAAGAAAAGTGAGAAAAATTTAACTTTCTCTAGCGTCCGCTTGTGTATTTGGCTGCTTCATCCACCTCTGATAGAGTGGGCGTGCTAAGAAATATTTTCCTATTCTTCTCATATTCAGAATGGGGATCGGGATGTCTGGATTTCAGGTGATAAATTAAACCCATCGTGAAAAAACTCTTTGAAGATTCACCACCTCTTAAATTTTTAGTGTAACACGCAATGAAAATCCCTATCCATAGTTCTCCGATATATTTAAAGTTTTAGTTTAGTTTAGTTTAGTTTTAGATCTCTTTAAACAGTTATCTGTAATTATCTGTCTTCGCTTAGGTAACTTGTTGTTTGCTAACCCTTCACACTTCTCCAGCTCCATTCTTTCACCCAAACATGGTCACCCTTGTGCTCCAAAGAACCAAACCCCTTGGTAAATCACACACAGATACACGTGCTGGCAGTGGCTGAATCCCTGCACCAGCACCATCTAACAGCATTAATCCAAACAGAAAACACTATCTGTTCCAGCACAAGACGCTGCTTGTTCAGTGGATGAAGAGTGTGTGTGTGTGTGTGTGTGTGTGTTTGTGTGTGTGTGTGTGTGTGTGTGTGTGTGTGCGTGTTTCCTCACTGGTTAATGTGTGTAAGAGGGGTCCTCTAATAGCTGAGCTGTTAAAGGGAGCAGGCCAACTCTTGAACTTAATCTCTTCTTTTCCTCCCTGCTGTCACATCACATTACACCATCAATCCATTCAGCATACACACATACAGTAGAGACTGTCATACACACACACACACACACACACACACACACACACACACACACACACACACACACACACACACACACACACACACACACACACACACACACACACACCAATGCTGATAATACAGCTCGGAGTCAGACCTGCTGTAGTCTCATATGTACCTGTGATGACTTGACGAGTTTACGAGAAATTGAAGAAAACAGGAATGGGATTGCTTAAAGATTGTCATGGCAGACACACACATATCTAAACACACACTTAAACAGGAGAGGACAGGTCTTCATGGATCTCTCAGAGGTTGTGCTGAATTTTGCTGCAACATTAAAGGCAGCAAACCTCCTTCAGTATTTTCTGCCTATTTTAATATCACAGATGTATAATCTTTGCACATTGAGTCTATTCTTTAGGTCAAAAATTGATGCATGTTTTCATAAAGTTACCCATTCTCTTTCAATGCAAATACTATCTGTGCTCCCCAGTGTGTGGTTTCTAAATGACCAGCTATGATCTTGTGAATTCGGGAGTCTATGCACACTTTTACTATAGCAGACTTTGGTTTAAAAGTGGATCAGTTGCTTACAGAAACTGGTGGTTTTCTTGTTAACACATGGTTTCAAGCATCTCAAAGCATATCAAACTAGACCACTAATGCCCCAAAATCCACCTGGATGTGATTGGGTCAAACTCCCCTCTGCTACTACTTTGTGTTTATGAGCACATGATTCCAATGTTTTCTTTTTCCTTTTTTGATGAGTGAGAGAAATACAACAAAAAAACAAGAAACACAGTATACTCAGTGTGCAAAGTTGTAATAATCCTGCAAGCTCTGGCTCCAGGTTCAGTTTTCTCGTCCTGGCATGACTTTGTGCACATCTCCCCTATTCAACTGTTTGCAGAATGGACAACATCACTTTATTTTTGCCTGTTGTGGGATATGAAGCTGAAAAACATTTTAAAAAAAAACACTCCTTGAAAGACCGGAAACATTTGATTCATAAAACCTCAGAATGGGACACCTGAACCAAAAACTGAAACTCCACTTGAGCAGGTGAGAATTGAGCCTTTACTTCAGCCAATGACCTAATTTTCCTTCATTAAATCAACTTAGCTTAGGACACAGATCCCCAAGATCACATGAGTGGTTGTTACAGGTGCCACCTTTACCTGTATTAGCACTGCAACAGTACGATAACTCATAATTGTAGGATAATAACATATAAAACACGATTCTTAAAAGACACCACAGATCTAAATCAGTGAAGTGGTTCCAAAGTATTACGAACAGATCTCCTCTCTTCTAAGATTCCATCCTGCTAGTCTTCGATGCTCTTGGACTAAGTTGAAGGATTAGTTGCACTGACGCTACTTAATATGCAGGCCTGGCAGGACTTAAATGCTTTTCTTTAACAGCGTTGATCGAGCGTGTGAACAACAATCAGCGGATGTCCTGTTCCAAAAGGTTTGACAAAAGCACTGCTAATGAAACTCCAGCATGTATATGTCCCCCCTCATCCTCAACTATTTAATTAATTCATTAATTTGGCAAACATGGAATTTAAAATAATCTAAAAAGTAAAAAACTTAAACTAGAAATTTAAATGAAGTTCAGATTTTTATGAAAAAGATTTTCATCATTCAGATAAGAAACCTTTTTGTCTGCAGTCAGGTTTTCATGCACATGTAAAAGACATGTTTGTATGTAAAAAACAGAGTGCATGCAGATATTATGCATGCATTATGTTGTAATGATGCAGTTATGATGCATGCTGCAGGTTTGAGTTGCTGTTGTATTCTGAGATCATCCCAGAGTGTAACACATATTAAGATTTTAAAAAATGATGTTCATGTTCATCTTTTTTTAAGCTGCAATATTTTAAGTTACCTACAGATCATAAACTATGTAAAATAAAGGTGAAAAGGAGAAAAAGCCAAGACCCTTTCAGTGTGTGTCATTTAGTCCACCCTCTCCATGTTCACAGATGGCTCACGGGTCACACAGTTAGGTCTTCACATCCCATGTCCGTTTTTAGAGGAAGTTCAGCTTTTTAACAGTTATTCAGTTGTGAACAGAAGGGATATGGCAATTGTGATTGACAGTTCTGTTGACCAATAAGGCTCCAGCTGATATCAGTGGAGAAAATATGGGATGGAAAACATCACAAAAGTTGGTCAAATGTCCTCAGGTACAGAAGCCCTGAAGGTCAACATTTTTGCATTTTTGACTTCTTTGAATGAAACATTCCTGAAGTTGCAAAATAGTTTTTTGCATTTCTTAAAATATACATTCAAAGTGTGAAATGTTTTGGTTTCAAAGATAGTAAGATTAGAATCCTGGCGAATCACAGGCAGAGCTGACGTGACTGACAGATGGGGAGAAGCTATTTGGGAGGAGACCTGCCTCTGGTTGGATGACCAAAATATTGGTTGAGTAAGCTTTACCAAAAAAGTGACTACAAAAGGTGTCCATGTGACCGACTATAACAAAAAGCATGAAAATGTTTTATAAATCACAGGAAATATCATCTCATTTCATGCAGATCAAGAACATTTGTATTTAGATTATGTTCATCAACACAGTGATGTGGATCTCCTTTTTTCGCAGGAATATCAGAATGCAGAGTATCCACTTTCCATACTATGAACAAGGTATGAAAAGAAGCACACAGTGATCTTTAAAAGAACTCCAGCATCAGCAGTATCTTATCAGCAGCTACAGCAAAGTCACACAAAGTCCCAAATAGCCCAGGAGCAGAGAGTGAGAGTGAGCTATTCTGGACCCTTCTGGGAATAAAAAGGCAGTAATGCACTGCCTGGTAACAGGTCAGCAGAGACACTGCAGACACAGTTTAAGCAAAAACACAATATATCCAAAGACATAAGTATGGAAATCAAAGAATCAGGATGCTTTCAGGTCTGTAAGCTTCAGTAGCAGCAGTTTAGCTCTCTTCATCATAGATAGGAGCTCAATGAGCGCAGAGAGAGAACAGGTGTGCTCTGCCCTCTGCGTGAGGATCGATCCCTTAAATGAGTCAGGAGAGTCTCCCACACCTGCATGCCTGCGTGCTCTCGCTCTGCAGCTGCATTCGAGAAAAAGGTCAAGTGCCTTTTAGTGAAAAATGTGTGAGCAATGATCAGTAACGTGTTGGTGTGGTAGTTTATATGGTGGCAGAGCGCTCTAACACAGGTGGGGCTGATGAGCGGTGTTTGGTGCATCAGAACATCTTCCATCTTGTCCTCCTATCTGACAGCGAGTTGGAGGTTGTGTCTCAGCTGCTAAAGACAGTACTGATCACATCTATCAACGACTAAAAGCTGCCGAGCGTGTGTTTAATTACCCTCCATCAACGGTAAACCAACAGTGATTAAAAAGAAGGCAGGGCAGGAGGAGGAGGAGGAGGAGGAGGAGAGCTGCCGTATGTTTGGCTGAATAGCAGAGGACAAAGATGTAAAAGTGTACATCATGTACTGAAACTCGTTTTTAAAATCAATAATGAAAGTGAAGAAACATTAAAGGCAAATTAAATCCTCAAACTCAGTGACACTTCTTTTTCAAGTTCAGGCCCTCTGTGATGTTGGACCATTAGAAGCACATTAAAGGCTCATTAGAAAAATACCAGGGCTACATCTGTCTTACTAAAGACCAGAATGAAACAATGATCACTGTTAACCCCCAATAAGGTAGCTGCATCCTAATCGTGGTTTTCTCTTACGCTTTTCTATCATTTGTCAGTATGCTTCTGCTGGTTAATTTCACCTGGTAAGAAATAGTGAATGCATCATTTAAATGTGTTCCAGAGAATGGCTAATGATGACACCTGTTGATAATGCATGAACACCGAGGCAGGGTCAGAGGTGGCATCAGATAAGAAGTAACAACAAGGATCATCCAGTCTGACCCCAACATGGAGACGACACAGACGGCTGTACTGATAACTGAACAATGAATCAACCAAAGAGGAAAAGGTCATCATCACACCATTTCCTCTTTAATGTGACAAACATCAGCATGAGAACTACTCACACACTACAGCTGCCCACAGCATACTCCAAATAAGGAACCTCAAACAGGACGAAAAAAGGACTGTGGGTAAGGTTTACTGACGTTTACAGTCAGTAAATAAATTCTGATGTCTGGTGATGGATATATTTCGATTTCTTGTTTAAATTATTATTCTGTTGATGATGCAAAATTGAAGTCTAAAAATTTCTTATAAGTGCCTCAAAAGAAAATATACTGAAACCATTTCATACAAGTTTTGGGCACAACATATGATCTGCATCATGGGCTCAATTAAAACTTATCTAAACATTTGAGAACTTGTTCAAACTTGGGGGGGAAAGTTTGTACTTAATCTGTAACAAGTTGTGTATTCAAATTCAAATTATGCAGGCTTTCTGTGAAACAAGCCATCAGAAGTTTGATCCAGCAGAGGGCACTCTCATCGTTACCTGACCGCTGAATGATACTCTTGACATCAGTAAACTAATACAGTGATGATTTTTTATAATAATGTAGAACGTGTGCTGCAATTAAAGCCATCCTGAGACAAAGACAAAATAGGAAGTCTGTCAGTTTTTCTGTCTGGTAATAATTAAAATTAGTCACCAGAACATTCGGACCATCAACAGACTGTTAGTTTAATGCAAATATTGTTACTGTTTAAGTTAGAGCTCTTCAAATTTGCCACTGTTGTCTAATTTGACACTTTTTTAAAAGAAAGGAGCTTTTATTGGCATGATTTTAAGATTATAATGCACAACTGTTAATAAAAACATCTTAAAATAAAGTAAAAAGTGACAGCTGTGACCAAAAGTAACAAATATATTAGTCATTCAATAATAAACTGACGCAAAGTGTTGTTGCCAGGATGATGATATTTGATCATTAAGTTGACTGGACATGAACATCGCTGGTTTTAACCTGCAACTATGGCAGCAGTCACAAACTGAGCAAACAGTCCATGAGTTTTCATGGGATTTTGACTTCCACTACAGAGCCATGCCTGTTCGTAATGCAGACTAACTGCCTGAAAGCCCAAAGCAGTAATGTAGAACTGTCTCCTCAGATACTCTCAATCTTCTTTACTGTGCCGACAATGGCTCTTGCTCCTGGGTTCATCCTTACAGCACACATATTAATATCTCTGTCTATTATGCACACGTATGCACACACTACTCTGCAAAAAATAAGGTGTAGGCAGTGGGGCAGCTGGTTGAGCCTCAGCAGCACGACGCAGACCCATCATTCAGACAAGGTGAAGGGTGTCTGAGGAGGAGAAGACGGCTGCACAGAAGAACCTTTTTAATAGCTAAAGTTATTATGGCTATTTGTCTGAGTATTAATTTTTTCAAGACTCAGTAGGAACATCGACAAGATTAAAAAGGTGTTTGGAGTAAAAGCAGCTCTGAGCAACAGCTGATAAAGAACTGGATATCTGCTGATGTGTCAACGCGGACTTTGCAGATTTATCGCAGGCATCAAGGTGACCTGGCTGTGTCCTGTCCTGTCCCGTCTGTCCACTGGTTTGTACCCACTGAGCTCATACAGCGAGAGAAACGGTGAGCTCATGAGGGTGATGACCAGACTTCCTGTCATTCTTTTCAAAATTATTTATGAAACCAAGAAGGGACAAAGGCAGAGGGGCATCTAAGGCAAGGATTTAGGTATACCTTTGTCAAGATTAGAGAAGCAGGTCTGATGTCAATATTCAATCCAAATGATAGAAACAGCAAACGCCTTGTGTCAGCAACCTTTCTTCCATTGCTTGATTACAGTGATGTACTGTATATGCATGCAGCAGTCACGTGTCTACGTTCCTTGGATACTGTCTATCACTGTGCTTTAAGGTCTGTCACTGGATGCAACAATCTGACCCATCATTGCACTCTGTACAAAAAAGCGGAATGGCCCTCCCTGTCTGTCAGATGATTCACTCACTGGTTGACTTTTATATACAAAGCTTTACTTGGGATGGTGCCATCCTATCTTGGATCTTACCTTGCGAGAAATAATGGACATTTTTTGTTGATGTTAAATACTCCTTGTGTCCTCTCTGAGTTAGGAAAAAGGGCCCTCTGCTTTGCTGCTCCCACTGCATGGAATTCGCTACAGAAGGAACTAAAATTATCAGATCTAATCCCCTTTGAGGACTTTGTGAGAATTCTTAAAATGAGGGAACTGGAAAGCATTGGCCGTTGTGTCTGTTTTTCACAAGATGTTACACTGCTTCTATTCTATCACTGACAATTTTATTTATTTTATTTCATTGTATTTCTTATTGAGTTATTGTTTTTTATTTTAAATGATTCGACTGTAACTCTGTAACTTTGCTGCCTCTGGGCCAGGACGCTTTTGTAAAAGAGATTTTATATCTCAATAAGCCTCACCTGGTTAAATAAAGGTTAAATAAAATAAAATAAATAAACAAAAAGCAGATGCACACCACTGTTAGGACATCTTGGCTTCCATCTGATAAGGTTTTATGATTCAGCACTTATGAACAGACATCATCATTCAAGTACAGCAATCAACCTGTTTCAGATCAAAGATTTTCACCCCAGCAACAAACCTGCTCGATGCTGAGAGCCAACCAGCCATTTTTTCCTGCACCAGTCCAGATTTCTGGACCTCCAGCCTTGAGAATCACAATCAACATCAAACCCTTTATCAAATCCTGACATTCATGCCCCTAAATTTCCCATCTGAACCTGAAAGAAACCAGGTGTTTTAATCCATCTTGAAAAAATGTTAAAAGAGCACATTGTAAGTTTTACGTTGCCTTGACAGCCAAACTGAGTAAATAATCACCATTTCTCTGTCTTAATTTGATACATTTCTGCTGATACTCATCTCAAGAAGAACCGTTGAGGCTCACTGTGCAGAAGCAGTTGCTTGCTTGTGAGTTTGAAACATGTGATGGTGTAAAATAACAACAGAGAAGACACCAGAGTCGCTCATATAAATGGATACACTGCATCTCAGAGCTCCAAAGGAGAAAGCAGAGAGTCAAAAGTGAGACGCTGATGTGGGAGGAAACAGTGAACACTTGTTGCCTGGTCAAGACACGGGTTTTAAAAATACGTTTGATCTGTAACAGTTTTATTTTCATGCATCTTTGCTTATGGCTGGTAGGATTTACAGATGTGAAACTCATTTTTCTGTTGATGTAGTATTGCGTCACTTTTATAAAAGGCTTTCCACACCAGTATATAGACAGAGCCCTGCTAATAACTCGGGTAATGTTGCGGGTAAATATCTTGTTGAGCTTTCGTTGAATGAGAATCAAAAAGAATCTATGTGGCAGTAAGAAAACTCCTCTGATGTGGAAACTGAATTCTTACAAAATACCAATTCCAGTAAGTCTGGCACTGATACTGAGGTGGTATCATCTACACTGCATGAAAAACTGACCTTTAATCCCTGTATCTATGCCTGTTAATATCAGTCCTATCTTCATCAGTGTGGTCAGCACTTGTTTTTGGAGTTCATTCAGTCTAGAAACAATATCTAAGCTGATCCATGTCTGTGATCAGGTGAATCAGACTCTTCAGTAACAGCTTAAGAACCTCTTCACCCTCATGTTTAAAACACTTAAAGCACTTGCACTTCTCAGTCTGCTCATCTGCACCTTAACTCAACCAACATCATCCTCTTAACTATCTTATCACTGATCCATATCTGTTCGGAGCAGAAAGGGAAATAATTGTACTGTAATGATCAAGAGACACACCTCATCTGTTAAATTATTGACCTGCGCCGCTCTCCTTTTTACATCTCTGACTGGTCAATCATCAACGCCATACAAGCCTGAGGGATCAATGTGTCTTACAACAAACACATTCCTCCTTTTACCTTCAGACAGAGTCCACATTTCTCCGGTCTTGTGGAGTGTTTGTCAAATTCACAGCCATTACTTGAAAAAAAGGTTCGTGTTTAGAGGCTTCATCCTTCAGCTTTTGTGCGAATGTTTGTGTTTAGACCTCGAGGTTCTTTCACGTAACAAGAAATCCATCATGGCTGTTTGACCAGAAGGTAAACAAAGGCGATTGGGTCATTTTGAAGAAACACAAAAAGAAAAAAAAAAAAAGCAAGGGTTGATCTTTTGTAACAGGGTGAAGAAAACCATTAGAGGCTTTTGATGCTTATCTACCGCAAAGGAGTCTATTCACAAGTGAGCAAATGTTGTGCAAGAGCCCCTTTCTCCTTAAAATAAAGGCAGGAGTCAAGGAGCTGTTGACCTGTCTTGCAAAAGTGAAAAAAATAAGATCAAGTCACAAAGGGTGATGGAGTCATAGAGGAATAAAGAGGAGGAGAGTGTGCAAGTGAAGGGAAATTTCCACTATGGCTCTGGGCATCAGGCATCAAACAGACACAGCTACATAACACCTAATTACTGCAGCGAGAGAACAACACAAGGTTACAAATTAGCCTGTGTCACAGCAAGACAGATGGTCACTACACATATAAACACAGCACCAGCAAATGATGTATCCCTACTTCTGCATGCACTAGCACTTTCACTTCCCTGTTTTTTACCAAAACAACATTAAACCCATATCTGTTCACAAAATGCAGGTCATACACTCAGAGAAACATGCCCTGCTCTTTACTCCTGAGGAAATAGCCGACATTCAAAGCGACGAATCACAGCCAACAATTTTGTCGTGCAAGTGTCCTCTTAATCCATAATATGAATTTGAAATCATCATCATCTGACAAATCACTGTGCGTCTTTCAATAATTTAGCCCTTGAAAAAACGGTAAAAAGCTGTAAACTTTACATACATCATCAATGTTCAGCTTCATCAATGTTTTTACCGAATGTTGCATTATCGTCCTCTCCTTTCTCTTTCCAGTAGCTCATACACGTGAAAACGCCGGAGAAATAACTTTGGTGTGATCGTCAGCGTTTTCGCGATACTCTCCGATGGACAGGAGGAGCTTCCAGCCTTTTGGAACACTCTAAGTTTTTAGGTTAAATTTAACTTAAATATACATAAGTGTTCATTGTTCACTATTTAATTTTGTTTTTTAAATGCTGGGTTACACACAAAGATCCATTCTTCTACAAAACAAGGATGTAGTGATTAGAAATCGGCATATCAAGCAGAAACGCGACGCGATAGTTCATATGAAAAAAGTCCTAAACTTCTCCCTCAGTGCACAGTTGTCGCAGCTCATGGCAAAGTTTGCACGTCACCTCGATTTTATGTTCTTGAAGGAACTCTTGGCGGCTGGAGAAGACCACCACGCCTGGGTCTGATGTTTTTTTTGCCTTGCGCTTGTTACAGGGGTTTTCTTAGGCCGCTATCATCTGGCCCTCATGCATTACAACCAAGCCTCGGTCGGTATGATTCGGCCCTGCACTGCAGTATAATGTAGTGCAGCTACGTTTCCTTGTACAGATGCATTTAAACATAACAGTACAGGACAGATGTAAACCAGTCGCTCGGCATCTTGGCTCATGAACAACACATACGAACGACAAAACAACATTTATCATCAGCAAGTTGTAATGAAGTCAGGGTTTGAAAAAAACTTTTCTTTGTCCTTTCAAACAAATACGTACAAATCAGTTTTTTTTAAACCTCTATTGAATTTGAATAAACTTCTGTTAATGTGTGAACAAAAGGCCCATAGTCTCCTTCTTCTGCTGCTGCTTCTTCTCTTCTTTGCAAAGGCGTGCCCTCAAATATAAACCAATTAATGCACAGTATTTAATTGTGGCCCTTATTTTTAATGGTTATGATCCATACCGGTTGGAGTATGTAGTTTTGTATGAAAAACTGTGGGTCTTGCAGTGGACACAACCTAATAACTGAGAAGTAAAGCTGTAAAAGATTCATATGGAGCAGCCAAATCCAATTCAACAAAGTAGAGCGAGGCCCAGGTAGTAACTGACACAGCAAAACATGGACTAAGGTGTTTTTACAGCCTCCAGGTGTCAGACTGGGATACACCTTTAAAGACACTACAATAAACCAGTAGTTATCCTTTGACTGCATATTTGCTGCTCACTTTATCTTTCACCTTATCCACTTATCTCATCTTATGTGACTAGCTCCACATCCTCAGCTCGACACATTAAACACACAGTGTTGACAAACCACCACGAGTGCTGGGACAGCTGCACAAGCCTCAAGACGGAAAGAGTCCTCTTATTCACACACCATTACCCGGCACACTCGTGTGACCTGGTTATAGCAATAACAAGCCATCAAAGCGGACGAATGAGACAAAAAGAGAGGGTGAAACAAGAGGATGCACATAGATCATAGACAAGATGAAGATGGTGAACATAACCAAACCATTCTGAGGAATGAGGCAGTTATCAGCGGCGTAATGATATGAGCAGAACAATGTCTTACAAGTGATGGAAAAACACTCCAGGCCTCTCAAACACTTTGCAAAATGTGCAATAACATTTACAAAAGAACAACAATCGAACAGATGAGAAACTCAATCTGATGTTCAAGCCCAATATCCTGCGTGCCAGGATCACCTCAGGGTTAGGAAGCACTGTAAGGACTGCTTTCCATGTTAACGTGGTAACCCATATGATTCACAGGTGTGTTGATGTTAGGACTGGGCGATTATATGATCATGATTGATGATCGCGATAAATTTCAGTTCGCTCACGGTGATCAGCTGTGAGCATATTTACTCGATCAAACATGGCGGAAACGTGCATGATAATAATCGAGATCAGACAATATGACAAAATAAATCCTGATCATTTTTTTTGCCAAATCGCCCAGGCCTAGTTGATGTAATATAATCCTCTCAATTTTTTGGCAAAAAATATTCTGTCCCCATGCAACTTATTGATTTGGTTTTTCTAATCCTCCCCTAATAGGGCCTGATTACTGCCCATATTTGGTGTACACACGCAACTTTTTAAAGTGTGTGTTAAACCTAAAGAGCTTACTGATTGAGTCACAACTGTAACAAATCGGGCTTGCTTAGTAAGCACTGGGCAGAATAGAAAATGACTGTAAAGTGTAATGACATCACCATGGGGATTTTTCTGTTTCAATCTGTCTTTTAAAATAACTTTATTTAAAAATAAACATTTTTTGAAAAGGCATTTTTTTGGTGAATTTATCCTTTTCATAAATTAACAAGTTAGTCTGTAAACTGTCTGTTCTATGCAAGAGACAATGAAAAATGTCATTGCTGTGATTTTTTTTTTTAGATTCAATCATGACAGAATTCCTTGTTAATGTTCATGAAAATGAAGAATCCCCCATTAGGGCCCATGTTAAAATGTTTTTGTAGCAAAATTTACTAGATAGGAACATTTACTTGAGCGGATGATGAGTATTTCTGTTTTTCTGTTTAACTTGCCATTTATTAGGTGAGTTTGTTTTTTGGGAAGTATCACAAACTGTTTCAAAAAGCAAAATATTAAGCTTATGTACCAGATTTATTTGTGATGCTTGATGTAGTTACAAACCCAACTTGATTTTGAATTACATCTGATTTGTTTAACTTTTAAAAATATTCATAGACCTGTTTGCAGTATTGGCGGACATGGTGGAGCAAATTTGCACCAATTCCTACGCACCAAGTGAGTGTTGGCCAAGAATGGCAGAACACAAGGTTTCAACCATTGACTGTATATACTATGGACAACTTGGTTCCACCTTCCGCCAGCATATGGATTTGAAGCCGAAAAGCTCTTGGTAATTCCACATTTTTTCTCCACTTTCTGAAACCAACATTGTGCAGTAGCGTTGGATGCAATTCACCACTTTACACATTTGGCAGGACAGTCGCTGTGATGACACTCGGCTCAACCAGCGTATCCCCTGGGTGAGCTACGCAATCTGGACTTCGCTGGGACAACGTCCATTCTACATACAGTCTATGGTTTCAACACATAGTCACATCAATTTGACCACAGAAACTGCCGTGCAGTTAAAGGGCAATGCACAACAGTGCATAGGGTTTTTTTTTTCTATTTAATTATTTGACCTATTAGATCGATAGATAAATAAATAGTTTTGGAAGAAACCGGAGCAACCTGGAGAAAACCTAACGGGAGAAAGAGAGGACAGATGTTGGAGGAAATGCTGGGTCTGTTTGAGAGATGAGTTTAAGATCTGCTATCTCCACCATCAAAACCCTGAAGCTCTTTGTTGAGCTCCTGAATTTTGAACTGGAGGACAGATATCTGTCGCTCCGTTGTCTGTTTCACAGACATCGTCTCTTCAAACGCTTGACCTATGTCCCTATGTCTCTTAAGCTTGTTCAGGAGATCCTGGAACTGCTTCTTCAGGTCCTCTCTCTCTGCCTGGAGACCGTTTGTGAAGGTCTTCAGCTTGTAGTATTTTTCAAGCCATGGACTCACAAGGTCATACTGCTCTTGCAGATCCATGACTCTGCAGTGAAGATTATAATTCAGATTGACCTTTCCCTTTTTCTCATCCTTGAGCACTGAGTATTCATGCCTCATCTGTGCTTCATCTTTAAGTTTGGCAGTCAACTCCTCTACCTGCTGTCTCTTCTCAAAGATGCATTGGTCAAGGCCTCTGTTCAAACCCTGGATTGATTTGTTTTTCTCTTCCAGCTGCTCTTGATTGGAGATTTTCAGCTGGAGAGCATTTATGTTCTTCTCCAGAGCCACATTTTGCTGATTCAAGGTCTTATTCTTCTTGTTTAACAGCTTGTACTCATCCTCCAACACCTTGCTGTTCTTGAGCTTCTTCTGAAGCTCCTCAACTTCTTGCTTCAGGCTAGTATTTCTCTGCTCAAGTCTTTTATTTTCCTCCTCAGCAGCCTTACGTTTCTCCTCTAGAGCAATTTGCACCTGCAGTTGAGAGCGCAGTCTCTCTGCCTGGCTTTCCAGGAGCTTGTTTTAATCAAGGGATGCTTTTCTGTAAGCTTTGAGGAGTTTGTACTCCTCATCTATGTCTTGGAATCTCGTGAGAGGAAACCAGGTGCATTTCATCCTCAGTGTTTTTACAATCACCAAATCGCCTTGAAAACTCACCATGCAAATCTCCTGACATGGATGAGTACCTGCAGAGATGATTAGCTGAGGGTTTGACTTCTTTAAGGGTTTGCATGTGAGTGAGAGTGTTGTTCTGTAGTTGACTTGAAAGAAACTGCAACTTTCTCATAAAAGCCTTCACCAGGTTATGCATTTCATGAACAAAAAGGCCATTACCTTGCAGTTTAGTGTTCAGTTCATTCATCAGTGCCATCACATCAACAGCAAATGCAAAATCTGCCATCCAGTCCATATCTGAGAGCTCAGGGATGTTTTTGCCTTTTATTTCACAAAACTCTTGAATCTCTGTTTTCAGGTCCCAAATTCTTTCTAGCACTTTGCACAGACTGAGTCATCTGACAGCTGTGTGGTACCTGATGTCACCATGTTCATTCTCATGCTCCTCTAAAAGTGCAACAAACTGTCTGTGATTGAATGCTCGTGCCCTGGTAAAGTTAACCATTTTAGTTACAACATCAACAACATGGTTAAGTTTTAGCACAGACCTGCACAACGCATGCTGATGTATAATACAATGTATTAACACCAACTTATGCTCTGAGCCGAGTTCAGTCACTTTATCTTGGATCTGTTTCAAAAGTCCGACATTTTCCCTGTCAGATTCAGACAACCATCAGTAGTGACACCTATCAGTTTGTCCCATTTTAGTCCAAGCTTGACCATGCATGCATCTACCTCCTTGAACAGATCGCTCCCTGTTGTTGTTCCTTTTATTGACCTCAATGCTGCCAGCTCCTCCATAATCTTGAAGTCCTGCCTTATTCCCCGTAGAAATACCAGTAACTGGGCAGTGTCACAGACATCACAGCTCTCATCCAAAGCCAAAGAGAAAAAGTCAAAGCTTTCAACTCCACTTTTTAGCTGAAGTTCGAGATCCTCCGCGATGCCATCTACCCTTCTGGTGACAGTTCGCCTGGGCAGCAGGACTTTTTCAAATGCTTCTTTATTCTCAGGGCATATTAGCGTGGCAGAGTCCACCAAGCACTCTTTCACAAACTCACCATCCTAGAATGGCTTACAGTTTTTAGCGATTTACTGCCGGGTTTACTGCCAACTTCAGTAAACAAATATTTAGTGCTCCAAATATTGAAATTTCGGCCTTCAGCGTCCACCTTTCTTTTTTTGACTTGACCCGTACATCGTACATGATGTACGATGTACGGGTCAAGTCAATCATGTGCACTGATTGACTTGTTTTACGGATTACGTATACGACGTCGTAGGATACGTTCACTGTACATAAAAAACAGGCTTCAAAGTAAAAGCATTTCCGTTGTAGTTTTTACATCCTATTGTTTTAGTCCATGCATTAAAATTCAAAAGTAGGTTTTATTTTCTCAATTCCAAGCAACCCTTTGCGGGCCGGTTAGAGTCGGCTTGCAGGCTGTATTTGGCCCGCGGGCCGTAAAATGCCCAGGTCTGCTGTAAACTGTCTGTCTTATGTGAGAGACAATAAAAACGTTGTTGCTGTGATTTTTTCGTTGAATTCAATGACAGAATTCCTTGTTAATGTTCATGAAAATGGTACAGTATTTCATACGAACGTAGACAAGTCTGTCTCCTTTCAAACTGCAAAAGAAATACTTTTTTTTTTTTTTTTTCCAAAAAGGTATCAAAAAAATAAGTATTTCTTAATAACTAGCTCCAGCCATAACAAATTTATGTTATAAGGGTTGTATTTGCAGCTGCTATAGAGGACATCATACATACAGCGGATCTGTACGGGTGTTCACTTTAAGCTCAACACATCATCTTCATAAACAGTTACCATGGATTATTACAACAGTCCAGTCAATCAACACAGAAGTGTTGCACTAACTGTGAGTTTAAGCCTATACCTGTTAAACACTGCTGTACAGAAAACTGCATCAAACCTGCCACTCATTTTAAATGCAGACTCAGACTGTGACTGTGTCTGACTGACTGATCTCTGAGTGCTTCAGCGACCCCTTTCTGCAGATTTAAAGTGCAACAAAGCAAACAATATGAGACAGTTTATACCTGCAGGTAACACACAGCTCATGCATGTGCTGGAATGGTGTCTTTATTGACATGCCCTGTTGTTTCTTTGAATAACTGTCACCTTTTATTGTATCATAAATATTTGCCTCTCTTTGACAATGTTATTATACAACAGCTAATAAAACTTTATCTTTGATAACAAGATGTTCTATTCATTAATTTATGACCTAAGGACACTTGAAGACATGCACACACCTTTATTTACTCACTTAGAGAACTTAAAACCCTTAACCTGTCCTGATAACACTTTCCATATTTCTTATAATAAGGGTTTAAAAAGCTATGAATCACAATGATTTTTTAATCTGTGTAAATACAGTTTGAATGTAACTTACATTTTTTTTTCCAAAAATTAATCAAAGAGTCTGTTCATATCAGTAAAAGGTGTGGCATGAGTTCAAATCAAACCCTAAGTGACTTTTCCTCTTCAAAGTTAAACTCAAGTATTAGTCCAGTGCAGGAAGTTGATTTATATGTTCATATCAAAGCTGCACTTTTCTCATGGAAACAGCTCCTTAAGTTATCTAATCTGACTGATTTAAATGATGCAGCGGGTGATAACAGAGCACTTTAAAGCTAGACAGCACAGCACCAGAGTCCAGTACTGGTTTTCCTAATGGGACTATAAAGTATTTAAACTCATATTGCATCAGATCGTTTCAATTCAAATGACAAAAAAAACAAAGAACAAATAAATTCTCAAATTCAAAATAATTGTATGTCATTGTTAGTTCCTATTGGCTATAGGGTGCGTTTTCTCTTGTGCGTCTTGTCTATAGGATCCATACCACCAACTGTTGAGTCCTTTTTGCACTGGGACCTTATGTTGTAGTTCCAGTTTGTCAAACTTTCAGACTTTGACAGGACAACAACTTGTAAATTTGTAAGTTTTAATTGAATAAAAACACAAAAACAAACATAGCCTTAGTTTCCTTTGTCTCAGTATAATGGGCTAATGCACCCAGGGGGTATAATATACTAATTGTTACTTTAGTATGTGGTGCAGGACTAGCAATGTGCAGCTAACACCTTTGCATTAAAATCTCTCATAGGTTGTCAATTAATTCAAGCGCATACCACCATCCACTTTGCTATCAGGTGCTACAATACGAGCTGCAAACAGGGCTGAGATTATTGTTACCTTTGGAGTGAATGTTTAAAACCATTTCTAAATCACCATGAACATTGTTTAATGAATCACACACTTAGTAAAAGCAGGTTTCCATTGACACTGACACGGAAAATGAGCCAGCAGGGAAATATGAGGCCCATATCAGCCTGATAACTCTGGATATGAAAACCTGGTGAATTACTTGTGTAGCAAAGGCAATGTGTGCACATTGTGTAATTTTGCAGACACTCTTGCAGAGCCTCAGACAGCCTTGTGGCCATCATATCCAGCACACAAATCTATCTACAGGCTGTCAAAGCTTATTAAAATAGAAACTAATGCATCAGCCTGTTGGTATCTGACAATATGTTGAGGCTGGTTTTATTCTGCAAGTGCACCCAATTGTTGGAACTGCTAACATCTCTGTAGCCAGCCTTTCAGCCTCACTCACAGCCAAACTACAGTGGCCTCTTTGAGCACCCACTGCCCACAACAAACCCACACAACCATCATGACTGCCAATATCACACAAAGACACCATGTTACTACAACCCACAGCAAGGAGATGGGGGGCACAGAGAGCTCATTTATGTTAAAAGAGGTTATTCCAACACTGGAGCTATTTTTATTTGATTCTATTTGGATGCTTTTTCACAACTTTGTTCATGTAACAGTCACACAAACTCAGCGCAGCGAGCTGCCATTAACAGGAAAGGTGGGTTCTTTTGCAGAGAGAGCTGCTTGCACGTTCCTTTCAGTGAGCTGGAGGGCTGAGCACGAGACCCCGCCAGGGTGACAGAGCGTCCAGCGCTGAATCAGCGGGTCGCACGTTGTGTAATCTCTCACAAAAACACACACAGGCACACACATAGATTAACAGCACACAGAGAGGCAGGATAAAGAAGGGGGGCTCTTCACAAAGACACTTTTTTCAAGAAAAGGAAACAGAGGGCCAAAGAAGTGTAACAGTTGTGGCTCTTCTTAATTTAAAGCCTCGCTGCCGCTGAATGGGTCCACTTAGCCTATAAAACTTGTCTCTTCAAACAGCAGATTCTTTAGGCCTGACAGAAGTTTGTCAGGAAAAGTTCAACCAAAGACTTACTCTAAAACACACATTAGCAAATGCTTAATCATCCTGAAGGGCATGCTGTGAATCAGTGCACCTCACAATGGGATTCAAAGACCTTAAGGGGTGCATTAGTGAAAGAAAGGAGATAAAAAGTGCGGTTTCTCCTTTATATTATTCACTGGGCCTGTTACAAATAAGAGGGGATAATTTTAGCACACTCACCAGAATTATCTCCCAAGTCATATTCATTTATTCTAATCATATACAGCACTGTATAAATTTAACACCAGCTTTTACGGCGATCCAGGAGAAGGACAAATGATGATGCATAAGCTCTGATGTGTTTCTGTTTGAGGGTCTGTGACATGCAAATGCTTGAGAGCCCCCTGCTGTATAAATCAGGTCTGATATCAAACGGTTCAACCAAATGATTAATCTCCTAAAAGCCATGAACAGCCCACCAATGAAGCCAAACAACTAACTGCCTGTTATGTAAGCTCAAAAAGGAAATAACATTGTGCAATAGCCATGAGGAACAGTAACTTATAAAGCTGAGGCTCTGATCAGTGCTCATGCCCAAGCCCTGCCTGCATAAAGATTAACATGCACAGAGCTGAACACCTGCTTGACTGTGGGTTGGAGCCCCACTGTGGCAAAAATCACAATTATTACACAATAACTCAACCTCAATTTGCACTATCCCGCACTACATTGCACTATTCAACGATCCAACGATGCACAGAATGTTTACTTGACCACAGAATGTCTACTGTATACTGTACATTGTATATATCATGTACTTATTGTAGTATTTGGTGTAATTTTGTTGACTTATTACCTTTTTTTTTCCTATCTGTCTTTTTCTACCCTGCTATTTGCACTGTGGGTCCGAGAGGACTGTAATTTCATATATGCTGTATGCTGTCGTATAGCATATTTGACAATAAAGCTGACTTTGACTTTGACTTTGAACCTGCCCCACAAGCATTTATTAAGCTTGCACACTCTTTTAACACTCTGATATTTTGGACACTTTAAAAAAAATCCAAATTAAGTTAAAGTAAAGAAGTTCATAAATAATCAATAGTTTATTTTTTGGTTTGCCGAAGCCTGCCTGTGCCATCCTCTTTAAAGCTCCTGTCAGGAAACTCATTTCTGTCAATTTTCATCTGTAAGGCTGACACCCACCCTCTTACACCCTATTCAGCCATTGAACATTAGGATATTAAAATCTTCAGTCTTGTCTCTGGTGGTGTTGTTTGCTTTTGGATATAACAAAAATGCATCAATATGAATTTTATGAATTTCCCCTGCTTAGTTCTTAAGTGCTGTGTTTGTTTCTGTTTGTATCAAAGACTGTAAATACTATGGACAACCTGGTTCTGCCTACCGCCTGTATACGGATTTGTAACCAAGAAGCTCTCGGTAATTCCGGGTTTTTCTCCACTTCCTTGAAACCAGAGCTGCGCAGTAGCGATGCGCGCATTCGGCCGAGCAGTCGCCGAGAGTCCCTGTGATGACGCTCGGCTCAAACAGCGTATCCCCCGGGTGAGCTATGCAATCTCTGAACGCTCACAGGCTGTACCAGGTGTCAATCATAGATAACATGAACCCCCTAATAACTTTTAAAAAAAGAGCTGTACAGAAAAAAAAGGACTTGGGCACAAACCAGTCTTACTGTAACTACATGTCAACATCACAAGCAGGGGGGAGAAAAATTTATGTTCTGTGTAATAAATTTCTAAAGTTTGTCCACAGTCCCATAAGCTTTGCTGGCGGAGGCGGGATTTATGACCTGTACTGCAGCCCACCATCAGAGGGTGCTGTTCTCGGAGTGGCTTCACCCAGCGAGGAGGCAGACTCTGTCCATTCTTTATACAGTCTATGGTTTGTACCTGTATTTATTGTTTGTTTATGGACCTTGAGTCTGTAAATAAATTCTCTCTCTCTCTCTCTCTCTCTCTTCCATCCTGTATAAAACCTCCTCATTGGAGCTTGAACCCCCCTTACTTTTCAAACTACTGGAACTGACACTGCACTAATAGTAATACTAAAAATGTCATATTATAATACCAACAGGGAGAATTCCTGTATCAATACTTCACTTTATTTTTATGCTAGCTCTAATTAAAGCTCCTGTGAATAACTTTCAGTCTATGTCCATTTTTGCACCCCCTATGGACAAGGCAGTCTTTGCTTATGTTGTCATCTACAGTGTCCCCTGGAAAAGTCTTATCCTGCTAACATTCACTGTGAAAAGTTAGAAGAAAAATCTAATAACCGGGCTGTCTCTTTAGCCACTCAGCTGACACCTACCCCCTCACAGCAGATTAAGGCATAAAAACAGTACAATATACAAGTCGCCAATCATGTCATTGATGGTTTTAATTGCTTTTGTATATCATAAAAAGGTATTAATGTGAATTTCAGTCTACTCCATCAATGACAAAAAAATCCTTACAGGAGCTTTAAAGACTTACTTGTCGTAAAGTGAAAGTCTCATGAGAATCTGAATTCTTTCATCTTTAAACCGTCAAGACTAAGGGTTATAATTTTAGTTGCTGTTAAGCCTGGTAATCATTAGCCCATTAAATGCATTAGCCTGTTTCTCTCATGCTCACTTTTTTCCTCTGCTTTACTGACACACACAAACTCGCTCCTCTCCCTGGCAGTGCTACACAGCTCTCTTCAGCTGCATGACAGTTTTTACTGCTGTTGCACAACATGTTGAGAACACAGCAGTCCTCACTTTGCACATTTCCAGCATCTACCATAAATATAGCATCCACTATGGCCCACTGCCTCCTGGCCGCGACTTCTCTCCTCCTTACTCTTTATATACGTTAAAGTCAGATTTGTGTGTGCACAGGTAATCAGCAGGTTGCACACTCATCTCCATTATCTTGTTTTCATGATAGTGGGAAGCCAAAAAACACTACTGATATTGAAATAAGATGAACTGGCCAGCTCTATCTCATATTACAACACATTATGTATGGACATGTCAGCAGCTTTTCTCAGCACCTCAGCTGAACAACAATGAATTGATCTATTGTTGGATTGTGATGGTGATATCAATGCAGCCCACACACACTGCGCTCCTCACACATACAGTGACCCCAGTGTCTGCTGTACTGTTGGTGCTGAGATGACATCATCCACTTGCATGCAGACAGATCAAAGTGATAGCCAAATCACAGTTGGGAATGTAAACAAAGTCAGCAAAGTTAAAAAATATGTCAAAGCAGAGTGGAGTAGCTTTTTTGACAAGAACTCATAAATAACAAAACTTTACACCAGGGCTTTCATAAATCACCAAGAGCCGAGTGGGAATTTGGCTAATCTATTAAGCTCCAAGCAGCAAGTTGTTTCATAATAATTCAAGGTTTACACACTTCAAACAGCTTGCTTTCGTCCGTTCTGCATATTTTGGTTAAACTGTGTCGGTACAAGGTTTAAGAGGGAAAGTCAGTATTTATGATCCACAAATAAATGTTCAAGACATCGTCACAACTTTTTTAACATGGCCCAACTGAGACACAAAGTATACAAACACACATTATTGCTTATTAACCATTTCAGTCAAATGGTTGGCAATGTAAGGGCAAACTTCTACACATGGTCTCACAGCCAAAAATATTCCCAATACGTGTTTTTTTGCTGTACTGGCAAAGTGTGCAGAAGCTTGCATACAAGTTTTATCTTACTCATTTGTCTGTTTTGCAAAATAGATGTGCCAAGTTTTTTTTTGAGAACTTAAAATACCAAAAAAAAAAAAAAAAAAAAAAAAAAAGGAAAATGTGTTACATCTAGTTCTAGCAACCTGTTACAGCAACCTCAAAACCCTCCTCCTTAACATTTCCACTCCATGAGCTTTTCGTTGTGGAAGTCATGTTACACTGAGAGTCCCCAACCTCTAAGTGTCAAGTGAGAGTGATTCATTTGATAGCCATGCGTTTGAACTGGTCATGATCTTCAATCAGAGTGCGCTTTATATCAAAGTGGAAGTGATTAAGGACATAGTTAGGGGTATTGAGGGCTAACCCCTGGCCTCATCTCTCGGCACACCCCTGCTTGGTGTTTTGGTTCTTAGGCTCAACTCAACAGCACTTTCAAGCATTCATTTATTTTCTAACCCACCTCTCCCTTATATTAATGGCCGTTTTTGATAAGATAAGAATTCTGAGAGTGAGGTTTTACCACAATCAAAACTACATACACTGGGGTAGCAAAATCCAGATGTTCAAGCACCTGGAATACCTGTACAGTTCCTGAGCTGGTAGCTACATAAATTTAACTGTCACTGTTAGACAACACAGAGCTCTCTCCTTTGGTACATACCACCTCATAGTAATCAGAGAGGTAATTGAGATTTATCAGATAAGTCATACACAACAGCTTCACACAGCTCAAACCTCAGCCACGTTCACGTGAGTGGGCAGGGCACCAAACACCATTTAAAATTTCACAACTTATTATTCATCTAAAAGTGGAAGCAAATAAATACCCTCAAATAGAAACTCCCACAAGCACATGGCCACAATGTTTAATTCGGCATGCATTTAATACACCAATGTTCATTTAATTCAATTAAAACACAACTTTTAAACACGTTTCGGTCGCTCGCTGTCATGTAGCCAGACCCAGATGTGTAGCCAGCAAACAAGGCAGAGATAAGCGAAAAGATCCGTCAGTGGAGCGTGGTTTGTCTCCTCTGCACACACAAAGTGCGGTAACAGCGAACAAAGTTCAGAGCAGCAACAAGTCAAACTTACCAGAGTTTGTTCATACTGCAGCGCCCGCTGGTCAGACCCGTCCCCTGCCATGGCTCTGCTCTGTCTCTACCCGGCGACTTGATCGATGTTTTCGGCTCAGGAGTGAGAGGAAAGCGACAGCGATATCTGAGTGTGTGAGCTCTGATCAAAGCATTGAGGTTTCTGTGAGGGAGTTCTCATCGGGAACTCCAGCTCCAGAGTGCGTCCCGGTTACAGTAAGTTCCTTCATTTTATAGCCTCAAGTCACCAGTAAAGTACACACTGTGAGGCGGGACTAAAAGTGGTTTGGTGAAGGATTGACCCTCCCCTCTGTGTGTCAATCAAAGCAGGAGGAACTGTACTTTCTGGGTTTTGAAGTGTTTCCTGAAATATTTCTCAGGTTGATTTATCTCGTGAAAGTTCAGGGAAACGAGTAAGAACGGTAAATATCTCTGGTTAAGTGTTATTTGAAACTGGTCACCTGAGTTTAGATGCTGTCTGAAAGTGAAATATTAACTTCTAATTGCCTTTTTATTGATGCAATCAGTTTAATAGCTGATGCTTAAAATGTGCTGTGACTTTTTAAATCAGTCAATGAGTGTTTTACTTCTCCTTTTCATCTGGTTTTGATTTTTAGAAACATTTTGACACCTAGTCATCATAAACTCAATAATATGCATTACTAACTGAGTCAACAGACAACTTGCAAACATAATTAAAACTTAAAGCTCCTGTGAGGAGTTTTTGTACTAGTGAGAAACAGGCTGAAATTCATAATGTTGCTTTTTGTTATGGATATTTAAGCAAGCAGACCGAGACACTAAGGCAGAAGAACTACCGTGTCTGCAGTTTACATACAAGATATAAAATGATTAAATAATCCTAAATGTTCTTCCTTGGGCTGCTAAACTCCGCTGCACTCAGTGATCAACTCGTCAGGGCTCCCCCTTCAAACAAGCAGCTGCTGGAAGAGAGTGAGTGAGTTGTGTTTGGTCTCTTTGCTAAAGAAATCAGGCAAAGCTAAAAAGATGTTTGATGGCTAGTACTATGACTTGGAACCTACATGTACTGAAGTTAGGTGCTGTTCTGAGCTTAATTTGTGGCTATAGAGTGGCGTTTTGGTTGAGGTTTGCTCGTGGAGACATAGACCGCTGTTTATTGCTATCGTACGGTCGTAACTACAGTTGGTATGACTAGAGAAGCAAGTGGACGGCTCTCTGAAGGAGGGGGTCTAACTCTGTGTTACAGTGTGTTTGACCATAGCTTAAACTTATGCTGGTATATCCCATTAAGGTTGTGGCTGTGGCGGAACATCAAACTTTAACGTCTCACTTTGAAAAAAGCCTTTACTGTGCCTACTCCACATAGAGTTTAATCTGTTTAGTATTTTATAAGCATGATCAAGGTCCAACTTTGAACACATACAGTATATGTGCCCTTTTCCCAACCTCAATCATACCACCAAGGGCCAAGGCCACCTCTGCTCTTTCATGGACACGCTCCTGGCGCCAGGAAGTTTAATCCCAAGTACTGATGATCCGGTTTGCTCCTGCAGCATCACTATTAAGATGACTTTTTTTTCATTTCAGCAAAGTTTTGGAACACATGCTTCCCATAGCAGGTAACTCTCCAACAAAATGATTAAAAAATTTCAAATTTCTTCATGGGTTTTACCTGCACAGCCAAGAACACGATAAGAGCCTAACAGAGAATTTAATGAGATCCATATTCCCATCAAAAATACACTGTTGAATGAATGAGTGAGGCCTACTTGCTCATGTTGTAATGTGATATATTTAATGTGGGAAAAGGAAACCCATTTAAAAGACTGAAACATTAGTCATAAAAACAACATTAACCTGAGGTGAATCCTCAGTGGATCAGTGGGCAGAAATCTGACGCCGAGGTGCTCTGTTCAGTAAACTTTGGGACTCTCAGACATTAAGAGCTCTCCTGATATTCACAGCCTGCCTCAAGCAAAGGATCCTTCTCTTTGAGGTCAAAAACTCTCAATAAAATGACTCCCCTGAATCTTGATCGAGAGAAAGTGTGGTGTTTAATGTTCTTCTACTCTGACAAGAAACAAACAGAGAGAAGTTAGAGCTGTCAGCGGGGAGTTCAACCTGAGACTGATCTCTAGAAACACACACTTCACAAAGACATTTTCCACTTGAGCTGAATGTGTGTGTTTGTGTGTGTGTGGGGGGTATATTAGGTTAATCATTAGAACAGCTCTGCTTTGTTTGAATTCTGTTTGAAAGTGGCAGCTTTCATCGTCAACTCCTTCACTTGTCTCTTCAAGGTTATTAAACGTGTGAAAAGTCCTGAAAGCACCACTCACATATAATGGAAAATGACTGGAGGTGAATGTGATCAAGGCATTCATGATACTCTTCTTCTATTTTTCCAGATCTGGGTTGATATAGCAGCATCCAGATTTAACTCTGATTAGTCATGTCTTACAGCTTTTCTTGGGAAGTCCTGAGGAATTTCTTAGATACACAAGGGCTCTCATATAACCTGGTTTTAGAAGTTAAACTGAGTTTATTCTGGATCCAGGGGTCTAGCTAAGAGCTGGTGTCAGTGTCCCTGCCCCTTAAGTTTTCTCAATGATATTCAGACAGAGGCCTTTTACACCTCGACAGCACTGACAGTTTTTAAAACACCTTGCACCAGTGGTCGTTGAAAATATGAATGTTGATTTGGAAACCATTCATTAAACCTTCAACTTCCATTAGATTTAATTCAACATCAACATTTGATTTTACTCATATTCATTGTTTAAAGACCCACTCGGATGAAAATCATGTTTTTCTTGTTGTCTACATGTTCATATGGTATTTTTCTGATGCTACAGGACATATCATGAGAAAAATAAATGTGAAATTGCATTGCTAAGTATTTCTGCATCTAGCTCACTGTGAACCTCTGGCAAACCCAAATGACAGGTTCAGACACAGTGAGATTTCCTACGTCACAACTCCAAGCTCCGCCCCCAGAGCCCTGCTATGCATCATGTCCCTAAAGACATTAGTGTCCGAGAGCTGAATAGCTCCTGTGTTACCTGCCACTTCTGCTACACCGGCAATGTTAGACTGCAAGCTAGCATGAAGAGGAGTGTGCAGAGCAGCCCTGTCTCCGCCCACGACTCAGGTGCAAATTGCTAATGAACTACTGGAGCTCAAAAAACGAGAAAAAAAACTAGTGGGACTTGAAATCAAGAGCTTAAAAATAGAATCGAAAGTTTGTTTTTCTTGTTGTACCTTGAGAGGATTTTGTGCAGCTGCAGGGCATATACTATTGCTGGGTTGGGTGCGTAAGTGTGTATAAGCAGTAGTTTCAGTATAATGGTGGATTTTGCTGATTGTATCTGTGCACTTCAGCATGTAACACTGGAGGACAGGATAGACGGGACCCCTGTACATGAACCTTTGCTTTGTGAGGTAGGAAATCTAACTTTACTATAATCAAAGTGAATGTCTTTGTTAATGGCTGGATGTATAATAAGAGTTAATTGTCTCATAGTGTACCTCTGTTTTTAAGGCAGGAGTATATATTTGAAGACACACTGGTTAAACACATGCCATAACAAGCCAATCATCTTATTGCACTGTTCACCAAGTGTCTGTTTGACGCTCTTGAGCACTTCACTTCTGTCTGAGAGTCTAATCCTTCAAACGATCGGAGCTCAAGAGCTGTTAGACACATATTTAACCCCGTACTGTGTTTGAGATGTAAAACAGAGTTAGATTATTGTGTCTCTATACAGGAGAATAAATAAACGTCTATCAGCTCCTGACCCCAGGAGAGGTCACAATGTGAGAGACGGAAAAGTACTCAGAGTAAGACAAGTGTTGTCGAGAACACACTCAAATATAAACCTCATATTCCTCTTCTTTCTCTCTCTTTTGTCCTCTGTTTAGAGTGTGAAAACAGTCTGAGTCACATTTATATTAAGGCTAATGCTATCCATCAGCGGCTGTAATGCAAAGGGTAATAGCTTTTGTTTGAGTGTGTGACAGCTTGTTTGTTGGAGGCCTCAGAGTGTGACAGATGGGGGCAGCAGAGGTAAACACACAGGTACGGAATGGTAAATGAGACAGCTAACAACAAAACAATGAGACAGATTCATCATCCTCATGCTTTTGCACATTATTTGTCTGTGTTTTCTACATGCATGTCATGTTAGTCCACAACTTTTAAATTCTTTATCAGTGCTGCTCACTCAAGCTTAGCATCCGAGAGTCAATAAACTATCAGCTAATCCAAGCTGTTCAAAGTGGGGGAGTGCACTGAATAAAGAATTGGCAAATTCCCAGAGTGGTTATTGAAGAAAAGAGGTCAATAAGTGGGAGGAGCTGGAGCCATGACACAGCTAAAAGTCCCTCAGCTCTACATTCATGTGAGTGTGAGACTCAGGTAGGCCGGCACCTTTTGTATTAGCAGCTGCTCAGCTGAGACTGTCCAGCTCTGAGACCAGATTACTTCTTTTCTCACGGTGTGTGTCGACATGGCGGATCAGTCCGACTGCAATAAAAGCCCCCGGCAGTTCACTTTTTCTAATCCTCCTCGCATTTCTGTGGAAGAACGGTTCCGTATCATCTGGTGGGTTAGTCAGCTCTCTAGTATTGTAGGGATGGGGTGTGTCTACTTTGCTCTCCTTGCAGTTAGGAGTAAAATGTTACAGAGAACATTTATTCTAGCTATTTCATCATCTTACTTTGCACATTGTTTCACCAAACAGGTGCAAATTTCTTCCACAATCTTTATCAGCGTCATTTACAGTTAAGGTTTACTTCTATGATTCATAAGATATTGACCAATCTCTTTCAGATTTACTTAAGAAGTGAGAATAAATCCATCGATAAAAGTGTACCAGTGTTTGTAACAAGATGGCAGATGAAAAGGTCATTATAAACATAGCTTTGTGTTTTAAGATGTTCTGAAATCTGCAGTTTTTCTCCTGGTACAGAAGTAACTTTTAGGGTAACATGCATCTGCTTGCATGTTTATCTAGCTGTCCTATTCGTCCTGTTGGTATACTGGAGGTGAGCTGATCAGCATGATTGGGTGCCGGATGGAAAATGTTCTAGTTATAATTTTAAAATAATCCAGGGGGCATCGTCTACCTTTCAGAGCTGCCCCCAACCTTCAGCATCTGCACTCTCAGCACTTGCTGCTTGTGCTAGCGGCTCAGACTGATCAGCTCTGGACCGTCTTGGTCTTGGCCTATAACTCATACAACCTCACTTTAAAAATACTGAACTATCCCTTTAATACTAAGCACCAGTCTGTATTGAATAGTGAGGCAATTTATTCAGCCGAGTGTGTCAAAATTGAGTTGTCTAGACAGCGCTGACTAAATCTGTTAAATGTTTGTGTTTGTGGTCTGGTATGGACTGGACTCACTGAAGTGACCTGATCAAATTCCTTCAGTGAGAAGACCTGCAGATAAGAGAGTCAGTCAAAGTTGTTGTGTGGAAGAGTTTCTCTTTTTTTCTCTTTAGTCTGCAACCAACTTACTGTATCGACACACTCTCCTTTCTCTCTAATAGATAAACATTTAAATTTCAAACTCTTTTAACTTGAGTAATCTCTAAAAGGAGGAAGCCCTCTGGGATATTACCCATTTAAAGTCCAGGGTGACACAAATATCCTGAGGTGTTTGACGATAAAGTGAAAGTAGTTATCTCAGTGATGTAGACAGTTCAGTCTCATGATGTGAAAATACACTGAGGGGTGGTGATAAAGTTTCCATTTTAAAGTTATTTTTTTCACACTGCTCTATTTATCTCACTCACACTTACCAGACCTGCCAGACTTAAGAGTCGTTTTATTGAAGCCACAGTGAGGAATTTGAACTCGTTGTGTAACTGAATAATGATATGGAGTTTTTCAGTCTAAAAGCACTGCAAAGAGGGAAGGTGTTAGACAGACTGTTAGCAGGCTGAAGACAAAGCTTTTCTTTACATTTGAAAAAACAGCGAATAATCCTCACAATGAATAAAAGTGAACTTTGCCCACAGATGGCTCCAATACTGAAACAATCCAACCCTTCTTCACTGGAAAGAAGAAGGACAGTGACTCTTTCAAGCATAACACCACTTTTCTGTAAAGAGTGATCATTACACATGGTATTTGTTTATCTACATAAGGCGCTTATCAAATACAAGTTCCAGGAACTAAATGGTTCCTGCAGCCTACTGTTGTCTGCGTTTCCAACTGGGCCTGAAGTCTCAGGAAGATTAAACAAATCAGACCAATGAAGTTGAAGACAGTGATTTGCTTAATGAAGTAACTTGCACAGCTTATTATGTGAGTCTCTGCTGAAGTTTTGTAAAGAAAAATGTTGTCACAAATCATATTGGCAGCAGGTAAGTGGTACTAATCATTTGATAACATCAGGTTAATGGAAACATCTGGTCTTATCTTATTGCTCTTTACCTGTCCTCTACTTGCTTGGTAATGTAAACAAGATTGTTCCCTGATAAGAAAAATTCACCAATATCCCTGTACGCCAAAAAAAAAAAAATAATAATAATGTTAATGTTATTGACAGATAATACAGGCTATTTAGGTGTCCATTCCTTAGATCACATGTTTTTTCTCAGTCAGATAGCTGATGTCAATTATCTTTGTTAATGAAGCTCTGACGCAGAGGATGAGAAGGTGCCTGCAGGTGTGAGGCCATCTCCTATTTAACTGGTCTTGGTCTTCTGAACAGATTGTTTGCATGGTGAAGGTCTAGTACCAAAACATTGCAGATAAAATTGTTCCTTTCTCTCCAAATTGTACAGTGTGCGGGTGTTTCCCTTTGAATGAATTGCTGGATCCCATGTTCTCTGACGCGCCTGTCCTGAATTATAGATGTGCGAAGTTACCTCTCCACTGTGAACACCAAAAAAAAGAAAAGAAAAAAAATCTTGAAGTGGAAAAAAATGTGCATACAACTGCGCCATGATTCATATATATCCATAAATTATATATTTGATTGTTTCAGTCTTAAAATAACACTGTGTGGGATATCATCCACAACTTCTCCTCCTCCCTCACAGCTACATGGTTTTATTTTTTTATCCAAACTTTCTTTATTGTTTTTTTCAAAGAACAGTCAGGATCTCTGTTCTTACAAAGGACAATGGTTCCGGAACACGTTAAAGATCCAGTTCTTATTTACCCATATCAGCCCAGGTGTTCCGGAACACGTTAATCTTTAATGTAAATTAAAACACCTTCAGCTCTGCAGTGTGAGTTTCTGGACCTTTAGGAAGCACTACCTCCTGAGCAGGGGCTTTACAAGGGGTGGATGAAGTGCCTCTGAACTAAATTTAGATCCTGGTTCCTGCTGTTGAAATGCACCAAGTTCCTCAAGAGGTCCCCATAGTTCCTGATGAAAGTCTTCATCTGCATGCCTGGTCAAGTCCAGTTATGGTTACAGTTCAGTTAGGCAAAAACCAGCATGTTATAACTTTGCTCTAAAACTCTGTTCACCATAATGCGAGCTGCTTACTTTTCACGTATGGTGAAAGTTGATCAACCTGTGCCAAGGTCAAACTGAATCCTGGATGCTTTTTCCCTTCAGGCTTTGTTCCTGTTTCACTCATTAGAGGCTCATGTGTGGTAAACCAATTAAAAAGCATTTCTTTTTAACTCCAACCACATGTTTCACGGCTGAGGATACAGCTGCTTTTAGCAACTTTATTTATATCATTCAGTTTTCTTTGTAACACGATAGGTCTTTTCTTATTTGTTCTGCTCATAAATTAACCCTCTACATGAACACGGACACACATGGACACACACACAGACAGACACACACACACACACACACAAACACACACACACACACACACACACACACACACACACACACACACACACACACACACACACATTGGTGTGTATTATTACCCTTTAAGTTAAAGCCCGTTAGTATTCCTCTCTGTGGCTTCTCTGCGTCTATTTTTGACCTTTTTAGGCTTGTAACAGCCTTAATCCCTCCATCACCACTTAATTGGTTTATTCTTGGTTTTTATGACTTTGTTTGTCTATATAGTGTATATCTTGTGTGAGTGTATGGTACTCTTTGTGCTGCCTCCATGTCTCCTCTCTGCCAAAGCATGTGATGTTGTTTGTTTCAGCCTCGGTGCTATTATATTCCCTCTGTGTAAAGATATGCATGTCTGTTGTAAAACAGTGTGTTTAATGCTCATTGGAGTTCACCAAGCTTTTCAAATTGTTATCAGAAAAGTGATTTATTTACGGCTGTGATATTTTGGTCAGACAATCGGGCTCATTCATAAAGTGGTAACTCTAATTGTGCAACACTCCAACACTGACCTCTTTTGTTGAATTTACATACATCCTTGAGATGCAGAAGGTACACAAAACACACACAGACACACATATATATGCACATATGATGGCCTTTAAACACTGAACCTTGACACAGAAAGCTGGCAGCAGTAACTTTCTTAGAGCAACCCAAAACAAATCTGCTGTGTGTGTGTGTGTTTCAGTCTTCATTCTTTAACTGTTGATACGCCAACATGCATTGCAAAAAGTGCACAGTGGGCTTTCTACTGTGTGGCTGCAGAAAGAACTCAAGAACAAGTAGTTTGTTAACATTTGCACTTTTCTGACCATTAATTTTGTTCTCTATGGATTTCATATTTGCAGTTTGGATAACATACAATTAGTAAAAAAAAGTTTCTGTGCAAAAATTCAGGTCATAATAATGATAATTTTTACGTGTTTGACCTTATTTAGCAGATGCTTTTGTCTAAAGCAACACACATCTAACAAGGGGAAAAATTCTCATCTCAAAATCTGTGGTACCAGGGGTGTGTACAGACTGTTTCCAACTGGGGTGGCCCATCTGGAGCGAGGACTCGTGCAGGAATGGCATTAAGACTGTATGCGGAAACAAACTTTTGACATATGTGATACGTCGCAACCAGCATTAAAGACCACTACTGTACTATGGAGTCAGGGTATTACTGTATGCTTATTTTTAAGCTTGATATCAGTATTTTATTTTTATTTTAAAAGACAGTGTCAGTGTATTGCAACAGCCATACAGAGAATTTTGAGTATCTACAGAGCCAAAGGCTGCAGTTTTATTCCTGTGAGACTGCATCCTGAGAAACCTAAAATTGGAAAGAGACACTAAACATGCAGACCTTTCACCCTGGTATGCCATTATGAGAGAATCTTAAAGTTGCAACAAACGTGAACCTGCAGCCTCTGGGTCTGCAGACATATGCTACTTGCAGCAGCTGCCTCCTCAATTGTTAGTTTTTATGCATTCTTAGGATTGCTTGTTCTACGTTACTGGGTTTGTTTTTATTTTATAGCATTTTTAGAACTTCATCTGCTTCAAGTGTTAGTTTCTCTACTGCAGAGTTAACTGTGTTACTACTGTATTTTGTCTTGTAAACACCAAATCAGTTGCACTTAAAGTAGACGTAACAATAGCTACATTGTCGCCCCATCAAATAAACTGATTAATGAATGAACTGGTCTGACATGTTTATGTAGGTGTTTAAAACCATTTCTGCATTGTTTTGGGGGCCAGAGAAAACACACAAAATCACCCCAGGTGTTGACTTGATCTTATTTTTTAAAATCTCTGTTTGCAAGTGGATATGGTCTCAGGTGGCAGGACTTGACATCAGTGACAGGCTGTAGAAGTCATAGTGAAATACATGATGGATGAGGGGATGAAAGCATTTTTAATCAAAGCTACACCCAAAGGGATGTGAAGAGATTTTTTTCTGTTGACATATCCAAAATGAGTCTCCTCTTTGTCAGCGGGTAAAAGTCCAAGTAAGCCTTTTAAAACTTCTTAGGAGGTTTTTTTTTGTTTGTTTGTTTGGTTGGTTGTTTTTTTTAGCATGTATGGATACAGCTAGAGGGCGTAACAATCAACTGTATTTGTGGTTCAATTCAATGTTAACAGTTATTTTCTTCACATAATTGAGTGTTTCCTGCAATACCAGGAGTGGCCACTAGTCATATAAGAAGCAAGACTGCATCTCCTCCATCTTTATAACCCCATCTGATTTCACCACAGCCACATTTATGTATGTCCACACATCCACCCCAGTGCACAGCTCATACTCTGCACACTCTCCATGCATCCCCATATTTACAGCCTGCTCCTCCTTACAAAAGTCTACAAAAACATACACCTCAAACAAATAGATCTTTTGAGTTATGAAGAGTGTGTGCAGAGTGTGAGCAGTGCATGAATAAATGTGTGGATGAGGAATGTGAGTCTTAAGGGTAAACTCAGAAGAAGAATAGAGCTAGTCCGGGCGGTGAGAGTAGACATAGATCTAACTCGTAGTATTTTACACCGAGGCCATTCGCATTAAACAGCTTTCTCATCAATTATGGATCTCTCCATCTGAAAGCCCACAAATCCCCCTCTGAGCAGCCTGGATGTCATTTTGTCTGCTGTTTATGGATTTGCTCTCATTATTTATCTATTGCAGCTTGTTTAAAAACACAGATATTCAGTTGTACTATCCACACAGGAGAGAAAAGTGCAAAAGCATACAGAGTACATTCATACATACATCTCAGCAGGGATGACTGGTGTTGGGTAATGCCTCCTACATCTTCTCTGTCCAAGCTTCACTGCACCACATACACATCTCTCCATGCATAACCTTACTCCTCAGGTATATATGTGAGCTTTAAATGCCGTTATCCAAAAAGAGCTTTCCGATCTGCTGCATTAGGTCTGCTAACTACCCCAGAGTCAAAGCTGTGGTCACAAGGAGATGGAGCTTTTAATGTTTAATGTTCTGTATCTATATTTCGATTGTCCCGTTTAACTTCTTTCTGCTTGAGCTGATGTGATTTTAGAAAAGAACTGTGTGCTCCTGTCCTGAAAAGTGCTCGTCATCTAAAATAATAAATACATAATGAATAAAAAAATAACCTCAGCTTGGTATCCAAAAGTGGGGTTATGTCTTGCACAACAATCACAACCTCTGTGTTTTTTATTTTGTTTGTGCTGGCTGTTGTTTATTGCTCCCTCCTAAAAAGAGTTGCTGCAGAGATGTGCACACAGCAGCAGCTCTGAGCATCTCCACTGCACGCTACACCTTTGCTCTTTGGTTTGTAGCATGCTTTAAACACAATCCTGATAGGTAAATAAAATCAGAGACTATGTCCTCCATCAAACAGAAAATGGAAAAAGCGTACTTTGACAATTAATCAACATCCTTATAAAAAATACATTTTTTAACCTACAGTGTGCAGGAGTTTTCTTGCAAGTATGATGGAGCATATGAGTTAAACATAAAGTAATCTAAACACAGATTTCAAAATATTCATGTGTTGAATGTTTTATTGTATCTGGTGCATGACAGTGTTGATACTTTAAGAGGTTTTTAAATCATAATAATAATAATAATAATAATAATAATATCTTACATTTGTATAGCGCCTTTCAAGATACCCAAAGCGCTTAACAACACACTACAAAAAAAGAAAACCTAACTAGATACCAAAAGCCTGAATAAACACGTGTCGCTTCAGAGCAGACTTGAAACACCAACAAGCATATTTTATACCAGCACACAGTAAAGCTGGGTTAATGCTACCATGATGAGTCTTAACTGTATGTCTACATAACTCTACACGCTGAGTTTCAGGCTCATGCAGCCTGAAATGCATCTCCATAAAACCATGCAGACCACAACCCCATGATTAGCTGTAGATTTCTTTATTCCATCTCCACCACCATCTCCTTTCTTTTCTTCTTTGCAAAACTGAAAATGCTGCTCTTCAATTATCAGGATTTACAAGCTGATTAGAGTTTTAGTGGAGTATCGCAGTGCAATAGAAAGCGCCAGCACAGTTTAGCTACGGCAGAGTCAACAACACAGAGGTATTAACCAGGCCTAAGTACCTAAATCCACAGGGGGGCAAGAGTTCAACTAAGTTGTTTTGATATCAAATGTAGCTATTGAACTGAAACACTTTTCCAAATGAACTCTATTTAAAAAATCTTATTCTCCACTAAACAGTGGAGCTGAGAATGTCCCACTTAAGTGTACCTCTACGGACGATTATGAAGTTGTTGTGAAGTCTTCTTTTGTATAACAGGACCCAAGAGGACCAGTGAACTTCCACCAAACTGGGGAAAATTAATAATTCACATCAGATCAGGCAGCAGGAGCAGCAACAGACTGACCATCTGGATTGAACCGCAGCAGAGCGACTAGCAGCTCTGGGATGGATTTCCTCATTCACTAATAGACTCTGTTAAAATTTAACAGCACAGTCAGAATTTATTTTATGAAAATCTGTATTTTGTTCAGCTCAATATTAGATTCAAGAAAGAAATGTGATGAGATATAAATAAAACTTTCAACAGTTTCTTTACAAATGGAGTTTACAAATGGAGCGCGCAGCCTGGCTGAAATTTGTGCCCATAAAAAGAGTCTCAGTGACTATTACACTGACTGCAGATCTATTTTGTTCAGACTTTCATATTTTTTATACTCATTCAGGGTTAAGGGCCAAGTCGGTAGGATCCCCTGAGGGTAAAATACACTTACGGTTGACAAGTACCTCATAATGAACAAATCCTGTTACTGTCAGTCACTGATTGGTTTGACTGTGCCTCAATATAGAAAAACAAAGAAATCCCTTTTCTTTGATTGCACGTCGCAAGTTTGCTGAAATAACATCTCATGCATATATTCTAATCAGTGGACATAATGCAGACATTTGCATACAAGTACACTTCTGTTGAATAAAACAGGAGGTTTTAACTGTTAAGTTATTTCTCTTGTTCAAGTAAATGTCGTTTTCTGTGTCGTTTACCCTTTCTCACATTCTCCCTCTGTGTTCTGTTGTTCATTGTCCTTGTTGAGGTCCCTGTTGTTGTTGTTGTGTTTTCACTATTTTGTTCTTAAGCGCTTTATGTGTTTCTCCTCCTTTTTTTTTAAACACTGACACCGGTTTCACCCCTGTCTTGTATCGCACCTGTTGCTCATTGCCCAGCTTTTAGCTTCAGGCTCCTCTGTCCTCTTCCCAAAGCTGTACCGGAAGGACATACAGACCCATCATGTTTAGGGTTGTTTGGAGGGCAGAGGAGTGAGAAGAGAGGGTACAGGAGCTGCCTTTGTGGAAGTCTTTTCACTGTCTTAGTCTACTGGGAGTCCCTGAACTCCATCGTTCCTCAGGATCATTGCTGCAGATGTTTTGCTGCTTATCGACCTGTCTTCTTTCCAGTTGCTTCAACTACATGCATCGATCTCCTCTTTGTCCACCTCTCTCTTTTTTTATCCCCCTCTCTCGCCTCTTTAAACCCAGCTCAGTCTCAGCGGATGACTGTCTATCATGAGTCTGGTTCTGCTCGAGGTTTCTTCCTGTTAAAGGAAGTTTCTCTTCTTTACTGTAACTTGCTAAATGCTGCAAAGCGCTACACTCATGTGGTTGAAGATGGGATAGAAGTGGGTCTGATCTTTCTAGATAGATCCCATACTTTGTTTTTTTGCAAATAGAGTACAGTCTAGACCAGCTTTTCTTTGTTCAATGTCTTGAGATAACACTTGTTGTAAGTTGGTGCCAAATAAATGAAGACTGATTGATTGACTGATTGCTTTGCAGGCAAAAGTCAAATTGGTGAAGCAAAAGTTGAACACTGGCTCTGTGAGCCTTGGCAACAGCAGCTCTACCTTCATGTGCCGTCAAGGAGATGACCACAAGAGACTGAAAAAAGAAAATGTTGGCTAGATATTCAGCCACCCGTTGAGTAACCTCTGTCAGCATTTCTGGAACCGCCCCTTTTCTTTCAACATCATTGCAAGAGATGTTTCAATGCTTATTATGGGAAAAGGGAGTCATCACAGCAAGAAAAACCTGTCTGGTTGTTCAGAATAGTGACTGCCTATTGTTAGGAGACAGGCTTAAAAGAGTGTGAGCCTATGCTGTAAGGTAACTTATATTAATAGCAACAAGCCCAACTCCTCCAGCAAGTTTCCCAGCTTTACCTGCTAAAGTGCTGCTATATTGTGACTCATGATTTTGTATTTGAAGGCAAAGCATCTGACTCAGTCTAAGTATGCAGTACAAAGCGATGTCTTAAAATAATACCTCTGTGCAAACTATACCACCTATTAGAGCTCAATTGTGTTAAATGGCGAAAGTTTGCAAATCAGATCACCCGACTTCCTGTGTAAGAAGAGAGCTTAAAAGGATGATGTTTGTTTTTAGAAATGGGGTTGTATAAGGTCATGTTTGACGGGAAATGTATCACCCAAAGGGACACCAGCTCAGCCTCTTTGTTAAAATAAAAAAACAGGGTGGAGAACGGGCGCAGAGGCAAGACGGCCGCAGGCAGTGTCAATAACCACATAATAAAGCAGATTTTATTTTTTTAAATAAACTATAACTTTATGTCTAACATCATGTAAAGGCTCCATTTAGACATTAAAGGCACTTAACACGATCATATTCTAGGCTCTGTATTAAATTAAAGATAGTGCAAAGAAAACACATAAAATATTAAAACTGAATAATTGGATTGTCTTACAAAACTTCATGCTCTGCTGAAATTTGAATTCATGTTGCAGCACAGGCACATTTATCACATCTTCTTTTAACAACACTCTGTAAACATTTGGGACCCTAAGAGACCATTTTCCAGAGTGTCATCAGTGAAATGTCATCCCAGTCTCGCCTGATAAAGTACTGCAGCTGCTTGACAGTTTGGGTCTCTTTCTACATATTTTTTGTCTAATGATGTGCCAGAGTTTTTTTTCTTTAATGTCTGAAAAGATGTGACTGCAGGCAGGAAAGATTGGCTCCCGCACTCTTCCACTGAGGGCCATTTTTTACATGCAGAATGTGTTGAACTTGCAGTAATGTGTGAGGTCTTCTCTGAAAAGAAGTCAATGCTTGGATGGTAGCATTAGCGTTGTCCTTAAACTTGCGTATACTGTTCAGACTTTATATTTAAGATTTAACATTAAAATTTGGTGTGAAACATATTTTTGCAATAACTGCAAGTCCCAAAAGCCTGGAAAAGCAAAAGCATTTTGACAGGATTTAAGTTGTGCTCAATACTTTGCTGTCTATTATGTCAAATACAGTCCTCATACCTCAGTTTAACACAAACCAACAGTTTCAAAAAACACACACTCACATACTCTTATTAAGTTTGAGAATTACTGCAGCATCCTATGTTTTTGCAACAATATGCAATAACTGGATGGGGGCTAAGTTGAGAGCACATTAGTCTACCCCAAATGTTGTTGCCATAGCGGCCCATATTTGCCAACAAACAGGAAGTAGTATTTTAAAGGGGTTAAAATACTTGTAGAGCAAACAAATTTGTTGAGGAACCAAAGTTGCAAGAGCATGTTCGTCACTGCTTGCAGCTTTTATCTAGAATTGGGGTTGTATGAAAAATATTCAGAGGTTTGCTGCTTTCAACACATCAGACATCACAATAACTCCCTTGGTGCCTAAATAAACCAGATATCCTCAAATTCTAATCATGCTGAGAAAAGAGTCAAGTGGACAATGGAAATGATCCTCGATGTTGCCTCTTAGATCTACAAAATTAAGTAATTGAATAAAAACAAAAAACAAAATCAGACTCCAGGTGAAATGACTATTCTTTGATTTTAATGCATTACTCTTGACCTCATTCCAAGAGCTAGCAAAAGAAATACTCATATGACCCAAATTATCCCAACTCCTGGAGGCACACTTTTTAACATTATGTAATTTCCATTGGTCCTGCATACACAAATAAAATAAAGTTTAAAAAATCAGAGCGATCTTTAGAGCAGATATGAGTCACATCTTTGTTTGCGGCTCCAGTGATGGTTGAAATGATAGATCCAGAGTTTGATGAATGAGGGCTACTGTCTTTCCAAGAACCTTGAAAATGAATTGCATACTGCTTAGAGATAAAACAATAAAGACACTGTTTGTCTGTCCTCTCTTTGTTCTATTCTTTAATCTTCTTGTTCAGCTATACACTCAGAACCTCTGTTACTCTTGAATTTAGTGCTTCATGATGCTGAGAACTTACACTAAAGTTGACCCTAAGTTTTAGTGTGACATTGTGAAATTTATGAGCAATATCCTACTCTATGTTTGCGGGATCAAGATGCCAAGATCTGCTGGAGGACTGCTTGTAAGGAGAGCAAAAGCAAGGGGAACGCAGCCATCCCAGTAATCTGGCAATCAGAAAATGAAACTGATATTTCCACATAATTGCCGCTGACAATTAGTTTGTATTAGCAGCTAAAAATAAACTTTCTTCGCCACTTCTGCAGGCCATGATGTCCTGGACGCCTGCTAACTTGCGTGTAATCAAAAAAGTTTAATGAGAGACTTATAAAGTTGGACAGACCACAGATTTCTTTGAAAATGCTGATAGCTATCAAATAAAAAACACACTTGGCTACTATTCTCTGTTCTACTGTTCTCAGAGTTCCTATCCGAATTAGTCCTTCTCGCAGATAAAGTCATCGTCGTCGGTGACTTTAATATTCACGAAGATGTAGAAAATGATAGCCTAAGCATTTCTTTTCGGTCCTTGCTAGATTCAATTGGGTTTACACAGTGTGTACACAGACCTACGCACTGCTTTAACCACACTCTCGATCTCGTCCTGGCTTATGGCCTCGAAACTGAAGCCCTGTTAGTCAGCTCATTAAATCCTCTATTATCTGATCACTGTCTAGTAACTTTTGAATTTGTGCTTTCAGGTTACTCTCCTCACAACAAAGCCGTGCTAACTAGAAAGTTGTCTGAAAATGCTGTTACTAAGTTCAAGGAGGTAATTCCGTCTGCTCTAAATTCTGTAGTTGAGAAAAACTTCACTGATAGCTCATATTTAAACATCAGTCCCTTGCAACTCGACCAGTTTGTTGATGATACCTCAGGCACACTGCGATCAGTTCTAGACTCAGTTGCCCCTCTTCGACAAAAAACTCTTACACGCGAGAGGCTAGCCCCGTGGTATAATGCTGAAACCCGTGAGCTGAAACAGTTATTAAGAAAATGTGAAAGGATTTGGCGCTCCTCCAAAACAGCTGAAGCTCGTTTTCTCTGGCAGGAATGTCTCGATAAATATAAGAAAGCCCTACGACATGCTCGGACAACCTACTACTCGTCCCTTATTGAGGAAAATAAGAATAACCCCAGATATCTCTTCAGCACTGTAGCCAGGCTGACAGACTGTCAGAGCACCACTGAACCATGTATCCCTTTAGCCCTTAGCAGCAACGACTTCCTGAGCTTCTTCAATGATAAAATCTTAAAAATAAGAGGTAAAATTAGTAACCTATTGACTCCATCAAGTGTCTCTCTCTCAGATAACCCTAAAAATGTTGAGGAGCCCCTAAGGCCTCTGGTGCACCTTAGTAATTTTGTACCTATTGACCTTCCTGAGTTAAAGTCAGTGGTGCTAGCAGCCAAACCATCGACATGTCTCTTAGACCCAATTCCATCAAAATTGCTGAAGGAAACTCTTCCTTTGATTAGTACGTCCCTGCTCAAATTGATTAACACGTCTTTATTAACAGGATATGTTCCCCAGTCTTTCAAGACTGCATTGATTAAGCCTCTCCTTAAAAAACCTACTCTGGACTCAAGCTCCCTAGCTAACTATAGACCAATATCCAACCTTCCTTTTATTTCTAAAATCCTAGAGAAAGTTGTTGCGAATCAACTCTGTGATTTTCTCCATAACAATGGTTTATTAGAGGATTTCCAGTCTGGGTTTAGAACCCATCACAGCACAGAGACTGCTCTGCTAAAGGTGTCAAATGACCTACTCATGGCTTCAGACAATGGTTTTCTCTCTGTTCTAGTCCTGTTAGATCTTAGTGCAGCATTTGACACAATTGACCACTCCATCCTGCTTCAGAGACTAGAACAATCTATAGGCATAGCAGGATCAGCTCTCTCCTGGTTTAAATCGTACCTAACAGATCGATCCCAGTTTGTCAATGTAAATAATGAATCCTCTGCACACACCAAGGTCTGCTACGGTGTGCCGCAAGGGTCAGTGCTCGGTCCAATCCTATTCACCCTGTACATGATTCCGCTGGGTAAAATTATGAGGAAGTACTCGATTAATTTCCACTGTTATGCAGATGACACCCAGCTATACCTATCCATAAAGCCAGAGGAAGCAGGCCAGGTTGCTAGGTTAGAAGCCTGCCTCAAAGATATAAAATCCTGGATGACCAATAATTTTCTAATGCTCAACTCAGACAAAACTGAAGTTCTAGTCCTCGGTCCTAAACACCTTAGAGAGGCGTTCTCTAGTAATTTAGCTACATTTGATGGTATCAGCCTGGCATCCAACCCCACTGTGCGAAATCTAGGAGTTGTATTTGATCAGGATTTATCTTTTAGCTCCCACATTCAACAGATTTCCAGGACAGCCTTTTTCCACCTGCGCAATATCTCAAAAATTAGACGTATATTGTCTCAGAGCGATGCAGAAAAACTAGTCCATGCCTTTGTTACCTCTAGGCTGGATTACTGTAATTCTCTCCTATCAGGCTGCTCTAGTAAGTCATTAAGGACTCTTCAGCTGGTCCAAAATGCAGCAGCTCGGGTATTGACTAGAACTAGAAGGAGGGAGCACATCTCTCCTGTTTTAGCCTCTCTTCACTGGCTCCCTATTAAATATAGAATTGAGTTTAAAATCCTCCTTGTGACATATAAAGCGCTTAATGGCCAGGCGCCATCATATCTCAACGAGCTAGTTATACCGTACTTTCCATCTAGACCGTTACGCTCACAGTCTGCAGGTCTGCTCGTTGTACCAAATGTCTCTAAAAGTAGTATTGGAGGAAGAGCTTTCAGCTACCAGGCACCTCTCCTCTGGAATCATTTACCGCTCGAGGTTCGGGGGGCAGACACACTCTCAACTTTCAAGAGTAGACTTAAAACGTTCCTCTTTGATAAAGCCTATAGTCAGGGCTGATTTGAACCAGCTCTTAGTTATGCTGCTATAGGCCTAGACTGCCGGGGCTATCTGGCACACTGAGCTAGAGTCTGTCTCTATCTCCTCTTTAGATCTTTATGTCCCATATAAGTCACTGACCAGTTTTCTGTCTCTCTGAGTGTCTCTGAGTCTTTTAGTTGCCACTGGACTAATGCTGCAAACAGGTCTGCTGCGGAACTGCCTGACCACAGCTGCATCCACCCTGGGCCCTGAGCTCCTCCAACTCTTTGGCTCTTTGGCTCCTCTGGACCGTTGCCGCAGACCCCCCCCCCCCCCCCGGCCCTGAGCACCTGAGCACCTGAGCTCCTTCTTCTCTCTGATTCCTCTGGACTGTTGCTGTTACTGCAGACATGAACATCAGCCTCACTGACATTAATAACATAAACTAGAGCTGACTACGATTAGGACTGCTAACTGTAATCGCACTCAATTAATTCAACATTGTCCATTATCACTCATATCCTAAACCTGTAAACTGAACTTCTTTTTGTTTCACCATTACATGAGCTGTTGTTGTTGTTGTTGCTGTTGTTCCTGCTGCCTCCTGTCTCTCTCTCACCCTCGTTCCCTACTCTCTCTCCCTCCCCCTCCCTCTCCATACTCATTCTCTCTCGCCTTTCCCCCATCTTGTTGTCTCTCTCCCTCCCCCTGTCCTCTCCCCCTCTCCCCTTTTCTCTCTACATTCCTCCCCAACCCAGCAGCGGCATGGTGGCTGTCTAGCATGAGGCTGGTCCTGCCCAAGGTTTCTGCCTGTTAAAAGGAAGTTTTTCCTTGCCACTGCTACTCATGTTAGTTGAGATGGAGCAAAACCCATCTTAGGTTGGTTCTTGATCATCAAACAATGAGCGTGGTCCTGACCTGCTCTTGTTCCTTGAAAAGCGTCTTGAGATGACGACTGTTGTGAATTGGCGCTATATAAATAAAATTTGATTGATTGATTGATTTGATTGATTGATTGACTATCGACTTGCGTCTTGCATATGTGCCCACTTTTCATGTCCTCCAACCAGCTGTTCTCTATAAATATAGTCAGATGTATTTATGACAGCAGGACAAATTAAATGCCCAGATGGCTTCATTTGCAAGACAAACACATAAAGTTATTAATAAACGTGATTTTTTTTTTTTTTTTACTAATCAAGAATAATGAGTTGGTCACTTATTACTACAAACCCTGATTTCAGTGAAGTTGGGAAGTTGTGTAAAATGTACATACACATACAACACAAATTCTTTCCTGCCTAAAATCAACTGAATACACTACAAAGAAAAGATATTCAATGCTCATTCTCACTTCTTATTTTGAATGTGATGCCTGCAACACGTCTCAAAGTTTCTACAGGTCTTTGATGATCTTAGGTGCTATGTCATCTGCTGCTGATGGTCCACTGTGTTTCACCAAATCCAAAGTCAACACAGAAATGTACCAGGAGATTTTAGAGCACCTCATGCTTGGACCGTCTTAAAATCTCACAAAGCATTTGTCTCTTGGCTGAGATTCTCCAGAGAAAAGTGACCAACAATAGCAACAACTTTCAGCACCAGCTATTAATTATGTACATTTCATGATACATGTCTGAATTTCCTGGTTTTGTTTGAGTGTATTTTCTGTGTATTTTCCCCAGTGTTTCTGTTCCCCGTGATCCTGTCTTGTGAGTTTTCAGTTTGTGTTTGACCCTGTTTCTCTCATGTTCTCAGGGTTTTAATCTTTCAATCAGTTTTCAGTGTTTCCTATTTTATTTTGTAGAAGTTGATTCCTTGTGTCTCTAGTCTGGTTTTACCTCCCAAGTTATCCTTCCTTTATTGTTAATCACCCATGAGTTTCATCTGTGTCTCGCCTGCCTCACCTCTTGCTCGTTTCCATGTGTGTATATATAGTCCCTGTCTTCCCCTGTTTCATCGTTGGTTCATTGTGTGTGTATGTCTGCCAGTTCACCATGACCATCGATGTGTGAATCTCTTGTCTCTTTTGTGTTTTTTTTTTTGCCTTTTGGAACATTTTTCTTTTTGTTGCTTTTTTTATTTAGTTATTTTAAATAAATACTGTTTTTGTCTGCATTCTTGGGTAATTTTCCTTTGTTTAACCCTGCTGCATTACAGCTCACCTCAAAATTCTGATCTTCTGCCCTGAAACCTCATGGAAACAAGAGACACGTGACAGAGCTTGTGGCCAAGATTTTTGGCAAAAATATTAAATTATTAAATTTGTTCCCCTTTAACTCCATGGTTCTACTGTGCATTTAATTGACCCATAGAGAACTAAAATGAGTAACACAACACTATGTGGTGCAGACTGTTAGATGCACTCTAAAGGACAGTTACAAGACTGCTATGTTAAGAAGGAGAATGTCAAATTTGAGAGGGTGGATAACACGCTGTGTCTGAAAAATATAACCTGCAGAGGCGAAAAGACAAGATAACAGAAAACAACAAAAGCTATTTGCTGTCAAACCATTTCCACTCTGTTGCGCTTGATTTTGAAAAACAGAGTGTGCTGCAGAATTTCAAAACACTCAAATGGTTGTTCAAGTGGTTCTTATAAAAGTCAGTAAAATTCTTAACTTAGCTATAAAATAAAAATGAAAAAATCAGGAGGGAAAGCAGTCATGCTTAAAACGATCGCATGACTCCTCATGCATCCCCTCATGATGATAGTGATGCTACAGCTGCCTCCAGTCTTAATCAAAGGAGCTCGACTGTTTCCTGTTTCGATAAATTAAAGACACTGATGACTCCCCTCAGGCAACACCACACAGCAAAACAGACACACAACAACATTTTCCTCTAAAAGGCCACCACACAAAATCACTGCACTGAGGTTATCGTCACCAGCACCTGGTTAAGCATCGATGCTTAACTTCAAGAGCTGAAAGAAGCCAATTTGGATCTTTTCAGACCACACTCATTATCATCTAACTCTCTCATTTGTCATATCTGTGATCTTATGATCTCCAGTCCAAATTTGGGTTGACCTTGATCTATTTCAGCTGACTCGTGTAGCTTTTTATTCTAGCACATGAATCAACCATCATTTTTTCTTTTGCATTTCCAAAAACATACATACATAGTGGAGTAGATTTTGGTGAAGGGACATCAAATTCTTCCAGGAAGTTAAATAAGTTTTATGAAAGAAGTTTACATGAATCTACAGTGATTGGGATCCTTGAAGGATTTCTATGTTATTCCTTATTCCGGTGGTTTGTGCTCCATCAGGGTCTTTGTCTTCCTCAGTTCAGAACCATACATGTCAGGCTATTGCACAAGTAGTTGTCCATCTCTATATGTTGACTATATCATTAACTCTCTGTATGCCTGATGAAGACTGGGATGGGCCCCAGCCTTCTTGTACATACCAGTACCGTTTCTTCCCAATAGGGGGCTGACAGTTGAGGATTCACCAACAACATTTCCCACACACAGACGCTACCTCAACAGCCCTCCAAGGTGTATGTCTTCACCACCTGATCTTGGATTTCATTTCACTAAAAAGATTTGTTCGAAAGATTTATTTATCGAATCACTGAATCATTCAGTGCTTGGCGGGAGGAGCCTGTGACTCTGACCTCCTGAACTGTTTCAGACTCATTGAAGTTGTGTCACACTGGCTGTGCATTTCTCCTCCATGAAGATCATTGGCCCTTGTCAGCCAATAAAAGTTAGTAAAATCTCTTACGCAAGTAAAACAGATTTCTAGTCAAATTCACTATACTTAGCCCCTTTCATATCTCACCTTCAGTATAAATGTCACACGGGCACAGATGAGTAGTTAGGACTGGTATGTTGCCAGCATTATAAGGCCAAGATAAGATCACTGTGAGCTAGCAGAGCAGTTCAGTGCGTGTGCATAAGGAGTCTTTGCTGTGTGTTTACACATTGTGCTTATGCAACGCCATGATGCAATGTAAATCACACAGACGGACACTAGTTTTGGCCAGTTGCACAATCCTTATAAAGTACAGAGGCATTATGGCAGCTTTGCACAGTGATGTTGCAAACACACACTATCAAAAGGCAAAAGAGGAAGTGATACGCAGAGTGAAATAAGGAATATAAGGGCCAAAAGACAATAATTATGTTCTGTTAATGCAATATGAGTTCAAGGAGTGCTGTGCACATGAATAGTAGGGGTATTGCAGGGGCAGAAGAGATGTGATGAATGGTGTAGCAACAAAGGCATGGACTAAGTTTGCATAACCTTAAATTGTGTATTACATGAAAGAATTGAAAGACACTGCAACATGACTTTCTATTCCAATTTCTCATCCTGTCCGCAACATGAACCTTGTAAATGCAGCAGGTTGTCCTCTCTCTCGTTCTCTATCTCCACTGCATTTCTGTTTGTTTTGGAGTGAATCCACTTAATCGTTTCAATCAGTTACACAGAAAAAAAAACAAGCGTGTCAGCAAAATCTGAGCTGAAGTCATTTACAAAGACAAACACCCGAAGAGAAACTTCATCTGCAATGACTCATCTAACAGCAAAAAAGATCCTGCAGAGCACACACAGCAAACAGGTGACTCCTGCATATAAACCCACCTCTAACAGACTGAGTGCAGTCACTGTATTTGTTGTGTCTGCCTGTGACCTTGAGTGTCGGTGCTGACTGGTCTCCGCTGGGATTAAAGCTTTAAGATGATTCAATTACAAGAAATGAAGACTCTCTCATCCATCAGAAAGAGTGTTTGTAAGTGTCAGCAGTGACGCAGACTCCTGGTGTGTTCAGATATGACTGCCTCTTGTGTATAATTTGTGAATTGTGTGCATGTCTATTAGCTAATCCTGTGCAACATGAGAGCCCATCAGCTCTTGTCTTAAAAGCCTCTGAGAGTGATTGCTGACTTTTAATGATATATTTGGTTTGTATTAATTTCTTGTAGGTTTACCTTGTAAAGCTCTTTGGTCAACATCGATTTTTTTAAATTTGCTATATAGTTGAAAAAAGCTTGACCTCACTTGCTAACTTGAGATATTTTCTCGTCACAGGTTTTTCCATTTTCTTGAAATGAGCCAAAAATCTCATCTGAGTGGTACCTGCTGCACCTGAGGGATTCCTAACTTGCTTACAGTATGGGATGGATGGAACTTGCACAAAACCAGCCTCCTGTTCGCAGTGATTACCTCCATCACATTGGGAACTTAATTAAAAGCATCCACAGATCAAGCTGGAATCGAGGCGATTAAAGAGCCAGAAGTGTTTAAATATTAAACAGACTCTGTAAAATGTGGCAGCTCTCGCAATATATTTCACACCTTCTTGCTTTTCCTCTACATTTCAGCCTTGTGTTAATCCTCCCACTGTCTCAGTCTTGAGCTGAAGGTGGTGACTCTTCGATTTTTGTCTTGAGGCCAAGCAAGGACGAGGAGGCAAGTAATTCACTGAGTCAATTCAATGGGCAGTAGCTCATCTTTTTAAGTACAAGGGTTTGGGCTGCCAGTAATGGGAAGCCACAGATCTGTAAATGCCTGAGGTTCAAAGAGAGAGGTCTGTCTTTGAATTAATGTCACCATTGCTCTGCACCTGTGTTTCTTCCTTCTTTTTAAAGGGCTGCCTCAAACAGCTTGATGCAGGCTTTGGGGGGGTTAATATCAAATGGTCTTCAAAAACCATTTGTTAGCTGTCACCATCTTGGTTTTATTTATCTATTTATTGATATATATATATATATTTTTTTTTAAGCTAGATGCATGACCTTTCACTGTTGTGTGACAATCCTAATTGAAGCCACCGAACTCATAACTTAGCAATTCAAGGAAGCAAACTGGACCAAACTATTGCATCCTTTTAGCAAGGAGCAGAGGACTTCAGTTTTATCTGTTTTCAACTGGAAAGACTCATCTGCTAGCCACTTTTTTTACACAATTCACAAAGTCCAGTGATAGGCAGTTTAAAGGCATGACATGGTTCAAAAGACATACAGCTTCATGTCTCCTAGGTGGTAGGAAACATCTGTAAAGCTTTTTATATGATACCGCGGATACCTTGTAAGGTGTGGCAAAATAGGACTTTCACTGTTGACACATAACTGATAGAATGGAACTAAGATACATAGTGAAGTTTGAAAAAGCATGTACAGCTGGATGTCATGTGCATAGAAAGGTAAACTAAAGTTCTTATATGACCTAAGCAGAGAAGTGAAAAAAAGCAAAAAACAGGGGTCCTAGGATAGAACCCTGAGGGACGCCACAAGACAGATATTTTGATGTTGAGACATATTAACCGACATTACCAGAACTTGCATCATAAAGTTGAAACAAATGCACAGCTTAGTGTCATGTGCAAAGAATGGGTAGGATAAAGGTAAGGAAACCAAAGTTCTTATATGGCCAAGGTGAAGAAGTTAAAAAGTGAACAAGTCTAGGACAGAACCCTGAGGGATGCCACAAAACAGATATTTTAATGTTGAAACATCAACCAATGTTATTGAAACTTAGATATATAATAAAGTGGAAAAATGGCACAGCTGAGTGTCATGTTCATAGAAAGGGTAGGATAGAAAACATCGGCAGTTAAAGAACAAACAACAGGGGTCCCAGGACAGAACCCTGAGGGGTGCCACAAGCCAAACTTTCACCAATGAGAAGTATTATTACCAACATTAATGGGAAATTTAAGCTCTCCACTCTACAAAACTAGGTGACTATGTCCACTTCTTTTAAAACATGAAGTTCTCCCAGCTTGTTTGCTCAGTTCACAATCAGTGACTGTTTTGTGCCACTTTGCTGCACATCCTCACTTTACCATCAACCAAAAGCTGCACAACAAAAGAAGGTGATAATTCCATTTGTCCAAAAACATGATGAAAATTGCACACATTAAAAAGAGCAAATAGACATGTGAACATAGAGCATCATTAAATAAAGGTTCAAATTAAGGTTCTCATAATTAAGAGGATGAACTTCAAAAGCTACAACCACTGAGTGAAGTGGAGGAACTTTATTCAGATTGCTTTTCCGTTAGCAGAAGTAGTTTAATTTGTACAGGATTTGCAAACAAAACAGGCCATTCGATCTTCCATCACTTTTTCCTGCAGCACACTCTGCTTTTACTTTCACAGGCTATCAAAGTAGAGGCAAGATTTAGAGATCGATATTAAATACTGGGTGCAATCCAGCTGCTCTCTGACACCCCATCCCTCTCCTCACCTCATGCCTTCCTCTCTTTCCATCTCAATAAGTCTAATACTGTCCCTCAAGCGACGATCTTTAAACAAAATTCCATCACATGCCTCAGGAAGTGTGTCTGCTGCAACACTTTGTATTTATTTGGTGGTAGCGAGACAATCAGTCTGGAAATGTTGAACTGAATTATCCTTGAAAAGTCCTCTGGCCTGCACACTTGCAACTCTTTGCCAGCATTGTTGTTGCTTCAACTAATTGTTTCACACTTAAACTTCAGCGACTGCATTTATGGGACGTGTCTAAAGAGGCGAAGAGTGGAAATGAGTTAATGCAGAAGTTTACAATGGAGCTGAGAAAGTTTTATCTTGAGCTGATGACACAAAAGTGACATATTCTTACTATGAAGCTGGTCTAAGTTACAATCTATTATATAATCTATGGAGTTGAAATTTCAAAGTCTGTAAAATGTGACTTTGAAAACATAAACGTTTTCTTTGTTGACATTGCATTGCGCCAAATGTTTCCACTTTCCTTCAGTCCACCTTAAACTGGTGTAGGCCCTGAAAAGTTGCCTGTGTGTCTGACTCATAGATTTAAACGGTTCCCTGTTTGCATGGTTCAGTTTCAAGTTGCATTTAAAACATCAATCTGTGACCACAGGCAGTGTTTTTTTGGGAGTGATTTTAAGCACATGCAGTGATTTCAGCAGTCATGTTGGTCATTAATGCAGTGTTACCAGGTCCCAAAGGTCACAGTCACAGAGACTCTTCAGATTGTCTGAATCAATAATGCTGTGTACCGTAGATGATGAACTCACCAAATCCTTCTCAATCTTGACCTGATCTGTTCTGAAATCTTTGATACGCTGCTATTTTAGTCTCTTTTTATAACCAGTTGCAAATAAACTTTATTGGTGAGATGTTCCTTCAGTTTTTTTGAGCACTATAAAACTTTTTTTAAGAGTTTATGTTGTCCTGTTCCAGCTTTTTGCAAAGTGATCAAACTTTAAAATTTGATTTTTTTTTTTCACAAAACATTGAAAATTTTCTGCATATATGTATATCCAGGTTTAGTTTCTTCACGGTTTTCAATCAAATATAGGATTGAAGTTTTGTTGTTATCAGCACAGGGTCCAAACTTTGTTGGAGTTTGGGATATGGATTGATGGGGCATATGGGGCTCATCTGTTTATAGGCCTGTGGTGAATTGTTTCAAGTCAACTTCTTCAAACTACATATGATCTTGCTATGATGCTGTACAGGGGAGATTGATACACAGAGTTTTACCAGGACACGGTTGCTCTGGGCCCTCTAGTGGGGCAGTTTTGCCATAATCAAAGTCCTCATATGGACGTAAAGCAGAAACGAGTGTGACAAGTATCAGGACCTGTGGAGTGTAAGCTCTGTGCTGCAGGCCAGCGCTTTGTGTTTGATTCCAACAGATCAAAGTCATCCAGAGCCATGGTCGCCTCTGGTTAAATCAGCGCGGTGCCATCTCTGAGCATGGGCTGGAGTGAGTACAGAGGCATGACAGGAAGATGCACGCCTCTTAATTTAGAGGAGTTTTGCATTTCGAGCACATGATTCCTCGCCCATTAAGACAGTGATAATGTGCGTGAGGAGCGAAACCACCCAAAGAGACAGCGCTCTGTTTCTGAGAGCCCCAGAGGTTTTACACATCCCGTGACCACCGTACCAAAACTGGAACATGTTTGATCGTGGGGGACGGTGGAGGTGAGGATGGGGGTGAGGAAGTTCACTTCGGGCAGATGAAAGGCACGCACACACATAGACATACACGTAATCACACACAACCTCATGAGGCATGCGGACGCGCAGTGCGCAGCCTACCCACCATCCTGCCAGGGCCCCTGGGTATTCCCAGTATGTCCATTAAATCCCCAGCGGGCGTCCTGAAGCGGCGGTGAGCGGTCAGTCACCTGCAGCTCTCCATCCCTCACCCCCCGCGCACTGAGGGCGGAGGAGAAGAGGGGGGACCAGGAGGGGGCGTCGGACAAATGCCGCAAGTTTAAAGACAAAGTTTGACTGAAGGCAACAGTTTATCCATGAAACAAACTTGACTTCTTCTGCTGCAAATGTGTCTGGTTGTTGTCAGGGAACCCAATCCGGATCCTGCTGTTCCAGGTTGCCACTTGTGCCAGGATGGACAGAAATCCAATTGGTTGCAACAGCCAAACTTCCAAGGCGCATTTAATTTCCAGAAAACACACCCTCCAGTCCTATCAGTGCGAATGACCAAAAAGAAACCATTGGATGTGCTGAAAGCGCACCAGCAGAGTGTTTCTCTGTGTGTTCACTGCTGGTTGTGATGAAACAAACAGAGGGATGAAAACAGGCTCGAGATGCTCAGACATGCAACAGCCGGTCCTCAGCATCGCTCCTCTGTGTTGCATTGCGGGTGCTGCAGCGGCAAAAACAACCCGCTCGATCCCGTCTCATTTCCTCGATTCCCCTTCACTGCTCCAGATGTGCCGAGAGCCGAGCCGGGCATTTACCGCCCGAACCGAGCCAAGTGGACACACTGGGATGCGGCTGGTGGGGGAGGGTGGGAGGTGAGTGGAGAGCGCACTGCTTGGGGAGGCAGGCGACGCAGGGAGTCGGATGGGAGAGAGGAGGCTACCTGTGGTAGGTGCAGGTGATCGCAGTTTCCACGCACTGACGGATATTATGAACATCTGCGGGCGGCACAGGTTGTTTTTGGAGCTGCTGAATTAAAAACAGAACGAATTAGAATAGACTAAGATATAAGATCTGTGTAAGTTGGTTGTTAGACACCCACTGTGATTAATATTACACCTAGTGGGCACTGCTTTACAACCAATTTAAAATTAAAAATAGAGCACATTAAAGTGATAAAATATACGAGACATCAATTCGGCATGTTCTCTTCGCTGATTTTCTGTGGTTTAAAAATACTTTGAGTTATTTTCACCTTCTAAATCCTTTACTCATGCCTATCATGAAAAAATAAACAAATCAAAGGTAGCTATAAAAATTATCCTTAAAACTTTATCATCTTTGATTTTTTCTGACTAAATTTCACAAATGAAGGAGAGAGATTTAAATAAATGTAAAAGATTAGGGGGAAAAAATATTTTTTAAAATTATTTATATATGGATGGAAAACAGCCTATATTGTGAGGGTGGATCAGATTTTTTTTTAATATCTCAGTAAACTTTACATAATAGAACAAAAAAGCACAAGAAGACTCTGCAAGAATATTTATCAAATTGGCAAACAAAGTAGCAATCACCATCTTTGTGATTCTCCCTAAGCTGATCTGTATGCAGGGCTGTGGCATGGACTCCAAAATTCTGATTTGCCACCTAGCAGCAAACTCTGGTTTTGAGGACTTAGAGGGATAAAATTAACTTAGGGTCAAACACGCCATAACACCGAGTTAGACACCACCTTGAGAGATGAATGTTGCCGACCGCTTGCTTCTCTAGTTTTACCAACTTTAGTAACGACCGCAGGATAGCAATACACAGCGGTCTACATCTCCATAGCCACAAATAATGCTCAGAACAGCACCTAACTTCATCAACAGTACATATAGGGTCCCAGCCATAGTACTAGCCATCAAACATCTTTTTAGCTTCGCCTGGTTTCTTTGGCAAAAAGACTAAACACAACTCACCCACTCTCTTCCAGCAGCTGCTTGTTTGTGGGGGGAGCTCTGACAAGTCGATCGCTGAGTGAGGTGGATCATTTCCTTTTAGTCATAATCACCATATTTATCATTTTGCACTGCAGATGCAGTAGTTCTTCTGCCTTAGCATCTCGGTCTGATTGCATTTCCATGAGGAAATGAACATAAATGTTCTTCCTTGAGCTGCGAAACTCTGCTGCACTTGGTAATCGACTTGTTGAGGAGGTGTCTATCTCAATGTTACGGTGTGTTTGATCATAACTTAAATGGAATATCCCTTTAAGCCAATTTACTTGCTAAAACCTGCAGTTCTTTGAGTGACCACTTGAGACTAGTGGTCTAAAAAGCTTGTCCTGCTCTTGCGAAAGCTGTACAGTGTGAACATCTTTTCATAACTTGTTAATTTTATAGACATTGAGGTTGTGAGTTTTGCACAATTAAGTGGCATGGCTGTCTTGACTAACATGTTACTGCTTGCAAGGAGGCTAAAGTCGGCATGGCGACCACCATAGATGAGCTACAAAACTCCACCATATAAACTTGTAGTTGACATTTCCAAGGCCATGGAAATGTTTTATACAGTCTCCCCATTTTCTCTCCATCTCTATTTCTTGTCTGAAAGAATATCTACCAGAACAGTCACAGATACTTAAACACACTGATATTCATTATTTGTCTCGTCCCTGTGAAAATGGCACTAATAAAGTCTGTGGTCGAGCCGTACAAAAAATCAAACATCTGTGCAGTCGTGTACCATCAAGATGAGTTATGTAGCATCCCTGATTGTCAACTCAAACACAGATTATTTGAGTTGCTAACTGTGTGGTCTGAATAAAATATAATATACTGCAACATTATAGCTTGTTCTGCCACATATTTTACTCAGAAGATTTTGCAACAAATGTCTGCCTGCCAAATTCAGTCAGCTGCAGAGCATCGGCAGAAACTGGCACTTATGTTAACTAGCAGTAATGGAAAGGCATCTACTCTGTTAAATGTGCTTTGAAAATTTAATTAGACTTTGTTTAAAGCTGTCAGTTGGCACTGGCTTCATTTAGCACATCTATAAACAAATCGCCTCAGTGGGTTAACAGATCCGTGTTGGATTGTTTGAACACCTTTAGGCCCATTATGGTGATCCTGTCACTTTTAAACAGCCCAAAGTGCTGACTTTAGATCAGTGAACCGCTTTGGGAGGTTGTCTCTAATTTCTCTCGTTAAGATTAAAAGCTTCTCTGATCTAAAGCCTGTCTTTAATGGCTTGCTGTATCTACAGTATATAGTGACGTCAAGAACAGCTCATGAGTTTAAAGTCAGCACACGGCAGTGGTTGGGTTTTCTATTCTTGAATGTGATTCTCTGCTAAAGGCGGTGCTGTAAAAAGTAACACCTCAGCAAACCATCAGGAGGGTGAAGAAAAGAGAAAGAAGATGAATGGGATGCTGGCCTGAAGGGAATATAATACCCAAAGATGCTACAGGCTTCTTCTTCTTCTATTAAGAGAAAGAGAGAGAGAGAGAGAGAGAGAGAGAGAGAGAGAGCTCCATGTGCAGGAGGCTGGCGTTTTTATTTTGGTCATAAATTTGACCACTTTAACACTATTTTTGATTACACAGAGATTAAGAATGCATTAAGGTTTTATAGGAAGGAGGTGAAATCCCTCCTTCTGGACTCCCAGAGGGTTGCACTGAAAATCATATGCACATCTGCTTGAGATGCTACATGCAGGATTTTTTGGTCCTTAAATCATGTTCATGTTGTTTTAGATCTGTTGGCTGAATTACAAAGAGTTTCATCCTGTTTGATCAATAATTATCCAATCACATAGTCTCTGCACACTCTGTTTTTTTACTGTCGCGTCTTTATGAATCTGGTTACAGCAGACAAATCAAACATTTTGCAATCTTGGTATATTTGTATAACTTATTTATGGACACCCCACAATCATGTTGTCATGTAATTTGAATAATTTATAGTCCCTGGATCCTTTACATTGCTTTAACTAAACTGTCCCTCTTCAGTCCTCCCTCAGATGGGAACAAAACCTTTAAAAAGTCAATAAAGTAATTTGCACCACCTGTGTGTTGCCCCCATGCAATCTCACTCTATTAGCCTGCAGATGAACGAGCGAGCGGCTGCGATTCCCTGTGCGGATCCTCTTTTGCTCTTCAGAAGCCAGAGAAACAAACTGCTGCAGAGTTTATCAGGGCGCTCAGGCTTCAGAAATCTATGAGCCATAATTAGCGCCTGAAGATCTCCGACAGGTTGAAGGTGGAAAAGGTTGGAGAAATAAACAGGGAGCTGTCCTGTTGAGCTCCTCTCAGGTCTCATTTGCAGAGCCTGCCTCAGAGTCTCTTTGTATTCAGCTCACCTGACTTTTCCCCTGCCTGTTCACTCCATATTCTGCTTACAGCTAATGCATTTATCTCTGAGGCTTATTTGCATCTTATTAAGAGTTTTGATGAACCATATTTACATAAACAGCATCACTGAGGGTGCTGATTGATCCCTTTGCTCTGAGACTGAGCGATATAAGCAGTGAATATGAAACTGAAAAAAATCTCCATTCATTTAATGCATTTCATTAACTTTGCAGCTTTAAAACTTCTTGCACTCAAATGACGTGTTTGTTCAGTCTTTCCACCTCTCCATGTGAATAACGTTCTCCACCTCCTGCTTTTTTAGACTGTTAACCACATCCACACGACCTTTCATTAGGAAGGTGTTAAAAGTTGAAACATATTTCCTCTCTTCTTCACTGTTCTCCTCTGCCAGAGGGAGATATAACCTTATTTTCTCCGTTTGCAGGCTTCGATAAGCACAGTGGAAGTGACAGAGCTCCTTCACAATAATAGAGTGAAACGCTTTTGGAATTGAAAAGCTTGAATTGTAAGTGGTCTGCTATAGGGTTTTAAAGTAGCTGGAGATGAATATGTGTCCGTGGATCTAAGATGCCGCAAGCTGGAGGACCTACGGATGATGGAGACGACTCAAAGTTAAGAGAAGTCAAATTAATGCAGCTACAAACTGTTTAATTTCAGTAAACCCGCTGTGTGTTTAACTGCAAACACTTAACAGCTCTCATTATCAAGAAGAAAGAATCGAGCCTTAAAGAGGTCTGCTGTGATTTGGTAGTTTACTGACTTAATGAGCTCTGTAGTCTGATGGTTTAATGTGTTGTTTACTATGTGTCTGATTAGAAAATCTCCCAGTAAATAATGCAAACTAACAGCCTCTGCTTTCCATTTACATCTTCTTACCAAGAAACTGAAAGAGACACAATATCAACACAATATTGAGGAAGCATCTTTTTTGTGGTGTATATACAAAAAAGCTTTTAAAATCAGTCAATAGCTATTAGTTATTGACAACATTTGGGAATATCACAATATCGTTGTGTTTTTTTATGTCTGTGTAGTCAACATTTAAAAATTTTTGAGAGGCCCGCTCTTTCTGACTGTAAACAAAGCCATTCCCCGCCTTCCCCATCCTGATTGGTTGTGAGGCAGATACTGCTCCCTCATGTTGTGAGGACTGCTCCATGTCCGCGAATAACGTTTACGAGCCCAAACAAAGTGAGTGTGCTACAATGTCTGACAGGAGAAACCAACCAGAAAATTTTTCGGAATCCTCCTTTGGCCATGACTGCCAACACAAGCAAGAAAACGAACTAAATACCAGAGACTGGCAGAGTAACAGGCGCTTAAAAAGGAGGTAGACCAAACAAGAGCTACAAAGCCTGGGCAACATCAATGAAGCATAAACGATGGGGGATGCTTCGGGATCTTATGGACCCTGTAACCTTTCTGCTGGACAGGTAAACCGCTTAAACAAAGTAAGCCAAATATCTGTAACAGAAGTGTTTCTTGTCAAACAGACCTGCTGCGTGTTGTAGCGCCACTAAACTGTTTACCTCGGGTCCTGGAGTATGCCACTTTATACTACTTGTAGAAGTCCTGCAAACATTGTGTTTGCTGGTAGTCTGTTGGCATCTACAGTAGCACCAATGCTTTTTACTTTCACATTGAATGGGCCTCATTTGTAATTATCTGAACTAATTGAATTTAATTGGAATGATACGAGTGAGCAGGAGCGTCTGTTTGTGGGCGGGGCTTGCTGGAACAGAGTGAGAGGGGAGAGGAGGAGCTGAGGGGAAACTGGTATGGAGGGGTAGAGTTTACATCCAAGATTTCTCCCAAAAACTGGCACTTCCTCAGATCCTGACTACCCCGCTTTTAATGTGCCCACCCTCTCGCCCAAAGTGAATATTCCTGATGACTTCCTTCAATGAGTCCAACTTTACCCAGGAAAGTTCACATCAGACATTTGAGTTCACACATGCAGCAGCAATTTCACAAAGTTTTCTGGGTTTTCTGAAAGGGGTTATTAACTTTTTCCATCTTACTAAACTTGGGCATACATTTACTACTGAGTTCAATTTCTTTCATTATTTAAAAGTAACAGAGCAGAGTGGTCACAAAAGCTGAAGTTCTGAAGGACTCAAAACATGGTGAAGATGTCCAAAGAACCTGCAAATAAAACGATGATCTACATTCAAATGCAAATGTGAGGTTTTGAGTTTATGCAGCCATTGGGGTTCCTGTGTTCCTCTCCTCTGTGTATGTTCTCTCTCTCTCTCTCTGCAGTGCTGGAGGCACGGCGGGAGGCGGGGCTGGCCTGGACTGATTGCATGCACCTGATTCTCGTTGGTGTCAATTACCTGGCTTTATATGCCAGCTCCTCTGTTGACTCAGTGCTGGATGATTTCTCAGTCATGCAACACGTGTCTTGCCACACCGAGCTCCCTGTTCTCCCGCCTGTGTATCCAGCCTGCCTCTCAGTGTTTGTTAGTGAGTTCTTTTGTTACTTTCCAGAGAATTTTTCCCTTGAGCGAAGGTGATTTTGTGTTCATGTTTTTTCCTCTGGTTGAGAGATTTTTTTAGTTTACTATTTCTGTTTTACTTTGTCTTTTACCTGCTTAGTTGTTACTTGCCCCACGTGGCACTATCATTTGAACTTTGTTTTTTCACCAGCTATTTGCCTTGCTGCAGTGAATCTCTTGTAACCCTGGTTTTGTGTTTTTTTTTAGTGGCAGTCCGAGCTGACCGTGCCTTTTCCCGGAAACGGCGATTTTCTGTTGTTACTTTGTTCTATTGTTTATTGTTAATAAATTTGGGCATTTGCCTCTGCATTTTTGGATCCTGGCCTTTGTTCGATCCCTCACAGCAAAAGAAAATTTTTCACGAGCAATTCTAATACAAGTCCCACCTCTAACAAAGAAACGGCCAATTATAGTTTAGGATTTCACATCAACACACCAAGTCCACAAAAATACAGCTAAGTGACTTGTTGTGATCTGTTCTTTGCCTTAACCCAAATATATAATATCATGGGGTCAATGAAAGGTGTGTGGAAGAGGAACAGATGAGGACAAGTGTGCAGGAAAGTAATAGACAAGGATATTCAGCTACTGTCATGCTGATGATTTTTTGTCATGAACTGCTGATCAATGCATGACTATAAATCATTCTGAGACAAAGCAGTGAGGGTTACTTTTTTTTCCTATCCTCTTGTAAAAAGTACTCCAGAGTTTCTCATACTTGATAAAGGAAAGTCATAAAAGAAGCCCAAAAACTCCTTTCCTTATCATTCGGAGTAGCTGAACATGTCTTATCATAATTGACACTCAAACTCTTAGGGATTGTTTCTCTGTTGGGAACCTTCCTAACCAAAAAGGAAAATGTTAGCAGACCCTTGACCTTAAAAAAGGCCCATGCTACCCCTTTGAATATGCCCCTGTGTGTCAGAGATGGCAGGAGTCACACAAAATTCAGGACTTTTTTTCTCAGTAGCAGAAGTAGTTTATTATATCAACATAGATCAGAGTTACATCACACTAACAGATGGATAATTTCAGATTTGATTCATTTGTGTGGAGAGAAAATTGGATTTCCATACATTAAAATAGATAACATGAGGCTGCACATACAAGGTTTGAGCTCTTACTTTCCTAGCTTGAGAGTATCACTCCCTCTTTCCATGCAATGTTGTATTATTACCACCAAAACAACGGATTTCAGAAGGATTTCCTCATGCTTGCTGTGTTATTCCTTATTCCTGTGTTTGACACAGTATCAAATCATTGGCTCGATTAGAAATGGAAGCAGCTCGTCTTTACAGCTTCACAGCTCTTTATCCCATCAGAAAAAACACCAGGGAGACCCAAATGACTGATAAGGAGTCATTCAGCGCAGTGATGAAGGCAAATGCATCTTTAATCTCCTCATGTTCATCACACTTGCTGGAAAATTCCCCCTACTTCTGTCGCAGCAGATGTCAGCCGTGTGTTGGCAAGATTACGAGTAAAGACAGTCTATGCTGTCCAGACTCTGGCCTCCTCCACCTGTGGGCTCTGGCGGCAGATAATGACCGTGTCAGTGAGAGAGGTGGTGGGAGTAATGATAGTTTGATATCACCATATCTGCCCCTGCAGTCAGCGATGAAGGCATAGCAGAAGTTACAAGCTGCAGCAAACCCTGCAGGAAATGATGAACAACGCCATATCCAGCTGGCAGAGGAAACACATCGAGAGGCTGCACCATCTTGTCCTAAAGCTGCTCTCCTCACTCATAAACATCTTCTCTTCATCATCGAAAGAGACACAACAAATGATTTGTTGTGATGACACAGGGGTAATTTTCTGTTGTGCGTTTTACAGTCACATTACTGCATTTTGGTTCGAGATGAGACTAAAGAATAAGGAGGGAAATACACCGTTTTTAGTCATAGTGGCACCTTGCATGATACAAATAGTAAACCTGCTCCACAAAGTGTCTTTAAATGTGTTTACTGTGCAATGCAGCTCTATTTTGTGCATTAAGACATCAGTTTTTAAGGGATGTGAGCATCATTTCTGCCTCAGTCTGTCACACTTAGGTGACTACGTCTGCCTTTTTTCAACTGCAGCAAATGGAGAGTTAATCGCCCGGTCTGTAAATCCTGTCCTCGGGCTGCAAGAAATGTCATCAGAGTGGTCAGAAAGCGCAGTAACAAGCTAAAAAGTGCTTGAAGGGGAAGAAATATAGGAACCAACAGAGGAGAATTTTTGCTACCTGTATGGTTCAAAGCTGCTGACCTGTGTGAAAGTAAGAGCCCTGAGTCTGAGGTGGAAAAAAGACCTTCAGGCTGTTTGAATCTGGAAACGATTGTAAGCATCCTAATATACAAGTGTCTGAATCATAACATACCGGTAAGGAGAGGTAAAATATGTCAGCGTGACATGTAAAAGGACATTATAGGATATAAGATTACAAAAAAATAACACTGTAGAAAGATTTATTATGATATAGCATGCAAAATGCAGCAATTTAAGATATGCAATAGAAGTTTATCCCTCCTCCTCCCGTTTTTGATTTTAAATGCTTCAAAGAACCATTTAAATTACCTTTTTTGCATCAAGACTTTTTGACTTTGTCAGGAACCTCTATTTCAACAAAATGAAAAAAATAAAAAATTAATTGACTAAATTACAAAATGCTTTTATGAAAATTAGGGTTAGGGTCGCTGTTGACCTAGCTAGATCAATATCTAATAATAGGAGCAAAACTTAAAATCATATGTGCACTGTCAGGCATGACACTGACAGTGAGATCCTCTTCCAAGGAAATTCTCATTTTTCCCTGCACAAAATACACTGCAGGCATGTCCAGACATGTAAGATCAATTCAGTATGGATGTCTGTATGAGGGGTATACTAACAGAAAGGTCCAGAGGCCCACAACAAAAACTATTATAAGCAATATTTCCATGGATAATGAAGCCTAACAAGGTAACCTTGAGCTGAGAAATGACTTGGATGATAGAGAAATGTTTTTAGTGCAATTTGCAGCTGATTTTAGACAAGTAGTGGGTGCATAGTAAAAGCTAACACAGGAGGAAGGTTAATACGTCATATCATCTGGTTGCATGCTTGATTCTGATTGGTCAGAATCCTATAACAGCAGTAATTACCTCTCAAAAGCTCTAGCATGTTCCACCTCTGTCTATTGAAACTGTGGTGAAAAAAAAACCCCTCCTTTCTAAGGCTGGTCTTTAGTGTCGGGTCATGATCAAAGGTGTGAGAGCAGCCTGAGGAGCTAGTGGACCCAAACCAGCCTCGGTAGGGTAAAGTGCAACATCCTGTCCTGCAATCTGTGCAACACCAGTAGACTTGGTGAGAGGATCTCTACATTACCATAGTGATAACAGCAACAATGTTCAAAGACAATAATTTCCCTGTCATCTTCCCTGTTTTCACAACAGTTTGGTTGTTTTTCTTGGTTTACAGTAAACAAACCAATATTGGAGCATCGCCATGGTTACAGTAGTCCTCCAGCTGTATCAGTCTGCTGTCAAGAAATAATAGGCTCTAGCTATTACATGTTGCATTGAATGACCAGTTAGAATCAATACTTAACACAGCTGTATGATAACATACATAATACATGATACAGGTCAATATGATATTGATTTATATCACATACGTAATATATGTAATATACGACTTGAATACAGACGCCTTGAGTGCAGCAAAAGGATACAGACAATGAAGAACATATAATGAAATTTAAATGCTTCAGTGTGAAAATTTAAATATATACATTAATGCATTTACTACATAAAAATGAGTTAGATCAATCAATCTTTCAAGGACCAATAAACTTGAGTCATAACTTTATTATTTTTTTGGGAGAAAAGGTTTCAGAGGTGAACTTTGTTATAGTGTATGAAGAGACATTTCGATGCAATATACTGTAGCTGTATCATTTTACTGCTGGTTCAAATTTAATTAACTAGGAGGAATTTAAATACACCACCGCCTTTCAAAGTTTTCTCAGTGGCAACATAAAACCCAAGAAGCTCACAGATTTCACATGAAAATGCCTGAAAGTCAGTCATGAAAAGAGACGACCTTTAATGTCAGCTTTAAAAACATCAACCCAGAAAGAAAAACATCCTTTTAAAAATGTCATGAATGTGAGGTATTCTTATCTATGATGGTCAAGATGAAGAGGAACCAGCCTGCCACGGGACCTCTGACAGGCCAGATGATGAAACCACAGAAACATCTCAGGATGATGTGGAGCGCATAAATCTCACCAAGAGGCCACCTGAGGGAAGCAACAAATTACCTGAGTAAAAACCTGAGGTTTGATCCTGCAGCACTATAGAGCTCTGCTGCTTGGCTTAAGTGTCTTTAAGATAGATACTGGGCCTTCGGGGTTTCCCTTGAATTTGTTACTGGATCACCAATAACTGCAGGACCAGGATCCAGAGGAGCAGAGGCGCTGCGGGGGGAACAGCAGAGCAGCATTTAGAGCTGCACACATATTTGTGGTTTCTGAGCAATGTTAATCAACTACATTAATTTATCTTTTATTTAAACAGGTTAAGAAGATCAAATATGAGTTAGTTTTACACCGGTATGTAACACCAAGTGTGAAGTGTGACGCGTGAACAGGAATAATACATATATCTGTAAATGCTGGAGGATTTCACAGTTGAAATATTGTGCACAGAGTTGCACAGCTGATCCCTGACAATCGATGATAAATGAATAATGTGCAGGAGCTGCTGACAGAGGTGAAATAAGCCTATTGACTGGAGTGTCTGACGCAGTGAGGGAGGAGTGAGAAGTCATCGTCCTCAGGCAGCAAAGACTTCCTCTGTGCTCCGTATGATGGATGTCAGTGTAACGAGGTCTGAAGTAGATGCGCTCCTGTACTTGACCTGTTCATCACAGAGTAGGATGAAGACGTTTTCAGACAGCTTTGAAGCATCAATATCTCTTCTATTACAAACATGTGTATTTCTCAAGTCTTTGAAATAAGAAAACATATTTTTTTCTCAAGCTCTTTAGGGGCACATTTCTTCTCTTTCCACGGGTAGATCGGTTTTCTACTCATAACAAGTAGTACAGTTCTTATTTGAGATATGTTATAAGTGGACGTTTTCGGCTTAATATGGCTCAAATTGAGCATACAAGACAAGAAATAAGACAAGAGGATTTTGAGTTTTGGGGTGGAAATATCTTGAATCTGTAATTTAACATATTTTAAACAATATAAACTCACTCACTATAACTTTCCAAAAATTATTCACCACATTGTTGTTCTCAGACAAAAGTCAAAAACTGAAACATTGCAGTATGAAATCATATTTTGCAGGAGTTTTGCACACTCCTCTGCTACACACCTGTCGGATGAAAAACCTTTTAAGCTTCCAAAGTCACAAAGAAACACAACAAGGCAGCAACATTTTAGTCCTTTCAACATTTTGAAAGGACTAAAAGTGAACATTGTTCTTTATGTCACAGCCTGCAGAAGCAAAAAGATGAAATATGCTGCAAGTAGATGTAAAAAGAGCTGCTGGTAGCCTGTTTCAACACAGTCTGAGGAGCAGATTTTTACAGAAGTCATACAGAAGTTTGAAAGGTAAAATAGTCTGTTATAGTTCAGGATTTTAACCTGGTTAAATAAATGTCAGGGAGGTGGTTGGCATAGTTACCCCATAATCCTGGATCCAGCTCTGAGTTTAGAGTATGTACAGTATGTAGTGAAAAAAGAAGTTTTCTGAAAGTCTCAGCTGTCAGGGAAGAATTGTTGATGCTGACTACAAAGACTGGCAGAAAAGGGAAAGTGACTTCTTCACGTAGTAGAATTTGAACTTTGCTTCTGCTCATAAAAAAATCTAAGTGGAGTTAAAGTGTTTGAAAAAGGAGGAAATCTCTGCCCTCTGTTTTTACCTCAGTGTTTTTTAATCTGACACTCGGCATCAGTGCTTCACTTTCATCCTTAACTCCAGAGGTGACCTCTAGCTCCAGGCTCAGGCTGAACACAAAGGTGGATTTCTGATAAAATTACACTCAGAATCTGTTTGATATGATAAAAAATATTCATTGTAACGTTTTCCTCCTGAATGGTTTGTGGATTCCTAAAGAGCCTGAAGGTCAGGCGAGTAGTCAAACTGGAATAAAGCCCTCTCAAACACCTGCGTCTGTAGAATGGATAAACTGTGAGTGACTTTAGTGTTTTACAGGCAGTTTGAACCATCTCAGCGGTGTCCTGAAATGGTCCTTTATGATGCAATAAAAGCTGCTGCTGCAGAGACAGTAGGAGCCTAAAGAAGCATTTTATGAGGCTGAATGAGACGTATGTGCATTTATAGACTGTTAAACACTGCAAAGTGCAAAGGCTCATTTTAATGCAGTGATTTAAGATGTGAGTCCAGCTGCTCACAGCAGAGGGCAGCAGTGATTAAATATTGAAGACGCCCTGCTCTCCCTCTCGCTCTCTCTGTCGTTCTCTCTCTCTCTCTCATTTATGTGGTTCTGTTGGCAGTGTGAAAAATGAATAAAGATTAATAATGAGTTACATCGACAGATCAACCCTCCTCCTCCTCCTCTTATTCATCTCATTTCATTTTTCTCTCATTATCTAAACCAACATTTTCATCTAAATTAGCCTCTCCCTCTCCTCTCTCCCCATCCTCCTCTCACCTTTGAAGGATTGCTCTCATGACCCCATCTGTGCTGTGTATATTTTGTTTTTCTGCATTTCTTAACTACACAGACTTTCTGCTTTGCATCTTCAGTCACTGCCACACACTGAGTGATGAACCCCACTGAGGTGTTTCATTTATATATTGTAAAAACATTTTAAAACTGATAATGACGGCCAAAATGCTCTGTGAACACACCTTATATGTCCAAACACTTTTTGGATGAACTGGCATAAACTGTAATGAAATTAATGTCATTTTTACCCAACAAATCCTTGATATTGTAATTAATTCTAAGTAGCAAAGTCAATGAGACATCCTGATCACACATATCATATCAAATTAATCCACGGAAATCCATCTAATGAGCTCTTTATAAGCTCAAAAACGTAAGACTTGTGGCTGACCAGTCACCATCCGTTCAGAGAAGATGAGATACAGTTAGAAACAGGATGTGTTTTTAACACACAAGCAGCGTGAAAGTGACATCATTGACAAATTGAAGAAAATAGTCACAAAGCGACCATAAACCACAATATGAGCTCCAGCAGTGTTGCAGGACTGGTTGACTTGGAGGAAAATATTTACAGAGAAGTCACAGGGAACAGAAACTTATACGTTTTATGTTTTCTGCACTGGCAACGCCCTCAACCTCATTTTCAGAGCCTTTCACAGCAGAGTTTACAACTGCTGGTTATAAAAGTTGTCACACAACCTCTTCCTCTTCTCTTAGTTCTGTAAAACCCAAATATCGAAAAATGCAAAAAAAAAAAAAAGTTCAACCATTCAGATGTTGTTGTAGGAGGCCTTTGGGGGTGAAAATGGAGTGTTTTCAAAAATGTTATGTTTCATTAAGTTTTAACGGATATCTTGTAATATTGCAACGTTGAGCTTAATGGGGAGCATAATCTCCTGTATTTCCACTCATTGTCTGAACAGCAATACAGAACTAAGGATTCATTTGCAGGGTTTTGCTGTTCCCAAACCAGTATATAACATGAATAATAATCCCAGTCATGTTGTTTTAAAGAGTAATATATTCCAACAAGAACTTTGACATTAATTTACATTATTTACGTTATAAGCAGTTCTTGTCCTCTGAAAAACAGAGGCAGATATCCAACCCAGTCTGACAGCATCACGCTTGCTTTGGTTATTAGCCTTTACTGCAATGTCTGCAGCGTCTTCTCTTTGTCTTCAGTGGAAAATGTCGAGTGAAGTCTGTGTGCACATCCACATTTACTTGCAGTGATAGTCCTTGAAGCAGTTCTTGGCATCACTATCTGATTCTTCGTCACTTGCATCAGTGTCGTTGAAATCTGAAAACCTATGAATCAGTTGATAAAAATGGTGTTATAGTTTTAGTGGCAGCTCCGGAGTATGAGGGCCACATAAAAAGAGAACATTTCTATGATGTCAAATGTTTTTGATAATCATTTTCTGACAAGAATAAAACTGTAATCAAATTATTTTAAGTTGTAAATAGTTAAGCTGTAATGTTACACTCATAGATTAAAGTCATATTGTTACAAAAATAAAGTTGAAGTAAAATATTATATTACTAAAATAAAGGAATCATTGCGTTATCAAGGTAAAGTTGTGATAAAGTCGTAATTTTTGTTTACGGTGAGCTGCTTTCCAATTCGTGAAAGTTTTTTCTTCGCTCTGGCCCCAGTACTCTGAAGCAGTAATCCAAACATTGAATGACGTATAAATGAGAGAGCTGACACTCAGGACGCTTAGCATTAAAAGCTGCATTTGTTTTGAATAGAAAATAGTGTCTGTACATAAGGGCCCTAAAATTCTGCTTCAACCTTAGCAAAGATGTGAGAGTTCACTGCTATGCTGTGAAACAGACAAACGTTAAGAGTTTGAGTTTGTTACTAGAATATTTTTAGAATTGAAGTGCTACAGATCATCAAAGTTTGGACTGTTTTTTTAGTGGTGTTAATAAATCACTTTTAAATCAAAACACACACCCACTCAGACGCGTAACTCTGATACCTTTGCACACACTCAGCTGAGGGCCCACAGAGGCCAACCAGTGCCATCACAGATGCTTCCAACTGGCTGGTCCTTGGTGTAATAACGTGTTTCAGCCAGCAGAGAGCAGCAGCATATTTGTGTGTGTTTGAGTGAGTGTGTGACAGCTACAGTGTGTATGTGTGTGGAAAGAATTCTGCTCCCCTTCGGCAATGTGTGTGTTCCTTATTCAGGAGTTTGTTCATGTGTACATCGGTGAATGAGTGTTTATGTTTCAGTCTGTCTGCGCTCTGCCTGTGAGAGAGAGAGAGAGAGAGAGAGAGAGAGAGCATGGGGCGGTATGTAAGGGACAAAACATTGCCAAGCACATGTGGTGACTGTCTGAGGAAGAAAACGAAGGACTGAAAGAAAAGTAAGGTCGAGGAAAGAGAAGAAGAGGGAGAGGAAATTAGGGGAAAAGCAAGGGGGGGAAACGGGGATAGTAGAAAAGGAATAAATGAAAACGAAGTGGACAAGGAGGGAGATAGAATCTCAAAGGGAGGAATGAAAAGGTAGTGGAAAGAGAAGACTTGAATATACGAGGTGAAAAAAGGGAAGAAAACAGGAAAAATGGGTTATTGAAGAGGAAAAAGTAAAGGCGAGAGAGAGAATTGTGGTCTTCAAGTGAATGGTGATGAGTTTAAAGAAGAAGAAAACAATGAATAAAGAGAGACCAAAAGTGTAGGATGAAGTCCGTCCATTGTGCGTTTTCATCCCTCCATAATCAGAGAAAGACAAACAGAAATGGACGGAGAGAAAGAAACAAAATGGAAAAGTAGAAACTGCTGATGAAAAATGGAGATATAAACGCAGAGAGGGATCATTAGGGGGAGGCTGGATACAGTTGCTATCCAAAACAAACCCACAAGCATTCCTTCGTTTTTTTTTTTCTTTTATTTTATACCAACAAACATTTTCTTTATTTTGTCTCCAAACGGTTCAATAAATACAAAATACAAACCAGCTTCATATCCATAAACAACGACGATAGGAAAACTCATAAAATATTACTTAATTTGAGACAGAAATAAGAACAACTGAAGCAGAGAAGCGTGTGCACAATGGAGTATTTAGATCAAACTGAAACGATTGGAGCTATTATCAGCTTTTCTTTGAGAGAAGTTGCACAAAAAATCAAAATTTTACATCCTCTTAAAAGTTGCAGACCGGCTGACGAGCTTCCTCCTGGTTTTTGCTGCTTTTTTGCTCTTTCTAAACCGTACTGTGAGACCCGGGACACGTGCTGTGTTTCTGTTTTGATGATTAGTTGTGATTCTTAAAATTTAAAGCAAAAAAAACACCCATACAAACTCACATTCACACAAACTTGAGCAATACTTCCCTCTCTCTCTTTTCAGGGAGACATACAGTATTTAAGGCTGTACTTCAAAAAGAAGCTCTGTCGCTGAAATACGACGTGCACAACCTGGACCAAGAGTGAGAAAAAAATCCCTTCAAACAAGCGGTTTCATTTTCACCTCTGTATCTTTCATCCTGATGAGCTTTTACTTTGACAAACCGAGTGGAGAAAAATATTCCAGCAGAAGCAGAAGCCAAAAAAAGAAACGGCAGTAGGTTTGTGAAGTCTGGTTGTTCCTCTTCGTCGCTTTGACAAGTCTTTAGAAAATTATCCCTTTATTATTTCTCTTGTTCATTACAATCCTGAAGCTGATAACAGGGTGGGTTTGGGGGAGGAGGTGGGGGGGACAGGCCCAGTGTGCAGCTCTGGGTTTGGGCCCATTTGGGTAGAGGAGGGTTCGGAGTTGTTAGCGTGGGTTCCTCAGATCAGTGTCCTGAGGTCCGTCTTTTGTCTGGAGCTTTCATCATCTGGTCCACTCCTTCTCTGGAATCTGCAGAAACAGGAATTTCAGAGTTAAGACACAGAGCAGAGATGAAGCAGACTTGAGTTTTAATATGATACTAATCTGTGAGAGAAGCTCCTGAATACCTGAAGTCTGCTAAAACTGTCAGCACTTTCACATCAGGGCTGAGAAACTAGAGTTTGCAGCAGATTTTCAATAAATAAGATCCGTCATGTTCAACCGCTGAGTGATTTTTCTAACACTGGGAGCAGGATGATGACTGAAACGCACTTTTTAAAACAGCTCTGTGCTAAACTGATGGACGGTAAACTGTTTCATAAATGTATTTTCTCAAAACTTTGACAAATTAAATTATGTACATTGACCAACAAAGAATAAAAACACATTTTCCCATTAATTAGTGAATTTAATCTTGCTAACATAGAGCTTTGTTCATCTAAAAGTTTTTCTTCTTCTGCCTATAAATTTGTGATTTTTTTGTGGGTTCATGCCTATAAATTTAAGACTCTTTCCTGTAATTTCACAACTTTTCTCCCATAAATGTTTGAGTTTTTTTTTTTGTAACTTTACCACTTTCCTCTCATATGACTTCATTCTGGTAAAATTAGCACTTTTATCCTAGATTTATCACTTTGTTTGTCTTTAATTATTTTTATCCTTAATGTGACCAAAATCCTCAGTTGTCATTTTGAAAAATTGGTGTAATGTTTGGTGGTTTGAGCCTCTTAATTGTTCAAGAAAAGAAAAAAACGTACATCTTGTGATTTAGTGTACCCAAGTCTAAGATTTTCTTCCATCTTTATGGATTTTAACAGACGAGAACATCTACATCAGGAACAAATACTCTGAAGATAAACTAAAGGGGAAATATTTTACAGCTTTAAAGCTCTGTTTGTTCATTTTTGTTTGATGACTCACAGTTTGAGCCTTTCTCTGGACAAATATCTAAAACCTGAACTAAATTTCATGGCAGGTTAAAAAAAGTCATCAGAGGACACATTTGTATTGTTATGCAAGTCCAGACCCCAAACTGTTTCTAATTTTTTTAGGTGATTATATAAAAGCATGAGCTTTCTGCATATTTCACTGATTGTTTTACGTCCCTGCTCAGGCAGGAGTCTAAACTATTTCAGAGGTGTAGATCCCTCCTTTCTAAAACACTCAGATATTTATGATTTGATTTTCTGCTGGTGTGTGTTTTTGTGTGTTTTTGCTTACCGAGACATTCGGGGCAGCAGGCACCGTCTCTGCGGTTGAGGTTGGTGCAGGTCAGGACTGGACACTGCTTCCTCTGACACTTGGTCACACCGTGCTGCAGAGAAAAAGACAAAAGGATGAAGAATTGGTAAAGAGCGGTAAGCAGGACATCATCCATCCATCAACATCTCATGCATTATAATTTGAAAAGTCACAACAGGAGGCTTCATATTTTTACTCTCTTTTTCTGTCTTTGGTAACAAAAACTCTTTTCTCATGTTAAAAGAATCTGATCTTGGTTTGTGTATTTGTGCAGCTGCAGTACTTACATCACACCAGCAGTTAATGCATTTCATCTCCCCGACCAGCGGTACCCAGGGATGCCAGTTGTCGCTGTTCTGGTAGTAATTTTTGCCGAACTTGCAGTGCCGCGGGCCGTCTGCCTGCATCATGTCGCTGTGCTCCAACCCAGCGGGAGTCTTTTCCTCCTCCGGACACTCTTTACAGCAGTCTGAGGGATTGCGCCTCACAGGATGACTGCAGGTCAACACCGGACACGTCACCTTCTCGCAGTGAACCTCCCCTGAAGACCCCTGTGGATGCAGAGTAGCATTAGCATCAGGTTAGCAGCTGTTTCTTTCCCTCTCCGGCACAGAATAACGCTGACTTATTGCTTTTTTTCCACATAAATAGTTGAACAGATGAGGCATTTTTCAAGCCTCTGTTTCTCTAATACAAGATAAATGACCCATTAAGGGCTTTTGGAAAGTAAATCCAGCCAGATGTGAGCGGGTTTATTGGTGTATATTTACCTTGCAAGTGCAGACAGCACATTTAATGTAGCCAAAGGGAGGTACGAAAGGGTGCCATGTGGTTCCTGGGGCGTGCATCTTCTGGTCTCCTTCAAAGTAGCACCCTGGGAGAGAGAGAGAAAAAAACAGGTTATAAAGAAACAGTCGGCAAGAAAAAGCATCAATGATTCAGGGTTAAACTTAGAGAGGGAATGTTGAAGAAAATCAAGGAGAAGCTTGTAAAGAAAAACCGGCAGAGGAGTGAGAGGCTGAATCTGAAAGAGGAGAGGCTGTACTCACCCTCAGGATGTTCTTCCACCCTCTCTGGAGCTTTCATGTCCTTGGGCTCTTTCCTCTCTGCAAAGGAAACAGGAAATGGACACATAAAAACAGAATTAGTTTCCAACTTTATGATTGTTGCGGGGATTGCGCTGGAAATTCACCCGAGAAGAATAAAAATCAACAGCACAAAGTTACACACAAATCTGATATAAAAGAAAATAAACTCCAGAGTGATTTAATATTATTGTTAGATATCATTTCTTTTTAGATAGTGAGACAAAATACTGAAAGATCTACATCACCCTGACTCATGCAATACAAATACTGAACTGCTGGTGCGAATTACAAGAGATCTTTCCCCAGCAACAGGAGATCATTATTTTATGACTAATCTGAACAGCACAAACATTATTAATCCAGCACTTAACCTACTAGAACCATTTTGTAATCTTGAGTCAATTATTTATCCAAGATGTACCATTTATGACTGTTTTGCATTATATCAATAATCTTAAACTTATGAGAATCTGGAGAAATCTCTGTGCAAAAGGGACAAGAACTAAAACCAGCACTGGGTGGCCATGATCTTTTGGCCTTTAGGCTGCTCTGCTTTAAAAGTAGACATGGCTCTATAGTGGGAGATCACTGCATGATCTCATAATGACTCAGTTTGTCACTGTCTGGCCCTCAAAGCTGTTTCAGACCTGATGAATACGTCTGATTGATAAATTTTGTCATATACAGCAACATTCGCTGTGAATCTCACCGTCACAGACGGGGCAGCACTTGCCCTCGGGCTGGATGGTCCTGGAGCAGGTCAACACTGGACAGATGACCGGGTCACAGATCACAGTTCTCTTCTGTAGGAAAAAAAAACATGAAAAAAGTTTTTCAGTGAGAAAAAATGAGATCAGATTTTCAGCAGATGGATTTTTCTGCTTCTCTTGTGATCTCTAATGCACACGTGTTGAATAATTTTGCTGCCTTTGTGTTCTAGGATCTTACCTGACAGCTGCAGGAGAAACACTTGTCATAGTTTGGGGTCCAGCTGGAGCCGTGAGCATGGTGCTGATTCTCAAAGAAGCAGGTATGAGGGTCTTTCTTCAGCTCCTCAGGATCCTTAACAAAGAGGTCATCTAGCTCAGCCTCCTCTGGAGCCCCTCTGGTCCCAAGCTCACAGTTGTTTGGCACATGAACCTGCAAAGAGAAAAGAGACAGAGGGAAAGAGAGAGAGCACATCAGAGATTTGCTGGTCACACCTGATTCAAACCTGGTGTCGAGCAGACTTGTTAGCAGCAGATGGCTGTTTTTACGTTTGACCTGTTGGCTAGTAAAACAGCTTGACCTGCCTGTTAGATGTGTGTGATCGCTTTCCAAGTTATTACCCAGAAGCCCGAAAGATCTCATGACCTTCTACACCTGTGAGGCTGCAAACGGGGTTGCGGGTGACAGGGGTCAGAGCTTGTGTGTGTTTCTGAAGCGCAATTAAACTTTTACTTCCCAGCAAAGCCCCTCGAGGCAGACAGCACCTGCCAGTGAAAGTGGGACTGTGTGGGCTGCATGAGCAGACGTATAAACACAGAAGGGCTACTTCTGAGAAAGAAGGGATGAGGACCTCTGATGAATGAATCCTACATCATTTTTAATAAGTATTTCTTCCCTGTAAAAGTTTTTATTCTTTCGTATGTTACACTTAAATTTAAAATGTCCATAAACTTTAGCAGCTGGGTTAAATTTGCTCTGGTCATGCATCTGATTACGCAGAAAGAGGTCCAGCCTCTCGAACACAAATAAACAGGACCTGACTTTCCTCTGATTGGAGCCTGTTTGTATTTCTGCATTCAAACACTTGAAGTTTGTCTCATATCAGCTTGCAAAAGCATGAATTGATCCATAAATATTATGCTCTGTTAGGTAGACCAGACTTCATGGACAGCCAATCAAAACATTCTGGACATCTGGGTCAACAGGAAAATCAGGTACTTAGTGATAAACTTTTGAGTAAATAAACCACGTTGGGAAATTTATAGATTATGTTACACATTTGCAGACAATGACAAACACTGCAGGTCTTGCTCAGGCGGTTCTTTGATATAAAGTTACTTCTGTGTATTTTAAACTGTTGGAGCAGAAATTTTCATGTAGAGTCTAAGTCCAGCAACAGACTCAAAACTGAATTCAAAAAGAAACGTGAAGTGATAAATCAGGATTTTTTCTGCACATACCCGTCCTCGTATTTCTCCACGTGGGTTCATCTTGGTGCTGACCTGGATGAAAGCTGTCCCCTGGTTCAGGTGTTGCAGTAATTCAACACTAATGTCCTTTAAAACGCCCTGAGCCTGATGGAAAGAGAGGACAGTATTCATGAGTCTGTGCACTCTGCATGCTTTCTTTCCACTGTTGAATGTTTGAATTTGTTTACGTACCTGTGAGCCGTAGAAGCCGGTGAGCAGCCTCTTGTGCGTGGTGCTGCTGTCGTCTATTTCCCCGATCTCTGCCAGTCCGTGGAGGTGGGCGTTCACAGTGAGATCCTCAGTCCTGCCAAGGCCAGCAACCACGATCTCATAGTGCAGGTGACACTGTTTGTCCACCGACACCCAGGCGTGACCAGAAGCACCTGTTCTTACAGCTGGAGCCACAAAGTGTCCGGCCAGAGGAGTGGGAAGCTCTGAAAGACGGGGAAATGTTTCAATGAGGCGTGCAACCGGGACTCAGAAACTGTGATTTCTTCGTGTAATCAGAAAGCAGCTCCATATGTTCTTTGAGCTTTATTCCTCCTCCTGCTCCTGTTAACTCTTACCATGTCTGGGTGCCTCCAGGCCGCTGTAGAGCATGGCTTTAATCTGCCCCCTTAGCTCTCCATCCTGGTTGTGCGCTGTGGCCACGTTAATGAAGAGTTCGTTCTGCAGCAGCATGTGGATGTGGCGAGCCTCCAGGCGACTCCAGCTGCCCTGAGCGCGACCGGTGGCCTTGTTGTACTCCGGGGTCAGGTCATACAGCACAGAGCGCTTGTTTCTACGCCGGGGTTTCAGCTCGATGGTGAGGCCGAGAAATTCACTGGTAAGACCTGCAACCTGAACCTGGAGCGGACATACACCAATCATTACAGTGTTACTTACTATCCAGTATATTCATCGGTTATTTCCCTAAAGCTTAGTTTTATTGTGTGCTTTGCAGGAGGTCTTTTCTTGTTGTATTAAGCGTGTTTTATCCTCCTGCAGAAAGAACGCCACATTGATCCAGTTTTATCTTGTTAATCCCACAACAGCTTTACTTAGTGGGATGATGCATGTGCAGATCTTGAAGACGAAGGCCTGTTTGAAGCAGATTTTAAATTGTTTACAAAAGCTGCTTATTTATTGGGTCTTGAAAGGAGCAGACACAGTTTTATTACATGTCTTGAGATTTAGTTTAATCTCAGATGAGCTTGACTGGATGCCAGTGCAGGTAAAAGTGCACTAATTATGAATTTAATAAGTTCTGTCTGGTTTATGACATGGTTTGTGGTTGGATTTTCCCAAGTCTGTAATTTCTTGTAAGGAGGAAACTCCATAAAACTTGAGTGTAAAAATCTGAGTGAGAGTGGTGACACTCAGCCTTTTGTAAAACAGACGAGCTTGTGAACTAATGCTTTCTGTCTGTCTGCTATTAAGCCTGTCAATTATAACATACACAGCCCAGATGGACCGGTTACACAGCCAGGCGGAGGGATGTTTGCTAATAGCCAAATACTATTTGATGGTCATTGTGAACTATTCAATAATTGATTCATTGCTCTTCTGCTGGCTGTCTCAATCTCTGTGTATAGTTGATGTAGACTTATGTAATTTGGCCTTAATTCTACAATTGAAGAGGTTGAACCCTGTGCGATGGTTGTGTCATATCATAGTCAGAAACTGGCGAAATAATTAAAACGTATCTTTGAGATACTTTTTGAACAATGAACAAGTACGTAAATATTCAAAAATCATGACCCATTCCTATTTGAGACATCCATTTAGTCATTTTTTGATACATGTAGGGGACCTAATATGCTAATCTACATTTTAATAATACATATTTAATGTCAAGATGTTGGACATCCATACTAAAACTCTGTAAAGTTTCAAACAAGAGACACACAGATGTTGGTGTAATCCCCAGATGTGTTTTCCAGGTTTTTTGAACATCTCATTTTGAGACATGGCTGTGACCTGGCATCAGGTCTTGCTATAGGTAAGACAATGAAGGAGTGGAGTTCAACCGTAAGCTAAAAAAATCTATTTTACCATCCATCTTTTTCTTTTTCTGCACTAAGTTGATTTGGTATGTCTCCAAAAGTCACTCAAAAGCATCATTCGGTTGTGAATGGAAAATCACACTCTTCCTGAAGTTTTCATGTATTTTGGGATGACCTTGTAGCTGTTTGTGCACGCCACTTTACTGATGACTTCTTTGTCAACAAAGGCCAGTACTAGCTGGATTTGCATCTCAGCTGTACCTGAATCCTGAGTCTGTTCCGTCCATAAAGACCCAGACCTACAAGCTGCAAGTAACATCAATACAGCAGGAAATGTAGCAGAGGCTAACACATGCTCACATGGCTGAATGGGCAGCTACATGGATGCTAACAGACCTTTTCTGTGAAAGCATAGTTTTTGGATTGTTTTGAGACTAAGCTGTGTAAAAGGTAACACCCTGAAGCCACTCTGTAGGTGTATAAGACTGACATGAAGGTGAAAATAAGTAATTAGAAGTTTCCTTTAAGAGAGAAAATTTGGTTTGAGCACACATTTCACAATTTCCTTTCATTTATAAAACTCTTATTTTAATTTGTCAAAAATTGCAGTTCCAAACCTCAAATTAAAGTTCTTTATCATCACAAAAACAGTCAACAAATCCATACCTGGTAGTCGAGCGTGCCGTTACCATGGAGGTTAAATATGGCAGATCCCACTCCTCCTGTCTTCCCCGGAGTCAATGCATCCCCGCTGGACATCACACTCTGTATAGCTGAGCAAAACCAGCACAGATCAACATCAAAAATCCACTTTAGAGTACACTCCTTCTCAGATTTCTTATCTTAAATAATCGCCTTTCCCCTCGGAGTTTCCCTCCCCTCAACTAAAGTAGAGCATGACAGCGAGTGAGATGAGGCAATGATTTTAAACATGTCAAAATTTACTCAGAGAGGAAGGGGTCCACGTTTTCCAAATGTTCCCCCCCACACACACTAACACACTCAAACAAGACATCCCTTCAGCAAGAGCCAGTCATTGATGGGACAGACTCAATTGGAGGTCTAATCAGGAGGTGTGTCTGCTGTGTAATTGTCTGCCTGGCCTTGGCGAGAAACATACATGTCTGTTAGGCACAAGAACAAGCGAAAAAACCCACCCAAGGTTAAGCCTTATGGTGAGGTAACTCCTGTTGAATGCAGCAGGCTTAAAAAGAGCGAGCAGGGAGGACGGGTGGGAATGACTAACAGAGGGTGATGGGAAAGAGGCAGGGGAAAAATTTGAAAATGACATGGAGACAGAAAAAAGCCAGAGAGGAGGAATGACGCCAAAGATGGGGAAGGGGGGAGACTGAAAGACTGAGAGAGAGAGAGAGAGAGAGAGAGAGAGAGAGAAGAGAGAGGGAGCGAGGGGAAAAAGAAGCCTGTTGAGTTTGAATTCTTCACGCATAACGTCAAGCTGTTAATCACCAGCATGTAGAGTCAGGTCCAGCAGACTGTGACCTTGGCAGTACCATTGTGTGTCCATGTGTAAAAACTGACCAAAAAACAGCTTCATGCATTTTTCTCTTCTTACATGCATGTCTTTAAAAGTGTCTTTCAAAGAGCTAGAGACGTCTCCCTGTTCATGATCGAGAGAGCGTCCAATGAAACGACCACGTGTGCACGCTTAAACGGACGATCAGTCTGTCCACAACATTCCTAAAACCCCTCTCCCTCTCGCTCTCTCTCTCTCACACACACACACACACACAAACACACTCACAGACAGACATGCATACACAGTGTTGGTGGGCCACCAACTCCAACAGAAGGTCTATAAACACGGTTTTCCCCCTCTGATAACACTTGAAAGGATGGAGTTCGTATTTATGGAGTAGAATGACAAAAACAGCCGCAGATGGACGAGCGCAAACAAAGCAAAACACATCGTCAAGAACCTTTGTTTGCTCCGCAGTGTTTGTCGCAAAAGAGACATGAAAAACGTTTTCGCCTTAGTGGGGGACACTTACTGTCACACGATTTCCTGCCGCTAATGGAGCCGGAGATTTGTCGTGGGTCCTGACCCTCCGTTGCCACTACGATCTCCAGCTGGCCACGAGATAACCAAAACAGTTCCCGGCTATTCAGGTCTGTCAGCACCTCAGCAAAGTCTGGATCCTGTAGGCACAGATGGAAACAGTTAGCTGTGTGCAATATATGGGCTTGAAAATGGGTAAATATATAAAACAAGATTCCTCTGTGAATAAATCCCTTTGCAGTGTCTGGATTAATGTGTCAAAATACACAGAAAACATCTTTTTGACTTGCAAAAGCAAAAACCGACACATCACCAGAGCAGCAAAACCACAACTTATGACGTTTCCAACTAAAATGTGTCTCCAGTCTTAGAAAAATAAAATCATCTGAGTAAAAATAATCCCAGAACAGCAAACTCACCGCATGATTCGGATAATAACAAAAATTAAGCATTCAACTTGGTTTCAAGAACACTTAAAAACACATGATTTCAAACCACCCCACTGGGCTGAAAATATGTCTTGCATTTGCAGCGACACTTTCCATACAGAGTGAAGTTTAATTTCAAGCAGGCAGCTGGACCCAAGGAGAGCACAGGGCAGGGGGGTTAGGGGGAATTTTCAAGTGGTTGAGAAATGTGGAATTAATAGGACAGATGTACGAGCATGTTGGAGAAATGTTACTATTTTATGACCTAAGGGCCTGAGTTCAATATAAATATACATGCACCATAAATCCACACAGCGTGGAGCCAAAACAGAGAGGGGGGCTCTGGGGAGGAGGGAAGGTGAGTTATGTGGGGAAAATTGAACGGAGATAATAGTGAGAGATGCAAAAGGATATGTGTTTGAGTTTGTGTAAATCATGCAGAGCAATAACTGTCAGGATTACTGGTGCAATGAAAAATGACACTATGCGTATAAAAATTAAATGTGTTTCCTGCTCTGTGATTGTATTTAAAGCTGGAATCATAAAGGAGAGCATCCTGAGGGTGCCGTCGTATGAACAGTGTAGTCTGAATCAGAATGAGCAGATCTTTAAAGATGTAAATACAGACATTAACATATAGATATTACTCAGCGGGAGTGAAATGTTTTCATTTGGAGTTTCATTACTCTTTTGTTTTGTGAAATCCTCTCTGCCTCTCCCCTTTCACAGGGATAAGATGAATCCTGATTTTCTGGATTGGAGGCATTTAACAAAAATTTTGATCACACATGGAAACCATAATCCAGATCAGAAACAAAACCTGTTTATGTGGTCAAATCTGAAAATCTTTCCAAAAGAAATTTTAATAAATGATCTAATCTAATGGCTTAAACCTGATCAGATTGTTTTGGTTATGCAGGTCCTGTGTTGTGTGTCTTGTACTGGTGTTCTGGTTTAGCTGATTTAGTGGTTTAGGTATAAGAACCCAGCTTGAGGACACCGTGACGGGTCATACGACTGCTGCTGAGCTACAACTTTTCATGGACAGTCACTCTCACCGCTAAGCTCGAGAGAAGCGCATCAGCCCCTGGCAGAATTTAAAACAGACCCGCCTTTCATCACTCCTCCTTCCTCCCTCCATCCACCTCAGCCCACAGACCACTAACCACTGACATGTGTGAGGAGTGTGTGCTCAGTCCATCCTCTCCCCCTCCCCTCCTTTCCTCTGTGTCTCTCATCCCTCGCTCACATCTGCCCGAGCTTCTTTCGCACACTTTCTCTCACCTCCTGTTTCTCTCCCCTCACTCTTCCTCTCCGCTCGTTTTTCTTGTCATGTCTCGTGGTAGTTTAACTGTGATTAGAGCGGCAGCAACAACAGCCTTAGGATGTGGTGACAAAACCACATCCGTCTTTGTGAGGACGGGGTGAGGGAGGGCAGGAGTGAGTGTGCTGCTGTGTCATGTGTTCCTTCACTAAAACCAGCAGCTCCTCCTCCAGTCACCCCTTAAATCCTCGTCTGTACCCAGAACACTTTTTACTTGACTTCAAAAGTTACGATGTGCTGAATACTTATAGCAGACAGTAGATATTTCTCTAATGAAGAGTTTTGCTTGACAACAGACACTTTATAATCACTACTCACGTGAGAGGTGATGTTGGCTCGGATCTCTCTTAGGATGTGCTGCCGGTACACAAGCTGGACTCGGATCGGCACCAGGATGGGCTCTGATGAAAACAGACAGCTTTGTTAGTGATGTTTGCCCTAACAGCCACTGACAAGGATGTGCTTTGCTTTAAAGCGTTCTCCATCCAGTGAGTGGGTGTATTCCTTTCAAAGGAAATACGATTCCATTTCCTCAAGAGTTGGAACACCGAGCATGATGTTTATAACATCTATCAGCTGGTGTGCAAATCATTTAAACCTTTTTCTAAGTTATGAACAGTGCATCGACACCCACCATAAAAACAAAATATATAAAGACATTAAAATTAGACAGGGCTCTATGGTGGAAATCACTGCATTGGCTCAATATCACTCCCAAATACAAATGTCTGTGCATACAGGTCGTCACTACATCCACAAATGCACAATAAAACAGATTTAACTGAGGTCAGTCAAATCAAAATCTGACATCTACTTTTGAAATCATGGATGCTGCTTCCTCATAGAGCCTGTTATCAACACACAGCTTAAAAGCCAGCAACTCTGATGGTTGGGCTCGATGAGTGAGGTGGTGTGGCGTAGCTAGTGCCACATCTAGGAAGGCAACACTAAATCTGAACAATGTATAAACATAGTGCAGCAACATGTGCTGCCATCTGCACAAGGGTTAATCTTTCGGTAATCTTTTGGAACTGCTGTCACTTTGTCTATTATGTCTTGACTTGTACTGTTGATAGTTTGTGTGTTAATGGCTGACTCACTCAGTGTAAACCAAACCTACAAATAAAATTACCTAACCTAGCGTAGAAAAATGCTGTCTTGGCGCTGATCATGGTTTTCTTTCAGATAGAGACACCAAAGTCAAACTCGCTGTTTAAAACTTGAGGCAGTGAATCACAGAGATGAATTTGGTGGAAAGTAAGTGGCAAGGGGCTTCCCAGAGGAGGATCCTTGTCTCTGTGGTTTTGTTAAACCTGTAGTTTCACTGGAGGAGTTGGTAATCACATTGTTTCAGATGGCACCATAATAGGAGGGTTGAAAGTCTAAGTTTGGAGTTTAGAAATCTTCCCCTCTTTCTTCTTTGTCTTACCACTCACCTTTGTCTTTGTGTTTGACGAGGCCCTGGAGGATAAGGATGAAGTGGAGGTTGTTTTCTGTGTCACTCAGAGTCAACATGGCAATGCCTCCCATGCCTGAGTTCTCCTCCTCCTCTGAAGTCAGCGTTGCACTGAACGTCTCTGCAGGACACATGCAGTCATACTAAGAATCAGCCTTCTTTTATTCACTTGTCTTCTACATAAATACTCCTCTGTAAACAAAGTTAGGACTTTGTTTACAGAGCTACATTAATCCTCACAAGGCTTTCTGAGATTACACAAAAGCATATACAGCCCCCCCAACTTTGTAAATACTGAGTTTTTGTGTACTTCAACACAAAGACAAAGGAATGCACATGTCTTAAGAGAATAATGAACCAATCACACACGCACCGGCAAACAGCGCTCTGTGTTTGATGATCTTGCCCTCCACTTCTTCCCGTCTGCTCGTCGATGTGGTCATGCTGATGCGCATCTGCTCAGACTGCAGCTGCCTGAGAAGAGGCTTTGGCAAGTTCTTCCATACTCCACAGACCTACATAAAAAACACTCAGACAGGTGAGCTGGGAGCAAAGATACGCCATCGTTCATACTGTAGCTGAACATTTACAGTCAAAATGAACACCTTGAAGTTTGTATAATTAGGTTCAAGAGCATAATTTTGACTTTAACTAAAAAGGTTCTGTAGTATCAACACAACACGATATGCAAGTCTGATAAAACATGTCAGTTAGGAAAAACAATAAAAATGTTAACTTATTCTCTGAAACTTAACTCATCACCTTGTCATGCTGTTATCTGGTGGTGCTTCCTTGCTTACCCCATGTTTTTATAATGTGGAGTGAGGCGGCAGTTCCCCAATCCCAAACAAATGTCTGGGAGAATTGAGGTTAACTGTATCTCATTGTACTGTACCTTATCAAATTGTATTGTATCGTATCGTATTGTATCAAATTGTTCTGTATCGTATCAAGTTGTATCTTATCATATCGCATCAAACTGAATCAAAACGTATCAAATTGTATTGTATTGTATTGTATCACATCGTATTGAATCGTATTGAATTGTATCGTATTGTATCAACTTGTATTGCATCCTGTTGTATCTTGTTATATCAGATTGCATCGTATTGCATAACATTGTATTAAATCGTATCATATTGTACCATATCGTATCATGTCAGCAGTTTTGGTCAAGGTGTGATAGTGGCTACAATTTCAACTGTCTTATTTATCTCTCATTTGTAAAAAAACAGAAAGGCACAACGACAAACAGACAACACGCACATCTGCTAATACGTTTAGTTATGTGAATTCGCTCTCTACCCGAGGCTGCAGCCTTTCTTGCTGTCAGCACAGAGAAGAAATATGGCCGAGTGCCTGCACCTCATAACTTTCAGTTCAGGGGTAATCTCAGTTTTAATTAGCTATACTCTCTGTCCTTTTGCTGGGCAGTGATGTAACATGTGAAAAATTCTCTGTCCAAAAGTTGAGCTCTGTCGACCCTCCTCCTCCTTCATTTTTCAATGCTAGAGTGTTTTCTCTCGGGTCCTCTGGTGCTTGACACTGACATTTATCTAAAAATAATAATAGGCCAATTTTCTGGGACCTGTATTTAAAGGACTCCTGGCTGGCCGTACAGGGTGTACGCAGGAGATATGTGTGTGTATCTTGGCAGGAAATGATGTGTAGTGATGGAGTCTGACCTTAGGGAGTATTGGGATACTACCGTTCCACCAGCGGATCAGTTTACTGATTTATCAGGATAAAACTGGCCTTTTAATAAACTTGCACTCACACACCTCTGACCTGGTGGTGTTTCCTCCCTCATGATACCCTCTGAGTGACTGAGTGAGTGTGTGAGGATGTTTACTGCAGTAAGGCTGAGTGTGTGATGTTTATAAAGAGGCAGAGAGGAAGTGTTTCTGTGTTTGTGTGTGTACGTGCTTATCGTTTATTATTCTAGAGTGAGTTATGGGAGAAAAAGTCAGAGTTTGAGCACAAAGTCATGAAGGGAGAGCATCAATCACACCAGTACTTCATTTTTCTGTCTTGAACAGGAAACACCAGACACACATGCACTTCATAAAAAACGACACAAACAACAGCAGCCAGATAGGATGGTCTTAGAACATGTCTTACCATGTCTGATTCTCCTTTGGGGACTCTGTACTCAAACATGGTGGTCCCGTCGGAGTCCAGGAACATGATTCTACTGGGGCGGCCCATTCTGAAAAAGAAAACATCATTCAACCAAAGAACATCCATGTATTTAAGGCACACTTCTCCATTTTTTTACCACACAGTGAAGCTACTAAAAAGCTAGTTTGAAACAAGACAGATACTGCCACCTATATTTATATTTTTTCAACTTTAAATGTTGTGTTCTTTTCAACCCTATGGATCATGTTTGTAAATTGTCATTGTTGTCATCACTATGTGCCTGCACCTTAATATGGGGATGTTTGTTTCAACAGTAATAGATTAAATCATATCATATGATAGCAATATTATATCATAATATCATATCATATCATATCTTATCGTAACATGTCATAGAATCGCATCACATTTTATGTATGGTATCATCACATATTGCATTGTATTGTATCATGTTCTATCCAATCAAAACATATCATACAGTATTCTATTGTATCAAATGGTTTGGTATGGTACTGTATTGTATCCTATCTTATCGTATCACACCTTATCCTATCTCATCCTATCATATGGTATAGTACGGAATGGCATCATGTCTTATGATATATTGTATCGTATCATTTTATACCATACCACAATAGATCAAACCATAATGTATTGCTCTACATTGCATAGTATTGAAATTTGTCAATTTGTATCATTCTCTGTTGGGTCCCATTATATTATACTATTTCACATTACATCAATGAAGGATCTTTTCATACTGTATGATGTCCTATAATGGAACAAAGAAGAATAACATTATGTGTCACATCATAACATTACCTATTCATTGTGACTACTCCATGGCACTAATAATTCTGCTTTATAAAAAATAACTTTATTCAGGAACGAATGATGTTACACTGCTCTGTGAACCCATTCTTCTAAGAACCACTGTCTATTCAGCTTTAATGCTCTGCCCCAGTGATGTGGTGTTGCAAACTATGAGTCATATGCGCCATGTTGGACAACTGTGTGGTGACTGTGGTCGCTCATTCAGCCAAAAGATTGTTGGTTTTCTTTGCTTTGGTTTTTCAGTTTAAAAAGTTTTCATATCAACACAAAATATAGGACACACTAATATTTCTCTTTTATGTACATATGGTTTGATTATATCTTGCTCCAAAACAATGAAATTATTGCAAGACCTTGAGTATTTGCTTCTCTAAACATTTTCAGTTTGTTTGTTTATAGCAAAGAGTAGCTGGAAAGGAGTAAAGGATATGCAGTGATGCTACTCAGACAGATAAGAAGAAAACCAGAGCACCACGTTCCGTGACCAAATACTACACAAAAAACAAAGAGGAGAAGAGCTTTTCTGCATTAAAACAGTGGGTTTTACCTCTGGTATGTGATAGAGAAGGTCAGGCTGGTTCTTGTCAGAGAGAAACGAGCTCTGGCGACACCGCTGGAGCTGGGCAGCCATGACTCAGTCACTCCTGTCAACACTGCAACAAAGTCTGCACAAGGAGAGTAGGACAGTCAGATATTTACCCAACAACATATGCACAATATTGTTTACACCATCTTGTGTTTTGCCTGTATTTGGGTATGTGAAGTTGATGCATGGAAATGATTCTAGTACAAGCTCTGTTGCCCCATGAACTGCACTTTACTGTAGTACTTCTACTTACCAGTGCGGCTCTCTCCAAGGCTTGTCTCCTCTGAACTCAGGTACGATCTGTCATTGTACGACTTGTGAAGGTCACCTTCTCTCTCTTTGCCTTTTTCATGGAAATACTCAAAGCTGTCCAGCACAGGGTCTGTGTGTTTCTTGTCATCATCACCTGCACAAACACAAAACCCAGTTATTCAAAGTAGGGGCACTTACAAACACCTGTTGGAAGGTTCAAATTCTGAAAATGTGAAGTTGATTTAAAGTGTACCGTTTTATGTGTGGTAACATTTTATATAAACAGCTATGATTTCTCTGTCATTCATAGTTCCAGGGTTTCTAACAATGACTATCTTTCCATCTCTTATCATTCCATCATTGGACCAAACATTTCAAAACACATCATGTTCCATCTTTCTGGGAGTCTGGTTAACAGATGAGACTTAAGCGCTGCCTGTCCTGCAATTTTTCACTTGATTGTGTTTAGAGAACAGTGTGAAATGTATGAACATGAGCAGCCAAACTGTGACAAATTTAAAGTTGAGCAAGACTTAATAAAAACAACAAAAAAGAGACCTTAGAGAATAGGGATAAAGAAGGATATAACATATGGGAGTCAGCGCCATCTCTCTGGCAGGAGCGACAAACATGGTACCAAGTGGCTAAAGGACTTGAGGGTGTGACATTGATACATGATCCCAGTAGTAACCTTTATATTCAGAACTCAGTGAAACATATATAAGTTCTAATTCCGCCAACTGCATCTCTAAAAAACACCTAAAAATTATGAGCAAAATTTGCTTTGTGAATTAGATCTCACATAGGATAAGATAGCAGGGCAAATCATGTGCAAATCATGGAGCTATTAGCCGCCCCAGTTCATTTGTAATTGAATTCCCTTGACTTTTAAGACTGTTTTATCCAAGTTCCTGAAACTTTTAGTCCATGAAACCACTTTAGAATCAGTTAAAAGGTTCCTTCACTATCACTCTGGGTCACTAGTACTCTCTATAGCTGAGGTTCGTCCCTGCAGGACCTTAAGTTTGTCTTTTGGGTCCGAATGTTGCATGGTCTCTTGAGTGTGAAATATTATGTCATAGCACTTTAGGAATAATATATCTTAAAAATGTGGTTTACAGCTGCAAACTTTGAAGAAAGGTAGAGTCAATGGATGAAATAAACAGCTCTAGTACTTGACCAATCAGTTGTACTAAGGCTTTTGGTGGTGTTCTCTGAGCTCTATTTAGACCTATTTCCCTGCCATGGAAATGCACTGAGTTCCTCTAAGGGTTCCTGGTCACTTGGGGCAGTGCCAGCAGTGGAAACATTGCCATAGCCATTTAAAGTAAATGCTGTCCTTTATCTTTCGAGGTGTCTGCTTCACACAGACACACAAACACAAACACTAGCCTTTTGGTCCACATAAGGATACCGATCATTTATAGGGGCCACAGGAGCCCATCTGAGAATTTTATTTGTGACGACTTTGCAAAATGCCACTTCAGAAAAATGTCCTCAAATGAAATGTTGTATATTGCGGGTTGGTCCTCACAAGTATGTAAAGACAAACGCAAACACACACACTCCACCAAGGAATCTGAAATCTCATCATTCCTCTGACACACACCCTTACTCCTCTGCTCCACTGGGCACACTTAGGGGCTTCTGGGTAATGTCACTCTCCCTTCTCACTGCTCATACTGTATCCTCAGGTGCACCGCATTACATGCATACATAAACACATAAACACACACACACACACACACACCATGCAGCTTCAGTGCCAAAGCTAAGACAAACACACTTGACCAAAACCCAACCACAACACACACAAACATACACACAAACAGCACAGTGTTGTCCTTTACCTTGACTTTCCATTACTGGACACAGACTAGAAAAACACACCTCAGTGCGGCATACAGGCCCACCCTGAGGATGTGTGAGTGTGAGCGTGTGCCGAGGAGCTGTAAGTCTCTAATAAGGTGGAATAGTGTTCACAGCAGTGTGTGGATGAACTTAAGTGGTAATGTGTGAAAGTGGCTGAGTTGATGGGTGGTACTTCCCGTTGTGGCTGGTTAGAGAAATTGTCTTAATTTGGTGCACCTAACAGCTGCTTTGAACACTGACTAGCTGACCCCAGGGTATGGAGAAAAGAGAGGGAGATGTAGAAAAAGAGGCTTAAGGAGAGAGAGGTAGCATATGAAATGTGTAATATCTGCAGGGAAAAAACTGTCTCTTTTGCTTTTCATGTTTTCTGCGGCAGGTCATGCATTGCTCATGTATTTTCTCAGCTGTCTGCATCATGCATTCAGTTTGTGTCAGTGAAGGAGAATTACCTTTGGGACAGGTTTTACAGCAGTGCCCGGGCAGCAGGATGGGATCATCACAGTCTGGGTCTGGACAGTCCTGCTTGATGTTCTTACAGTTCACCTTCCCAAACACCTTGTTACGACGAGTCTTTTGCTACCAGGAAAAAACAAACAAACAAACAACAAATGAGGTAGAAAATTTGACACAAGGGTCTTTTATTAAAACTCATATAAAAACATCTAATTTTTCCTCTTGTGAAACAGACAAAAAAATGGAATTCAATGGTTTCTCCTTGTAATACCCATTAAGGCCACAAGGGGTAGATTTGCAGCAATACCTCCTATTCAGGTGATGCGAAAGTATTTACATTTTCTTTAACTGAAGTTTGATTTCTCCAAGCACTTTCATGATGGCATTGTGTTTAAAAAAACACAATTTTAGCAAAATCTTTTTTGATTATGATTTTATTTAGATGTGTGGAAAAACACACAAGTTTTATGACTCGCAAACGTGCTTTTTAAGCATTTTAAAGATGGCCAAAGTCTTGATTAAAAGAAAGACTAAACTTGGAAAGGACTAAGAAAACTTTTTTACTGGCTGTCACAAGTCACAAATAGTGCTTTCACGCTCACAAAAAGTTCCTGAAAACTTTCCCAGTGTGCACTCAGGTGAGCTGCATGTGTGGACATTTCCAGACAGATTTTTTACCCAACTTCATCTAGACTATTTACTCCCACCCCCCCTTGTATAATTTTAGGGTTAAATCAGGGTGAGCTGACATGAGAAAACAGCAGGACAGACAAAGAGACAAAACTTACCGGTTCACATTGGCACTGAACACAGTGCATGACACCGAACGGCTCCCCGAGGTCTGGATGCCATGTGTCCTCTAGAGAGTAGAACCGGCCTCCGAATGAACATCCTGAAACACAAACATGTCTGATTATACACGACTGTCCTCAGGGTCAAACATGTTGTAGTCATGATCACGACTCTTCAGCTCTTTCTAAAAGACAACTCTTTTAAAGCTGATACTGCGACCGTAAGGCCTTCATTAAGTGTCAGATATTGGAGGTGACAGGCTACACAGACTGAGCCTTTGTTTCATAATTGAACGAAAAATATTGGTGTCCAGCTCACTGCCCAGACATGTTGGAGGCAACAGAAACTCACTGGATGGCTCATGAGTTTTGGGACTCGACCACTCATCCTGTCTCATCTAAATGATCCATGAGCAAGTATGGGAGGCGTACAATTTTCCACAGGAGGACAGTCAGAGATTCCCAGAAATATAATGTAGGTCAAACCCCCTTTAAAAGTCACTGCTGGTACATTTGAAAGGTATGAATGCAGTGTAAAGGTAACCAGAGGTAAGAAAAAAGGTTAAAAAAAAAAAAGGGTAGCACAATATTTCTTTAGTATGTTTACCTTATGCTATATTTTTTGAAACATAAAGGAATTAGCAAAACAACCCTTATAAATGTGGTGTGTTTTATGGACATACTGCAATTCTCCCGTCTTTCCTACAGGACAAAACTTCCCTCTAATTTTACCACTTATAGTTAAGCTATTTTCCCACAAATCTGACTTTCTGCACAAAGGATCTTAAAAGTACAATGTTGTGAGTAAAAACATTGTCCAATAGTACATTAAGAAGTGTAATAAATAAACAAATATGAAAGAGTGCACAATGGATAAAATAGCTCATAATTTCTATAGTATAGTATATATATTTTACAAATTAGCTGAGTTTGCAACATGGTTCTCATGGATCTAAGATACACCCGAAAATCCATTCTTCATCACTGAATTGTCAACAATTATTGAGATCATTCAAAATTAATCATTTGTGGTGTGTTTGTTGCCATTGTTCATATTGTAATATTGATAAATTTGCAGTTTTGTCTGCAGCTCAAACAAAAACTGTGCAACAAGCTCACCCTCACTAAGATTAAACATTACTATAACATTTATTTTAAAGGGTAAACCATACACCAGGATGTCCCAAATGGTAGTGCTGTTGTCCCTATGGGTTCTTTGGAGAACTGCATGTGGTACCTACATGTTTTTTTTTTTTCACTTAAAGCTCCTATGAGAGACTTTCATTTTGTGTTTTTTGGTGCCCTGGTGAACACAATGAATCCTTTTCTCTTTGTGCTTATCTTACTTTAAAGCAGTGTTTTATAACAAAAATTACACCTTGCTTCCTTTGAAACTCAAATGGATCACTCACTGTAAAGCACTGTGGATGAAAGAAAAGGCTTTAATACACATACCCTCTTTATGCAAATCAATTTCAGATATTGAGTGGCTGAAAACAATTACTTATTAGTGTTAATTATGTCTTAACAGCTTTATGCTTTTTGTTTAAAGTTGCAACTACCAGAAGTTTTTTGTTCACGTGCAAATCAGAGCAGAGCAAAAGAAACTCTCTAAGCTGAAAAAATACTTTAAATTGCAAAGGAAAATATATTGACACACACTCTGAGGTATACAGAGGCCTTAGAGCTTATTCGGGGCCAAATGATGTAAAACTGGGGCTCTTTATCAGACAACAGCTCCAGAGATTAAAAAATAAAAACATCCTGACCTAGAGTGGATGTGAAAACAAACACTGCTGAGCTGAAATGCAGCACATTATACATGTTTCACTTGAAATCCAGCCATAACTATAAAAACACAGTGGTTTAATACACAGGGGCTCTGCTGATGTTACAGGACATAAAAATAGCTTTCAGTGATATTATTACTATGCTACGATCATAATTGAGTGTTAGTCACGCTGTGTTACTACAGGGATATTATGTTGATCTCTGGTTAGGATAAGTGGTGTGTGTGGTGAGAGACCTTCTCATACACACATACACTAAATGTGATGTCACCTCTCGCCAGCTCTTCTCAAGCTGATGCCTTTCCTCGCGCACCGCTTCCAACCTGGTTCACATTATTCTTTCATTAAAGTGACTGCACTCCTTAAATAGTCCAGTCCCACTCTTAAGGAGCCAAACTGTGAGCCTGCCACTTGAGTCTCTGCTGAAATAAATCATCTCAGAGGAGCCAATGCTTGTAATGGAAAGTCGATTGATTATAGTTTTCCAACACAGAATTGCACGTTGCAGGCTGTGGTTAACGTGGAGTTCCCACAGTTTTGAACTCCTGAGTGGTTACCTTATAAAAACCGCAGTGAGCTTTGTACTTAGGGGCTTTCACACATGAATCGAATGGCATCCACTGCGGTTATGACTCAGATGTTTGCCACTAGTTTACACATGAAGCAATCCAGGCAGGCATTGGACTGTGTTCAAGGTGAAACATAGAAATTTGCTTAAATTTTGTTTGCAGTCTGTAATAAGAGGACAGTTCTTCACAAGCGGACAGACTGTGCATGCTGCCAGGAGTTGGTGTCTTTAAGGTCAGGGTTTGAAGGCATGATTTCATGCCAGACAAGAAAGAAATTACTGCATATGAAAAACAGCTCATTTCTTCATTGTTCCAACTTTAAACAAAAACAAGATAATAGATGTTGGAGATGTTTTTCATTTCTCGTTTTTCAATGGGAAAGGGTCAAATGAACTTCTGAAAGTATTGTTTTTGTCCACTTTATGTGTTTTAACCAACTACAGGTATGAAATAAATTAAAGCCACAGTCAGGTGACATGGAGGTCAAAGTTAGAATTTCAAAATAAGAGCCCAAGGGACAGAATGGCGCAAGAGATGATTTATATTTGTCTTTTGAGTTTGTCTGATCAGTTCCTTGACTGAATCTGATTACTTAGACAATAATAATTTCAGATGCTATGGTTTGATTCTCAGTTCTGGCAACTGGGGCACATCTAAAGCCACCCGTGCAAAGACTGTAAGATTAGTGGGTTCTATCTATCTATCTATCTATCTATCTATCTATCTATGAATGCCTTTTTCATTGTCATACAAGACAATAAGAATAAAACAGCTCTCTTATTCAACGTTGCTATTTTTTGCTTCAAATTGGAAAAACTGCTCACTTGACTCTAAAATCCTTCTATTAAAGTTCATATTCTGAACCTATAAAGGTGAGACTGGCCGTTAGAGGAGGCTGTTCAGGTCATTAAGTGCTCCCCTCTGCGCACATGCAGTGCAACACACCAATCCTCGTGGTAAAGTATTCTATCTTTAAAAAATCCTGTTTATCTATTAAAAAACTGATATTTGTTACACTCACATTGAAGGGCTACAAAAAACATCATGTATACTGCAATTCGGCTGAATAGGAACCTGAAATTGCGGCATGCTTTGAGACAAAATGACTTTTAAATCAATACTTAAATTACGCTCTCTACTGCCACCTCGGCGTATGTTGGGTCACAGCAGCACCGTCTTAGATGATGGCTGTAAAGTTTAGGGGGTCCATTTGGTGGCCGAATTAATAGTACGCTCCTTTTACATGTTGGAAATGTGTGTTCACTTTATAAACACAACGTTTCTTAAGTAAAACCAACTTAGATAAAAGTACCACACATTATGAACGTACTTTTGTCCATGCTCTTAATGCAGATTAAGCTACACTAAACGTTTGCTTATACAGCTGTAGGATGTTGAAATGAACGTGAATAAAAGTGTTGGGCTCCTTACCTGCCAAGCCTTTGGAGGGCTGCGGCTCTCTCTCTGACTGGATGGGCAGAGCGGGAGACTTGAGCCGCGAGGCCGCTCCGGTGTGCAGCCACGCGCAGCTCAGTACGCACAGCAAGGAGCGGAGCGCACGAGGAACCAGCATCCCAAAGCTCCCTCTCTGACAGCCTCTCCTCAAGATATTTCCTCAAACCTCCGATATCTCCCACTTATGAAGCCACTGTCAACGTGAGGCGATAAAACACAAACTTGAACAGAAAAAAGTTTTCGTCTTACATCCAAGGGTCCACTGTCATTGGCTTGAAAGTCCCGTGTTTTAAATCCTTCTGGTTTGAGTCAAACAGACAGGGGTTTCCAGGACAAAGCCAGCTGCACCGTGTGTTTTTCCTCAGTACCAGCAGCCTCCTCAGAGTCCCGTCCCTCTCTGTTTTATAGCCTGCTTCCCTGACAGCTAGAAGCACCGGCTGGGAGGAGGGAGTGGGGTGAAGGTGGGTGGGGGTTGGGGTGTGTGATGGAAAGGGAAATTGACGCCCCTATCAATTCACTAACGCTTAAGATATGGAAATGAGGCTGTGTCTGATTCATTTGCAACCAAAACTTCAATAATACTGTTTTAACCCGAAGTTTCCCAGAGAAAAGGTCTGGTTTAGGGGGCTAAAAACTATAAGTAAATTGCATTTAGATCTCTGACATAGGTTTTAAGAAATCTAAAGCTACTGTAAGAACATTTTAGTCAGTTATACAACAAGCTGAATTAAACAGAGATGCTTTTATATAGCCTATAAAAGGAAACAGGACCATAAGCCACAATATTGTCCATTTCTATATGTAAATTTGTACTGTCTGTAATCACAGTGGGGGGTTGGACTCAGACGAAACAATCGGCAACAAAGTTTTTGTACTCAGCTCAGCAAACTTTTACACTGAGTGACACATTTCACCATTTAAAAGAAAGCAGGGTGAGACTAACAGAGACAACTAGCAATGGACTAACAGGGCAGACATTGTCCACAGGGGCGCCAAAAGCATGAAAGCATTGCTGAGAAGATGGGTATTATACAAACTCAACAGGGAAAGAAAGGACAAAGAAAAGATATATTTTTTACAAACAAACAGTATGGAGCTGTAAAAGTCATGGTGTTTTCATCAATCAAGGTACATCCCGTTGGCCTCTTGCTAACAGGTTTTGCTGACTGTTTTGATTCACAACAGGTCAAAGGGGGTATGTTGCCACCCGCTGTAGTGGAGGCAGACAAGCTTCTGTTAATAATTTGATTCTTGCCTCCATGCTTGTAAACTTGGATTAGGACTGTGGTCCAGTAAACCCCCTAATTGTGCTTTGACTGTAGCTTGATTTAACTGTACATGTAAATATACTGACTCAAAGTAAGAACACTGTTTGATTAAGATGTGAAAATTGTTTTTTCATGCACTCCTGCTAAATGGTCACCTTATCAAGCTCAGACTGCACGTGTTGAATCAGGAGCGAGCTTTGACATTTGGGCATTAAATTTTCCTTGAGAACTCCCACACACAGAAGTTAAGGCCAAAGAATTTAACTTGGATCATGATTTTTAAAAAGTTATCATCACCTTTCTGGCATGACGAGAAAAGCTGGAACTAGAGAAGCCTAAATGGAAAAGCTGTTGTATTTGGATTTAATTAGATTGCACATAATGTTACAGCTGATTACTGTGAATCTGGGTTTGTCTTTTGTCCTCATTCTGTGTAATTTTGGATGCTGTCTCCTATTTTACACAAGCGCATTCAAGAAAATAAAGCCTTTAAAAGTTTGGGAATCAGCTTGTAGCCATCATTTTACAGTATAAAAGGATGTATGACAGGATGCTATAGGTGGATCACAACTCATGCCATGGGGCAGCTGACTGGTATATGATTGGCTCCCTTGCACTGAAAACAATGCACCATCAGGCACACAAAAAAGGGCAGAACAGTCTCAGTTTGCACTGTGTATGCCAGTATACTTTCTTGGTCTATCTGCTTGTAAAATTGTTTGCTAAATTTTTACCATAGAATGGGAGATTTATTCTTTGATTTCCCGTCTCTGTTGCAAGACTAAAACCAAGCTCAGGCTCCAGGGGCCAAACTTTCAAGTCATTTGAAACCATAGATGCTGCTGGAGCAAATGTGTGAGTCTCCAGATCATGTACAGTAAGGAATGTGTGTGAGCGTCTGCTCCTCTGGCTCTCTGCACCGTGTATTTTTTCAAGTGTGTTTGGAGCTCAGACCTAAGTGACTTAACAGAAACAAATGAAAATAGTTGGAATACCTCAACCCAAACCCATTTAAATTTGTCCTGGCCCTCTGTCCTCTTTTTAGACCCCCAAACTGTTTCCTTTGGCTCTCTTGAAAGCCCACCTGGACCAATCTATACCCACAAAAAACTCATTCATTATGGCTCAGTTAGGTTTCAAGGCCCTCACACAAGGATGCAGGTGCCAAGAGCTCTTTAACCTCCAGTCTTCTAAAACCCACTGTGACCAGAGTGGAGCTTCACAACATCAACAACAAGTGAAATTTATTAGAGCCTATTTAGATCTGGGAAAGGTTCCCATCAAACAAAGCAGAACGGTTGAGCAACAGTGCAGCTCCCCAAAGATGGTCCCTCGGGGTCCAGAACAAACGCTGGGCAGTTCAAGTTTACATTACTGGAGTAGAGCTCATGGAGGAGTAATTCAGCATAGGTCAGGCTTATTATATGGCTAAACTGTAAGGAATAAGGAAAGATTGATTCTACATAATGACCCTACATTATGATAACGTTGCATTTCTTTCAGTACATTTTGTCCTGCAGACAGAGCCCCCTCAATAATTTGCAACTTTCAATGTCACATGCTCAAAAATAGTGATCCGATTTTGGCGTCTAATTTCTAACTTAACATCCATTTTCAACGAACCCTTGAGAGAAAGCAGCGCCCTTAATCTTTATCTGACTTGATTTAAAGTCCTCCACAGCCCTCTTACTCCACCTACATGCCTCTCGGGGACCCTTAACTTTGTGTGTTTACACTAAAAGTTCGCGTAAAAAGGTGCCAAATCTGGTGGTTTTGTGCCAAAAGTGCAAACCAAGGTGTGAGCGTAAGGTGTTATTTTTATGCATGTGTCACATAACGTAGCTTGTGGGAGCCACTTCCACTCGAGTGTGGAGACTCACGCCCCCCACGACCCAACTCCCCCCACCCCCAAGCAATGGGAGTCGATGATGGTCTATTTGCACTTCATAACAGGGTGATAAGCGACACGTTTCTTCTCGTTGCACAGAGTGATTCATTAGGCAGACTGGATACTAAATTGTCTATTGGAAAGAACAAAACCCGGAGCACTTATCGGTCCTCTGGGAGCGGTTTTGTGTATTGGAGGCGTCCAGCACATGTTTAGAAACGGACTCTTTGCACGATTGCGCCAAACTCATTTCTGTGAGACCGTGCAGCCTATGATAAAAACAAATGATGACTCTCGGTCATATCGAAACATGAACCCAGTGTTTATTCAGCAATCACTCACAAAATACAGTTAGTCAGAAAACTTTGCACCGTCTCCCAAGCGCTGTTATTTAGGCAAGGATTTACTCTGGAGAAACGGTGCAACGGGACTTAAACCTGCTTTATTTCAGTGTATACCTCAGCGGAATTTTAGAATATGCTTATTTGTTCGGAACTATTCTTATGTTGTTGTTCATAATCGTTTAGAGTGTTCAGATAAGCAAAAAACACAGAATTGCCAAAATTCCAAATGAGGTTCGCACTGTGAAAAATACAACTCTCTGTGCGCACACAATAAAACCACGGCTGAGTTAATGTGATTTATTTCGGACCACGATGGGATTACTTTTAACATTTTGTGTCCAGAGATGTATTTTATTTTTTCTTTATCAGAACAAATTTTCTTCATTTTCCGTCTGGACTGCTGCATGCTTTGGGTTTGCTCACAGCCTTTTAAATCAGGCTGTTTTTCAGTATTAAGTCATTAAATTCATCTGGGTCTCATCTGTATTTATCTGTGTCTTAGTCAGGAGAAGTATGATCGCGGTGAGAGGCAAAACAGACCGACTCAACCCTGTCATCTCCAATACGCAACGAAACATTGCAGACTACCACTTAATCAATGCACAGTGTCTGGCACATTATGTCGGAGCAAGAGAAAGGCCAAAACTTATTAAAAGAGACACGGAGTTCCTATTTTTTTATAATGGCTCGTTTCAGGACAACAGGAGAGTCTGAGAAGAATGGAAGAAATAACGATTGATCACGGGAAGAAAAAGGCGGACAGGAGCAGATTTTTCTGATCCAAAAGTGAAATATTGAGAAGAACACTAGAAACATGCAGGTCTAGGCAGTGTATGTGTTTGTTAAAGAGGGAGGGGGTGGCCTCGGCTGTAAATCAACTTTAACGGTGCAGATAGATGGATACACATGGATGGACACTCTCCTGTGTATCTGTTTGCTCGTCATAGTTTGCAGAAATTCATTCAAAGGTGCACCATCCCTCTCTCTATCCCCCTTAATCTGTCTGTCTCCTGTTTGCTGCTGGGACTGTGAGGTGTGAACATTCAGTCTGTGAGCTATGATAGCCTGGCAGATGTGCCTCTCTTTCTCTCTCTCTCTCTCTCTCTCTCTCTCTCTCTCTGGTGCGCACACACACACCTGTTCCTCATCACATGGACGTTGCTGCTCTCACAAGCATGGCATGTTTTACCCCCTTGCTTTTACTATCACTCTTAAATAACCGTGTGATTAGTTTAAAAAAGAAAAAAACAAACTCAAGTGCAGTTTAATTAAGATCTTTTGCTGTTTTTCTCTCCCTGTTGGGGAGCAAATAACGTTATATATCCTGGTGCCTTTGGAGATCTTTTAAGATGCATGGCACCAAATGTGCTTCCTTATACTGCACAGGAGAAAGGCTCTGTTTTAGCAGTGTGTGAGCCCACATACTGTACTAGCTTGCTGGAAATGCACCCAGTTATTTGTGACTCATGTCAGATAAACCGTGATCCGGGATGTGGTTGTGATTGTGTGATTTCCTGCTGCATTCCTGACTTATTTGCGTAAATTCGAGTCACCCCAATTCAGACAGACTCCTGAAAGAGGCGGCTCGTTTATAGATGTTCGAGACGCCGAAACAATCAGGTAAGAGGAAATATTCTGTACCCATACACTGCTAAAGCCGTGTTTGAACGCGTCATGTCCCTCGCAGCGCGCCGTAAAAGTTGTCAGAGAAACAGAACAGGACGCGCACGACGCCTCCTCAGCCACTGTTATGTAGATGCCGCTGATAATGGTAATAAGAGGCAGCCAGCTCAGTTGTAAAGCTAATTTTGAACTGCTGCCGGCAACGGAAAGGGGCGAATGGGCCTCTCCTAATATGCAAATGTTGCGAGTCTTGCAGAGCTGATGTTTATTCATTCATACAAACGGAATCCATTTGCAGACAGTCGAAACTAAAGAAAGAAAGGTGGATCTCTCTGACCTCTGACCAGCTCTATTTCCGAATCAGAGTCCATGATGGAGAGTGTGACAATAATTACTGGAGGCAATTAGCGAGCAGATGAGAACTCCAAATGTACTGGGTTTGCCTGTTGTGCTGTGGAGGTGCTGGGTTTATTTTGACACCTCTGGGAGAAGACTGGTGTGGTTATAAGAAGCCACTGCATTAAATGAGCAACAAGTTACAGTGAGAGCATGATATTTCCTTTATAAGGAGTAAAATCCCCTCTGGCATGTTAGATTTTGAAATTTGGTTTTTAAGAATCATTGTGATCTTTTACTCAAGTAGGGTGTAGGGGAGACTGGGTATGGTTGCAACACTTCTGTAACTCACACAAGCTGGAGTTCCTAATTTTGTTCTGACAGAGCCTCCACATTTGTTCACTACAAACACCACATGCTAAGGCACTACTGTAAATTGAGTATACACAGTAGCTGGCAGTGTGATTAGACTGTATAAAGCACGGACATAGGCTCAGCAACCTCAAGAGTTAGGGGTTTATCTCATGTGAAAAGCTGACTTATCCCAACTTATATTAAACATGTATAATGACAGCATCTGCCTGAACTCATCTACATATAAATTTAGCTTATCATGATTGTGCTACTCACTGCCAGACAGTCCGGGCTGCTGCACCAAATCACTCTGCTGCACATCCTGCAGCTGCAACAAGCCTCAATATACACAAATCTGCAATTGCAATGCCCTTTAAACAACATGTAAACAAGAACTGAAGACAGATGGCATCTCAAAGCATGGTGTGGTCCAGTAGTATATTAATCTAAAATGAGGTGTTTAAGTGTTGTGCTGTGTCTTGATAAACTAGTATATATATATCCTGTCTGCTGAGAGAGGGCTGAAGGCTGGTGGTGATTACAAAACTCAAACTCAATTTGATACTGGTTACCTGCAGACTCTCTGATCCTGTATTTGAAAACAAAGAAAGAAAGGTGGATCCTTATATATCATATCTTAAAAAATATATGGAATTTCCCTCAGTGGGACTATTAAAGGCATATCTTATCTTTTATCTCTTATTCAGCTATTTAAAAAGCAAACAAACATCAATTTCTGCAACCATTTCCAGTCAATACAATCAACTTAGTCGTTATTTTGGGACATGAGATGTTAATTTTGGACTTGTCAGGTCAACATGGCTTTTATTAAGTTTGATGTGACTCTTGACTGGGAATTAGACCGAAAATCTTGGCAATAATTCCCTTTTAAGCACTGTGTTGATTAGCTTAAATACAGAGATAGTCAGGTGAGTGAGAAATTCCACCAACTTATCTTTTTTCTTCTTTAAAGGTGTAGTTTCTGCACTAAAGCTCTTTGAAGAATGATTAGTCTGAAATGTAGTGGAGTAAAAATACCAAAGCACAACGATTCACAGCATTTCAGCTTCAAAGATGATAGAAGTATCTGACAGGAGACATCAAAAGGCATTGAGACGAGACATAAAACAGCAAAAAGACACTATGGTACCTATGACAACAGAAACAAACCCAAATATATTTGAGGATTAAACAAGAGGGTAAAAACGGTGCAGTGCATGCATTAAAAATAGCAACACACAGAGGGGTATCAGAGTAAATATCAGTGACATTCCACCTCTGCACCTTGCTGCACAGCTTGTGTCCATAAAACCAGAATAAATACAGAATAAACGCACACATGGCACAACAAACAACATGTTTCAAGTCTTCTCCATCCTTCCTGGCAAACTCCCCCTCTCTCTCCTGTCGGCTCTTTGAAATCGGCATCCCGCCTCTCTCATTTCTGTTTACAAGAGTCAAATTGCTTCCACACACTTTGAGCCCTAATAGACCTGCAAGCACCAGAAGCGGTCACGGTGCTTTTTTTTTTCTTTAAGTTGCGCATAAATACCTCAACCGTTAAACATCAGCGTACAGTCATGCTGATGAGTGGTCTGAAAGGCGACAGTCTAACAGGCCTCTCTTTGACTCATCACTTATAACTGGGTCTAACTCTCTTCTTGCATGAAATGAAGGATGCCAAATGGAAAATTGGCTCCATTCCACTGTTGCTCATCCCCCAAAGTTTCCCCAGTGTAAGTTCTGATTGAAGCTTGTTTCAAATGCAAGGTTGTTTTTTTTTTTTTTTTCATCTTACAATGAGATTATCAGTTTGGGTGGTCTAAAGGAATATGTGCAGACTGCACCTTCCGAAAGGGCTAAAACAGGAAGAAAGGAGGTTTTGCAGAAAGTAGCTCTTCAATAATCATACTTAAACGTAAATCAAGTGATCACAGGGATTGTAGGAACATCAGCCAAGCCAAGAATAAATGGTTCTTGGCACCAGTGGTTTTTCAAATGGGGTTTGGAGCTCCTTTAACTGAGAACAAAAAGAGGAAACAGGCATACTTTCACTTTTTCCTTTGCCAGAAGAGCTTACATTTTCTAAAAAAAACAGAGATATATGAAGCTTAAAAAGAGACACAACTGACACACAACACTCAGATCAGATTAAAGCAGTCTTCAGTATTACTCAGTCCTGTGCACAAGAGCATGAGCAGTTTCAATAAGCAGCATGTGAGTTTACTCCAGCACCTGAAACCGTCTGCAGCAAATCATGCACAAAAAGAGACTTTGTCACCGTGAGCCTCACAGATGTGGATCAACATGCACGCTGTTCAATCTTGTGGAGCAGTGCATGAGAAATTGGGTAGAAAATAAGTCTATTTGGTAGCCTTTGTGCTAATACAGCCGACCATACACCCTAAAAGGCAGCAAATATTGCAAACCAGTCCACACACAAGTCCACGTGTCATAATGTCACCTCACTGAATACGACAGGGCTTATTGACCTCAAAGCACTGGAGGTCAGTTTTTGAGTAGCTACTGTAGAGGGTTTAGGGATGAAGACAAGGTCTACTTAACAGCCTGCTTGCTTGTAATGCCGCTTCAACCACTTTTCTCCAGAAACAACAGCTGAATGACAGGTAGGGAAACTAACAAAAAACTGCATGTTCAAAGAAGTCTGAACAAAATGGGCTGCTGAATTTTTCTAAAAGGTGTTAGTGGAAAATAAAACTTTCCCACAGACACCCACTTAACTATCATAATGATAGACTAACAAAAGAATGGATACCAAGCATACCTACTGGTCTTAAACTGCATTGGTTGAGAGAGTGGAGGGGGCAGAAGGGATTGAATAACATCCTTCTTGACCTGATTTTATTTGATATATGTCTCCTGATTCTGTTGTATGTACTTTTCAGTAACAACAGGGAAATGCTTTTGGATGAGACAATCTCTAAGGGCTTAATAAGAAGGTGTTTAATTCATACAAAATCACCAGCTGAGCAGTGAAAAGGCAGAATAAGATCACAAATGATGAAATATTTCCGTAACTGACGACTGATAGAAATGATGACTTAATGACTGCTTACTCTAGTGGTCTAATGCCAAAAATCGAATCATTCCCAAGCTGTCACGCAGCCAACATACTTCCTGCATGAAGTGCCACAATAAAGTGTAGTCAGCCATGGGAATGCAAGTAAGATCAGGATTTAGTGTTCACCATGTACCCACCTGTGGCTGCTGAACCAAATCAGACTGTGAAAGTGTTTGTGCAAAAACAGTCTCTCTTTCTGTCTTTTTTTTATACAGGGACAGTTTAGAAAAAGATCTTTACAACACCTCTGAACTTCTTTGTAACATTACACAAGCCATAATGCACTGTAGTTATAACTAAAATGCATCTTCAAGTCAAAAGCATTTCAAATACTGCTATGAAAGTACTCTAGCTGTGTAGAAACAGACATACCCAGCCTCCCATCATCCCCGGATAATAAAATCTGTCAAAATCAGCCTCTTTTAGCAGTTTATCACCCCGGACAACCACTTTGGTGTCTCTGTAACTCAACAGCAAGCCCACCACCTGTAGAGTAAAGAAAGGGCCACCTTCAAGCTAGTTTTAAGCTAGTATTCTCTGAGCCTGTAAATCTATTCATAGCCTCTTAGCATGAAAGCTGTTGGGATTCCCCTCTTGGTTCATTTCTTCATCACCTGCTGTCTTCAATTCATGCATGCTGTTTTTTTCTTTCTCCTTCTCTGTTCTCCCGCTCTCTGTCACCCCTTTTGAAGTCTTTGGGAGTCCTGCGGTTTTCAAAGGGTCAGGAAAGGGCAGCCCTACTGTCCTATCGGAAGCAGGCCGCGGGATAAACGTATGTTACCACCTGTTCCCTCTGCGCTGAGTCAACACTGCTGGTGTCACTGTACTCACACCTCGTCATCTCACCCCCTGCTGCTTACACATTGTTCACTCTTGCTCGGACACACTGGAAAGTGATGGAGCAAATGCACACACACAAACACATCAGGGTAGCACTTGTGCCCACATATACACATTCAGGAACGTGCACGCTGCTGCTACTGTAGAACCCCCTACTGTCTGACATCCGTAACACAGAGGCAAACTACGGAGTCCTGCTGCTCAAAGCCCACCCTTTCCTCACACTTCACATTACAGAGGACTACTCCTGGCCTGTTATCAAACCAGTGGGGGTTGTTTGGTTGGCAGAAAGAGTTGTGTCCTGGGGAGAGAGTCAATTGCAGGTCCGGGGTCACGCAGAGAGTGGAAACAGGCAGCCAAAAGCCCTTCAAGATGAAAAATTAGCCTTTCAAATGGTGGCCAAAGATCAAACCACTCACAGGAGCTGCTCCTATTGAAGAGGTTCAGAAGCTGTTCTTATTCAGCTGCTGTTTCCCGTCCTGTTTGCCCAGAGGGAAACGTACCAGGAACCCCCAGATCAGGAAAGAGAAGTCAAGGTGGAGCAAGACGAGCCAAAACTGGACACTAGGCCAGAGTCTGAGTCCGACACCGCCAGCTCCTCAAACTTCTGTATCACTTTTCTTACTGATTGGAAGGGAACCTCCCTCCGCCAACGACCTCCACCGGCTCCGCGAGGCCCCTTGTAGGTGGAGTACTTGCTGAGGAACACATGAGGAGGAGGGGGCAAGCCGCAGTGCAGCCTGAGTCGACCCTGACCCAGGCCCAGTGCTGGGAGCACTCCAGCAGAGCCAAAGCGGGTCGGAAGCGTGGCCAGGTGCTCCTGGGTCAGGGGGTTGTGGAAACTCAAGGCCCCACCACTGATGTTGAGGAAGACCCCGAGGGTTTTAATCTGAGGTGGGACTGTGCGGAGAGGCTCCAGACTTCCATCAAACACAGCAAAAAAAGATGAGCCGTGTCTTTCCAGCCACCAGCCGCAGGTACCGTCGGCTGAGCTCACACCTGAAGAAGAAACACATTTGACACTCAGTTCCCAAAACAGATCAACTTCACAAGATTTTTAACCTTTGACTGAAATTTCTGCAACTCAAATGTGTCATAACTGATATCTTTCAGTGCATTTACTAAAGTTGAAAAGCAATGGCCGGTGTCAAGGTTCACAAGCACAGACCAGATCAAACTATGGACTGAAGTCACCTTCCAGCTTTATTCTGACTAATGCAATAAATCATTTATGGCTTATTTGTAAAACTGTGAGATACTGTCTCATTAGTGCAACATCCTAATATATTTGTTTGTGTCTAGAAAGACTGTGTTTCAGAGATACCACGTCTCTGGAGACCATGAGGTACTTCTGAATGTCTGACATGCACAATATCAATATTAGAAAATTTTAGCTTTTATAATCAGCTTATATTAACAGTTTATTTATCTGACTGCAACTTTTTCAATCATCTATCAATCAATCAATTTTATGTATTTTTTTGAGAATAACAACTCAGAGTCGCTTTTTTTTTCAGTGAGAAAAGTTTCACCCTTATAGCAGTGAAGCTGCCATTCTTCAGAAAATACATCTCATTTCATGCCAGATTGTTCCAGTAATTTGACAAAATGGTCTGACCGGTATACCCGCTTGGTGGCACTATAAACTGAGCAGTCATGTCTGGTGACGTGTGCATGTGTCTTTACTGTGGGCTTGTGAAACAAGCACAGTCCTGCTGACTAACTGTGAGGGTTTCTGGATGATATAAACACACTAGAATCAAAACAAACACAGTAAAGATCTCACCGATCCTGTAGACGGAGCTGTTACACACATCCACTTCCCAGTAATACTGCCCCCGTCTGATGACAACATCTGCACAGACTGGGGGATTGGAAAATCTGGGGTCAGAGGTCAATGATCTGACCTTGGTCTTGTGAAGTGGGACAGGAGCACTGTCTCCTCTGTGTGTAATGGTGAGGGCGGACTTGGAAAGATGGAGGGCTGACGGAACAGTTGAGGAGTTCAGGGTAAAAAGAAGTCCTAAAAGGAGTCAGAATTGATTGTTTTGTATGATGGAAATCATTGAAAACAATTAAACAGCTGAAGCTTTAGATTTGATTCCCAACCATAGACAGACTGCTCCATCTCCTCCTCTCGCAGGTTTACGTCGCCATCCTCTGGTGCTAATGAGGAACAGGCAGCTGTGGAGTCTGCAGGGGCTGAATAAGGAGAGCGCACACTGTTCTGGAGGTTCTCGTGTTAAGTTCAGTATAAAGTTCATTTACACACACAAAAAAGCATATTCCCAGAATTTGGCCTGGCTAACACATACATCCCCCAACTTACCATGTAAACAGCTGAGCGCAGTCACATCAGGTGAACTGTGGCAGCATGTGTCCACCCTCTTTAGTTGTCAGATTGAAACACATGGAGAGGAAAATAGGTCACAGCACAAACTGATTTAAATTGTAAGGCATCTACACTTACCCTTATATACACAAAGATTTTAAATGAGTGGCATCTGTGGTTTCAAATGCAGTACATAAATGTACTCATTTTAACCCAAAATGACCGACAATCAGGTCATAGCCACAGAGGCAGGATTGTTATTCTGACTATCAGCATTATTTCATCAGTATTTAGAATGAACCTTGAGGTTAACTGCAGCACTGTATGTGCTGTGCATAGTAATTGTTTATGCAGCAAGATGGTGGGCTGCAGGTTTGTTCCATTGCATGTTTACTGTGGAGCAAGGGCAAGTAATAAATTACACTCAGTGGGGTTTGATTTGACTCTCTGTACACAGCTTGATTATCACTGATGCTCACTGAGGTGACAGACTGATTACACATTATTGCCCCCTGTTGGTCTGGCATTCTAATGTGGGTGTTTTCAACAGTTTCTACTTTGTCTGGGGACACGAATGTTCATTAATACCATAGTATGGACTGGATTTTTTTCTCGGCCATATCGCTCAAAAAAGGAAAATAAACACTGTGTTTGCTAGAATGAGACGTTTAAGAGCTGTCATCTACCCCCAAGTCACAGTGTCAGACCAAGGCGGGGTAACAGTACAGTATTAGTTTGGATAATATCTCTAAAAATCAAGATCAGTCATCAAAAACACACTGATCACATTATATTTCATTCACAAATCATTTTTACCTCTACCTGATGGAGCTGATCTCCAGCTGCTCCCTCACTGTTTCCAGTCTCTCTGAAGACACATGCAGGACTCGGGGTGGGATGAACTGGCAAACAGGAAATTGCAGATGACCAGGTCCAGCATGGCAGCTCAACGGGATGTCGACAGCATGGACAGAGCACAGAGCAGACCAGTAGACTGACGCCACGAGGCTGATCCGACCTCACCCCCTCCTGGGCTTTGATACAGGGACCACACATGGTGTGTGAGCACGGCAGGATCAGGGCGACTTCACACTCATGTTTGCAAGCTGGACAACATGAGAACTGTTGCAAGCAGTCTTCCTCCTCTTCTACATCCCTGATTCCTGCCTCCACATTCAGGATACCCTGCTCTCCGTGTCTGACTGACATCACAGACAATCAAGAATGTCCCTCAGATGCCATTTCTTCCTCAGTTTTGCTAAATCTAAAGCGGATTTGTTGTCCATATTTGTGCCTCATTTCTTAGAGAAACATGACATGCATTTTTCCGTATGAGGTGATAATAATGCAATGTACTACGCAGCTGTTATCAGGCCTCCATCAGCTCGAAAGTAGCATCAAATACCTGTTGAGGCATATCCTTTTGTACTCGTTTCATTCTAATGATGAAGAAATTAGTGGACAAAGGTACACTGTGCCAAAAATCACGAACATCAAAGTGTGAAAATCCCGGTAAAAGTAATGAAGAAATCCCCCCCGATGTGTCATACTCTCGGAGTCCAGACTGACTGATGTGGGTGAGAGAAGTAGATTGGTCTGAAAGCAGATAAAGGAGAGACACAGGGGTATGGCAAGGGAGAGAGGGGGAGCCCAGCCTTTTAAAAGGTACTCAATGCTTGGTGTCGCCATGGTAATGGCTCCTCCACAGATGCACAGCTGTGAGATAATGCACTGCACACAGCCGTGTGCACAAACACAAAGCTCATTACTGCCACACATGTGAGACACACTACACAGAAAAAAACAAAAACAAAAAAAAAAGCAAAAAAAACATGACATGAATTCATGAACAAACAAAACACACATTTAGATGCACACACTCTCTTCATGCTCAGTGATTTCCTCCTTGTAGAGGACCACTGATGAGGGCTCTGTCCTCAAAAAGATATTAGCCACATCTCATTAAGATTCACTCCGAGAGAGCAGTAGATGGATCACTGCGGTCCTGTTTTGTCTGCAACATGTGGGGTTGGCATGGGAAAAGCTTTGAAATACAATGACTGCAAAAAAAAGTACATCCTGGATGTGTCCTGTTAAAAACCTTGGCTTTGATATCAGATATTTCTTTCCATCATCAGCTCCCACAGCATGTATTTTTCCACTTCATGATAGGATTCCAGAGAACACCTGTTGCAATGAGGGCATTACTCAAACAGATACCAGTGAAATTATTCAGCCATGAGACACTTTCTCCCTTTCCTGAGTACTTTTTTTTTTGCTGCTAGAAAGCAAGCTGTGCTCCTAGTGTAGAGCAAATTATCAACATTTTCAACATCATCACACAGTGTCACTTCATGATACCGCTGAATCTCCTTTCCACTGAATTACAAAGCCAGATTTCACTAACCTTGTTCTTGTTTGGTGGCCCTTAAAGTCAACAGAACAGTTTGTGACAGGCAGAAACAGTTTACTGGATACGAAAATATTTCATGAAACACAACATTTAGTGAAATACAAAAAATGAAATGAAATGAAAAAAACAATTAAGTGCCAAAGATTTTTCACAAAATGCGCAAAAAAAAAAGGTAATAAAAAAAAGTATCAATCTACAAAACATTTCAAAGTTTCACAAACAGCAACAGGTATAAAGCATGATGTGTTTGACTGACCCAGCATTTACTCTGCATACCTGTAGCTTCTGGGGTTGGGGTCTTGCTTTCTGGACAAACCACCTAAAAACTCTGATTGTTTTAAATGACGTTACGGCAGAGTGTAGCACTTAAACTATAAACCTCAGTCAAGATCGTTTTCATCAGTCTGCCCTGTTGCTGACCTGCTTTGCTCAGATGTCCAGCATCTTTTCTTTCTGGATGAGAAGAACTTTTTGCTGTATCTAACCTGAACCAAAATTGTCTGACCGTGACGCCCACAGGTTGGTGGGCGTCACACATTTTCTGACCATATTTAGTTTGTAGCCGTTTCCTGCAGCATAAAATGAACTCAGATTGGACACATGTTAACGTCACCTTTTTGTTGTTCTGTTTGTCCTGCAGATCTATTCCACACCGTAAAACACAATGACCGTTTAGTCTAAATGTCTGTGTCATCGTGCTGAAAATGGATGAGTACTGTCTGGGTCTACATGGTGCCTCTCTTGTCTTATTTACATTGAGAATCCACAGTCAAACATTAACTTTGGGCTTAATCAAATATAAAGCTGGCCTGCTTTGAGAGCCCACACTGTAATGTCATCGTTTTCTATGAGCATTCATCACGTCTGTTTTTAAAGAGGACACAGCTAAACGAGAGGATACAGCTAAACCAGGCTCTCACTGTACAGAGGATCAGCGATTCAGAAAGGTGCCTGAGCTGTACACCCTGAAATCTGGGCCCTTTGAAGGACTACTGTGGATCTAAACTTCTTTTCTGGAGTCCATCTGATGAAAGTTTAAGTTTAACAGGCCACAGCTGGGGGACACCATGCACCGAGGAGCGGGTTATGGCTTATAGCAGTAAGTCCACAGATCAGATTTGCTTGCATTTACAGAAGAGGGCGAACTGGTGTTACTGAAGTTAAAGTCAACTTTTCTGTGAGTCCAGTCTTCACCATCTTGTAGGTACAGGAAGACTCATACTTGGCTTTCAGCTAAAAGTTGATCTTTTCTTTCAACACATCAGTTTCAGTTTTTCCCACTTAAGCCAATGATACATAACACAAAACTCCACTTGTTGGAGCGAAACCTGTGGGTGTGATTTTGGCAAGATAAGAGGACATTAAGAGGTAGCTGACAGGTGAGACTTGGAACATAGCAAAAAACTCAACAGAGCTGAAAAGGGGCAACAAACAATATAAAGCAGTGGGATTGTGGGCAATGCTTTATTGCAGTTCAAACCCTGTCTGCTGTTGTGTAACAAGAAGATTAATGGCAGCTTTTCAGTCATCTTCAATGTATGTTCCTCCAGGACTCCTGCTGCTGCTGCTGATAGGAGTGATTTCCTCAAATCTACCTGGACTCCAGGCTAGACCTATTGACTTCTGGTGCAACCGTGAGGCCAGGAAAAGTATGACGAAAACTGTTGAAGGGCTGAAGAAAGACATGGTAAGGAAATATGCTTTCAAACAACTCAATTCGACTTGACTCAACTTTATTTGTAAAGCACTTTAAAACAACCACAGCTGAACAAAGTGCTGTACATAAATAGAAAAAAACAACACAGACATAAAAAAACAATCAAAAAACAGTTAAAACAATGGATAAAATAAAAGCAGATATTAAAAACATAGAAACAGGGTTGAAAGCCAATGAATAAAAATGGGTTTTAAGATGAGTTTTAAAAATGGACAGTGTGGGGGCTTGTCTGATTTGGAGGGGTAGCTCGTTCCATAATTTTGGGGCCGCAACAGAAAGATTTATCCACTCTGAACAAATAACATTTCAATATATCTTGAGATGCTGATTGTTATCAACAACTCCAGTTTTAAAGAGCACCAACCCTTGACATGTAAAAGCGCTCTTCTTGAATTCTTCTTCTTGAAAGTGATTTTTTTGTCAGTGCATGTTTGTGACCTTGTTCATGTACTCAGGCTGACTGCGTGGGATCTCATGAGCTGCCCTCCCCTCTGCAGCTACCATGCCTTTGGGTACAACCAGCTGAATGGGTAAACAAAACTGTGAGTAATACCTAATCTCAACCAAATCACGTACACACCTGCTGTAGCCGTAAAGGGTGTAAGTGCACTACTTATCTACTACAACAGGAAATTGTGCAACTAGAGATGCCGCTTTGATTGGTGCTAAAGTGCTAAAACCTGTGAAAGGGAAACACATCATGTGACATTTTTCCTCGAGTTCTGAACTTTTTTATCTCAGATCGTAATCAGTACTGGTGAAACTTGTGACACCTCTACACCTTTGATACTTTTTACTCTGTACTTTTAATGCTTAGGTTTAGGTCAAATGATTACAATTAATAAGTGTTGGCTTAAAGCTGGTGTGAGGCCTTCATATTCCCTCCAACTGAAAGTTAAATACATCACTAATTGTGAATGTTTTCTGTTGGAAATGTATAAAAAGTACACCATATCTTGTCTGGTCTGAAACCTACCCTCAACGGCAGTTTCAGGGACTAAAAGTATGATATAGAAATAACGAATCTTATCCCTGATGATCTTGTTTGCTTTTGTGGGTCCTGGAAAAGCATCAGTCCCAATTTTAGTCTGTTTCACAACCGATTAAAAACTCTCCACAGTGGCTTTAATGACATATACATAACAATTCAGTTATTCTTCTTCTCCTTCAAAATGATGAAAATTTTAATCATAGTACCTTGCATTAATATTCATTATAATGGTGTGACTGGTGAAAGTGGCATGCTTTTGTCAGCATTTTGCTCAAGTAGTCCATGATGGCTGTGACTGATGACCCAGACTAGTATCATGAAATCTCTGTTTGTTTTTCAAGCTTCAGCAGAAGCATGCAGAGGTGCACAGCGCCCTCCATGTGTTTCAAGACGGAGTCCATGGGGCAAGGAGTCAGTCCACGCTACAATGTCAGACCTCGCTACTAGAGAGACTCGAACGTCATATTACCAATTATGTGGGTCTTGTTGACAGTCTCCCAATGCAGGTGATTCCCATGAACATGAATCCATCAAAATATGATAAAGATAAATAACATGATGAGGATTTCTATTTTACCAATAGAAATGATTATGTGACAATGTGACATTTAACTCATAGACATAAAATTGATAATACTTCTTCTGTCTCACACTTTATATTTGCTGCTACAATAGTCAGTTTCAGTGTCAAACAAGTAAAGTAACTTAGGGAAGTACCGTCAGTGTTAGTTCTCTGACAACAGCTGACTCATATGAGGAGCTTGAAGTTGACATCATACTTGTTGATCAGTCTGTTTTAGTCTGCTTTAAGATTACAGAGCTGGCAACGTACAAAGGTACAGTGTCCCTGTTTTTTAAATATCAAACTCATTATCCTTTTTTGACCTTTGCAGACTGAAATGGGGTCTCATTTAGTACAGAACTTTACCAACGAAACCACACTGGACGCAGTGCTAGACAAGTATAGGACTTTACTCAAGGGAAAACTGGAGCGTTTTGCTCGGGATCTAAAAGACAACATTTGCAACGAGCATGACACAGTAATCACCTGAGAGCTGATCTGAGACAGACAAGATACCACAGGAGGGACAGCTCAAACTGGACTAAAACACTGGGATTACACTGGTGGCAGAGGAGGCTACATAGATGGATCATCAGTCTAAGCTCATGGCCACAGTTCAGCTCCTTAACAAAGACCACTACATGTGACAGCGGGAGCTGAGATCAAGCCTGTGACTTCTTCATTGAAAAACAACCAACTGTACCACAGAGCCATCACAACCCCAGCTACTGGATCCATAAAGCCTGATAAACTCTTGCTGCAGATAATACATGTCTGCAAAGAAAGAAAGTGAAATCCATCCAGTTGTATTGAGGTATTTCCAAGACCAAAAAGGGGTCAGACTGTAGACTAACAGTTTAACACAGACTGCCATTGAAACACGCTGCTTATGTGGCTTGAAGTAACACTCTGCTGGAGTTTTCAGAAGTTGGATGAAAACTTTGTATTATCACAATGCACCTGGAGATTCAAAAGTCAAGTACAACAATGTAGAAAAAGGCAACAGTCACAAAAATGTCTTTTGGCTAACAGAGGTTCAGGGTCTTGAAGTGGAAATGATCAAACTGTACTAGGGTTTTTCCTTGTGTCACCTCTCTATGGCAGACCTCTTTCAGAACAAATCCCCTTCACTCCTTAATTTATCTGTACACACAGTTTTATTGCTCATATGAGCAAAAATAGACATTGCACTTTGCTGATAATGTTTCTCATTATGTGTTAGACAGCAGTGGTTGTAGCGCCCTCTGGGGGGGCTTGATGAAATGTATTTTATGTTGGGCTCTGCAGCAATGTGCCCAAATAGGAAGCAAAAAAGCATAAGAAAGGTTAACTGTGACTAACTGTGAATGAGACTTAGTAAAATAATTCAAACAGTGATAGCAGTAAAGCTTATAATTCTGTAAAAAAAAAAAAAAGAAAAAAAAAAAAGGACAGAACCACAAAAGTCAAGTTTTTCCTGTTCCCAGTTTGTGTTATTTAAGTCCACTTTGAAGTGCTATGTTGTACAGGCCAGAGTAAAACAGGGGGGGTGTCATGTTTTTGTTTAGAGTGGTATCATGAGAGTTCTCTCAAAGCATCAGTGTTGACAAAGAATAGTTGTGTTCTGTACATGTACATACCGAAAACATTGGTCTACAGTGCCTGTATAAACTTCTTAGATAAATGTCAATGTGCTTTTGTAAATGTATGAATCTATTCATGTAAATGTTATATGTGTATTAAAACTGCATTTATTTTTCAATGAGAAGTAATTCTTACTCAGCTGTCACGGTATTCAGAAAAGAGATCCAGACTTTCACAGTCAGACTCAGTTATGTGTTTTGATGTGTTATTTATTCACTTGAAAGGACTTTAAACTGTTTGAACATTGCACTGTTGCACTAATATTTGGATCCCATTGATCAGTAGTACTATAAAGTGAGTGTTGACTTCCAAAATAAAAGTCTCAGTGGTGAGCAAGTGCTGCATGCAAATCTGTGAAAAAAAAAGGGGAGGTGGGTTATGTTTGGTGGGGTTGAGTTTCTTTTATTTTCACGGTGCTTTGTATTTTCATACTCATTACCACTGGGGTACAATGAACAGTCCAATATTTGCTTTACTGAATTAACCCAAAGCATGTAAAAATAACTCATTCATTTATTTATTTTTATTTCCCGAATTAATGCTCAAAACAAAACAACTTGGATTAAGGTGGTTTCCATTACCAGGTGTCCAGGGAGTGCAGTGCTCTGGTTGGGCCAACCAAGTAGATCATGTGACCAAAAGCAACAGGCTGGAAATTGAGTGGCTGAAAAACACAGGAAAACATTAGTTTAGAAAGCATGGTCAAGCAAGACACAGAGAGACAAGACAAACCAGGAAGTTATGCAATTAAAAGCATTTTGGTCCTGGCTCTTGGTGCTGAATCCAAGACAGGCGACTGTGTGATAGTATTTGTTTTGCTTGCCATACTTTTGAGCAAGAGTAAATATATAGGATATAATACAGGGCTACTTACCAAATAAACCAATGAGCCTTTTTCCACAATAAATAGCCTATTGATTTGTAAATGGACAGCTAAAGTTACAATTTTGGAAATGATTTTGAGCCCATGCAGTGATTTCAACTACACTGCGAGGCTATTTTTAACAGAGTGCTATCCAGTCTTGGTTTTTCATATGGCCCCTTAGGTACAATGATTTCTCCATATTTTCTAAATATTTAGGGATTTCTAAATACAAGAAAGCTAGCTGTCTTTTCTCACACTAAATTAAAGACGTTTTTACTCAGCGGGTTTAGGCACCATCAGTCACATTAAACCAAATATTACTCAGAATGGACTTTCTTAACTGTTCAGGCTCATAAAGCAGAACTTTTCTAAGAATGAGCTGTTAGACAGAATATTTCTTCTAATAAGCTCATTAAGCTTTAAGACAATTCTTCTAACTGCACTGTTTTAACCAAGACCAGCCAATTTAGCTGTTATTGGTCACAATAAACTGAACATTTTAATGGGGTTTTGAGTAATAGGAAATTTATAGCATTTATTACAGGGATTATAGCTCACATTAAACTGACCAACTAAACTAGGCTACTTATGTGAGGCCGAACAACACCAAATAATTCCCACACTGAGCTGGCTTAGCACAATTCTGAAAACAGGTTGAAATGAGTTAGGTGTTAAATTGTACATCCCGTAAAATGACCTAAATAAGTGGCAATTTAACATAAAATTACTTTGAAATGAGCTAACTAAGCTGTCAGTACTGGCATTAAACTGGACACTCATTGTGAAGAAGGCCACCACGTCTCCCTCTCGATTCATGTTCTTGCCTCTCTTCTTGGTATGATGTCTTTATTGAAGATGTCTCAACTGCATGAACTGAAGTCTTTGTATCTTTTGACTTCTTTAGCTTTTTTGTCTCTTTTCTTGTTTTTTTTTTTCTCACTCGAAACAAACAAACTTCAAATATGCTGGGTTAAGTGCAGAGGTCTCAAAGGTGTGTCGCAAAACAAAACAGAGTAATAAACACCACCTGTAATGAGTGTTAACCAATCATGGGAGTGAAACACGTTTTTTCAGCACTCAATCCTGGTTTGTCTTATTTCCTCTCTCGGTCGATTTTTCCCATATTTCGTGCTTGTGGCGCTTATGCTTTTATACTGAAAGTCAAAACCGGAAATGATATGCCTAGTTGAGGCGCGTATAACGTCTGTGCGTCACATGACATTCTGTTAGTTAAATCTGAGAAGAAAATGAGCAGCTCCGCTGTGGCAGCGGGCACTAGGTGTGGGATTTTAACTGAAAAAATAAGACTGTTTGGGAACACTTTAAACTTTTACTCACAGTGTTTGCACGCTAGTTTATGTATGAGTTCTTTTACCCCAGCTGTAAGCACTTATTCCGTACTTTGCTAACTATGTAGCTGTTGTGATTTTAACGATCAACGGTATTGATGATTTATGAGAAAACCGTTAGACAACGCAAACTAACGTATGAAGTAAGTTATTCCGAGAGCAACGCTGGGGTGACAGAGAACTTTATGAAGTTGTGAAGCACTATGGCAGAGAAAACCCCTCTCCTCCACTACCGCCTCTCTACCAGCGTCAATGAGTCCGACCGTCGGGCACCAATGCCCGGGCAGGCACCGGAGCAGCACACGGGGACCCCCAGGCTGAAGTCCAACCAACAGCGTCAACCAAAGAAACTCTCCATCTTCTTCGGTGTGGTGATCCCCACCCTACTGTCAATGTTCAGCGTGGTTGTCTTCCTCAGAATAGGTGAGTGCTGATGAGGACATGCCGTTCATGCGACAACATGCAAACCAAACCCCATTCAAAATTCTGATAATTGACAATTGGCTTGCTTGTCACAAAAATATTCATGTACTATAACACAACGAAACCTTGTGTATATTCCACTGAAAAGCTCGGCATGCTAGACTGTCCACAAGGCTGACTATCAACTTTCAGTATCCAAGATTATTCTCTGAGGAAAAAAGAAGACATGGCCAAAAAATAGACTTTATTGAGATATTTAGCTCTACCACATTTAATGCTGTGTTAATAGGACACATCTATTAAACACTTATATCTATTTCTATATGTTCGTCTCAATGTAGTGGGTAAAAAACACAAGAAGCAAAGGAATGACAGAGGGATTGTTATGCTGTAAGAAGTCACTTGTGGTTTTACACACATGCAGTTCAGGGTCTCTTTAGCTTGATTGTGAAGCCCTCACTTTTAATGAATGGAGTGTTAAACAATAATTAAATACACATACTATGACCCTTACAAGCTTAGGACTTGTATTCAGTTCTGAAAGTACAAGCCAGGCTTTGCTCTTCTATGGTATTAATACTCAGCATTAAAAAGAAATTAAAGACCATCAACACTCCTCCACAGTTACAAACCAGCAGCCCGACTGGTTTCATGTCATGTATTATATGATAATGACAGGCAGCATCAGTGTTTCTCAGTGCAAATGTAATCTTTTTAAAATCTTTTTTAAATTTCATGGCTTAAAGTTTCAGTTACCAGTGGAAAGTGTTTGTAAAACAAGTCATCTTAAAATGTCACGCTAACCACAGTTTCACATTTCAGCTGTACAAGCATAAAATAGAGGCTTTACACAAATAATTCCCATGAAACCAACAGCTGTGCTCTCATATCTATGGTTGCCCAGAGGGTCATCTGAAACAAACATTTCATCACCTTGACAAACATTCTACTAAGCTCTGTGAAAATTATAATAATTCATAAACACAAAGGTCAAATCAAATTGGTCAAAAAAATCATACATATTTCCAAAAGAAAAATACTGTATGAAACAAATAAAAATATTAAACATTAAAAAAGAAGTTGCATAGACACAGGTGTATTGGATAAGAAATTAAAAAGAAAGGTTAAGTTTATGAAACCCCAACATATTTCACAACCACAAATGTTTCACAACAACATTCGCCTTATTACAGAGAATATTGCACTAGCACAAGTTTATCTTTCACAATCACAAATAGTGTATCACAAAACAGCAAAATAAAAACTTTCCAAAAAGGGGTAAAATCCACAAAATGCCAAAAACAACCTTACAAAACAAAACAAAAAATGCTTCATGAACTCAGAAAATATTTTTTAAAACGCAAAAATATACTTACAGTTCATGAAATTTTGTGTGAGGATTTTTTATTGATTTAATAGAATGCAAAACATTTTTGCATTTCATGAAACATGTTTGCATGTTGTGAAATAGCGGATATTGAGGTAGTTGTGTTTATGAAACGTATGCCTTTCATAAAGTCGTTTTGAGTTTTTGTAGGATCCATTTTGGTCATTTAAAATATTTTTAGAATACTTGTGTTTGTTAAGAAAAATGTTGTAATGGTGTCATGATTGTTTTCTATTATTTGGTTTAATGAAATGTTCATGTAGTTGACTTTCAGGGCCATCACACATCTCTTCCAAAGTAATTTAGGTGTCATTTTTCTATTTCTAAAACACTTTATTTTACCCCCTCCACTGATGCCTTATAATTTGACATAAAATGACACACACTCTCACACACATGAAGACTTGAATTGATGATCACAGTAGCTGCCTGTGCCAGGCTTTAAAGGACTGTTTTCATTCTGTACTATGCCAGTCTGCAGAGGAAGTAACACTGGTTTCATTGTGGATGTGAAACTGCTGTAAAAGAGCTTCAACATAGGAAGCGAAAAGAATCATATCTGTTGTTTGATAACATATCTATAACATATTCTATCATAGCCAAACATATACCAGCATTTTTCTGATATGTCACATAAAAGCTTCCGATTTTTCGCATACTTTCAAAAAGCATTTCTGAACTCTTTCTTGGTAAACGAATTACGTGCTGTGTTCTTCCTCTGGGCTTATTTTGAGAAAATGTAGTTCATGTGACAGCAGCATCAGTAAAGCAGATAAAAGCAGAGTTATATGCTGTTAATCTCAGACACTGATAGCATGAACAGCAGGATGTCACAGTCGTGCACGGTTCTGATTATGTGGAAAATTTGCGCCCAACAAAGCATGAAGTGATGCATGTGTACACTGATGCTTTTTGCTATACTTTGAGTAAATGCACATGACTTTGCACAGAAACGTTCGGATTTTCAGTTTGCCAATGATCTATTGCAAGTAACAGAACGAGTTTTGTTGCCTGACCTGTTTGCACAAGTCAGGGATGGAAAATCAAGAGTATTTTTTTAGTCTTCTTGCAAGACTCAAAACAATCAGATCCTCTCACCCTGGCTCGCAGTTCTTGAATGGACCACTTTGTACAAAGCCACTTGGAAATGGTCTTTGGTCCAGAGAGTTTAATCCAGAATTTGAGTAATAAAAATCTTGGGGATTATGGTTTAGTGTGAATTTTATAGCAAGAGGCTGAAAGTAACTTTTCCAAAGTCCAAGTGTGATCTGTTTAGATTGAAGTAATCCTTAGAGCTGTTAAACAGGGAGTTCAGCCATGCCAACCCAAAACACCCTTAAATCACTCAACCAGCCGATATCAGTCCTCCAGAGCAGGCTGGGAACCAGACTAATCTACGAGCCTGTTTTGCATTTGCTGCTGTAGATCCGTCTGACCCTGCTCCCATTTATATAGAATTCAGTTCGGCCTGGTATGAGTCAGGTCAATCACAATTATTTAACAGATATGATTTAATGCTTAATGCTTAATGGTAGAGGAGTGCAGTTGAAACATTTGTGTTGCCTCTGATTTGAAGGGTTTTGGATACTCTGTTGAGTTGGTAATACACATAGATGACACAATGTGCCACTGAAGTCTGTTGGGTCAATTAAGTGGACTTTTACTCGCCTCTTTTTACGCCTTCAACATTTAAAACTACAGTCTGTAGTTTCTTTCTTTCTTTCTTTCTTTCTTTCTTTCTTTCTTTCTTTCTTTCTTTCTTTCTTTCTTTCTTTCTTTCTTTCTTTCTTTCTTTCTTTTATTTATCTTAAACTTTAAGGACAACAACAAAAACAAAAAACTAAATACGATTAAAAGCAAACAAAAAAAAAACATTGAGCAAAATATATGTATGTACACCAAACAACTGTACATGTCAAAGATAGATGTACACTAACACATTTATGTCAAAAACAAACAGTTTGAGAGGGAACAGAATGAAGCAAAGAGCTTATTTAGTCCTGCCCTTTCCTTGCAGATCAAAGCCAATAATGAATGGAAAAAAGAAAATCTAATTGTACAAGTAATAATATTTAGTATTTAGCAGCATTTAACAGAACAGACTAAGTAATGTACCGTGACGTCAGTTTTCACAAACCAAACTCTCACATCTGTATCAAACATTCCCTGCTTCTTCTTTTAGTTTCTTTGAAGGTTACTGTAAATACACAGAGAGGAAACTGTGATCACTGTCAACAGAAGAACCCACTTTCACTTTCTGGCACAAGGCACATTAGGACCAGTCTTTTGGTGTGACTGCTGACCTTCACTTTCAGTATGATTTGTCTGAAGATCCCGGGAAAGATCTCATCAAAAACTCCCTTGTACATGGGACTGTTTCCCACAATCAACGATAGTTCCAGAGTAAAATGACTTGACTCTTGTGGCAGACTCTGTGTTCAAAGCCTCTGTGCTCTGTATCTGTGGGCGCTTTTCAGTAAAGTTTCACTTCTCCTTTCAACTGCCTCATTTTCGAGTCTGTAGTTCTGCTGTTTGACCGTCAGACCTGGTGTTTTGTCTAACTTTGTGTTTTGTCTGACTAGGATTTGCGGTGGGCCAGTCTGGACTCTACCAAGCGATTGCCATGTACCTGGTGGCTTATTTTATCATCTCTATGACTGTACTATCTGTCTGTGCCATCTCCACCAACGGGGCCCTGGATGCTGGGGGAGCATACTGTATCCTCTTTAAATCACATGGCGTCAACATGAGGTTATCACAAGCATGCATTTGTCACTGTGGAAACGGACAAACTGCCCTCTAGCAGCATGTCTGCTCAAGAATGTGTACCATTAATTTTGAGACTGAATAGTTTGATCATTAACTGAAATATTAGACTCTGTCCACATGTTTGTTCATGGGACAGTTTGTTTCTCTGCTGCTAGAACTCGGGTCAGTGATTCCAGTGAGTCACCACAGATCACCTGCATCACTTTCATCAGTTAAAACTCATACTTTAACAAGCGCCGTTCATAAACATAGATAATCACTGAGATGTTTTCATCAGACCAAGATTAGTTTAGCAATGTATTGTTACCTGAACATTTCCATGAGCCTGTAGCCAAGAAACAATGAAAGTGATTTATTCACATCAACAAACCCTATCATACTACTTCTTAGGATTGAGTTATTTTACTTTGTTCAAACTGTAAATAGGCGGATTAGCTGTTTCCTAATGTCCCGTTTCTGTGCTGAACCAAGACAAGTCTGCGTTTTCACTACAGGACTTTTCCCTGAGGACTTTTAGTAGGTTACTAGATTACTAGATCCTAATCCAATTGGGTCTGTAGACCTCAGCAGAAAAGGGGACAACAGTGGGCTGGAAAGAAACTTTTCAATCCCTTGAAAAATAGTAAAATTCTTGAGTACTTTGGGTGGAAACGTGGTTTAATTGTGCAGCCAGACCACTACTTTGCTGCAGAAGTTGGCATTGACAATAAACTGATGATAGTCTGATGGAGTTTTCTAGTCTGACTCTGATTTAAAGGGCAAGAAAGTGCATCTAGTTGCTCTCTAAAACTTTTCTTTTTGGGCACACAAATTTATTCTCAGGAACTAGGCACTGTAGATGTTTCTCTGTAAACCACAGAGACCATATACTTTATTTCCCTCCCTGGAAAGTCCCTGCAGGTGGAGTTTTACTAACTGAAAAAACAGGAAGCTTGGTGAAACTTAAACCTTTCCTGATAGTCCAGTTACAATTTTCATAATCCTCACAGATGTCTAGTCTTCATCAGAAACAAACACACGCAAAAATATTAGCGCCCTGTAAGATCCAAGGTCCTTTTTTTTCTCTTATTGACTCCTCTCTTTTCTATAATGGAACCTCTTTAGAAAAGTGACAACCACCACCCCTTTATCAGGTTCATACACCCTGACAAACACACTACATGAAGTCAGTAATGACAGAAATACAAAACACACCATTTTGTTTGCTACACACCTTTCCTTAACTTCACCAAGATATGATAAGCCGAGCGCTGGGCCCGGAGTTTGGCGGCAGTATTGGGATCATGTTCTTCTTTGCTAATGTGTGTGGCTGCGCTCTGTATGTGCTGGGTCTGGTTGAAGCCATCGTGGCCACGTTTGGAGTGCCAGAAGGTGAGTACAGTTTGAAAACATTAGATAGCGATAGTATAACGACATACTACATTTAAACATATTCTGTCAATCTTACTTTTCACTGTTTATTTAAAAAGTTTCCCTTTTCTTTTACCATCACCTCCTTTGTTGACACCTGCACTTGGACCTCCATTAGATGGGACTTTGCCCACTTCTCCCTATCAGGTCCTGCCATCTGGCTACTGGTGGTCTCTGCTCTACGGCACAGCTGTCGCCCTGCTGTGCCTGCTGGTGTGCCTGGTGGGGGCCCACATCTACGCCAAGGCCACCTTCCTGATCTTCCTGGTTGTCATGTTTGTCCTGGTCACCATCTTTGTCAGCTTCTTTGCTGTAGGACCTCGAACTGTCACCCTTCCTGGCTCCGCCGCCTTCAATGGAACTGACTTTCCCACTACAGCCAACTTCACAGGCTTCAAGCTGGACACTCTGCTCGGGAACCTAAACGGTAAGAGGGGTGAGGTTGGTGTTGGTGTCACATCCAGATGCCATAAGCTGCTATTTGTTCATGTATTAGTAAACCACTATAGCACCATCAGAATAACAAAGCAGCAGGTCTTTTCCATGTGATGCAGCTTTCAGGTGGTCTGTGTTTCGCCACTTGATCTGTTTTAGAAATTTTCAGAAAGCAGTTCATGAGATGTTGAAATCAGGCCAGCAGCAGACTCGTAGACTGGATTAATTGCATGTGTGCATGTAGGTCAGCAGCAGGATTATTTGGTAATGATATGTTCTGTAAATTGAATTAATTTCCAATCTTTGGTTTTGACTTAGTTTGGCCCCCAGTTAAGCTGACACACGGCTCCAGGCGCTGTGTTGTAAAGTTTTAAGTGGGATTGGAAATGCAGTGAGCTAAGTCTGTTGATTCATGGTTTTGTAATAGAGTACGGACGCAAGAGTTGACAGATTTCACCGTTTTAGGTTCATAGTTTTTATACTTAATTGTTGCTTAATGAAAAATCTGCGAGTGTAGTACATCTAATCTACTGTGAACAATCATATTTCAGTAAATCACATACATTGTCAAATTTTTTTGGGTTATTGAACTAAACATTCGCTCTTTGTGCTCAGTAGGGGTGGGAATCACCAGTGACGCCACGATACAATATTTTCAGGATACTTCAGACATGATACAATATTATTGCGATTTTTAATATTTTGCAACATATATATATTTGTTGTACTAACTTTCTCCTGCTCTATGATGTCACCTCTACCAACTTCACTGGACAAACAGTTGATTTTATTTTTCCATTATCATAGATTTGACTTCATATTAACAATTAATTTGAAAAATTGATACTTGGTCAATGAGATGATATGATATATCACCAGATAAAATATCGCAATACTATGCTGTATCGATTTTTTCTCCCACCCCCTAGTGCTAAGCTGCTACATGGAAGTGTTGGCTCATATTTATTCTTCAGAATTGCTCACGCAAGCAATCGCAAAACATTATGGCAAAAAGAAAGCATACCTTGCAAATTACATCGTGTATGGGTGAAGAACCGGGGCTCTTCTTCTGAGAGGAGTGCTTTACCTCTTTGGGTGCTCTCTTCTAGGTGTTGTATCCTCTCTGGATTTTGATGTCCCTGGTAATCTTACCAGTCACTGCTCTCTGTTTGTCAGGAATTTTTTCCCAAGCACATGATCCCTGAGTTAGCTGGTCTAACTGGGGCATGTATGCAGTCACATGTGACAGCTATTATACTGTCAAGCTTTCACAAATCGCAAGATCAGACTGAATGGGACACAACCACTCAGAGACGAGTAATATGATCATTTTATATTTTAATTTTTCTTCACTTACTGCTGCTTTATATTTCAGTCCGGTGCACAGGGTACATGTTAGTCAGGCTCTGTGATTATAGTTTCTAAACGCACCAAACTAGACGTTCAAGGGAGAAAAACAACTTTTCTTCTTCTCTGGTTGTTTTTGTTGTTTGCAAATTGAAACTATTTCGGTCGTTTGTGTTTGTAGAAACTCTGCTGTGTCACAATATTTTTTTATTATCAGACACAAAAAGAACACAAAGTTATCTAGTCAAGGTCAAAGTGTTTGGAAGCACCAATCATAAGTCTCATTGTAGCAAAGGTGGATCTTTCAAGTGAAAGAAAAAACACAGGAAAGTAATCTTGATCTGTTATAAGCCTTGTTTATTTAGATAAGGAATCTCAGCGAGGAGACACAGGAAGGTTTGTTTGGAAATCCCAGAACACCACTTAACTTCTGGAACATAATCCCGGCTGTCAGGAGCACCCTCCCTCCGTCACTGGAGGTGCAGATGGAGCTTAAGCTGTGTACCAACACTTGAATGGACAGAATCCCATTTTCCTCCCCAAAGTCGCCTGATTAAGTACACACAGTACAAACTGATTGTTTTATTAGCCGGACTTTGAACTTGACTTTTAAAATACACTTTTAGAGGTGTTCCTCTGTTGCTGCTCTAACCAGTCAGATTGTTTATGCTGTTACACCCGGGTGTGAAATTGTTGAACACACGATTCCAAAAGCTCAAAGGGATACTCCGGCAAAAATTTAATTGTAGTCAAGACACCCTCTCTCTCTCTCTCGAGATGAATGTTGCCAACCGCTTGCCTCTCTAGTTATACCAACTTTAGTAAAAACTGCATGATAGCAATACACAGCAGTCTATGTCTCAACGCGCAAACCTCAACCAAAAAGCCACTCTATAGCCACAAATAATGCTCAGAACAGCACCTAACTTCATCAACAGTACATTTAGGGTCCCAGCCATAGTACTAGCCACCAAACATCTTTTTAGCTTTGCCTGATTTCTTTAGCAAAGAGACTAAACACAACTCACCTACTCTCTTCCAGCAGCTGCTTGTTTGTGGGGGAGCCCTGACGAGTCAATCACCAAGTACAGCGGAGTTCTGCAGCTCAAGGAAGAAAATTTATGATCATTGCTTTGTAGAAATGCAGTCAGACCGAGATGTCAAGGCAGACTAACTACCATGTCTGCAGTGCAAAATTGTTATGATGATGATAATAACTTAAAGGAAATGATGAAGTAATGATCATAAATGTTCTTTCTTGAGCTAGGTAACCCTGTCGTACTTGGTAATGGAGCTCTACCTACAAACAAGTGGCTGCTGGAAGAGAGTGGATGAGTTGTGTTTAGTCTCTTTGCTAAAGAAATCAGGCAAAGCTAAAAAGATGTTTGGTGGCTAGTACTATGGCTGGGACCCTATATGTACTGTTGAAGTTAGGTGCTGTTCTGAGCATTATTTGTGGCTATAGAGTGGCATTTTGGTTGCGGTTTGCATGTGGAGATGTAGACCGCTGTGTATTGCTATCATGCGATCATTACTTAAGTTGGTGTAAGTAGAGAAGCAAGCAGTCGTCAACATTCATCTCTCGAGGGGGGGTCTAATTCAGTGTTATGGTGTGTTTGACTCTAACTTGATTTTACGCTGGAATACCCCTTTAAGAAAGGTCAAGACAGCAGTGGACAACCAGCTGTTAATGTCAGTGGAGTCAGGTGGATTTGACACAATCAGTGGTTTACTCATTGGAGCTGCTGTGTAGAACTTTTGAGTGTGTTGGTTTTGGCGCCCTCTATAGGCATATCTGCACCTCTTACCTGGTTTTTGATCTTGTCCTGTCTTGCTGTTTTTTTTTTACCTGTGCCACTTTGTGCCAAGGTTTGTTCTGATGACACATTCACTAACAAAACATGTCAAATAAGGAACAAAATCACAGAAATGATCCTTTAGATAACTTAGATAAGATTAGTGTTTATGTAGCTTCTGCTCTGTAGACAGAAGTCGGGGTGTAAAAAGAGTTTTTTTGTTTAAAAAAAGCTGTCAAGCATGTTGAAGTTTGCAGGCGAGCAGGTACAGGTGAAGATTGTCTGCCAACAAACTTAAATGAACTTTTCTGTTTGAGGAGCAATGATGCTGAAAATACACACAACAACAGTGACTTATCTGCTGTAATCTCTTCCTACAGCCGACTACACAGTGGATTACACAACAGGAAATATGATGACCTTTGCCACTGTCTTTGCTGTAATGTTTAATGGCTGCACCGGAATCATGGCTGGATCCAACATGTCAGGTGGGTGAAGGCATTTATCAGTGTGTGTGTGTGTGTGTGTGTGTGTATGTGTGTGTGTGTGCGTGTGTTTGTGTGTATGTGTGTGTGTGTGGGAGAGAGAGAGAGAGAGAGATTGAAAACTTTTTTTTGGACACACAGTAAATCTATCTTTCTACTAGGTGAACTGAAGAATCCCAGCTACTCCATTCCCCGTGGCACCATTACAGCCGTCATCTTCACCTTCATCACCTATAACCTGCTCAGCGTACTGGTTGCCTGCTCCTGTGACCGGTCAGTCTCACACAAACACAGATGCTCCTGCAAAAGTGCATTTCACCTCATATTCAAGTGTGAAACAACCCCAAACCTGCAAAGTTGGCAAGCTATGTAAAATCTTGATCAGGCGTCATATGTTGTTCTAAAACCTGTAAATATTGTTCAGCATTATTTGAGCCTTAACTAGGATGTTAGCCTGTTCAGTTTTACCCTGCATTTGTGGCGAACTGTGCTCACTGATGATTTTTAGCCCATGCATTGACTTCCACTGCAGAGTCATTTTTGTCAGAGTGTGTTTTTAATGCAGTGCTACCTGAGGGCTCACAGGTTGTAGTCACCCAGTAGTAGGGTACTATCCCTGCAGTACTATCGCTGCAGGATTTTGGCCAAAATTAAAATCCCAATTTTTTTCTCTAAAAACTTGATTTTCGATTTTGTTTTTCTTTATTCAGTGACAACTTCACCAAACTTCCCTTTAATAATAAGTTTTTCTATCATCTTTCAAAATTAAACCACTGAAAACGATGCAGTGCATATGCCAAGCCAGTAAGTGGTGCTGTAATGCTGTCAAGGAAATGCACAAAAGACAGAAGAAGAGTACAGAGCATGTGTATAAAGGTTGTTTCGACCGGACACGCACAGGTGCCGTGAAAGTGGTGTGTCACGTGATTGTTTTGAGAGGTGCAGATAGGCATCCACACGGAGACTAAATGGCAGTCATTTATGGATTAATGCACTCTCTGACTCATTTTCAAAAGTATCTTTTAAAAACACCTGAAACACCATTTCTGTGTGGATGAAAAAAAAAAAAAAAAATTCATTTACTCCTGAATTCATTTTCGTGTGGACGCGTTAATACCACCTTCAGACAGACTTTGCAGCAGGGAGTGGTTTGTTCTTCATCAAAAACTGTGAAGCCGTACCAATTCCACACGACTGGCTTGCTCTCGCCATATTTAGCCACAAAATTATCACCTTATTTTGCAAAGGCCACGTTTGTTTGCACTGGTGTGAACAGGACCTGGGGAGCACTCCTGCAGGAACGGGGAGCCTACGGTGGCCTGGAGGTGCGAGACATGATAGAGAGGAAAATGGATTTGACGATTTCAATTTTTTTAACATCGTCAGAATCAAACACTCTGATTACCATTTAAAATTGATTAATCGTGCAGCCCTACCCTGTACTTCTGGGAACACTCAGGAACGTTATTTGAACTATCTACTCTCACAGAGTGAAGAATTTCTTTTCATCTCTACTTCTGCTGACTTAGTCTCTATATATTTTTCATAAACAATGTTTTCCAGCTCCAACATTGACTTGTCTTTGCAACATTTAAATAAATATAGTCTAAAAATGATTTTCAAAGCGTCACAAAATCATCAACATTACACACAGCATCCCAACTCATGTGAAATTAGATTTCTACTTGCAAACAAAAAGCAAGTGGAGGATGCACCATTGACCATCAATCTACACTGATCCAAACAAGGTAATTAAACCTTAGTGTTGATAAGAGAGTGCAGTGCTGCAGTATTAGATACAGGAGATGAAATCCAATTCTTAGTGACTATCAGATAATGCAGACAGGGTTCATTTTCTGCTTCACCAATCCTGACTGAGGCGTCACTGAAGGCCAGTTTTAAAATCACCTCTCCTGGTTGTGAATGAAATCCAACACCAGCTGTCAGATAATCCATATAGACATACAAATCTGTGAAAAGTGACTAGTATAACTTAATAATTAGAATTATAAGAGTCTGTATCTTGAGCAGGATAACTTTGTAATATGTTATATAGACAGATAGTTAATTCCCCATTTACAGATCCAGCTACTAGAAATGAGATTAAAGGCTGATTAAAAAGGACCTACTCCACTTCTCAGACCGGCTTAGATTGTAAGACTTTGTTACACTCATTGAGTTTAAGCTTGCATTTTACACGAGTAGAGAGAGAGAGTCAAACTGAGAAAAACTACACGCAAATGGCGCTGTCTTTGCTAAATCTTCTTGTTGCTCAGTCGGTAAAAAGTGTCCATTTTACAAAATTTCCAAAGGTGCATTAAAATAGATGTTAAACAGACACTACTCCCCTGAGCCTGTAAGAAATGTGTAGAGGGTACCACCATTGTTCTGCTAAGTGAATGAGGCCACAGCCACAGAGTTGAAACAGTGGGAGTAACGCAGAATTTTTAAAGGGAGTTTTGAATCAGTCACTGAACTCTAACTGTTCATATAAGACCAGGAAGAGCATAAAGGTATAAAAATGTTTGATTCAGTGCAGTTTCTTGATTCCAGGTCTTGGTTCGGTACATTCTTGTGCAGTTAGGGGGACAGTATGTATGTCAAATGATGAAACACCACCATTTTTATATCTCTGTCTTGTTTGTTGGGAAATTTTGGACTTTTTACATAATTTATTCATCTGTCAGGGTTTTGTTTCCTAAAAACGCATCCGTGTTCAACCTTGGTTGTGAAGAAACTGGGGCATAACCAGAATACTTAGGCTAGTTTCAGTTTGACTGAGGCGTGCTAACATGTTTACCTGATAGTTAATGGTCCAATTTCTGTAACAGAAAACTTCAAAATAAAGTATTAAATAAGAAAACAAAAACAAATCCAGTTTCAGTTGGACTACTGTAATGGTCAGACTGCATGTAAATGCACTGACTGTTTTAGACAAGACAGGTATCAGGTGCTGTGTGTATGTTGTGCTGCTGTTTTCCAGTCCATTAAGGGACAGTGGATTTGAATTACATCTACACTGAATATAAAGTGCATTACTGAAACAGTTTGGTTCAAATACATGTCCCTTCACTTCCCTGAAGACCTCATACAGGAACAAATGCCTTATTTAGAAAGTTCAATGTACTTGAATCCCCGTTAACCACAGGGGTCATATTCAAGCTCGCTCTCATTCTCATCAAGGGTCAATATTTGCTCCTAAATTCTTTGCGGGAAATGGGAGCTTTCTTGGCTAATTTCCCAGAGAATGATTAAGCTATTAAAAATCAGATTAAAGTTATGAAGCCAATATGAAAGGGATCAGATTATGGCGCAATCTGAGTTTAGTCTGGCATACATGACTGCCCTTTGAGCTGGGGATTAGAGATGGCAAATGAAAAAAAAACAAACTGTGTGGGAATGAAATTTCTTTTTCACAAAATAAGACAGAAGTAACTGACCCATTTGGTAAATATTTGGCATGTTTGCACAGAGTAGCTAGTTTTGGGAAACCGAGTAACAGATGTCACAATAGCAAAAGGGTAAGTGCTCAAGCTTCATGTGGACAGCTGATACGCTGAACTTTTTTTTTTTTTGTTATGCTGGTTGTTCTTGTGGTTTAGAGAAACTAGATCAAACAAAAGTAGCTGTTCAACCTGAACCTGTCATCCTCAGAACAGAAAATGAAGTAAGAGAGCTGAACCACAGTTTGAAAACAGACTAGATGATCCTGTGTTAAGATGTGTGGAAGAAATTACGCTAATTTCTAAGTGTTTTTAGTGTATTTCCTCAGTTTAAAACCAGTTTGTCCATCACAAGTCATAAAGGGATACCTGAGGTAGGTTTTCTATACTACACTAGGGTGAAAAGATCTCATATGAGGGCATGTAAACAGTCCGATGAGTCAACAACCTGAAAAATATTAGAAACAGTGCTGCTGTCTGGAGAAGTGGATCTCACAGATTCATTCTGGAGTTTGTTGCTGCCCTTACTCACAGAAAACACTCAGCTATGCTCTAAACAGCATTAAGCACAACAATGTCAACAAGAGCAATGGCCCAAAAATTGACCTTTAGAAACTTTTAAAAGTACTTCTGTTCCGTCTTTAATTAAGCACTAACATGCAGCTAACTAGCTATTAAAGATCACTGAGTCTGTGTCTTCACTGCACGTGGCTCTAGAGGTTTGAAGATCTTAACCTTGATGTGTAGTTGTCTTTAATTTATTTATTTCATCTCCCTCCACCTTTCTTTCTCTCCATCTGTCTCTTTCTATCCATCTAAGCCTAGTGCCAGAGTTCAGTATTGATGCAGCTCTAAAGCGAGTGTTGCCAAGGTGCTAAACTGACATGACAGGGCTATAAAAGAGCATTGGAGATCAATACTGCTATCATTTACCCTGCCACACCATCCTCCCGGAGTCTGCAGAGGCTCTACTCCAATTTTTTCCCCAGAATAACTCAAAATATCTGGACTGAATTTTGGTGTGTGTTCAAATGGATTTTTTATTATGCAACAAATGACTCATACAGAATACGCAGCTGAAGTCAGGCACCGGCGTGAAAGTCTGAGACAGAGAGAGTGTTTTAAAGTAGGACTGTGTCACAACTGAGGCCCCGACTCACATGACCCAAGAAAGAGGCCAGAGGGGTCTCTCACATGACCTGTGTGTGTGTGTGTGTCTGTGGGGGTGTGAAAAGATTGGAGAGTGTCTTAGTTTATGTGAATTATAAGAAATTATCTTTTGACTTAAAGCTCCAGTGTGTGGCAGTGATCAGACTCTGTAGAAATAGATTCAAGTATGTTTAAATGAATGTATTATTGCCTGAAAATAGAAATCTATTTGTCCTCGCTAACCCTGGGTGAGCCATATAAATCCACATGGGAGCAAATCCTATGCTTGTACTCTTACATCGCCACATTTCTATGGCAGTGCAGAATAGACATACTAGTAACAGTCGTGTTTTTGTACAGTGAGCTACATCAGCTGGTAAACTAAGAAGAAGAAGAAGAAGAAGAAGAAGAAGAAGAAGGTGGTTTAATTGTGAGCTTAAGAACAAGTATTCAATATTTCTGATTGTAAACACTTGGAGGGGCATGCTTACAATGTCTCACAGATGTTTTTTGTCCTTGAAGGTAGGGCTGGGCGATAAACTGAAAATTTACTGATACCAAAATTTTTTACAATAACCAACGTCATTTGCCAATGTCAATATATTTGGTGTCAAAAAAAATAAATAAATGAAAGTTGGTTTTGGTTGTGTGTAGGACGCTGTCCTACGTTAGAGACGTGACTCCACCCCATCCAGTCTGTAACAAAGAGAGAAAGACAGGTGAGGAGATGAAGCATGGTTCAAAAGTTGTAGTGGCTGGAGCGGTGGCTGAAGTAGACAAAGTTAATGTGGAAGGGGGTGAGGTGAACTGCTCGATATATCGTGAGTTGATTTGAGGCCATATTGCCCAGCCCTACTTGAAGGCCGCTATCACTTCACCTGGAGAGGCAAGCAAGGGAGCGTTTTAATCTAAAATCTGACAGCTAGATATCACCAATTATTCCTGTTATCACAAACTGCACTTTTGGTTAAAAAACAAAATATTATGTCAGCTGTACAATTACACACTGATTTTTTTAAAACCTGACCATCAGGATAGATGCTAGTGTTTCTACACACTAGCTCCACAAAGACCACAAAGCCACTAAAATTGGTGACAAACTACACTTTCAGTTTCCTGCATTTAAAAGACAGATACAAAAATGTGTTAAGTAATGATGTTTAGTGATCAGGTGGTTAGAATCAAAGCTGGGTAAGCAGATCCCAGTGCAAAGCTCACCCATTTGTAGTCCAGCTTGCAGCTACACTCAGAAAAATGAATCATGGCATAGTTTATTGTTATTAAGTATTTACATCTATTTGATTTTATTCAAATTGTTTCATTTCTTTACAATTTACTTATTCAAATGTCTTCAGTTAAAATATATAAATATACTGTAGGTTATATATGATGAGCTGTGGATCAACCAAGATTTGTATAGTTAAAATTTATGAGACCGAAACAAATAGGAGTTATCAATGATGAGTACATAAATCTTCATTATTTATTCGAAACATGTTGGGTTTATTTGTATTATTACGTAAATATAATTATTAATTGTTTCATTTACATTTGGCTGACAAACACGCAGCACATAAAGTATATTGGCCTGTTTTTGTTAAATCTAAATAATTCTAATGGCTGGAAATTTTGTATGCAATGAGGCCTAAATCTTTCTGTGAGTGTAGGGACACAAACAAGCTGACACTAAGTACTGATCTAAAGATGATTGCATTGATTTGATTTTTTTGTTTTTGTTTTTTTATGCAGCTGAAAGCATGGCCCCTGAATTTTGATTGTCATCTGTTTCCTGCTGATTACTGGTCACCTGTCAACCACCAAACTCCAGTTTTGTGCTCTAGATAAATTCAGGGTCTCTTAAAACATCGTCTCCTTTTTGCTTGGCACTGCTACTCAGAATTAAACATTACTATAGGGTTTTGATCAATCAGAATCAAGTATTTAACACAGCAGGTTAATATATAAGAAAACTGAGTAGCACAATAAGGACTCTTGAGTTGTTTTGTGTAACATATGGTTCTGTTAAAAATGTTACAGCTCATGCAGTGGCCCGTTTTATGGCTTATAGTGCTAAACAAAGTCCATTTACAAGTTTGGCCTATATTTCAGAACACCAATGATATCAAGTTTGTAATCCACTGTAGAGGCAAACACTTGCCACAGATTCAGCCCTGTCAAATAACTCAGGGGAGGTTTTAAAGTCCATTAAGTTCAGGCACACAAAAAAGCAGCTGCTGCCCCCTTTGTAGCCTTGTGGAAGTGTTTGTGTTTTGCTTTATGCCTGGCAGCAGTCACACTTTCTCCCACAGAAAAATCAATTGGAAGCAGGTTAGCGGAGACTTTCAGTCACTAATCTGGACACATGATCCTTCAGGTCCCTGTATATGTCTAAACTGTGTTCCTGGGCTGGTGTTGTCACGGGCGCATGAAGATCTCTTTTAAGTTTATCTGGGAGGTTTGCCTTCTTTTGGAACATTTATGTCCTCGATATCTGCCGCCACATGTGGCATCAAGTGTGTGAGTGAAAAAAACAGAGAGGAAGGGCTTTTGCAAATAAAGAGAAGTAGTCAAAGGACACCGTGACTCACAATAGAGACACTCCCTTTTAAATGGGCAGCAGGGTAAATGGGAGCAGAGGGGTGGAGAAGAAAGGGAAACATTTAGTTCCTCAAAGCAGTGCTGAATATTTGATTCTGTTGCACAGGAGAAAATCTTTGGTGTAAAACCCAGTTTATTGGTTTCATGCTCAGGACATATCTCCCTGCCTTATCTTTACTTAGCCTGAGGTCATTTGGTTTATTGTGGCTGACCAGAATTGATCTAATCTGTGTGTGTCATTACAGGGAAAACATGTGATAACTTCTCTGAAACTTCAGATAGTGTTTCCTTATTTGGCTCGTTTCCCTTGATTTCTATATTTACATTTTTCCTCTGGTTTAGTCTTCAAGTTCAGGTTGTTAAAAGGAGAGAAGAAATTGAAATAAGAGTTCACTGTCTTGATAGAGCGTTGTATTTCTTGAGTGTGTTTCTTAAGGTACCTAAAGACATGAATAAATCTCACCATGTGATGATATCTCTCCTGCGTTGAAATGCCTGGAATTTACTGCCCTCATTTCCTCAGACTGACACAATAGGTGCATTGTTCTGTGGTAAAGGTAACAATAATTGATAACTTACTTCTCATAATGCACCCATTGGCTGGCCAGCAGCCCCTATCAGGAGATGATAAGTGGCCTTGTGGTAAAAGCGACAGGGCCCATTGGTGAACAATCTATTTTAATATCCAGCTTTCATTATTTTGAATGTATTACCTGTTTGTACGCAGACTGCTGCAGTGTGTTTCATCTTCTGCTTTCAGGCAGACATTTCTATTCAAAGCTGTTTCTGCTACATTAAGTGGGCTGAGCCTGAGAAAAAAAAAATATTATCAACAGCACCTAAAGTGCATCATAAAGCATTATTGATTTTCTGTGAAGAAATTAGAGGTAGACTGAAATTTATCACAGGACAGGAATTTAACTTACATCCATTAACTGATTGCAAATTGCTTTGGAAATAGAGAAAGTTTTGGCCATTTGTTATGAGTACAAGATACTAAACTTATCCAGAGAGAGCATTTTGTGGCACACACACACACACACACACACACACACACACACACACACACACACACACACACACACACACACACACACACACACACACACACACACACTTTGAAAATAAAGATGAAAATAAATAAGGAATTAAATATGAAATAAAATTATTATCTGATAGTGCTCAGAGAGAGGGACCTTAAACTTCAAATACAGGTAGGTCTTTAATTTGTTCTTCTTACCTTAAGTACCAGGCCTTTATATGGAGCAGCCTTTTATTAGAGGCAGGCCTTTATATCAAATCTGTCTCTGAGAATGACAACTGTTCATATGTCATACTAAGTTAGGGTCTTATTCACTAACTTGAGACCTTACATTACTTACAAAGCACCAAGGGTTGAATGCCCCTGTGTGCCAGTGATGTTAGCATCAATGTAGATGTCTTCATTTAGAGCAAATTACACCTGTGTTTGGGCAAATTAAGTTTAAGTTGTCGTAAACATGCTGACAGCTGTAATCAAAAAAAGCGACAAACAGTACAGAGATGACCTGTGATGTTGTTCTCCACTAATCAGGTGTGGTTACAGCCTAATTGTTCAGGATGTAAAGACAGTGGTGGGTGACTATTGTGATCAAGTTGTTTTCTACATTTCTGTATTCCATATCAGAAATATGAATCTGTCCTGATGAGTAATTGAATTCCAGCCTTTAATCACTCTTCAAGCTCATGGTCTCAGTTCTTCTTTGGATCCTGGCTGCAGATTAAGTACTGTTTCTTCATTGAGGATTTACAGTGTTTCTGTGTGAAGTCTAATGATTGAACAAAACCTTAATCTGACTAACATTTTGCTGGCAGTCTCACAGGAGGAGTTCGAGCTGTAATCAACAAAAACTGTGCAGAGCTGGAAAAAAAAATCCTGATGAAGAAATTTCAACTAAAGCAATGATGTATCATGACACAGTAATTTGAGTGACACCGGAGTCTAACTGATCAAATATTTAGAGGAACTTATTGGTGGTATAGTGGAAGAGCACATGCATATATAATTCAAGCATTACTCTAAATTGACTTGAAGCTTGTGTTTAATATGCCTACAGGAAATGTTGGTTGACATTAGTTGGTTGGTTTAAATTGACAAATGATGTAAGTGTATGTTATGTATACTCCTGTGAGTTATAAAAAGCTTTCCTTACAGTACTGCAGGTGCAATAGGAGAGTTAAATCCATGTTGCAGTTGCACAAGTTGTCCAAAAGGTGGCAGTCCTGCTTTCTTTTCAGCCTAGCCATGCTCCATTTAACGGGAAGATTTAGAGTGACAAACTAACCTTTACATAAGGCTCCTCTAAATTGCCACCCTCTGCAAATTGCAGTTCTGCATCACAGCTTTAAAAGGCAAAGTGGTTAGGTTTGTGTTTAAAAGTGAATGTCAGGGAAGTGGGAGAGCAACCATTGAAAATGATTGTTCTGCATGGTGAGGGCACCTCTTTACAGCTGCCTACCTGTGTCAGTTTGTGTGTGTGTGTGTGCGTGTGTGTGTATCTCATAGGATCAGTGCTCTTACTCAGGTGTGAGCGGGGGGGTAGAAGGGGATTGTTAGAGTGTGCTCATTATAAAGAGGTCATTTAACCCAGGGTTGACAGTCAGCTCAGATCAGCTTTTTACCATACCTCAGCAGCTGGAGTTCCTATGTGGAGATCCCAGTGGTCATAGGATTCCTGGAATTTCATGGTACATTAATAAGCCAGCGCCAAGAAGGAGTACAGTAGGCCATGCAGTGCTTAAACAAACTCTGAGACAAATGCAACAAATTTCACAGTATAAGGTTTTTAAAGTTTTCCTCATATCAGAATTGTCTTCCGCTATCACATCTGGCCATTTTCCTGCTCTTGACAGCTATATGAACTTACATTTTACTAAATAAGAATGCAAAAATGATGAATTACAAATATCTTAGCAGCTTTCCAGTGTTCTTTGCTGTGAATAAACACATTTCAGCAGAAACATTGAATCATTTTATCCACTCTAGCTGCATGATTGTCTGTAGACTGACTCTGCAGAGGTGGCTTCAAGCAGAAGCCACCTCTGCAAGTAAGTAAACAGGATTCAGCAAACTGAAAATGTAATGTCCTTATATGACACAAAAAGTTCAGAGATTTAAATTACACATGAATTCAAATCAAGAAACGTATCTTCATTGTGGAAATCCTGCTTCGCTGTGGGAGCCCTGCGACCGTGAGACAGACTTATCAGATCCACTGACAGCACTGACTGTTTTTTTAAGCACATTTTCTGCTTCACAGCTATTAGCACCCCAGCACAAATGGAGCTCATTTGGATGTAAGAGCCGTACAATTGGCTCCCAGGTCACTGTTAATAGAGCAGCCTCATATTTTGCCTGTTTTGAGATCATCCCTGATGATATGCAACTGTGGCCGCTGATGACGGCGATGAAGGCTCAAGGGATGTGAGATAGAAGCGGGGAATCTATTAACCCCGTGTGACCAGCTGGCCAACCATGACAGATTGCCCTGTCTCTACTTTATCAAGGCTTTTTTTTCCCCAGCATTTGTGTGTGTGCGTGTGTGTGTGCATGTGTGTGTGTGTGTGTGTGTGTGTGTGTGTGTGTGTGTGTGTGTGTGTGTGTGTGTGAGAGAGTGTTTGTGTGTGTGTGTGGGGGGGATCAGGAACTTTTATCTACTCTGAAAGCATCAGAGTGAGCTTGACGACTCATCTGGTTGCACCTCCGTTTTTATTATTGAACTGGTTTCATGGCTGACTGTTAACTAACTGGTTCAGCGCGTAGGGTTCTCTGTCTATGCCTGACTGACTCCAGTGTGTGTGTGTGTGTGTGTGTGTGTGTGTGTGAGTTCACACTCAGTGTCCCTCTTCACTGTGCGTCAGTGACCTGTGGGCTAATCCACCCTGTGCTGTAGAAGCTTTGTATTAATAACTGACTTGATAATTATATTAATTCAAATCTGCTGGGCTTTCTTTTGTTGTGCTATCTCTGACATGCAGCCTTGTGAATGGGTGTGCAACCCCCCCCCCCCCCCCCTCCATCCCCAAAGTGTCTCTGTCTCTCATCATCTCTCCTCTATACACTCACAAACTGCGTCTAAATCCTCACACTTTTCTGGAAAAGTCACAGCACTCTTCCTTTTTTACCGTCATACAAAACAATAGTTTTTTCTGCTGTCTTCATGCCTCTTGTCTTTTCACCCACGCTCTGTCTATTTTTAGTCCACTCCTTTCTTATTCCATATTTTGTCCTTTTTCTGCCTTTACTCAGGCTGCCTTTCAGTAACATACTTTTGCTCACTTTTGTACTCATTCAATAGTTTCTACCAGCCCCTATATGTCTGCGGGATCTTCTTCCAAAACTCTGACAATTTTCCTCAGTAGCTCAAGGCCCTTCACACTTGGAAACTCCTTTAAAACTCTGTATAGTTTTTTTTTTTCTTTTTGTAATCTTGCCTGTTTTTTCAGGAAATAAGAGAAATGCAGTTATAGTTAGATTTGAATCATCACTTCTATTTAAAAACCATAGCCTGTGCAGTCAAACTTAACAAGGATACAGAGTCATACACGTTATATAGAGAAGCAGCGATGACAAGTCCTGACCACATCACTGGTAATGGCAGTGTATGTGTGGGTGGCTTTGTACTGTGCTTGAGTTGAAGGACCTCTTTGTCACTTGCATCTGCCTATAATTAACAGAAAAATATTCACTTAGCTGGTGTGTGATATGATGCACAATCCACAAACACATTCGTATGAGCTGCTTAGCTTTGTCTGATTTTGTTTTGTCTCTGTTTTGTACCCTGAGAGGCTTTGCTGCTGCTCTCCCTGCCTGGGCTTTTCAAGTATGGAGATGAAGGAGAGAGATGAAGGATCCTACCTGGTGATTTGAACTGATTTTATGTGTTTCACTTTTAGTCATTTAAAAAACAGGTCAAAGAGAAAAAGACTCAACAGTAAAGTTTACCTTTTCCCTCTTTATGTCCAGAAGTAAACTGTTTTAGTGCAGATGTGTAGCTCCTTCTAGCACCATCTACTGTAGCCGCCTGGCAAAATTTTGAAATCCTTTTCTAATTCCACTCTGCTCTATCAAAACTGTAGAGAAGCAGAAAAAGGTTTATGAATGCATTAAATCAGGTCAAACCTTTGGTGTCATTTCCTTACTCCAGAGGTGAAAAGGAATATCCAAGATTAACCCTTTTTCACCACACACCCTGCTGTCATCCCTTTTAGTTTTAACACCATTTCCTCCGGCTTTCTCCTCCAGACTGTTTCTATTGTTAGGCAACAAGTCCAGCATCCTTTCTCCCTTCATCCTCACCTCCTCCCCTACTCCCTCCCTCTCTCTGAGTACTATCATCCCACAGCAGCATTCTTGGCTTCCCTCTCTCCTTTCTCCTTCCTCGCCTTGTCCATCATTCATCCGTCCATCAGCTCAGCCATGTTCCCTCCTTTTGTTATTCATCCCCTATCTCTCCACAGCAGAGATTCTAGTCACTCTAAAGCCGTCATTTTTTTTTCTTTTTCACTGCTGCCCTGTATGTTTTTGAAAGGAGAGGTGCGGGTAACAATGGCAGCAGTGCAGGCCAAGTCTCCGACAACATGTCCTCACTGGTGACAGGGAGGTTTAGATATCAGGCTTTTTATATAAAGCCGCTTGGCAGGCTCTTGGTGTTGTCCCTGAAAGATATGAGGCAGTTTATTATAAATGATGAATACAACACCTGTCGGCTGTGGGGAGCTTTCAACTTGTATTCTAATTCAATTTTTTTGGTATCAGATTTAATGGGTAAGGAGTGGAAGTCTTGATGTCACACGAGGGCTGCTTGCTTTTTCCTGTCACTGCTTGTAATCTCCTGTTAGGGATTCAACTCTTCTATCTTTTGTGAAATACCTGTCTGATTTTTAATTTTTTTCTTTTTGATCAGGCAGAAAAAAATCCCCAAACTTAAACCTTTCATGATTTTAAGAATTTCCATGATATTTAAGGTGAGGTCTAAATTCAGTGTTTGGCCTCAGGAAAAATGAATAAAAAAGAAACACACCACAAGGTCAGTTTCACCTGGTTGCCATGGAGTTATCATTGAAAAGGATGTTGAAATTCATTTTTTTCCCCCAAATACTGTCCCGTCTGTGTTGACCTTTAAAGTGATGTGTAAATTTACATCTTAAAATTCCATTACGGTTGGAAATTTTACATTAAGGAAGTAAATGTAATAAAATTGCTGCTTTCCTGGAGAATTGAGGCTGTTGGTTCATACAGCCATTAATTTCTCTATTATCCATGTTGTCCTCTAACACTTCTCGAAAGACATTGGCTCTACTTTTGTAAGGCACACACCTCTAGATATGATTTGAGATATGCTACAAAACAGTCGATGCTACAGGTTTCTGGTTGTAGGGATTTCCAGTGGCAAGGGGCAGAGCAGCTGAACGCTATAAGCCTTGTGGTGGTCAAGCTGAGGAGCAGAATCTTGACATCAGTGTGGTGTTAGACTGGAAGCTAGTGAAGCTGATAAATAACAGAAGTGATGTGATTCATAAAGTTTAAGTTTGAGGGTGGATACATAAGAGTTGAGAGGGAGACCAAATAGAAAAAATTGCAGTTAAGAGGGTAATACACAGACTTAGTGACACTATTGATGCAGGTTCAGATCAATAGTGTGCTGTGGAGGACGACATCCAGACTCACAGAAACTGATGAGCAGTTTGTGCCGATGAAAAAATGATCAAGTGTTGTGAAAGTGGATTTAGTCCCAATGAGGAAAATCTCAATTTTGTGACAATTAGTTTTCAGAACATTACAGGAGGACCAGGGTTTGACTTCCTGTGGGCAATCAGAGGGGGAAGTGAGTAGGAGGAAAGAGGTAGGTTTGATGCATATGTGGAGTTGGGTGTCATCTGCAAAGCAATGGAAGTGGGTGTTCTGTTTCCAAAAGATATGGCCAAGATATGGGTGATAAATAGAAGTGGGCCCTGGACAGAACCCTGGGGAACTCCAGCAGTGGCTGGAAATAGCTGAGTTTTGAAAGTTGTGAGTTGAAGGTAGTGAGTTAGCATCAATTGTATCAATGCCCACTCCAACCTCATGGTAATAGCAGTAATGCACATTGTGACTGGTTTGCACTAGTCATCAAGTACCAGATTCAAGAAATTGGGGAAAATTGCCTTTTAGGAGATGGAGTTAGGTCCTTTGCTAGACCAACTAAAAAGCACTGCTCCGGGCTATATTGTCAAGATTGTCAAGATTCTTCTGGCTCCTGTGTGGTAATGTCTTCTCATCATGCCATGAATTCCACCTAAAAGTGAAGTGGTTCAAAAATCAACATGGGTCAGACCACACTGTTTATTTCAATAGATTTTTATGCTGCAGTTATGGATTGAAATGTCTATCAGAAACAACCAGGTTTGCCAGTTTTATACAGCTTTATCTGCATAGACTTCATGGTTATTTCTGCCAGTTATCTCCCTCAAGGGTAACAGTTGTTGTCAGCGTGATGTTACAGCGATTTCTTTGATTTGTTTCTGTTTTGTTTCTCTGGAGCCCTTGACTTTCAAAAGCCCAAATGTTGGTGTTTTTATTTTGCCTGAAGTCTGAGTGACTCTGAATACCACAGAAAAAAAAATGCTGTCAATAACTCTGAACCTTATCAGTTGAACCCTAGTTAATAGCATTAGGCAAAGATGTATTTATACAAAGTGAGGGGAACTAGAAGGTGATGCAAAGAAAAACTAAGAGGCTGAAAATCAAAAGCATCTAATGCAGTGTAACAGTCAAACAAGATGAGGGCATCCAGAGGGATGTGGTTAACATTTAAAAATGTAAACAGACTGACTCTGAACAACTGAAGGCATGGAGAGTGCATATGCAGATTGAAGAGTGAAGGAAAGGATGGAGACTCTGGAAGAGAGGATAGAAAAGGAGGGAGTCAGAGTGTGTTTGTGTGTGTCTGTGGGAGCCTTGTTAGTTATTGATCCCATTTAATAATCTTTAACCACAGCCTACTCTCATGAGAGCACTTAACTCTCGTCTCTCTCCCTCTCTCTCCAGCCCTCACAACCCCTCTATGCCTCCTTTTTACTTTCTGCTTGCCTCCTTTCCCTGTGTCTGTATCTCCTCCTCTCCCCGCCTGCACTCTGGCTACTCTTTTAACTACGAGGTCAAGGTGAAGTGAGGCTAAAGACCAACACAAATCCCAGCAGTAACCGGCATAGTTCTGTGTCAGTGCATTTGTTGCTATGGAGTCGATTCAGTCGTCTCTAAGAGGCCTGAGCTCATTCAAAGCACACCGGTCCAGACCCAGACTCTGTAAAGTTAACCCGGGTCTTTGGTGAATTGAGATCCACGTGCTCAGGCTGTTACTAGTTCAGACTTTTCAAGTGGGCCCTGAGGACTTTGGTTGGGCTTGCAGAAAGAGTTCCTCTTTGTCTTTCACAAAAGCCTTGTATAAAATTGGACCTTAGAACTAAAACCTTTTTGTGTCTTTGGGTTGAGGTGTTGCCTGTATACTCTTGAATCCTACAGTTTCAGTTTGGCTTTAGTTCAGGCTGAAGTGGCACTCACATAAAGTAGAAGCTTTCAGTATGTCAACAGTCTTCACTTTTTGTAAGTCCTCGTTTGAGTCTCGATTTTTATGTCAGTAAATCTGTTGTTAGCTTAAAAAGAGTCCTTCAGGAAAGCTCTTCTAATTTCAATCCATAAAGTTTAGTTTATTTGTGAAAAGGAGAACTTGCGATGTTTGCACAGAGCACAGCGTGTATTTCACTAATCTTATCAAGCAGGATCGGCATTTTAATATGATCGGCATGAATCTGCATCAGACCTCACAAGGCAGATATTACCATCATCTCCTCACACACACACACACACACACACACACACACACACACACACACACACACACACACACACACACACACACACACACACACGTGGTACATCATCTGGATTGTTTTCATCGGAGCGTCATTGAGGTGTTTGCAGCTAACAAAATGGTCCCACACCACACCTCGTCTTGCTTTCTTCATGTTTTTTTCTTCGACCTCTTTCGATATTAACCTCAATTTAAAAACATCTCTATTAATGTCAACGGGCTGAGGGTGGTTCATGGCAATGTCAGTCTTTAATTGTGTGGAATTTGGATCCAAGAACACGACTTCTTTTACCAAGTCTGCTGTGTCCCAGTGAAATGATCCAACAGGAGAAAAGAGCAGTAAAATTAAAACCTGTCATGTAACATTGATGCAAAGGCTCATTAAGGGACTCACCTTTGCATGGGGACTTGCAGTATTGACTTACAGGATCATCAAGTCCATATTGCAGAGGCACAAATGGTCACATAATGATCCAATGAGCATAACAGTGATGTTAGCCATAAGCCAGAGACATCTCAGTAACTAGCTGTGATCCCACCCCAGCATTTATTGGACATTCTGGAGCCTTTTTCTTCAGGTTCATTAAACAAGATGATCCTGGATCGTTATGGTGGTCCTGATGAGGAGTGACCTCGCCCCTGTGAGGGCTGAGATGACCACCATCATAGTAGCACTGTTTATGACGAGGATTTTTATGCCCGTATTGTGATCTATCTAAAACACGCGCACTTTTTATCAGCACCTTCTTTTGTTCCTCGTTTGAAAAATCCTGCATAATTAATCCATAATGTTTAATATCAGGAGTGCTGAAGAATCAGGAGCACAAACACATGAAATGATGGATTAAGAGATGAATACGCATGAATACACAAATGAGGGCATGAATGAAAAGTGATAAACAAATGAGCTGTAGGATGAAGCGAGGCCGGGAGGAGCGAGAACAATCGTCCAAATGATCTCTGTGGGCTCCTTTTAGTCGTCGAGCTTTGTTTCCTGCTCTTCTCTGAGCGAGCTCCTTTAATCTGTCACTCTGCTCCCTCGTGCTTTTGTTTGGCTCTTTATTTGGATGGCAGAGCTCATTTCAGCCGGATGATCCGATCAATAATTACTTTCCATGCCACACACATACACACACACACACACACATACACAGACAAACACACTCACACACACACACTTGGGCAATATTCTCTCAGTAACAAACACAAAGCCTTAGAAGAAACATCAAATTATGAAGTACCAGATTACATTCATTCTATTTGTACCCAATATATGAATCAACAGAAGAGTATCAGAGAGAATGAAATGAGAGGAGGGAGATGATGTTTGTCATGAACTTGGAGATTAAGCGTGATTTTACACCTACGTTTTCTGGTCCGGACTTTCAGACTGTTCTCTTTGGCCTGAACCAATTGATAAGTCTGAAACCACCCTCGGACCTTGGCCCAACCAAATGAGATGATCTCGGTCCGGACCAAACTGGACCACAGTCTGGTTCAGGCCCAGTGTCAAAACATCCGTTTGAAAGGTTAGGGCCTTAGTACACAGGAAGACAGGAAATGACATGAGGAGTAGAAGTGTTGGTTATTATGTTGACTGGAGATTGTTCAAGAAGGAGAAATTTTATAATATGGTAGATAAAGTTACACTTCACTATTGAAAGCTTATCTTTTTAAGACATACTTTCTCTCCTGTGTCGGTGTTGCAGTGACTGGCAGGATCGCATACTTTCTTCAAAACTCATAAGACAAACTCAGACCAGCCTCATGTACAGCTCCTCAAGTTGTCGCTGGTGGTCATAGAAAATCCACAATAATATGATGGTGGGAACGATGATTTCATTCAGGTTAACAACATTTAAGACCTGTGTTATTCAACGTGTTGATGTCAGATGCCTGCCACCCAATGACCAATCAGTGTAAACTACAGTTTTTCTATTTGCAATAATGACAGTGTACCATACCGTGAAACAAAATCACAGATCTTTGTCCAGACCTTGATGGTCTGGATTTTTGGGTTTGAAAACACCATAAATCCAAGGTTAGAATTTTGAGGGAACACTAAATCTCTCAACTCACAGCTACTGCTGTCATGACTGTCTGTTTGAGGGACAGACATAATTAACACAAATGACATTTGATTTTACTATAAATGTATTCTTTGTCAAACACAAACTTCATCAGTGTGAGTACTGTCTCATCACAACTCTTCAAAATACTTCCACAAGGTCATATATGGAACATATTCTCATCATATATGTTGGCACATGTTCTTGTTTGCAGTACATCATAGTTACAGTGACCGGTCACATATTTATAGGGATTTCCACATCTGCCGTTACTATGCTGACAATATCTCTTCTAAATTGTAGGGTTAGTACTAAATTAAGACAAAAAGTTAGACAAACAGATGTGATTTTTGTCTGCTGACTGGCTGCACATATGAGCAGATGAGATGTTTCATTTTTACATGCCAATCATGAGGTTTTTTTTTTTAACACATTAGCTCATCATTTAAGTAAACATTAAAAACATTTTTATGTAGAAGAGTGACATCCCCTATCATCAACCACTGACTCAAAATGTCAACTTTTTTTGACATTTCAGTCTCAATCGCAAACTGGTATTTTGACTTTTTCTTGACATTTCAGCTGTAATATAAAATAATTTTTCAATATTATTCTCAAAATTTCAACCATATCCTCCTTGTTCAACATTTTTTTCTCCAAGTGCATGATGAAAATAAATAAATCTTCCCCCTGTAATTATTTTTTTCTCATTCCTTGCTCAAATACACTTCTATACGAACGGCCGCTCCCGTGCACACACAAAAACACACACCCAGACGCACGCATACACCATTTATCACCGCTGTCACCCAGTTTGCATCGGCTTTGTTTTTTAAAGCCGGTTTGGAAATGTCAAGCTTTTTTCAAGATTTATTTTGCTCCTGCAGCACGTCAGAGAAATTAATAATCAGCCCATAAGTTTCGACCTGCATCATCATTCACCTCTCTTTTACATGCATGCACACACACTTTAATTGCTCATAATACTGCTCACCTTTTTTATTTCCCATCATTTTACTTCATTTTTACGACAAACGCTGCGAGTCACCACTGCAAACGTGTGGCACTCTCAGACCACTGAACTGTTTTTTTTTTTTTGGTGTGTGTGTTATGAATATGTCAGAGAGTCTGATTAAAGCAATGGTTCATAAACTTTCACAGCAGTGCTCAATGCACAAAAAACACACACACACACACACACACACACACACACACACACACACACAAACGCCAAATAAACAAAGTAGCTGGCATTTCCTAATTTCGAGGGTGATGTTAACTTCTCTGCAGAACCTTTATTTAGTTGATTTGTGGTAATGCTAAAGCCTGTGTTTGTGTGTGTGTGTGTGCGCGCGTGTGTGTGTTCGCGTGTGTGTGTGTGTGTGTGTGCCTCTCAGCTCTATGTGAAATAATAATGTGCTCAGATCTCTGGATGAAGTGAACAATACTTAACAGAGCCATGATAATAAGTATTAAAATCACTGGACCTGAAAGAAAACGTGATGAGACTCTTAATTATGGGGGGGGGGGGGTTGCAAGAAGAAAAAAATGAGAGGGGGTTGATTGAGACAAAACTAGAAAAAAGAAAACCCTTGAATGGGTTTAAAAACATCATGATGGAGGTGATAAAGGAGGGGAATAGATGTATTGGATGAGTGTGTGTGTGTGTGTGTGTGCGTATGTATTGAAACACTACAGAGATGGATTGAGAGAGAGAGAAATACTTGCACTCTAATCCTCCTCTCTCTTTCTGTGTTTTATTGGTAAGAGGCGGGGGCAGCCACGCGCACCCCGCTGAGGGTTTTGCACTCTTTGATTTCTTTCTTCAGCATGTCCACACACACATGCGCTCGCACACACACACAAACACACACGCACACATTGGCTGGAGTCAGCCCATCTTCCAGGATCTCATCATTAGGCACCCAGGCGGAGTAATCATCACCTCCCCTTCAGTCTTGTTCATTTTCATTGGACAAATTTTTGCCTTCAAAGCGCATGAGCTTGAAATGACACACGACCTTTTGACCACTGAATCATGAGCCCCTGATGTAAATGTAATCAGATTTAGAGTCGATCTGTTTATGGCTGCGGAGATGATGACTTTCTTTATCTTTGTATTGTTTTTAGATGTGAATACTTAAAGCACAAGGCTGTCCATATATGCAGATTATACCTGTATTTTGACTTCTTTTACACCAGAAGTGGATGTGTGTTACGAACTTGGTCGTGCAACCCCAGATCTGTCAAGTTGCAGTGCTGAGTTAAATGTTAAATTCAAACAGAATTTGATGGTTTGTTCATCATTTATTGTCTATTTTTGATTGAAAAGACAAGAAATCAAAAACAGAGGAGAAGGACCTGGCTGCAGACACAGAGGATCTCTGTTAGGAAGCGCAGCAGGAAGTCGGACCTCCACTTGATTCTTAGGCAGAGATTGTTGATAATGTGTGTAACTACATCATTCACTAACCTGGTTTAAGTCTTGACTTCAAGTTGAAATATCGAACTCTGGAAATCTGTTGATTTTTTACTGTCAAAGTTTGTAAATAAACACAACGAAGAACAACTTTCACTTCTTTTCCACTTACCAAGCAGAGGTCCAACCTTCCGCTGTGCATTCACGGTAGGGGTGGTAATCACTAGCGGCTCCACGATACGATATTATCACGATACTTGGGCCACGATATGATATTATCGTGATTTTTAACATTTTGCAATACAGTCAGTATTGCAATAACATATATTGCGATTTATATAATTTTTTCAACTGTTAAGCTAATTTAGCATTTGTCTTTCCTTCATGTTTGTCTTGTTTACGCTGTATTTTAGTTTCATGTAGCACATCTTGTGAACCTTATATATATATATATATATATATATATATATATATATATCTGTTGCATTAACTTTCTCCTGCTCTGTGATGTCACCCCTGCCAGTGTCATAGATTTGACTTCATATTAGCAATTAATTTAAAAAAATCGATACTTGGTAAATGAGACGATATGATTTATCACCAGACAAAATATCACAATACTATGCTGTATCGATTTTTCTCCCACCCCTAATTAATGGAGCTGTGCTGTCTGTAACCAGGTCCTCTGAAGTAAATGTGCATCTGGTTAGTAACATGACAGGGTAAAGATGCCGCAGACAAAAAAACTGTATTTACTTGTACTTCATCCAAGTATCTTCATCATGTGTGTTCTTCAAACTTTTACAGCGTCCTGCTTCAGAGGGATTACAGTTTCCTGCGAGACATCAACATCTGGAACCCCTTCGTCACCATCGGGGTGTATTCCTCCACTCTCTCTGCTGCCATGAGCAACCTCATTGGAGGCTCACGCATCCTCTACGCCCTGGCCAAGGACGACTTGTTTGGTGAGTATAACAACCATCTCCCACTGATGTTGTCATTCCAGGTTGCAACAACAAAGGTTAAATAAATTAAATTTCCATTCCGACCACACTGACATTGATCTCCTCCTGCAGCAGTTTCAGGCGTTAAAAATTCTAATATTAAACATTTTCGTGTCAAAGTCAGTGATGGTTTACTCTCTGGACAGATATCGTAAAAAAAAACAAAAAACTATCAGTTGAAAGTCACTTTAACTCTGACAGCGTCCCACTGTCTTTTTGTGTGTGTTTGTTTTGTTCGTTTGATGAATCTGTCTCAGAAGCGTTCATTCATCTGTGCCAGCATGCTGCACCTGAAACTCACAATTACTGAAGTATTGATTGATATTTGAATTTTGCAAGAAACAAATAATCCGATTTGCAGGATATGAACAGCTGATCCCTCAGATTGTCTTTCATTACATGTGAACCTTTGAACAAGACATTTTTAGGTTTCTAATTTTAACCATTGTGTAGCCGAACATGAAGTTCTAACATGCTTTATTTTTTATCCTCTTCTTTACCAGAAAGTGATTTCCAAAATTTAACTTATAATGATATGACAAGGACCTAAACTACAAATTAAGACTATAAACTCTGTAGACTATAAACGGCTCTTCCTTCTTTGCTTCTTCACAGATTGGTTTCTTTTTCACCCACACAGGACATAAAAAAATACAGTTTTTTTTTGTCTCTGTTATATTAAATTTCAGTGCCCAGACCTGCTGGCAGTGCAGCTTCTTATACTCAAACAGGTTTTAATACTTCTCCCTTTGGCCTTTGTTTGAAATAGTTTTACCTCCAGAATATTAAATTCAGTTGGATTTCTCTCATCGCCTCTCTGTGTGAATCGCGCTGCCTGCAGCTTCTTCAGTTTTTAATGATGGTGAGCAGATTGCCTATCCTGTCCTTTGCTCTTTTGTTAGGTCTATTGCAGATTGATTTGTACTGCTCATGCTTGTGTGTGTGTGTGTGTATCAGTAGAGGTATATGACTGTGACTTGACTTAGTGGAAGTTCCTCTGTGCATGGATCAGATGGAGCAGAGGCAGCTGACTCTTGTAACACACAAAGGGTTAACATAGATTAATGCGTTTAATTAAGAGTCGAACCGGGGAACCATAAATGTGTAAATGCTCTTGTAGAGGGATGAAATGGGTTGTATGACCACATTGTGCATGCTGAAATCTGTGTGTGTGTGTGTGTGTGTGTGTGCGCTCTCACACTTTCACCTTTCAACTGTCTTCTGCAGCCAGAGTGATGGATATAGTGACTCTTCATCACACACCATCACAAAATGATCACACACACACTCTCACTCACACTCACGCACACACTATGGGCTTATTTCCTCCCTTTAACTTACTAATCTCCAGCTCCTTCACCTCTGTCCATCCTCCTCATCACTCAGCCTCTCCTCTCTCAGGCTCATTGATTTGACTTTAAATTCTCACTGATTAAATTCCAATCCTTTATCAGCTGTGAAATTTAGTCTTACACTCAGATTCCTCTCACCGCCCCTTCTTGCCATCTTCTCCATCTCCCCTCCTCTCCCTCCTTTAACTCTTCTTCATGTTGTTTTTTGTGACTTTTTCTTTCCCTGTGTTTTGGTCCGTCAGAGCTGCCACCACTTCCAACTCAGATGCCATGAAGAACTGACACTATAGAGAGAAAATGAAAGGCTGCATGCAAAGTGTCTCCTGGCAAACCATATAGCTTTAAAAAGTATAGAAAGTGTAATGTCAGCTAACCTCATCTCTCTGGCTGTTTCCACCCACTCTCATAGTCTTTTCTGCTCTTTCTTTTTTCTGAGACGGCATGAAGTTAATTACACAAAGTTGGTTTAAATGTCACTAACAAAAGAAAATGACATCCCTGGTCTAAGCATAGTCAGATCTGTGAACAGCAACGCCAACACCCTCTGAGGTCTGATGGGCGAGAGTCTTTTTTCCTTCATCTGTTGCTAAGGGAATAAATATAACAAAAGAAACACAACACATGAGCATTGAATGGTGCAAGTGCTCACGATTCCCTTTGTATTCCATGAGTGGATGTTATTTTGGTGATGTACTGGAAAAGTCACAAAAGTTTGCGTCAGCATCAGGCCTGGCCAAAACAAGATAATGATTATTTATGGTAATGAAATATAGATAGAAAAGTTAGATCAAATTCGCCTCCTAGCTCTTTACACCCGGAGTCAGTTTCCTACACATTTCAAACATTCAGAGACATTGGAAAAAGTCTCTTGAGTTTTCAACAAGAAGTTCAACATTTTGGGAAGAAAAAAAGAAAGGATAAAAAATTACAGTTTTTCTGGTCGCTTTAAGAAATCCATCTTAGAGAAACTCCTCCATGGACAATTTGCTGGAGCCCTCCCAAAATTAACTCTTCCCTGGGGGTTGATCTGATCAACTCTTAAATTAGTGACGCATAGTACGAGATCCCTATAAATATAAAAACCTCTCTAGCCTCCATACAAAACTCAAAAGGCATGGCCGTGATAGCTGGTCAATGTCTGACCATGAAGAAACAGAAATTTTAGCACATTTCAGGGGTCACACCCCTGAAATCACACTTGGATTTGTTTCTCCTATAGAGTTAATGTAATCCATGTCAGATAGTTTATAACACCAGAAGAGACTTGTAGAAACACAAGATGTCAAGGTAACTATGACACACAAGGTCCAAACTGCCTCCAACATTACATGGAAGGTTAACATCTCTAAGCATTCATTGTGTTATGCCTTAATGTGACCTGCTGGAGACAGGCAGGAGACCTTGTAAACAGTGATTCAGGAGGATAACATCGGATTCACACGCTGTCCTGTCACTTCACACTTCGGTTAAGAGGTATTTTGACTGTCCTGTCATGGAGAAAGACGATGGCTCTGCATCTCATTATTAATGCACTGTGCTGGAAATTTCTGTTTATAAAGAGCTGAACAACAAGTTCTAAAAAAAAAAACACCTTTTCAAAAGGCCAGACAACACGGAGGGTACAGAATCTTCTGCAGGTCTGCGCTGACTGACAAGGAGTTTCTGTCTGGTTGTTGTTTATATCAAGGTTGTGGTATCAAAGGCTTGGTGATTTCCATAAGAAGTTCATCCCCAATTTGCGAACAGCTCCTCCCTTCTGTGGAATCAGATGGCAGCTGTACATCCTCTCAACCAGAAAACATCCTGTACTGACTGCAGGAAATGTAAACAAAAGCACATTAAACTCCTTAATAATGTTGTAATTAAGCAGTGTAACAAACATGATGAAACATGAAAACACAACAGGAGACAATTTCACACCGTGACTATGACACCAAAACCAAGTGTAAGCTGCAGTTAGACACACGAGGGTCTGTAAAGTAAGTCTGAAACTATTTCTAAGAATTGCATTAATTGGAAAAAGAGTTTGAAACTACATAGAACTAGGAAAAACTTTTAGACATAATTGTGTAAATTTAAAGTTTTAAAAAGGAGTAAACTTGTTCATTCGTCAAAAGTACACAGCTCTGGTTGTGTTGGTGCTGTGATTCTGTCTGACACCTGTCTCCTTAAAAGAGGCTTTTTGTTCTGAGCTGTATTAGACTGTTTAACAAAGAGAACTGTAAATAATGTAGTGTATGTGTGTGTGAGTGTGTCTGTACGTAACAGTCACAAAAGAAGAAATGAGGGTCAGTGTTCTCACCACATTCACTTGAATCCCATGCAAAGATAAATGAAGTTGAATTATCTGCATAATGCTGCAAATTGAAGTTTTACTTCATTTCAACCGACGGGACAAACAGTTGAGCAAGGCCGAACTTTTTTACTCCAGTCCTCTGCTTGTTAGCTCCTCCACGTCAATACTATTGCCTGGTGAGGTGAATAAATCTTCACAGTAGTGGGTTGGAGACAGCTGGCACACCTGCAGGAGCAGCCGCTAATTGTTGCACGCCTGCCGGACGGAGCTGGTGTGGGATTAAAAACTTTCTCAGGTTGTGCAAATCTCCATCGTGCTGTAGGTTTTCATTCATGGAGACTTCTTGAAGGAAGAGTGTCAAACCTTTACTGTATCAGCAACAAAGAGGAGTCTGACGAACAGCTCAAGCTGAACAATCAAAGTGTCCTGATGTGTATTGATGAGTAAACAGACATCCTGACGTCTGATTCATGCACTACTGAATGTTCTCCGGGTGCACAGAGTTCAAAGTTTTGTAACAGTTTGGGCAGGAAATCAAACTTTTTACTCTCAGATTGACTTTAAATTACAGTCTTGATCATGCAGCCTCTCACTCATGCTGATAGAAACTGGTTCATTCAATTTCATTATATAGACATTTTGGTATAAAGATTTAAATGTATTCACCTGGACCTTCTCTCATCCCTGCAGGTAAGGTGCTCTCTCCTGCCAAGATGACGTCCCACAGTGGTAACCCCTGGGTCTCCGTGCTCATCTCCTGGTTTCTTGTGCAGGTCAGTGGAAATCAACTGATAAAGATAGAAATAGAAATAGAAAAATCTATGCAAATGTGCTGACTAAAACTGTGTAGACTATTGTTGTAGAAAGATCAAAGTCCTCTAAGACAAATGTACAGGCACCTGACAGGGAAGCTATCTGTATTTCAATATATATAAACCATCCACAATGTTGAACTAAAGGCTAACATGCTAACAACACGCTTATAGATGACTATTACACTTTAGACATTTAGACTACATATCTCAGCTTTGAAGTTGGAACCTAGAGGGTCAAGAAACTTGCGTTACATTAGCCTCAAACTTAAATGTTTTAGAGAAATTGATAAATCAGGAAAAAATCTCATTAACAGGATCAGTGAAGCTCAGTTCAGAGGAAAGGACGACGAGATACTGTTGTGTTTTTGCTCAAAGATGCAAGGCTGACTCAGTATCAGGGCAGAATAAGTCAAGGCTCTTGTTTTCTGCATTGTGGAGACTTGTTATAGAAACTAACCTCAGGCAGAAATATGAGACAGACCTTCTGCACAACTCAGGAGAATTCTTTCTTCAGACAAACCGACTCGTTCAAAAATCAAAAGTTCAGTTTGGGCAGTTTGACGTCTGTTTTTCTGCCACTGCTCAGTCTGCTGCAACACAAATCTGCTCGACTTTTCTTCATCATCTAACAATGGCACTTAAAGTCACTGCATTTTTTACCACTGCTCTGCCAAACAGTGTCCCATGGCTGCAGAAGTTCCTTAGTTTAATTGATTTTAGGAATTTCAGAGTGTGTGACCTAATGTTGCTTTTTAATTTCTCTGGCTGTCAAACAACTGATCCAACAGAATGGGAAACTTCTTTTTTTATTATCTCACCAACGCCTGGACGAAATATTTTCCAATAGTCAGAAATCATCACTGAACTTTTATGACAGCAGACGACAACCATGGGGGACTTTTAGCCCAACTTCAGTGAGAGCACTTGTGATGAAGACTTATGTTGAACAATCTGCAAACTGATTTATTAAGAGCCTTTTAACTAATCACTACAGTGTCAAACTTATTTCAAATTTTTTAAACCTTCTCATGACTCAACTTCAAAACGAAACTGCTTCATTTGTGACCAGCCAGAAACTGTTTGAACTAAAGCTGAGGATGTGTCATCTCCCCAAGTTTGAGCTTGAACACAGGGGTCTGATTAAGTATTTCAAGGGCACCACAATTACTTTGAAAAAGCAAAAGTATAATAACTTTATTTCAATAATAACTTTATTTTTTATTTAATTTAACTTTATTTTTTAAGTAAGAAAAGATTGTTACTTTTCTAACTCCAACATAAGAAGGCTCCTTCTGTCGAGTGTTGAAAGTGTTGGAAAGAGGTCAGTAAAGAGGAGAAAATATTGGCAGAGGAGAGGAAGATGAGGGACGAGACAAAGAGGAGGAGGAGGATCTTAAGAGCAAATAAGCCCGGTTATTCTCACCATGGTGAGTGTAAAAGGCTGATGACATGTCATTATTTACTTCCTCTCCCTCTTATTCTCATTCTCTGTCCCTCTCTCATCCTCTTCTCTGTACCTCTCTTCACTCTCCAGGAGTGAGGAGGAGCTATTAGATGGAAATCGTTAGCTGTGCTGCCTTCACCAGCGAAGATCGTTGACTCTTAAGTTGTCTTTCTCTCTGCCTCTTCCTCCACCATCTAAATGAGTCACTAAAGTCTGATTGTAATCTCACATCAAACACTCACATGCTTTAGGAGTGAGAAGAAAGAAGTGGGAGGATGGAAAGGGAAGGCACAAGCTAAGACATTTTTATTGGTCAGTGAGGAAGAATTAAAAACCTGCTTGAGGAAGAAAACTTTGAGGAAGGAGTTGTTGTCTTGAGGCTATGTACAAGTTCATAAAATGCAAAGTTTGTGGACAGACAAAAGTCAACATAGCCGACTAATGCCGGGATTCCACTGCATGCAGATCCGCTCTGCTCCACTCCGGAACAGCAGGTGGATCACAAACACAAGCATACAGTGCCCACTGTATCTGATCCGCTGCCGCAAGCAGAGGAGAAGCGCTTGCGATATTACCGAAGTTTCTCTCGAGACTAGACAAGATCCCATGAGATCTTGCGTGTTTCACTGTGAGACATCGATCAGAGATCGGTGGTGTATATAAACATCCACATCCCACAACCCTGGCCCCTCCAATTATCACATGAAGAACAGTTCAGTTTAGAAAATTAACTGGATATTTTACTCTGGAGCCGCTTACAACTTCTGCTGCTGCTCGTGCTGCGCCGCACTGAATTGGTGCGTTGTGCTGCAGCGTCCGCCAATAATAGAAAGCCTTGCTTATCTGATCCGACCACCAGGACCCACAGCGGAGCCAGATGGCGGACGCATTGTGTGGAATCATGCACATTGATTATTATGCTTGTGTATTTGATCAGACTGCTGTTCTGGAGCGGAGCGCAGCCGTTCTAGTATGCTGACGATGATACTGTCATCCCTGTTGGCCAGCCAACCCACCTGACCTGACCCCCAGAGAGGATCTGTGTTACAGAACAAAGAGAAAATGATCTTTTTTACAACATTCTGAGTTATTTTGATGCACAGAACTCCCAAATGATGTCACTTGGATTAAAACCCCCCCACATAATATAGTGCTCTAATGTATGTTAAGAGGACCGCTAGGCTTTCAAAGCTGCCCTCATTTCAAAGAGTGGTTGCAAAATATTGGCCTGTTTTTAAAGGGTTAGACTGCCAAAATTTAGCCCCCCCCCGTTGCCTCCAGTCTCACGAATAATAGTAGTACATTTATTTTATGTCAGTGAGCTATGCATTATCCACCTTTGAACCCAAACTCTCACTTAAGCAAGCGTTATGCAAATGTGACCTGTGACCAGAATTTGTCCCTGAGACGTTTCTGGAAAGACAGCAGTTCTTAACCCGAAGTATGACTCAGCCGCAACCACTCAATTCTTTTGATTCAATAAAAGAGTCCATTTGTGGCCTCGGTTTCCAGCAATATCTTTGCCAATTTATGCACACTCTTTCCCAGTAAAAACAGTCTTTCAAATTCCCACAAGAAAACAAACCAGAAGAGGTCTGTCTTTCTGACGCACACACACTTTTTTTTTTTTGTATGTGTGGTTGCAGTGGTTGTCCGAGGCTGGTTCATAACTGAGTTGATGGCTAATTAATGCCCCAGTAGAACTGGACCCCAGGGGAGTGCTGGAGAGACACCCACTGACTTTGACTACCAGAGGACAGAGATTTTCTCACTCCTCTTTCTTGCACCTCTCCCCTCTCTTTGCATCTCATCAGTCCGTCTCTCATCTCACCTTTCTCTCTTTTTCTCCGTCCTCATCTCTTTCACAGCTCATCATTTTCTCCCTTTTTTTCTGACGGCCTGTCAATAATGTGCCATCATTAATCTCACTCCCATCATTAACTCCTCTCCTCTCTCTCTCCTTCAGTTTACTCCGGGCTCATGGTCACAAAGGCAGTGATTACAGAGTTTCTGCTTCATACTCTCCAAGAGAAGCCCTTGAGCTTAACAAAAAAAAAAAAGTCCGACTCCTGCTGGGTTTCTCGGCTAATCATACAACTCACCATCATTAGAGAGAGAAAGAGACTTAGCTATGTGTTTGTTTTTCAGTGCAGGAACTATGGTTCTATTGTAGCTGTGTTACAATCAGTCTCAGCAGCTCACATGCAGGAAAAAAGATTTTATGATGATGAATCGGACTTTGTGTTCCTCCACCAAAGTGTTGGGGTGTGTTTTTATGTGGAGTAGAAAAAGTGATTGAGAATTCCTCCATTCTTATAACTTGAAAGTGTTCACGCCTTTGAACTGTTCCATTAAAGATCTTGTGTATCCTGTTGGAGGCTGAATAAATAGTTTCCATTATATGATAAACAGATGATCGTTTGTAACTATGGGTATAGTTATTGGGGTATATACATACTCTTATAAGGACCTCAGCTGATGTGTGATAAAGTTTCAAGTCGGGCCTCACAACGGTTTTATAGTTATCATGGCTAAAGTCATATAGCAATAAATGTCCAAACCTTGACACGCAGGATGCTCCCCTGTTAGCCACTGGGGGAAGCTCTCTGTAAGATTACTGTACTGCTGTCACACTGTTTTATTGGTGCAGTCAGATGCAAACCAATTATTGACATAAAAACATGCTTAGCTGCATTTATCTGTTTTAAATTTTAGTTCTTTTCAAATTACTATATACATATGGTATGTAACAATATAATATCAGACAAGACTATACAGTGCAGTAGGGGTGGGAGAAAAAATCAATACAGCATAGTATCACAATGTTTTGTCTGGTGATATATTGTGTCATCTCATTAACCAAGTTTCGATTTTTTTCAAATAAATCGCTAATATGAAATCAAATCCATGATAATGGAAAAATAAAAACAACTGTTCGTCCAGTGAGGTTGGTAGAGGTGACATCATAGAGCAGGAGAAAGTTACTGCAATATATATAATTATACATATATATATATATATATATGTGTATATGTATATATATATATGTGTATATGTATATGTATATGTAAGGTTTGCAAGATGTGCTACATGAAAATAAAATACAGCTTAAATAAGACAAACATAAAGGAAAGACAAATGCTAAATTAGCTAAACAGTTGAAAAAATTATATAAATCGCATTTTTGTATCGCAATACTCACTGTATTGCAAAATGTTAAAAATCTCAATAATATCGTATTGTGGGGCCACTAGTGTTTCCCACCCCTTCAGTGCAGTCCAGTTCATCATGCATCACAATGGTTTGATGTAATAAATTACACTTTGTCCCCTTGTGGAAATTTGTCTTGGACTGAAGTACTGCACATGCTCAACTGCATCTATATTGACACGATACGATGATACGATACGATACAACTTCATTTTCAGCTTGCGCTGAAATTTGTCTGGCCTCCATGGCTTTACCGTTCTGGACACAGACAGGACACAGCAGTACATCATAATCATAGTACATTACAAGACAGGACAGTAGACAATAAGGGGACCCATCACAGCATCAGAAAGAGAAAAATAAAAATAAACATATCCTCTGAGTTATTGATTCTGGTTCAAAAGCAGAACGGACATAAAAAAAAATTGAAAAATCAGTTTTTCCCCAAATAGTACAAGCCTAGTTTTAAGTCCAATTCAGAATCAAAACCCAGAAGTCTGTTTGTCATTTCCTGCAGATTTCTTTGACTGAACCCTGGTCTTTATCCGAAGTTCAGCTGCTGCCTCAGATCTAAAAGAGGAGTTGGAGTCCACGTCCCCTAACAAGACTGATGTTATTATAGATAAATGAAAAGCCTAATCTTTGTCCACTGAGGATAATATTTCAATCAAGGTGTTCTGAATCCTGTACTGCCTTTTGTCATACAGTCAGAGCCCGCTCATTCCTAATTGGCCTGTTAAAGTTGGACTAAAATAAGAAGTTACTTGCATTAAAATTGTGTCTGTTACCTGCAGATGTTGCCTTTGTATGCAGATGTATGTTTGCTTTAGCTGCTCAGCACCAAACAGCACATAGTTAATGTGAGTAGCTGGTAGGTGACACATTATTTAGCTGCTAAAAATGCAATATTTCCTTTAAGGGTGTAAGTCAATAATGTGAACAAAGATGATACTTTCCTTAGCTTTCCTTATACAGATACTCTCATTATTTTCCACATAAATACCCTTTGAGATGTGTTTAATTTACAGCAGGATGTAATGCAGGCAGCTCCCCCTGCTCTCAGGTCTGCTTTAACTTGCAGGCTCTGTTCACACTTTCAGATGTCAGAGAACCTGACAGGGAACAGCGCTAATAATGAGGTGATCATTCGTCTCCACTGTTAGAGGTCACCTGCTACTCCTTAGTCTGAGACTCAGGCTGAATCTCTAACATCCATGAGTTGTATTATAAAGTGTTTCTCCCTTCACTTTAGCTGCTTATAACTCTATAAGCACAGAAGTGGCTGGATTTTCATGTAACTGCAGACAGCGAACATACTGCAGCAGGTTAGATAACATCTTAATTAAAACTGAACATTAGCTTCAATCTGTGGCTCCCAAACTGGAGCCCGAGGACCCTCTGTGGTCTTGCACTGGACCTGAGGTAAATGTAGAACAATTGCATTTTCAAATATCTTGCTCCCTCGATGTTGGTCAAATCTACACTTAATGTCACCTTCCAGCTGCAGAGCAGACAGATAATCATATCTAACTGGAGAGAGTCTGCAGGGACCAAAGCTGGCATGCGGTGATTTATCAGGGGATTCTTGACTGGAAAGACAAGTTTTCATTTCAGATTAAAAAAAAAAAAACAATTTTAGTGAAAATAATTCTTAAATTTTTTCAGTGTACAAACACAAGATGCTTCTTGTTTTCTGGAAGTCCTCCATCCGCAGAGATTTGTTAACTGGTTCCAGTTGGACTTGTTGAGGTTCATAAAGAAAGCATGATGAGCTGTTAATCCCACAGTATTCTGATTAACAGTCCGAGCAACAGTGAAGCATTTAGGTGGATAAGAATGAGCTTTATATTGGATCTGCTGTTCTCAGAGCCTGCGCAATGTCAACAAACTAATAATACCATCTAGAGAATTTGAGACACAAGTGGCTCTCAATTTCTTCAACCCAAACAGAAATATTACAAAGTCAGGCTAAGATGCTGGTTTGTTGGGAGTTCATGGTATGAGTATGAAACAAAATAAAGCAATTATTTTCATAAAATGCCTTCCTAATTGAGGATAATGATCTCATTAATTCAGAAAGCAGAGTGAACGCATTACACATCTGCAGATACCCAAGGCTGTGTTCTTTCCCAGATTCAAAGGTAGATTCACAAACAAACAAACAAAACAATTACCTCATTTTACTCAAAGTTGCACATGAACATGCATCACTTTTTAAGACTTGATGGGTGCTGCCAAAGGTCGTGCAGAACAAATGGCAAAAAATTGACCTCTGTTTTCACTGACATGTTTGTTTACTTATTAACCCCGCCCTCCCATCTGTCTCTCTCTTTATCCTTTTTCTCTTCTGTCTCTTTCTTTCTCTCTTTTCCTTGTTTGATTCCTTCTAGCTGGTTCTTTTCTCTGGGAAACTCAACACCATCGCCAGCATCGTGACCATTTTCTTCCTGCTGGTCTACGCTGCTGTGGATTTGGCCTGTCTAGCTCTGGAGTGGGCGTCTGCACCTAATTTCAGGTACTCACACACATTTACACCCTTAAAGCCCCTGGAAATACAGCCTGAAACAAATCAAATTTATACCTGTAATAAAAGTCAAGAGTCTCATTGAACATCTATCGAGAGAAAAAGTAATTAACTGATAATACAAGACCTATTAAAAAACTGCACTTTTACTGGTTGCACTGTGTCTTAAGACTGTGGGGGTGTGGCCAATCAAACCTTGACTGACCCAGCTCTGTATGCAAACCCACTGAGACACTCAGTCTGGGCTGCAGCTGTGCACCCTGTGATGGCTCTTCTTTTGGGGAAGGAAAACACAACAGCCTCCACCCCTAGTTGCATAGATACGGACACAAAAGTTGAGAATAGTTTCCAGGACATCACCTCGTCTTTGGGTACAGACTGCACAGACTGATAGAAAGTTAATGTAGAGAGTTTTCCCAGATTGACAAAGCTGGCACACCAGTATCTCTGCTCATCAGCGCCATCTGAGAGTGTTTTCATCACTGATTGTGACCTGGTTGCGCTCCAAGCTGACACCCAACCAGGTCACAATCAGTTATTTTTCCCTGTGAGAACAAATAGGCAGCAAAGCAGACTCTTGGACTCTGAAATATCTTTCTGTTGGGTTGTTTTGATGCAGTAAATTAGCATTTAACAGCTCAAGTCTACCTCTATATTTATATCGCTTCATTTTTATGCACTGCATGACACATTTCTATATGTTCATGCATTATGTTTGGTAATTGGTAATCAGCAGAGGAAAAGTCTGCCAATATAATTATCAGCCATCAAAAGTGTGTCACATTGAATGTTGTATCCATGACTACATGGGGGTGTTTTGTAGTGTCATAAACAGACAGCAGACATGTTAGTGAATGTCTTGACATATAAAAGAGACTATCTATCAATCATAGTCGAATTAAATGTTGTTTGTCTGGTTTATGTCTGGTTTTAAAATAAACAGACTGTCACAGATAGAGTATCAGGTCAATTCAACTGGAGAAAGTTTGTGTTCTTTACAATAATATGTCATTGCAGTATCAATATTCACCAAAATATTTTTAAAAATATTGGCGTATTAGAGATTGGATAAATTCAGTATCCTGCATCCCTAAATTTGTTGCTGTTGAAAATAAAACAGGTTGTCCCAGATTTTAGTGTTTCATGAATGACAAAAAACAATGGTTATTACAGTAGCCAGACCGGTAGGAAGAAAAAAGATGAAATTGATGATTAATCGTTCATTTATAGGATTAATCGATCAAGGGACTTGATTAAAATGCCCCGTCCTAGTTTGCAGGTTACTGTCCATTACACCAAAAAAGAAATAAAAGAACACAATAAATATCTTGAAAATAAAGGAAACTGAAATTATAAAGCTAAGATTTTATAATGTACTGACAAAAAGCAGAATGAATTTAGTAGATACTTGCCCTGTCTTGAGATTCTCCATAACCTGTTGTACTTGTTCTTCGAGACACACTCTCAAACACAGCTCACCTGTTAGAAGGAAGGCCTCAGATTGACACTCAGCTCTGTGAGTCTCTGTTAGACATTTCCCTCTCTAAACACACTCCTTCTTTCTCTCCTCTGTTTTTCTTCCTCTGTCATTGTTTATGTATCTGTGTACGCAGCTGGTTGTGTGCCAGCTGGATGCTGCTGTGGGGACAGAGTACAAATTAAAAGACATAAAACTGGCCGCTGCTTATAGCCCCATATTGGAGAGGGACCAGCAGTAAAACTGTGAGTTTGTGTTTGTTTTTGTGGGGCTGTGGCCTGAACTGGATGCTCTTGTAACAACGCATGGAGATGCTTAGAGATGTAAATTTACAGTGTTTGTATTTGTGGATGTATATGCGTGGATTGTTTGGACACTTACAATGATCCTGATTTATAAAAGCCCGCTGAAGTCATTTTCACACAACAGTAACACAACCTGAGGACGGAGAGAGTGCAGATAAAGCTCGATGATTACATCATGACATCAACACGGCCGCAGCTTGGCATTCGATTCACTCGGCAAGGTTTTTTTTTACGAGATTTTCCACATTTTCTCTGTGAAGTGTTTATGTCATCTCTCCAAAAATACGCTGTCATCCAAATCTTTCATTTAAAAAAAAAGTTGTTTTTTCTAAAGGTATGCTTTCCCTCGATTAAACTTCTCCACTGGCTGTGAAATACATTTGAACATGACAACTGCTCCACTTTTTATTTGTTATATAGCAGCGACACTGTTTAAACACCATGCATCACTTTATTGTTGTGACAGCCAGCCTCCAGCGGTGCATTTGGTGTTTGGTATTTCTTAACATTTATTGTCTAAAAAAGACATGCGGGTACATCTGCAGTTTCCCAGATCCAGGACATCTCAGTCATAGTTGCTGAATTCAGAACAAAGAATCAGACAGTGTAAACATCTTGTACTTTTCAAAGGCAGAGACAGAAAAAAAGGGGCTTGAAATATTGTTAAAGCTCAGTCAAAGTCTCACTTTTTTCTTTAAATCAGAATCAGAATTACTTTATTAATCCTAAACTGGGAAATTATGGAAAAGCTTCTCAGATTTATTGGTAATGAGTCAAATAATGCCCATTTTTAAACCTTGTATCGAATGTAGAAAATAGGTGATTTTTATAATATATTTGAAGAATGTTAACGAAGAGCCGACATGTATCAGCAACTCACAAACTGCATGATGCAATAAAATAAGGCATGAAAACAAATAAAACCTCTACTGCTGGGATGCTATGCTGCACAGTCACCTATCACAGCACAAATCCTGCCCAGCTTAAGAGACAAGCAAGCTGACACCAAGTATTGATCGAAAGATGATTTTATTCTTTAAAAAATGATTTCTTATTCAGTTCAAAGTGAAAACAGTTGCACCTCCACGGTAAGGCGTTTCTGTAATTCATAGACTTCATATGTTAGTTGTTTCAAGCCAATCAGGATCAATCATTTAACTCAAGCAGCAATAACAAGCATGCATAATGAAGATGTAGTTATGCAGTTTAAACATTAAACTGTCAAACAAAGAGTGAAGGTCAATTTTTATTTATATATATTCTTAATTAATCTGTAATGAACAACCTGAACGTGGCATTTTCAGAACACTCACTGACTTATGGAGTAAGATTCAGACGTATGAAGCCCGTGCTACGCTTTTGGCATATCTTAACAAATAAAACAACTCACACATTTGAAATCATTCGAAAAGAATAATTAAAACTCCAACTGAAAGTTAGAATTTAATTGAATTTTCTGACTTAACTGAGGTAGTTTATAAAAGATATGTATGAAAAGCAGATAATAGGCTTAATGAGGATAAAAAGTGGTGAAATAATGAGTCCTTCTGTATGGATTTTCAGCAAGAATAAAGATTATTCAACTGTGGCACCTTTTCTATTTTCAAAGGCTGGTGTTAATTAAACTTATGCTCTTATATTGATCTACAGCTGCTGGATTGTACTCATAAGAGTAGTATTCACATGCAGAGGGAGAAATAAAACGTCCTCCTGTTTTCTTACCGGTGAGATGAGTCGGTAAAACAAAAGCAGGGAAAGCACAGAGAGTATATGTAATCCGGTTCATGTCACTAAGACTGACCAGTGAAGCAACATTTTGAAAAATTATTAAAAAGTCATTTTTTTCACTGCTTTCCTTTGTGCCAAAATGTCCTTTTTGGCTTCTAACATGACAGTGCAACAGCATGGTGAAAGGATTTCTTTCTTTCCTGAGCTCTGTAGACATGTATTTGTGAGGAATGAGATGAACTCTTGCCATGTTTTGTCTTTGAACTCACCTTTTATGCATATATTTCATTCATAGATTAAGCCCATTAACCAGTGTTTTTTTACATTCAGCCCCATTATTAAGCAAGTCTGTCATTTTAATTGCATTTCTTTTACTGTTAAAAAACAGGAAATAAGCAGGGTAACACCCTCAAAGAGACGGTATAAATAAAAAACAGTAGGTCTTTGGATGTACGGCTTTCATGTTTGCATTGTGTTTCTCTGTGGGAGTTAGGTTATTGGCAGGATGCAAAAGGAAGTGTACATATTTACTTTAAGATGCTCGAAAAAAGAAGAGGAGTGCGATATTTTAGTACGACTGAAAAGGAAGCAGAACATGTTTGGATCTCTGTCACTCGCCTCATATCCAGATACACCTGTTACTGATGTTATAGATGGCTGCACCACATGTAGCAATCACCTTCATTGTTCCCAAAATGTATTATAAACACTAGTCTATACACCATCAAGGTATATTTATGTTACCTTAAGGAAAGAGTTTCTTTTATTACCACCAGACCACCACAGACTTTTAACTATAATCCTAAATCTTAAAGGTATTGAGATATTTGGTTGAAATTGTATTTGGCCGGAGCTGAATTAGATATATTTAGCGGTGTGTGTCTGCTACAGTGGGAGGGACTGAGTTTGCACTGAGAGTTTACTCATTATTGATTTGAGATGATGAATTTCTCAGAAAACGGGCACATCTCGGCTTTTGTGATGATAGAAAAATAAAAGGGGCTGTTTTCAGGTCATAGAACAGCAGTATTAAAGTCTTGATGGTTTAAAAACAGTTGTGCAGCAGGACAGCTGATGGGCTGTGCTGTTAAGTGAGGCATGGTTCATTTTCCTCTGTGTGTGTGCATCAGTGTATGGACTATTCATGCTACGTTTGAACAAGGGCTGCATGATTAATTGATTTTAAATTATAATCAGATTATTTGATTACGACGATGTTAAAAAAAAATTGAATTGCCAAATTGATTTTTTTCTCTATCATGTCTCGTGCCTCCGGGCCACCGTAGGCTTCCCCTTCCTGTGGGAGCGTTCCAAAGTTCCCACACACACCAGTGTAAAGAAACATGGCATTTGCAAAAGAAGGTGATAATTTCATGGCTAAATGGTGCAAGACCAAGTCAGTCCTTCGGCTTCACAGTTTTGGACGAAGCGCAAATCACTTCCCGCTGCAAAGTCTGTCTGAAGGTGGTATCAACCCATCCCGGAACCCGGAAGCGGCATTTCAGTTGACCATAAACGTTACTTTTTGATAATGGAGGAGTCTCCATGTGAATGCCTATCTGCATCTCTCGAAACAATTATATGACACATATGACAGTGTAACTCTTCTATGGCTCCTATGCGTGTCCAGCCAAAACAACCTGTATACGCTCAGTACTCTTCTTCTGTCTTTTGTGGATTTCCTTGGCAGCGTCACATCGCAACTTACTTGCTTGGCATATGCACTACATCATTTTCAGTGGTTTCGTTTTGAGAGATGATAAAATAACATATTATTTTGGTGAAGTTGTCACTAAATAAAAAAAATCTAAATCTAAAATTGAGTTTTCAGAGAAAAAAATCTGGATTTTATTTTTGGCCAAAATCGTGCTGCCCTAGTGTGAATGTGTCAGCCCACACAGCAAAGCTCTGACATACAGATGCCAGAGGAAGCTTTGGCCACATATGACTTGGTACAAACTGCATATTTTTTCCTTCAATAATACAACAGTGTAGACATGTAAGAACACGTACTCTTCAAGTAGCAAATAATCTTCTGAGAACAAATGAAAAATCTGAAGTGATTCCTGAAGGACAGAGCTCAGACTTCAAGCATCTCTGAATACTCTTTCTGCATTTTGTCTAAAAATATTCATTCTGAAGCAAAATCATGTCAGACTATATCTTTACCAGCAACTCTATGACTTAATACACCAAAATACTCACCATAATCAGCACAATATTGATTAAGATAAGATATATTTTCTCTGAAGGAGGTATTTTAAAGTTCCCCATTTTTTTGACAATTATTCATTAAACATTTGCTGATTTCAGGTTTATAATCTGAATTTTAAATCTTTAGTTATCTTTCATATTGAGCAGGTAATGAGGGTCATATTCACCAAATGGGTATGTCCTGCAAACACTGTGGATGTGTGTGAAACAGCTCTCATTTCCGGATTATGCTAGGAGCTTTTTTAACCACCACCTTGATGAGATGGTTCTTCAAAGCTTCTGCAGAGTTGGTCAATGTTTTCTTTTGTTATTTTGTCAAATAATGAGACAAAACTGCCCAAGGCTTGGGCGCCTGTTTGGCCCTGTGGTAAAGTGATGTACTCCGAACACAGAGGCTAAAGCGGTTGGCCATTTCTTACGTGTGATTTCCAACTCCCTTTCCACTGTTCCCTGCTCTGTCCATCATGCTTTCTTCTCAGTAAAGGCCTAAAAGCCCCAAATAAACTTTGATAAAGGAAATAAAATGTACAAGGCTGCTCAGAGGGGCTCCAAATGGAGAACTTTGAGATTTGTTTTGCTCGCTCGAATCATTCAAGGTCTGAGAATGAAAACAGTGAGCTGCAGATGAGTTTGATAATTCCTCATTGAAATGTTTTGATTACAGCTGCCACAAGAGTGCACTATCAGCATCAGAGTCCAGAGTTCGGCGTATTCATTGTTAGGAGTTTGTTGTTGAAGAGAGAGTGCAGAACTTTTCCTGCTGCAAACTCTGAGTTCCCAGTGTTTCCTCTGGTGTCCTCCTCCTCGTATAGCAGTGTGTGCTATCAGCTCTGGCCTTGTTATCACTGCGTGACCGCTGGCAAAGGCTACAGGACACAAAGTTAGCAGCAAAACTTTTCCCACCGTTGATCTGTCCTCGCTCTGTCAGCAGGGGGGGGACTCAGGGGCCCTGGAGCTGATAAGACGGCTTTTTAGTCCGGCTTGCTGCCTGTACTGGGCCTCCTTCGTCTTCCCCTGAGTTTGTTAATTCTGCTACTTCATTGTGGCTGTGTCACCGGGCGAATTTTAACTCGGGTTGTTTGTTGTGCTTTATTTATTTATTTCTCCGGCTCTGTGTTTCTTTCACTCCGCTCTCCGCCTGGCTCTCTCCCACGTCTCTTTCCAGGCAAAAAGAATTAAAAGCCATTTAGCGCCGTCTCTCCCCCTGAGAACTGCTCTGTAATTAGCATAACTAATTTAGCAGAAATATTTCCCTTTCTCGAAAATTTGCTGTTGTGTAGGAGAGGGGAGGGATGAAATTATGATGTAGCGGAAAAGATGTCTGCTTAAGTGTGTGTGCGTGTTCGCATATGAAAGCATACAACAGAAGTGTGAAGGTATGCAATTTAAAATAGTGTTTGTTTGTCTGGAATCCAAGTCACGCTGTGTGTTTTCTCTGATTACTGATGTGCGAGTGCATCTGCCTCTTGGTCTATCTCGATGTGTGTGTGTGCCTGCGAGTAAGTATTATCCCTCATTTGTGTGTGTTTGCAGTTTTATCTCAGTGTGTGTGCTTTGTGTAAGGAGACTTCTGTTGGCTGCAGCTTTATCAGTGGTGACTCCAGCTGTGCGCAAGTGTTCCTCTGGGGGTGCTCTGTGTCCTGCTGCTGATGCCATACTATCACCAGCCTCTTGGTCTCGCAGCTTAAGCACGCATGAACACACATGTGCACACACACATTTGTGTAGCATGGTGCAGGGTCACTGGACAGGATCCAGGACTCAACTGAGCACCCCGCTCTGATGCCAAAGGATGTTTGCAGGAAGCAGTGGGCTCAGTCACACACAGGCGACGACCTTCAGTCAAAGTGTTCAGCTCAGAAAAAAAAAAAAAAACTGGCAGCTTTACAGAAACACACATTTGACACTTTTTACTTTCACCAGCTTGGTGCCATCTGAGGTCCAAATTACAGTCACTTTTTCTGGTGCATCCATGATTGTGTCAGTAATAATCTGGGTGAACTGACCAGCTGAACCATTAGCTCCAAAACAAAAACACAGTCTGCACGGCCTGTCCTTACTCCAAATAAAAGTCACACTGCTTTGACAGATTGGCCAGTGTAAAACAATCCAGATGGATCATCAGCTGTGTATGGATGCGTTAGAGAAAAAGGGTAGTTAGAGACTCATTATCTTTTAATGGAGGGTTATGACTTTATGAGGGTTGTGAATGAAGGTGCATGCTTCAGCTCTCAAAGGCCATCTTTCACTCTGTCCTGTGCAGATACTAACTCGGTTTCATTTGTCTCTGTTAGATATTAGCACTTTTTGGGGAATCCTAAGCTGGATAGCTAATGTCGTATTTCTCCCAGGCTGCCATCTCTGGTCTGGAGCAATGAAGCAGATGCCGAAGTGTTAAAAACTGCAGTTCCCCGAGTGCCCACTTGTTGCTGGCTTTCTCCAAAACAGTGTTTTAGCTAGTGGGCCAAGACCCAAGGTGTTCCAGAGTCTTATTTTGGTAGGTTGTGATGTGGTGTTATGTGTCTGATAGATGCATATACAACATATACAAGATACACAATAAAGATATACAACATGGTCTTGCGGTGTTACCAATAGAGATGGGTGATATGAGCTCAAAAATTTATCACAATAAGATTTGCCATTCTGGCGATAACTAATTAAAGTGCTGATAAGAAATATTATAATTTTGACTCATTTTGCCTTGAGAACACCAGTTGGAATAGTCAAATAAGATACTTAACCACAAGTTTAGTGGTAGGTTATGTAATGACAACAAATCTAAAATGTGAAAACGTCTTCAACATTTGTTTAAAGCTCTTATTACACAGAGTAAACAGCAGCAGATCCACTGTCCGATGTCAGGCATACCTAATTGCGCTCATCTAAACCCCATGCTTGAAGGAAATCCCTCATGTGGATCCTCGTTCAGTAACGAGCTGCTCAGAAACGTCTTCTTCATTACCTTCAGCCATGTTTGTTATTCTGCTCAGTGTGGGCTTTGGCTGTGAGTCCATCGCTTGTGTTTATGTCAACAACTTTTATTTATCGTATTTATCATGAGATGGCAAATATTTATCTTAGGGGATTTTTCTGATGATTTATCGTGAATGATAATTTATCGCCCATCCCTAGCTGCCAACAACCTCCAGTGTAAAACCTCTTTTGCAACATACAGGTAAAAAAATAAAAACAAACAAGCTTTAAAAACACAAAGATGGCTATATCAAGAAATCCACTTATACAGATGAGAAGAGGGTGGTATACTACATGAGCTACCTGAGGTTGTTCCCATCATGCAGCTGTGTTTAGAGGTGATCTGATTATGGTTTGATACCAGACTGATCAGGGGCGATCCTAAGTGGTTTCTTGAACCAGCCCAGTCTCCACTGGTGTTGTGCCAGCATCAGGACTGCCTGACGTAGCGTCTCATACACTCACTGACCTCTCACTTATAGAACCTCCTCCTTACTGCTGGCAGCTCTCTTGAAAGAGTGTGTGTTTGTGTGTGTGTGTATTTGTGTATCTGTGTGTGAGGCTAAAGTTTCTGTCCCCACTTCCTAAATCATGACGTGATTTTTTTGGCTTAACGCCGGGTCTCCTCCCTCCGTCTGTGTCGCTCTCTGTTTCTTTTTCTTAATGTCTCTAAGGACTTGATTGGCGGCGATTATTTCATGCTGCTTTTGCTTCGTCAGCTAAGTGACATCAGTCGAGACGGGAGAATAGGCGAGAGCGAGGTGACTCTGCAGAGGGACCGCCCCCGCTGAAGACGGAGGGGCAGTAGAGACAAAAGCGATAGGTGGGGGGCGGCAGGCCTGGTGGGCGAGCTTTTATCATAATTACAGCCCCTCTCCAGTGGGATGGAGAGGGGGAGAGGATGAGAGTTGTGGGCACCGGCGATACTGAGAGATCAAGTCCAAAAGAAATAAAGAGAGGAAAATTTAAAGACAGCAGGCCAGCGGCGTAAAACAGTGAGGCTGGGGAAGGGCTGATAAGTCAGGATGAAATAGTCGACCACTTATGGAATGACGAAGCTTCCTGCTGAGTTTGAACAAGCCCATGTCTCAGTGGAGAGATGGTTCTTCTGTTCTGTGGGAGGATTTTACTCTACAGCCTCAGTAACGCTGGTCATTAAAACTCATGATGAAACCTGCCTGACTCTGGCCTAAAAGCTGCTGACTGTAGCCAGCATTAGAGACCTTAACCAATCAGATTGGACTGCTCAATGAAGCTTTGAGTCTTTTTTTCTTTTTACAAGGTTAGTGAGACATTTTCAGCGTCTCATCAGATGGTGTTTTTTGGTTTGGTTTCTTTGGACACTGTGTTTGTGAGTTGATATTTATTTTTCCTTGAAGTAAAAGTAAATGACTCCGTTGCCAAAAAAGACCTGCAGGATTTAGAAGTGAAAAGTTTAGGAAGTCTGATTATATTTCAAGTTTTTAGATTTTTACACCTGTCTGATTCTGTTATCTTTACAATAACATGTTAATATTTACTGAGTGTCTTCCATGGTGTACGTTGAACAGCATGTGCAGGCTGAGGCTGGAGGGGGCAGTTTTGGAAGGGCCCAGTGTATCAGCTGAGGAGCAGACTGATGTTGAACTTCTCCACTCTGTGTTTTGATCAGTTTTAATCACTGGATCTGTTTGTTTTTAGAGAGTTGAAGACCTCTCCGAAAACAGTCTGGTGGGAAAACTTGGAGAACATAAACTGCATAGATTGTGTAACACCTCCATGTAGGCTCTACTTTTTGAAGCAGGCTTTTGATGCCTATTGGCTGTGGTCGCCATATTGGAAATACTCAAGTTATCTTTTGGTCAACCTAACAAAGAAAAGAGGCAGAATTGAGGCGAGCTGTGCCTCGAATGAGGCCAAACTTGACCTCAGAATATTCAAAGCTATTGAGTCATAAAAAAACTGTCAACTATGAGCTATTCAGACTAGGGGTGTCCCGTTACAACTTTTTGACTTCTGATATTATACCGATATTGTAGCCTTTAATATTGACTGATACCGATATTGGTCCGATATTGGCACAAACTTGTGCATGACAAGTGTTTAACTCAGCTGCAATGTCTTTTCTTTAAACAAAAAATACTTCCACAGGGCCAACATCACTCTTACTCTTTGCTACTTTGTTAGTACCTTAGTACACACTGTTGTTGTGATTACGTGGACTCAGCTTGCTGGATAAGAGTGCTGCTAGATAGAGGTGCCTGGGATTGGACTGCTTGTATTGAAGTACTGATATCTGAGATTTTAGATGCAGGCCGATACAATCTGATATATTAATTTTTTTGCTGATATCGGAGCAGTATCTGATATCAATATTGTATCGGGACACCCCTAATTCAGACCATAGACCTGTTGGGCTCTTTAGACTGGATAAAGAGGTTTTTGGAGCGGCATCAAAGGACTGCAGCTTTTGGGGCTTCCTGTTTTAACATAAGACTTTGTTGATAACACCTTGGGGCCATCATGACAGGGTTTGTATGAACCACTAATCCTGTCATGCACTTTCTTATTGTGCTTTTTCAAACTATTTTCTTCACAGGGCTTTCCTTCTCTGTAAGAGTTTGTTTCTTTCAAATCCATGTGCCTTAAAATAATCTCATAAACTCAGGATCAACAAGCCACAGATTCCCTTTATTTACATCTGTATTCTCCACACAGCAGGCCCATGGTGCCCAACCCTGCTGATGTAGTGCTGTTTTTTATGCCAAAGGATACCAGAGGGACAAGAGAGGTAAAATTGCTCATTTCTGAGCTTGATGTTCAGAAAGCACAACTTCAGCAACATTATGATTCTTACTCTCAGTCCCTTTTATTGAGGTGATATAAAAAAACATCAAACACCTGGACTTGAACACAGCCATGGAAAATAAGCTCCAGTGATCATAAAGAGAAATATTTTGCTCTCGGTACATCTGATGAATACTTGTAGACCAGAAGGCACAGAAGTAGTTTTTTTTTTAGCTCCAGTGAGAAGAAACTTTTGATTTGTGTTCATTTCCCCCCCTTTTGTAAATAAAGCCGAACCTCTTAGTTTGACTGATCCTGCCCTTCATGTTTGTAGGTGACGTTTTCTGACAAACTGTTTCACCCTGCTTTCTTTTAACAATGAAACATGTCACTGGTTTTAAACATTTTAAAAAGCTTTTTTAATTAAGCCAATCGCCATGGTCTCACACCTCCCCTCATCTCAACGGTTACAGGTATTCAAAGTCTAAGAATACAAATAGTCAATATTGTCGTCATTTGCTATTATAGGTCATAAAGACGCATCACTGTTGATTTCAGTCTGTTTCATAACCACTTAAAACTTCCTCTCAGGAGCTGTTAAAATTCACTCTGTGTATTCCATCACCGTAAACTGCTGTCCCATTTTTCAGACACTCTTTGTTTCTAATGTGCCACAGTCTGTATAAAGAAGTAGACTTGACCTACCGTGAGATTAAACTAGTGAACAAGATCAGGCGGTCATCATGAAAAATTCACTGTGTTAAATATTGAAGTGTGAAGGAGGGTCATTTTCCACAGACCTCCATGATCATTCCTGCTGCATTCACCTCAGTACGAATACAGATTCAAAGCAGCATCTTCAGTGTTTAAAACCTGAGAGGCTTCTGGTTTTCTGTCTGTTTAGTGTTTTCATCTAAAACAGTGATATCAGTATGCATGCATTCGTCAGGCTTCCCTAACAAGTCTTTCAAGAGTCTTCAGCTGGTCCAAAATTCTGCAGCTCGAGAAAGAACAGAACCATCAGAAGGGAGTATATCACCCCTGTATCAGCTTCTCTACACCGGCTTCCCATTAAATTTAGGGCAGAATTTAAAATTCTTCCTTTTACTAACAAAGCTCTTCATGGTCAGGCACCTTGATATTTAAAAGTTCCCTTTTACTCCTCCAGAACAATGCCATCGAAACATGCAGGACTGCTCATCGTACCTTAAGTCCCTAAAAGTGGTCTGGGTGGTAGAGTGTTCAGTGATCAGGCCCCTCTCCTCTGGAATCATCTACCAGTGGAGGTGCAGAGGGGCAGACACCTTCTCCACTGTTAGGAGTAGACCTAAAACTTCTCTTTTTGATATAGCTCACAGTTAGAGCTGGTTCAGGTCTGGGCCAGCTCTTAGTTATGCTGCTACAGGTTTAGACTGCAGAGGGAACTGGCAAATTGAGCAACTTTCTCTCCTTCTGTCTGTGTCATTAACTTTGAATCATCATGTCCCATTAGAGTTACTAACACAGTCTTTTCTGGGTGTCCCTGAGCTCCATCATGCTGTAGCTTCCTCTGGATCACTGCCGCCGATGTTTTGCTGCCATGGATCTGTCTGCTTTCCAGCTGCATCAGTCTCACCTCTGTCTGTCTCTCTCTTTCTTCATCCCCTCTCTAAACCCAGTGCAGTAGCAGCAGATGACTGTCTAACATGAGTTTCGTTCTCCTCAAGCCTTCTGCCTGTTAAAATGAAGTTTTTCCTCTTTAAATTAATGTTACCTACAACCTTTACCTTACAAGCCTTACAGTGAGCACAGTGCAATAGTGTACCATTTTTCAGTCTTTAAGCCAGCCTCTCTGAAACTGTCTTTGCCGCCCGAACATCCACTTGTCACATTTCTGTAACATTACGCGACCTAGAAAAGAAACCCCTCCGGCATTTCCTTCATCTTCCTTCTTCAGATTTCATGCTAGTTCACTTCCTGTGGTGGAAAATGATTCGCACCACAGGCTGATATTAAAACCAAAAATCAGCATTGATAATTATGAATGTTCAGCTGATGTGTGATTAGTTTTGAGAGCTCTGGATTGAATGGAACGGTGGTTCACTCTTGACTGATTTCATAACACTGCGACTCATGGCAGACATAACTAATCAAGCACTGGTCACTGTATCAGGGAACAGTTTATAGAGAAATGAAGAAAAAAGTTCGCTCCACTGATGCAAATACTCTTGTGACCAAAGCAGACTTTTCCACCCCTCTTAAAAAGTCTGAGGGTTATTTTATCTCTTTAGTAAGCCAGCCAGTTATTGGAGCTGCTTTGTGTAATTACAGCTTGGACTAATTTAATGGCTGTTTATTCTAAATGCTGCCGTTATTATAAGGAAATTGGGATCAATTACATGATCCTCCAAATGCGAGAGTGCCTCTATTGAGTCTGTACTTATATCTGTGCATTAAAACAACCACCACTTTCAATTGTATATAAATGAGAGTGATGCTAACCAACACTGAATTTAAAGGTGTCTGCAGGTTATTATATATGTATGCTGTTTGCTTTAATTGCTCTTGTCACTACATTTACTCCACATTTAATTTGATACTGCAGTGAAGTCTTGCATTTGGAAGTGGTTCTGTAGGTGTGTGAGAGTTTGGGGAATGTGAGAGGCAGTCATTACGGCTGGTTTAAGACTGATATTGAGATTTCACTTAGGGATCAGTCTGAACTTTTTAAAGTGGTTTCTGAATAACTCCAGCACAAATTGAATTGTTGAAAAGAGAATTCATTTAGAAACTTTCATAAAAATATGATAACTTCATTAGTATTCAAATTAAATGAAACCCTCTTGTTGCCGGTATTTATGTCCACTTCTCTGAGTGTTTCTGCATGGATGACATTGGATGTTATTCACACTTTCATTCTCCTTGGCTTCTCTCTTTTTTAAACTTTTTTAGGATTTAGTGTTGATTTGGGCTCCACAGTGCAGACAAGCTAGTAACTAGTAACGTGCATCACTGAATTGAGTGAGTTGCAAGAGAATATGCGGCCATTGGAAGAGAGTGTTTAAGTCCCACTCTGATCGAATCTTTTTTAAATTTAATTTTTAAAAAATTTATTTATCGGTGGTCTTTATATTGTGATTATGAAGCTTTGAGCAAAATCACGTTACCTGTGTCATTCTCAAGGGCTTTTCGTCTACGGAGTTCCAGTAGCTCATTAGCAATTCACCTCTGAGTTGTAGGCAGAGACAGCGCTGCTCTGCACACTCCTCTTCACATTAGCTTACAGCCTAACATTGCAGGTGTAGTAGAAGTAGCAGGTGACATAGGAACTATTCAGCTCTCGGACACTAGTCTTTGGGGGAATAATGAAAGTTAATATCATAATGAGCTTTTTTATGAGCATTGCAATTTGCTAATGCACAGCCTGTTCGGCGATCATCCTCTCTACTTCTCGGAGTCTGGCCTGCAGAGCGGGGCGGCAGGGGCGCGGCTTGAAGTTGTGACATAGAAAATCCCACCGTGTCTGATCCTGCTGTTTGGGTCTGCCAGAGATTCACTGTGATTTGAATGAAGAAATACTTAGAAATACAATTTTGCTTTTACTTTTCTCATGATCTGTCCTGTAGCATGTGAGTGGGTCTTAAAGGAAATCATGTCAGGTTATAAAATCTTGCTAGACAGGTATCAGCACATTTATGCTCGCTCAAAGCTTTCGTTAAGCTTCTACAGAAACAGCTGGCTGATGCCACTGAGGTTTAACCATGTTTTATACAGCCCATATGTTTAACAAGAAGAGACAGTTTCAGTCTGAACAAGAGCATCAGCCTTAAGCAACTGGAATAGACAAAAAGTTTGGACATTTGACAAAACTATGATAGCAAAGCTGGAAAAGTATTCAATGGTAGTAACCAATGGTATGGATGCAGACGTATGACAGTCTTTTCTTTCTGACTGATGTTGTTGTCAGAGAATGTCAAAATATTACAGAAAAAAGAGAACTTTCATTTCCCAAAGCTACTTTTTCAATGTTTACTGTCCAACAGAAAAACTCAAATACACAGACTATCTGAACTGTCAGATTAAGAGCAGAAAATGTTCACATTCAATATTCAATGTTAAAAACTGAATAAACTGCCCTTTCTTAACTACTGAATTTCCCTTCAGGGATAAGTAAAGTTATTCTTATTCTGCTTGAAAAGTGACTAAAACAATGAATAACTTCTGTTTCATTTTGATTGGTCAGGCTTTTGAACAGTGCAGTACATTTGACATCAGTAATTACCTTCGAGTAGAACAGAGGGGAGTTCTAAAAACAAAGTTTGGTTTGAACTTTGTAAGTCCAGTAGTTTTTTTATTTTTACAGTCTTATACCACAGTCATGTTGTACCTAACCACTTCTAACTTTGAATTTCACATTTTTCCTTCTACACATTTTTAAACAAAGCACTCATAATAACGTGACGCTACTTTCAGGATTTGATTCCTGTCAGGGTTTAGAAGCATCTGGAAGAGTGATTCGGACCATCAGGGGACAGTGAAACTCTCCTGTCAAACCCAGACTTATGAAAATCTTTCATGGGTGTAGGTGGTATTAAAAAGATTGACTCACCCTTGGTAAAAGTTGGTTCACTTTCCAGATGGCTCAGTTGCTCTTATGAAATTCCTCTTCTTCGCTTTTTTCGTGAAAGATAAAATTGTAAATAAACACAAGGCCCTTATTTGCTTGCTCATCATTAGCTCTAGAGAGCTTTTATATACTCTACAGATCATTCAGGAATAAATTCATTCTTGGTTATTACAGATTTATAAAATAAAAAGTTGAAAAATTGAATCCTTAATAAGGTAGGATAAGGAAGATCTTTCATCACAGAATCTGGACCGTCTTAATTTGGAAACCAGGTTCTCTGATATGCCCCGTGTACCTACAGTATGTGTGGCATTTTTAAAAGCTTGCATTGTGAATAAAGTTATATAAGTTTCATGTTAGTTTTGTGAAATTAATTTTCCCCTTACTGAATTAACACCTGAAGTTATCTGCCTGTCCATAAGGCACGTTGATATTTCTGTGCCATTAAAATGTAAAACAGACTAAGTGTCAAACTTTTGTCCTCTTAAAGAACTAAAAGGGATCAGACTGTGCAGAAGATCAAACATGATACAGATGGGAAAAAAAAAAAAAAATCTGTGCTGCTGTCTGACAATGGGCTGGATAGCGTGAGAATAATGTCAGTAAGTAGTAATACTCTGACTAAAGATATATTTCCATGCCCTTGCCAGACTTTAATAATTCAGCATGAAATTCCTCTTTCATTAGCTTATGTAACCCCAGTGCAGGGATAACCCCAGCAGGAGAAATTTCATTTCATTCTGGTCATCTCCCCGCTGAAGTCCTCTGTGGTTTGGGAAATTTAACTCAGTCTAAGAACGAAGATTTAGGAGATTCCTCTTTAAGATGTGTTTGATGGGAGCTTGTAGCCACCAGGGGATTTTCTTACCTTCTTTAAAAAAAAAAAAAAACAGAGGAACAACACACTTTCAGCAGACGTGTGATCACAGGAAACTTACGCATGCTTGAAAATATGTGAAAACTGTCATTGATCTTTCAAGACTGCATCAGGAAGTCTTTCTCTCCACTATAAGGCTACCTTCACACTGCAGGTTATGATACACAATTTGGATTTTTTGTTAAATCTGATCTTTTTGTGCGGTTGTTCACATCACAACACCGAATGAGGCATCCTAATAAGAACGGAATGCGTCTGTGAAGTGACCCGCATGCACACAAAGCACAAATTGGTTTCAGCGCCTGTTTGTGTTGTCGAACAATGGTGACGTTTGTCGCATATTGATGATGTATAGGTCGGATGAATGCGACCTGAGTGTTCACACTGCAGTCACATCGGATACATATCTGATTTAGATCCACTTACAATAGAGGCCTGAGTCGGATTTTACAAAATCAGAATTGCACTGTTCACACTTACATGAAAAAATCTGATATGTGTCACATATGGTAAAAAATCAAAATTAACCTGCAGTTTGAACATACCCTTATTTTCAATGAATTCTGCTTAATTCCATACCAGTTTGTCTCACACTTTGCATTTGTTGTCGCTATTGTGTTTGAGATTTACGGAAAGGTTTGGAGGCAAACTTGGCTCACTGGTTTAGTTTAATCAAGTTTTACTTTCTTTTGGGTTCAAGACACTGGGAGATACTCCTTTCTTTAAGTCCAAAAGATGGAATCTTCATAAATTTGTTTACTTTGCGCAGGCATCTCAGGATGTGCATACCTTATGTTTAACTTATAACATCCCATTGTCGAAGTTATCTAGGAGCGGGAGAGTCCACTGATTTTGGCGGTTAACTTTATCTGATTGCATGAGATTTTCACAGGATTTTGAAGTATCTTGCTTAGTCAGGAAAAAAACATTGTCTGAAAAACAGAAAGACGAAAAAGAATAGTACGAAAAACAGAAAAAAATCACATGAAAAACAGAAAGAGAGGAAAAAATATTACGACAAAAAACAGAATAAAAAAAGATTGCGTAAAGATTTGTTAAAATGTCAAAATAAAAAATTTGTTGGTATTTTTCAGGATACTTTTTTAATCCTATTGAACAAATGTGTATTCATCTGGCACTCTGGACATAAATGTACATCATTTTCATGAAATGAAACTCTGTTAAAACGTGTCAATATGCTGATTCATTAGGACTCTACTTGCCTTTAAATTGAATTGTAAAGTTGATTTGTCACTTGAAAAAAAATTCTTGCCTCAAAGAAAAAAAATTCTGTTTGTTGAGAAAGAGGCTAACCAATTTGTAGAGATCAGATTCAGATTCACTTTTCAGCACCACAGTGTGATGAGCAATACCAGGTAAAGTGATGATCATCTCATGGCAACGTTCAACAGAGAAATACTTTGATAGTATTAACATTTTTGGTTTTGAGTACATAATTGAGGGCTCCATTGATCTGTTATGATTTTCTTATACCATAAATATACAGTACGTTGCAAAAGTTGAAAAAAACACCAGTTTCTTTAGCTGTAGAGCAGCCCTATTTCTAGCAATTCCATCATAAGTTCCTTAAAGCAGAAAGAGTCATTTGGTTTTTGAATGTGATTCTGTCTCTCTGTCTCTACAGATGTTTTTTCCCTGATCTTTTTGTTCACCGAACTATAAAGAAAAGAAAAGAAAGTTAGAGAAATACTAAGGCTTGTATCCTTATTCTGACCTCCCCACCTCTCCTCTTGTCTCCCTCAGGCCCACCTTCCGTTACTTCACCTGGCACACCTGCGTGTTGGGCATAGTGGGCTGCGCTGTCATGATGTTCCTGATCAATGCCATCTACGCCTCAGCCAGCATCGCCTTCATGCTGCTGCTGCTCCTGGTGATTCACTACCTCAGTCCCACGTCCAGCTGGGGCTACATCAGCCAGGCTCTCATTTTCCACCAGGTCTGACACACACAAATACACACATACAAACACACACTCAGACGTACAATCTCAATACTGCATTGTCATTACCAGAGCAACTAAAATCTCATCCCCTCAGCTTTACAAGAGCCTGTTCCTCTGCCAAGCAATCGTTCCATCAGGTTTATAGAGACATGCAGACACACACACACACACACACACACACACACACACACACACACACACCAGCAGACAGACAGACTGATGTTTGCTGCCTCTCCCTCAGCCAAACCCCCTGCGTTTAGCGCACAAACACACACACATTTCCCTCTCTGTCTTTTTTTGCCTGTGCATAAACACTACACTGCCTGCTTGTTCCTACAGCAGCTATCTATCATGTTTATATCAGGTTTACCAGACACACACACAAACACATCTGCATCTTTTCCCTCAGCACAGCTCTCGACATTCATCATACACACACACACACACAGACCCACACATACAAATCCACAGAGCTTTACATCATCCAGCGCTCCGTGTCCTCTATCTGGCGAGCCTGTTGCTCTCAAGGAGAGAGGGCACTGTTGCCAGAAGGGCCCGCTGCCGAGGGGATCGGCTGCCAAGGCTGCGGGCAGGGGTTGTGGGCAGGGAGGGTGGTGAGGGTGGCTGGGTTTGCCAGCAGCTTGTCAGGAGGCAGAACATTATTACAACCACTTAACTTATTGAGCTTTCCCTCCTCATCCGCCCTTCCTCTTTTCCTTCTCTAATCCTGTTTTTCTTCTGGTGTTTCTCTGAACCCAAAGCTGAAAGAGTGGCACAGAGAGCCACAGCCCCCGCTCTTGAATCTGATTGGTCAGCCTCTCCTTTCAGCGACAGAAGGTGATAGGTAAAGAGAAGGTCAGACAATATCCCGAGGATGTAGTTCTGGGTGTTCTGAGATGGGTAAAATTTAATATAAAACCCATCCAATAGTAAAACATCTTGCTGAGAAATCAATGATGAAATATTTAAAAGATGCCTGTTTGGCCTCAGGGAAAGGGCATGAAGCCGTGATCCCAGCCTATCATCAGAAAGTAATGAGGAGTCGGCTTATTAGTATCATGGATAGATTAGAAGCCAAGGGGCACCCAGACCAGACCCCGAGTATAAGTGACTGTTAACATTTACTGTTCGAAAGACCATCAGTTTCCTGAAATGAGACACTAAAGAAAACCAAGATAACTGGAAACATTACAGAGAGGAGCACAAAGGGAAAGGAGAGGCAAAACAACAACTAGAATATCAAATTGGTGGACATAAGGACAAGAACTTACAAAAAGGGAGCACAAAATGAACACAAAGAGTTCCCAAAATACAAAAACATATAAATAACAAGAGAAACGGACACAAAAACACTCAGAATTATCACGAAGTGGATCACAAAATAGGAAAAACTCACTTCAAGGTTGTTCACAAAGACTCTGGAAGAAACTGAAAGCAACCGCAAAGAGAAGCATATCAACCATAGCATCATAAAATACAATTAAGGGACACAAAAGACTACTTAGTGAGCCCAAAGTCCACAGTATCAGCAAAGAGATCACAAAGAGAATTCACCACAAAAACACAGCAAAGTCCTGCAAATTACTGCAAAATGCAAGATGAGGTCAAGAAGATACATGAGGACCAACAAGGGAGGCCAAGAGAGCACAAACAGGCTGCACGATGACAAAATCTATGTAGATCTAGATAACTGTACTATAAGACTGTCTGACAGAGCACACATCTTTAGGTGCATTAAAGCTAAGTTTGTACAAACTCGCACAAAGAAATCTAGAATTATTACAGCTCTAAAAAGTTCAGTTTTGTCACCACAAAGTGATTGAAGATGATTTTAAGAAGGTATACAAGTTCCAATTGGGAAGCATGAAGAAATAAAGAACAACCTTTTAGCGCTGTTTGTATTCATGTGAGTACAGATAACTCGATATAAAAACTTGGGGTGTCCCGATACAATATTGATATCAGATATAAGTCTGATATCAGCAAAAAAACTAATATCGGATTATATCGGCCTGCGTCTAAAATCTATATCAGCACTCCTATACAAGCAGTCAATTCCAGACTCCACTCCAGCACCTCAAGCTAGCAGCACCCTGATCCAACATGCAGAGCCCACGTGATCACAACAACAGAGTGAACTAAGATACTAACTAAGTAGCAAAGGGGTAAGAGTGATGTTGGCCTTATGGCAGTGTTTTTGTTTAAGTCTGAAAAAGACGTTGCAGCTGAGTGAAAATCTTGTCATGTACGATTGTGTGCCAATATTGGTATCAGTCAGTATTGAAGGCTATAATATTGGTATCGTATAACAAGTCAAAAAGCTGTGTCGGGACACCCCTAATAAAAACCCATCAGCAGCTACTAGAAGTTTAGAAAATGTGCCAAAAAAAAACTCTGAGTTTCATGGAGACACAAAATTAAAATAGAGTGCTGATTAAATAAAAGTCACTACAAGAATATCCACAAGGACCAAAAGACAGACAAGAGCAAGAAAAGATGAAAACAGCCATAAAGACTTGAAGCAAATGAGTCAATGGCAAATTATACAAAAGCCCCTAATAGAGAAAAAAAAAACTCCACAGAGCAATGCAAAACCACTGTGTGGAAACGCACAAGAATCAAAACAGCTGTAAGTAGACAAAAAGAGAAGCAAAATGATCATAAAGAGACAGAAGATGGTTTTAAAGCGATACAAATACCAACTCAGAGACACAAAAGGTACACACAGGGGAGCACACAAAGACACAAAATGACCACAAACACTCCTGTAGAAGTGAAACCTCAACTACCTGGCATGGATCCCAGTCCTGTTAAAAGGATTAGGCTAATTGGTCTAGCAGGAGACTTCAAGTGTGTTCACATGTACATATCTGTAGCATGTCTTCCTCTCCTTTTCCCTAAAGCACAAGCATGTGTGGCAGGGCGCCAACTGGGTGACATTGAAGCAGAGACGAGAGACACAGTCGCTCACACAAAAATAAAACACACTGAGAGATAACGGGCGGCTGACAACAGTGTTTATGAGAAAAAGCGAAGGAAGGGAAAGACGAACCAAGGCAAAGAACGCTGATGGTATCATGGCAGGGAAAGATACGGGCAGGCAGAGGGGATGAGTGATGGAGAAACTAAGTGATGGATGAGAGTGACGCGACGGAGAAATGATGATAGCCTGATGGATGAGAAGACGGGGAAATGGCGAGATAAAGAGAGACAGATGATTAGATGAGTGGAGGCAGTTGGACGAAGCCTCTGAGGCCTCGTTTTCTTGGTTTTTATGGCAATTACGGAACGAGAGCATGAAAACGGTTATGGCGATTATCGCGGCATCAATGCTAGAAATGGCTGCATCTTCACTTTTGATTGATGGCTGTTTAAACACACGTGAACCCTCTGCAGCCCCAGGACATTGACCCAAATTTGAATTGGTTGAGACGTTCATTACTCGTATGATTTTTCTCATTCTTTATGGGCTAGAAAATGCAGCATGAAAAACAGTCACCGTTTTATAGTATAAAGAGTCGAAGTGAGAACAGATTAAAAGAGTTATGGTTTCCATTCAGTACTCAAAGAACTGAATCTGGCTGTTAGACCAACAAATTTCACATGTGGGACATGTTTCCCCTGAGCTAATGGTCATTAATTCCCTTTACGGTTGAAACGGAGAGATAATCATTCCTGGGACAGCGTAGGTTTGGATTTAATGTTTGGTTCCTCCTGATTACACACCTATAATGGTACCTTGATGTCGACTCATCTAAGCTCTAACAGAATCATAATGATGGCTCTGTCAGAGCGTGCACTGCAACGTACACTCTACAGATGGGCATGTTTTTAATGTATATGGAACAGGTTTAATGGCCCTTACTGTATTAGCACACATGCTCAAGTGTGCACAGTCATGCATTGAAACATTTTGATTCTGCTTCACTTTCTAGGCGTGTACATGCTGTCCTCCTATTATATGTCTTCTGATAGAGACACCATGTTGGAGTAAAGTCATTCAGACTTTGATCCCTCCATAGTGGTTTTACCCAAGTGGCAATGAGAAATGAAGCCAATGCAGAAGTGCCAAAAATTGCAGTGCCCCCTAGAGGTTGTCTGCAGAAGAACCAGAAACCATGTACACACTGAGCCAAATTTTTAGAGCAAAAATAAACACAACAAAATAGAGCCTGGTTAAAAAAAACTGTTTTGGTCTGCAAGCTCAGGGGTCCCACAGCACTGGCTGTAGAGGGAGTGAGTTTATGTAACTAATTTATGTCGAAATTATCAAGGTTAGATGATTGGCAATCAGAGGCTCTGCTGACTTGACTGACAGGCTGCCTCACTTGCAAGGAGGCTTAAAGCCTGCCTCAGATAGGCTGAGTCAGCATTTTCAACCATGGTGACTATCACTGATAGGCTTAAAAAAACTCTGCTTCAGAAACAGATGGTGATGTTATGAAGGCTACATCCAGTCACGATAGTTACACAGAGGATACCAGGGTACAAAGGTGGAGACGGTCTCTACTAACAATTGGATCCTATTGATTCCCAGATCTATTAAGTTCTAACTTCTGATAAAAGTCACTGAAACTGTTTGAAACTCCAGAACCTTGACTAAAATGACTTTGCAGTATAATATATATCTTTGCAGGTTGTTTATCTGTTACAGAACCTCCTCTATATCTAATCTTTTAAAGCATTCCTTTAAGGTTTAAGTGGTATTTATATTCACATATAGTTCTCTTTCTTAACTTTCTGATCATTTTATGCTTGCATCACAATTAAATCACTAAATCAGCCAGGCTGAGCCTCTGTGTGTTGGTTAGATTACATACTTATATCTGAAATATATACAGCACCTGCATTTCATTTTACTCCAGATTAGTTCATTAAACCAGCCCTCATTATATTCTTTAACTAGAGTGATTAATTCAACAAATGTATTTTCCTTGTGCATAAGAAATGATACAGCGTATAGATGTGGAAGTCATTATTGGGTTTATTAAAGGCTGTTGCATGAACCCTGTGTGAAATCTTAATGGACCAATGATCTAGAAAAAGTTACTTCCCCTTTCTGCACACGTCTCCAATCTGGGAGGGAGAGCAAAACACACAACAGACTTTTAATGTGTGGAAGAGCTTGTCTTTATATACGACCAATTTCTAATTACTTCATTAAAATTCTGCAGCGATTTTAATGTATTAGAAATGTCACAGTAAATCTCAGGGCCTGCAAAGATGTTTTATTCAACAAAATGTAAGAGATCTCTTCTGCATTGTGTCAGATGATGGGGACTCCTCTCTAAAACATCAGTTTACTCCCACATATGGAAGTAGAGATTTCTGAATATCAGCTGCTATAGTAATTCTGTGTTGTCTCACAGGTGCGTAAATACCTCCTAATGCTGGACGTGAGGAAGGACCACGTGAAGTTCTGGAGGCCTCAGGTCCTGCTTATGGTTTCCAACCCTCGCAGCAGCGTGGGTCTCATCACCTTCATCAATGACATTAAGAAGAGCGGCCTCTACGTGCTGGGACACGTCCAGCTGGGAGATCTCAGTAAGGATGATAACATTTATTCAGACCTCACAGGTGGACCTGCAGCTTCGTGTCAGTGTTTCTTGTGTAACAATGCTGCCTCTTCTATGAACGTTATTTGTGGCCTCTTCAAGCTAACACTTTAAATCACTCATGGAGTAGATTCTGGGCTTGTGTTTTGTTAGTCATAGGTCTTTATTTTTTATCTTTGACAAGCTCTTTCAACAAAGAAACACAGGAGCTGAAGCACTGCAGGCTGCATACTAAACTAGCGTCCCTTCAGAGATCATTAAGACATTTCAAAACGACACTTCAATGTGTGATGGTATTTTCTCCTCTCAAAAAACGTAGAGTTATGAACCAGTTAACACATTAAATAAAGCCGTTTTGTGTTTGAAAATGATTCTGATGCGTTTCAGCTGCAAGAGAACCTCAGGAAGTTTTGCAAGGAGACCTGTTGCTTGTTTGTTGCTGAGTTTGGTTTGAGATTAGGATTAAAGTAGTGCAAAGCATTCATAACACTTAAATCCAGAGCAAAGACAGCAGCTGAAGTGTCTTTTTCTGGGGAAAAAAAGAGTATTTGAAACCAGTGTATGAATACAGCAGCCCTACTTCAGAGAATAAATATCAGTTTGTATTCTCTGTCCAGAGGCTTCAGGGTTTTTTTTCTTAAGACCTGTCGAGCTTGCTTCCTCCTTCTGTTAGAAACCACTTTGTGAGCCAGCCTCCGCCCCAGCTCCTCCTTTTTATGCTCATATGTATCATAGTGATCTGCTCTGTTCTGTACTCCAGAGGTCTGTGCTGATGCTCTCCCTGCCTGTGCTCATGTGGAAAGGCAAGAGGCTCTCAGATTGGAGCCATACCACCAAGTACAAGACGCTGCATGCAAATAAAAGCTTAATTCGACGAAGGAGTTCTGAACAAAGTTAAACATAACACCTATGAGACTCACACGGGAGTTAGAGGAAGGAAACAAACAGATGGAGCTCCAAATGAGCAATAAATCTGACTCTATTGACAAACCCTGAGTTGGTTACAGCCATATTTAGCTTAAACCCAGCAGCCATGATGGATCAAACTCTGTCTGCGAAGCATCATCATAAGTTTGTCGTTTCTCTCTGAGCAATCACAGAAACAGCTTTTGCTTCCAAACTTCTCTTGCATGACAAAGTAGGTTCATCAGGAGTACTTGAGCGTTTTCTTCTGCACCATTTCTCATCCAAAACAGCACAGTGTGACAGGCCGACTATTAATTATGAGCAAAACAAATCAGTGACGGCGGTGGGATATAGTTTTGTCGCATAATTTAACATTATTATGATATTTAGAAGCTGCACTGACAAAACTAAAAGCTTGTTGTTTTGGCTCTTAACTTCAACATTGTTGTAGAATTTTAACAAGATAAAGCTAAACTATTCTTCTGGAGAAGAAGTCGGAGTGCTGCCACTTTACAGAAGTGTCTCTGTTTAGAGCTGACTTTAAAGTACTTTGAGGAAATATGTCATTATACAAATTAGCAAAATGCGTCCTTATTTCACTGTGAGTCATTCAACGGATCTTTTTAGCATGCTAGACTTTTCCCCATGATCCCCACTGCTGCTTTATTTCGATGGAAGTAATCACTCACACAATGCTCCGGAGGCGTCTCCTTTCTCTCTCAGCAGAAGAACACTCTCTTACATTTTAAAGGAAGCGGGGTCACTGATTGTTTTCTTTGTCTTATGAGGATTTTGTTGGGGGGGTTATATCTTGATTAGAGACTGGGACCGGCCATGAATAGAGTCTTCAGAATCCAAATCCTCTGAGTGCTTCACAGCGGCAAAAGATGACATGTTCATTAGCGAGTGAAGAGCCCCTCTCTCATTTTGAGTACTGACGAAGCACTTGGTCTTGGAAAATATGAAAAAGTCATTTGTTCAGATAATTATTTTTAAGAGGACTATGTTTTTGAGGACTTGGTTGCGGCTCTAATGTCTTTAAAGATTATCAATTTATTCTCACAGATGTTTGCTTTCAGGCTGGTGCCAATTATATTTATAAAGGGCGTATAATGAAAAGAAAATGAACATCGCAGCCTCCTTCACTCTGCGATATGAATTGTAATACAAAAATATTTACAATATTTCTCCGGGAACATGCTGGATGGTATTCATAAACAAGTCTGGGCTCTGTTTAAGTGTACAATGCCTGCATGGACACGTGAGGAGAAAACACATGGAGCGATATTTGGGAGAACATCTTGTTCTTGACAGACTCTCTCTGTCACACTTTTGGTGTTTACATGTAATCTACAGTTTCTAACTATGCTTCAGTGTTTGCTTAATCTGTTATTTAAGATAAAAAAGCTGCCCAAACACACCTGAGGATTAAACACATTTGGATTTACAACCCTGAGATATAAAGATTTTGAATACACCCAAGTTTAATGTCTGTTTATAATGTACAGAGCATTGAAATTGGGCCTCGACCAGCCGGGTGACTTTGGCTTTTCAAAATAAAAGTTCAGGCTCTGTTCTTGCTCTGCACATGACTCCCACAACACAACTCTAAAGTGAGTCACAGGTAGCATAAACATAAAGAAACAGCACTTTATCCTGCATTCTCCTAAAGACCAGCAGAGGGTGCCTCACAGGTTTCAGAGAGAAGTTTGATTGTATGAAACTAAAAAGGTAATTGGCCTTTTTTTTTTTTTAACCACATTGGTAACCTCAGATTAGTTGATTTGTCACGACACCGAGGTTTGAATTTTGATACAACACCAGCAAAAGCAAAACAAACAAATATATATATGTATATGTTATGAGTGTGAAACATTTTGTCGTCATTTTGTAGGAGTCAACAGTCCGTAGGGTAGTTGTTGGAGAAAGTTCATGGAGTCTTAATGACTTCGCTGTCTGTCTCACCACCCTTAAGGTCCTTACACACCAGGGCCGATGCGAAGAATGCGAAATTACGAAATATTTGCGCCTGACTATACACATTAAGCCCGATGCGATTCTGCAACTTTCCGTGTGGAAAAAGATGCATCCCGAGTGGAAGCGAGAAGACTGACACAACACCAGACTGACTGTTTTTCAGTTCTGATTAGACACTTGTGTTGAGATGTCTGTCTGTCATGATAGCATGTACTGAGTCGGGGCCAGTATCAGATAAGAACATTAAACTATATCACATGAAAAAAACGCTCCCGGTGTGTAAGGACCTTCAGACGTGAACGTCACCTGCCTTTCTTAGACGATCAAAAGACTTTCCTAATGTCAGTATCTACCCACCTGTGAAGGAGGAGAGTCAGTTGGAGAGGTTGTGGTGGAGGGCGGAGCAGCAGAGATACACACAGCAGGCAGAAGGAAGCACAGCTCCCCTCACCTTCCTGCACATTTTTGCTTTATTCACTTTACCTTCACTCCCTCTACTTGCAGCATTTTTTTCCCTAAACCTCGGTGCTTATTGTGACTGTCAATTGGAAAAATTAATTATCATCATGATTTTACCGCCACAGACCCTGGTTTCAAGTCTTCTTCATTAAAACACATTGTCCTTTTTGTGACCACTTGTCCTATTTGGGACACCTTAGCAGAGATTAATAAGTAACTACCTATGACACCTGTATATAAGGACAGAGGTGAAATAGTGATTACACAGCACATCCTCTCATCCAAATCTGGTCTCCCCTCGGCTCTACATAAACAAGATGGTAACAGGAACTGTCCATGAATCTTGCTGTTTGCGTCTTAAAAATAAATACTGCTGGTTTATTTATTTAATTTTTTTTTTTGGGGGGGGGGTGATGGATCACCTTCCTGCCTGTTGGTTCCCCCCTGTATTTTACTCTCTGTCTCACATTCTGCCTAACCATCACTTGTCCTCGTATCTCCCTCTCTTATTGCCCCCCTAGCCCCCCACACCTCAGGATCTTGTCTCATATCCCTCTCATGCTGTGCCTCTAATTCCAGCTCTGTCAGACCGACTCTTTTACTCTTTCCTCCGACTTGAATTTCCATTGTTCTCGGCCCTCTCCCTCTGAATACTAAAATGCTGCTGTTGAGCTGTCAGCTTATACCGTTTTGTTGTCTCCCTCTCTTTCACAGATACTTTACCCTCAGACCCTCTGCAGTCCCAGTACGACTCCTGGCTGTCTCTGGTCGACCATCTAAACATCAAAGCGTTTGTCAACCTGACGTTGTCTGACACAGTGCGTCACGGAGTCCAACATCTCCTCTTCATCTCTGGGCTCGGTAAGTGTCTCCGTCATGATCATAACATGTCTCAGTTTATAAATCAAAGATGGATGGTCGGCATGGAAATCTGGGATTCAGGTATTCAGATGTCAGATTTGTTTGACTTTGGCTTTAAATGATTTCCTGGTAGTTTCCTTTAAGTATACCTTTAAAATCATTAGGATTGTACTCTAGCTCCCGTGGTTATAAAACTCAGAAAAGTTTTAAGGAGGAATGAGAATAATTCAATCAGCAATCCACGCATGCCTTAAGGTCCTTACAAACCCGGACCGACGCAAATATACAACGGGAAATTACGAAATATTCGGAGGCGAATTTTGACGCGCCTGACTATACACATCAAACGCGATGCGATTTTGCGACTTTTTTGGGGGGAAAAAGACGGGGGGAAATATTGACGTCAGAAATAATCGCACAAAAAAAACACCCGGTGTGAAAGGACCTTTAGAGCAACAATTTCAACTGCAAATAAACAACCAGAGTTTGTTGGTGCAAAAGGGATGTCTTATCATGGCTGAAAATTTAGGATTTATTATCCCTGTCTGTTCATATAGAGTAAACTTTGTACTTTATTGATTATGAGTACAAACTCTCCATCCTTGCACCATGTATAATAATTGTAACTGTGTATCGTCGGTAGTCTAAACCCACACACCCCAGCAACAAAAAGGGTCTCCAGGATTAAAGTCCGGTCAAAAATTTAATCCATAGTTATCTTACAGTGTAAAAGCTGCGTTAGGATCTTTTTTCTGTCTCAAGTTCACTGATAGAATAAAACTGATTTGACCGAGGTCAAACTTTCACTTACGCATCCAAAAGTCAGTATATAAATAACGCAGACTATATAAGGTAGATGGATTCAAAGATTGACAGAATGACGGATGTGTGCCAAGATTTGTTCGAAATAAGTTTCAAATATTTTACTGACTTGATTGTTCTTTTTAGAGGATTCATTGTAAATATAACTGAATATTTTTCTTTTTCTTGAAACCAACACTTTGACTTCATTTGGCGTCAATACTCAAACCCCTCTCAGATCCTGGTCTCCAGTCACCAGACATCCTCTTATTTCAGTGATTTTGCGTCAAACGTCACTTCAGCTGTCAGTGTTTACACTTCAAATGAATCTTAAGCTTATTTTTTTGTAGTTTTCATTTTAGCTTCCTTTTCAACTCGTCAGTAATTTGGTCTCAGCTGCCACTTTGACTCTGAAGCATGCTCAAATTTTATAAAGACTATCTCGTTTGTGAATTCCTGCCTGTTTTTACGGGGGTGTTGCTCTTTCAGTAGTCCAATTCGTCCTGGTTGATTCAGTTTTGTTTTTGACACTCAGCAGATGTTTTCATGTTTTTTAATATGTTTTCCTCTAAAGTGGAGCCTCAGACTTGAATGAGATCTGCCTTTCTGTGCTTTTCATATTTTCTGTCCTTCCTGAGAGTTGTCACTCAGGTCTCACTTTCACCTCTCTTCCTTTCTCAATCACTCTCATATTTTATCTCACGCCGCACATTTCTGTTTGATTTAATGACTAACCCTCTGCTCCTCACTCAATTCAATTACTTCAAACAGTATTTGACTGAGAATTTGGAGAATGATTCATCTAACTCCTTCTACTTCTCTCTCCTTACTCTCCTCAGGTGGGATGCGTCCTAACACTCTTGTCCTCGGTTTCTACGACGACTGTCTGCCCAAAGACAGGCTAATAGATCCAACCGTCAACAACAACCAATATCCAAGTTCCATGGACTCCATACAGGATCAGGAGCAACAACCCCCTCTTTTCCACTTTGCCTCACTGCGGGGGTCCGGTGACAGGCAGGATTATGGTGATTTTGGGGATGGGAAAGCTCTTGGATCTCAGGAGTACGTATCAATCATAGCTGACGCCATGAAGATGTTAAAGAATGTGGTTCTCGCCAGATACTTCAACAACTTTGACCGAGCCCAGGCCCTGTCCCCGCCCTCTCAAAAGAGGGTGTATGTGGACGTCTGGCCGGTCAATCTCTTCCGTCCTGACAGCTGTAGCTACGTCGACACGTGCTCGCTCTTCTTGCTCCAGCTGGCATGCATCCTCAACATGGTGAGAGCCTGGCGCAAAGCTCGGCTCCGCCTCTTCCTATGTGTGGAGGAAGGAAGAAGCGTCAGAGGCTCCGAGGCAAAGCTGGGTCAGCTGTTAAAAGAGCTGAGAATCAAAGCTCAGGTTTTCCCTGTGCCATGGGACCACCAGGTGGCGCTACACTGGCAGCGGCAAGGCGAGTGGAGCAGGAAAACCCAATCCCCGGACAGAAACAAGGAGCAGAGTAAACTGGGATCAGTCAAAGAGGACGATAACGAGGAAGATTACGTGAACAACTTCCCGAGCAACGCCACTCGCCTGTCAGATGACTACCTGTCAGCTGTCAACAAGCTGATCAAAGAGGCAGCCAAGCCCGCCCCTGCTGTGCGCTTCCTGTATCTGCCCCGCCCTCCTGCTGACACTCGCCGCTACACCACTTACTTACACCAGCTGGAGCTGCTGACTCAGGACCTGGGCCCCACGCTGCTTATTCACGGTGTCACGCCGGTCATCACTACCGACCTTTAAACTATCCTCTTCTCCAACATGCTGAGGGCGAGACAGTGTGTGGACCACTGATGGTGCTGCATCACTGTGGACCTCAGCGGTGCTCTAATACTGACCTCTCCACCCAACAACAGACTGAGGATCAGAAAACAGCCTTTGAAAGATGATCTGAAATGCCATGATGTTGCTGACTGAATGACTTCATCTGCACTGCCCTGAATTACGTAGACCAAATCCTGTAGAAGAGCTGCCTATTTTTAGAATATTTAAACTGAAGAGCTGATGTTTGAATGAACTTAACCACTTGAAGATTTTAAAATCTACATTTTTATCTTTTCTTCCTTTTCCTATCTTTCTGTCCTAGTACTTCAAACTCGTGAATCAAACCTCTAAATGAGTTGTGGTGTTTTACTGTTAGGTCAATCCACTTTAAGCACAAAACAATCAGACTGTGACAGAGGGTACCGAAGAAAGGTCAACTGTTTTAGAGGACTGCCAGCCTGGCACACAGGCCAGTTAAACCAGTATCAAATAGACTGTAGAGTTGTAGTTGTTTTCCAACTTAAATTCCCCAAAAGTTTGGACACTTTAAAAGAAACTGAAATTTGTGGGTTGCAAAACATTTAAATATATTTTATTTGGTTAAGAATAGCACAAAGATAACATACCATATGCCAACACCAACTGTTAGGGGGTTTGAGAAAAATCTATGCTCATTTATATCAACATGTTTGCGATGTGCTAAATATTTAAATGGGCAGCAAGGTTATTTTAGCATCATCAGGACACTTCTACTACAGAGCCAGGCTGTTGAAATAAACTACTAAATGTAGTTTGGCAACTTCTTCCCTGAAAAAGGCAAGTCTAGATGGCAGCATTTGTTTGTTGTCAGCCGTGGCCATTGTGCATAGGTTTTCACTGCTGCCTTTTTTCTACAGATTTCTCTGAATTTTCTTAATATTTTAATGATATTTTGTACCAAAGATCATGAAACCTCAGTTGTATGCTTCAGGAACAGTATTTTGAAACAGTCAAAATATTTACTCACGCAGTCTCTCACAGAGTTGTAGACTTCTCTCCATCTTCGCTTCTGAAAGACCCAGCCTCCCTGAAATTTACCCAGTTAGGTGAATAATCTGATGCAAATAAACAGCGTTAGTTTGGAGATGTTCCTTTAGTTGTTTTTTAGTATGACAGAACTTTTTTATTCTGTCCATTCCAAACTTTTTGGAAACTTGTTGGCATCAAACCTAGAATGAGCATAAACTTTTAAAACATTTGATATGTTTCCTTTGTACCATAATATATACAGTATATAAATAAAGTCTGTTTTTTATCAGCAGTTTACACAGCCATCCAAACTTTCTGGAATTGGGCCTGAACCAACCTCCAGTGTTGCGGTTACTCCCCAATGATCTTCTGACTTGTCGACCCTCTTTGGAAACTTTAGGATTAATAGCCGGCCTCTGTCACAGAACTTAAACTGAATTAGTGGTTTCTCATGATCCCCCTGTTCCTCTCTGATTTCTGCTGCCTCTTAAATGATCATTCCACATGTCTTTAGATTAAAAAAAGTGCCTTAGTTAGTCAGGGAGGGACCATTTGGACTTGTTCCATCACAGACAGAAAGTTGGACTGCGACACACCTTGGAGTGGTTCATTGCAGGAAATCTGCTTTTCCATTTTAGGAGTTTGAAATGGAGGAAATGGTTGAACAGTAATGGTATGGTGCTACTATGGAAGCCTTCAAAGATTTATTCCAAAACCATCTCAAGCTGAAATTCCTGTTTTTGTCCCAAATGCACTTTTTTTTCCTTCCCTTCTCATCTGCCCTCTTTGAAGCATGTTTACAGCACCACTAACTGCTGCATCATCTACAATATTCTTGATTATTAAATATGTTTTAGATATTTTGTATTTTTAAAAATGATTTTACCAGATATGGACCACAACACTTGACGAGCCTTAATGTCAAAGTGCCTCACAAATTTCAATCGTTGATCACTCCCACAGTATTTAAAGTGAACCTCTGTGGCTTTTGCTGAACTCATTAAAGTTTATATTTCAGGAAATACTAAAATGTCAAACTTCTGAGTTAAAGTTGAGCCCAGCTGAGTTTGAATGAGCCAGTTTAACCAGGTCCAGCCTGTATACAACATAATCTTGATTTTAGCTGCACAACAAGATGCCATCTGTCATCTGTGCTTGTTTACATCAGGGTAGTCATAACATTGTGGTGTCAAGGCAGAAGCCATTTAAAAGAGCTACTTGTACAGTTAGTATCTCAGAGCTTCGGTGATAAAATATTTAGCATTTCGTTTAACCATCTTGTAATTTAACCATGCAGTCAACTTAATGCACACTTTCTCCAATCTTAACAACACAGTAGAGAAAAGCACCATGTCTGCAGTAAATGCTCATACTTACTCATTCTTCAGACCCTGTCCCATCCAGCACAAATGTTTCCTTCTAAGATACGCTCCCTATCATGAGGACTTAGTGGAAACCATAATGAATAAGTCAGCTATTTTGTCTTAAAAGAGACACAAAGCAGTGACAAACTGTCATAACACATAACAACTTGTTTGACAGCAAAAGCAGCACAGAATCACTTTAAGAATCAGTGTGTTTCTTCTAAATCTGTGGTTGATGGAAAATTTTAACCTTAAGGTATGGATGCATTTATTTAAAGATGACTGGTATTTGTAGATATATTGTTAAAAATGATCTAAACGGTTTGCATAGTTTTATTTTTTAGTCTTTTCAAAGTTCAAGAAGAGATTCTCTCAGTTTGATAGATTCAGTTACAGTCTTAATCACTTCTTTGGGGCTCAGATCCACACATGACGGAAAGCCGGTGCTAGGATCTGGACTTCTTCTAATACCCCTTTGTCTGAGATGAGATCTATGTTTACTTGTGCAGCAGTTGGAACCATCTTTTTTCCACGAATGGGCTCCTTTTTGCTGCACTTCTTCACAAACCATTGACACTACATTTCTTCAAACCTCCTTTCTGTATTTCTGCTCCTGATTTCACAGAGGTTGATAACAATTCCACAGGACGTTTGTTTATTGAAGAGATGAAATGCTCAGTGTTTGATTTCCTGTTGAAATCTGAGAGAAAAAAAAATGTCTGTACTTTACGAGATGTAAACTTAAATGACTGAAAAAAAGTTTGTATTGTGTTTGTTTTTCTTTAACTTCTCCAGGAGATTGTTTTTGTGAGAGCAGATCAAACTGAAACAAGTCTTCTGTTTCATTTCAGCTGAAGACCCGTTTGTACGTCTCAGAGCAGGGAGCCGAGGGGTTTTCTGTCCGCCGCGGTTGTTTGTTCGAGGTAAACTTTGGAAATAGAAGCTGTGATAGCTCAGCAGCTCAGACAGGGAGATAGTAGAGGGTGCCAGGCGGCCAAATTACCTTGTCCTACAGTCCCCCTCGCCGCCAACCAGGCAGAAATGGATTCCATCTCCGCTCTGAGGTGAACAACAGATTAGAGAAATAAGCCCAAATAACCATCGATATCTGTTCAGGAGGAGGGAGGCTGACATTTATCAGAGGGAAGAACCCCAGCTCCAAAATCTGTGTGCGAGTTTGTGTGGGAAAGAAATGGGTTCAGGACCAAGTTTTTTTCATGCTACCAGGGAGTTCATCGAATGCTCCGACAAAGATATTACTGCTGAAAACATGCAGGTCTAAACACTTGTTGACTAATTTACTCGTGTGAACCATCGTCAGTGAGAAACTGATGAGGTTACACCTACTACCTATTAAAGCAAAACTGAAGAACATCAAGAAATAAATCCAACCAAACTAGAAATAACTGAGTGTAATTTTCAAACTTTGTAAACCCATACTAAAAAATATGCTTTAAAGCTGAATACCCCCATTAGAATGAATGTTTATATTTTACCCAGCTGAACACCAGATCACAGAGTCTACAGGTAAACAGTGTCAGATTGTTCACAGGGTGTGGCTACCATCAGCAGAACTAGCACCACCAGCTTTTGGTCTACTGTGTAGTAACTACATTCTTGTGGTAGTTATGCATTAATTCAGTTACTTAGTGGTGTGTCGGTTCAAGCAGACACAGCCTACATTAGGAATGGGAATTGATAAGATTGTATAGATACAGACACCCTTGTTGATTTTGCTTGTTGATTGAACCCTTGAATTCCCATTTTGGTTGACTTTGGATTATTTTTGAGGAAAAAAAGGACCCTTGCAGGTTTTCTCTGTATCAGTAACACAAGTTTTAGTTCAGGCCTTTCAAGGTTGCCACATACTCAATAAAGCCTCTGATTGTTCAAAAGAAATCAGGTTATATCACTGGAATTAACACATTAACTTTGTTTTTAATGGATTGGATAAGAAAAGTCTCTGAAAATACACTGATCTTAGAAAAGCTCCCGAATGTCACAGAAACACACAGTTTCGTTACAGGAAAGCTGCCGGTCTAACAAGGTGAGTGGATTTTACAGTGAGTCAGAATGTTGAACCGTTCTACCATTAGAGCCGATCCTGTAAAAACAATGTTTAGTTCCATGCAGAAGTTTGCTGGACCGTTTCTGTCTTCTGCCCACCATGATTACCTCCTTTGTTCAAGTTTTTCTGATAACTACCTTTGATTTGTAATTCAGTGAATGGCATCAATAAGAAAACTGTCCATCATAAAGGCACATGATGTAGATGGCTTAAAACCAGTTGTAACCAGTTCTGATCTGGGATTGGTTACCCTACATATATTTCCAGGCTTCAAAACATTGAGAGGTGATGAGGGTGTCTTTAGTGTGGCGAAGAACCACTCAGCTGAAGGGCTTCTTTGAAATGTGTGTGTGTTCATCTTTAAACGTGAAGACCATCAAGACTGAGTGTGTTTTGCCTCCCAGTCTAATACTCTGCTCTGTCATTTCTGCGGCTCTGATCAGAGGAAACTTGTCTCTACTTTGTCACATCCACCGTGTGTCATAACCCTAACCAGCAGGTATGCCACAGGGACAAGCACACTCACACACACGCACACGTCATCACTTTTAAATTCCAGCACACTTTTCACTTCATCTCCCTCTCTGCATCTTCACATCTTCCTCACTTTGAATGGCACACAGATTTCCCAGAATCATCACGTGGATCAGAGGGAGGAGAGGAGGGCGAGGTGTCAAGTAGAATTTGGTCACGCTGGCACCAGATTAGACGACTCGTTAAAAAATTTCCAAGGCCAAACAGACCCCCGGCTGTCCTTGTAAAATCAGCCCTGAATTCCAATCCCTCCCCCGAAAGTGTTCACACTGTCGGCTTAAAGCAGGAGGAGTTCAACCTGCCCAACAGCAGCAGTCATGCTCTGATGACTTAAGTGTCTGAAGCACTTCTACAGTATGTTTTCTGCAGCATGATGCTAAAATCACACACATCTTTGCGAGGACTGCATTCAACAACGGCACAGATTTCACGCTCCAACGAAGTAAAAAATGCCAAATTTACTTTTTTAGATCTCTTTTCTCTTTGCAATTCATTACAACTACTGCACTTTCTTTTACGAATTTACATGAACTCAGCATTTAACCTACCATTGAAAAAGTGGAAGAAAACTTTTCATTTACCCCAGCTGTTTAAATAAGATATTTGATTTGCTTGTGAACAGTGTCACATGTTTCTCTGTCTTGGTTGTGTAACCAGGAGAACAGTGCTGACCTACAGTATGTGATGTCTGTCCTTCACCTCTTAAGGCATTAACTTCTTCTAAAACTGAAAGTGTTTTTACCCTATAAAAGGTTTCTTATGCACTCTCCCTGCTGCAGTCAGTCCAGGTGTTGTTGTAGGAGAAAAGTAAAGTGGTGAGAAAAGCTCCTGGTCTTTGTAGGAGTCAGAGACTTTGACATCTGCAACAGGGAAGTAGAGAGGCAGGTGAGCAACATATGACATCATACATTTCGCAGTCTTACAGTGTGCATGTTTACACAGATTTATAAAATAGTGTTTGAAGCCTGGTGGTTCATACATATGTCTTATGTTTGGTGCACAGATTTCTATGTTTAAAGCTGCTCAGAATTTTATATGTTTGTCCTCAGGTGCAGACTTCTGATCTTATCTTACAGCGCTGCTCTAAATTTTAACAGTGCAGTCTCTGGTAAAAGCACAAAAATAAGACCAAATCAGCAAGACCGGTCTGGCCGGGGCAACACTTTACTTTCTATCTCTGTCCCTGAAAAGATTTTCTCTGAGGTTGAAGCTTTCTGGAGGACAGAGCTGAGCAGAGTCATGGATTAAAGCTGAAATTTGCCTCTCTGCCTTTGCATGTATGACAATCCAACCTCTTCTTCCTCAAAGAACCCCAACGAAATTCTAGTTATAGTAACAGAGAATATACTTTAAATCACCCTGACTGCCCTGTTCAATGACTGATTAATTCTGTTCTTGCCCTGAAGCGGCAGCAGCAGCATCAAGTCACATGTTAATATAATATCCTCTTAACACAGATCTCTCTTCACGGGCTCTTGTGTCTTGTTGAAGCAGGAAACTTGATAAGCTGTTAAAGCTCTGACAGCCAACATCTCAGCAGGCCATGTGTGCGCTGTTTGAATAAGAGAATTGAATTTGGATGGAGCTTAAAAAGCAAATCTGCCATGTTTATCTGCCCCTCAATGGGTAAAAAAAAAAGAAGTGGATGTGCCGAGCATTTTATGAGATTACCTCAAAACTGTGCTGTGAATATCCCTGATTTTAAAAGTATATAACAGTGGGTACATTTCCAGTAAAAAGACACTTAGTATGAAGTTGATTTTATTGTGATGAGAGTCAAATTTAACTTCTGAAGCTCATCTTCTCCTCCATCCAGAAAGGCCTCCTTCTCCCTCTTTGTACATTTTTCATTGGCCATTTTTCCATTAATCTAAAACACCATTAGCCCGTCAGGTGGTGTTCAGTCTTCTAGGTGGGCCTGTTGGTTTCATATAACAGAAAATATATAAAAGGGTTTATGTGAGATCAGTCTGTTAGATCAGCCAAGAATACATGAAAGCTGGAGGACACACACACACACACACACACACACACACTGGCTAAAATAAGTATTTTTACGGTATAAGCTGTGTGTGTGTGCCGACACACACTGAGCCCCGTGTCGAGTTTCCCATCATGCTTTTGAATATGTATGCTGAACGTGTTTGCAGAGCCACAGGTGGAAGAGTGTTTCTTATTTTGGATTCTGTTTTATGTTTGACCTCCACTGCAGTGCGTCCTTCATCCATTTTCAAACACAGGTTGGGCAGGATAAGGTGTATAAAGATGGCCGCCCACTGGTTGAATGTCATTATGTTTTCCATTCACTGCCCTACTGTGAAACCCGACCATGTTAGATTGTGGTCTACGTTTTCTGAGAACAAAAAGAAACAGCTAGGGTTCAAGATATCCGAATTAAATCAAGATCAGAGAAAAACCGTCACCATTTTTCAACCAACAGTGACATATAATTAATACAGAAGTTGGATTAGCAAGTACAGTATGTTCTACACATTTTATATTCTCGCTAAAACATCTGGATTGCAACTGTTGTATCTTGCTCATATTTGATTGGCTTTGCACGATGTACAGTATATAAGTACATATTTTATATATATATAGTCTGTGGATTTGAACAGAGAAATGCCATCCCTAAGGACAAGACTGCCAATTACTACAATTTTATACTGGCTCTTCGTCTTAAGGATATCTTAGTCCTCACTTCACCACCAGTTATAAGTGGGCAGTAGATTTAAACTTGTCATGTTTTCATGACTCTCTTAACCATAAAATGTCCCACATACCTGTTTGCATTTGTTCATCAGCTGAAATTTATCACTCCTCCGCTTTTGTTAACAACTTTAAGTTTCTCATGACTGTTGAAACAGGAACTCTGTTTTTCCACATGACACTTCGCCTACCGTATTTTTTGCACTATAATGCACACTTAAAATCCTTTTGGCTTGTCAGAGCACTGCAGCTACCGTAGCCTCGCAGAGTTATTGAATGAGTTAAAGTTTGACTTATATGACTGTTTTGTTTGGCTTAATGTGCTTTATAATCCAGTGCGCCTTATGTATGAAAATAAACACGAATAGACGCGTTCAGTGATGGTCCGCCTTATATCAGGTGTGCCTTATAGTGTGAAAAATACGGTACATCTCTGTCACAAGTAAAGCTACATAGTAATTTCAAAGGATTAGAAACAAGCCATATTTATGACGGAGCTAAAGAGCTTTCAAGCTTTCAAGCTTAAACCTTCATTGTGATTTAAGCTGCAGTTCCTTGAGGGGGCACTAGAAGTGGGGTCCAAAACCCGGAAAACCCCCTTTGAGTCTGTACTTACATGCCCATTTTTACAGCAGACTTTAGCATATTTAACACCTAATATGGAGGACTCATGAATGCATTTCTTTTTTCTTTCTTTACAGTTTTACAGAACTTGTGCACTTAGCTACGTTAAAGGCTGAAGCTGTAGTTCATGGTGTGGCTGATTTTTTTGGCAGGTTGTATTGATGCTGTTTGTCATGATGCTGAGCGATGGCCCCTTCCTCCTCTTCTGAGCCTGTTTCTTAATTATCCTAGTAACTACAGTTGACTCTCCATTTCTTATATGATCATATCCCCCTCCTTGCCTTCATAACTTCTCATTAGGTACCAAAAACTAACATCACTGACTCCGCGTTCACAGCATAGACTGTATATCGAATGCACGTTGTCTGCCTCCTTGCTGGATAAAGCCATCCTGAGAACAGCACCCTCTGGTGACGGGCTGCAGTATAGGTCATAAATCCCGCCTCCGCCAGTGGCGGTGGACAAACTTTAAAAATAATTTACACAACATATATATATTTTTCTGCCCCCTGGTTGTGCTGTTGACATGTAGTGCGTACAATGTTGCGCAATGTTGGTTTCAGGAATTGGAGAAAAATCGCGGAATTACCAAGAGCTTTTTGGCTTCAAATCCATGTACTGGCGATAGACGGAACCAAGCTGTCCATAGTATATACAGTCTATGGTTCACAGTCAATCCTATCTGTGGTGCATCCCCACTAGCTTAGTCTGAACTCTACAGAGAAGGTCTGATTCTCTGTTATCTTCAGCCTGACCTCAGGTAAGCCTCCTCAGGTGTGTTTGTGTTTGTATGTTTGTGATCCTGTAGGTTGCTGTCAGTCACTGTAAAAGCCTGTGCGTCCCTCAGTTGTTGGACAGGATTGGTGCTACAGCTTTGGCAAACATAGTAATCCCATGTAATCGAACCAGCCTGAGCAAACATATTGTGCGTGGGTGTGTGTTTTCTACCTACAATCCCCTTCCTCTTTATCACTCTCATTTGAACATCTGTTATTGCATTTTTCTTCCCTTCTACTTTCCATTCACCGTCTTTTTTCTTTCATCTTGTTCCTGTCCTTGCCCTCATCATTAATCTTCAGATTTCCTCTTTTTCTGTCACCTTTTGTTCCCCAACGCTTTCTCCCCTTTGTCGTATTTTATAAAATGTGCTACAAGTAGCATTTGAGCTTGAGTAAATCATTACAGAATGGATTTTTGGACATTAGGTAAATAACTTGAAAAATAAGAGCATCACTTTTAGGATTCAGCAGCAGCTCCCGCTCCATCTCTGCTCCATTCATTAGCTGCTGGCAGAGAGGCCCTGTGGATGCTAACAACGGTTTGTCTTCCGCTGTGATCTGAACTCAAGTATCGATCAGACTCACTGATTATTTGCTGTTATGTTTTGTGTCGCCGTTTTTGGTCGCAGCATGTTAAAGTCTGACGGCTCTGAAAAGACACCTGACTTTTCCTCTCACACTAGGATGAGATCAATTCTGTCAGTGAATGTGGAAACAATCATCGGCCTTGAATAAGACATTCATGGTGTAATAACAGCATTTAAAGGAGACCGAGTGAGCTTTATTTCCATGCATACTAATGTCAGACGTCCACACTGAGCTGACACTGCCAATCATGCCGTTCATGAATGGCAGCGTCACTCTCGTAACCTGTTTTTCCTTGACCCACTTACTTCCAGACATGAGCACAACCTGATGTCAGGACATTAGAAAGTCTGCCCATCTCTAACCCCAGCTCTGCACTTTGTTGACTTAGTGTTTCCCAGAAAAGGTCAGCAGTTACATACTGGAACTCTCAGTTTGTTTCTTGACTAGAAGCTGTGTGAGAAGTAACCCCCACAATCTGTGTTTAACTTGATATCAGTGAAAAGCAGCCGAAACATGGCGTTTGAGACAGAGGCTGGATAGAGTTGAAAAAGAGGTTTTCAGGGATACAAGTATAGTAGAATATTTTCAAACTGCAAATCATGCAATACGACTCTATACTCTCTTGAGTTATCTTTAAGGTATGGACTGAATCTCTGATAAAGTTTGACACCACTTCAAATATCCCCAGAGGAGATGATTTGAGTCCATTTTCAACGTTATTGGTGTCAGTTTTGGACACATATATTCTTTTCAATAGCAGATGATGCAAGAGCATTGAACAGAATCTGTGGTTTCAGTTATTATATATGTATGCTTACAGTTTGTGCACTTTATTTGCTAACTAGTTAGGACCTTTGAATTAGCTGTTTTTATTTTTGTTGGTAATTTGGCCCCTAATCATGTCATGTTTATTGAGACCAGTGCTGCTGACCTTTTCGCCAGGTCACCCATGTAAAAGAGACGTCCATCGTGTTGCTCTTCTCTTGCCTGCAATCGCTTTAGAAGCAATATACATGATCTATCGCTTCTCGTAATCCTGCAGGAACTGGCGCTTAACAAGAGGACCCATGGATGTGCATGCAGACAACAAAGTGAACACATTATATCATAGGCAACATAACAGTCTTTATCAGTCCTCTCCACCTCCTGAGTCCTAACACAGTCAATGTCCAAGTCTGAATAGATTAGATTAGATACTAGGGCTGGGATAATATGCTTTTCTCCCGATTTGATCTTTCTACGATTTTTTTGGATGCAAATTTGATTTATATCACGATTCTACGATATTGTCGATTTTCTCGATATTCAGTCTGCATTTTTAACACCAGTGAAACAGCTGAATGATTATGGTTGTCTTTTGACTATTCCAGGAACCATATTTCCCCAAAAATGCACATGACATGTAAGTCAGTTTTTGAGATTTATTTTTAAATTTGAAAAAAAAAAATCAATTTTTGAACATAAAAATTGATTTCAAAATTGTAAAACAAAAAATTGCGACACTCTTGTGAATCAATTTTTCCTCCCACCCCTAATAGATACAGCTTTATTTGTTTTTGGGACGGTTCCCTTAAGGAAATTAAAATATAAAGTGTAAGTCCAAGTCAATTTAGAAGCTTTTAGGATCAGGAGTTTAAGACAGGACTCCAGTTCTACAATACTCTCACTCTATTCATCATCTCTTACCTGTTAGTGAGATTTCACACAGTTATAAAGCTCCATGCCAAACTCTAACTCTCTTACTGGAAATGTAGCTGGTTTAGAGGCTTCTTCTTTCTGCAATTTGACTCTAGAAACAGCAGTGCTTTCACCAAACTACTGAGTGGTATCACCAAACTTGTGGTGCTAATTGCGGCGCTATTACTACCAAGAACTCCTTTTACATTGTGACACAGAGAGGTGTCTGAGATTATGTTTGAGACTAAGTTTGATCAGGTCCTTGTTGGCCCCAAACCACGTTTTTCATCACTGTAACAAGACAGTTTCACCACAGTAGAAGTCGGATTACAGAGCTACAAGACGTGACCACGCTACATTGTGTCTCGTGTTCCCTATTAAACGTATTAAGAAAAATCACAGTACTTCTCATTTGGTCCTCGGTAATCAGAGTTGTGACCCTGGAGGAGAACAAGAAGAGGCCAGGGACCTCTTCTGCTTTGTCCTACTTTAGTTTCCTGCCTGTCATTATCTGTCCACCCTCTACTTTCACCTTCTGTCACCTCCTACTTTCTCCACGCCGCTCTGCTCAGAGACATAATCACATCTATTCAGTGATGAAGATGAAACTGCCACTTCCTCCACCTCCTCCTCCCATTGGAGACTGGTTTTATCTGCTCACCCTTTTGTTGTTGAGAGAACAAACAAATTACGTGTCCTTACACAATCCAAAAAAATAAAGAGTGGAGTCAAATAAAGAGGAGAGGAAGGTGGGGAACCACAGCTCAGTGAAATTAGCAAAGTAAATGGTATGAGTGTTTGTCTTTGTGTGTGTTAACAGAGCTAATTACTGCATTATGCTGTGGGTAAAATGCTCAGGCCAGCCATGCAGAGGAAATGGACAAGTAATGAAGTGTTACCTACGCCAAAGTACACCCAAAGGGCTCATTTAACACACACAAATGCACACACGCAAACATTGTGGTGGATGCATCCAATAAACAGCCAAAGAAAAAGTCACAGAGGGTAATTGCAAGTGTTTTACTTAAATGATCACTGGTGTGTGTGATTAATCCAAAACCAGAAGTTGTAGGGAAACTTAAAGTCGTGTAAATTAGTGCGAGAGCTGTTAAAAGTTCAGGAGGGTTCATTTAGCAGTGTTGCCCTGGTGCACGAGTCAATGAGGAGACTTACATACTATGGTTCAAATACAGACAATGTTTAGTAAAGAGTAATGGGCTATTATTTGTGTACATATATATATCCTTTAATATTAGTTTTAATACTTTCCTGACCCAACAAAAATGTGCAAACACTTAAAAACACCCAGATAACCATGACAGACCAGTAGGTGAGAGTCAGTCTGTAACACATCTAACCATATCGAAGAATATTGTGCACATTTTAAAAGCGTCTTCCAGGGTAAACTGCAATTCTTTGAACTGTGCAAATTAGTTCATTAAAAACTATTAAAAGCAGTGTATTTTGTCAGCCACATGTTTTAGCACAATGATAAAAGTCAGTTTATGCCCCGATTTTTTCCAAGTATGCAAATTAAACCTCAGTGACCATGACATCTTGGCACATGTGCAATGCATCAACAACTATTACCATGCAGGAGTTCACAAAACATTAGTCCACATGAATACGGACAAACATATCCATGTGGGGTTTTAAAAGAGATCTCTAACATGAACGGGGTTTACAGGGTCATAGACTTTATGAGCAAAAAGCACCTTGATCAAGAACAAGGACGTGCGTGTAATGGCACAGCCGGTATGTGCAGAGGTCGAGCCATGACAGCCTCAGGCTGATCGAACTCCTTGTTATCGTAAGAGTAGTAAAATCAAAGTAACGTTGATAGACTTTATGTGTAGATAAATTATTTCGCGGTCATCCACGGAAGGAACTGTTTTACGAGGAGTTTGAGTTTTATGATGCTTAAAATTGCTGCAGTAGTTAGTAATAATTTCATGTTATCTGCTTGTGGCTCTTAGTAACAGCGTTGGTGAACTATGCGTCCTTTCTTTTGAGAAGAAGAACTTGCTGATGTAAAAAGGGCTAAAAAATGTGTTCGAAAAAGACCAGCGAATCAGAAGCTCGGCTGACTTGACTGACAGACAGGCGCTATTTGTGAGGAGGCTACAGGCCTAATTAAAAATTTGCTTGTGTTAGCATCACCAACATCACAACAGTCACTGATAGGCTTTAAAACTCTATTTCGCCAATGGGTGACACCACTGACACTTTATCCATTCATTATGTAGCCTGTGATTTATACTGGTGAAAATATAACATTATTTATTGTTGATTTACTTTTATTGATTGGCACAATTATTTGCTTTGGCAATAACTGTTATAATAGCTTGAACTCCGAACTCACTCATTACATGCCAATAGCACTGGCTTGTAGATAAAAATTTGCTGTACACTGCACTTTGTTGAACAATTAATGGTTTGTGCATGCTTTGAGAAGTATAAAGTCTTTTTGTTTTTTTTGCACAAGTTTAGCAGTGATAGAAGTCACACAAAGCCTTTACTTTGTACAAAATCACAAACAATTGTGACTCTTAGACAGATACAATCTGAATTAAAGGCTTTCCTCAAATACAGGCCTGCTTCAAATAAAGGTCTGGTACCTTTGGGAGTAAAAACACATAAAAGATCCAGCTTATATCAGAGGATTTACAGTACCCCTAAGTGTTTCGGTCTCACTTTGGGGGAGTGTATACGGTCTCTGCATGGTGTAAATAAACAGAAGCAGTGTGTTTGGTACAGGTAGCTGCAAGATGAATGTCCCCTGACACTTTTATTGCTTAGCATGTTCTTCAGCCCCAGTGGAAATGGTCCTGTCGTATAAAAGTCAGCCGTGCACAGCAGACTTTATTCTTGGACGAGGGAGGAGAGGAATTGGACATAACTAAGAGACGGGGGAGGAGGAGAAGGCAGTGACTGGGACACAGTGATGGCGCACAGCAGTTGAGGAGCAGGAGGAAATGAGATAGGACATCTTCATTTAGACTTAACATCTGCCTAACTCTGCACTGCAACCTGCTCTGCTCAGGCAGACAGCAGCAGGCTCAGCTTCTCACACTAACAGATGGATTTAGACTCAGACGCGTGGCAATATTCGCTGCCTCAGGTGAGATTTTAGAATTTGGTATTGAATCAAGCGTATCAAATCGGTCTCAGGATATGAAAAGTCGATGGGTAAATGGGATTTTCTTTTTTAATTAGTCAATCCGCTGCCATATTTCAGGGCCCCACCTGTATGGCTTGTGCCTCCAAGCTGTGAATTGTATATATTTTCTCAATTAACTGTCATGAAAAGAGGCAGGATCGAGTAGAAATAAAAGGAGAATGGATGTGACAGCAGCTGAACCCAAACTCTGCCAGAGTGCTTCTAGACACAGACAACCGTGGAAAGAGAAGTTTATGCTCACCCACAGTGTGGATGTGTCTGCTGTTCAGCACATTTATAATATATTTAGAGGTTAAGTTTTACTGAAAGTCAGACAGACAGAATAACTCTGAGAGCAAAGAACCTATGTGTTATTGGGATTGTATGGAAAGCCGACAGGGTCATAATTATATATATGGAAATAACTGTTCTGTCCGCAGACTAATGTAAACAGCGTAGCCATGTCAGAGCCATGGTCAGCGCCGTCTCTTATGGTATCTGCTGTATTGTCCATTGACAAGCAGCCTTTTTTGTGAAGACATATGGTAACTTTTAGGTTGTTTCATGACTACGAAGCTGTGAAAAGAAGTAACACCCTCAAGTGGTGTCTCACTTCCTATCAGTAAAAAAGCAGCAAAATGATGTGTTTCTGGCAGAGGCTGAGTAGTGCTGAATTAAGGGTTTTCATGGACACCGGTGTGGGACAAATAAGGACGTTTTTGTGCTGTAAGTCATGCAGAGCTAGTCTACTGGTGTCACAGACTAGAAGGTGTAAGTGAGTGCAAAAGCCTCGCTTAAATCAAAATCTTCATGTAACAGTACATTTACATACACTGTTAAGTCATAGCTGGATTAGCCGATTTAACTGGACTACTGCTCTTGTCCACATTTAGAAGCACCAAGGGAGCATGCACCCTTTCAGCTTGTTTCTAACGGGTCACTTCCCAGTTGACCGATGATTTATCAGGACTGTCCACAAAACACGTTAGCAAGTGGAAAGGGGGATGTACATTAAACGATAGAGACACTGTTGCTTTGAGAGCCCTGCACAGTTCATTAGTGAAACCACATTATCCAGATGTGTTGAGAAGTTTGATTTGATGTGATTTCAGTCAGACTACGATTTTACAGGATTTTAAAAGTCGAGTTGTATTCGCTCTGATGCAATAAACTAGTTATTTAAAGGTGTGGTTGACGATCTGAGAAGCAGTTGAAAAAATCTGAGCCGTTGAGGCAGATTCGAAAAAAAGCGTCCCACCCCCCAACACACAAACCTCTCCCCTCTGTGCTCCACAATAACTCCCCCCTTGAAACTGAATTGCCCTACCCACGACACACCCCCTACTTTTAGCTGCTCAGAGCTCTGAGAAGGGCTGGGAGAGTGGGAGGGGACGAGTCTGAACTATGGGAGAGGGGTGGGTAAAATACAGCGAGGTGATTGGATGAAGAGGCGGTGCAGGAGATTGACCAATAGGAGCTGTCCGGGATGGATGGCTCCTATTGGTCAATGTTTTTGCAGCCCTGCTCCTGTTAGGGTGAATGAATTTTTTCCATTCTTTTTCTCTTTACTTTGTGGAGATCGCACTATTGGACCATGATCGCCATATAAACAAGATTCATGATAATTACCAATCTCTACAATCGTAAACCATACCTTTAAACAGTATGTAAATGTACATACAGTTTGTAGGATGGGGAGGCATGAAGTTTAGGTGAAAAATCAGACAAATGGTAGGTTCATGTAAATGCAGATAAACTCAGTGTGTGTGTGTGTGTGTGTGTGTGACGTTACTGTATAAAGTGTTTGAGTGTGTTGCCAGTGTGTGTGTCATAAATCCGTAGGGCCACACACAGAGCAGGCAGCAGTTGTAACTCACACACACACACAACCACACACCTCCCCAATGTAATGGAAAACTAGGCACACACACAAAATATCAGCAAAATAACTTAGCTTCTGTAACTCATTCCTCACTTCTGTACTCTGTGTGTGCGTGTGTGTGCGTGCGTGTGTATGTGTTGTGTGATCCTGTTGCATGTCCGAGTTAAGCTCCACAGTGAGAGCTGAGGGATCATTCAGACTAAAGTTATTTGGCTCCAGCCGAGAAACGAAAGAGAAGGCGTGTGTGAATTTGTGTGTTTGGTGGGTGTGTGCGTGTCTGTGTGTGAGTGTGTGTGTGAGTGTGTGGCAGGGAGATTGTGAGAGAAAAAGAAAAAAAAAAGGAAAATAAAACAACAGATAGGAAAAAAACAAAGGCTCCCCTCTGATTGAATCTGTTGAGGCGTGGCATTGAGATAGATCACAAACGGTTGTGTGTGTGTGTGTGTGCGTCCTTTCTTTTGAATGGTCTAAGCGTTACCCAAAATGGAAAAAGATGGAATTTCTCGTCCATTTCTGAGAGACAAGTGTCAGATGGTGTTTGTAAGCGTGTTTTTTAGAAAGTGCAGTTTGAGAGCGAGTGTGTGTGCGCATGATAAACACATTAGTGTGTGCATCAGCATTCATGCAGCCCAGTGTGTGTGATTAGATATTTACTCGGTGCTGCAGTGTGTGATTAAGTGCGGTTTGAAGCGGTGGCTTTACGCTACACTGCGTCCTGGACTCAGCAATCACAACAACACACACACAGGTAGAGAGGAGCCGATCAGAGCGCTGCAGCGTTTCATATCTGCTCTAAAGGAGTTCACTGAGTTTGTCTCATTTATAAACTTCCTGATTACTGATGAGATACTAACATCCCAGAGGTTAAAACAACTTTTAAAATAAATTCCCATTTAAACGTCCATTTGGCCTGAGAGAAACTTACTCATGGTGACTCATGGGTTCGACTCCACAGTCGCAGCTTTCATCATGTGAAGAGCTCTGACTTAAAGGCTGTGCTGCTGTTTTCATCAAAGTGTGGTTTAATTAAGAGAACTTTAAGGCTTAAACTGCAGTTTAATCCAACAGTGAATATGAAATAGAATTACAGCCAATATATAGAAGAAATAAATGAGTGAAAAAGTCCTAAATCAATGTGAATAAAGTCATGGATTTATGAGGAAAGTCATCATTTTTGTACACAGGCAGACTGTGTGTTATTTTGAAGGAACGGGTGCAGAGCCTGCCCAAGCCTCAAAGGGGCCCTAAGCAAAATTTGGCACTCTATTTCTGCCAATAATATTGATTGTTGATCATTCACACACCTTCACAAATCTCTTTAATTAACATTTCATGACATGCAAACATACCTTAACTCGGCGTTTTCTTCTCTTCTTTCTCTTTCTTTTCTCTGCTCCTATAGGATATGTCCTTGTGACATTGTTTTGCCCCACAACTACATGCACTTCAGATGCTCAGTGCACATTGCACCGCAGAAGGAACAAAAAGGTAGTGGAGCTTTGATGTATCAGCAGTAAGAATCATAAGCCTACATCAGCAGGAGCACTAAAATCTTTTTACTTCATTTTATTTTTACAACTAAACTACAAAAGGTATGAGAAGCATTTTTTAATGATTTATTTATTTATATATATATATTTTTTTCTTGTGTGTCTTTTACCCCAGCTTCAGTGACAATAATGTATTTTTTTCTTGTAATTAAATTTAGATTATATCAATAATTTTTTGTCTAAATTCACGGTTCAATACCATATTTCTGGCAAACTTCGGTCGGTTAACTCCAGTTATAAAGTTGCACATATACGTTCTCTTCAATGAACACAAGCGGTAGGAGCCGGAAGAACGTGACCAAGTAGCCGTTTTGTAGCTGCAAGTCCCCTACTGTTTGCAGTTATAAGTAGTGTCACAACAAGCAAAAGTGAGTTTTTAAACATCATCACTGATGCTGAAATTTTAAAGAACTCGATAATCGAGACTTTCGGGCAAATAGTCGTCGACGAAAGAAGCCGGAAAACAGTATTTTACTGTTGTTGAAACTAGCTGGACTCAGGTGGAGGATCGGTAGGACCGCAAGTCTGAAAGTTTAATTTACTGGGAACAAAGAGCTTGCTACTCTCCTGGACCTGTAAAGACCTCACGGGAGAATGGAGTAACAGCAAAGTTTCTTGTCCTGATGCATGGAGCCTGCGGAAAACAATCTAAGAAGCTCAGCAACAGGTTTAAGGATGAGAACCGCCTTCTCTTCTCTTTGTGGACCTAAATGGACCCCTGTGGACACGTTGAACTAGTGGCCTCCGTTATTCAGATCCTGGATTTAAACAGGACATGGACTCTTGGTACCAGGATGGTAACGAAGAGGAGCTGAGTCTACTAAAGTCTGAGAAAAATGTATTGATCTGACTGAACTGTGACACACCTGCTTTGCTTATAGGTCGGGCTCAGGTGTGTGTGAGTCGCGTGCACGAAGCACGAATGTGCATAGGTGATGTTTATTGCTGGGTTTGTAGCATCAGAGTCAATATCAGCCTTGGTGATGTGTGTGCGTGCGGGCGTGCCTGTGCAAAGTGTGTGTGTGTAAAGTGTGTAGGCCCACATGCAGTAGTTATGATGGTGTGATTTGCATACTGAGTGTGTCTAAGACTTTAGTATTACACTGAAGCAGTTGGCCTACATTGCAGGAGCACTCCATATGCTGTTAAAGACATACTTCCTGTATAAACATGTGACTTTGCTGCTTTCACTGAACATAGTACATAGCTGTAATATCTGTTGTTGCACCTTGTATAGATTAGGTGTGTATCGACTGTGACTGAAATATTGTCAGTCATTTCTGCACATGTATAAAAGACAGAACGAGAGTTTGTTGTTTGTGTTTATCCGTCTGTCAGTGAAGGTAATTTCTCCCAACCAGCAGTGCAGATTTAAAGGATGTGCATGTGTCTGTTGAAAATTGGCTGCTCCTTTCTTTTTTAGGTAATTGCCATCATATGTTTTGAAGGGAGGCTGGGAAGTGTTGTTGATCAGCACTAGTCACTAATCTGTTTCTTAAAATGCTGCAGAGATTTAAAACCGCCTAAATAAGCGTATTCAGGTGGTTCCAGAGGTCTGCCTCTGTTATGTTTTAAAATCGAAGACTCTTCTGCCTTCCTGGATGAGAAATACTTTTTTGTGATTTATTAATATCACAGCTTGAATGAAAGACATGTAATTTATCTTGAAGTCAATCATTAAGTTGGACCAGACTTGACCTGGTTTGTTTTCCTTCTGTCCGTACTTACATCGAGGAGAGGTGATGGGAGTCTTAATCATGAGCCACTTTAGATCAAGCCAAGTTCATTTTAATTGAGATGGACAGCTTTAAACTCTCAGCTGGTACGATGTCAGATTAAAGAGTAAAGATGTCCTTTTTGGGGTAATAGATTAGTTTCAAGAATCAGGACTTTTATAGCCGAGGCCAAGATTCTTCCACCAGAGACCAAAAGCAAAGATAAAGTTTGATTTTAACTGATGCTGTTGAATGTTAAAACAATAATCTGATTATAATAACAGGCTTTATGATTAAATCATTGAAATCAGAGGCACACATCAGTAACTATATAGAAAAGCATCACATGTGAACTTGTTTTTCAGCTTTTATTTGACAGGACAGCCTGAGAGAGGGACAGCACACATGCACACACCTGCACCATCGCTGAGTTAGCCCCTCAACACAGCCCCTCCCTTTTATCTATCTGTGCCTGGGAGACTGTTATGTCACCTGTCTTTGTCAGCAGTATGTGTTATCAGGTTCCAGTTGATTTTTTATCTCTTTTGGTTCAGTTTTCACAGCAGCAGGTGAGCTGCATCAAGGAAGATTATGTGTAATGATGTATCATTATTACACAAAACCAAGAACAGATTGTAATTATCATTCAGAAGAAAAAAAGGCTACCTGAAAGAGGAATCAAACTGTTTTCATAAACTTTTAAAAAACAGCATTGAAAGAGGGTTTATGTTAAACCGCACACACACCTCAGTCAATGCATTTCCTGCAGGGAAGCACTGGAAGAAGTCCCGGTTGGAGTGTATGTCTGTCTCTTTGCAGAGCATGTGTAGTTATGACAGGTGTGAGGGAGGTGAAGAGAGATGAAGGTGACGGTCACACTTAAAACTTGATCCTACCTGACAAAGCTCTGACCTCAGATGGATAAAATCAATGAAAATGAGTTGAATTATAAAGGTTTCAATATCATGTTCACAGGACTGCTATGGTGGGTTTTACTGTGAAACATCAGTGGGCTTGTCGAAGTGTGGTTAATCTGTGTTTTGGATCCATTCTTTAATGATTTATGAGTTGGATGTATATTGATCGTCTATAAGCAAGACTGGTGGTTTTACTGAGAACTAAACCAATCTGACTCTTTCACTCTTTATTACATGTCAAAAAATAACAAAACAGGCAGTACAAAGTATGAAGGGGTGTTATGGCCTGGGGAAGAGAGTAAAAGATAACAAGGCACGATGGACTGTTCTGCATTTTGCACTTTAAAAGAAAGACAATGATGAAAGGAGGAATATCACAGAAAAAGTGAAAATACAGAACACTTTTGTGACTCGAGTCAGAAAGTTAATATGGGAATAAAGTAGTTGGTCCTTGAGCCTCACGTTTAAGAGAAATCATTTGCTCTATGTTTTGTTCATCTGTGCCTAAAAGGCCAATAAAATATCTTTATTTTCAGACATGGAGTTTTAAGTTTTATCTTGAGTTTGGATTTCATCCATTTTTCCTTGAAAATTTTGACTTCATTTTCAACATTTTGTTTCTGCACTTAAGTGCATAAAGACAAAAAAATAAAAGAAGAAAAACCTTTCCTCTTGTTGGTAGTTATTTTTCTCATCCCTGGCCCTGAAACTCTTCCATAACAGAGAAACATCAGCCGTGCATTTTTATGAGTTTCCTTTTAAGGTGTCAGGAATCATGGGGAAAATGTGTTTTTGTTTTTGCTTAGGTATAATATCTCTCTTTGTGTGATATATATCAGACAAGCTTCTGAGACAGAGAAGCCATCTTGAGGGCCTGTGTCCACCAGTGGCATTTTCTTTTTAGAACATTGCCTATTTTCTATGTAAAACTAGAAGTTAAACATTTTCAGCATCATGTGGCTGAAAATGATGCACTTAAAACAATTCCAATTAGAAAAGGTACATCTTGAACAAACACTACCAAATGTGCTTATCACTCCCCTATCACCAATCAAAATAGAGAAGGGGCGGGGCTTCTGATATTAACTCACCATACTGGGTTTTTAAGGGAACCTTTTCCAGCTCTACAGGTAACTTAGCACTTACCTGTAGGGCAGCAGGACCCCCTTTTAATGGTAAAAAAAAAACCTCTAAAATTGAGGTCATGGCTATAGCCAACACAATGAAGCTGTCAGTGGACACAGGCCCTTACAGGTTACTTAAAGTTTAAAATGTCAATGAAATCAAAATGAGAGCCTTTAAGCCCAGAAACTAAACTCAGAGATCTCCAAAGTACCCTCCACACAAACTCTGAGTGAGGAGATTTTTTTTTTTTTTTAGAAAAAAAAAACACCAACTCTAAAGCTGTTTTAACACAACTTTGAGGATTATTCCACAAACTAGGTTTCCTAAATGGTACATGTTTTTCTTTCATGCTGGAGGCGATGAAGCAAACATCAGTCACTGCGAAACAGCCACAGGATATGTTTTAGCATTTCAAACAGATTTACGTATTTGTGACTCCTTTGAAAAGCCTGTGTGGTAATGTGGTTGGGTTGTCATTTTAAAACAAGTTTATTTTGCCGGGGAACAGCTGTGTGTCTTACAGATAGTCTCCAAACTGATAAATCACCGTCAAGTATTGGGGATATGAAACTCATCTCCCTGTTAAAATTACCAGCTTCCAAATGTGTCGGCTGTGTGTGTGTGTGTGGGCAACTGTGTGTTTGTATGTGTGTCTCATGAGCTGCAGTTCAGACCTCCATGGTCGCCCGTGCCCCCTTCACTGCAGTTTTAGGCACTTCTGCATGGGCTGGAGGCGGCTGCTTGGTTTGCCCACTGTGCTGTAGCCTCTGATTATTAAAGTAGTGATTTTACACAAGGTCAGGCAGATTATTTACACATTTTTTTGGCAATATAGACTACAATCAACATCCAGGATCGATTGACCAATGTGTGATCGGTCCTCACTCTGCACTAGGGCTGGGCGATATGGGATAAATTTTATCTCAATATATTGCGTGTAAATGCCAGAAGCGAGTTTTATGATGTCCAAGTTGGATGCTATATTGTGTTAATGTATTGTTTACCGTGAACATGGCTAATGCTATCTCATGCTACTAGATGTTCAGCTAATAAGCTAAATCATGGAGAACACACTTTACTCCTTTATAATGCCGACTATCGAAAAAGCATATCGACCATGTTCTATATTGATATTGAAGGTAATTCATTTTTGATATATCCCGTTATCGTTTTATCACCCAGCACTGCTCTGCACCCTTTTTTCTGTCTTCTAAAATGCACTGACTGCAGAGTGACATCTCATGATTATTATGAGCAGACTAATGCTGTTTAGCGCAGCATGTAACTGTCCATGTTACTCTGACCTCTCTTAGTTTCATCACATCTTTTAACTGTGTTGTTTTTGCAGTTTCCACTGAGCCTTATTTTCCTCAGGCAGGTTTTTCCAAAGCCATGGGCCCCTTCAGCTCTTTTGCTCATACAGGTACCAGTAGCTCATTATCATGGCTCTGAAAACCCATATTCCCACAGTGTGCCTCCCCTGAAGACCCTCAAGGGACATGAGTGACCTTCTCCAAGTCTAGAGTAACACATGCAGACTGGTTGGGCAAACTTCTGCCCCTTCCAGAAACCATGAACAAGAGAATTGCAGGACCGGATCTGCATCATTCTGTCTGTATCCAAGGTTCAACGGCTGGTGGGCTTGTGGCTGTGTGGACTGAGACCAGTGAGATGAGGGGTTTTGGGTGTGAGTGTGGTTTTAGGCTAAACCAACATGCCCCTGTCACCAGACCCTCCATACACAACATTCACATCTCCTTTTTGTCTCTTATCCTTCTCTCCATCTTATTTTCCTTCCCTGTGAGTGTATACGGTTACCTCTGCAGGACTGGCTCCACCCCACAGTGTGTGTGAGTGTGTGTGTGTGTGCGCATATATGTGACTGTAGTAGTGTGTGTGTGTGTGTGTGTGTGTGTGTGTGTTTGGAACAGAGTGAGACATGCGATGATGGATTTATAGTCTACTCACATGTGCTGAAGCAATCAAGAATCACCCCGACTCGTATTCTCTGCCCAAATAAAAAACACACCCGTTTGAGGAGGAAAAGAGAGAGAGTGGGTGGGGGAGTGAGAGAATGGATGGATGAAAAAGACAGAGACGGAGCTGAATGATGAGGGGGAGAGAAAACAGACGCAGGGTCAGGAAAAATAGTGGGAATGACCTGAGAGACTGGAAAAGTGTCAGAGAAGAGTTTTTTTTTTTCACACCTCTAGTTTGTTGAGACCAGGAGGATGAGAGGATGCACAGATAGACGACAGAAATGAACGTGTGAAATATGAGCGATGTGGAGGGGTGAAATACGGAGGGGATAAATGAGTGTGATTTAATGTGGCTCGTCTTTATGAGGTTGTAAGTCTTGATTTTTTTCCTGATGAGTGATCTTTAGTTTATAGCCCAACCTCCTCACCCCTCCTCCCTCTCTCAGTCAACTCTGCTTTCTTCTCTCTCCATCTTCCTGCGTCTCTGCTGCTAAATTATACCATAAAATATGTCCAGAAGATGTAAAAAGAAAGGATGTTTTTCCTCTTATGTTCAATATTCCACATATCCTGTTTTTTTTTTCTCTGTATATATTAAAACATTTCAGTGTTTGTCCAGGATCCTCCGCTCAGTGTGGCCTCATGGGGAACTTAAAGTTTCCCTCTGAATACTGATGAGACAGTTGCTTTAATTGAAAGTGTACTTTTAAGATGAATGTAATTGAAGGATCCGTATTCATAAACTCAGAATGGGTTAAATAAGAATTTAGATGAGCATAACTTAGAAAAAAATCAAGGTTTTGCTAAACTTTCACTGGAGCAGTCAGGGCTTAGGGGCTTCATGCAAGAGCAATTTTGAGAAATAAGGAAAAAGTCACTTTTGCCTGCTTCAACACATTCAGTTCGTGGGCTGTGGGGTTGATTTTTCAACACAGAGCACTGCAGTGAAAGCACTTGAATACAGTTTGTTTCTGTGCAGGCATTTAGAAATGAAGGTACGAGATATTTTAGGTTCAGACAGATTTATGTTTAATGTTTATGCTGTTTAGACTGCAGGGACAACAACAGGCTCTGGTGACTTCAGCTGATCAATGAGGTTATGCAGAATTAGGGGTGGGAATCACTAACGGCCCCACGGTATGATATTATCAGGATACTTCAGCCACGGTACAATATTATTGTGATTTTTAGCATTTTGCAATACAGTGAGCACTGCGATACAATATATTGCGATTTATACATTTTCTTTAACTGTTTAGCAAATGTAGCATTTGGCTTCCCTTTATGTTTGTCTTATTTACACAGTATTTTATTTTCATGAAGCACATCTTGCAAACTTTAAATATATACATTTGTTGCACTAACTTTCTCCTGCTCTATGATATCACCTCTGCCAACCTCACTGACTAAAAGTTGATTTTATTTTTCCATTATCATAGATTTGATTTCATATCAACAATTAATTTGAAAAATTGATACCTGGTCAATGAGATGATACGATAAATCGCCAGACAAAATATCACGATACTATGCTCACGATTTTTTCTCCCACCCCTATACAACATGCATCCCCTACATGGGTTGCACAGTGGTGCAATGGCTCGTTGCACCATTGTCCCCCTAGAGTCCTGAGCAGACACTTAGCTCACTGCACCCTGAGCTGCACCTTCATCTTGACCGATGATTTGGAGCTGACAATTGTTACAAAACCTCTCACTGAACTGATCTCCAACTTCTCCCTAAACTAGAACCTTTATTTTTTTCTTTCACACTGAGCTGTTAACGGTGATCACGGCAGAAATGGCAAATATGAGACTCCAACACCCTGGTTGTGTCTCTGCCCTGAACTTGCAGAAAGAGAAGGTTATGAATGAAAATGAGGAGGAAGCGTGGAGGCACAGAGGATTTGTTACCATGCTGTAATTGTTGCAGAAAAAGTGACAAAAGAACTCTTGAATGAAAAGCTTGTATTTTAAGAGACGGATTAGACGCGCAGTGGAGACAATATGATAGATTTTAAGTGTCTGATGATGGTCCACCTAAAAAAGATGTACCATTTAGTCGATAACAAAAACATTTATTCCTCTGAGTTTCTATTATCAGTGATGTATTTATAATAATCATGATGAAACATTTTATTTGTAAAGCGCTTTTCATAGAAACTCAAAGACACTGTTCAATGCAAAACATCACAGACAGAAACATCACAGACAGACACAGGCAGACTTATACTAAAGACAAAACAACACAATCACAGATTAAAAGATGAGTTATTTAAAAAGGTGAGTTTTAAAGAGTGATTTTAATGTGGGCAGGTCTGTGCAGGATGGAATATGAGTGGGAAGTGAATTCCAGAGGGAGGGGGCAGCTGTGGAGAATGCTCCATCCCCCCAGGTTCGGTGCTTGGTCCGAGATGGTAGGGAGAGGAGGTTGGAGTGAGAGGAGCGAGTAGGAGGGTAAGGGTAGGAATGTGAAGATGGAGGAGGTCAGTTAGGTAAGGGGGGGCTTGTTGCTGTATGTTTTTGCAGGTGAGAAGGAGGATCTTGAATTGAATACGGGCGAGGACGGGGAGCCAATGCAGTTCTTGTAGGACACGGGTGACGTGATCACAGGATCTTTTATGCTCGTCATCGTCTCATCTTCCTCATGGAAAAATAGGATCACTGATGAATATTTATTGTCTGGATTTTTGTTGATGAAATGAACAGTGTGCATGAATATACATGACATACTGGCACCTCTTGAGCAATGACCGTATTTAACTAAAGTGTCCCCATATGCTCTTAAAAAGCATTCAACACAAACTAATATAGCTGAGACACTCACACGTATGAACAGATACTGGAGTCAAATATCATTGTCAGGCATGGAAATCAGGACAGAACAATTTTCTGACATTTTAATGGAAAGCAAGAGATAAGTGACCTGTTTCCAGAGTCAGAGGAGGATCCCTCATCTTTGCCATGTGCAGTCAGACCTGTGATTCATAGTAGCTGACAGCAAACTCTGGTTATAAGTTGTTCTAGAGACAGAAATGCTCTTGGATTCTTTGACCCTTTCGTTATTGTAACTTTCAAATAGTTTTTGTTTTAATCTGACTCACGCAGAAAAAGTTTTTCCTTTCCTACAGACGAAAGCAAAAATTAAGAATTTAACAACTTATGATGTATGGAGGTTTCCAGTGTTGCATTAGTTGTTACTCAGTTGGTTTTTAATATGCAGGGTCTCGTTTTTAAACATTTCGTGGAGAATAAACTAAAAAAAATGTATTTACTGTCTCGCAAAGGAGAGCCAGGGTTTTTTCTTTGTACTTGTTTTTTTCTCTCTTTCTCAAAAGAAAAATTACTTTGATACGTGGCGCTGGAAAAACTTTGTTTTTCTCTCTGCAAGGTTTATTTTTTTCAGACATTTTTCAGATAAAAAAAAAAATCAAAAGGCTTATGCAGCGAGGAACTGCTTTCACCTTTTTTGAAGTCCTCACCAAGAAAATAAGTTTAGATCAGCTTTAGAGGAGACGTCAGCAGCTGAACATTGAGGATCAGCAAATGCAGCTGCTGATGTGACAGGCTAGGTGTCCGCAACACCTTTAGTGCCCCAGATCGGACTTTGAATGTCGTCCACTGTGATACACAACACTGTGTAACATGTTTTATTATCAGGGCAGATGGATTTGACACTAAAATGATGCTGTTTCTGGTGTTAAAGGTGCCTTAAAGGTTTAGTCTGACTGCATTGGTGCACAGGAGCCTTTTTGACTAGATGCTGATGGCCAGGTCCCATGTGCGACACAGTCCTGTATGTTACAAGTCCCTCTTCCATAATTACCCCTTTTTTAGGGGTAGAAATCACCAATTTCATCCCGATATGATACAATATCAATTGTCAGAACAATGATTCAATATTTGCCGATATCACAAGGTCTGCCACGATTTTGATTTCAATTTCAATTTCAATTTCAATTTCACTTCAATTAGATTCAGACAATATTGAGAACCATTTTATCACAATCTGTTACTTTTCACAATAAGAAAAAAAACCTAATATTGATATGTTCTGAGAATTTTATTCCCTGAGGCATTTACACGAAAAATGTTCTCCAACAAAGTGAACAAAGCTTCTGTTTCACCCAAAAGTGCTGTAGTTTTCAGTTTTCACAGTATTTTTCAGGCATCCTTAATCGAGGGTCTCTGGGAACATTTTAAGTACTAACATAACAAGGAACATTAGTGCTTTTACCATGGTAAATTCACACGGTTTAGCTTCTTTGCTGTGCTGTTTACCTGCTCCTAAAACAGAAACAGTTTGAGTGATGTAAATTCCTACACACTTTATCTCACCACAGGATTGTTTACATATCGCATGTGCTCTGTCTTCTCAGGCGTCTCTCCTTCGAAATACTTCCATACTGCTGATTTATTCCTGAGAGGTGAGTGACTGTCCTCATTATCTCTTTCTCCGCTGCTAGACATTACCTGTTATTCACGCCTAGGGGTGTTGTTACTTGTGGATGGGCGGAAAGTGCCATAACCAAGTGTGTGGGTCATTCAGGGTAATTCAGGATAATTCAGGGTCATTCAGCATGAGGTAAAAATGGTGATGCATTTCAATGTTATACTTTCAATAGATTTGACCTAATCATTGCTCAAACAATTGATATATTGATCCAGATGGATTAATTGTTACCCCCTTTTTTACCCTTTTGTAGTGTTTAGTTGACAGTTTTGTCCTTTGTCTCGACTTTGAGTCTGAAACAAAGTTTGAATTAAAATAGGGTAGAAAACTGATTTTTTTCCAACTTGCCTCCACAGACTTCTATACCCACTTATAAAGCAGAAACAGCTTTTGACTGTATTTAACTCCCCTTTACCTCAACAAACATCAAAAAGTCATTCAGGCTCAGATCCAGAGGGATCTGTGGCTCTGCAGTCGGCTCAGATCCCCTGAACACTCAAGACTCAAAGGTTCCCTCATAAACAGCAGATGCAGGTAAATTTAGTATAAAATGTTTGATGCTTTATGTGTTTCTCTCTTTCTGGCTTCAGTGCTGCATGTGTCTGCAGGTACAAATATCATGTATGTGAAAACCAGCTATGACAGTTATAAGAAGCCTTTAGTGGGTAAATGTCATTAAAACTCCTAAGAAAACATCATTTTCCTCCTGATGCCTCATGTAGTTGTTGCCTTCCCCCACACACACACAACGAGCCAACAGGAAGCTCCAGGCAAAACTGATCTCTGCACCACACCTGGGAGCTCTGTGCCACCTGTGACAATCAAACACACAACTTGTGCTTAAGCCAACCATCTGACCAGGAGAAGATGAGTTTTCATATTGTTGGAAAAGGATAAAGAGTGAGCAGGTTTATGGAGCATTTAGCTCTTTGTGCCAATAACAGGCTGATGGATGTATTTCCTGTTTTCGTTTGGGTTGAGCAGAAACTTTGACCCTGAGTGAGTCTGCTAATTTACCATTAGTGAGAAATTCTGTTTAAAAACACAAGACGTGCTTCCTTTTTCATGTTTTTGTGGCATCCAAAGAGTACAGCCAACAAGGGCATTCGCAGTAAATCTGTGTTTTCAGACTGTAGATTTACAGTACATGATATCAGTACCATCCCCTGAGAGCGATCTTTTCTAACTATGAATATACACTGCCTCTTAACCCTGTGACATTTGTAATTGGGATAAAGGAAAAGAGGATTTAAGGGGTTACTCAAGGGGTTACTTTGGACCTTTTTAAAGGTGCCCTTGATCTGCATTTAACATCACATCAACAGAAGCCAAACCTGGTCAGACTATGCCTGTGCTCAGATCTAATCCCTCAAACATGTAATCAACACCAGCACTGATATCAGGAGTTTTCTACAAGTCAGGTAAATAATAACTCTGACTTGGACAAACGAGTTCAGATGAGAATAAAATTGTCCTTTTATGAGTCTCATTGTTGAGCCCAACAATCGAAACTTCACATCCTGTCTTCCTTTGCAGTTTAGATGATTGAAGAGTGTTTGTTTTCTTTTATCAAACCCTCAAAGTGCTGCAACAGCAAATGTGTCACTTGTGTGAAGGTGAGATAAATCAAACCCTCCTCAAGTATTCAAAAAGTATTCAACTCTTCTTTGCGCTTGATCCGCCAAACCATTAAATCCTGGCTGAGTCATTCTGCGGCGTCTTAATTAATGAGGCCACTTTAGAGATTTATTCCTGGGACCAATTACAGCATCTATGACTCTGCGCTGAAATCAATCAGTGCTGCTAATATGACATCAGAAGTGACTAAGCAACTCTCCCGAACAGCATTACAGCATCAACGAGAAGAAATGGCTTTAGCAGAGCCATCGAATGTGAGGCGGGGTGCCAGAGAGATGACGACACCCGGTACAGTCTTAAAGGTCTGTGGGAACTCATAATGGAATCAAAGCTGGGCTAAAATATTGTTATAAATTCATGACACATGCAGTAAAGCCTAATGAAGTCCCTTTTACAGCATAACTGCTATTTCAGGAATTACTAGAGCACTCTTTTGAATGTCATCACTGCCTGTCAAAGCAGCAGAATTAAACATCACCAAGGTGCTCCGCTGAAAACCTGGTAATTGAACATATCTGGACTCAGAGCAGGGTTATAAAATCACCTTGAATCCAAGAACTGTTAAAAATAGAAAAAGAAAGAGACATTTTGCTGCTTTCCGGATGATCAGAGACCACTCCATCATCATCATCATCTGGAAAGCAGCAAAATGTTTTTGTGTTGATGTTTGTTAAAAAATGTGCAAGGATTACAAGTGTCAACAAAGGAAATCTGACTGATGAAAAACAATTGAAAATATTAAATATCCAGGTCCTCCCTCACTGGGGATCATTATTTTCAAGAACTAAAGCAGATATGCAGCCTCAGCCCAAGGATAAAGCACATCCCAGACCGGGAGGCGAACCCCTGCTTCCCACGTCCAAAGCATACACTTAAGCATTGAGCTATATATATATATGAAGCAGTAAAATGTGCATTGTAAAATGTATTTTGTGTTTCACAAAATGTGTTTTTGAAATGTTTTTGTGTTTTGGGAAATGTTTTTGTGTTTTCCAAAATGTTGTTGTTTTCAAAATGTTTTTGTGTTTTCTGAAATGTTGTCGTGTTTTGCTAAATTTTGTTGTGTTTTGCACCTCAGGGCCACCGTACCCCACCCTCAGCTACTGGGCCCTCAACAAGTTTACATAGATTCAGACATCCCCACACAACAACAAATAAATTAAAATAAAAATCCCCCCTTTATTATGAGTTTACAAATAATGCGATTTTGGCATCACTTTTATCAAGCAAAACCAACTATTAGAGTTATATAAACACTCACAATAAAGTTACTATGTATTTTATGCACTTTAAAACAAGTTTAGTGACTTTTAAACACAAACGCCGTCGCCCAGCTTCCTCGAACATGTGCCTTCATGTGTCTCATGCTTCCCCGCCAGGTAATTCTGATTTCAATGTATTTACAACATCACTGTCTTAGTTGGTGAGAGGTGCATAGAAATAGTCATCATGACTGTTGAAGAAAGAAAATATGACCAGTAGATTTTGAGAATGTTCACTAAAATAAAATTGCACAACATTTTAAAATAATGTGTTGATTCAGCTGCATTTGCTTTAAGGTTTTCTCACGAATGAGTGTGAAAGATCCTTAGGAATAAGCTGTTATTTTGACTTGAGAGAAATCCTCGACTTGAACTGTAAATCACTGCTTTGTCTGCAGTTAAGTCATGCTACAGCTAAACTAAGTGGCAGTATGCCCCCTTTTCTTTTTAGCTCATTAAAGCTCAGTCATCTCCCAACTGAGGTTTGAACAATCGACAAAAAGCAATGTTCGAACTCAATGAGCATCAAACAATTAAAAAAAAACACCAATTCTTTCCATACCATTTACTTTCACAGCCCTGCTTTCTTTGTATGACAGTTTTCTTCGTTTGTCAAGGTTTTGTTGACTACCTGACACTCTAGCAAAGGATTCATGCTATTCAGCAGCTGTACCAAAGCTTTGCGTGCAAACTTTTGCATGTGCATGTGAACACTAAGACCAGCTGCAGTCCACACCGTGTTATCTACGCTTGATTTAGTGCCATTTCAGTCCGGCAATTATGGTTAGGGTTAGGGTTAGGGTATTACAAAAGTCCAGTTTCAGACGGACTGAGTTGCTCACGTGTCTGTGTCAAAAAACGTTTGCGTACATTAGCTGTTTCACACGGAAGCTAACAAGGCTGAAAGCAGCAGTGTTCATGTAGTCTGTTTTCCACGTGTTTGAGCAAATCACGTTGTTCATCTGTCACATCTCAAAAATGTTAAGATCCATTTCAATCAAATCCAAAATATACAAACGTTGAATTCAGTCCTGCCTGGTCTTGAAAAGTAGACACCCAAACCTTGCATCTGGTCTAAAAGGGAAAAAAACCCAGAAACCCCATCAGACAATATTTCACTGCACATACACACACAAAGCTCCATCAGCATCAGAGCTCAGACTGAAGACGTTTTGATTTGATTGGCCGTGGACTGATGAAAAATGTCATATCTCATGCAGATTTAAATTAATCCTGGGTAATGTACCCAAAAACAAGAACCATGTAGCAAATTATTTCTCAGTGGAAACTTCAGCCTCCCAATTGGCATCAAATCGCCTCATTTCAGCTCTTTCCAACTTTAATAACATCGAGTTAATAAGTCAATTAAAAGTGAGCTCATATCAGTCTCCGAGTTCAGCGTGGATGCCATTCAGGAGTAAATGTTTACGACTTGTATTTGAGTCAAGGCTGAAATTAGGCTAAATTAACTCTGTTCAGGAGATTTCGAATGACCTGCTGTGAAATATTAGGGAGACAGCATTCGTCTGAGAGTGATGACTTTCTCACAGTGCTCCCGGCATATTTCTGTGTGGATAAACTGAGAAATGTTCAAGAAATTAAAAGTAACGGGAAAGAAATAAATCAATTAAGTGGTTCAAAAAGAGAAGTGGAAAAGCGAATACTAATTGACTATAGCCTCGTTTTAATTCCACGTAATCCACAGATTGTTACAGAACTGATTGCCAAATTAGCTAATCAACATATGTGCATACTGTTTGCATACTGTTTGCTGTTCAGTGTGAGCGCCTCATTTCCAAAACGTCACCTCTTTTCCTAAAGCTACAGTCTCAGTAACAAGCCCTGCTTCCAGCCTGATGACTCCGCACTTATGCTGTATTTGATGCTCTTTTCAGACGGCTTCATTAAACCAAGAGACACATCATCAGAGAGATATCTTAACCTCAAATTCAAACAAGAGAGCAACATTAAGAGTTTTATGACTGTAAGACTACATAAGCAACCATCAGTATGCATATAGCATTTATAGTGTTTTTACAGTGTCTGTGCCAGGTCTGCGATTCTCCCAGACTGCTCTCATTACCAGGTTGTCAAATAGAGGCCTGTAGCATATTTGAATCCAGGACCGTATGTATCCCACCAACTTTGGTCTCATTATTATTTTGATCTGGTTTTAGAGTCAAGGGAAGGGTACGCAGAGCATGCTGTGAGTGAACATATCATTGTTCCTCAGGAGTAGGATTGGTGAGGAGTCCCACTGTCTTTGCTGGGATGGTGCATATGAATAAAAGAGTATAAGATATGTATAGCCTCAGTGACATCACCCAATAGTTTCTGAAGCAGAGTTTTGAAGCCAATCAATCTAAGACAATCGTGATAGAAATGCTGAGTCTTGTTGGATGCATCGACAGCACACAGGTGAAGGTCAGCACAGACTGATTTCCCAGACTGGCAAAGCTGCTATGTTTCTGCATCCTATTAACATCAGGGCCTGTACCACCTATGACCTGGTTGCAGTCCTGACTGGAAAGCGACCATAAGAGCATGATTAGTGTAAGCTTTAACAGTGAAGAATTCATACAGAGAACTATTCACAAAGTGTTGACATGTTCATATTAACAAGTTTGATTGATTTTCTCTACAGTTGTTTGTGAGGTTGAGCAGATTATGCAGAATGTGTTTCTAAAGGTTCACTTACATTGACCTTGAGTTCCTAGCCTCTGATTCGTAAGTGCTGTGACATGTAATCAGGGTTGTCCAGGATGGTATGTGACGTGGTTATGGCAAGATGGCTGAACAGTTAAAGTGCTGCGAAGAAAGTTATCCGTCTCCATCCTGCTGTTTCTCATCGTTAGAGTTATCCAACCACCTTAAATCGAACCTTCACGTTACATTAGTTTTAGAACAAGTAGGCAGAAAAGTGGACACTGTGAGAGTGAAATATTTTTCTGCTTAGCATTCTTGTTGCAGCATTTAATGTCACTCATACATCCATTGAGATGAGTCTGCTCTGCATGTTCAACATTATTGTACTTATGATGTCCTGTAGATATGCAAAACTGTCAATTATATCCAATATGTTAATCTATGAATTGGGGGTATCAAGTATTGTTTTTGTAACAGGAAAAATCTGTAAGAAATGGACCACACTGACCAAAGCAGTTGTTTTTATCAGGCTTGAATCGTGCTGTGAAAAAAAAGAGTTTAATAAATGTGTTGAAAGGGTTTCCTTGGCTTTTGGAGCCAGTCTCATGTGGACAGTTGAGGAACTGCAGTGTTTCTCACTGCTACAGCTGCCTGGTTGAGGTTATAGGGACTGAACTGAAAAATGTGAGGTGAGCATGACTTTCCTATTCCCCCTGAAACTCCATAAAGCTTCATTCCTGCACATATTGGACTGCTGTGTGTTTATAGCTGTGATATTGTGATGCAGGAGCTGTGATTTCAGCCGGAGACATTGTGTCAAGGAGTTTTGGAGATGATTGGATGCAAACTTGAAAATGCTTCCCCATAAAGTGAACTGCACCATGATTGGCTGAACAAATAGCCATTGGAGAATCAATCAAAGTGTAACAGTGCTCCTGTTTCTTGTTTCTTGTGAGACTTAACAGCTCCCAAACATTTTTTTTTTACATTTTCCCCTGTCGCTGTTCCTCTCATCTCATATTCTTTCTTCTCCTCCTCCCTCCTCTTTAAAACACTGGCACCGAGCTCAGCCAAAACGAATCGTTTTTTATTCATGCTTTTAGCAGGCTAGTAGAAAGTATTGGATTCCTTTAAGATGGAGGAGTAGGCAGAGTTTAAAAACAGCATTATCCTTCCAACAACCTTCAATCAATTACAGTCCCTATTAGACACAAAAAACACTGCTAATGGTTCCCTAAAGAGCTCTGGCACACACACACACACACACACACACACATACTCTCAATGTTCTCTTATTATTCTTGAAGTCCGTCTAAGTTTTCAAGCCGACTACCACTTTAACACTGATCCACACGGTGATCTAAGAAACTCTTAACACAGTGGGAAAGTCCATATACCCTCCAAGACACACACACGAACGCACACACACACACTCAGTGACAGACCTCACTGGACAGCACAGCCAACACAAAATGTGCAGAGACGTTATGGGAGTCTGTGAAACAGCCCCGTTGGCTGGGTGACCAAAACAAACTCCCAAATAGAGTAGATTAGAGCAGATAGTTAGAGGCTGTGCAGAACAAGCAGCTGTTACTGGTTTGGACTGTTTGCTGAAATATAACAGCATGAAAACTGTCGGGACACTTTGAGGAGCATCTATAAATTAGTTGCGAACAAACAACACAGCCAGAAAAGTGTCTTGTAGGATAATATTTTTCTGAAGCATCTCTGATTGAGCTATTTATAGATACAAGTATGAATATATGTCAAGACAGCTGCAGAGTTCAGATATAGATATTTATTCTGAATAAGCACTGATACTCGGATCAAAAGGCTGGTAAAAAGTACTGATAAAACTTCTTTACTGAAGTTACAGACCAAAATACAGACACTGAAATGTTTAACATATAAAAGTGACAATAACCCGGCTGAAGGACAATTAATAGGGCTAATTAAGAACATTTAAGCTTCATTACTCTGACCAGCTAATGCCAAGGAAAAAAAGACGTTTCACTTTTAACCATCTTATGTGTGATTTTGGAGCAAATTTGCCAGCTTAGCAGTGGCTGAATACTAAAAGTGTTCGACTGTAAACTAACTGATCATAGAATATGGAGCCAAGCCAAAGAGCTAGTTTAGGCAGGCAACCTGAGCTATAAGAGCTATCACTGAATATCACCTGTGTAGGCAATGTTGTGGTTATGGATAATGTAACCCAATGGGGGCTTGTGTGGAGCAAACAACACAGGCCCCAATATGGAGCCTTGAGGTACTTCATAGATGATGGGGGCAGATGTGGAGAGATGGCCACTGGAGTGGACTGTAAAGCGTCAACCTGTTTAGTAGGATTGGAAGGCTAAAGACTGTTTAGGAGGATCGATTGGTTGACTGTCTAAAGCAGGGATGAGGTCCAAAAAGATCAATACTGCCGAGTTAGCATGCAGTCCAAGAGATGGTGAATTTACATGAACTCTATGATAGGCAAAGATATCCAGCTATCTCTTCCTAACAAATAAACCATTTTCTGTGAAAGTTGGCCACTTAAATGATAAATCAAGGATATTATACCAACTAGGTGGTCAGCACAGATATGAAAACTAACAAAAACATTATCAAGTCTTCTTCCTAATGATCTTTCTTTTATCCATGGCTCACAAAGACAGATCAGTGTCTGTCTTTAAGTGCTCCATCTATCCATACCTGAACTTGATGTTGGAAAGACAGAGAGCAGTAATGCAAGTTGACGCAAAGCTAGAACAACAAACTGCTTTTGAGTATCTGCATTTAAATGTAGGGGATGAAAGTAAAAGGTTGTCTTGAGTAAAGTACAGATAGTGTTCATGTACACTCTGTCGATGTGTACTGCTGACTGAGAGCCTTACTCACCGTATGCATGCATCAGTAAACCACATCCAACCCTCCAGAGAGGCTCCTTACTTCTTTTTCCTCATCTTCCAACCCAACACATCTCCTCTTTTTTCTCCTCACACACACTCTCACTCTGTTTTCTTGACGGATTAGATCCCCCTCTCCTTCATAGTTTAGATGGATGGCAAAGTTTCCCCAGCTATAAATCTATTAATATTCACTTTGGAGACTGAAGACGATAATCGCTCCCATAAAAGCGCCACACAGGGGACAGAGCACTGGCTCGCTCTCTCTCTCTCTCTCTCTCACACACACACACACACACACACACACACACACACACACACACACACACACACACACACACACACACACACACACACACACACACAACTAACACAGGGTGTCACAAACGCACAAATCAGGCAGTTCATTAAGTGTGATGGACTCACTTTTGTATGCAGCTAGAGCCCGTCCAGATTTCTGGCGTTGACCCTGTTCGTTTACATTTTCCATAACTGCTGTACTCTGTTTTAGCTTCTGATTGTGCTTCCTCTCTTTCCCTTTAATTTCTCTTCCCTTTTGATTGAATCTGATTGGCTAACTTCATGTGTTATCTTCAGGTATGTAGGTCCACTCTCTTAGCACTTAAGTTAATGTAATTTCTGTATTCCTTCTGTAGGATGAGAAAAGGGTTTAGACCCTTGTACAATGCAATGTTGCTGTGCTGCTCCTGATGTAAACTAAAGAAATACAGAGAAATATCATCACTTTAAGTCAGGAAACAAAGCAGTCTCTGTGTGGCCTCTATGGCTTTATTCATTTTCTTTCACTTCTGCCTACAACGTCCTTGAATACAAGAGAACCCCTGTACAGACAGACTGGTCTGTGTGATACTCTTTTTGCAGCTTCCTTAGCCGTTACACATGTACTGTAATGTATGCTTTGTCCAAAGTAAGATTAGATAAGGACTTCACACAGGTCTGCTGACAGTAATAGAGGCAAAAAACTGAAAATGGCTCAGTCAAGAAAAAGCAAGACAAGAGTGGGGCAACAGATAACTTCATACACTTAACCAATTAATGATTTTCAAATATCTGACTTATCTCATCACATGGTATTTGAATGAAAATTTCATGGCAGAAACATCGCCTCATGAAGCGATTGTTTATCATGCTTTTATTTTGCATTGTAAAAATGTGCTTTCATTTTGAAGTAGAGGCTACTTCTGGTTAGTCTTTGGTTAAACATTTGAAAGAACAGCTGAAATTTCTACATGTAACCTGAAGAGGCTTAAGCTTTGAGCATCACAGTTAATCTAGAATTGTTTGCTTACAGTCTGCTGCTTGCCTCTTCTCTGTTTAATGACCACCACTAAGAACTGAACTTATGACCATATGTTTATTTTGAGGCCAATATCAGCGTTTCTTTAAGCTTTTAAAGATAGATATCATCAACATCTGGCTGATCTTGGTTTATTTTGTGTTTGATATGTGTGCGGTGTAATAATGTGCTCAAATACACCTGCACACACACAGACACACAGAATGGGTTGGATCTTGGCTGACTGATGCCATACTGTTGGAGTATTTAGGTGGGATCCTCCTTTAATTTTGTTTGTATTTTGTGTGTGTGTGTGTGTGTGTGTGTGTGTGTGTGTGTGTGTGTGTGTGTGTGTGTGTGTCAGGGAGAGGAGAGTGATTGGAGACGTCGTCTTCCTGAGAGGAAAAGTTTGAGCTTATCTTAAAAACCACATGGCCTCTCTCTCTTTACTCACTGTTGAAGCTGCCATGACCAGAGGGAGTCATGGGGGGGATGGGGGGTAGGAGGGAGGACAATGAATCTGTGTATGTGAGAAGAGAGATAAAGAAGTCAGATAGTGGGTCAGTATTGTGTAATCTTAGTCATAGTGACTGCCACCATGACATCACCAGTGTGTATAAGTAATAAACTACTACTAATAAAGTAATAATATACATCAGAGTGTTGGAGCCACAGAGAAGATTTTTGTTTTAAATTAAGATTTCAAGAATCAGGTTCCTGTTTCTTAACCTTATTCTTATGACCTAAATCTCATAACATCGCAACCTTATCTCTTAAAACATGACTACTTTAACCTTGAAACAAAACCACATATTTTTGTAACATAACGACTTTATTCTTGAGAAAGCAACTTTAGTCTTCAAACATAAGTTTATTCTTAAAAAATAACAGTTTTATTCTCCAAGCACGACAAATATAACTATTCTCGTGACAAGACTTAACTCTGGTAACATAACAGCGTCATTCTTGTAATGTTAATTTATTTTGTAACATAACTTTCCTTAAACTCATAACAACTTTATTCTTGAAACATAGGGACTTTATTAGAGTGACATTTTTTTTTTTTCAAACAAAACGTCTTTATTTTTGAAATAGGAAAACTTAATTTGCAAACATACTGACTTCAATCATTCGCTCTAATGGCCTAATGGCTTTATTCTCTTTACATAACTATGTTTTTGCAACAACTTTATTGTCAAAAAGTAACTTTTTTTTTCTGGGAACTGAACAATTCTATTCTCCTAACTTAAAACCTTACTGTCAGTCCATAACTTTATTCTTAAAACACTGTTATTTGTGAAACTTAAAACTTGTTGCAAAATATCTTTAACCTTGTAACATAATGACTTTGCTCTTGTTACATAACTATTTTGTTTTTGCTAAATAGCACCTGTTATCTACTTGTTGTCTTTTTTTTTTGCTACATTCAGACTTTATTCTCTAAATCTTGAAATGGAATTTATATTCCAAAATTATTAAGTGAATTTTACTGGCACTTTCAAAACTGATTTAAAAGGTGCTCTTTGAAAAAAAAAAGTCAAAAACTAAAAAAAAAAGTGGTTAATTAACAGCAGGAGATATTGGAAATAGATACATAGAAAAGAAATTAAAGAGAGGGATTACGAAGAAAATTGAGCAATCAATAAATGAAAACTGCCAATAAATAAAGGTAAATAAAGCAACAGTAAAGAATAATAAAAATACTTGATATGGTTTGATAGAAATCTAAACATCAAAAGAAACACCCAGTTCATAAATACTGAGCTGGTGAAACAAGAAAGAACAGCTTCAGCCGAATAAACTTCATGTCATGTCAGGGTTTATGTCATTTCTAGAGCTCCGTCGTGCTCCCAGCAGCTCACGCTTGGCATCATACTTCTTTGGTGTAACTTCAGGCGACGCTAAAGATGAAACAAAGAACAAGAAAAAGAGGAGAGAGAGAAATGAAAGTGCGTAAAATGAAAGAAAACATCAGTGAGGCAGAGGAAAGCTGTTTAGTAGGTAAAAACTGAAAAGACTTGTCAGCACAAATAAAGTGAGGAAGTGCGGAAAAAAAGGGGAATACATGCTCACAGAGAAATGAAAAGGTCAGAAGTAAGAAAAGCAACCGGAGCTCAGAACGAAAAAAAGGTCAGAATCAAATAGACAGAGAAGAAAAGAGAGAAACGAGGAACCCATATGCTCAACAGTATGGAGTGACACTGTGTGTGTGTGCGTGTGTGCGTGTGTGCGTGCGTGCGTGCGTGTGTGTGTCAGCATGTTTCCCACCTTAATGAGACTGTGGCTCAGCAGAGTAGGGGGGCGTCGACTCTGACTCCTCTGCCAGTCCCTCCTTATTAAACCGGCAGAGAGAGAGAGAGAGAGCGAGGAACAGTAGATAAAAATAAGTTGGTTATTCTGGTGTGATATCAACAAAGAGGTGGAAAAGACTTAAATCAGGGAAAATAAACGCTAACGAGGAGTAAGAGGTGCTGAAACATTAAGATTAGAGATTTTTGAGCCAGTTTGGGGTCTTTTAAAGGAGTAGTATCATCAATATAATCTATAGATTCTAAGGGTGGGAATCACTTATTGTCCACGATACGATATTATCACGATATTTGGGCCACGATTTGATATTATTGCGATTTTTAACATTTTGCAATATGAGTATTGTGATACCATATATTGTGATTTATACAATTTTTTTAACTGCTTAGCTCATTTAGCATTTGGCTTTACCTTATGTTTGTCTTATTTACGCTGTATTTTATTTTCATGAAGCCCATCTTGTAAACCTCATGTGTCAGGTCCATCTCATTTGTGCTCTGCTTGCATTCTTAATGTCCCTCGCCAGGTGCTGTTTGTTGTACTAACTTTCTCCTGCTCTATGATGTCACCTCTGCTAACCTCACTGGACAAACAACAGATTTTTTTTTTGGTCAATGAGAAGATACGATATATCACCAGACAAAATATTGCAATACTATGCTGAATTAATTTTTCGTCCCATCCCTTATAGCACTGATCACACATCTATTTCAGTTTTACGTATACATGAGTCAAAGTCAAAGGGAAGCCCTGCCAACAGAAGTTGTTTTTTCATGCAGCAATGACTCTATAGCTTCCTGGTGTCTTTAGATTTCACTCTGTCACTAAACTAAGCCTTTAAATGTGATAAAAGATAGATTGACATTTAGTGTGAAGTCTGTCGATATTTGTTCATATTTCTCAGCCTTAGATATGATTATGACATCAAACCTGTGCTCCCATGCTTCGATGATTTTCCCAGGAGTTTCAAAATAAAATAGATAGTGTCAGAAATTATCGAGGACTTTAATTTTTCCCCCCAAAACTTTTCTAAATTCACAAATATAGGAGAAAATTATGTTTATCAGACTATGGAAAGCAGCACCTATTTATTTTTGTCTCTTTCCTCTGTGGGCTTCAGTAGAAAACACTCAAAAGAAAAAAACAACCCCAGTGCCAAAGCTGAGACCAGCCTGACTAAACCAACTTAATTTTATTGTGACCATGAGATTTGATAAGACATCGCAGCAGGCGCACTTCCCAAGGACCTCACAGTGTTTCCTTGAGCCGAGATAGTATTGCTCAAATAAATTTCTAAGAGTATCCTCAGCTGAAACATTTAAGCAAATTTTCATGAGTACAGCCGCAGCTCAATGCAGTTAAGATCATTTGGGGGTTACAGAGATTGGTCTGCTCGCTGGCAGCCTGTTGATGACTTTGTTTTGTTCTCTGTGGTCTCCAGGAGACATATGGTGCTAGTTCTGGTCTAGACTTGGTTCTCAGGTCCCAAAAGGGATGTTGAGAGAGAGAGAGAGAGAGAGAGAGAGAGAGAGAGAGAGAGAGAGAGAGAGAGAGAGAGAGATCACTCTGCTGTGAAAGGCTGTGATTCCTGCTCTGATTCTCTAAGTGTGTGAGAGGAGAAGCAGATCTGTCGAGGTCCGTCCATCAGTCAGACTCAGCTCTGCTGCAGCAGGACATCGTCTGGACTCTGCATGTGTATTGCATGTAAAATGACCCGCATGTGTTTTTGCACTCAAGTGTGGGCGAGAGTATGTATGAGCGGGGAGTGTAATGTGAATATCAGAAGAGAAGCAGAGCGTGAGTGTGTAATGTTGACATCAGAGGTATTGTGTACCCTGCTGCTACTCTCCTCCACTGCTGCATTTATTAAAACCAGCTCTGCAGGAAACCACACAACATCTGGAGAAGGCATCACACACACACTCACATACACACAAAACACACACACGCACACAGCAGGTCTGTCACATTCCTCACCAGAGGTACAGTGCATATGTAAAGTCCATAAACCCGAGTGTCCACATTCATCTCTTCTTAAGCTTTTGTGTGTGTGTGTGTGTGTGTGTGTGTGTGTGTGTGTGTGTGTGTGTGTGTGTGTGTGTGTGTGTGTGTGTGTGTGTGTGTGTGCGCGCGCGCGCGCATGTGTTTGTTTCCCTGTGAGCAGTAGCAGCAGTAGCTGTCTCACAGTGATGCTGACCTCAGGTCATTCAGATGGGGGCAGGTTAGGAGCTGGTCTGTGTGTCCCAGAGGAGAGGACTACTGATCTTGGAGTCAGAGAGGTTTCTTGAAGAGTTTCCGAAAACAGATTTGAATTGGACTCTTTAATATTAGGAGTTTCAGATAGTTATGATTACTGGAGATAGTCACTTAGGATGGGGGTTAGCTCCAAATATCAGCTGCATCTGGCCCTGGTCTGGCCACCCCAGAGAAAACAGTCTGGCTCTGCCCCTACTTGAACCTCAATTTGATCAGTAAGTTGTGTCTTGATGAATTTTCACTCTGTTTTATGTTTGTCTTAATTCTTTTCAATGAAAAATGTCAGGTCGTCTGGATTTATTTATGCTTAAATCACACCAACATCCACCGAGCAAAGAGAGGCAAAAAGAAAGACTTAAAGAAAGAGGGAGATCACAAAAGACAAAATATTTCCTACAGCATAAGGTTAGATTTTACAACTTTTCTACAACTTTATACAACCAAAAAAAAAAAAAAAAACTGTCCTGGACACAACTTCAAAATAAAAGCATTGTGTGAAGACAAAGGGAATCTCTCCACGGAAAGACCAGATCAGACTTTTGCTTTGAAAGTCATTCCAGACGTACAAACCAAAGTGTAGTTTTCATGTATGTTAACATAGGTGAAGTGGGTTTATCCAATATAGTCAGCATGTACACAAAAAACTACCTTGCATGCACACTTACTTTTGTTTAACACAGCAGATGATTCAGTGAAAAAAATGTTCCTGAAAAGAAAAAAAAAAAAGGAGAACTGTAAAAACAAAGGCTGAAGTTTCGGGAGCTCCTCTGACAGTGTTTAACAGCATGAATATACAGTAGGTCTGTTATGTAAACTCCACTTCTATACACAGAGAGTTTGTTATTGTGGTTTAATTTAAGAACCGAATAAATGTTTCAGTGGATTTTGCCTCCAGGCAACAGGAACACAAACACTAATGAACACCTACAATGACTCATTCATTAAACTAAGGACAACACGCTGGAAACACACAGGACTTTCTGCCTGAGTGAAACTCAGTGAGATCAGGTTTCCGCTGTTTGCAGAGAGTTTGTGTATGTGTTTGTGTGTTTACTGGCAGTACTGATGAATTTTAGATTAAAACCGCAGACATCTCTTGTTCTCATAGCCAAATGAGAGCCAATTACCATGCTCATCTAGCTGCAATTTGTTGTGCCCTAACTTACTTTCCTATGTGGGCCAGGTACTGGATTCAAACCATGAGAGGTGACAGCTTTAGCACTCAAGTGACCCTGTTACTGTCGTCCAAGTCATCATCTACTGGTGGCTGCATCAATGAATCCTTGTTTTCCAAACTAAACGGAGGGGTGACACAGCTTCAGGTCTGTAACTACTCCAGACCAACGAGGTGTGAAAATACCCCTTAGTAACAGAAGAACTGGCTGCCCCCTGAGGACGTCTGAGACTGTGATGGAAGACAAGAAAGGGGAGAGGCGAAAAAAAAAAGAGGTTAGGATGGACAGGATGAATAAATGAGAGGAGAGAAAGGCAGTGAGGCAGGGAAGAGAGAATAGGGAAGAGGAAAGAAGGATGAGAGGAAGCAGGAAGGGAGTGAGGAGTTATGAGATGAGCGGAGGGTGGAGATGCATAAATGTAATAAATAGGGTTAAAAGTGGGGAAATGTACTTTGCATGAGCGGATGAGGCAGGAGGGAAGGTTGAAGGCAGTGAGACCGACTGCGTGTGTGTGATAGAGTGTGCGTTTGTGCATGTAATTGTGTGTGTGTGTTGTGGATAGGGACAGAAAGCATGAGAGAGGGGTTTATCCAGAACTGTGTTTATCCTGTCTGCTCACTTGGGGAGAGAGAGGACTGCAGGCCTTTACTCAACAAAACAGAGAGGCAGCTATCAGCTCTCAGCTCTGCCAGAGTCCCACTGCCTGTGTGTGTGTGCGTGTGTGTGTGTGTGTGTGTGTGTGTGTGTGTGTGTGTGTGTGTGTGTGTGTGCCTGGCACGACGACTACTGTACGTGTAGATAGTGTGTGTCTCCTCCTCTGAGCCTCTTTGTATACACAGGCCTTCTATCCCTAAATACATGAATCAGACCTCAGTGAGTAGTTGTAGCAGCCGAGGGATCTTGTCAAATGTGTGTTCCTACATTTGACTGGAAGCTGCAGACAAACTGTGCAGAATGGGTGCCTGCACTGAAGAAACTTTAAACCTGTTAGATTTTATGAAAGAGAGCTGACGACAAAATACGTCTGACCAACATCACCCCACAGCAGCAGCCGCACATGAAGACACACAGGTTTGAGCTGATTTGAAGAGAGCTGAAAAGACCAAATGTGTGCTTTCACTCTAGTCTATTTAGTTTAGCTGAGTGCTTTTGAGGTGCTTTATTTCACCCCTCAGTGGTGTGCGCCCAGGTTCCCTTGAACAGTTTCAGTGACGTAAGAGAGTGAATCGATTGTTGAATGTGTCAAGTTGAAGGGGTTACAAACTGTTGGTGTACGGTGTAAAAGCAATAAGGGAGATAAAATATTCTCAAAATAAAAAAACTCTCACTTTTACCCTTGTGTCCCACAATCATGCATTCTTGCTGAGGAAAAAAAAGACCACCAAGTGTCTCCAGGCGTGTCCTCTAACACCCTTACTGCACTCTGACCTCAATTTCTTTAGCACCTGTAGTGTTGTGACTAGGACTGGGCAATTTGGCAAAAATGGAAATGATCACGATATATTTTGTCATATTGTCCGGTCTCGATTATTATCATGATTTTTTCTTTCTTTTTTTTTAAACTGCCAGTTTTAATGCATTTGTATAAAAAACTAAAGAAACTAGAGATTATTTTAACATGTTATTATCATAAAAAGTAAATAACAAAGCATATTGAATAAGATAAACTTAAAAAATATACATGAATAATAAATAATAATACAGTAAATTAGTGTACAGTCCTGATTGAGCAGGTATGCAAGATCCAAGATAAACAAATCGCCCCCTCAGGGATAATGAAGACATCTTAATATGTAAACATTAGAGGATGTAACTGTAGATGATATGATTGATTGCTGCTTCGGTCTGGTGGCTGCACCGCTAGTTGTGGCTAAACTGCTAATCCTACTTGTGCCGTCAGCAATGACAGGCTGTGCAGACTCGACTCACATTTTCATGTTTTCCGCATAATTACTTTGGAGGTACCTCCTTCAAATGGTTAAACAGATCTATTGTGTTGCTGGTTTTTGAGGGCACCGACCACCGACATAACTTGCACATCGACTTTGAAGATACCCGAGCCAGCATCACACAACCAATGTTGAATAACTTTTCTTTTCAACAATGGCATCTTTGGAGGATGACTCACAGTCATGGCTGACATTTATTTTGCTTTCAGCTCCACGTTTAGTCATTCTGTTTACTTCTCCAGCAACTTAGACGTGAGCAGGAAAATCTCGACTCTGATTCGCTGTTGTGACGCACATTTCTGCTATGTTTTGCTATGGTCGAGTAAATATGCTCACAGCTGATAACCGTGATTGAACTGAAATTGATCATGATCATTAATCACGGTCATATAATTGCTCAGTCCTAGTTGTGATATTAAAAACAAAGTTACCTGGACATCTCAAGATGAAGGGGAGAGTGCAGACTACACTTGCACTGATCAGAAATCCTTACCAGCTTATTATCAGTAGGGTGAGAAGCTGCTGGAGGAGACTCTTCTTACTCACTGACTTATTTATTTGACGGGAACAAATGATGATAGGTAACAATTTTTTTTTTTTAAGTAAAGCTTTTTTGCTTTAAGTAATTTTATTGACTTGAGATTTAAGATGTCAAGAATAAAAAGTTCAGATTTTACAAAATGTAAAATAAAGAGTACACTGAAGAAAGTACAAACACTGTGAATACACTAAAGTAACTCATTCAGAGTTCCCTAATGTCTCTTTTTTTGGTCTCTATTTACAGTTGATATATCCTGAAAGATTCAAGTTTACTCGGACATGCAAATTTACTCTGCTTGAGACATTAGACCAAAGAAAACTTCAAAAACTCCTCCAAATAGTTTTCAGAGATTAAACCATCAGACTCGGCACAATTGGACAATGTGAGGCGGAAACAGATTCATCACCAGACAGAGCTTCATACTCAGGAGGCAAACCAGAGCAGCATCAGTGAAGAGTTATTTAAGGCGGTTTGTAATTTGCTGGTGTTATGCATGTGGAATCTCACGATGCTGCACTAATCATTTTTAATTTACATTTCATTTCCTCCTCTAAATCGTAAACAGCACTGATAACTAAACTCGAGGCTCTGGTCCTCACCTAGGTCGGTGTATTTTCAGATGCTCCCAGGTGGTCAGGTAAGATGTGTTGCCAGGGTGATGTGGTGACAGCATGTCTGTTACCAAGGCATCCCACAGAGGCAGCAGGAAATGGGCCTGTCCCCACAGATCTCCTGAAGTACGCATACTTACAGCATAGGATACAGACACACACTCGGCATGTTGTAGCAGAGCTGCAGAGAGAGGGTTTCATAGAGATAGCAGGTAGGACAAAAGATGCAGCGTGCTGATTTGTGTCTATATCAGTGGTTGTGTGTTTTTGCACCTGCCTGCCTTGCACTGTGTGGATTTGAAAAGTGGCTTCATCATCTCCTCAGCCAAGCAGAGGTGGTCCAGCCCAGCGGGGTGGAGGTTGGGGGTGGGGGGGACAACAAACAGAAATCAGAGGACTTTTGGAGGAGAAAACACATGAGTAAAAGTCACAAAAAGTTGGCAATGGAAAAAAGTGGAGGGTTGGCAATAAGGCTGTCATGATATGAGATTTATACCTCATGCCAGTAAAGTTTAACCTAGACCTGATAATTATGGAAACTTAAAGATAAAACAATCCAATCAGTCAAACTGAGGCTGGAGGAACACATAACTTTATAAACCTTACTAACAAACATGTCATCGTCTATTTCTAATGATTTATTTTATCTGCATCACCAGCCCTGTGACTGAAGAAGACATTGCCTCATAAATTAAAAGTCATGCTTTTATTTTGATGTATTTTCTACTTCTTTCCTGCACTGTTGAATTATGCTTTTATTCTGAAGCAGACTTCTTCTGGTATATGGGGAGTTATGGAGCTGAATAAAAGCAGTGAAAAGAATGGCTAGAATGTGTAGAAATTTAGCGTGAATGCTACAGCTAGCTCACTTTCAGCTGCTGCTTTTTCTTCATCTCTGTACTGTTTCATGACAAGCGTCATAAAGGACCTTATCTAGGAGGTGATAAAGAAGCATCAGGATCAGTTTTCAGCCCGTTAAAACTCCTCATAGTGCCTTTAAGAAGACATAGTAACACTGTAAAGAATAACATAACCATATTTAAATATGCATGAGGTTTAAAGGTGTGTACTTTGACCCAAGAGGACTTGAGGAAGTCCAGATGTCTCTGGATGATGATACTGTTGAAAATTTCTGTAAGTAGGTGGAAGCACCTCTCAAAATATTAATGTTACATTCTCGCACACAGAGAAAGAGATTGTGTTGCAACGAGAAGGTTGGACTGAACTGCAGAGTCACAGAGAGCAGAGCAATGCGTATACACTGCCCATGCTGTAGGACTTCAGTAATTCATCAATAGGGACAAAAAAAATTGCTGTAGCCCAACCCTGTGAGGAGATGGAGAACTTTAAAGCACGTATCAATAATTCAGTTTGGCTTTCTTAATGTGCGCTAATGCTAAAGTCAACATCAAGTGTCAAGAATTGGGGACACCAGGCGCAGCCAGAAGAGCTTTAATACTCTTTGGCATGGATTGTAAAAGGCTTTTAACTTTACTCAGGAAATGAAGATCACCCTTCCAAAAAATATTCCAAAACTTCTGATCAGGGCTCAGACGGGTTCAGGTCTACTCAACCAAACACTGACACTCCTACTGCTAACCCTGCTTATTCGAGCACACAGGTGCAGCTATGGCACAACAGACTGAACGGCACATAAAAAGTCACATACACACACAAACACACACACATACTTGAATGTATATTGAGATTAACCACACTCTTACAGTGAGACTATACTGTATGATGGGCCATCAGCAAAAAGAGGAAAGATGACAAAGATAAAAGTAAATGTGGGAGAGGAGAGGCTGTGAAGAATGCACATACATAGTTACTCATAAACACACACACACACACACACACACACACACACACACACACACACACACACACACACACACACAGAAACACACACAGTAGAAACTCAGGGCAACAGGTCAGAGACAGCAAAGGGATGACACCAGCAGAGAGGAAATTAGTCATAACTGGATAGAGGAGGAAAGATGAAGACAACAACAGATACAGAATTTGTTTGTGTGTGTGTGTGTGTGTGCATGTGTGTGTGTGCATGCGTGTGTGCGTGTGTTGGAGGTTGAGAAAGTATTACCTAAGACTAACACCCAAACAGAGCTGAGAGACTTAACTCTTAAAAGACACTAAGAGAGACATTAAAAAAAAATAAACGCGAGCAAGCTCACCAATGATTGAGCAATGACACACACACACACACACACACACACACACGTACACACACACACACACATGCTCAGTGTGAGTCTGCGCTTCCCCAGGAGTGGGCTCAGTCACTGAGGGGTCAGCCATTTATCCTGTCCCATTACTGCGGACACCGCTGTGAAATTGTCCAATAAATCAGTGTCTGAGAGCAGCAGTGCTCCCCCTGCTGACCGGCTGACTGGCTGTTTGACCGGCTGGCTGCTTGTTTCTCTCTCTGCCAGATCTGCAATTAGGGCAGAGATACCAGAGGAGGCCTGCACATGGTCAAAGAGGTGCCAGGAGGATGAATCCACATAGATGCCAGTGGATAACTCAGCGGTCTCATGCAGCACTTTTGTAGCATCATTATTCTGATTTATAGCAGACGGCTCTGACGGCTTCGACTTCGATTTGAGCGTCTGTTGACTAAACTTACAAACAGCGATGCAACAAATCACAAGAGGTCAGTGATCCACTCAGACCCCCAGCACAGTTTAGATCTTTTGAGATTGGTGTAAATGACCAACATGACTGTGTCTGTCTGGCTGTGGTTGATTTACTTTTAATATTGACCTCTGACCTTTGAGTTTAAAACATTTCTGAGTAATGCAGGTTTGTGTTTGGTACTCAGTTGTTCTGCTTGTCGTGCTGCTGTCTATGGAATCTAGTTATTTGCTTCCTTGTATGACTGGGTGATTTGGCAAAAAAAAAAAAAAGACCACAATGTATTTTGTCATATCATTCGATCTCGATTATTATCACGATTTTTTTGGTATTTTTTTTAAACTGCCATTTTTAAAACATCTGTCCTAAAAACTAAAGAAACTAGAGATAAATTCAACATTTTAATTAACATACAAAGTAAATGGCAATGCAAATTAAATAAGTTAAACATTAAAAAAATATTAAAAAAACATTTTTATTCCACAATACAACAAATGTAGATAAATATTAAATGATACAGTGAACTATACAGTCCTGAGTGTTTTTGCAGGTATGCAAGACCATAAATAAACAAATGCCTCCCTCAGGGATAATGAAGATGCCTTAAAATGTAAACATTAGAGGATGTAAATATAGATGATAAGACTTGTGGCTAAACTGCTAATGCTACTTGTGCCGTCAGCAGTGACAGTCCATACAAACTCTGCTCACATTTTCATGTTTTCTGCATAATCACTTGGGAAGAACTTCTTCAAATGATTAAACAGATTTGTTGTGTTGCTGGTTTTTGAGGCACCGACCACCAACATACCTTTCACATTAGCTTAATTACTCAACGTCACTTTGGAGATACCCGAACCACCACCACAAAAAAAGATATTGAATAACTTTTCTTCTCAACAATGGCATCTTCGATGGATGACTCAAAGTCATGGTTGACATCTATTTTGGTGCCCTCAGCTCTGCCTTTAGCTCCACGTTCGGTCATTCTGTTTACTTTCCCTGTTTACTTTTCTGGCAACTTACAGGAGTGTGCAGGAAAAGCTCGACTCTGATTGGCTGTTGTGATGCACATTTCAGCTACGTTTGATTGAGTAAATATGCTCACAGCTGATCACCTTATCGAACTGAAATTGATCACGATCATTAATCACGATCATATAACCGCCCAGTCCTACTTCCTTGTGCTCAAATCCTTACAGCTCGTGGTGCAGAGAGGTTTCTTCGTGTTTCCTCTGCACTATCTTAGCCAATCAGAGTCCTGCTGGACCACTTCTGTTGAGTCCCATTGGACAGAGGTTGGGTTTCTTTTAAATTTATACCCAGTATGGGTCCATACCATCCAACAAAGGGTTGATTTCGCTTTTCAGCAGAGGTGAAATGACTGACTGAAAGACACAAGGTCATTTTACTGAGACTGTTGAATATGATAAAAACTTCAAGTATTTTTCTTCTCAGTTTCACACTATTCACACTATTATAGACCAAACTTCTCCATCAGCATGAGTCTCATGTTTTACCGCAGAGCACGTCCTTAGCCTTAATTGAAGCAATTACACAATCCTGAGTCACTTCATCAAGCGCTGTATGAATGAGTTTTTTTTTTCTTTTTTCTTATACTTGTCATTGTGATAGCTGAGTTTGAGAACACACTAACAATCAAACAAAACAAGTTTATTATAGTTGGAGAATGGGGTTAAGTTTCTTGTTTGTCAACACAGTGAGAGGAGACTACATGCCCTCACATGGCAACATCAAGTTCTCATTATACAGACCACACAATCTACTTTTGTACAGGATTTCCAAAAAGAATGTTGAATTATAATTTGGCAGAGCAGAAAGTGTTTTCCAACCCCACTCTCTGAGACTAACAAACATCATCATCTCAGGTCTGAGTCAATTAACAGAACAGGAAATGACAAATCTCAGCCTCCTGACCTCCTTCCCAAATATGACTTCATGCAAAAGTAATGAGGTGATTAATTAGCTTGCAGCCACACTCTTTTAAAGATGTCTTTCCCTTTTTATTGACTGTGAGGACAAGGGAGCAAATGGATGTGCTTCTGCAAGCTAAGGGTTCATTTATGAATTTTACCTAATTTTGACAACATGCAACAATCCAGGATACTTTTAGGGCCTGGGGCACAGAGGGTTCAAGGACCCTGTTGGAATGCACATAATCATCATTAGAGCCAGAGCACCAATTAGCTGTAAGCACCACCAGATCCCACAGGGGTTTCATGGCACGAGCACTGGATGGTGCAAAAAGTCTTATGCAGACCTCTTGGGTTGCAGGTGAAAATTTTATAAGTTATGGGTTTTTATTATGGCTGAGGTAAACTGTCTCTAAAGCCACCCCTTAGAAATCTCTAAATACCCTTCTAAATACACTTCACATCTCATACAGATATCTGGCACCCTAAAATCTACAAAAAAGCCTGTTTATGTCATAGTGAAAGATTGATGATCAAATGTTTTAATTTCGTTCAAAGAAAAAGAAAGCTGGAGGAATTTCAAAAGGAACTAAGTCCAAAACCAAGACTGGAATAACATTTTGCAGATCATCAAATTATATTCGATCAAACTGGATTTTCATGATGGGTTGTCCCAGTGTTCTGTATTCCTGTGTTCCTGTTCTTTCTGTGTTTTTCAGTTTTGCTCTTTAGTTCAGTTTTCAGTGTTTCCTGTTTTATTTTGAGTCTGACTTTCTTGCTTTCCTTGCCCATTTTGATGAGTCATCAGTTTCATTTTGTCTGGCTCACCTCTTGCTTGTTTCCCTGGGAGTATAATCGGTCTTCAAAGAAATGTCCTTTCCTTTTTCCAAGTCTAAACTCTGTACTGTGACATGGGTATCTTTTCAATTTCAATAAAGGATGAGGATTTTTTTGGTTCATAATCATTAATCCTCAAATGCAATGTATGACTAAAGGCATCAAGTTAACTTCTCTAGATTTCTACATTCCTCTGATGTGTGGAAGAGAACAAGCAGTAAATAGAAATTCTTGTTATATTCAAATATTGTAATACGTAATGCAGGACTATACTTATCTCTATACGTATCTCCTCAAAGCAACTGCTCCACACCCGACATTTGCCAAACCTGAAATTTAAGAGATGCATGTCTCTGCATCTGGTTTAAGTGTAAGTGCGTGGTGAAAGCCCCTGCTTGAATCTGTTTTTGCAGCTCTGAGAACCGTGGCTTTTGAAGCTGTATTTCCACCACCTTCTGCCCTTAGCAGATCACACCCAGAACCTGTCAGTCATCCTGACAGCCTGTCTTGAAGACCTCAGTTGGATCTTTCTTTATGTTGCACATGTAAGTGGAAGTCTCTTGCAGAGCCAGCCTCAATCCTGCAGAGCTCAGAATTAGGTTTCCTCTCCTTCAGAGTGTTTACAGATGGAAAAACAGCCCTTACAGACAGTATATTGTGTTAGGTTATTGGTTAATCATATTCATATACACTGTTTGCAAACAACATATTCATTGTTGTTTTCTGATATTATAGAAAATGATGTTTTGTCGTTACAGCAATCCTGCTATAAGGTAGCATGCCTGATAAGACATGACAGGCGGGCTGTGCCTGTCACTGAAGCTGCATACAGAGAACATGTTTAGTATGAGCGAGTGTGTCCAGACAGGAGATCAGACAGCTAGAGAGGCATGATTTACGCTCATCCTGAATGACAGCTGCATACTGAGCCGCTTCCTCTCCTGATTGGTTTTCAGTGTCTTTGTTCAGAGATTTTTACCTAAATCCTGCTTCTCCTTCAGCTGAATAACTACCAGCAGTTTCTGCAGTAACGCACTTAATTACGTCACTATTGTGAAACATCACTAGGGGAAAAGTTTGGCAGAAAACATGAGACCAAAGGATGTTGAGTGTCCCAGTTTTGAACTAAACAGACAGAAACCACCACTGCAGCCTTGTCCAGGTGACATAGACATCCTGCTTTGTAGCTCTGCAGACAAAACGCAATGTCTCAACATCTTGTTGCAAAGCTTCTGCAGGGAACTTTTATTATACCAGGACGTTGAGGAAAAACTCAAGGAGTAAATGAACATTTAATGTATTTTAAGCTGCAAATAAAGTTAGAAATTAACCACATCAGTGCATCTTAAGAGTCCATGGAGAACAAGGCTTTCACTTTGTGTCTGTCAAAGCTGCTTTTACAGAAAAAAAGACAGCCCTCATTTGTCCTTGCAGATCTTGTCCTCATAAGTGACCCTTTGAGATTTGTTTGGAGGACTAGGCAGAAACTTAGAGAGGCAAGAGGAGCGACATGCACCAAATGAGGACTAAAGGCGAATAGAGGGGGTGCACAATCGAACCACAAGTAGAAGTTCCAACAGAAAGAAAGAAAAAGCTTGTTTTCTGTTGAAAATAAAGAGGAATCCAACCGGGCGGATTAGTCTGTGGAGAATATCTGCATGTTTATCAGTGTCTTTAAAATCTTTTTGTTACACTCAGAAAAGTTCGAGAGTTCCTCTTCCCCCCATGAACTCAAACAAATTTTCATGCTAATCCGTCCTTAAGTGTTTGAAGTTATCGAGTCAAACAGACAAAGAGAGAACAGGCTGAATACCAACGTAACCCTATCCAACATTAGCAGGCAGAGGTAACACACCATAACTGTATTACCTTTGGAAACAAGTGTGTAATTACCATAAACAAACAAAACAGTCAGCGACAAGATTGGCAGCTGCAGCGCTGCATTTAATACCCGGTGTCACCCGCTTTTAACTTTTGGGTGAGAAAATGGATTTTCAGATTTCGGGAGCGAAACATGAAGCACTTTGACTTTACAGATAAAAAACTAAACTTCATCTGATTAAAAAGAAAAAAAAATAGATAAGACTTTTTGCTGCTAAATTTTATCCTCATAGTTTTAGTCTGTATGAGGAGTGTAGGTCAGGACTGGTCCACCAATCAGGGATGAACAGTGACGTGTCTGAACCTCCCACAGACATGAATCATATAAAAGATTAAAATATGCACAAAATCCTGACTGTTTAACAACCAGCAATGCAGTTATATGTTACTCTTCTTAAATGAATGATTGCAGCTTGTTTCAAACAGACTTATCATGCTGGTTTGTATCATTGTTGTAAACTTGCATGGTTAAATGTGCATGCCAAACCTCTGCAGCGCTTCATAACATGAAACACACTGATGTCGGGGTAAGGACAGTTCTTTTTGAGACACTTCCGCAACCTGATGTCTGCTTGTACTGTTATATTTGACATTGTAAAAGTAGGGCTGTAAAGTCCTAGTCCACTGGTCGACTTGCTGGTCGATACTCGGTGAGTCAACCAAAATTCTGATTGGTCGACTCAATTTTTTTTCACGTCAATTTACAGTCTATGGTTAATGTCATCAAAAGGAATGTATCAAGTGCTAATGGGGTTGTTTTCAGAGCACCCCCGTTTCACAGGGGGATCTCAAAACACCCCCTTGTTTTCACCATTTTGGATTTGCCCAACCCACTGGAGACAGGAAGATTGAAGAGCTTCCAAGTCAATCAACGTCCTGAGGTTTGCTGAATATTTATATTTTAGCCTTTTGTGTTTAATTGCCTTCTTGTACTAATGTCATTACATTTGCAATCGCCGAGCCAAGCTCCACCAAGCTGTGTCGTCCCCTGCTGCAGAAGGGTTTGCTATCAGAGTTGGACCCCCCACCCCCACACCCACTCCCCAGATTAGTTGATTTTTGGTCGAAAATTTCAGGGTTTGAGTCGACCATAAATTTCTTTGGTTGGTTACAGCCCTCTAAAGGACACACTCATCAGCTTTGTCAGGAGAAAACCAACCTGAAAGACAAAAAGTCTGTGTCACTGCTCTACTTTCCTCTCAGTATGTTCTGGAAAGTTCTTGAAAGTGTTCTTCCATTTCTGAAAGAGAGTCAGTTTTCTCCAGAAAAGTGGCACTGGAAACCCATCAGAAGGATGGATGTCTTTGCTCACCACTGATGACTCCTTTGTCAACAAAAGCCAACACAAGCTGGATTTATATCTGAGTTGTTCCAGAAATCTGGGGCCGCTCTATCTGTAAGGACCTTTCATAAAGGCTCAGAACCACAAGCTTTAGGTGAATTCAAACTTCTGCACCCTCACATATAGTCATAACATTTTGGCCTTCATATACCAGAATAATATACTCTGCTAAAATTCTGACCCATTGGCCTCAGTCACATACATTAGTCTGTCAATTGCACCAAATGTTCTGCATTTGCAACGTTTCAAGAATTGCCGTACATCAGCTGTGCATCCCATCTCCTCTGACGTCTCCTCTCACATCTCCTTGGTTTCATTTCATGCAGTATTATTACTGCTGCTCAACGTTTATCCTCACAGATAATTAGGAGAATGTACCCTGAGTCACTATGATTACCTGTGTGAGGACGCCGAGAGCTGGACACTGGTGATAATGACTACTTGAGAAATCACAGCCTCTCTCCATGCAGAGCAGCACAGACTCTAGATTGCACAGTATGTGGTGTCGGCCACCAAAGCATAGCTGTGGGGTAGAGTCAATGCAGAAGTAGAGTTCAAGCTTTTGGAGAATATCAACATCCTGCAATAATCTCTAGCAGTCAAATATAGACATCCAGGATGGACACTTATTGAATTTCACTGTCAATAATAGTCTGTGCAGGATACTGATGGTGGATGGTGGGTATTGACAGGAAAATAACTGCTGTTGGGGGCTGTTGAACCACTTGATGTAATTCAAAACAAGTAATTGAAACACAGGAAGTTACAGACTTTCAATAACAATACTTCAAATGTAGGCGGAAACTAGTTTCTCACACTTCAGAGGTAAACTTTTCTAAAACTAAGCCTCTAAAGTAAACTGTAGCTGTTGTGGCTCTGCATCAGCAGTGGCTTTAAATTAATCTGATGTAACACCTACAGATCAGAAACCGACTGTAAAGCCATGGGAAACAATTCAAAACTGGTGTGATATTGGCTATCAACACAAAAATCAGCAACTGGAGCAAAACAGCTTTAATACAAGGTAACGCCAACACCTTTGTGTACGCCACACTCCTCTTCTTCCTTTCTTTTCTGTCACGATCCAAATCTGTAAATATGAGCCAGGCTCGCATCAGAGATCCCATCTCAGGAGACGGCGGCGTGACCACAGAGGCAGGAAGACACTGTTGGATTTCACGAAAGAGGTTAACAGGTGAACGAAGAGGAGGGAGGAGAGATGGGAAATGGATGAGCGGTGGTGTTTTTCTGTGCTGCCACACTGAGCTGGAGACCTCAGTCAGGTCTCATGAACACTGCCATGGATCCACCTGATGAGATGAGAAAGTGGCCGCTGAAGCAGAGCGTGCCTCTGCATTCTCAGTTAGAGTCTGGATGTAACTGTGTGAGGTCTAGTGCCAGCATTAGAGATGTTTACCCAAACAGAAGATACTTAAAAAGTGTAAATTAAAAAAAGTACAGTCCGTGTTCAAGTTTAGATAAGAATAACACTTTCTTTGGATTGCATATTCTTTTGTTGTCATCTGAAATAAAGCTATACACAAAATAGGCTTGGACACTATTAAAGTAGACTTATGATAGGTGTTTCACCTTTAATTTTGGTAGTCAGAAACCCTCGGTTTAGCAGTACTCAGTCTCTGCCTGGAATGCTTCATTTTAGCGACTAATCTTGAAGACTTAAAAACAGGCAACTGGACTGTGTAGAGTGGAATGTTTTTAATTCTTCAAGATAACCATGACCTGGATGAATGAGAATCTACATGGACATTCTAGCTACTGACGCACTGAGGGCGCATTCATACCAGGACTGTTTGGTTTGTTCTAAAAGGACCATGGTCCCCTTACTCTTTTGGTCCGGTTGGTATGACGTGCAATTGAACCGTTGTCTGCATCAAACAGACGGACCATGGTCCTCTTGAAAATGCAGGACTTGGTCCCCTTCCAAATAAAACCATGATCTGGTCCGTGATGAGTGTGAACGCAGCACTGATGCAGCTGGACTTTTTATATGTTAATATAAACCAGTAACACATTTACACTTACACAGCTGGAAAATTGTTCGCAGCCGGGGGTTGCAGCAGACGGAGAACAGTCAGTCAAAACACTGGACTGTCCATAAAACTGGACGAATGGCACAGGGCTTGTGTTCTGATACAATAGTAAGGTGATATTAAATACCTGGGTGTTCTTCTGTTCAACAAACACGCTAACAATGTATTGCAGGAATTCCTTTGCATTAATGTTCGGCGTCCCCCCGCACAACATCTCCGCCACCTCTGGTGAATTGCTTTAAGCAAGACGGCCATTGTTCTCTCTGGTCGGCTACTCTCTGTGCGAATGAGCAGATGACAGACAGTGATTTTCCCTCTTTTTTTCCCCATTTAGTTCACTTAGCAAAAGTCCTATGTGAACGCTAACCGGACCAAATGCAAAATGCAACAATGTAAACCTTTGGTCCCTGATCCGGACCTTCTTAAGAGACTTTGGGTGAGAAAAGCCCATTAGACCCAGCTTGCGGGTGCTACTTTTTACACAGCTTTTAAGTCTCATGACTTTTCCTAAAATATCTAAGGCCAGCCATTAGCATAGTTAACTTCCCGTTTAGCCATATTTGCAGAGTATTTATAGGCTTCTGCGTTACTATAAGGCTAAATAAAAGATATGCGTTTTGAGATTCAGCAGACTAGCTGACTTAGCTCCCCGTTTAGCCACATTTACATTTATTGTATATGTTAGCTGTTGCTGTAATAGCTGCTATTATAATGTTGTTTACAGACTGGTTTGGAGTCTACAGGCCAGTCACTAGTGTAAATGCAACACAACAGGCCTTCCAGCTTCCAGGTGGGCATGCCTTTGACAGAGGTTAGCTCATCCAACATAACGAGCCATTCATTGGACCTGTAAAGCACGACTAAGGATTACGTCATTCATGACACTCATGTTGCAGAGCTTTTCCATGGTTTTGTGGGGGTGTGCAACATTGCATCATTTGCATGTATTGAAGTATGGATCAATAAAAGGTCACCATTGAGAGAGTGTTTTTGCAAACCCCTTTGAATGGTATGGTGTGTTGTGTTTAATTAAACTCGATATACATCTTTGCATTAAACTTTTACAGGCCTAAAGTTAAGACTCTGTAAAGTTAAGGGCTTAACTTTACAGAGTCAGTGTAATTTTCAGCTCCACAACAAACAAATCATCAACCAGAGAGCATCATATCCTTCTTGAGGTTGACCACACTGGCTTGGCAAAGTCTGGTTTTTAATAAAAGTCTAATATTGACTTCATATATTTGGTGTCATACCCCCAATAGAAGCAGAATAAATAGAGAAAACAACCCGAAACTGCCTCTCTGTGTGTTTTCAATGCAGGATAGAGAGAGAAGGAGAGGAGAAGAGAGACAGCAGATGTAGACAGAAGGAGAGGAAAGAAGATGCACCAGGACACAGAGGAGTGAGAGAGAGTGATAGTAAAAGAAATCATGAAATAAAGGACATGGAGGAAGAAAGGAAAGAATATGAGAGAGTAGAGAGGGACAGCAAGAGAGAAAATGGGAGATGGAAGGAGGAAGAGGGGGTAGCAGTGAAAGCCTAATGGGTGGTGGTGGAGTCCATCGATCCGCTCGGCAGCGCAGCCTGTTTCATTTGGTCATTCAATTATCCAGTCATTTGCTTGATGTTGTTTCCCCCGCAAGGATTCAGGCCGTACACTCAGACCTCCCATGCAGAGACGCAGAGTCGCACTCCAAAACATCAAAGTTAGAGCTCTGCATGAAAGTGGGAGGGGGCGGCACAGGGCTGCAGACTGGAAAAATGGAAACCTTTGGCAGGTTTAGATGCGACTTCATACACAAGTCCTTAAATCGCTCCAATTTAGAGGTTGTCACATTTTTTCGCCTTCATACATTCTTTCATTTTTGTCTCGCATTTTCCGCCTCCTTGCATTCATGTTACTGGAAAATGAGGGTTCATTAAGTCATGAATTGAAAACCCGAAAATCTCACTTAGTCCAGACTCCATGGAAACTTTCTGACCCAGCCTTGCTAAAATGACAACATTTGAAACCCGTAAAATAGCACGAACAAGCTGGCACCCTGCTTTTCTGACTCTATAGACACATCTTTATCAAATCACACTCTGCCACAAATATAAAACACCCTAAAAACTGGACCAGAAGACTTCACTCAGCACCAGAAGCTCTTATCTGTGACAAACACTCCACAGCTGTCTGGAAACCACATAAAAAACAACACAATAAAGTTCACCAACACTGTTAGACTGGTCTACTTACATCCTCCCTGTTACATCTGTGTGTTTCTGTGAAGTCTTTTCAGCTCGGTAAATGTTGAAATACCTTTTTAATGTATTATTCATTCCTGAATAAGGAGCATAAAAACTACATTACTTGCCTGCCTGAGAAAATTACCATTCAGCTTAACCTTTAATTTATGGCGACTTTTTAAGATTACCAATCTAATCATAAGTGGACATAAATCCTTTGACTTTTTCAGCTCTGTTTTCCGGCTATAATGGGTTGATTCCAGTTTTTTCTCATTATATGGCTATAAAAATGTGGGGTTTCTTGTGACAGCGGGATCAGTTTCTTGTTCTAAAGATGCGTAATGCCGTCATACACACTACTGGGGTAAGTCGAGACTATTTCTGTTTGCTTTCTGTTTTCTGTTTGTGGCTTTTACAACCCTGGAATTTAGAGAAATGCTCATCTGACAGCAAGTCAAGATCTCAAAAACAACTGAGATTAACTTATTGTCACAGGAAAACAGATTTAAATCTCCTGTGAGGAACTTTCTGTTCGTGTCAGTAATGGTGCCCCTTGCTGATAATACAGTCTCAGCTCATCCCTCTATGTTTGAATAATGTCCTCAGACAAGAATCCTTCGCTTTGAGTATTTTGTGCTGAAAATGTGAAATCATGACACCGACCTCCTGCACCAGTTTCAGACATTAAATTTTACAATATAGAACTCATCTTTTAGAGATAGACCGAATAATCGGTTAGCTGTTTAATCAGGCTGGTTATTGTTGGTCTGACACAACTGGCATGATACCGGCATCAGGTGTTGCCATCCAAATTGATGGGAAATCAAATCGACAACACTCACCTACTTGTGTTTCATATAACTAATGTGATAATGTATAAAATTATGCTGTTTTTATTGAGTCTGACATATTTACCAGGCCCATTTGGGAATCAAGAGTACAACAATTCACTAAAAACCTACCGAAAACATGCTACCGCAGAGGAGAACCACATGTAATTTACTTCAATGTACGCAGAGTAGGGCTGGGCGATAAACCAAAAACTTATCGATACTGAAATTTACGACAATAACTGACGTCATTTTGCCAAAAACAGTATATTCTGTGTCAAATAGATAAATAAATAAAAGTTGTTTTTGGATGTATGTAGGTGGGCTATGGTTTCATGTCCCTTAAAGACGCTGTCCTACATCGTGGATGCGACTTCGCCCCATCCAGAGGACAAAGAAGCAAAGACAGGTGAGGAAATGGAGGACGGTCCAAAAGTTGTAGTGGATGAAGCGGCGGCTGAAGTAGACGAAGTTAACGTGGAAGGGGGTGAGCAGCTTGTGGAGTAGTTATCGTCCATTTATTATTATCAAGATGAACTGCTCAATATATTGTTATATTGATTTATGGCCATATCGCCCAGCCTTCGCACAGAGTAATTGATTTCTACATGACTTTCCTTTTTCTTTGAATCTTGACGTCAGAATTTGCCCCGTGTTTCCCTTGTGGCGATATTTTACTGAGCCAGTTGTCCCTTAAAGTGTATTTAATGAAACAAACCCTTATTTGATTGTATGTAAAAATGTTAAAACTGCAGGAAAACACAGTGACATTGTTGTATGCTTTGTTTATCTGCCAACTTGTTGTCTCACTAAACATATCAGCATCTGCAATTGAAAAAGTGATATCAGTCGACCTCCATCATCTATCATGCCGCTGATATCGCTTTAGCTTTTGGTTAAAGTTATAAAGCCTAAAAATAAATTTGAGTTTATTTCGCAGATGTTTTGATGCACTCCTCACAGGACCTTAAGTAAAATGGGTTCAGGGTCTTCATACTAACACACAATTTCAGCTGCATGATGTAAACTTTTCAATATAACTCCAGCATAAGTATAAACTCCATGGCCTGTTATAAATATCTTTACCGAGAGATTCTGGCTTTTACTAATCTGCAACTGTCATCTCTCTCTGTATCTAAAACCCACAAAGGTCAAGGGATTTTTTTTTCATCAAAGGAGACTTGGTTTGCTTTGCCCAGTTTTCTTTTTATGATGTGAGAGATCAGTCAGCAGTTATTAAAAGGGCAGAAGATTGTTGGAGGAAAAGTAGGAATGAGTCAGGGGGTTGCTCAGCTGAGGAAAGGGGAGCAACTCAAAGCCCTGAGCTGCACAAAAAGGACTGACACAGAATTGAAAACTGGGTCTTTTTCTTGGCATGCCTCCATTAGGAAAGACAGAGGTTACAACAGGTGTCAAACCACCACTGAGGGGAAATTCAGGCTCCTGCAAACCCGAGACAAAGCCCTAAAAAGAGTCCCACCCCAGGTTAAAAAAAAAGGACAACATTACAGAGATTTGAAGGGTGGTTATAAAAAATTGCATTTGATCAAAAAAACAACTTGTTGTTAGGGAGAGAAAAGGAGAAAAGTCCTCAGCTTGATAAAGATTTTTGAAGACAACTTTTTTTATAGAGAGATGCCAATCAGAAGAGCTGCATTAAAGGTCAGTTTCAGATACAGAAGGACCTTTGACCTGTACTCGAATAAACATAGAAACAACCACACGCACAATACGTCCAAAATAAACATTATCATTCAAGGGCAGAAAATATTCCAATAAGAGTGGTAATGATAAACAAGTAAAGAGGATATTGATAATAATCTCAATCATTTGAATTAGTTTATAAGTAATTTTACTCAAAAAAGCTGGCTGTCAAGCAGTCTCTCGAGCCACAGATTTTGCGCTTGTGTGTTAAAATTTGGAAAATGTTGTGTTTTGCTTGATAAAAAAACAAAAATCAATTCCATTCATTAAAAGCAGTATTAGGTCCTGGATTGTGACTAACTAGCATTTAGTTGTCATTTCTGTTGTACACATGACTGTAAATCCCTCCTGTCTGAGTGTAATCCTCAACTTTTCTGTTTCCTCTAAACTGCTCTGAGTCACTCCTATGACCTTGAAGACAGAGGCTGTGTCACTGTTAAGCTGAATCCTGTTGTCATTTGCCATTAGCTTCACATTAGTCCTGAGAGATTTGTGGACTGACCCCTCATCAAATCATTTACTGCAATGAATCAATTTAGCCTGACACACGCAGTATATTAATCAGCTGCCTCAGTCGGCTTAATGGCTCAATCAGAGGCAGAGGAGGGAGAGAGAGACTCTGAGCCACTTCTGTTGGGTCTGAACAAGGGAAATAAAACTATCCTTAAGTAACCTGCTGCCTGTGCAGATCAGTCAGATCTGACTGAATATCTTTAAGTACAACCCTGATTTAAGAGCAGGTCCAGGACTGAAGGGAACACAACTTTATTTCTTTACAGTTTTTAAGGTGGATAAGCAGCTACCAGCTTAAATGATGAGGTTTTCACAGCGCAGTGATATTATATTCATGAGAAAGTTCAACAGGGCACTATCACTTCACATTATATCTGTTACTGCACAGGTTGCTGCATTAATACTGATTTAGAGACCAAGTTCAGCCTCAAAAAAGGACACACTGGCTTCAAGGTTAGAAACTATCATTTAGAATTTTCACCCCAATTTTTTCTGCCAGCCTCCTCACAAAATGTCTAAAAGATGTGTGTTTGAAAACCACATTCTATCTACTCTGTTTTTCAATCAGGATCAGTCTGGGGAGATGAAGAGACATAAATCCAGCCTCACATTAACACTCTCAGGTCTTCAAACTGTGTTTACCTTCCTTCAGCTCTTCCCTCCTCTCTGCTGTTTCAGCCTCTCGTCGTTCCTCTCATCAGGGTCCACTCCTCGACACAAACAAACACCACTGAGTTGGTTGCTGGCAGTGATGGCAAACAAAGTTGTGTGTTAACATGCTGGCTGGTATGCTGGCTCATCACGGCCCGTTAATTCTTTGACTGATTGTGTCGTTTTTCACCCTTCATCCATCCACTAGCCATCCGTCACTGCTCTCTCCATCTGTCCCCACGCTCTCACCATCCTTTCTCTCATTTTTTTGGTTGCCTCTTTTACTTTGGAGCAGATACAACAGCATCAATACCCATCACCTCTCTCACCTGCTGCCCCCAGCCTCCTCCACTCACCTTTTTAATTTTATGTATTTCTTTGTCCTCCTCTGTTTCCATTCCCTCTTTCTCTCTCTGGTTACTCTTTTCTTCAGTTGGCCAGGCTTCTCATATTCATGCAGGGAGCCACTCTTGTCTGGAGTCTGGCTGTGCTGCTGTCTTTGTGTACTACAAGCCTCCAGCACGCTAATCTCTGGCTCGCGCTCCATTGAGGCCCGTTAACAACACATGCCTGCCTGCATGCAACAGTGTTGTGAATAGAAGAGATTACACTCACATTTACACTGCCAGCTATGGCACCGACTGGCTCTCAATATTCAGCCTGACACAACCTGACTGTGTCCTACAGCCACAGCAGTTGGAAATGGTTTCAACTCAAAAGGCGTTACTGTAGGTGAGAAGATGACAAGGGAAGAAAATGCTGAAGGTTGGCATTAATCTGCAACACGGGTTTAGAAGTGTATTGAACAAAATTTGGTTACTACCAAGAATTAAAAAATGGTGAGTCAATGATTGAATAAGTGAGGTTAGAGATATTGAGTTTATGAAAAAGCCATTTTTTTCTTTACTTGCGGGCAACATATGCCTTTAATGAATCAGTAGGAAACTGTGATGAGCTACATGTGGCAAAGAGCTGCAAGTCTGTCCGTCTGCTGTATACTAAAAACACTAGAAAAGTCAGGTGGATAGCTACAACAGAGAATTAAGACCATGTAAAAAAACAAATAAAGATTTCAAGAGTAAAGATGTTATCAACAAGATGAAAATCATTATTTACTCCCATAATAAAAAGACTCAAATCTCATAATATTAGGAGAACAAAGTCCAAAGGAAAAGTCACTTGTCTGGATTCTCAGATAAACAGCAGATGGACCAAGTTATGACCTGACTTGTCCAGTGGTGGTAAGGCAGTGGCTCTGTAAGCTTCTGTGACGTCGGCATACAGCAGATCAAGGGTTTTGTTTTCTCTGGTTGGAGTTAACACTGTGTAAATCAAATTAGGTGAGAAAAAAGGTTGACATGGTTGAAGTCTCCTGATTTTATTACATGTGTCTCAGGATGTTGTCTGTATCCTAGCAACAGTATCATGGAGAACATCACATGGAATGTCAGCCGTTGCCTTGGGTGGGTTGTATACAAGTATTGTTATGATATGATGTAGCCCAAATACTCCTTCATAACTTTTTTTCTTATTTCACCTGGTTAAATAAGTAATGTGACTGAAGATTTTTTAGAGTGTTGTGTGTTGTGTGACCATTAATTCCATTGTTGTGGCAACCTAGCTGCAAACTTCAATGAAATTAAATTAATTTGTGCTCTGTTTTGAAGAACCGCCTCAATATTTTTGTTCTTACCCTTATGATGTGATTGTAAATATTGTTGCAGTGCCATGCTTCAGCTGTGTGCATTACATGAATTCCCTAAAATACACAGAAAAGCCCAGAGAAAAGTGGTCCTACAGCTGTGCAAGTATCACTCGTCAGCCAAACAGAAGTCTAAGAGCTTGTAGCTCAGTTTGGACTCTTTGATGATCAAGTTAATGAACTGATGCACTTGAGCTGAGATTAATTATTAAAGGGAAAATAACTACTTAAACATCTAAATCTCCAGAGAGGGACAGGAATCCGGTGGTCTCCTCCTCAGGGGTGTGGTACCCCAGCTATGACATCATACTTCAGAGCTCCTCCTGCAATCTTCATCCTCCCTGGCACTCCTCATAATGGTTTTAATGTTTATGTTGTTTAGCGGCGGGCAGCCTCACTAACTTTGTTACGGCAGGACCATCCATTACAGGGCAGGGCTGGGCATAATTATTTATGCACACTTAAGCCCGAATGCGTCGGTGTGTAATTCACTGTAAGCAGGCTTCATTGGAATTGCAAATCAATGCCCGGGCACGCTTTACCTCAACTCCCTTTGGAACTATCCCTCCATTTCTGAACCAACATCTCCCTCCTTTTTCCCCCCACTCTCCCCTCCCGCCATGCAGCCCCCGCTCCATCTCTATCTGCTCCCCTGCCTGTATTGGGTCGTTTGTCTTCCAACTGGCCCTGCAGAGCCAGCCAGCACTTGTTCCTGGGCGCTGGGCCAAGCCCAGTCTGGACAGGATGAGGAGGAAGGATGGGGATAAAGGGGGATGGGGGGGAGGTAAAGGGAGTGCAACAGACCACGGTCCAAGATGATCTGATGTGCTTTGTAACCGCAACAGGTACAGCAGTTCTACCTCTGTGATTGTGGTGAGTGTTTCTGATACGCCACGCTCACAACAAAAATCTGTGACTGCATAAGCTAAAATAAACAGGTTTGCAAAGCTGTGGTCTGAGAAGTTCTGAAGCTGTTTAGTTTAGACTGAAGTGTAAAAGTGAATTATGTCTGTTTTCTGTCTGTGTCATGGACACAGCCTACAGCATGAATCTGACGGTCTGTGTGCCTTCACATTGTCATGCAAAACAGAGAGGCCAGAGAGGCAGGATGAAGTGTGTGTTTCTGCGAGATTCAAACAAAATCTTTCACCTTGCAGGACTGCTCAGAGGTTTTTCCATTTTTATTTCACTTTGTTTATGAATTCTCACACAAGTTAACCCCACGGAAAAATAACTGTGAAAGGTTTCATTTCTATGTCTCAGGGCCTTTTCCTTCAGTCTGAGCATGACGATACACTGGATTAGCTGAAGAGGAGTGAAGACTAGAGAAGACAACTACAGCACACCTATCTGTTGGTCAAAATGGCCATAACTCTGAGCCTTAATACAGTTATAATGAGTTTTTTATACAAACATTCAACTCAAGTCTACATTTGTGGAGGTGTGTTTGTGTCATCTCATATCAAAGTATGGGACAGAGATGGCAATGAGGGGTTAGAATACAAGAAAAATTGTGGAAGTGTGACAGTGAAAAAAACAACCAAAAAAGCTTAGCAAATCTGTGTTTGTTTCACTGCACATTTCAAACACTACAGCTTTATATAAACACAGATACTTACAGACTTACATTAATCCAGGGCCAGGTCATGGGGGCAGCAGTCTCAGCAAGAAGACCCAGGACCTCCTCTCCCCAGCAACACTTTCCAACTCTTCCCCCTGGATTCTAGGGTGTTTCCAGGCCAGGTGGAAAATGTAATCCCTCCAGCGACCTACCCCAGGGTCTTTTCTCAGTTGGATGTGCTCAGGACACCTCCAAAGGCAGATGTCCAGAAGGGATCCTTGTCAAATGCCTAAACTACGTAACTGACTCCCTTGAATGCAAAGGAGCAGCTGCACTACTCAGAGCATCCTCTGGTGGATCAAACTACTAACCCTGTCTCAAATACTGAGTCCAGCCCCCCTTAGGAGAAAACTCTTTTTGGTTGCTTGAATCCGTGATCTCATTCTTTCGGTTACTACCCACAGCTCATAACTGTAGGTGAGGGTTAGAACATAGATTGACTGATAAACAACCACAAGGGTCTGATGCAATGCTAATGCCGTACCAATCTTCCCTCACCTGTGAACAAGCCCCCCAGATACTTGAATTTTTCTCACTTCAGGCAAAGAGTCACACCCCATCCAGACAGATCAGTCAGACAACCATGGGCCTTGGATCTGGAATGCTGTCTCATCCTAGCCACTTCACACTTAGCTGCAAACTTCCCTGATACCTGCTGGAGGCCCCAGCCTGAAGAACCCAACAGAACCACATCATCTGCAAAGAGCAGAGGTGGAATTATGAGACTTCCAAAACTACAGACCCTTCTATCCACAGCTGCACCAAGCAATCCTGTCCATGAAAATTACAAACAAAAGGCAATACTGGCGAAAGCCAACATGAGTATGAGTTTTTGCTGAGTTTGCAGACATGGCTGTCACTTGGTACAAGGATTGGATGACTTGCTGTGGCCCCCAAATCCCAAAAGTACCCACCACAAGACCATCTGGGGGGATTTGGTTATAGGCCTTCTCCAAGTCTTCAAAGTACATGGAGACTGGATGTTTTTTGCCCACTTCAGAAGCTGTGCAAGGGTCAAGAGTTGGTCTACTGTACCACGGCCAGCACAGGGTTTGACATATATCTGGAGCGTCCTTTCCAGCACCCTAGAGTAAGAGTTTTCCACAGTGGCTGAGATGCTTTACCCTAATAATAGAGTACACTCTCCAATCCTTCTTTTTGAAAATGGGAACCTCCACCCAGGTACTGTCCCAGACCTCCGTGTGAGATTGAAGAGGTGTGTCAGTCAAGACAACCCTACAATGTCCAGTGCCTTAAGCATCTAAGAAGAGGAATCTATATTCATACATCATACAACACTAATATATCAGAATTCACAAACATGTAAGAAAATGCAAAAGTACTTCACAAAACCAAAACTGTTTGCTTGGCTAATAAAAAAAAAAAAAAAACTCTTTTGAGTGTTTAAACCAGCAGCTAAAGAATTGACATACTGAGCTCAGAGGGGGCAGGCAATGCTATCAGCTGTCTGAGTCCAGCTGGGAGGAGTTAGTCGACTCCCCGGTGCAATATTTCTGTGAAACACTCCACAATGACTCAAATTTGTCGGGAATCTTGGGTCTTAACTGGGTTTTAGAGTCAGCATCAGTGACAGGAGGGGCTGAGGGGATATAATACGAAGTGGGAGGGGGGCTAGTGGAGGTCCTGTAAGTGCTCTTCTGGCATGTGGTCCCTTGTGGTTATGAATTGATGCAACATGGTTTGTAGTTAAAATGTCTGGACCAGAGTCCCTCTTTCTCCTCTCTTTGATCATCCTGTTTTATTGAAAAGACATTTTGCTTTCAAGGTCTCTTCCCCCGTTTCAATGAGGTTGCAGACTGCAGCAGAAAAATGCAAAAAGCCAAAAAAGTGAGGAGAAAAGGAGACTGAAAGGAGCGGTGTGTTTAAGGCCAGAAAAAAGGAAGGTGAAAAAAAAGAAAAAGAGAAAAGAGAAGCTTAATGTGCTTCAAACAAAAGAGAAGGAGGAGGGGTGAGAAGCATAGAGGAAGGAGAACCTAAGGAAAAGTCTCCTCCTCCCCTCTTTTACTTTTTCAACTCCGGATCTAGCTCGCCCTCCTCTCTTCCTCTCATCCTCTCTTCCTCCCCTCTAACAGAGTGTATCCTTCAGGTTTCTTCGCTCCGATCTCCTCACCACCCGCTGTATTAGAGGAACCTTTTACTGCTGCCTCGGCCGAATCAGTCACACTTGCTTCCTTCGCTCTCTCTCTCTCTCTCTCTCTCTTTTTCTCTCTCTCTCTCTCACACACACACACACAGATACAGAGATCCTCCTCAGTCTTCGTCTCTTTTTTCAAACACTTTCCTCTCCCCCTTTCTCCGCTTCCCATCTCTTTCTTCACACCACATTCTCTTCAATCTTTTCCACATCATCCTTTTCCCCTCCTCTTCCTTGTGACATGCCGCTCTTTCGTTTTTCTTACAACGTTCCACGTCCCTCCGCCGCTATCTCTCAGTTTATCCCTCCTTAACCTTTATTTACTCTCTCAATCCATCCTGTCTTGAAGATACATCCCCAGCGATCCCCCTCTTGTTTTCACTTTGTTGCTTCCTTGCACCGTCTCTCCTCCTCCCCCATTTTTTTTCAGTAATTTTTCTTGTCATTCGTTCTCTCTCTCTCTCTCCCATGGTCGCGCTCAGTTTTCACCACATCCCTGACACTCTTTTACCCTCGCATTTCGGCCTCGTTTCTACCTCCACCGTCTCCCCCTCCCTTCTGCTGTTATTCACTTTTTTTTCCTATCAGTGAGTCAGGCCTGGGGTCCCAGAGCCAAATGAGATTTGGAGGCCGAGGCCCGTGTGCTCTTCCCCCTCTTCAGATTGGAGTCAGTTACTGTAGGCTGCATGCAGGTATAAACCTTTTACGCTTCCTAGAACCACTTACTGACAGGACAGAGAGAAGATTCATACCTCTCTCATACTTTCTATCACTCTCAATTGTTTTCAATCACACATTTTGTCTCAAGTTTTTACCATAAAGTCAGTAATGTCATAGAAAATTTCAGACCAGCAGACGTCTACGCAAAGTTTGCTTTTATTCTGACAAATTATCCAAACAATCAGATAAATGCAGCAATTGTGGGTATGTTTATAAGCTCAAACCAGGTTGTGTAAGGCTGTCGTCATGCATCAACAAGTGGATTCTACATTCCTTAGGCTTCACAATTACGAATGTTGCCATGGCTGCGTCAGCTCACTTCCTGATTGGCGATGGAGATTTTCCACTTAACAACTGACAGTTTGTAGGGTCCTCTGCAACCGACTGAAACCACAAAGGGAGGGGTTAAAGAGAAATCGTTACTTCAGTGGCTGTACCTGCACTTTAGCGTGGGAACCAGTGAGCCATCAGTCAAGTCCTAATATAGGTCATAGACTGTATATCGAATGGACGTCATCTGCCTCCTCGCTGGGTGAAACCACCCCGAGAACAGCACCCTCTGGTGACGGGCTGCAGTATAGGTCATAAATCCTGTCTCCTCCAGCAATCCCTATGGAGTTGTGGACAAACTATAAATTTTTCTCCCCCCCCCCCGGTTGTGATGTTGACATGTAGTTATTGTGAGACTGGTTTGTGCTCAAGTCCTCTTTTTTTCTGTACAGCTCCGTTTTTAAAAGTTATTAGGGGGTTCATGTTTTCTATGATTGACACTTGATAGAGCCTATGAACGTACAAAGATTGTGTAGCTAAGGGATACGTTGTTTGAGCCGAGCGTCATCACAGCGACTCTAGGCAACTCTCCTGCCGAATGCGTACAACGCTACTGCTTAAGTGGTGGGGTGCATACAACGCTACTGTGCAATGTTGATTTCAGGAAGTGGCGAAAAAAACGCAGAATTACAGAGAGCTTTTTGGCTTCAAATCCGTGTACTGGCGGAAGGTGAAATCAAGTTGTCCATATAATCTATGATATAGGCCAAAGTGCGCAACTGAAGCGTGGTGCTTGCTCAAATCCCAGGGTCTACCAAAGCACCCTTGAGCAAGACATTTTGGAATTTTGCAGTTAAAACATCTAAGTTAAGTTAAGGCAAAACTAACTTTTGAACCAAAATGTGCCAAACTATTATCTGCAGATTGATTTGATAGGACTTATGTGATCTCTGTTAGTGTTTCTGTTATGAAGACTATTTGTTGTCAAAGGGTTTAGTCCAATCTAAATCAAGTAATTAAAACAGCTAAGCAATCATCATGACAGCCAGGTAACAAATCAAAAGAAGAATTTATCAGGAGAAACAATCACACACTTATACTCAAAGAATGAAAATAAAGGCGACTAATGGACACAATAGAACAGAGTGACTCTCAGTGTCTTGAAACAGTTTTCTTTTTCTCAAGAGATAGAAACAGTATGAAATTCACACCATGAGCTTCAAACATCAGTGACCATCACTGACAAGATTGGCTATGTCTACATCATAACTACTGTCGCCTAAAATTGCAGGCATTGAAATCAAGGGGTTGGTAAAAGCTGGTTTCTGAAAAGCCTTTTGTGGGTTGCATGTTTGTTTTTTAATAAGAAGAAGCTTGAAAAACACAGTTTATACATGTGCAGGACAAAATCAGCAGAAAGATAAACTACCTCACAATACTACACTTTCAACGTTACTTTTAAACTCTGAATTTTACAATGTCTTTTCTTTCAACTTTTGCATGAGAAAAAAGTGAAAGAACTTTTGCAACTACTCAGTTAAGTTTAAAAAATACAAGAGGTAGATTGAGAAAAGGTGAAGTTTGCATTTTCTACTCTTTGTGGTTTTGACCCTGACCCCCTGGAAGAGCTTTGTACTTCCTCCTCTTTATACAACAGTTTCCCATCTGTTGACATGGAGGGCAAGGCAGGGTCTACAGTCACCAAAGAGCAATGATGTTAGTTCGTCTTCACTTTTGTGTGGCAGTTATGTCATCCACTTTTTTGTTGGTCTGCTGCTTAAATGCAGAAAACTTTTATGTTTACTAAAACACCTTTAACAATCATGAGGGCTACAGACGAGGATTCGTGTCATAGCTGACATTTAGCTACAACCTATTCATAAGAGCTGCAGCTGACATATTGATTTCCTGGACAACAGTCCCAGTAGACGTGAATTCAAAGCCGCTACAGCTTGCACCTTTGTGTGACCGTATTAATGAAATTATAATGTAATTGTGTTTGCACAACAAAGCGCGTGACACTGTTATCTCTGATCAAATACAGTACCCATAGGAGCAGTGGCCTCAGTAGAAAACAATGCATCTGCAGAGGACGCAGTGTTTAATCTGTGGTCATTTATCACTGCCGCTCAGATGAGTCCTCTGCTGTGCCTTTTAGAGCATCTGTTTTTACTCACACTGTTGTAATATCTATGTTTTAAAAGCCAATGATTTAATGACTTTGAGGTCTAATGGCAAACTGATATTTAGAAGCACATGCTTCGTGCAAATAAAATGTGTTTATGCAATCAGAGGGAAAATCAAATTTGTACAGGTGCAGAATCGTGTTGACTATTTTGTTCTCCTAGTATTTTAGCCAGTGTGTTTAATTATTTATTTATTTATTTGTGTGTGTGTGTTTCTGCGTGTGGGTGGTTATGTTAGCTGTAAAGGCTGAATGGCTTCATAACTGCTCCTTCAGATTCGTGTTGGTGGCGCCAGTGGGATGGCAGCTCTGGGTTCAGTGGACTCTAAATTGGCGGAGGGGAAATAGTAGTTAGCTCCCGCCTAGCTCCATCCAGCAGGATCCAGCCTTGAGTCAATCGAGGGCTAACCGTGCGTGACAGGCCATGGCAGAGGGCTGTGTGATGGAGAAAAATGGACTGAGGATCCACATGGCCTATTTAGGTCAGGAGGAATTCTGGGACAAGAGGGGCTTTTTTTTCCTCTCTGCTGGATATTTGTGCCCATGTTGAAATCCTGTGTGCACCTGGATATTAACCAGCGAGGGCTGCATCCTCAGCTATTTTTGGCAGTGATTTAACAAAGTGACATACATGCATGATTGTGCACAGACATGCAAGGTGATTTTTAAATGAAGTATCCATCATTCCCTCCTTGTACCTCCATTATCACCTGATTCAGTTATCTCAAGGCTGTGATGCATGCACTGTTTCAGTGTTGGATAAGTTCTCTTGAGTAATGTTTGTCTTTTTAAATCAGTCAAGTCCCTTAAAACTTCAGTTAGTAACTCTATGCATGTGTCTACTTTGGTGCCCCCCTGTGTCTCTTTGCTGATCTTGTCCTTTACGAATCTCCAAGTATTCTCCTTAACCAGCCAAATTTACAGTGTATCATTAAAAATATTTGCCCTCCCAGAGCTATATCAGGCAAATAAATAAATAAAAACAAATAAATAAAGAATACAGTCCAGGAGGTAAAATCGTGTCACTGAGTGTCTTTTCTGCTTATGTTGGCCCAAAACTGGCATCAGTTTTAGTTTAGGTTTAGTCTGTTTTACAACAGCATTTACAGGATCTGATGAAAAGTTATTTTTGTCATATAAGAAAATATATAAATTAAACAAATTTATGACGATAAATATTCATCAATAACCCCTTTTGCAATGATGAAGACGAGACGATGAGCTAAAATACAGACTTATCCGATCAGCAGGAACAGCACAAAGGCCTAGTTTTGTATTGAACCGGAGAGTTTGGCTTTAAGCATCAATCAAGGCAATGAATCTTGATGTTACAAATGTTAGTGTAAAGAGAGTAAAACAGATTTAAAGCTAGTTCAACCTTGATATTGGCCAGTACATTCACACGCACTAAGAATGTAAACTTCTTGCAACAGTCTGACTGAAACTGGACTTTAAAATTTATACACTCACCGGCCACTTTATTAGGTACACCTGTCCAACTGCTCGTTAACACTTAATTTCTAATCAGCCAATCACATGGCGGCAACTTAGTGCATTTAGGCATGTAGACATGGTCAAGACAATCTCCTGCAGTTCAAACCGAGCATCAGTATGGGGAAGAAAGGTGATTTGAGTGACTTTGAACGTGGCATGGTTGTTGGTGCCAGAAGGGCTGGTCTGAGTATTTCAGAAACTGCTGATCTACTGGGATTTTCACGCATAACCATCTCTAGGGTTTACAGAGAATGGTCCGAAAAAGAAAAAATATCCAGTGAGCGGCAGTTCTGTGGGCGGAAATGCCTTGTTGATGCCAGAGGTCAGAGGAGAATGGCCAGACTGGTTCGAGCTGATAGAAAGGCAACAGTGACTCAAATAACCACCCGTTACAACCAAGGTAGGCAGAAGAGCATCTCTGAAAGCACAGTACGTCGAACTTTGAGGCAGATGGGCTACAGCAGCGGAAGACCACACCGGGTGCCACTCCTTTCAGCTAAGAACAGGAAACTGAGGCTACAATTTGCACAAGCTCATCGAAATTGGACAATAGAAGATTGGAAAAACGTTGCCTGGTCTGATGAGTCTCGATTTCTGCTGCGAAATTCGGATGGTAGGGTCAGAATTTGGCGTCAACAACATGAAAGCATGGATCCATCCTGCCTTGTATCAACGGTTCAGGCTGGTGGTGGTGGTGTCATGGTGTGGGGAATATTTTCTTGGCACTCTTTGGGCCCCTTGGTACCAATTGAGCATCGTTGCAACGCCACAGCCTACCTGAGTATTGTTGCTGACCATGTCCATCCCTTTATGACCACAATGTACCCAACTTCTGATGGCTACTTTCAGCAGGATAATGCGCCATGTCATAAAGCTGGAATCATCTCAGACTGGTTTCTTGAACATGACAATGAGTTCACTGTACTCAAATGGCCTCCACAGTCACCAGATCTCAATCCAATAGAGCATCTTTGGGATGTGGTGGAACGGGAGATTCGCATCATGGATGTGCAGCCGACAAATCTGCGGCAACTGTGTGATGCCATCATGTCAATATGGACCAAGCTCTCTGAGGAATGCTTCCAGCACCTTGTTGAATCTATGCCACGAAGAATTGAGGCAGTTCTGAAGGCAAAAGGGGGTCCAACCCGTTACTAGCATGGTGTACCTAATAAAGTGGCCGGTGAGTGTATGTAAACATGGTAGTCTGACTGAAATCACACTTGGACTAACATACCTGAATAATGTGATTGCAGTTTGAGTTTCTCTGTCATATATTGGTGTCAGTCAGACTGAGTCTGATTTAAGCATTATGACCATAGCGAAGTGTTTGCACACCAGACTCTGAGCCAGTGGTAACAAACAGCACAGTGCTGTTAAAGCTACACCGTTAGCCTCCTAGAGTTTTTCCAGCTGTTTTGATACTTATCAGGTCAACTGGGAGACGACCTGATAGTAATGAGCTGAAAGGAGGCAAGTTGCCACCTACTGTAGCAGAGGCGGCCATGGTTCTGTCAATAATTTGATTTTTGCTCAGTGCATGTAGCTGCACAGAACAGAACAGAAAAAACACTGCAGCACATAGTGATCACAGCTGGGAAGATCGTTGGTGTCTCACTTCCCTCTCTCCTGGACATTTACAACACCCGCATCACCTGCAAAGCAGTTGGCATTGTGAGGGACTCCCGCCACTCCTTGCACAGCCTGTTCAGCCTGCTGCTCTCTGGGAGAAGGTACTGGAGCCTCTGGGCCTGTTCTACCAGACTTATAAACAGCTTCACCCACCAGGCTGTCAAAAGCTAAACTCTCTCCCCCTCTGCCCCCTTAAACACTTCACTCTGAACCCCCTCTCAACCCTTACTGGACACATAGTAATTGCACTATAAAAAAAAAAACTGCTGCTGTTACCTGGTTCTTTTTTTTTAACTGTATTATCATTATTTAGCACTTCAACTCCACTGTTTACATCAATGCTTACTGTTTACATGATGTGTACATTAATACAGTACTGCAGATTGCAACCACCACCTGCCTTTAGGGTTAGGTTTAGATTACATGCAGATATGTACAGCACAGGTACAGGTACAGCACAATCATTTTTCTGGTCATTAGGTTTGCATGTGTATAGTAGTGAATATAAACATAGAAACAGGCATAAGGATAGATAGATGCAGACATTCATATGCTACTCTCCTACTGCATTATACTATTTTTCATGCCCATTTTTAATTATTTTAAATTATTCTCTTTTTTGCGTTGTGAGCTAGAGTTTTTTTTTACTTTATTTATTTATTTTATTCTTGTGTATGTACTCACATCTAGCAGATCTTGAATCTTGAATCTTGCCTGTAAACTGGGACAAGGACAGCAATCCAGTTACATCGCCTAATGTAGCCATGAAAGTAGCTTGACTTAACTTTGCATGAAAACATATTGAGGGTCTGGTGGATTGAATGGATTAGTTTAAAGACAGAAAATGTTTTGAAACATTTAAAGACTAAAATGTTTGACTTAATGTTGACTAAAGCCAGATCTAAACTATTAAGGGCAAAAATAACTTTAAATTTGACAAAAACTCGAAGGCATTTTAGTCCAAAGAGTAAATCTGAAAAAAGCTGGTTTATGTCAGCATTTATGCACATGAAAAACCTGGTTAGTCTTGAATTTTAAAAGTTTGGTGAGAAACATAAAAAAACGTTTATCATTTAGCCTCTCAGTTGTTCATATTCTACAAATTCAGACATGCTGCATATACAGTAATCACAGGTACAAACAGATTCCCTGGATTAAGTCCTCTATGCATTTGCACCCACAATTCTAATCTGTGGAGATGAACAGATGAAACCTCATTCAACTCCTGGGTTACCTTTAAATCTGTGCTTAAAATGATTTGAAGCTTCAAATTCAGCAAACACAGTGACATCTGGAGGCTTGTAAAATTGAAGTCAGCACTCTCAATGATGGTCTGAAACACCAATAAACTTCTCCAGGCTTCACCAATAGGCTTCTCCATTTGCATGTAAACCCTACAGGATCAAAACCAGAACAAGGCTCATCCAGGATACTCGAGTCCTTGTAGACGCATATCGAGAGCAAACTGTCGACAAAGGATCCAGAGTTTTTATTGGTTGTTGTATTTTGAAGCAAACAGTTCTCAGACCATGAAGTCAGAAACTGTGGTGAATGGATGATCTTGTATTTTTCTAGGTGTTCTTGTGTCTTCTGTGTAGTGTGTAACAAAGAAACTTCAAAAATGGACCTGTGTGGTACTGATTAAGATGACAAATGGCAGATTTAGCCACAATTTTATTGTCAGTATTACCTGGACAGCCACTTGAGAAGTTAGCAACACTGAGTAGGAAGTGGACCAACGATCAATCGTACATTTTCTTCCCAATCTGTCACTTTTTCACACTTCATCCCTTCTATTCATTCATTTTCTGAGGCTGTTTCTCATCCTGTCTTTATGTCACACAGTTCTCAGAAACTTATGGCCCCTGTCTGCTTATTTATCACAGGGGAACAACAATGATACTAGGACCCCGTTGGGGCACTGGCGGGCCCGAGCCGTGTCGCCCCCCCCCCCCCAACGCGCTGCCTCCCCGTCCCATTTGTGTCCTCTGGCCATCGCCCTCTCTGGTAACGCCCATCACTGCAAAGACCCTTTTCCTTCATCGGCGTTTGCTGTTCTTCCTGCCAGTGCGTGTTGCTTTCACTTACACTTGCCACAGCCAGCCTCGTGAGTGCCTAGCCTATTCGATATCACTGTCACCTACACAGGACAGTCATTACCTTTCTATTAATAGTTTGTGTTTTAATTTCACATTAATTTCCATATTGTATAAACGACTGGAAAAAACTTGAGCCCCTGCCCCTGTATAATCATGTGCATGTCTCTGTTCTAGCTCCAAGGTGAATCTTCACTGCTCATGTTCTCCTCAGAAGCACTCACCTCACTCCCCTCAGGTTACTGTACACATGCACCAACTGCCTGCTTCAGGTTTGGATGGAGCTTCATGGTTGTCTTTTGGAGAAATGACCAGTCAAGTTGTGTTTGAAATTAGATTTTTTTCAGGGGCAAAAGGAGCCTCTGCATTCTTGTCAAATATGTAAATAGCATGTTTTTGCAGGTGCTAAAAACCAGACTCTGAGTGTGTGTGTGTGTGTGTGTGTGTGTGTGTGTGTGTGTGTGTGTGTGTGTGTGTGTGTGTGTGTGCGTGTGTGTGTGTCTGTGTGTGCGTTCAAGTCACATGACATATTTAACCGGATGTAGCTGCAAGACGGAGCCTCGTTGACTCTCCGTTTCAACTTATCTCAAAAGTGAGGACCTCAACCTATATACCAGTTTTTAAATTGTGTTGATAGGCCAAATAAAACCAGAGTTATGATAAATTATGTCCGCGATACTTTTTTTCTGCTTATTTTGATCACGTTCGGCGCTCGATCGCGCTGTATGAGACAGGAAAACATAGCATGCAGACATTAGCGACAGGTCTTACAGGCGGAAAAGGCTTGCCAAAAGAAAAAAAAAACACACCACAACATCTCTCCTATTGGTGGAAAACTTCACCACAACAACCAATCCAAAAACATGAGAAGCGAGGGAGGGACTCTCAGCAGGGATGCAGTCTGGGACACGTAGTTGCAAACCTAGCGACTTTGTTGTTAGATTCAATGACTTTTCAGACCCCCTAACGACTTTTTTTTAGAAAGAAAGGGACTTTTATCGACTTCTTCTGGAGTTTAGAGACTCTGACATGAAGCAGGCTTTCCTTACTGAGGAGTTAGCAACGCTGCTAAGGGTGCAGAGCCACACATGCGCTCAGAGCTCTGCATGGGAGACTGAAGCTGACAGAGCTGCAGCAGTTAGCAGGTTTCACCCTCAGAGACCACCAGGGGTTCATGTTGAGGCATTTTAATTTTTTTTTTTTTTTTTGTGCCATAGACACTGTCAGCACAATCTGCAGTTACACTAACAAAAATGCTGCAAAAAACAAAGAATTATGGAAGAATTAAACATGGACTGACATAGAGGAGGATCTACACAAGTTTTTTACATCATGTTTTACATCATGCATCATTTACATCATGTTTTTTTGTAGTGGCATAAATAAAAAGTGACATTTGTGAGACTATACAGTGTTTTGTAAATAATTTTACAAAGAACGCCTGGGCCATTGCCTGCATTTTGATGAAAATAGAGGTAAATCACTATGTTCTTTGTTAAAAATTTGCATATGTTTTGAAGTTTACAATTTTTATTTGAAGTTTAAGTTTTAAAAACAGTTCATCACACATATTTGTGGTTTAATTTCACATTAATTTCCATATTGTATAAATGACTGGAAAAAACTTGAGCCCCTGCCCCTGTATAATCATGTGCACGTCCCTGTTCTAGCTCCAAGGTGAATCTTCACTGCTCATGTTCTCCTCAGAAATAGTCACCTCACTCCCCTCAGGTTACTGTACACATGCACCAACTATCTGCTTCAGGTTTGAAATGGAGCTTCATGGTTGTCTTTTGGAGAAATGAACAGTCAAGTTGTGTTTGAAATTTGATTTTTTTCAGGGGCAAAAGGAAGCCTCTGCATTCTTGTCAAATATGTAAACAGCATGTTTTTGCAGGTGCTAAAAAACAGACTCTGAGTGTGTGTGTGTGTCTGTGTGTGTGTGTGTGTGTGTGTGTGTGTGTGTGTGTGTGTGTGTGTGTGTATGTTGGCGTGTGTGTATATGTGTGTGTATCCTGCAGTACTCTGTACTCCTGCAGTGGCCAAAAAGACTTTTAAGAATGTGGATTTTTGGGTCATCTTTGGCGCCCCCTAGAACTGCAGTACTCTGTACTCCTGCAGTGGCCAAAATGACTTTTAAGAATGTGGATTTTTGGGTCATCTTTGGCGCCCCCTAGAACGTAAACCGTGGGGTGCAGCGTCATGATTTTTACAACTTTGAATGGGCATGGGGTGTAGATTGCCCTGAGCAAATTTGGTATCGGTGGGACGAAAGCCTTAGGAGGAAATAGCCACATTCCAATGTGTGCGAATCGGCAAAAAATGCAAAATAGCCCTTTAACCGTACATTATACAGATACGCGCTCTTTGACTTTTTCGTAGATCTAATTGAGATACACATGATTGTCAATTTTTGTGTCAATATGACAAAGCGTTCAGGCGTGACACTCAACAATGTGTATTTTTATGTAAGGGGACAAGAAAAAATTGACTTTTTTCTCCTACCATGGGGGGGCGCTCTTTTGGGGAGTAAAAATTCCTTCACAAATGTGTTGATGGCTGGACATTGCATCATCCTAGAAAACTTGGAGGCCAGTGAGGACAAAAATAAAAAGTTATAAGACTTTTAAATATGTGGATTTTAGTGTTATCTTTGGCGCCCCCTAGAACCTAAACCTTGGGGTGCAGCGTCATGATTTTGATATCTTTTAATGGCCACGGGGTGTAGATTGGCCTGAGCAAATGTGGTGCCGGTGGAACGAAAGCCTTCGGAGGAGTTAGCGAAATTCCAATGTGTGCGGATCGGCAAAAAATGCGAAATAACCCTTTAACCGTAATTTTGACAGATACGGTCGCACTGACTTTTTTGTAGATCTTATTGAGATACATGTGTGTGTCAATTTTTGTGTCAATATGACAAAGCGTACAGGCGTGACAATCAATAGTGTGAATTTCCACCTTAGGGGGCGCTATGGAGCCATTTTGCATTTTATTGTTTTGGCGACTTCAGAATATCGAATTTTTCACCAGGCCCGGTCGTCCTGCCAAATTTCATGAGTTTTCGCCAGTGGGAAGTGGGCCATTTTCCAGTTCAAAGGGGAGGAAAAAGAAAAAAGAAAGAAAGAAACAAAGACTAGGACCCCGTTGGGGCACTGGCGGGCCCGAGCTGTGTCGCGTCCCCCCCCCAACGCGCTGCCTCCCCGTCCCATTTGTGTCCTCTGGCCATCGCCCTCTCTGGTAACGCCCATCACTGCAAAGACCCTTTTCCTTCATCGGCGTTTGCTCTTCTTCCTGCCAGTGCGTGTTGCTTTCACTTACACTTGCCACAGCCAGCCTCGTGAGTGCCTAGCCTATTGGATATCACTGTCACCTACACAGGACAGTCATTACCTTTCTATTAATACTTTGTGTTTTAATTTCACATTAATTTCCATATTGTATAAACGACTGGAAAAAACTTGAGCCCCTGCCCCTGTATAATCATGTGCATGTCTCTGTTCTAGCTCCAAGGTGAATCTTCACTGCTCATGTTCTCCTCAGAAGCACTCACCTCACTCCCCTCAGGTTACTGTACACATGCACCAACTGCCTGCTTCAGGTTTGGATGGAGCTTCATGGTTGTCTTTTGGAGAAATGACCAGTCAAGTTGTGTTTGAAATTTGATTTTTTTCAGGGGCAAAAGGAGCCTCTGCATTCTTGTCAAATATGTAAATAGCATGTTTTTGCAGGTGCTAAAAACCAGACTCTGAGTGTGTGTGTGTGTGTGTGTGTGTGTGTGTGCGTGTGTGTGTGTCTGTGTGTGCGTTCAAGTCACATGACATATTTAATCGGATGTAGCTGCAAGACGGAGCCTCGTTGACTCTCCGTTTCAACTTATCTCAAAAGTGAGGACCTCAACCTATATACCAGTTTTTAAATTGTGTTGATAGGCCAAATAAAACCAGAGTTATGATAAATTATGTCCGCGATACTTTTTTTCTGCTTATTTTGATCACGTTCGGCGCTCGATCGCGCTGTATGAGACAGGAAAACATAGCATGCAGACATTAGCGACAGGTCTTACAGGCGGAAAAGGCTTGCCAAAAGAAAAAAAAAACACACCACAACATCTCTCCTATTGGTGGAAAACTTCACCACAACAACCAATCCAAAATTATATGGTGACTGATTGACAAGGGGCGGGCGCTTACGTTCTTCCTGCAACATGAGAAGGGAGGGAGGGACTCTCAGCAGGGATGCAGTCTGGGACACGTAGTTGCAAACCTAGCGACTTTGTTGTTAGATTCAATGACTTTTCAGACCCCCTAACGACTTTTTTTTAGAAAGAAAGGGACTTTTATCGTCTTCTTCTGGAGTTTAGAGACTCTGACATGAAGCAGGCTTTCCTTACTGAGGAGTTAGCAACGCTGCTAAGGGTGCAGAGCCACACATGCGCTCAGAGCTCTGCATGGGAGACTGAAGCTGACAGAGCTGCAGCCGTTAGCAGGTTTCACCCTCAGAGACCACCAGGGGTTCATGTTGAGGCATTTTAAATTTTTTTTTTTTTGTGCCATAGACACTGTCAGCACAATCTGCAGTTACACTAACAAAAATGCTGCAAAAAACAAAGAATTATGGAAAAATTACACATGGACTGACATAGAGGAGGATCTACACAAGTTTTTTACATCATGTTTTACATCATGCATCATTTACATCATGTTTTTTTGTAGTGGCATAAATAAAAAGTGACATTTGTGAGACTATACAGTGTTTTGTAAATAATTTTACAAAGAACGCCTGGGCCATTGCCTGCATTTTGATGAAAATAGAGGTAAATCACTATGTTCTTTGTTAAAAATTTGCATATGTTTTGAAGTTTACAATTTTTATTTGAAGTTTAAGTTTTAAAAACAGTTCATCACACATATTTGTGGTTTAATTTCACATTCATTTCCATATTGTATAAATGACTGGAAAAAACTTGAGCCCCTGCCCCTGTATAATCATGTGCACGTCCCTGTTCTAGCTCCAAGGTGAATCTTCACTGCTCATGTTCTCCTCAGAAATAGTCACCTCACTCCCCTCAGGTTACTGTACACATGCACCAACTATCTGCTTCAGGTTTGAAATGGAGCTTCATGGTTGTCTTTTGGAGAAATGAACAGTCAAGTTGTGTTTGAAATTTGATTTTTTTCAGGGGCAAAAGGAAGCCTCTGCATTCTTGTCAAATATGTAAACAGCATGTTTTTGCAGGTGCTAAAAAACAGACTCTGAGTGTGTGTGTGTGTCTGTGTGTGTGTGTGTGTGTGTGTGTGTGTATGTTGGCGTGTGTGTATATGTGTGTGTATCCTGCAGTACTCTGTACTCCTGCAGTGGCCAAAAAGACTTTTAAGAATGTGGATTTTTGGGTCATCTTTGGCGCCCCCTAGAACTGCAGTACTCTGTACTCCTGCAGTGGCCAAAATGACTTTTAAGAATGTGGATTTTTGGGTCATCTTTGGCGCCCCCTAGAACGTAAACCGTGGGGTGCAGCGTCATGATTTTTACAACTATGAATGGGCATGGGGTGTAGATTGCCCTGAGCAAATTTGGTATCGGTGGGACGAAAGCCTTAGGAGGAGATAGCCACATTCCAATGTGTGCGAATCGGCAAAAAATGCAAAATAGCCCTTTAACCGTACATTATACAGATACGCGCTCTTTGACTTTTTCGTAGATCTAATTGAGATACACATGATTGTCAATTTTTGTGTCAATATGACAAAGCGTTCAGGCGTGACACTCAACAATGTGTATTTTTATGTAAGGGGACAAGAAAAAATTGACTTTTTTCTCCTACCATGGGGGGCGCTCTTTTGGGGAGTAAAAATTCCTTCACAAATGTGTTGATGGCTGGACATTGCATCATCCTAGAAAACTTGGAGGCCAGTGAGGACAAAAATAAAAAGTTATAAAACATTTAAGAATGTGGATTTTTGGGTTATTTTTGGCGCCCCCTAGAACCTAAACCATGGGGTGCAGCATCATGATTTGAATAACTTTTAATGGCCATGGGGTGTAGATTGGCCTGAGCAAATGTGGTGCCGGTGGAACGAAAGCCTTCGGAGGAGTTAGCGAAATTCCAATGTGTGCGGATCGGCAAAAAATGCGGAATAACCCTTTAACTGTACATTTGACAGATACGCGCGCATGGACTTTTTTGTAGATCTTATTGAGTTACATGTGTGTGTCAATTTTTGTGTCATTTTGACAAAGCGTATAGGCGTGACACTCAACAATGTGTATTTTCACCTTAGGGGACAAGAAAAAATGGACTTTTTTCTCCTGCCATGGGGGGGGCGCTCTTTTGGGGAGTAAAAATTCCTTCACAAATGTGTTGCTGGCTGGACATTGCATCATCCTAGAAAACTTGGAGGCCAGTGAGGACAAAAATAAAAAGTTATAAGACTTTTAAATATGTGGATTTTAGTGTTATCTTTGGCGCCCCCTAGAACCTAAACCTTGGGGTGCAGCGTCATGATTTTGATAACTTTTAATGGCCACGGGGTGTAGATTGGCCTGAGCAAATGTGGTGCCGGTGGAACGAAAGCCTTCGGAGGAGTTAGCGAAATTCCAATGTGTGCGGATCGGCAAAAAATGCGAAATAACCCTTTAACCGTAATTTTGACAGATACGGCCGCACTGACTTTTTTGTAGATCTTATTGAGATACATGTGTGTGTCAATTTTTGTGTCAATATGACAAAGCGTACAGGCGTGACAGTCAATAGTGTGAATTTCCACCTTAGGGGGCGCTATGGAGCCATTTTGCATTTTATTGTTTTGGCGACTTCAGAATATCGAATTTTTCACCAGGCCCGGTCGTCCTGCCAAATTTCATGAGTTTTCGCCAGTGGGAAGTGGGCCATTTTCCAGTTCAAAGGGGAGGAAAAAGAAAAAAGAAAGAAAGAAACAAAGACTAGGGCCCCGTTGGGGCACTGGCGGGCCCGAGCCGTGTCGCGCTGCCCCCCCCAACGCGCTGCCTCCCCGTCCCATTCGCGTCCTCTGGCCATCGCCCTCTCTGGTAACGCCCATCACTGCAAAGACCCTTTTCCTTCATCGGCGTTTGCTGTTCTTCTTGCCAGTGCGTGTTGCTTTCACTTACACTTGCCACAGCCAGCCTCGTGAGTGCCTAGCCTATTGGATATCACTGTCACCTACACAGGACAGTCATTACCTTTCTATTAATACTTTGTGTTTTAATTTCACATTAATTTCCATATTGTATAAACGACTGGAAAAAACTTGAGCCCCTGCCCCTGTATAATCATGTGCACGTCTCTGTTCTAGCTTCAAGGTGAATCTTCACTGCTCATGTTCTCCTCAGAAGCACTCACCTCACTCCCCTCAGGTTACTGTACACATGCACCAACTGCCTGCTTCAGGTTTGGATGGAGCTTCATGGTTGTCTTTTGGAGAAATGACCAGTCAAGTTGTGTTTGAAATTTAATTTTTTTCAGGGGCAAAAGGAGCCTCTGCATTCTTGTCAAATATGTAAATAGCATGTTTTTGCAGGTGCTAAAAACCAGACTCTGAGTGTGTGTGTGTGTGTGTGTGTGTGTGTGTGTGCGTGTGTGCGTGTCTGTGTGTGCGTTCAAGTCACATGACATATTTAACCGGATGTAGCTGCAAGACGGAGCCTCGTTGACTCTCCGTTTCAACTTATCTCAAAAGTGAGGACCTCAACCTATATACCAGTTTTTAAATTGTGTTGATAGGCCAAATAAAACCAGAGTTATGATAAATTATGTCCGCGATACTTTTTTTCTGCTTATTTTGATCACGTTCGGCGCTCGATCGCGCTGTATGAGACAGGAAAACATAGCATGCAGACATTAGCGACAGGTCTTACAGGCGGAAAAGGCTTGCCAAAAGAAAAAAAAACACACCACAATATCTCTCCTATTGGTGGAAAACTTCACCACAACAACCAATCCAAAATTATATGGTGACTGATTGACAAGGGGCAGGCGCTTACGTTCTTCCTGCAACATGAGAAGCGAGGGAGGGACTCTCAGCAGGGATGCAGTCTGGGACACGTAGTTGCAAACCTAGCGACTTTGTTGTTAGATTCAATGACTTTTCAGACCCCCTAACGACTTTTTTTTTTAGAAAGAAAGGGACTTTTATCGACTTCTTCTGGAGTTTAGAGACTCTGACATGAAGCAGGCTTTCCTTACTGAGGAGTTAGCAACGCTGCTAAGGGTGCAGAGCCACACATGCGCTCAGAGCTCTGCATGGGAGACTGAAGCTGACAGAGCTGCAGCAGTTAGCAGGTTTCACCCTCAGAGACCACCAGGGGTTCATGTTGAGGCATTTTAATTTTTTTTTTTTTTGTGCCATAGACACTGTCAGCACAATCTGCAGTTACACTAACAAAAATGCTGCAAAAAACAAAGAATTGTGGAAAAATTAAACATGGACTGACATAGAGGATGATCTACACAAGTTTTTTACATCATGTTTTACATCATGCATCATTTACATCATGTTTTTTTGTAGTGGCATAAATAAAAAGTGACATTTGTGAGACTATACAGTGTTTTGTAAATAATTTTACAAAGAACGCCTGGGCCATTGCCTGCATTTTGATGTAAATAGAGGTAAATCACTATGTTCTTTGTTAAAAATTTGCATATGTTTTGAAGTTTACAATTTTTATTTGAAGTTTAAGTTTTAAAAACAGTTCATCACACATATTTGTGGTTTTCACAGTAAAAATGTTACTTTTTTCCACTCTGATTTTATGTTTTGTGTGTGAATTTGGGTCCATTGTGTAAATTCAGTATGTCAACATGATAAAATAACTGTAAATTCGCACAGGTGAGGTTGTGCTGAAAAAAATGATACCGGGCAAGGCACGTGATTGTCAAATTTTGTGTCAATATGACAAAGCGTATAGGCGTGAATCTCAACAATATGTATTTTCACCTTAAGGGACAAGAAAAAATGGACTTTTTTCTCCTGCCATGGGGGGGCGCTCTTTTGGGGAGTAAAAATTCCTTCACAAATGTGTTGATGGCTGGACATTGCATCATCCTAGAAAACTTGGAGGCCAGTGAGGACAAAAATAAAAAGTTATAAGACTTTTAAATATGTGGATTTTAGGGTTATCTTTGGCGCCCCCTAGAACCTAAACCGTGGGGTGCAGCGTCATGATTTTGATAACTTTTAATGGCCATGGGGTGTAGATTGGCCTGAGCAAATGTGGTGCCGGTGGAACGAAAGCCTTAGGAGGAGTTAGCCACATTCCAATGTGTGCGGATCGGCAAAAAATGCGGAATAACCCTTTAACCGTACATTTGACAGATACGCGCGCATTGACTTTTTCGTAGATCTTATTGAGTTACATGTGTGTGTCAATTTTTGTGTCATTTTGACAAAGCGTATAGGTGTGACACTCAACAATGTGTATTTTCACCTTAGGGTACAAGAAAAAATTGACTTTTTTCTCCTGCCATGGGGGGGCGCTCTTTTGGGGAGTAAAAATTCCTTCACAAATGTGTTGATGGCTGGACATTGCATCATCCTAGAAAACTTGGAGGCCAGTGAGGACAAAAATAAAAAGTTATAAGACTTTTAAATATGTGGATTTTAGTGTTATCTTTGGCGCCCCCTAGAACCTAAACCTTGGGGTGCAGCGTCATGATTTTGATAACTTTTAATGGCCACGGGATGTAGATTGGCCTGAGCAAATGTGGTGCCGGTGGAACGAAAGCCTTCGGAGGAGTTAGCGAAATTCCAATGTGTGCGGATCGGCAAAAAATGCGAAATAACCCTTTAACCGTAATTTTGACAGATACGGCCGCACTGACTTTTTTGTAGATCTTATTGAGATACATATGTGTGTCAATTTTTGTGTCAATATGACAAAGCGTACAGGCGTGACAGTCAATAGTGTGAATTTTCACCTTAGGGGGCGCTATGGAGCCATTTTGCATTTTATTGTTTGGGCGACTTCAGAATATCAAATTTTTCACCAGGCCCGGTCGTCCTGCCAAATTTCATGAGTTTTCGCCAGTGGGAAGTGGGCCATTTTCCAGTTCAAAGGGGAGGAAAAAGAAACTAGGACCCCGTTGGGGCACTGTCGGGCCCGAGCCGTGTCGCGCCGCCCCCAGTGCGACCGCCTCCCCCTCCCGATCGCGTCACACTCAAGATCCAAAGATGGTGTGCGCACTTGTCTGTGGTCATTTCCTATTATAATGAATGGGAGGCGCAGTTTCTACCAAAACACTCGCTGCAGACAAACTTCATGTCCTATTTGAAAAAAGTCTGGACCATGAGTGAGGGCACAAACACAGCTATGATATATCGAAATGGCAGGTTGCTCCTCCTTACGGTGTTGCCTGGAGAGCGATGCGATTGAGCCATTGAGCGATGGGCAGGAAAAACTTAACTTTTTCTCCTGCCATATGGGGGGGGTGGGGGGGGTGGGGGGGGTGGGGGGGTGGATTCTTTGAAGAATGTGGATTTTTGGGTCATCTTTGGCGCCCCCTAGAACGTAAACCGTGGGGTGCAGCGTCATGATTTTTACAACTTTGAATGGCCATGGGGTGTAGATTGGCCTGAGCAAATTTGGTGTCAGTGGGACGAAAGCCTTAGGAGGAGTTAGCCACATTCCAATGTGTGCGAATCGGCAAAAAATGCAAAATAGCCCTTTAACCGTACATTTGACAGATACGCGCAAATCGACTCTTTTGTAGATCTTATTGAGATACATATGTGTGTCAATTTTTGTGTCAATATGATAAAGCGTACAGGCGTGACAGTCAATAGTGTGAATTTCCACCTTAGGGGACAAGAAAAAATTGGCTTTTTTTTCCTGCCATGGGGGGGCGCTCTTTTGGGGAGTAAAAATTCCTTCACAAATGTGTTGATGGCTGGACATTGCATCATCCTAGAAAACTTGGAGGCCAGTGAGGACAAAAATAAAAAGTTATAAGACTTTTAAATATGTGGATTTTAGGGTTATCTTTGGCGCCCCCTAGAACCTAAACCGTGGGATGCAGCGTCATGATTTGAATAACTTTTAATGGCCATGGGGTGTAGATTGGCCTGAGCAAATGTGGTACCGGTGGAATGAAAGCCTTCGGAGGAGTTAGCCACATTCCAATGTGTGCGGATCGGCAAAAAATGCGGAATAACCCTTTAACCGTACATTTGACAGATACGCGCGCATTGACTTTTTCGTAGATCTTATTGAGATACATGTGTGTGTCAATTTTTGTGTCATTTTGCCAAAGCGTACAGGTGTTACACTCAACAATGTGTATTTTCACCTTAGGGGACAAGAAAAAATGGACTTTTTTCTCCTGCCATGGGGGGGCGCTCTTTTGGGGAGTAAAAATTCCTTCACAAATGTGTTGATGGCTGGACATTGCATCATCCTAGAAAACTTGGAGACCAGTGAGGGCAAAAATAAAAAGTTATAAGACTTTTAAATATGTGGATCTTAGGGTTATCTTTGGCGCCCCCTAGAACCTAAACCGTGGGGTGCAGCGTCATGATTTGAATAACTTTTAATGGCCATGGGGTGTAGATTGGCCTGAGCAAATGTGGTGCCGGTGGAACGAAAGCCTTCGGAGGAGTTAGCGAAATTCCAATGTGTGCGGATCGGCAAAAAATGCGAAATAACCCTTTAACCGTACATTTGACAGATACGCCCGCACTGACTTTTTTGTAGATCTTATTGAGATACATGTGTGTGTCAATTTTTGTGTCATTTTGACAAAGCGTACAGGCGTGACAGTCAATAGTGTGAATTTTCACCTTAGGGGGCGCTATGGAGCCATTTAGCATTTTCTTGTTTGGGCGACTTCGGAATATCAAATTTTTCACCAGGCCCGGTCGTCCTGCCAAATTTCATGAGTTTTCGCCAGTGGGAAGTGGGCCATTTTCCAGTTCAAAGGGGAGGAAAAATAATAACTAGGGCCCCGTTGGGGCACTGTCGGGCCCGAGCCGCGTCGCGCCGCCCCCAGCGCGACCGCCTCCCCCACCCGATCGCGTCACACTCAAGGTCCAAAGATGGTGTGCGCACTTGTTTGTGGTCATTTACCATTATAATGAACGGGAGGCGCAGTTTCTACCAAAACGCTCGCTGCAGACAAACTACATGTCCTATTTGAAAAAAGTCTGGACCATGAGTGAGGGCACAAACACAGCTAGGATATATCCAAATGGCAAGTTGCTCCTCCTTACGGTGTTGCCAGGAGAGCGATGCGATTGAGCCATTGAGCGATGGGCAGGGTTAACTGGACTTTTTCTCCTGCCTTGGGGGGGGGGGGGATGTGGATTCTTTTAAGAATGTGGATATTTGGGTCATCTTTGGCGCCCCCTTGAACGTAAACCATGGGGTGCAGCGGCATGATTTTTACAACTTTGAATGGCCATGGGATGTAGATCGGCTTGAGCAAATTTGGTGTCGGTGGAACGAAAGCCTTAGGAGGAGTTAGCCACATTCCAATGTGTGCGAATCGGCAAAAAATGCGAAATAGCCCTTTAACCGTACATTTTACAGATACGTGCCCATTGACTTTTTCGTAGATCTTATTGAGATACACGTGTGTGTCAAATTTTGTGTCATTTTGACAAAGCGTATAGGCGTGACAGTCAACAATGTGTTTTTTCACCTTAGGGGACAAGAAAAAATGGACTTTTTTCTCCTGCCATGGGGGGGCGCTCTTTTCGGGAGTAAAAATTCCTTTACAAATGTGTTGATGGCTGGACATTGCATCATCCTAGAAAACTTGGAGGCCAGTGAGGACAAAAATAAAAAGTTATAAGACTATTAAGAATGTGGATTTTTGGGTCATCTTTGGCGCCCCCTTGAACATAAACCGTGGAGTGCAGCGTCATGATTTGTACAACTTTTAATGGCCATGGGGTGTAGATTGGCCTGAGCAAATTTGGTGCCGATGAGACGAAAGCTTTAGGAGGAGTTAGCCACATTCCAATGTGTGCGAATCGGCAAAAAATGCAAAATAGCCCTTTAACCGTACATTTTACAGATACGTGCGCATTGACTTTTTCGTAGATCTTATTGAGATACACGTGATTGTCAAATTTTGTGTCAATATGACAAAGCGTACAGGCGTGACACTGAACAATGTGTATTTTCACCCTAGGGGACAAGAAAAAATTAACTTTTTTCTCCTGCCATGGGGGGGCGCTCTTTTGGGGAGTAAAAATTCCTTCACAAATGTGTTGATGGCTGGACATTGCATCATCCTAGAAAACTTGGAGGCCAGTGAGGACAAAAATAAAAAGTTATAAGACTTTAAAGAATGTGGATTTTTGGGTTATCTTTGGCGCCCCCTAGAACCTAAACCGTGGGGTGCAGCGTCATGATTTGTACAACTTTGAATGGCCATGGGGTGTAGATTGGCCTGAGCAAATGTGGTGCTGGTGGAAAGAAAGCCTTCGGAGGAGTTAGCGAAATTCCAATGTGTGCGGATCGGCAAAAAATGCGAAATAACCCTTTAACCGTACATTTGACAGATACGCCCGCACTGACTTTTTTGTAGATCTTATTGAGATACATGTGTGTGTCAATTTTTGTGTCATTTTGACAAAGCGTACAGGCATGACAGTCAATAGTGTGAATTTTCACCTTAGGGGGCGCTATGGAGCCATTTTGCATTTTATTGTTTGGGCGACTTAAGAATATTGAATTTTTCACCAGGCCCGGTCGTCCTGCCAAATTTCATGAGTTTTCGCCAGTGGGAAGTGGGCCATTTTCCAGTTTAAAGCGGAGGAAAAATAATAATAATAACAAAAGACTAGGGCCCCGTTGGGGCACTGGCGGGCCCGAGCCGTGTCACGCCGCCCCCAGCGCGACCGCCTCCCCCACCCGATCGCGTCACACTCAAGGTCCAAGATGGTGTGCGCACTTGTTTGTGGTCATTTACCATTATAATGAACGGGAGGCGCAGTTTCTACCAAAACGCTCGCTGCAGAAAAACTCCATGTCCTATTTGAAAAAAGTCTGGACCATGAGTGAGGGCACAAACACAGCTAAGATATATCCAAATGGCAAGTTGCTCCTCCTTTCGCTTTTGCCGAGAGAGCAGTGCGTTTGAGCCATTGAATGATGAACAGGAAAAACTTGACTTTATTCTCCTGCCATGGGGGGGCGCTCTTTTAAAGAGAAAAAACTCCTTCACAAATGTGTTGATGGCTGGACATTGCATCATCCTAGAAAACATGGAGGCCAGTGAGGACAAAAATAAAAAGTTACAAGACTTTTAAATATGTGGATTTTAGGGTTATATTTGGCGCCCCCTAGAACCTAAAGCATGGGGTGCAGCGTCATGATTTGAATAACTTTTAATGGCCATGGGGTGTAGATTGGCCTGAGCAAATGTGGTGCCGGTGGAACGAAAGCCTTCGGAGGAATTAGCGAAATTCCAATGTGTGCGAATCTGCAAAAAATGCGAAATAACCCTTTAACCGTACATTTTACAGATACGTGGCCATTGACTTTTTCGAAGATCTTATTGAAATACACGTGTATGTAAAATTTTGTGTCAATACGACAAAACATACAGGCGTAGCACTCAACAATGTGTATTTTCACCTTAGTGGACAAGAAAACATTGACTTTTTTCTCCTGCCATGGGGGGGCGCTCTTTTGCCGAGTAAAAATTCCTTCACAAATGTGTTGATGGCTGGACATTGCATCATCCTAGAAAACTTGGAGGCCAGTGGGGACAAAAATAAAAAGTTATAAGACTTTTAAATATGTGGATTTTACGGTTATCTTTGGCGCCCCCTAGAACCTAAACCATGGGGTGCAGCGTCATGATTTGAATAACTTTTAATGGCCATGGGGTGTAGATTGGCCTGAGCAAATGTGGTGCCGGTGGAACGAAAGCCTTCGGAGGAGTTAGCGAAATTCCAATGTGTGCGGATCGGCAAAAAATGCGGAATAACCCTTTAACCGTACATTTGACAGATACGCGCGCATTGACTTTTTCGTAGATCTTATTGAGATACATGTGTGTGTCAATTTTTGTGTCATTTTGCCAAAGCGTACAGGTGTTACACTCAACAATGTGTATTTTCACCTTAGGGGACAAGAAAAAATGGACTTTTTTCTCCTGCCATGGGGGGCGCTCTTTTGGGGAGTTAAAATTCCTTCACAAATGTGTTGATGGCTGGACATTGCATCATCCTAGAAAACTTGGAGGCCAGTGAGGGCAAAAATAAAAAGTTATAAGACTTTTAAATATGTGGATCTTAGGGTTATCTTTGGCGCCCCCTAGAACCTAAACCGTGGGGTGCAGCGTCATGATTTGAATAACTTTTAATGGCCATGGGGTGTAGATTGGCCTGAGCAAATGTGGTGCCGGTGGAACGAAAGCCTTCGGAGGAGTTAGCGAAATTCCAATGTGTGCGGATCGGCAAAAAATGCGCAATAACCCTTTAACCGTACATTTGACAGATACGCCCGCACTGACTTTTTTGTAGATCTTATTGAGATACATGTGTGTGTCAATTTTTGTGTCATTTTGACAAAGCGTACAGGCGTGACAGTGAATAGTGTGAATTTTCACCTTAGGGGGCGCTATGGAGCCATTTTGCATTTTCTTGTTTGGGCGACTTCGGAATATCAAATTTTTCACCAGGCCCGGTCGTCCTGCCAAATTTCATGAGTTTTCGCCAGTGGGAAGTGGGCCATTTTCCAGTTCAAAGGGGAGGAAAAATAATAATAATAATAATAACAAAAGAAGGAAACTACAGGAACAAGAGGGCTCTCGCAGCTGCTTAGCAGCTACGCTCGGGCCCTAATAACACTAGGGCCCCGGTGGGGCACTGTCGGGCCCGAGCCGCGTCGCGCCGCCCCCAGCGCGACCGCCTCCCCCTCCCGATCGCGTCACACTCAAGGTCCAAAGATGGTGTGCGCACTTGTCTGTGGTCATTTCCCATTATAATGAATGGGAGGCGCAGTTTCTACCAAAACGCTCGCTGCAGACAAACTACATGTCCTATTTGAAAAAAGTCTGGACCATGAGTGAGGGCACAAACACAGCTAGTATATATCCAAATGGCAAGTTGCTCCTCCTTTCGGTTTTGCAGAGAGAGCGATGCGTTTGAGCCATTGAGCGATGGGCAGGAAAAACTTGACTTTTTCTCCTGCCATGGGGGGGCGCTCTTTTGGGGTGAAAAAATTCCTTCACAAATGTGTTGATGGCTGGACATTGCATCATCCTAGAAAACTTGGAGGCCAGTGAGGACAAAAATAAAAAGTTATAAGACTTTTAAAAATGTGGATATTTGGGTCCTCTTTGGCGCCCCCTAGAACGTAAACTGTGGGGTGCAGCGTCATGATTTGTACAACTTTGAATGGCCATGGGGTGTAGATTGACCTGAGCAAATTTGAAGCCGATGGGACAAAAGATTTAGGAGGAGTTAGCGAAATTCCAATGTGTGCGGATCGGCAAAAAATGCGAAATAACCCTTTAACCGTACATTTGACAGATACGCCCGCACTGACTTTTTTGTAGATCTTATTGAGATACATGTGTGTGTCAAATTTTGTGTCATTTTGACAAAGCGTAAAGGCGTGACAGTCAACAATGTGTATTTTCGCCTTAGGAGACAAGAAAAAATGGACTTTTTTCTCCTGCCATGGGGGGGCGCTCTTTTGGCGAGTAAAAATTCCTTCACAAATGTGTTGATGGCTGGACATTGCATCATCCTAGAGAACTTGGAGGCCAGTGAGGACAAAAATAAAAAGTTATAAGACTTTTAAGACTGTGAATTTTTGGGTTATCTTTGGCGCCCCCTAGAACGTAAACCGTGGGGTGCAGTGTCATGATTTGTACAACTTTTAATGGCCATGGGGTGTAGATTGGCCTCAGCAAATGTGGTGCCTTTGGAACGAAAGCCTTCGGAGGAGTTAGCGAAATTCCAATGTGTGCGGATCGGCAAAAAATGCGAAATAGCCCTTTCACCGTACATTTGACAGATACGCCCGCATTGACTTTTTTGTAGATCTTATTGAGATACATGTGTGTGTCAATTTTTGTGTCAATATGACAAAGCGTAAAGGCGTGACAGTCAATAGTGTGAATTTTCGCCTTAGGAGACAAGAAAAAATGGACTTTTTTCTCCTGCCATGGGGGGCGCTCTTTTGGGGAGTAAAAATTCCTTCACAAATGTGTTGATGGCTGGACATTGCATCATCCTAGAAAACTTGGAGGCCAGTGAGGACAAAAATAAAAAGTTATACGACTTTTAAGAATGTGGATTTCTGGGTTATCTTTGGCGCCCCCTAGAACGTAAACCGTGGGATGCAGCGTCATGATTTGTACAACTTTTAATGGCCATGGGGTGTAGATTGGCCTGAGCAAATTTGGTGCCGGTGGAACGAAAGCCTTCGGAGGAGTTAGCGAAATTCCAATGTGTGCGGATCGGCAAAAAATGCGAAATAGCCCTTTAACCGTACATTTGACAGATACGCCCGCACTGACTTTTTTGTAGATCTTATTGAGATACACGTGTGTGCCAAATTTTGTGTCATTTTGACAAAGCGTACAGGCGTGACACTCAATCATGTGAATTTTTCACCTTAGGGGGCGCTATGGAGCCATTTTGCATTTGATTTTTTGGGCGACTTCAGAATATCGAATTTTTCACCAGGCCCGGTCGTCCTGCCAAATTTCATGACTTTTCACCAGTGGGAAGTGGGCCATTTTCCAGTTCAAAGGGGCAGAAAAATAACTAGGACCCCGTTGGGGCACTGGCGGGCCCGAGCTGTGTCGCGTCCCCCCCCCAACGCGCTGCCTCCCCGTCCCATTTGTGTCCTCTGGCCATCGCCCTCTCTGGTAACGCCCATCACTGCAAAGACCCTTTTCCTTCATCGTTTCCTTCCAGTTTTAAAAACAGTTCATCACACATATTTGTGGTTTTCACAGTAAAAACGTTACTTTTTTCCACTCGGATTTTATGTTTTGTGTGTGAATTTGGGTCCAATGTGTAAATATAGTATGTCAAAATGATAAAATAACTGTAAATTGACACAGGTGAGGTTGTGCTGAAAAAAATGATACCAGGCAAGGCAAGGTAAAAATTTTGTAAGAGGAAATATAAAGGTAAAATCTAAAGTAGTCAAAAACGGCCAATAGTGACTCACAGACTCCACAGACAAGTCCCTTTGGCGCCACTCAGTGGGCAAAACTACTTTGTCTACTGTAATGTATATTTGGGTCATCTTTGGCGCCCTCTAAAACGTAAACCGTGGGGTGCAGCGTCATGATTTTTACAACTTTGAATGGCCATGGAGTGTAGATTGGCCTGAGCAAATTTGGTGTCAGTGGGACGAAAGCCTTAGGAGGAGTTAGCGAAATTCCAATGTGTGCGAATCGGCAAAAAATGCAAAATAGCCCTTTTACCGTACATTATACAGATACGCGCTCTTTGACTTTTTCGTAGATCTAATTGAGATACACATGATTGTCAATTTTTGTGTCATTTTGCCAAAGCGTACAGGCGTGACAGTCAACAATGTGTATTTTCACCTTAGGGGACAAGAAAAAATGGACTTTTTTCTCCTGCCATGGGGGGGCGCTCTTTTAGGGAGTAAAAATTCCTTCACAAATGTGTTGATGGCTGGACATTGCATCATCCTAGAAAACTTGGAGGCCAGTGAGGACAAAAATAAAAAGTTATAAGACTTTTAAAAATGTTGATTTTTGGGTTATCTTTGGCGCCCCCTAGAACGTAAACCGTGGGGTGCAGCGTCATGATTTGAATAACTTTTAATGGCCATGGGGTGTAGATTGGCCTGAGCAAATGTGGTGCCGGTGGAACGAAAGCCTTCGGAGGAGTTAGCGAAATTCCAATGTGTGCGAATCGGCAAAAAATGCGGAATAACCCTTTAACCGTACATTTGACAGATACGCGCGCATGGACTTTTTTGTAGATCTTATTGAGATACATGTGTGTGTCAATTTTTGTGTCATTTTGACAAAGCGTACAGGCGTGACACTCAACAATGTGTATTTTCACCTTAGGGGACAAGAAAAAATGGACTTTTTTCTCCTGCCATGGGGGGGCGCTCTTTTGGGGAGTAAAAATTCCTTCACAAATGTGTTGATGGCTGGACATTGCATCATCCTAGAAAACTTGGAGGCCAGTGAGGGCAAAAATAAAAAGTTATAAGACTTTTAAATATGTGGATTTTAGGGTTATCTTTGGCGCCCCCTAGAACCTAAACCGTGGGGTGCAGCGTCATGATTTGAATAACTTTTAATGGCCATGGGGTGTAGATTGGCCTGAGCAAATGTGGTGCCGGTGGAACGAAAGCCTTCAAAGGAGTTAGCGAAATTCCAATGTGTGCGGATCGGCAAAAAATGCGAAATAACCCTTTAACCGTACATTTGACAGATACGCCCGCACTGACTTTTTTGTAGATCTTATTGAGATACATGTGTGTGTCAAATTTTGTGTCATTTTGACAAAGCGTACAGGCGTGACACTCAATAGTGTGAATTTTCACCTTAGGGGGCGCTATGGAGCCATTTTGCATTTTCTTGTTTGGGCGACTTCGGAATATCAAATTTTTCACCAGGCCCGGTCGTCCTGCCAAATTTCATGAGTTTTCGCCAGTGGGAAGTGGGCCATTTTCCAGTTCAAAGGGGAGGAAAAAGAAAAAAGAAACAAAGAAAAACCCCTTGGGGAATAATAGGGCTCTCGCAGCTGCTTAGCAGCTACGCTCGGGCCCTAATAAGAAGAAGAAGAAGAACTAGGGCCCCGTTGGGGCACTGGCGGGCCCGAGCTGTGTCGCCCCCCCCCCCCCCCCCCAACGCGCTGCCTCCCCGTCCCATTCGCGTCCTCTGGCCATCGTCCTCTCTGGTAACGCCCATCACTGCAAAGACCCTTTTCCTTCATCGGCGTTTGCTGTTCTTCCTGCCAGTGCGTGTTGCTTTCACTTACACTTGCCACAGCCAGCCTTGTGAGTGCCTAGCCTATTGGATATCACTGTCACCTACACAGGACAGTCATTACCTTTCTATTAATACTTTGTTTTTTAATTTCACATTAATTTCCATATTGTATAAACGACTGGAAAAAACTTGAGCCCCTGCCCCCGTATAATCATGTGCACGTCCCTGTTCTCGCTCCAAGGTGAATCTTCACTGCTCATGTTCTCCTCAGAAGCAGTCACCTCACTCCCCTCAGGTTACTGTACACATGCACCAACTGCCTGCTTCAGGTTTGGATGGAGCTTCATGGTTGTCTTTTGGAGAAATGAGCAGTCAAGTTGTGTTAGAAATTTGATTTTTTTCAGGGGCAAAAGGAAGCCTCTGCATTGTTGTCAAATATGTAAATAGCATGTTTTTGCAGGTGCTAAAAAACAGACTCTGAGTGTGTGTGTGTGTGTGTGTGTGTGTGTGTGTGTGTGTGTGTGTGTGTCTGTGTGTGTGTATCCTGCAGTACTCTGTACTCCTGCAGTGGCCAAAACGACTTTTAAGAATGTGGATATTTGGGTCATCTTTGGCGCCCCCTAGAACGTAAACCATGGGGTGCAGCGGCATGATTTTTACAACTTTGAATGGCCATGGGGTGTAGATTGGCCTGAGCAAATTTGGTGTCAGTGGGACGAAAGCCTTAGGAGGAGTTAGCCACATTCCAATGTGTGCGAATCGGCAAAAAATGCAAAATAGCCCTTTAGCCGTACATTTTACAGATACGCGCCCATTGACTTTTTCGTAGATCTTATTGAGATACACGTGTGTGTCAAATTTTTTGTCAATACGACAAAGCGTACAGGCGTGACACTCAACAATGTGTATTTTCACCTTAGGGGACAAGAAAAAATGGACTTTTTATTCCTGCCATGGGGGGGCGCTCTTTTGGGGAGTAAAAATTCCTTCACAAATGTGTTGATGGCTGGACATTGCATCATCCTAGAAAACTTGGAGGCCAGTGAGGACAAAAAAAAAAATTTATAAAACTTTTAAGAATGTGGATTTTTGGGTTATTTTTGGCGCCCCCTAGAACCTAAACCATGGGGTGCAGCATTATGATTTGTACAACTTTGAATGGCCATGGAGTGTAGATTGGCCTGAGCAAATGTGGTGCCGGTGGAACGAAAGCCTTCGGAGGAGTTAGCGAAATTCCAATGTGTGCGGATCTGCAAAAAATGCAAAATAACCCTTTAACCGTACATTTGACAGATACGCCCGCACTGACTTTTTTGTAGATCTTATTGAGATACATGTGTGTGTCAATTTTTGTGTCAATATGACAAAGCGTACAGGCGTGACAGTCAATAGTGTGAATTTTCACCTTAGGGGGCGCTATGGAGCCATTTTGCATTTTCTTGTTTGGGCGACTTCAGAATATCGAATTTTTCACCAGGCCCGGTCGTCCTGCCAAATTTCATGAGTTTTCGCCAGTGGGAAGTGGGCCATTTTCCAGTTTAAAGCGGAGGAAAAATAATAATAATAACAAAAGAAGAATCCATCAGGAACAAGAGGGCTCTCGCAGCTGCTTAGCAGCTACGCTCGGGCCCTAACTAGGACCCCGTTGGGGCACTGTCGGGCCCGAGCCGTGTCGCGCCGCCCCCAGCGCGACCGCCTCCCCCTCCCGATCGCGTCACACTCAAGATCCAAAGATGGTGTGCGCACTTGTCTGTGGTCATTTCCTATTATAATGAATGGGAGGCGCAGTTTCTACCAAAACACTCGCTGCAGACAAACTTCATGTCCTATTTGAAAAAAGTCTGGACCATGAGTGAGGGCACAAACACAGCTATGATATATCGAAATGGCAGGTTGCTCCTCCTTACGGTGTTGCCTGGAGAGCGATGCGATTGAGCCATTGAGCGATGGGCAGGAAAAACTTAACTTTTTCTCCTGCCATATGGGGGGGGGGGGATGTGGATTCTTTGAAGAATGTGGATTTTTGGGTCATCTTTGGCGCCCCCTAGAACGTAAACCGTGGGGTGCAGCGTCATGATTTTTACAACTTTGAATGGCCATGGGGTGTAGATTGGCCTGAGCAAATTTGGTGTCAGTGGGACGAAAGCCTTAGGAGGAGTTAGCCACATTCCAATGTGTGCGAATCGGCAAAAAATGCAAAATAGCCCTTTAACCGTACATTTGACAGATACGCGCGAATCGACTCTTTTGTAGATCTTAATGAGATACATATGTGTGTCAATTTTTGTGTCAATATGATAAAGCGTACAGGCGTGACAGTCAATAGTGTGAATTTCCACCTTAGGGGACAAGAAAAAATTGGCTTTTTTTTCCTGCCATGGGGGGGCGCTCTTTTGGGCAGTAAAAATTCCTTCACAAATGTGTTGATGGCTGGACATTGCATCATCCTAGAAAACTTGGAGGCCAGTGAGGACAAAAATAAAAAGTTATAAGACTTTTAAATATGTGGATTTTAGGGTTATCTTTGGCGCCCCCTAGAACCTAAACCGTGGGATGCAGCGTCATGATTTGAATAACTTTTAATGGCCATGGGGTGTAGATTGGCCTGAGCAAATGTGGTACCGGTGGAATGAAAGCCTTCGGAGGAGTTAGCGAAATTCCAATGTGTGCGGATCGGCAAAAAATGCGGAATAACCCTTTAACCGTACATTTTACAGATACGTGGCCATTGACTTTTTCGAAGATCTTATTGAAATACACGTGTATGTAAAATTTTGTGTCAATACGACAAAACATACAGGCGTAGCACTCAACAATGTGTATTTTCACCTTAGTGGACAAGAAAAAATTGACTTTTTTCTCCTGCCATGGGGGGGGCGCTCTTTTGCCGAGTAAAAATTCCTTCACAAATGTGTTGATGGCTGGACATTGCATCATCCTAGAAAACTTGGAGGCCAGTGGGGACAAAAATAAAAAGTTATAAGACTTTTAAATATGTGGATTTTACGGTTATCTTTGGCGCCCCCTAGAACCTAAACCGTGGGGTGCAGCGTCATGATTTGAATAACTTTTAATGGCCATGGGGTGTAGATTGGCCTGAGCAAATGTGGTGCCGGTGGAACGAAAGCCTTCGGAGGAGTTAGCGAAATTCCAATGTGTGCGGATCGGCAAAAAATGCGGAATAACCCTTTAACCGTACATTTGACAGATACGCGCGCATTGACTTTTTCGTAGATCTTATTGAGATACATGTGTGTGTCAATTTTTGTGTCATTTTGCCAAAGCGTACAGGTGTTACACTCAACAATGTGTATTTTCACCTTAGGGGACAAGAAAAAATGGACTTTTTTCTCCTGCCATGGGGGGGCGCTCTTTTGGGGAGTAAAAATTCCTTCACAAATGTGTTGATGGCTGGACATTGCATCATCCTAGAAAACTTGGAGGCCAGTGAGGGCAAAAATAAAAAGTTATAAGACTTTTAAATATGTGGATCTTAGGGTTATCTTTGGCGCCCCCTAGAACCTAAACCGTGGGGTGCAGCGTCATGATTTGAATAACTTTTAATGGCCATGGGGTGTAGATTGGCCTGAGCAAATGTGGTGCCGGTGGAACGAAAGCCTTCGGAGGAGTTAGCGAAATTCCAATGTGTGCGGATCGGCAAAAAATGCGAAATAACCCTTTAACTGTACATTTGACAGATACGCCCGCACTGACTTTTTTGTAGATCTTATTGAGATACATGTGTGTGTCAATTTTTGTGTCATTTTGACAAAGCGTACAGGCGTGACAGTGAATAGTGTGAATTTTCACCTTAGGGGGCGCTATGGAGCCATTTTGCATTTTCTTGTTTGGGCGACTTCGGAATATCAAATTTTTCACCAGGCCCGGTCGTCCTGCCAAATTTCATGAGTTTTCGCCAGTGGGAAGTGGGCCATTTTCCAGTTCAAAGGGGAGGAAAAATAATAACTAGGACCCCGTTGGGGCACTGGCGGGCCCGAGCCGTGTCGCGTCCCCCCCCCAACGCGCTGCCTCCCCGTCCCATTTTGTGTCCTCTGGCCATCGCCCTCTCTGGTAACGCCCATCACTGCAAAGACCCTTTTCCTTCATCGGCGTTTGCTGTTCTTCCTGCCAGTGCGTGTTGCTTTCACTTACACTTGCCACAGCCAGCCTCGTGAGTGCCTAGCCTATTGGATATCACTGTCACCTACACAGGACAGTCATTACCTTTCTATTAATACTTTGTTTTTTAATTTCACATTAATTTCCATATTGTATAAACGACTAGAAAAAACTTGAGCCCCTGCCCCTGTATAATCATGTGCACGTCTCTGTTCTAGCTCCAAGGTGAATCTTCACTGCTCATGTTCTCCTCAGAAGCAGTCACCTCACTCCCCTCAGGTTACTGTACACATGCACCAACTGCCTGCTTCAGGTTTGGATGGAGCTTCATGGTTGTCTTTTGGAGAAATGACCAGTCAAGTTGTGTTTGAAATTTGATTTTTTTCAGGGGCAAAAGGAGCCTCTGCATTCTTGTCAAATATGTAAATAGCATGTTTTTGCAGGTGCTAAAAACCAGACTCTGAGTGTGTGTGTGTGCGTGTGTGTGTGTGTGTGTGTGTGTGTGTGTGTGCGTTCAAGTCACATGACATATTTAACCGGATGTAGCTGCAAGACGGAGCCTCGTTGACTCCGTTTCAACTTATCTCAAAAGTGAGGACCTCAACCTATATACCAGTTTTTAAATTGTGTTGATAGGCCAAATAAAACCAGAGTTATGATAAATTATGTCCGCGATACTTTTTTTCTGCTTATTTTGATCACGTTCGGCGCTCGATCGCGCTGTATGAGACAGGAAAACATAGCATGCAGACATTAGCGACAGGTCTTACAGGCGGAAAAGGCTTGCCAAAGCAAAAAAAAAACACACCACAACATCTCTCCTATTGGTGGAAAACTTCACCACAACAACCAATCCAAAATTATATGGTGACTGATTGACAAGGGGCGGGCGCTTACGTTCTTCCTGCAATATGAGAAGGGAGGGAGGGACTCTCAGCAGGGATGCAGTCTGGGACACGTAGTTGCAAACCTAGCGACTTTGTTGTTAGATTCAATGACTTTTCAGACCCCCTAACGACTTTTTTTTAGAAAGAAAGTGACTTTTATCGACTTCTTCTGGAGTTTAGAGACTCTGACATGAAGCAGGCTTTCCTTACTGAGGAGTTAGCAACGCTGCTAAGGGTGCAGAGCCACACATGCGCTCCGAGCTCTGCATGGGAGACTGAAGCTGACAGAGCTGCAGCAGTTAGCAGGTTTCACCCTCAGAGACCACCAGGGGTTCATGTTGAGGCATTTTCAGTTTTTTTTTTTTTTTTTTTGCCATAGACACTGTCAGCACAATCTGCAGTTACACTAACAAAAATGCTGCAAAAAACAAAGAATTATGGAAAAATTACACATGGACTAACATAGAGGAGGATCTACACAAGTTTTTTACATCATGTTTTACATCATGCATCATTTACATCATGTTTTTTTGTAGTGGCATAAATAAAAAGTGACATTTGTGAGACTATACAGTGTTTTGTAAATAATTTTACAAAGAACGCCTGGGCCATTGCCTGCATTTTGATGTAAATAGAGGTAAATTACTATGTTCTTTGTTAAAAATTTGCATATGTTTTGAAGTTTACAATTTTTATTTGAAGTTTAAGTTTTAAAAACAGTTCATCACACATATTTGTGGTTTTCACAGTAAAAACGTTACTTTTTTCCACTCGGATTTTATGTTTTGTGTGTGAATTTGGGTACAATGTGTAAATATAGTATGTCAAAATGCTAAAATAACTGTAAATTGACACAGGTGAGGTTGTGCTGAAAAAAATGATACCAGGCAAGGCAAGGTAAAAATTTTGTAAGAGGAAATATAAAGGTAAAATCTAAAGTAGTCAAAAACGGCCAACAGTGACTCACAGACTCCACAGACAAGTCCCTTTGGCGCCACTCAGTGGGCAAAACTACTTTGTCTACTGTAATGTATATTTGGGTCATCTTTGGCGCCCCCTAAAACGTAAACCGTGGGGTGCAGCGTCATGATTTTTACAACTTTGAATGGCCATGGAGTGTAGATTGGCCTGAGCAAATTTGGTGCCGGTGGAAAGATAGCCTTCGGAGGAGTTAGCGAAATTCCAATGTGTGCGGATCGGCAAAAAATGCAAAATAGCCCTTTAACCGTACATTTGACAGATACATGCCCTTTGACTTTTTCATAGATCTTATTGAGATACACGTGATTGTCAAATTTTGTGTCAATATGACAAAGCATACAGGCGTGACACTCGACAATTTGTATTTTCACCTTAGGAGACAAGAAAAAATGGACCTTTTTCTCCTGCCATTGGGGGGCGCTCTTTTGGGGAGTAAAAATTCCTTCACAAATGTGTTGATGGCTGGACATTGCATCATCCTAGAAAACTTGGAGGCCAGTGAGGACAAAAGTAAAAAGTTATAAGACTTTTAAGAATGTGGATTTTTGGGTTATCTTTGGCGCCCCCTAGAACGTAAACCGTGGGGTGCAGCGTCATGATTTGTACAACTTTTAATGGCCATGGGGGGTAGATTGGCCTGAGCAAATGTGGTGCCGGTCGAACGAAAGCCTTCGGAGGAGTTAGCGAAATTCCAATGTGTGCAGATCTGCAAAAAATGCAAAATAACCCATTAACCGTACATTTGACAGATACGCCTGCACTGACTTTTTTGTAGATCTTATTGAGATACATGTGTGTGTCAATTTTTGTGTCAATATGACAAAGCGTACAGCCGTCATGTGAATTTTCACCTTAGGGGGCGCTATGGAGCCATTTTGCATTTTATTGTTTGGGCGACTTCAGAATATCGAATTTTTCACCAGGCCCGGTCGTCCTGCCAAATTTCCTGAGTTTTCGCCAGTGGGGAGTGGGCCATTTTCCAGTTTAAAGCGGAGGAAAAATAATAACGAAAGAAGGAAACATGCAGGAACAAGAGGGCTCTCGCAGCTGCTTAGCAGCTACGCTCGGGCCCTAATAATAATAACAAAAGAAGGAAACTACAGGAACAAGAGGGCTCTCGCAGCTGCTTAGCAGCTACGCTCGGGCCCTAAAGAAGAATCCATCAGGAATAATAGGGCTCTCGCAGCTGCTTAGCAGCTACGCTCGGGCCCTAAAAAGAAGGAAACTACAGGAACAAGAGGGCTCTCGCAGCTGCTTAGCAGCTACGCTCGGGCCCTAAAAAGAAAGAAAGAAACAAAGAAAAACCACTTGGGGAATAATAGGGCCTACGCCCGGCTGCTCTGCAGCTGGCTCGGGCCCTAAAAAACCACTTGGGGAATAATAGGGCCTACGCCCGGCTGCTCTGCAGCTGGCTCGGGCCCTAATAATGTCAGTCAGGTTTCATATCCATCCAAAGCAGCTTCAGACTTGCTACGAGACAAAGGCACAAATACAAACATTCATCTCTTCAGATACCATTTTATCTTCGTCACTTTGTCACTTCCTGTCTCTTTCTCCCTGTCTTTTCCTCACGCCGTCTCTATTTCCCACCTCTTTGTTTCTGTAGAGGAGGCTGAGGCGCTGAGTCGGACACAATGGGACGCCAGCTTCGTCTACCAGTCCAACTGTGCACCGCTTCCATAAACACTCAATACGTGTGTGTGTATGTGTGTGTGTGTGTGTGTGTGTGTGTGTGTGTGTGTGTGTGTGTGTGACCAAATAAAGGTTTAGGTCAATGGACATTTCAGTTGTCAGTATTAACTACGGTGCTATAATGACCAATTATGTGCAGATCTATAACCTACAAGGTTTGTTTGGTATAGTAAAACGTGATCCAGAGGTCAGAGCTCAGTTTAATTGTCTGTTTTTATGGAAGATAATTGTTCAAGGCTTTTACAACATCAGTGTCTAGTTCTTGCCACTATCCACAGAGTATTTGTTCAACCTCTTCTGATTTGTGATGGAAATTTAGAGGAAAGAAGATAATGGCAACATGAGCTTTAACAAGAGCTGTTCTTATGAGCGTGTTCGTAATGATGTGAAAGTCCATGGTGAGTTTTGAAAATAGCATCCGTGGATTCAGATCATAATGACACATTGACTCAGCACACCTGCACTGAAAAAACTCAAAATTTTGTCTAAACAGATATCTAGTTGTGTGGTCCTGCTATGTTCAGAAGAGTCGCAAAATACATTCAGGGACTGCTCCAACTTCTGCTGTGTGGATTTCGTGTTGTGAAAGGTTAAACATGGATCAGCATAATAGTTCCCTTTAAGTGAGGTGAGGAAACCTGAGTTAATATTTGGCATATTACAATTTAAAGTTGATTAGCTGACTGATAAACTGCTCCCTCAAATCACTGATATTCAGGTCACGCCCACTAAAATAATTCAGAGTAGCTTGGACAAAAAAAAAAAAAAAAAACAGCTCTGGCAGAAAAACACAAACTTCAACAGTGTGAAGGATGAAAAATATAACTAGAAAAAGAACATCTATGTTCTTGTGGCTTACCTTGGTCATTTGATGTCCTTCAAATCTCTTTTCTTCTGTATTTCCATCTCCAACCGTAGAACACACTCTAATCTTTTCGACATTATAACTTACATAAAGCCTGTTTCAGCCTCCCGTTTGATTTGTTTCCTCTCCAATCCCTCCACCATCTCTCTGGAGCTTTTCTCATGTGTTCATAAGAAATAATCTCCCTTCCTCTGTTTTGATAAACCTCACACCTCCTGCCTCGATTATCTCTGTTTCCTTGTCTTACTCTCATATTTCAGTGATAAGATAATTCAGTTTTCATCTGCTCTTAAATTAGTCATTCCCTCTGTGTTTCCTGCTCAAGCTTTTATTCTCTTTCCTGAAGTGTTAGCTGCCACACCAAGCAGACGGTAAGTCTGTCTCCCCTTCCTCTCCACTTACCTCCACCTCTTTTCCTCTTTGCTTTCATCGCTCTTTACCTGTCTATCTCCATGTGTCCTCCCATTTATTTATCTCCTCACCTCTACTTGCGCCTCCTCCATCTCTGTCCCCCTCCTCACCTCACCTTCTTCTCCCTCTGTCTGTCGCTTTTATTGCTTTTTACAGCTCGTAAAATACAAAGAGAGAAAGAACGAGGGCTAAATAAAGACAGAAATATACCCAGAGTGGGGAACTTCATAGACGAGGACTGCTGGGTGATTGCCGATGATGTTGTTCTTATGGTCAGTCCAAGTGTGATTAAGGTGTAGATGAGAGAGCAGTAAACACTCAATTTCCTGCTTGTTTCTCGTCTTTCGAGCTGAAATCAAATGTTTGACTGTTTTTTCCAGAGAGTATGGGGGCTATGAAACTGGGCCTGTAACAACAATGAGTGTTAGGCAAGCTACCTCACAAAAATACACTGTAAAAATACTGGAAATCACCCACCTGACGTCACCTATTACCTCTTTATCCCACCAAATCTGTGTGTTTGTTTCCACTTTCTACGCAATGTTGCAAGGGCACAAGATTGTTTCTCAGTAAAATACACCAACAAACTGTCATAGAGAGTGGAGCTGGGCATGGAGTCCACAGGTCAGTGGTTCATCATGGAGGTAGAGAACCAATGACTCTGTATGTAACATAGAAAATCCTCAGTCACGCAACTTCAGCTGTACAGTGGTGCTGCTCCGTGTTGCAGTCTGAAAAATGAAGCTGATCTGTATCCATGGACGATGGGCACAGATTAAAGTTTAAGTTTGGCATTAGTCCTCTGTGAGTAGAGCCTTTGTGGGGCCATTATGTTAGTTTTGCTAAGCTTTCAAAACTAAAGCTGACACCAGAATACAAATTGGGTGCGTTCTGTCACCATGGCATCCCGGCTACGTCGGACAGTGCGCATCTTTGGCCACTAGAAGCGTGTTTGTAGCGTAGCCGCACCAGGCAGCTGGACTCAATATTCAGAAAACAACAGACTCATGACAGGTTGCTTTGTCTTTCTGTGGTCGATTTCCTGCTAATTTAGATTTAATTCTTTGAACGCTGGGGTTTAACTGTAGAGTAAACTATGTTCCTTCATGCTGTGCTGTTACCTTCAGACAGAGTTTGCTGCCTAAAGTCCTGTTGGGGTCCACATGGATCAGGGATTGGTTATGGGGTTGTTCCTTGTTAATGAAAAATCTATTTCTCATTTACACAAACAAATAAACAGGTGGTGTGAACGGAGCTCAGGGGGTCACATGAACTTTTATTGTTTTAATTCACATGTGCAATTTGATATCTTGAAAGTTTTTTACATATCTCGTACATGCGATTTATTAGTATCTTGTGCATGCGTTTTTGTAAATAATCCTCTGCGTGCCTCATTTGTGAGAGGAGAAGGACAGTGTCATGGACAGAGAGTATATTACCAACGTTTTCTTTCATTTAGGTATGACTCACAAAGACATACTTTATAGCTTAGCCACAATTGGTATTGGTTTTAGTAGGAGACACCTCATCAGAACCCTTGAAGGACAGTGACTTCGCCGTCAACAATATTCGGACTTGCAGGAAGAGATTTGTGTATTAACAAACAGTTAAATAGCACCTACATTATAATACAACGCACGTGCGAGATACTAAAACCTACATGCAAATTAAAAAAAAAAATTAATGTCACCTCCCGGGCTCTGTAGGTGTGTCCACATTTGGTGTTTTATTTTGTAATTTGCTGGATGACATGCACCTCTCCTGTCCTGACCTTCTGTCTGGGACAATCTTCTCTGAGCCGATTGGCGTGGACTTGACAAGACTCCACCTGTGTGCGATGCTGCAGTGGCTAGAATGTATTCGCTGCGTAGCACTAGACGCTGACATAACATGATCAACATACGTCCTGTGTGTTCTTGGCTTCACAATCTGTACACAAGAACAATCTAACAAATCACCAATAATACAAGTCCAACTACATCAAGTAATATACACATCTGAGAGTGGCCGCCAACTTTTGAAGTAATTTCTGTGTTAACCAGCTGCTACAAAAATTAATTATTTGTGTCTGTTAATACTGAATATAATGTTTCTTTCCAAAAGACAAGGGCGTCCTTTCAAACTAAAGGATGTATAAGATTAATTGTCTTCACATTATCAATTCATACATGACCTAATACAGGGATAGATCCTCAACCATTTCTCAGGTATTCATTTTGTACTTGGAGCTTCGGGGAAATTCAAAGTTGAATGAATAAAGAGATTTAAATGTTGTGATATACAACCTTGAAATTCAGATCCCTCAAATAGTCCATCTGACACAACAATCCTTTCCTCAGTTTCTACCCCCACCCTCCCCTTTTTAATCACTCATCTCCTTTACCTCGACTCCATTATATTATTTTCTTCTTTCAAGCTGTTTCCATCTTTCTCATTGTCCTTTCTCGTCTCAGCCAGGATCTGCTCTGCATTGTAAAAGATTTATATATGTAAACACACACAAGCACACACACACACATAGACTCTCTCTTTGTTCTTCTTCTGTCTTGTAATTACATTAGCGCATACAGGAAGAATATGTGAGCGCCCACACTCTCCTTGACAGTATTCAGTCAGACTTGCAGGGCTCCACAATGAACTGATCTATAACGTTTCTTCATAATGCAGTCAGAGCTCTGCAAAGTCAGTTCATCTCAAGTGGCCAAAAGCAGGTGCTATAATCGTCCAACAGAGAAACCTTTGGTTAAAATGAATCGTTTTCATTGTCCACTATTTCAAATAACTTTTATAACTTATTTATTGTCAGCTTCCGACAATGTGTGAAAGCCTGCACTTTAAAGGTCCATTTGAGTCTAGCTGCAAAAACCAAGACCCTCTCATTTACCCACAGACAGACTTCATGACAGAAACAAACTGTTTATACTCAGTTTTTGTCTTCAGAGTCAATTGTCTGTATATCACAGCTTTAAAGTTGCTGAATGTTTCCCTAATTTTTCAGTTTTGATCATAATAAGGCTTTAAGTTTTAGGCTACTACCACTGTTCACAGTAACTGTACAAGAATATTGATATTGTGCGAGGGAATAAGGATACAGTTGTGCTTTCTAACTGGTTTACAGTAGGAGGCAGAAGTGGTTCTATCCTTTGGTTCCACCCAGTATAAAATAGCTGGAAGACAATAAAACATGACTTCAGAAATCATCAGGGTTGGGTTAAGGTGGAGAGTGAACCTTAAATAAAGAGAAAGAGAGAGGAGGCAGAGTTCTGGTTCATCTCTCATAAGGGTTAGTTTATAAGCAAACTTTCTGTGCATAATACTCCCTATGTTCCCTGGATGTCAACAATTAACCATGATTGCTGAGAACATACTTAAACATGCATTTTCTCCTTTTCTTTATCATACATAATAAACAGCATGTGGTCCTGCATTATATTCAGCTATATGCACATTTCTTAATCAGCTAACTGGCTAAAGCTGCAGCTGTGAGCTTTCACTCCTGAATAAACTAACACCTGACCATGGGTACAAACTCATTTTTCTAAATAAGAACAAAAAAGCAGAAAACTTGGCTCTCTAAGTCTAAGTTTGAATTAATTTCTATTCAGCTATCTTTTTGCAGCAATTTCAACTTTAGTAGTTTGAGCCTCATTCTGTGTTACCATAAGTCTTCAGAGGTTATTTTCATGAGGCTCTCTTGCATGTTAATATTCAGGGTGTTAAACTTTATTGAGTAAGGAAAAATCTGTCTCCCTGGTGTCCCTCCTCCCTATAGTTGTCTTCACTTTTTTCCAAATATAGTTTTAGCATCGTGGAGAAGTTCTTCTAGATGTTAGGGTTCGGGTTAGCGTTCCAGCTCATAGAGCGTCTCTGGCATTGACAGTCTCCTGCTGTACGGTTCAACTTTGAAAAGAGAAGTTTTGGGAAATTTCAGGACTTGAATGTCCTCATATTTTTTGAAAAATTTCAGGTTTTCACACGTCAGAGTCTTATGTTTGTCTGCTGTGGGTGAGACACTGATTTTGTTGAGTATCGTTCTATGATTTTGTGACAACAGTGCTAATTCAGTTATATTTATTCAAAGGCTCACTTGGACATTAACTGGAATTATCCATATCCCCTGGGTACAGGACTTTTTCTCTCAGGTTTCTCCATATTTCTGGTGCTGTGTTCTTATCTCAGCAGGTCCATCTCAGTCAGAAGAATGAATGAAGTCTCGCTCGCGTCAGACGTTTTTTTTCCTGCTCGCTCGGTTTAATCTGTTTGCAGTCATGCGTGTGTCTTCTCATTGTCTTTAAGAGCGCAGAAGCAGAATGACACTCCTCAAACTTCATGGCCAGTAGGCATCAAGTGGATTCCCACTTCGGTGGCGCTCACAGCTGAATGCTTTTCGTGCGATTTCACTTTCTGTCTCTCTCTGCCTCCTCTCACCTCATCTCCTATCCTCCTGCACCAATTTCATCTCATTTCCACGCCTCCCTCTCTTTTTGACTCCTCTGTGAACCGTGAGCAAAACACTCGCTTCCTCGTTTCACGCTCACGCCACTCCTGCTATGCTGGCTTGTTCACTTAAGAGAGCATTAGCTGGAACTTGCTGCGTTTACTGGATCCAACATCGACAGCACACACATTTTGTGAATATAGATTAACACTAACAGGTGCATCTAAAGGAATTACAACATTGTGGGAGCAGTTCAATATTTTAGATCAGTTATCCTATAAAGTGAAAATTAAATATATTGTAGACTTATAACTTGTAAAATTAAATGTTTGGAGCATTTTCCATTTTAATTTTAATAATATTGACAGCAGAGTCTGAGGTCCTGGACTCTGGGGGAAAAGGAGAACAGAGGCACAGAATCTAAACTGGTTGAAGTCCAGTGTAAAGACTTTGCAGTCTGTGATGATTTTGGGGTGCCATGTCACCTGCTGTTATTGGTCCTTTGTGCTTTATGAAGTCAACACAGAAATCCAACAAGACAAGAAAAGAGGCACTGACAAGCTTTTTAACTGCACGGATTTCATTTTCCAGTGGGACTTGGCACCTGCCCACAGCGCCAAAACATCAAACAAATCAGGATGTTCACTTGATGAGTCAGCCAACTTGTCTGACCAGAACCCCACAGAGATAAGTTATCGGGATGAAGTTGAGACACCCCCCTAAAAATATTAAGTTTTTGAGTGGGTTTTTTTGCTAGGTATGCTCTGGTTTCTGGTCAACTCTGACACACAACTCAGCTAATTTTGAGAGACTATGACCCTGTGCTTGTTTGTTAAACAGGGGAGTTTTGAAGGTATATGCTACAGTTTGGTTTATATTTTCATCTTCAGTACCTGTTTTGTTGTCCAACATACCTGGCTGTGATGCTCAGGTAGAGTCTATTTGTGGTAAACACTTAATCTTTAATACATCAGTGATTTTCATTATGTTACAGATAAGCGCTCGATGAGTCAGCTGCCTCTTCTACCTTTTTCATGAATATAAGAGCCTCAGTGAATGATGGGTTCTGTGAAGAGTTTTACAACAGATATATTTTCATTATTGTTCATGTATGTGAGAAAATCATGTGAGGCTTCTTACATGATCAAGACAGTTATAGAGGTTATTTTCCCAGAGGCACTATTGGGGCACTACATTTCACTGAAACAGCTCTTCTGAACCGTTTCAGTGGAAACCAGATTGAATTTAATGTAAAATGTGGTGTGAAGTCAGGACAAAAGTGAGCCGTTTGGCTACAACTTTCTCCATAATTTTATGAGAGAGGGAAAGGCAACTTAAAGATGGGCCTGTAGTGATTAAGTAGAGAAGGATTAAGATTTGTTTTTATCAGCAGAGACTGAACAACAGCTATAATAGCGGCCAAGCGTGGACCAACAGAGCCAAGTACATTTATGTAAAGGTTTTTGAATGTGAGTCATTGAGATGCACCTGTAGGGCACAGGAAACATGCATAGATAAATACATATATTAAGTTTCATTCAACTTATTCAGACTAAAATTTAACTCTATTTTTTCATGTGCTGGACTTATAGCATATACCGCATGCACATATACGCACACAGGCACACAAGCACACAAGCACATTTCCTCTCTTTGTCACTCCAGTTTACAGCGACACCAGTGTAATTATCCAGTTTTGCAGCTGTGATTACCACCAGTAATACCTTAAAGCTCTGATATTAGTACATCCATCCCCTTCCTCGTCTCTTTTCTTGCTCTGCGGCTCCCCTTTGTTCTCCTCTATCGATCCTGGTTGCCCCACAGCGAGGGCTGAGGCCAGCTGTGAGGCTATATCCACTAAATGACCGCCCATTCTTACTTCTTACATTAGCCACTGCAGTAGAGGCCACAGCATGCTGTGTAAATGGGGACTGACGCCCAAACACACATGTGCGCACACACTTTGATTGGGCAAACTGGACCATACGCAGTAGTAGTTAATATGTCCTCCTGCTGAGCTGTGAAACTGGAACTGAGTGTGACTCCACACACGTCATCTGCTCACCAACAGGTGTGTGCGTGTGTGTGTGTTTTCTCCACAAGTGCAGCCTGTAAAGGGTTTGTTGAAATGCATTTGTTTTGCAGGTGTTTACGAATGTGAGCTTTCTTTGCACATGTGCAGGAGTCTGTTTGTGTTATCTCTGGTCAGTCAGTGCAAATTTGTGTGTGTGTGTGTGTGTGTGTGTGTGTGTGTGTGTGTGTGTGTGTGTGTGTGTGTGTGTGTGTGTGTGTGTGTGTGTGTGTGTGAGACAGGTGGGGTGCAGCAGCAAGCCCGGTTTTAATTTTAATGATGAAGTCAGTGGAGTAGAGATGGTTCTAATTTGCTGTTGCCTCCCCAGTGGCCCGGCATAATGGACTGAAAATGGGCTCCAAATTAAAGTTAGGGCCTCCGAAACACAGCCAGGTGGCAGGTCTGTAAAAGCCCCACAAACACACCCAGTCTCTCTCTCTCTCTCTCTCTCACACACACACACACACACTGCTTTAACCTGAACAGCACAACATGAGCTGAATCTCACAAACAGCAGAGATCTACTTGCCAGTGTTGTTTATTTGTTACCATGATCACAGACTAAAGCTGACCCACAAAATACACTGTTACAGCAGTCAGTGGGACTTGGGGCATGAAAAAAACATGTGGGACCTGGAACACAAACCCCTTAGTACATCTCAGAAATTAAAGTAGGGTGACTCAGTCCAAAAGTAGGGTGACTATACCTCATGAACCTCAAAACCTCATGGTACAGTCATGGGTTATTTATGAAAAGTGCCTCAGCAGATAAATAAAAAAAAGTCTTCCACTATCAAACAAACTTTTACTTGAAAATGTAAACTTGAATATGAGCTTCCCATACCATAAATACTTGCACATCCTCATACCATCAGCTGTCCACAGTGTCCATGATTTCCGAAAGACTGTCAAAGTTGGATCCATGAGACTGCAATACAGTTTCCAACATGGTTCAGTCCATCTTAAATGGACCCATAAAAGTTACTGGCATTTCTTGATATGCGGTTTCCTCCTGGCATGGTGCAGTTTAAACCTGCATTTGCAGATGCAGTGATAGACTGTGGGCACAGACAATGTTTTCGCAGGTGATTTCGAACCTGTGCTGTGATTTCCACTCCAGAGCCATGTCTGTTTTTAATGCAGTGTTGCCCAAGAATAGAGATGTTTCTGGCATTAATTTAAAAAATAGGCCAATATTTTTTTTTCATAAAACAATTAAATATAGGGTTCAAAGACTTTGAAAACTGTCAAAATCTGTTTTTGTTAAGGTTTTAAGAAAGGGGAAGGAGAAGAGTAATAAGGACACACTGATTCCCAAGAACATCTCGGTAAGCGCTGGCATTTCTTTGTTTCTCCCATCAGGGATTGTCTGTTTGCATAATATGACCACGTTTTCAAGTCAAACGTCAAACCACTTCAGATATAGACAATTAGTGCGACTGTAGGTTCACTGTTACGTACCAGCGTCTGTCTCAGAATACACACTCACACATTTCTATATTTTCTAAATTTAGATGCTGTTTTTTTTTTTCTTTCTCTTTTTTTTCTATTACCGATTTCCTCAAGGACACACAATGTTTTACTTTACTTGAGAGATTTTCACTCCACCCCAGGGACTAACTCAGTTTTCAGTTTTTAGATTTACTAAATGACTCTGAGTGGTTTCATTTGGAGTCGAAATCACAGGTAATAACATATTTCCTGCTGATTTGCTCAGAGAGAGATTGTATTGTTAGCTGAGATTGGATGAGAATAAAAGATATCCGGAGAGCTACTGTATTTAGAGGACACATGTGAAAGTGTTTTCATTAAGATGATAGTTCAGTGGACTGTTTGTAATGGTATCAGTTCATTTTCTCTGTCAGACCTACAGCTTGGCCTGGAAATCTGTTCAGATATTTATGTATTTATTGAGATAGAGAAAATGGACTGGCAATGAGAGAGAAATAGCTTTGGTGGAGGAGGCAGGGATGGAGGGATGAAAATGTGCATGCTCCTATACCCTGTCTTGTTGTCAGTGATTTACGGTGCTTTGCAATGGATGCTTCAAAGGACAGTTAATCACCTTCTTTCTAATTGCAGGGGCTTGGAGGTGGAAAGAAAAGTGACTGCGCTAGAGTTGGGTCAGCGCTGAGAAAAAAAAAAAAAAACTGCAAGAAGAAAAACAAAAAGAAATGTGAGAGCAGTGAGAAATAAAGCAGCTGCAAAGACACCTTTAATGCATTGACAAATGCATCACACGCCTAAAAACTTTGGGAAGGTTTCTAAGCAAGTTGCATGTGTGAATGCAGTCCAACTTGGGTGACAGACTGGGACTTCCTTCTCCATCTAACCCACCGTATACATTATGTGGTTAGAATTCAGCACTGTCAGGCTGAGAACGCACAGCAAAGCTCTGTGCAGCATGGGATGAAGATGCCTACAGCTTATCTCTGTTACAATAAAATGCAAAACTAGAGCCAACTGTACAGAGTTGTTACAGAAAATTGTTGGGGTTGAAAATCATTCGTCAGATTTGCTCTGTGTAAATTCTCTCTTGAGTACTTTAGGTCAGTGGTTCCTTTTTTTTTCCCAAGGCACACCAAAGAACAAGTAAAAATCTCAAGGCACACCTAGATATCTACAGTAAAACTGTAGATATACTGTAGGTTACTGCTCTTCACGCCGACAGGAAGACCGACTGATCATCTCAGTAATAATCCACGTATTTATCATGAATCAAACTGGGTTCAGAAAAGCGTAACCCCACCCCAGATCTGTCACTCTGCTGTGCTGTGAGGTAGTTAGTGAATGAAGATTGTCATGAGGTCCCTGCGCCATCCACAGGATAAGTTGGGGGATCTTTTCAAATCGCGGAACATTTTCAAAGTGAAACTGAATCTTATTCTCTGCATTTTATTCCTGAAAATATCAGCGAAAATTTGCGAGTTTTGGCTGATTACCTATTAGTCTCAAACGGACTAAAATTGGCCGATTTAATTGGTCAGGCCCTAGTTATCACTCATATCATGTAAAATATCTATAAATGTGCATATTAGTTACTGATGCCAAATTAAATGTGACAAAGACAACTGTGTTACTCATTAAATATTTATTGACAAAGTATTTCAAAAATTATTTGTCCTTATGCAGGACAGCGTGTTCACATGAAAATTCCAAAAGCTCTTCTTGAAGCTCATAAAGACAGGCTAGGACCTCTGTGTGTAGGATCAGTGGTGGGTTGTTGGCAGTCTCAGCACTAATGGTTGGTGGTTTCCTTGCACAGGGTTTCTCTGTTTTAATGTTGTTTCATAATTCCTGCCTGCGTAAACAGCGAAGTATGCGGTTCTATTTGAGGATATTTTTAAAGAATTGTTTTAAGGTATAGAGTTTGCCTCTTTATTGTGAAATGAGTGCATACACAATACTGATATAGTACATTAAAAAGTAATTATTTAGTATTATTTAGTGGTCATCAAAAAATCCCACAGCTCACCCAGACTTGCCTCACAGCACGCCGTTTGGGTACCAATGCTTTAGGTTTTCCTTCACAGTCTCTCAACACCAGTGAGTTTTTACATAGGTTTACAGCCTTGTACTATGATTTTACACAGACTGTAAAAACATGACCCAAACACAAACAGGTAAAATATGCATCTCCTCCAGGGGCTTTAAGTCACACAGATACCTAACATCATCACCAATTACTTGTATTAATTAGGCCAGAACAGTATCAGAAATTACTGGGTTTAGCCAGAAAGTAGTAATTTCTTCTCACTTTACCTCCATTTCCTGAGGCAAACAAATATTTTCTCAATTAATAAAGTCCAAGAAAGCACTGAATACCAGAAAAATAATACATCTGGCTCAAGTACAAGGCTTTCTTGGTTTCAGCAGATGAATTATTGGGCGAGTTGCCCACAGCACTGCCCTCCATCACCAGACAGTTGTGTTTGTGCATGTGAGCGAGGAGGAGCAGTTGTTGAGAGGCTCCTCTGTGTGGTCTCAGCTCCAAACAGACAATGAACCAAACAGCCTGTGAGCCAGAAATCTCTGCCCGTGGCCAAGTAATCATTGAGCCGTTTGTATTGATCATCAGTCCTATCAGCCCCGGCTGATATGTTGATTTCCCACTCAGAGATTGGAAAATCATGCAGGCTTAAAAGAAAGGCCAAAGAAGGATAGCACTGCAGCTCAGCCATAGTTATTTGATCTGGTTGTGCTGTTGTTACTCCAACGCAGTTTGTCAGTTTGACGTTCAGGACAGGAAATCAAAGATGCAGTTTAGACAAACACACCGTGACAGAGGGCTTCATGAGGTGAATGGAACAATGTGAGGACTTATCCCAGCTTATGCAATTCAACAGCTCACCAAGAAATAGTCTTTGAAAACCTAAAAGATGTACTGGTGCACTTAAGTAGAGTTTACTTCTGCCCAATAAAAGGAATGACACTTAAAGGACTAGTTAGGTCTGCTTGAAGCGAGGTTGTAGGTTCTTCTTAATAGTAGAGGATCTTGGAAGAGTTCATGAGGATAAAAACAGACTCAGTCAAAGGTTTGAGAGTTAAACACAAAGTCCCCACCATCTCTTCAGTCCCTTTTACTCAGTCCTGTGCTGGATCAGCTGTTTTCAGTCCCCAGTCTGTCCCAATAAAGTAGAGTGGCTGCCGCGCCTGCTCTGATCTGGCAACACGGACAGAATCAATCAACACGTCCAATCAAGACTAATGGAAAACAGTGTTAGGTTTTAATACAACACGGGCCAAGTAGGTTTGGGTATCGGGGATTGCATGTGAGTTTCAGTCACTGATTTTAGTTTGGACAGCCAGAGTAATTTTTGTTTTATTTTTTCTGGAAACACTGTGCTTTAGGTGACGTCTTTTCAAGTCTGTTCACAGCCATGACTTTGCCCCCAGGAATCTTCCGGCCACATCTTAGAATTAGGTCTAGTGGCAGTATATCCAAACTAAACTTTAAGGCTTGCAGTGTAAACACAGCCAACATGTCCACTGATTACAGTCCAACATTTGCTTGTCCGAGGCATCAACATTGCCCTGAAACATCTTTTGTTTGAACTATTGTAATGTAGATTTCATGGCAGGTACTCAGACAACACAAACAGGTCATCAATTTTTAATGAGCATTACTGTTGCTGCCAGCTTCTGCCCACACAGCTGTGTGTCAACAAGCATTTGCACTGATGATGACGCCTGTTAGTTACTCAGAAATCTGTCATTTACCCGCCTCATTGGTTTAGTTTACATTTTCAATTAAAACTTGATTGTTTCAAGGCTTATGTGATCCCTCAGAGGTTCGACTCAATCCAAGATGAAATAAGGTTGGCTGCAGATATCCATATTTTTGTGTCATTTTGGAGGCCACTGACTTTAGCTTAGGATATAATTTTAAAGCACACTTAAAATCCACCTGTAAAGTCCGACAATCGATAAGTGTCGGAGTGAAACTTCAGTGGTGGTCACAGAGGCCTGATTCATTTTCACTCCTACATTGACAAAACCTGCCTCAGCTCCACCTTTTGGACTGTTTCCAGGCTAAAGTTCTGATGACATGAACGATACAGTGACTTTCATTTCTGAGCGTCACCCTTCTTAGATCAATGAATCATGTTAGAGAGACTACAGCCATGTGTTACATCCATGTCAGTGATCTCAAGGTTCAGGTTCCCACCCACCTGCCTACACCCAGTTTATAACTCATGAATGGGAACATGACTGAAGTTCACTCCTGGGACAGTGAACAACGCTCACATTCATAATGTTGACAGGAGGTGCCAAGAGATGCCAATCACTGTGTTTTACAGCACCAGAACTCTTATCTACAGCACTCTCCATGCATTCAGCATGGCTATTCCTGCTGACAGTACAAACAATGCAGTTAGAGTTTTGAACTTATCATCTGTCTGCGGTGCTACAGTACCATACAGTGATTCATTTATTTTGGGAATTGGCTCGAGGGACAGGGATTAAAGCATAGATGACTCTACTGAGAAAGAGAACTTGTAGCTGAAAAATGAATGTAAACTATAATTCATTTTTTGGATCTTGACCTTAGTTTAAACCTTTCAAAAATGAATTATGAACATAAACTAGTTAATATCAATCAGTGTAAACTGAACTTTGAGCTAGCTCATTTTTTTGTGTAAGCTGGCACAACACTCTCTTCATCCATCCATCCATCCATCCATCAGTCCGTGCATCAGTCTGTGCAGCCATCCATCCATTCATCTATCCATCCGTCCATGCATCATCCATCCATCCATCCATCCATCCATCCATCCATCCAACCAACCATCCATCCATCCATCCATCCATCCATCCATCCATCCATCCATCCATCCATCCATCCATCCATCCAACCAACCATATTCATCCTTTCCTCTTTTAAACTGCATATCTAGCCCTCTATGTACAGGGCTTTCTCCTCTGGCCTCTGTTATGAATGTACATTTTAAAAAGTCTCATGTGATCATTTTAATTCATTCAACAATTTATGAGAAATAAAACATTAAACAAGCAAAAAGGGAAAACGTGAAGTAACTTGTTTATTGTTGTATATATTTCCTTCTGAATCATTTCTTCATTTAAAAATCTGTCCTTGCATTTTGATTTTTTCTTTTTGCTCAATCTCAAAATAAAAAAAACTGTTTAATTTAAAGGTATGAATTATTAACTTTTTAATCTCAGTTCTTCGCTGAATGTACTCTTTCTATTCTATCTCAGACTTTTTAATTATTATGTGGTGATGACAGGTTTTAGACACGGATATTCTGGATGGATCATGGGTTTACTCAGTGACGTCGAAGGCTGTCATCATCATCTGTGTTCATAAATAGAGGTCTGAAAGTCTCAGCTGTAGGGGATTTTTGTCCTGCTCATGTCTGATACAGATCACTGTCACTCTGTTGGAGTTCAAGTTGCTACTGTCTCCTGTTTCTGAAAACTCAAAAGTACTGGATGGAACTTGCAGTACTGCAGTTGTTAAAGACTTAAAGTGCAGCAAGCCCATCCTCTCACACATAATCCATTACACCTGAAGTAATAGCATCACCTTCGAGCTATTTTAGCTCAGGTCCATGATGTCACATTCTGGCCGCGGCCATAGAAAGGTAACGCTGCCAAGACTGTAAAGATGTCTGAGAAGGACACATCTGTGCATCTTCTGCCAGAGGACACTTCCAGAAGTTTCCTTTACTCCTTTCTTTTTACTTGGAAAGCTCACAGCACAGTGACACCGACATCAATTTCCAGATTGCAGGAAAGGAGGAGTGGATGCTGCAGGTTTTGGATCCACACCAAATAAATGTCACGATGAACTAGAAGCCAAGTTTGAGTGTGCAGGAGCCGTCTGGAGAAAATATTCTTTTCATTTTAAGGGATTCACTAAAAGGATATAAACTTGTTTATTACCTATATCTTCCTATGAAGCACGTATAGTGTATAATACTGTCGTGCACATCCTCATATTCCACTCCCCTGCTTTTACTGCTTTATGTCTTTTATTTATCAATTTTATGATTGCATTCTGGTATATTGGGCTTTTTTGTGTTTGTTCCTGCAGGTCAGTTTTACCTCAGGGACAATAAAAGTCCTGAACCTTGAAACTCTGTTGATTTTTTTCTGTGATATTAGAGCGCCTAGGCAACAGCTCAGATACATGCTCCCAAAATCACAGAGTCCAGGTCCTCTTGGAGGACAGCTCTAATTTTGTCTGTGTGTGCAATCAGGATTTAATTTTCAGTGCTAAACCTTTGACGGACATCACAATCAGAGAAGAAAAGTTGCATCCAAGGAAACACAATCTGTTGCTGTGAAGGTAGAGAGGCCAGCATCAGACCAAAGATCAGACAGATATATTAAAATCTGTGTCCTAATTTATTTATTTTTTCCATTTTCTTCCTTGCAGTGTTTTACTACTCAAGCCCAAGACCTCAACAACATGAGACTGGACTTTCAGGACTACTTAGACTCAAGCTGTGATTGCAGGTCTTGGGAGATGAGGAGGAGGACTCAGATTGTATTGACTTTTCTTTCAACATAAGGCCACAACAAATAATTCAGTTTAGAGCAAGGGCTGGCACATGTGTTTATCCCCTGTCTGAACACAACAACATCTGGTCTGGGGGAAATGCTACAGACTGCAGTTCCTAGAGTGTCCACTTGAGGCCTGTTCCAAAAGCCCCTGAAGCCACATTCACACCTATTTTGTATGAGCCAAATCTCAGTAGCAAATTAAATTCCTTAAAAAAGTATTTTAGTTGATTGCATATGGTGTCTTGCAGACATAACAGCAATGTGATGATATACAGACATCTCACAGTAGTTTAGTTTCAGTTATAAGTGCTTGAAAATCCAAAGAAATCCTTTTTTTTTTTTCAGTAATTTGCTCATTTAGCTATCTTAATTTCTCCTCTCAGTGGGAAGTCAAATTTATCAAACACTTTTTCTAGTGCAATATTTATTAATAATTAATTATTCAGTCAGCTTCTACTTTTATATCAACGGACATGATAGTTAGCTCCTAAATATTCTCTATTTTTGTATATTTAACACTAATCATCCTTGTATATAGGGGATGCTGTCAAAAACTCATTGGGTGAGGTCACAGAGACTGTGTCCGGGTTTTATGTGGTTCACACGTGCTGCTTTGTTCAGCCACAGCTCCAGGATGCCTAAATAGGGGCTCTAAATTGACCATTTTGCTTTCAAAGGTTTCACAACAAATACAAGCAAGAGCAGTGCAATACTTTCAATAATATCCTGTCAATCTCACTAGCTCCAACGTGGTGGTTGCTCGAATTTGAGATTCAAGTATGAGTCATCAGTGCTAAAGTTGAAGTCAAGTCACGACCCCTTAAAATCAGAATGTAAGATGAGCTGGAGTCCAAGTCCTTGACTTAACTGCTGCTTCAAACACATACATCTTACAGAGTCAAAAACAAATAAACCTAAAGACTAGAGGAACCATGAGGAGTTTTTAACAGACTGAGAAACAAACAGAAACTGAACCTGATGCTTCTATATGACCTTCAAAAGCAACAACCATCAGGGACAAAGATGACCATTTCACTGTAGGAACGTTTAACCTTTAAAACCACTGTGAAGGAGTTTGTATCAGACCAGATAACAGACTAAATTAACTGCTGATTTTGACTTTTATTTCAACATAAAAAGGTCAACAGGATGTGGTTTTAACTGAAGAGACCGTTTTCATATTTACAGGACAAGAGATAACAGGTATCTGTTTGTCCACAAGGAGCGCCAGAACCAACACAAACCAAAAGTTCTTCACAGCAGCTTAAGATGCAGCAGAAAATGCTGCAAAGGATCAGAGTAGAAGTGATTTATACATCATGACCACACAGATTTCATGAGAGACTCATAGGAAATGGGGCCTCAAGGTTTCAGGTCACAGGAGTTTTTCTGTGAAGTGAATTCTGATTCAGAGTCTGAGTCTGTAGAAATAAACTACACTTCCTGTTAAAATATGTGACACAGGCATCGACAGATCAGCCAGGACTGGAAAGCAAATCAGATTTTAAACAGAGCACTTTAGCTGCATTAAAGAATCTTTTTTTTTACTGTGCAGATCTAATGTCTCTCTGCTATAGCTGAACTACTTTTAAGACAAAACTGCAAAAATCTGTGAGACGATAAAAAAAGGGTTAGTTTTGATTCAGGGAGCGTTTCAGAGATAAGACTGTTTACTTGTGTAACTGTGACTCATCAAAATATGATTCTCTAGAGGTGAATTACAGCTCAAGGATTAGCTGTGCTGCTACTTTAGACTTATATACTTACATATTTTAAGAGTTGACATTATACTTGAAATATCAAAAGGTGGTCACCAGTGGAAAACGACACAAACAGACCAACATCTATCCTCCAGCGCTTCTCACTCTATCATTTCCCTTCAGCTCACACACAAATGTGAAAACTAATAACCTCCCCCGCACACACACGCGGGCACGCACACACACACACACACACACACACACACACACACACACACACACACACACACACACACATGCATTATTCATTTTACCTTCAAATAAGCACATACATACATTTGGCAGTAACTGACTTGTATATATACACTCCTGCATCATTTCACTCTCAAATGTAAGTGCTCGCATACTACTAGCAGTGCTACACTGTGAAAATAAACATGCATACTCAAACAGACACACATGCGCACACACTCTCACACTATATACCCAGGGCAGCTGTTGAGTCAGCCTGTGTGCCTGCTGGTCCGTAGTAATAACAGAGGGTCTGATGGGAAAGGAGCTGAATGTTTAGCGGCTGAAGCAGAGGGTGATCCCAGCGTGACTCCCACTACCAGCAGCCCACACACACAAACACACACCAGCCAACCCCTCCAGTCCTACTGCTCCACCCCTGTCTATAGCAACTGGGACAGATGAGGAGAGACAACAGATTAATATTCCCCAGAGGGAGAATTCAATAGGAGGACAGAGGAGGGAGAGGAAATTGAAGACGTGGCTGGAAGAAAACAGGAAATATGATACATTATGAGACCTCATTCAGACATCTTTGATTAATTGTCTATTATGGTAATTTTTTTTTCATGAGGTTAGCCTTTGCAATAACTACAAGCTAAACCCAGGGTGGGAGCTCCCATATTAGAGATGAAAACAACATGGAAAAAGGACAGTACTTAGTAGCATCCAGCAATAAAGCTTATCCTAGGATGCAATATTATGCCTGTATTCAAAGGCAGCCAAGCTAAAAGACTATGGGCTCTATATTCGTGTCTGCCGGAGATGCAGTGGAGGGTGGTGGACCCCGCGCAGTGGTATTTTCGTCTGGCAGAGCCCGGCGTACAGCCAGTTTGGAATTTTTGTAGACTGAGGCGCACTGAGGTCCGCCAAGCTGGGTGTGGCAGGGGGAGGTGTCGACAGAATCAGCGGGTGCAGTGACATTTTCGTGCTCGCCGGTGGCGTATAAAGTGTGCCGAAAGCTCGCCGATTCAAACTTGTCAGCTTTCAGCGCAGGCGGAGCGCAGCTGGTCTAGTAGTATTTTGGTAGACCGGCGGCGTATCGGCATACGTCACTGATGCCTCACAGGCAGGTTTCCACAGTGTCAGGCAGATTTCAGTGCAATAAATAATCAATAACAACTAATAATCTGAGTCAGCACATACATTTAGATCTATATAGATATATACTGATCTATATCTAGTCTGATCTAAGTTGAAACCGCATTAAATCAAATTAAATATCTAATAAATAGATAAACATGATAAAGTTAACAAGATATGTAATTCGTCTCCCTCCTTCCTCTTCCTCTTGTTTCTCGCACAGCTCGACCTGGACATGTCTCTGTGTCCTCTCTCCATCCTGCTGCGGCTGAACAGATGATTTGTTTCAGTGCTCATATGCGTTATCTACTTTAAACCTACATACGGATATTATTATATTCAGTTTTGTGAGCCAAATTTATTTTATATGTCAACATCTATGAAAGAAAGAGCCAGGCCACGGAGCATGATGCGTCATTTATGCACAGATGGTTCCGATTTTAATGACATTATTGTAATTTATGTTGTGATCTGTGCGCACAACCCACCTTTGGAGCTTAATAAGGACTGATACACTTTTTGGTGAGGAACTGCAATTTTTGACCCAATTTCTCAACATCATGGATTTCTTCTTGATGGAAAACAAAATACTTTGAGATTACATTTTATTGTGTCTTGTGAATTTATTTTATGAGAAACAAAATGCCCAAACTGAAAACTCAGGCATATGAACAGACAAATGAGCAAAAATCTAAGCGGGGTTGTGCGCAATCAGTAAACATTGAGGGTAAAAGGCTGGGAAATCTCTTGGTAAGTTGGTTGGTGTTGTTGACATGAAAACATTACAGATTTGATCTGTTTGGTTATTGTGCCAGTCTGTCAGTAGGCTAGCTTAAAACATTGCTGGCATAGCTTGGATTACAAATAATACAACCATGCTAGTCGTCTTGAATGCAACAAGGAGATAACTACTTTTATTTAGTTTCAGTTGTCGGCAAAAGTATATTTTGAAAGATAATTTCTCAGGCTCAGTTTTTCTCATATTCATTCCTCAATCCCCAATAAACATCTTACATAAGCAACCTTTCCAAGCCCAAGACTGAAGATAGAAATGGTGGAGGTGTTGCGTGGTCGCATGTCTGCATCAAAAGTTCAGCTGGTTCATTACAGACTGATGAAATGTCTTCACTTTAATAACCTGCTGAGAGTTTTTCCAGAGTGAGTTTGATGATGAGCAAAGCAGTAAGCAGGCTCTCCAAACACGAACCACTTCAGAAAAAGGTTTCATGACTCATATTTAGGAAGGTAAATTTGGGAAAAGGAAACAGAGGCACCTGGAAAGTTACATTTAGAGGTAGAGTCCAGATTTAGATGTTTTGGCATTTGAGTGGACATGTTTCTGTGTGTGTTTGAGGAGGTTGTGTTTGTGTGTAATGAATCACCACGCAACATCAACTGCATCCTTCAGGCAAAAGCTGTATTGACAGGTGTCGTCAACAGGGGGCCTAATCTTGTTTGGATTTTCGCCAGTGGCGTTTGTACCAGTGTGTTTCAGACGAGTTGACATCTGAGTTTACGGACGAAATCGTGCTCGAGGTGTGTGGCCGTGCAGATGTCTGCGTGTAAAGTTGTCTCTTTGTGTTTGTGTCTTTGTGTGTTGGTGAGTGTGTGATGCCTGTGGCGATTCTCCCTGGCTGTGCTAGCCCACACTGAGCTGTGTCTGAATCTGTCTGCATGCAGCAGCAAAGCGCTGGACTTCAAAATAACAGTCAAAGCTGGACATGAAAATAAAAAAACACCCGTTTAATACGTCAAGGCTCATTTTCAATCTGTTTGTTACACTCGCTGGTTATCAAGACTATTCAAACAAACCTAATCTGAACACGTGAAAAAAAAAAGATCAATTAAAAAACCAATCAAGTTCATAATTATTGGTATCTGGGGGTTAATGAAGCTCTGTGAGAGAGATTTTGATTCCCAGCTGAGACAGTTTGCTTGCTGCACATTCCCACACAGTGAAGCTGCAACAGCACAGAAGAGAGGACTGCAGCTCCCCGCAGCTTTGATCACCTCCTTTTCTTTGATCGCCGTGAGCTGATGATGAATAAAACACTGTGACAGACGCACAGGGCTGCAGGACAATGTTGGAATGAGACAACACAAATTTGATGAGACGGTTTTTGTTTGTTGTTGGTTTTTTTTCTCTAATCAAATTAGCTCTGACCCTCCAAAGTGAGTGGTGTTGTTGGCATAAATTGTCAAATTGATTTTAGTTTTACACACAAAAGATTCAAACATAACATCTAATAGTTAAATTTTACTTTCAAGCATGGTAAGGGACCAAGCAGGGAGAAAAACCTTCTTCAAACTGTGTTACATTTTAGTTTTGATAACAACAAATTAAAGCTCAAAAATATTTAAAAAAAAACATAGATTCAGATTTTTTTGGAAGGTGTAAAAGCAAGTGTTATAACCACAGCACTAAGAGGAAGTTGATTCAAGAACTTCTGAAGCTTCATGAGGAGTGGACTGATGCATCAAGAGCATCAAAAAGTACCACACACGTTTTTAGAAAAGGGACTAAAACTGTCACATTTCTGATGTGAAGACACTCCTGTCCTAAACCAGAGACAACATCAGAACAGGCTCACCTTGGCTGGGGAGAAAATAAATGGACTGTGCTCAGTGGTCCATAGTCCTCCTTTGAGATAAACGTCAGTTCAGCATGTCGTCTCAAAATCATAGAGTCTGGAGGAGGAGCAGAAGGGCACCGGATCCAGAGTATTTGAAGTTTCTACAGTCTGGGTGTCATGTCATCTGCTGCTGTTGGTCCAATGAGTCCAAAGTCAACTCAGAAATCCACCCACAGAGTTAAGAGATGCTAATTCTTTTCCCATTAGGATTTAGCACCTGCCTACAGCGCCAAAATGACCAGCAAATGGTTTTCTGAGTGTGAGTATAAGAGGAAGAGGAAGTTGAGAAACCTGAGACGTAAAAATACGATGAGGTGACGACCACTTTTTGAGCAATCTGAGCTGCAGGGACACTTCAGCAGTGCCAAGGGCCTTTCCCCATGTCACGCCACATTGATCCAGAAATTAGTGGTAAAGGAGCCATAACTAAGAGTTTAGACGAGTATAAATGAACAGACCTTTCAGAAGTTAAACATGACTATACCATGCTCTTTTTCAGCCTGCTCTGTAGCAGGTGAAATGTTTAGCATAAGTTGGCAGTAGAAAAACGCTGAAGCTGATGTTCACTCAACAAAAAAACAAATGAATGAGGACCTTTTTTTTTAAACTAGCTAATCAAACTGAGAAGAAGGAATCGGGTGAAATAAAGTACACAAGAGACAGCCTGAAACCCCCCATGCTGTCAGAGCACTTGGTATAATCCTTTGCTCCGCCCACCCACCTAACTTTTGCCAGAACCAGGAAGGAGAACTCAGCTGGTAAACCAAAAACATACGAAGATTAACAAATACAAAATAACTAAGCTAAATATTTGACAAAGTAACAAGAGTTTTCTAATGGAGCGAGGATAGGTGGGGGATCTTTCTAGATTTGTACCGAATAGATTTAAAGTTTTGGAGCAACATGTGGATGTCTGCTTGTTTGTTAGTATACTCGCTGTCTTAAATGTCCACCTTTTGCTGTCTGTCTATATTATTTCATATAAGTCATCATTCAAAAAGATAATTAATATTTCCATGCTCCTTTCACACCTTTCATCTATTTTTCTATATCATGAAACAATTTGTGTTTTCTCATCTTTGTTATATTTTGGCATACTGTATATTAGCAGGTTAAAAGCTAGGCGTCACATTCAAGTGTTGAAATCCTGGCTCAGTAAGGTTGACTTTGGCCTCACACAGAGTTCGGACCACTCAACAGAAGCAGGTTCTGAAATCAGCTCTATCATTTGTGTACACTCTCTACTCCAAACTTATTGCTTGTCAGACATGTGCAAATGTACCAAACTCCATCCCTTCACATCTCTCTGACATACAAATTATAGAGGGGCTACCATCTACAGTTTTTGAGACTTTCTGAATCTGAAATCAGAGAAATGTAACCACCATACAGCATGAACAAAGAGGTGTGTTCAAGTGTGAAAGTGGACCTTTTTAAACTTCTCTTCCATGCCTCCTTCTTACAGTCTGCAAACTACTACTTTTCTCATGTTGTGTGTCTGCTGCAGAGCACCATGGACCATGAGAGACTTTGCAAAAAATTGCAGGCTTTCTGCCTTAGCCTGGAGAGTTGTCATGACCAAAAAGGACAAAATGACCTTCTATTTGTTAAAAATAGGAAGAAAGAATTGGTGCTTGGCTTGAGTAGTTTTTGACAAACTGCACCGTTTAGACTCTCATGGGCAGACTTAGAACCCCATTTCCAAAAAGAAAAAATTGATGGTTTGCGAAGCATTTAAACCCCATAATTGATTTGAAATCCTGAAAATCCAGTTTTCATTTTTTTTAATGTTTTAAATTTTATGTTATAAATTTGAACACAGTAAGGACAGGGGCATTTTTACCACTGTGTTGCATCACCTCCTCTTGTAGCATTGTTTGGGCACCAAGACAACCATTTCCTGGAGTTCAGAAAGTGACATTTTGTCCTGTCATTGTCCTTCTCAACAAATCAGGGTTTCTTTTATTGTTTTCATGTTTTCAAGCTAGGACTTCAGGTGGACTAATTTGGCAACTAGCCCCTTCAGAGACGCTAAAGGACCTTGCTCATGTACTGTGGGCATTGATTTGGAAATTATTGTGAGCCCATGCAGAGATTTCCACTACAGAGTCGTGCTTTTCTCACTCAGTGCTGCCTGAAGATCCAGTGTTTGTTGCCACACTTTTGTTTCTCCAGATTCCCTGATTGTTTTAAAGTAAATATCTGCACAGTTAACAATTAAATCACCCAGTTCCTTGCAATTCCATGCTGAGAAACTCGTAAACTGCTCACACAGTGTCTTATAGAATGATGAACTTCCTGCTATCTTTGAGAGACGCTTCCCCAGGTATTTTCTACCAATACACAGCTTTTCAGCATTAGATAGAATATACACTGGTACAGTTTAAGCTAGGGCTGGGCGTTATGGCCTCAAATCAGTATCATGATATATTGAGCAGTTCACCTTGGTAACGATAAATGGACAATATCTACACAAGCTGCTCACCCCCTCCCACACTAACTTTGTCTCCTTCAGCCGCTGCTCCAGCAGCTACAACTTTTGAACCGTCCTTCTTCTTTTCACCTGTCTTTCCCTCTTTGTTACGGACTGGAGGGGGTGGAGTCATGTCTCTGATTCAGGACAGCATCTTAAAGGGACATGAGACCGTAGTCTACCTACAAACATCCAAAAACAACTTTTAATTATTTTTTTTTGACACTGAATATATTGACATAGGCAAAATGATGTTATTGTTGTAAATTTTGGTTTCGGTAAATCTTTGGTTTATCGTGCAGCCCTAGTTTAAGCATTTGATTTTTTATTAAAAATGATTGTTAAGTAATCCTGAAGAATGATATCCAAAATTAAGAGTTGTACTTTTTAAACAAGTTTGGAGTAATGGAGAACAACAAGAGATGTTGTCTTCTTGTTCTCATTGTATGTCCCCCCCCTGTAAAAACCTCACACCTTCACTATCTGCACTGCAACATGACTTCTGACAGTTGGCTCAAAGATTTGGTGTGTTACTCCACTAACAGATAATGTAGCCTCAGGCTTCTGGCCCCGAGCACAGATGAGTTTGGAGCCACAGAGGTTTCGATAAGCTCACTTCTTTCTAACTCCAAGATTTTTATTTTCAAACTTTAGTCTTCAGCCCCAATTGAAATTAACTTAAGGTACATCACTCACGGCAATGTATTGAATAACCAATTGAAAGGCTTTATTTAACTCAGACTTTGACAGATCCCCCAGATGTTGGCCTGACCTGAACATATGCAATATAGTTGAAGAATAGGCAAGTCTATTTCTGCAGGACTTTTCAGAGGCTTAGATGGGCTGACAGTGATTCTCAGACCTCAGGTATTCAGCTTTCTCTGCAGGTAAAGAGCATTACAGACTTGTCTCATCCTAATAATAGACTGTCAAAGTAGCTTGTGCTCTAGTTTTTTCTTTTTATAGTAAGTAAAACTTTAAATATTATGTCATTTATGTGTAGTAAGTGTGTCCGCTCACACTACCTCCCTTGTAAGCTCGGTCAGTGATTGTCATACATTAGTCAATTCATTGGCCAGTGTTTAGGGTTACTGTCGATTTTTCCCAGCAGTAAAGAAACGTTCAAACCAGTATATGTCATCACAACTGGACAATTTACATTCAGCATCATCAATTTACATCCTCTAGAGTTTAGCAGGATTTACACACCTATAAAACATGTTGGTTTCTCTTTAGTAACTACCATATCTGTATCAAGCTACAACTTTTCACTTTTTTCACTGTGTAGTTTTCAGTTACAGAGTCAGACTGCTCATGCATGTCTACACGAGGGTTTGTCATGCACGCACTGATAAGTAAATACACAGAGTCTGAGTCTATCTCTGCACTATGTCTTGCTGGCAGGGGGAGGTGTTATGGCAGGTGACGGGGAATTAGAGAGGCAAGAAAATTGAATGTGAGTTTGAAGGTGGCTCCTCATTATCGAAAAGGCAATTCCAATCCAACATAATTAAGGAACAACAATGCAATAACTGTCAGCTCATTACGGGGAATAATAAAACTCACATCACAATGTCACTCTCACAAATGCCAACTTCAGGCGCCAAATGTGATCATGCAGCCAATCCTTTCCTCTTTAACGGAGAAATTACAGTGGAGCTTTGGGTGGAGGCCCATCTGCTTCGATTTCTTATCTCCAGGCCTCTCCGTCACTGAGCGGGGATTGGGTTAGCAGGGGGGGATAAGGAGGTGTTAAGATGATATCCTGACTGTAATTAAAAGCATCAAAATAAAAAGGAATAAAATGAGAAACTTGAAGAAAGGTAAACTGAGAATAATGTTCTGTGTAAGCTTCTCTATAAAACTTCATTGTCAGATAAAACATCCAGTTTTCTAATAAGACCACTAAGAGCTGGTAAATTTGACACTGTGCATGACTTTTACAGATTTTTACTGAGTTCTTGACCTTATATAAGAGTTTTAGGTTAAAAGTTATGACTCCATGTTTTGTTAATTTTTGATCATGTTGATATGTGTCAGGAGTTGGACTTATCAGGGAGTTTTTACAGGACAAATATCTTCAGGGCTAGGAGTCCATATGCTTCTGTTAATATTTTCATTGGTCCATTTAGATTGGGTTGGTTGTCATGGTTGCAGTAGTTGTGCTTCCTTATTTGTCTGCCTTGCTTCTTAATTGCCTGTACTGTTGTTCCTTGAAACAATGGTAAGCATGCAGGATCTGCCTTCCTCAGGGACCCCTCCACCCAAGGTGGGGTGGCTCCCATCATCCTCTTTACACCTCACACCTCAGGATAAACTGCCAAGATAATCCTAAGAACCCTCCAACAATCAGGCCTTTGCTGACCTTTTTCAAACAGGGGAATCGAACCCAAGCTGTGCAGCACCCGACCTAAAGGTGGGGTAGGCAGGATCTGAGGAAGTGCCAGTTTTGGGGAGAAATCCTGAATGTAAACACTCCCCCTCCTTAACAATTTTCCCCTCAGCTCCTCCTTTCCCCTCCCTCTCTGCTCCAGCAAGCCCCGCCCACAAACAGACACTCCTGCTTGCTTGTATTGTTCCAATTAAATTCAGATATAATGCAGATAAATACTTCAGATAATTACAAATGGGGCCCAGTCAACGTGAAAGTAAAAAGTATTGGTGCTACTGTAGATGCCAACAGACTACCAGCAAACACAATGTTTGCAGGACTACAACTAGGATAAAGTGACATAGTCCAGGACCCGAGGTGAACAGGTTAGCGGTGCTACAACATACAGCAGGTCCTGTTTGACAAGAAACACTTCTATTACACTTGGATTACTTTGTTAAAGCGGTTTACCTCTCCAGCAGAAAGGTTACAGTGTCCGTAAGATCCCGAAGCATCCCCCATCATTTATGCTTCACTAATTTTCTCCCGGCTTTTTAGCTCTTGTCTGGGCTACGTCTTTTTTACCTGTTATTGGGCGACAGTAGCTAAGGAGGTGGTTGTCCAATAACCAGAAGGTTGGTGGTTCGATTCCCCCCATCCCTGGTCTGTCCCTTGTGTCCTTGGGCAAGACACTTAACCCACCTTGCTCCCAGTGTGTGTCCTCCACTGGTGTATGATTGTGAATGTTGTGTGGTGGTTGTTGGAGAGGCTGTAGGCACAAACTGGCAGCCACGTTTCCGACAGTCTACCCCAGGGCAGCTGATAGATAGATTGATAGATCGATCAATCCCAGAGGGAAATTCGAAACATTTGACTGACTACTGTGACTACTAAGGTAGTTTACCACCACCAGGGTGTGACTGTGTAAGCAAATGAATGATGTATCCAATATAAAGTGCTTTGAGGATCTCTAATAAAGCACTATATGAAATCTGATACATTATTATTATTATTTTTATTATTATTATTCCACCAGAGTCTCCGGTATTTACTTCGTTTTCTTGCTTGTGTTGGCAGTCGTGGCTGATATTGACTGATATTAAAAGTTTTTTTGTATATACACCACAAAAAAGATGCTTCTTTAATGGAAACCTGCCTACCCCACCTTTAAGAGAGTGATATGACCATTTCCAGCTTATCGTACTGAGACGCAGAAAGGGGAAGAAAAGTAAGGATGACTCTGAGGGCTCATAATTGAAAGGGGCCGAAAATAGCAAAAGGAAATTTGTGGTGGTTAAGTGAAGGGGCCCAGTTTGATATTTTTTTATGGAGCCCAAAACCCCTGACAGCACCCGGGCTGACGAGAGACAGATGGCGTGAGGAGCAGAGGGAGGGAGACATGAACTCTGGGAGCAGATACAATTAAATTATAGCTGCAATCAATCTGATTTACACACACACACACACACACACACACACACACACACACACACACACACACACACACACACACACACAGATATGCAACCAAGCCCCTCTTTTCTTTAACATAGGATGACATTTTCTCATTTAGGTTTTTGTCTGTTTCATATTATCACAAGATTTAATGAAAATTCACACACACATGCATACACACACACACAAAATCTCTTTTTCTGTCTCTCACGTGCACACGCAGAGAGAAAGAGAGAGAGAGATTTATCTCTTCCAAGGGAACAAAAGCAGATAAATTTGATGGATTGATTGATTGACATGTACACATACAGTCACACACACACACTAAAGAATCAAAGAATCACACACTTAGGCATACACACATACACTCGCGCACACACACTTATTGTTCTCAGCAGTAATGTAATCTTGCCTCAGCTGCTGCCTTCATCAGACTGATGTAATAGGAAACTGGTATTTATGTTTTTCAGAAAAGATGGATTGAGTGAAGGAGGAGGAGAAGTAGGGGGAGGAGGTTACAGCCCTGACTCCCCGCAGCCTGAGGAGGGAGGGATGGAGAAGAGGGTAGAGAGAGGGAAGGGGTGGAGATTGGATACGAAGTGGAGGAGGGGTGAAGAGTTTCTAAACAGAGGGAAGGTGTGAGGAAGAGATTAGTTATAGAGGGAGAAAGATGGAGAGATTGCATGTGGAGAAGTGGAGGAAGATGATGAGAAAAAGAGATTGGAGGAGGTGCAGATTAAACAGATTAGAGAGGGTTGAATTGTTTTTTCTTTGTATTTCATGTCGGTGTTACTTGCCATGCTTCAGTGTGTGTGTTTGTGTGTGTGTGTGTGTGTTGCATCGTAGTGTCGTGTGATATGGAGCAAGGCTATTACATGCAGGAAATTCCCCCCTAGAGGGAAGTGTAATGTGTTAAGGAATGTAATACTGTGTCAATAAGAGGGGAGGAGGAGGAGGAGAGGGAATGGACTATTTGTGTTACACTGATGTAATAATGTTGATGAATACACACAGTCCTGATCAGACAGCTGTGTGTTCCTGTGTGTGTGTGTGTGTGTGTGTGTGTGTGTGTGTGTGTGTGTGTGTGTGTGTGTGTGTGTGTGTGTAATGGGACACTTGGTTTAGATGGTTGGCCAGTACACAGATCAGCTGATTCCACGGGTCCTTTAATTTAATTGAATTTCAACCAATGAAATAAACTAGCAAAGCATGACAACATAATTAGCGCGGTTCTTTGAAAAGTCATTTTATCTCTGCTAATTTGGACCACATGGTGCTCCATTAAATGGTGATTATTGCGCTGTTAAACAATTCAAGGGTTCATAAATGCTGCCTGTTCACATAGAAACTGCTAATGCCATGTTAACAATGTCAAAGGTAAATGGTAACTGAACTGTTCTCATGTGTTTTTATAGACCTCCAACCATGCAGAGCTGATACAAAAGGATGCCGTGAAAATGCCCACCTAGCTCCAGTCACATGATTTCATGCACAATGCCACTCAGGACCACATTCAGAGTCAGGGCTCTATTTCCGTGCTTCGCCGGCAGCATGGTGGCGTAAGTCAGGTCCTCCGTGCCGATAAGGCATGCCCAAGCACACTTTAGTATTTTGGTGAACGGAGACAGAGACCTGTTTTCGCCAATCACATCAGCTCCTCTCCTCACCTTTAAATCCGCCACCGGTGGGCGTATTAAAATTTTCATGAAGTAGTCAAAGAGATCAAGAGATGTCTGAAGACAGTAATGCCACATGATGGCGACAGAAGGCAGCTCCTCAATACATGACGCTGTAAGCACTGCAGAGGGCGTCCTTCACACTGTCTCATATAAGCACAGATGGACTTGGTGTGTGTAATGTTGGACCCACAGGTAAGACAAACATCCTTTTCCACAAAAAAAGTCAATCACATCAAGTTGCATATATTTAAACCTCAAAACCTGACAAAGGTGGGTTGTGCGCTAAGATCACAACATAAACTCCAATAATGGCATTTAAATCGTAACAACCTGTGAATAAATGACGCATTGCGCTCCTTGGCCTGGCTCTTTTTTTCATAGATGTTGGCATATAAAATACATTTGGCTCACGCAACTGAATATTATAATATTTGTATGTAGGCTTAAAGTAAATAACTCATCTGATCGCTAAAATAAATCATCTGGTCAGCCGCAGCAGCAGCAGGACGGGGAGAGGACACGGAGACATGTCTGGGTCGGGCTGCGTGAGAAATAAGAGGAAGAGGAAGAGGAAGATAGAAATACTAGATATTTAATTTAATTTAATGCGGTTTCAGCTGTGTTAATTTGGTCAGGTTGAGTGTCCAAACACGTGCCAAATGCGCTCATCAGATCAGATATAGATGAAAATATATATATAGATCTAAATGTATTTGCTGACTCAGAATATTAGTTGTTGGGGATTATTTATTGCACTGAAATGTGCCTGACACTGCTGGTGAGGCATCGGTGACGTATGTGCACTACGCCGCCAGTCTACTAAAATACCACTAGACCAGCTGCAGTGAAAGCTGGCCAGGTTTAAATCAGCAAGCTTTCAGCACACTTTATACGCTGCCGGGAAGCACGAAAATTTCACATGCCCAGCTTGGCGGACCTCGGTGCGCCTCAGTCTACAAAAATACTGACCTGGCTGTGCGCTGGGCTCCGCCAGATGAAAATACCACTGCACGGGGTGCGCCACCCTCCATCGCGCCACCGGCAGGTACGAAAATAGAGCCCTCAGTGTGTTACCCAAGGACACCTGGTCATGTGACTGTAGGAGCTATCATCAAACAACAAACCCTTTGAGCGAGAGATAACCCACTCACTGAGCAACAGCTACCTCAGATAGAAAATCTTTGAAACACTTATTGAACATGAAACTTGGCACAGTTTGGTTAGATCAGGGGTCAGGAACCCAGTGCTACAGAGCTGCATGTGAAACACACAGTTTACACCAAATGAATCTTTGTTCAGTCAGAAAAAAAATGAGTTACTATGCAATCGTTTAATTTGGGGTTTCTGTTCTGAGAGCTCCCTGCCTTTCCATGTGCAAACGTAGAAGGCCAAAACCAGAGGAGAGGGGAGAGCCTCACCTCCCCTTTCTCCCTGTGCTTACATGAAAAGCCAAGGTAGGGAGAGCAGCAGCAGCAGCAAAAAAGTGAACCAAACTGAGCAACAATTTTGAAGGTTTTCACTTTGATGTGACTAAGCTGATCCTTCAGCTGACTGAGGGCTGGTATAAGATCAGCAGGTTACAGCTAAGCTAAACTTGATGGCCTGTTGAAACTCCTGTTACTCTCAATTTAAATATACATACTAATGAGCAGGATTGGTGCTTCTGTGTTTTTCCTATTGTGTGACCTTGAATTGGATGAATAATAAATCCATTATTTCCTGAGAGTGGCTTCCTCACAGCTGTTCATGCTCCTCTGTGGCATCTATGTGGCGTGTTTATTCTTTTTGTAAATCCAAACCACTGGCAAAACTGAACCACTCAGTAACATCTGACCAATGCATTCAGGTACTCAGTCTTCCAGCCTGTGAAAGACTTTAATTTTCTCGCCAGGACAATAACGTTTCCGGGTAATATTCAAGCAGTTGTTTTGTTTTCTGAAATGCATTTGGCAAAACAAATTAGTCTGACAGAATTATGACTTAAGGAATCATTAAACCCTCTCAATGTGTAATGGGAATACTGTATGGAGACAGAGATGAGAAAATTGGACAATATTTTCCACCCAGTGGCACCCACTTTCTCCTTTCCCCTCCACCATGAGTGTTTCTCCTAAAATAAATCAAAGTAACGCTGAACAGAGCCAGTAGGGGTAATTTGCTCCTCTTTCTCATCGCTGCCTTCTCAACAGCTGAGCCGCGGGCCTATTTGTGCTTTAAATAGTCGTGTCTGTTTAACACAGTCAGCATTTTCTCCTTTTATGCTCTTATCTTTGGAGTGGCGTCGCCTCTGGCCTTGTTATATAGACTGTTCATTACACCGTGTTCCGCTATCAACTGGCCAGCTCATATGCCATGGGCAGGAGGAAACACATTCAGTAAACATGGCAGCAAAGCCAGGTGGGTTGCCATGGACACTGCAGAGTCCACGCTCAGTCGTGCCTGTGTCAGAGCAGAGTAGAGCAGGGCCGCTATATTTCCAGCCACTTTTTTGGGAAGGGGAGGGGGGGGTCTGTTTTTTGAGATAAAGAGTCTTTGGGGTTTTTACAAACGCATTATCTCATTTTTACTGTTTGTTGTTTGACCAGCTTTGCTCCCACAGCCCCAGTCCCTCCTGTGCTGCAGTCAGGGGAAACAAAAAACTACATGTGGAGGCCGGTATTTACATCAGGGAAGATACCAGATGCTTTTGTGTTTGTGCAAGATGGAGATTGTTCTGACTCATGAGTGCAATGGGATGTTTGTTGAGGCTGCAGCAGGGTTTAAATACTTGTTAAGTTTTACCTGCTCAGTTTTCACCTACGGATCAAGTCATTGTTGCCAAAAAGGAGAAAACATATAGGAGAATGATGTTTGAATGATGTAAGCCTCGGTCATGGCTCTTTCCAAGTATAATGTGATCCAGGGGTAGCACGTGCAGGACGAACAGAAGGGGACCAAGCACTGAACCTTACGGGACATCATATATGACTGGGTTGGTAAGGGAGCTGCTTATTAATGAATAAACGGTGAAATCTGTAAGTAGTTATGCTGCGTTCCAGTTACCTCAAAAGTCGGAGCTGCGAATGACGTAACACCCGAGTTGACGGCATTCCAGTAAACAAATCGAAAAAAACAGCAAAACCGTTGTTAATCATTGTCAGCTCTCGTTAGCTGTTGTCAGTTGTTGTCAGCGGTTGTCAGTTGATGTTAGCGGCTGTCAGTTATTGTTAGCTATACCATTTGTAAACAACGCATAACACAGTATTTTACTCTTACAAACACCATAGCACCGTGTTCACAGTTGAACGCTGGGCAGTACAACATAAACCACGCATCTAATTTCACAAAAACAAACAGAAGTGCTAATAAATAAAACATTACAAGAGCTTTGACTGTTACTCTTTACTGTTGATGCACTGCTCTGCCATCTTGGGTTATGACGTCGTCAAGTTGGGGTTGATGACGATCGTCCGACTTTCCAAGTCGGAAATCTGACTTCAGGGGGGTGTTCCAGATGAATTTCTGACTTGGAGCTCAGAAATTCTGACCTCTGATTACAACTGGAACGCAGCATAAGTGAGCAACTGAGAAGAATAGATTCAGATTCAGATTCAGAAAACTTTACTGATCCCAAAAGGGCAATTCATTTGCAGCATTTCAAGAGCAGCTCACACATACATAAAATCACGTCAGTCCATTCCAGTCACAGTGGAACCCAGATTGAACCTTCACAAATATAACACACTACGCGATCAAAAGATGCCTCCCCTCAAATTCAATAATTTAATGGCGGAGGGCACAAAGGTGTTCATAAACCGGTTAGTTCTCCTAGCCGGAGCATAAAACCGGCGCCCCGACAGCATCAGGACAAACTCTGGGGTCAGAGGATGGAGCGGAATAGAGGAGTCAATGGTGTCAAAGGTGGTGTCCAGGAAAAATGTCAAGGGGAGCCAGAGTCAAAGACGAGTATGGTCTGGACCTGTGGCAGAGCAGTTTTCCATAATGTGGTGATTGCAGGAGTTTTTTTTTTTTTTTTTTTTTGTATTATTCGCAAAGTGTGTAGCAACAGAGGTTCTCAGACTTTTAGGGAGAAATTGGAGGTTTGAGTTGGGTCTGAATTTTAAGAAAAGCTCTGATCCTTACAGATATTTAGCCCCAGCTGTGATTATTGTAAGTAAAATTGTCTCCAGCAAGAAATGTCAACAAGAGCTGGATGAATAACTCATAAATAACCAGACCCACTGCTTTAATGACTGTGGCATCCTTTCATGATCATAAAAAGACAGGAAAAGAAATCAAAGGCTTGAATGAAAGAAACTACAAGAGACCCAAATCAGTTAGGTTGGGGGAGAGATAAAATGCTAAGACAGTCTTTTAACTCAGATATCTACTCACATAATTCTGTGAATATTGTTAATGCAAATTTAATTCTTAAGGCAGTGTTACAGTAGAGAGGATATGTTTAAATGGTGCCCAAATACAAAGCAAAGAGATCCTGAAGGTAGTCCAGTCAGTATTTTTTGTATAACTGGATCAATTGGTATTATTAATGGTCTGGTCTACAGTTTTAAACCTGCAGGTACTTTTTTTTACTCAGAAAAAAAGCTTTTTAGCGCTTTGGTTTATTTTTGAGCCAGCTCTCTTCAGTCTCATTTCCAGCAGATTTTCTCAGAACAGAATAGAAATAAACCCGACAGTGCTTGACCTGCCCTGCACAAACAGCAAACTAAAAGAGCTTAGCATTTATAAGCTCAGGGATATTTCTGGAAACCAAAGTAGACCTAAAAGTAAACTGACTGTGAGATGTAACATTTCTGTTTTCACAACCATTCTCCTTTGCAGTTTTGCTGACTTTTTATTACATTTCTAAGATGGATATCCCTTTGTAAAACCTTTTTTTTTTTTTTTACCCATTTTCACTGATTGCAGAGCAGCTCCATTTTTAATCCTGCATTTTTCTTCATTTCTGGGTATTTTGAACATCTTCTTGCTGAATTCTGAATCTCTGTCTCTTTTGTGTCTGTACCTGTATTTTCCAAGGTATCATCTACTTCAGTGTAAAAACTATAAAAGTACAGGTTTTAAGTTTTCAGTTTCAGCTTCCTCGGATTTTCTATTTTTGTTTGTCACAGAATGTTGGAGGGTGGATAAGCACCAAGACACCTACTGTATATCCTGAGGGAGAGCCAACTGGTGGAAATGATTTATCTCTCAAAGCGGGAATGATTTGTTTCTAAAAACGCACTTCATAGTTTATTGATGCAGACTTGGAGCATTTGTTTTTAACAATTCTGACTATTGAGAAACGCTGAGTCATTTACTTACTGAAGTTTAAAATTCTTCAAGGAATCAAACTAAAGTGTTTATCACAATTTAAAGTACTTTTTAAACATGGTGAGACAATTCCTGCGACGTGTCTATTTTAACAATCACACGGAGTACAAGAGTTTGCTTGCATTTGACTGGGTGGTTTCTCTCATTTTATGAAAAAGAAATGCAAAAGAAAATGTAATCAATTAAAACTCAGCCGTCAAATAGTTTTAATACTTAGGTTTCATTAATCTGGAAGTTGTTTGTAAATATTCACAAACTAAACTATTCTTACCTGTTTCCTAAAGTGGGAATTAATTGATTGCAGTGACATGACAGACAAATATGCAGGAGTGCATGTACAAAATGTTGAATCAGTGTACAAAACCCAATTCCATTGGAGTTGGGAAATTGTGATAAACGTAAATAAAAACAGATTACAATAATTTGCAAATCCTTTTCAAGCTATATTCAATTGAATACACTACAAAGACAAGATATTTAATGTTCAAACTCATAAACTTTATTTTTTTTTGCCAAAAATAATTAACTCAAAATTTCATTGCTGCAACACGTGCCAAAGTAGTTGGGACAGGGTCATGTTTACCACTGTGTTACATCACCTTTCCTTTTAACAACACTCAATAAACTTTAGTGAACTGAGGAGATTAATTGTTGAAGCTTTGAAGGTGGAATTCTTTCCCATTCTTGCTTGATTTACAGCTTCAGTTGTTTAACTGTCCGGGGTCTCCGTTGTCGTATTTTACGCTTCATAATGCGCCACACATTTTCAATGGGAGACAGGTCTGGACTGCAGGCAGTCCAGTTGAATATCCGTACTCTTTTACTAAGAAGCCATGCTGTTGTAGAATATGGCTTGGCATTGTCTTGCCGAAATAAGCAGGGCGACCATGAAAAAGACGTTGCTCCAAAACCTGTATGTACCTTTCAGCATGAATGTTGCCTTCACAGATGTGTAAGTTACCCATGCCTCGGGCACTAATACACCCCCATACCATCACAGATGCTGGCTTTTGAACTTTGCGTCGATAACAGTCTGGATGGTTCTTTTCCTCTTTGGCCTGGAGGACACTACATCCACTATTTCCAAAAACAATTTGAAATGTGGACTCGTCAGACCACATAACACTTTTCCACTTTGCATATGTCCATCTAGATGAGCTCAGGCTCAGAGAAGCCGGCTGCGTTTCTGGATGTTCTTGATAAATGGCTTTCGCTTTGCATAGACTTTTAACCTGCACTTACAGATGTAGCGACAAACTGTATTTACTGACAGTGGTTCTCTGAAGTGTTCCTGAGCCCATGTGGTGATATCCTTTACACATTGATGTCGGTTTTTGATACAGTGCCACCTGAGGGATCGAAGGTCACAGGCATTTATTGTTGGTTTCTGGCTGTGCCACTTGCGTGCAGTGATTTCTCCAGATTCTCTGAACCTTTTGATGATATTATAGACCGTAGATGTTAAAATCCCTAAATTCCTTGCAATTGTACTTTGAGAAACATTGTTCTTAAACTGTTTGACTATTTGCTCATGTAATTGTTCACAAAGTGGTGAGCCTCACCCCATCCTTGCTTGTGAATGACTGAGAATTTTTGGGGAAGCTGCTTTCATACCCAATCATGGCACCCACCTGTTCCCAATTAGCCTGCTCACCTGTGGGATGTTCCAAATAGATGTTTGATGAGCATTCCTCAAATTTCTCAGTATTTTTTGCCACCTTTCCCAACTTCTTTGTCACGTGTTGCTGCCATCAAATTCTGAGTTAGTTATTATTTACAAAAAATAAATAAAGTAGTGTATTCAATTGAATATAGGTTGAAAATAATTTGCAAATCATTGTATTCTGTTTTTTATTTACATTTATCACAATTTCCCAGCTTCAATGGAATTGGGTTTCACCAAGGTCAGTATTGGATGTACCCAGACATTCTTTTTCTTTTTGCTATTTAATAGGCTTACAGTCATGACCAGGTTATCATCACTTGAGGATGTAGTCGCCATTGTTGCTCCTTCCTTTCTCTCCCCCTCAGTTCTCCCGTGGCTTATTTTTATGTGAATATGCAAATTTTATTCGTATTGCGCCAGGTGTGTATTTCTCACGTTGCTACTCCATCACTGCTGCAGCCAATGCAGGAAAATGAAGCCACCACATACGTAAATATGGCATGAAAAAAAGCAGTATAAGTTGTTAATTTTAACATGAGTTCCAACTCAAGTTCCACAAATAACCAGGTTCAGGCTCAGGTCCAGGTCACTTTTTTGTGCCTGTGGGGAGATTTGTTTTACAGGAATCCAATGACATCCGGCTTGACTTTCAATAACAAAAAAAGTAACATGAAACTACTATAAACATCCAGAACAGAAAACTACTAAAACAGACTCAAACATGATCAAAGGTACTTCAGGCTCAACCAATCACAACTTAAGGGGAATAAAATAAAACCCAATGTTTTGGTGTGGCACCTGAGCTGGCCAATCAGGTTTCAGGCCCTTTTGGACACCCCCCTGACATTGCAGCTGCACTGTACAAGTCATTGCAAAGACTCATTTTCATTGAACATAAACTTCTCTGTCATTTGGCACTTACCTTGAAAAACTCATTATGTGTGTGGCTCATTAAGCCTAATATCTTCTGAGATATGAAAAACTTAGCAGACTTATTCTTGGTCCTGCAAACAGAACTTGATCATTAAATATGAAGTTTGAATTTGGCATTACTCCAGACCTATTATGAAATGTGAACGTGGGTGACAAAACAAGGACCCAAATGAGGCCAAAAAAATCAATTAGCTTAAATATTTTATGCGCTTTCTCCAAGATGCTGTGTCCCAGACAATGTGTTTTCACAGATGTTGTGGTTCTGTGCTGTATTTAAACTTTTTATAAACCAAACCTGTTTGTTATGGCTGTGTCTTTAAGCACCTAGCTGCTGCAGATGTTTAACTGTGCTGCAGATTGGAGAAGGAGTCAGGGGGAAGCAGGGCAGACCAGGTTAAGCCCTTGCTCTGGTTCCACTGCGGGTCCCAGTGGGCTCTTTAAGTAGCTCTAGGCTTACGCCGCTACGAGTCACAGAGGAGCGCACATGTACACACACACACATGCTCATAGTGGTGATAAGGAGCTCCTTAATGGTACTTGAGCTTTTCCCACTTGAACACTTGTTTATAGGCTGTAAGCACACCTCGTCTTCCAGAGAGGCTCACTGTCTTCTCCTCTGAGCAATCAAAACCAGCACAGGAGGAAACAGAGAGGAGTAAATAAACACGCACATGACTGATTCCTGTACACACATAAGCCTACACAGGAATCCTTAGAGAGAGAGAGAAATTCCTCTCTGACTGAGTTTTTACCTCCTCATCTTCTTCTTTTCTTAATGAGGCTGTGAGCAGGGATCTGGTGGGGCTTTTGTCAGCGGGTGGCTGGAGCTCCACAGACAAATTAAAACTCAATTATGTTTTCATTTCACGCTCCTTTATTGGGCCTGATGATAAAAAATTTGGAGGAGAAAGTCAGGAAGGAAAGAGAAGAAGAAGAGCAGAGAGGATGGCAAAAAACAGGAGAGCACAGAAGAGGCTGTAACAGCTGACTTTTCCTATAAGGATTTTTACGTGTGTGTGTGTCTGCATGGAAGTGTGTGTCCGTGTGTGTGACTTATTGCCATACAGTCTTTACAAACATCAAAAGGGGCTATTTTGATCACACAATCCTCAGCACCTTTTACTTATAGAAGCTTTTTTGCTTAGTTTACATTTGGGCCACTGGGCAAATACACCAAGACACTATTGATATACTGTGGATTTTTTCTTATCCCTCTTCAGGACAAATTTGAAATTTGACAAATGTCTAGTCCCACAGCTTGAAGAGTTATAGAACAAATTGTGTATCAAAATGTGGGGTTTGATCAGGATCAGCGTGCTATTACTTTTCTGTGTTATACATGAATTTATCACAATGTAAATTGCGAAAAAACTATTGAACAATTTCATTGAAGTCAATTAGACAAGCAACAAAAAGAGCAATTACTGGAGTTTTTCAAAATGTCTACTACGTTTTTTTGTTTGTTTGTTTGCTTGTTTGTTTTTGTAAAAATAAATACTCGAAAAATAGATTTTTTGTAGTTGTGCTCCTTGTATATAACATCAGAATACTACTAGTATTAATTATTTAAAAACTGTGAAGGATCTCATCATAATGTATGCACTCTGGCAGTAGCCCTCGTGGCCCTTTCAAAATTTCCCAGAGTGGATTTTCTAGTAAATTAGGTAATTCACAGTAAGGGTTTTATTTGCCATATAAATTGAAGCAGACAATGCACATTGAATGAAGGTGAGTTTTCAGATGTGGCTGCATTATTGTCTGAGATAAAATTTAAAATAAAAAAATTAAAAAATAAGCCTTTACATGCTCGTTAACAGATACCCCACCCACAATGGGAGAAGGTCCAGATATTAGCATTAACTGTTAAATATCTTCAGCCCAAGGGCACTACCAAGAATTCTGGGCCCTGTGCAAATGTTCATAAGTGTTAGGTGCTTTGAATTTACTTGTTACTGAAATGTGTGATAGAAATAGACTTGCTTGCCTTTATTTGATTTATTTGACAATTGAAACAATTGCTTTACATTGTTGATATGGACAAGAGCTTTCACAATACAGCAGTATTGATAATAACTGTCTTAACCGTGCTGAAATTTGGCAAACAGGGATATCGTGGGTTTGTAGGGGTGGTCCTTGGCGCTGGTTGCCTCACACCATATAATGGAGGAGAGATTAAACAGCAGACAGTCTGTGAACCGACCTGAAGCAGCTCTCCAAGAGATGACTCAGCTCTTAAAAAAAAAGAAAAACAAAACATATTTCCTGATTTTTGGAGCTTTTGTCTCTTGGAGTTACTCACTTAAAGGAAGCTTACTCTTCAAAATAAAAGCAGAGCTTTAAAATGTAGGAAAAAATAACAAAATAAAAACATCCCAAAAAATCGTTGAGGCAATGTTTTCTCTAATGAAATTTAATTTACACAGCCAGTAATGGGGATAAATCCTAAATTTGAACATAATTAGAAATGGATGATAATATATAAGTTATTTCAAAATATTATGAATTTCATCTTTTCCATCTATATCCTGATATATTTTTTGGCCATGATAATTATGTGGAGAAAATCTGATATTGTGACAGCGCTAATATAGTGAAATATTTTAAAATGTACTATGATAGAATTGCAAATGTGTCATAAAATAATGACTGATTGCTTTCAGCCAAAGAAATATTGTGATTAATCATGGTTAGAAAAATGAATATTTAACAGCTTTAATGGAAAGTAATAGTGGAACTGGGAAATGTAACCACTTAGGACAGGTTACATCTAAACTGGAGATGCTGCTAAAGTAATGGCAGCTTGTGAGTCCGGCTAATTTGATGGACTTGTCCTTAACACATGGTGTCTACCTGAATAAATTGATGTCCTATGAGGGACAAGCCGTCACACATGATCCTGTTGCCCTGCAGTGTACTATGTGTGATATTTGATTGATTGTACAAGGGAACACAACAGCCACAATTAGTTCACCCTGGTCATCTCATTAGTAACTCCCTGAGGACCCTGGTGACATGTTAGACACCCGCTTCACAAATGCACACACATGTACACACACCGTTCTTTTCTGTTACCCTCTCTTTGCCCTGTTTTTGTACCTTTCCAATCAAACCTACAGCTCTGACTATTGCCCCTTGCTTTTCTCCACACCCCTTTCCCCTCCACTCTGTCGCCCTTTCCATCAATCAATCACCTAATACCTTGTCACCCCACACCTACCCATCCTTACATCCCATCCCACTGCTGTTGCCGAAGCACGTTTAATTACGGTGAGTTAAAAATTACGAGCCCGGAACAGCGAGTCTCTGGCAGGTTGACTTTAATTGCCTTGCGTTGTAATTCCGGACAGAGGAAGGGGGAGGGGAAGGGAGAGGAGGGTTTGGGGGTGGGTCACACTTGGGTGGCTGTGAGAGAAAGAAAAGAGAGAGATTGACTTTCAGATGACCTCCTCAATCAATCGACTGCCAATAGTGAAGTAGAGCGCTGCAGTGGTTTCCTCCCTCTCACTCATTCTTCCCTTCCCTGTGTCCCTGAACACACTCTCCAAAACCTCCACATCTCAATGCCATAGTTTTACAGCAGCCCAAAACAGACAAAACTATGTTGTTGTTCTTTAATATTTGGTGAGCGCCCAGGCTAGAGGACGGCGTAGAAGAAGAAGCTGGTTGTAGTAGTGTGTAAAAATATGATAAATGAGGATCATACTTACCACGCATCACAGCAGCTTCTAATCCAAGACTGCTGACACTTCGCTGATGAGAGGGGTGAGCAAGGGAGCTTTTTAGTCTATAATCACAGAATATCACTCAATATTCACAGTTCTGCAACTTGTTTTTTAATACGAACTTATAGAGATTTATTCACTTTTAATGCCAGCCCCAAGTAGCCACCTAAGGAACTGCAGTTTTAGGGAGCTTCCATGCTTTTTTCATTATGAGATTTTTGAGTTTGCTGCTCAGTACTGGTAAAGACTTAGCTCAAACACAAAGAATCTTTTTATATCTATATTCAATTGACATTCAGAGTTTGTTGTTGTTGTTGTTGTTTGGGTTATCTGCAAAGTATGGTTAATGCACCTTAGAGTATTTGAGTTGACTTTTGTGCAAATAAAGAGTTCAGTTTACTTTGTCATCTACAGTGGTAAGACAGAACTAAACCTCGTTCACAGGTGTGTCAGCGTTTTTCAAAATATATATATATTTTTTTGTGTGTGTTTTGCCTCCTGTCCCACTCATAGACTGTATATAGAATAAACGCCGTCTACCTCCTTGCTGGGTGAAGCCACTCCTGAGAACAGCACCCTCTGGTGACAGGCTGCAGTATAGGTCATAAATCCTGCCTCCTCCAGCAAAGCTTATGGAGCTGTGGACAAATTTTAGAAACTTATTACACAGAATATATTTTTTCTCCTCTCTGCTTGCGATGTATACTGTATACTGTACTGCATACTGTAAGACTGGTTTGTGCTCAAGTCCTCTTTTTTTCTGTGCAGCTCCATTTTTAAAAGTTATTAGGGAGTTCATGTTTTCTATGATTGACACTTGATACAGCCTTTAGGCATACAAATATTGTGTAGCTTACCCTGGGGATACGCTGTTTGAGCCAAGTGTCATCACAGCAATTCTCGGCAACTCTTTCGCCATATGCATACAATGCAACTGCGCAAGTGGTAGAGTGCATTCAATGCTACTGTGCAATGTTGGTTTCAGGAGGTGGAGAAAAATCGGGGAATTACTGAGAGCTTTTTTGGTTCAAATCTGTATACTGGCAGAAGGTGGAACCAAATTGTCCATAGTATATACAGTCTATGGTCCCACTGCAAACAAAGTTGTGGGTCATTAAAAATTGACGTTTTGAAAAATGTTCCCCAAAGAAGAGATTCTTCAAAATGGTTTTGTCAGTATTTCTGAGTAACAGAAGCTGAAGTTTTGGTAAACGCTGACTTCACCTAAACTTCTGCATGGCAACGGATGTATGGCACATGCACCAAAAGTACCAGTTTGTTTTCTGTCTTTGAGGTTTAATTTTTGCATCAACTCTCACACTGTACTTCAGCTTTATTGTTGATAAATACATCACAATCAAAAGTTTTTGATTCTCCACATCACACATGGTATGAATTACACTGTTTACAATTACCACTCACTCAAGAGGATTCTCAATACGCCTGAGCATGAGGTTTTTCTGCAGTGTTTGAGCTGACTGACTGATGACACATTATCACAACCTACTGGTCTGGCTTGCTTAAGTAGACATTTTCAGCTGTTCCTGTGCTGCAAAGTGAAAAAAGAAATCTGCATAAACATGTCTGCTGTGGACAGGTTTGTTTTTTTTGTTTTTTGTTTTTTATGGGAAAAAAAAGTCAATTTTGAAATAATATCCATGCATGTGTGGAGTCGCCTTAGATTTCGGTCTCTTTTACTGAGCATGCTGATTATTTTCACTTACGGAGTGTGGACATAAACATTTGTTCACTCAAATACTTATTGTGTTTATATTAACTTCAGATATGAGTGAAGAGGCATTGTCACTCATGGTTATTTTTCCCATTTATCCAGAATAACGCTGCAGTGAGTGTCAATATTTAAGAGTATTGTTTTTATGTAATGCTCAGTGGCACCTCTCATGGTGGTCTGCTCTTGTTTGCTTTATTCAAACAGAAAAGCTCCACACACACAACAAGCCTCTCCCCCCCAACATGAATTCATTATGATTTGAGATGATTTACGGCTCCACCCTCCCTCACGTGGACGGACAACGCTGGAACCACTCTGATATATTAAAACGGTGCATACCCCTCCACCGTAGCCTTAAGTGGCGTGGTTAGCCAACCTCAACAGGGCCTAAAGCTCCTCCAGTTTCAGTAGCTCTTGGACTATCTGCAGCAGGGTGACCACTCCACTCTGGCCGATCCCTGCTGACTCCACCCATCTAATGATACAGATAAATTTGTGTCCTTTGCAGCAAGTGTGCATTAAGATGTAGGTCACAGCGGGGCTAAGTGAATGTGTGTGCGCAGATGGTGACAGTGACAGAGATGTAAGCTGAGATGGCACCTGACCAAAGAATCCATATAGGGATGACATCACCATCAGAAGAAGTGAGAGGAGGAGGAGGAGGAGGAGGAGGTTTTAGAAAACTATGAGCTCAGAATATCAATGTGGAGGGACAGCTTTAAGCACTCCTGGCATTGAAGCTCCAGCCCTCCCCTTCCTCCCCCGTCTATAACTCCTCTACACCAGCCTTTTATCATGGGGCTCTGACACCTGTCCTTTTACCACCCCTACCTCATGTTCAAGCAAATTCAAGTTTCCGGCTGCTGCTCAGGTCGGCGCTCTCTCAGATCCCAGCAGTGCCTCTTTGCCCTTCAGCCACAGTCCTCCTGTGTGTTTTTCAGCTTTCTGGTTGTTGACTTCATTATGTTTTTCTGGCTAACAGAGCTGATAATGACACAAATAGACCAGGGAACTGATTTAAACTTAGAACACAGGTATTTCTTCTATAATCCTACACAGGCACAGATGCATGCGACTCACCACCCAGCTGTGTGCAGAGATTGACATTTATGAAAAATATGTTAGAGTAATATTTGATATTAAATTAAAACTATGACATTTATGCACTCATTATCAGGGGCACCACTTGCAGTTGGGCGATATGGCCTCAAATCAATATCACAATATATTTAGCAGTTCACCTCGATAACGATAAATGGACGATAACTACTCCACAAGCTGCTCACCCCATCCTACATTAACTTTGTCTACTTCAGCTGCCGCTCCAACTTTAGGACCGTCCTCCATCTCCTCACCTGTCTTTCCCTCTTTGTTACGGACTGGATGGGGTCGAGTCACGTCTCTGATGTAAGACAGTGTCTTAAAGAGACATGAGACCATAGCTGGGGGTGTCTCTGGGGTGTGTGTGAGAGAGCAGATAGAGGAGGGGGCTCTGTTGTCCTGTAGCTCCTGATAATTTTAATCCAAATTTTATAAGCGGCTGGTAAATGAGTCAGATCTGATGCTCACTCATTATGATTTATGCAATTGAATGCTTCGCTCATTGTAAATGATTTGATACCAAACACATACAAAGACATACAATCACATTCACAAATATTCCCTGAGTAAATAGCAACGGAGTGCACCGCTCTCAGAAACCAAGCAGCAAGCTCCTGTCTTGAGGGATAACCATAGACTGTATATAGCGTGGACACTGTCTGCCTCCTCGCTGGATTAAGCCATCCTGAGAACAGCACCCTCTGGTGACGGGCTGCAGTATAGGTCATAAATCCTACCTCCGCCAGCAATCCCTATGGGGCTGTGGACAAACTTTAGAAATTAGTTACTCAGATTTTAAATTTTTCTCCCCCCCATTGCAATATTGACATGTAGTTACAGTAAGACTGGTTTGTGTTCAAGTCCTCTTTTTTCTGTACAGCTCCATTTTTAAAAGTTATTAGGGGGTTCATGTTTTCTAGGGACTCTCCCGCCAAATGGGTACAACGCTACTGTGCAAGTGGTGGAGTGCGTACAATGCTAGTGCGCAATGTTGGTTTCAGGAAGTGGAGAAAAATCGCGGAAATACCAAAAGCTTTTCAACTTCAAATCAGGATACTGGTGTAAGGCAAAACCAAATGGTCCATAATATATACAGTCTATGGGGATAACAGAGTGCAGAAGTGCTGAAGACTGCACTCCCCTGAGTGTCCACTTGAAGCTCTCTTCAAAAACCCCAGAAGCCACACATACACACCCATTAGAAAAGCCCAACTTTAGACAAATTTGCAGCCTTGTTCGGAAAACAATTTTGGGTGGGTGACATCACAGAAGCTACGTCTATGTTTTATAGAGCCCACGCCAGAAACACACATTCACAGCAGGTGATAAAACAACTGTTCTTCCACAGAGCACCACAACATAAATGATGATAAGAGGAGGAAAAGTAACCAAACCGGAGCTCCTCCGAAGTCAGTGTGTAATCAATATTATAGAACCAATGCAAGTATAACCTTGGTAGATTCTTGCAGTTCCTACCAGATTTCTTACCTCTTCACATGCCAAACTAAGACTGAAGATCATAGTTTTATTTTGAAGCGTAGGACCAATAACAAGGAGAGAAATTTAATGAGGTAGCTAGAAGACGGAAATGAGGGTTCGACTGTGGTCCCTCTTGACAGATGAATCATGACGGTATTTTGTTTAAACAAAAAGAACCTTTAATGTACTCTTTATAATCTCTGTTGAACCAAATGAAATATTATGCTGTTTGATGCTTCTCCGCCTCTCTTTTTATTGCTCTTTAAGCTGTTCTCGCTCTCACTTTTTGCTGCTCTAGCCTTTCCTCTTTGGTTCGCGGTTCACTGGAAGATTTGATGCTTTTAAGAACATTAAAATATCATTATCATATTCATTATGATACCTTTGTATAATTACTAGTAAACAAATTAGACCATGATGGGTGGCTTCTATTACCTCAAAAAAATTAAGTGCTGCGTAACATAGGAATGAAGAATGCTGCTTTCTGCTGTTCAGAGAGCGCTGAGTGGTGATCATTGTATGGGTGCCGAGGCGGCTGGGGGCTGCCAGTCATCTAAGAAGTGGACTCATTTGTTTATTGTAATTGCACCAACGTCTTAGAGTTAATGCGGTGCTGATTTACCGCCATAAACAGGCTGCATGTAACCTTTAAAGCTGCTTTGTGCTTTCCTTCAGTGTTCTTACCGTGTTGCGAAGCGTATTTGTTCCACCTTTTCCGTCACACTCCCATCCAACGCTTCATCTCTCCTTCCCACCATCCTCTCTCTCTGAAGCCTCCCTCCATCCATCTCTTTCCTTCTAACCATATCTCTCCCCCTCCATGCCTCCCTCCCTTCCCTGGCCGTTTGAAGGAGAGCTCTTTGAGGGTCCGCTGACTTAATTACTGTAATGGGGTTTCTGACACTTGAGACTAAAGAACTAAAAAAGATGGAGAGGAGGGACTGGGGAGGTGGCACGCGAAGGGGCATTATTATTAGTTTTATAAAGGCCTTGGTCCATGAGCATAACAGAAAGTACTCCAAGGCTCCACAGAGAGACTTTCTTTTGCCGCACTTTTCATCAATCCTTCGTTTTTGTCAAAGTTTAATTGCATGTTCGTGCGTGTGTGAGCGTGAAGAGCATGTACAGATGTGTAGCTTTGTTTATGTTTTTGAGTATTTGCAGAGCGGTCCAGGACGTTCAAAAGTGCTCAGAAGACTCCCTCAAAAAACTGTTAATTATGCAATTATTGAACGTTGCAACTGTGACTCGCGGGAGATGTGCCTGTGTGGTGTTTGAGGTTCTTGTTCAGCTGTTTTTTATGGCAGCAGTTCTTTTACTGCGGTTCAAGGTTTTGCAGAGATCCTTGAGAGGATCAACTGATTTTTTTCCAATTAAGTTTTGTAATTTTAGCAAAAGTTAGCTGAACATTGGTAGGTTCTCTGGGGGGGAACCACACAGATGCACACATCCTTTCTTTCTCTTCACATCCCTTCTTTCACAGGACGCCTCTGCTTGATTAAATGAGTCAAAGACTCGGTGTCTTTGACACATCTCCCAGAAAGCCGTTTTTGTGTGGTTGACAGGAAAATAGAGTTGACCTGAGTTGTCACCAGCCACACGAGCTGGGGCCTGGACTGAAATGAGAGAGGAAGAAAAGGGAGATGAGGAGGAGGAGGACGAAAAGAATTTGTGTGAGAAAGAGAGGACAGGAAGCAGAAAGCCATGGAGGAAAAAGGCCTGAGGAGCGAGAGCCAAGATTTTGTCCGTCTTCATTACGGTTAGTTTAAATTTTTATCAGTCACAGAGACATCTCAGACGTCTGGCTCGACAAGCTGGCACTCACACAAACACGGATATTTAGATGAGGCTGGTTTTGTTGTTAGTTTAATTAAATCAGAAAGTGAATTTTAACCAACATTTAAAAAAATTGAAAAACTTTCAGCCAAAAAAAACCTCATTATAATCCATAATGACAAAATCAATGTAGAAATTCTCAGCAGTATAAGAAAATGACATTTCCTTTCAAACCGAATTAAGGGAACTGAGGGAGACCTGGCGGCTCATTCCACATATAGATATTTCCAGTCATATCACGTTTCACTTCAATTGCAAATTAATATGCCGACACATGGGCACTTCAGAGCGTAATTTTGACTTTGCTTTAAAATATTAGTTAACCAGGGGCCCATTTCATAGAGAAATATGGAGGAGCACGGGGAGGTTAGGTTTTTGAGGGACCACTCTCTAACAACATCTGCTCACAACTTATTCCTGTTGTTTTCTTTCTCCCACTTTTTAATGCCTGTATTTTGTTCAAGAGCAATTCAAATGCTTAATTTTCCTCCATGAATAAATGAGGTCTAATTTTTCAGACAAAAACTAGCTGACTCAGCAACATCTGATAGAGCTGAAGTGTACCACGTTCCTGACTTAAAGACCCAATTTTTATTGTTAAGGATGAAACAAAACTATTAAGCGCTATCAGCATAATCTATAGAACCAGCTGCATGTCGAAGCCACTGTTTTTTCTAGAATTTTATTCATTTGTTAAGTAAAACCAAGCATTAATGTTGCTGTAGACATTGTGATCAACTGAAGAAAACACAAAGTATTGACCCTTGTTCACTAAAGTTAAATCCTGTGTGAAGAACTTGAGGTTTATGTTGATTTTGGCGCCCCCTGTGGACAAAGCTGTCTTTGCTATTTTGTCCACTAGGTGCATCAGCAGTTATCTCTGACTAATAATCTCATCATACCTACCTCTAAAAGTCAGTTGTTTCATTTAGTATGTGCATTTTATATGAAAATTATAAAAGCAGGCTGGTTCTTCATCTCTGAGCTGACACTGTGCCCCGCACACCAGTTTTAGGCGTCAAAATTATGAAATAAAAAACGTCTGTCTTGTCACGTAAGTCTTATTTGCTATTTGACATCGTGAAAGAGATTTATATGAATTTCAGTAAATTTTATAAGTATCACAAAACTCCTCATGGGAGCTTGAAGCCAAGAAATATAAAAAAAAATAAATTTAAATGAACAAAGTTAAATTTAAAAGCGAAATATCATAAACTTAAAGTCATAAATAAAAAAGAAAAAGCCATTAACTCCCAAGGATGAATCAGAAATTAATGAGTTTTAATGTTTTAATAGATATTTTTTGAAAGAAAAGTCATAAACCCATTGAAAAAAATTGCAAAATTACAAATTTCAGTTTTGAATTTTTATGGATAAGCTCAAAACAAATGGCAGTAGCTCTTGCTGCTTCCTCCAGAAACCGCATTGCAGCCCACCTCCACTTCAGCTCCTCCTTTTTCTACTGTATCTGGTTTTATCAGTGTCATATGTCACTGATGCCTGCTCCATTCTGCACCTTTGAGGTCTTTGCTGCTGCTCTCCCTGCCATTGCCTTTCATGTATGCACATCACACAGATATCTGGCTTTGGTCTTCCATGTAAGTATGTGCTGGGGGCAAAGAGCTCCTGAAACCTGGCTACACCACAAACATAACCTCCTGTGTGATAATGAATAAGTCTCCTTGATTAAATGAATCCAGACTGAAGTGTCTGTTTTTAAATTCCAGGGCCAATGGAGGATTATACTGTACATACCACTGAAATATACATCCCAAGCAAACACTTAATCCTTTAAACACTAACGCTGATGCTAATGACATAAAACAGTGTGTGCTGTATTAATAGTGAAAGCTTTATTTATGTCAGATTACTGTTATTACATAGTATTGTCTTTAAAATACATACTGGAGCTTTTCCCCCCCAGACACCAAACTTCCCTCAAACTCGTTCCTCCTGAGAACTGGAGTTTAAAAGGACTCACTCACTCACCTATTTAACCCCTCCAGGGTAGAGGATCCGCCTGTCAGACAGCTGAGGCAGGGGTGTCGGTGGGGGGGCGTGGAATATAAATGGCGCTCCCTTTTCCCCATTAGTCTGTCTGAGTGGAAGATGGAGGGGGTGGATGCTCAGGGTGGGGTCAGGCTCAGGTGCTGAGCAGACAGGAGGAGTAACATCCCCTCTTCCTCCTCTCCCTCCTCTTATCTAAGTTGTAGCACCTTTGAGGCGAGCCTTCTCCATCCATCTTGAGTTTGGCTGCACCTGAGAGCTACCTGCAGGCTGCTTCTCTAATTCTATTACAGCCGTCCCCGAGGAGTATGTATCACTGGTCATCCAGGATAATGTATTCTGTGGAATCAGCACACTCTCACTGTATTCAATTTAAGTATTATCTCTGTCTCTGACTGAACTTCCTTTGTGAGAAGTCGGCTTCATCAGGGACCTCGATGAATCAGATGAACCAGGACAAAAGGATATTTTTAGACGTGTGAAAATAGACCTGAAGCCTGCAGCTCTGATAGACTTTTTCGATTATTGTCAAGAGGAAAGTAGGGAAGTTAGTGCAGATGTGTGGGTTTGCTTGCAGTGTTGATGTTTGTTTCTGTGCAGACAGAGGCAGAGAGTTCCCCGTCTCATTCCCGTGGCAGCAGGTGTGTAAATAACACCCTTGTGATAATGAGGATGAATCAAAGAGCTGAGGGACTGTCTTTTCGTCAAACTCCCACATTGATCCCGGCTCATCTGCTCATCATCAATGTCCCTCGGGCTGCAGACTCTACCTCTCCTCCCTCCTCTCTATGTGGGTGCTCGTTGTAATTCTAGGTCTGTAGGCTGCGAGTGTGGTGGCATAATTTTTTTTCCTCCAAGTGTCCTGCCTCTGTGCGGCTGACAGCTGAACCCAAATCCACTGCTTCACTGAGCCGGATTATAAGCCAGTGTATGTGGTCTGCCTCGTTTCCCTCACTGTTGTTACCTGTTAGCAGAATGAGCTCAGGACATGCTGAGGAAAGAGGGACAAAGTGACCCAGAGCTAAGGGAAATTAGCTGACTGCATTACAGATACAAGGGGAAGAAATAAAACTCAGAGTAGAAACTATTTCGTGGTTAGGTTTATAAAAAGTGTCTGAACAGAAACTGAAATATTAAACAACTACTTAACTTGACAAAGAGAGATTTAACATAAACATGCAGAGTCTGTATCAGGGCTGTTGCAATATCAGCATTAGTGATGACAAATACTGATATTTTGCTAAAACAATTGTTTGGTAATATCATTCACTAAATGGGTCTTAAAAGGGGCAGAGGTGTTTTTTTTTTTTTAGTTTTCGTTTTTTACTCTGGTTACCACAGCCATTAAACAGAGAGAAGACAAAGAAGTGGGGATAGATGCTAACAAGCTGTTTACAGTCCCACTCCGATCGTTTGGTTTTTTAATTTTTTACTACTTAAAGTTTTCTCAGTGGTCTTTAAATTGTGATTAGGAAGTTTTTGGCCAAAATCACATTACCTGTGTCAAGGGCTTTTCTTCTGCAAAGTTTCAGTAGCTTATTAGCAATTCACCTCTGAGTCGTGGGTGGAGACAGCGCTGCTCTGCACAGCGCTGTCTCGTGGAGATGCTCTCATGGAATGCTGCACATTCCCAGTGCAGCAGAAGTGGCAGGTAACATAGAAGCTATTCAGTAATAATGTCTTTGGGGGCATGATGAAAGTTAATATCATAATTAACGTTCTTAAAAGCATTGCAATCCACTACTGCACACACACTTGTCCCACGATTGTCCTCTTAACTTCGCGGGGTCTGGCCTGCAGAGCGGGGTCATCGGGAGAGGAGCTTGGAATTTTGATGTAGAAAATCCCACTGTGTCTGAACCTGCTGTTTGGGTCTGCCAAAGAAATTTTGCACTTAGTTTCCTCATGGTATGTCCTCTAGCATCAGAAAAATTCTGTATGAACATATAGACAACAAGAAAGACGTGATTTTTATTGGAGTGAGTCTTTAAAAAGATCAGTGATGCAACTAAATTCAAAATTTAACATTTGCAACTGTCCTTTTAGCTTTTTTTATTCAGTTCCATGACTATCTACTGGATTTGGTATATATGACATTTCAAAATAAAAAGCTGGAGACCTAGATTCAACACGATTTCAACCATAATTGGGGATGGATAATTACATGTAAGCAAGCCAGGGAATCTTATGAGAATCTTTATTTGATCCAATAAGAGTGACAAAATGTTCCCAAACAAAACAAAACAAAACTACACATTATGTGCTGCAAATTGTTTTGCCTCACTTGAGGTTTGAGCCTTTTCTGTTTGGAAAAGAAATACATTTGACTGCATTGTAATTCCAAAAATCACAGTAAAATGCTGTTTTTCATAAAGATAAAAAGTATTCATGAGAAAGGGAGGCCTCGGGCTAAAAGGAACAGTGTAAAGAAATGGTACACGCACACACACACACACAAACTCCGCCAGCTCCGACGCTACATATCGCCACCCTCTTCCTGCTATTCCACCTGTTACCTCAGACACTGATACACCTCTGTGCATTTACATAAACCAGGTGTGACAAGGGTATAAATATTCCACCTTTATAAAAAGGTGTGTAAGACTCTTTTATTCACTTTTTTCTTTTCATATTTTGCCAAAATCTGAATTCCTTCTATAACAACACTGGTTTGTACTGTTTATTGAAGCAGAAGCATAGCCCTGTTTGTGTTTGGTGTCAAGCCTTGACCTCGTCTCCTCCCTGCTGTTTTATCTTTATGAGTTAAAAGCGAGGAGTGTTGAGATAATATTTTAAATTCTCCTGGATACAGATGCTGGAGTGGTGTGGGGGTTTAAATCTGAGCACAGCACATAAACGAGGCAGTAATGGCTGGCAGAGACAGAACAGAGGCAGAGACCGGAAATCTTGCAGCGGAAATACAGTGCCAGATTTTAGGGATATGTTTATGTGAATATGAGTTGCCGTCCTGATCTAGCTTCAGGGCTTTGCTCCAATAGTGTGACAGCAAAGCATGTTGTAGTCTGGTCTAGCACAGTGACTGGATGAGTGGTTTGTTTTTTAGATCACTAGAGAACGACTCCACTATCAGAAGAGTACAGAGATCATAAATGTCCAGATGTATGTCCCCTACTGTGCAACAATGATATAAATCCATAAACATTTTTTTGTGAATTAAAGATAGTTATTGAAAGTACAAGGTAGTAAAAAAATGATTCAAAAGAACCTGCTAATGTAGCAAGAGGTAAAGGAGCTCGTTTTAGAAACACCCCTGTGGATTGCGTTGTAAGGTAGGTCAAACTCAGTGACTTGTTGGAGTATTGGTCAACCATTCAATAACATTATATCAACTAAACTCAAGGAGCCAAATTTCTGAGTAGCTAACGCACTGGACTCAAGGTTAATCTTTATCAGCTTTTAGGTTGCAGCCTCTAATCAAATATAAATGCCCCCACAGACTGTCTGAGTCACAGCACTGTTGTGAGGTTATCAGGCATTTTTCCGAACTCAGCCAAGTTTGGAGGAGAAAACAAGCTTCAAAATTCTGCAAATTCAACCTGGTTCAGTCAGTGTGTCTCTCACTCATGAGTTCTGGTCAGTTATTCTCCTGCTATGTACAGCAAGCAAGTATTGGTCCGCTCAGCAGGTTTGGATGGTAGATTAGGTAGATGGTAAATGGTTTAATGCTATTTAGTACAGTAAATTCTGAACTAACATGTGTCTCTGCAGCCAACTACAGCCGTAAGATCTCTTGATGGAAACACAGCTTTTGTCTGATATGATATACAGTTTCATTTGTGTTGCTACACATAATAGTTTGGCCTCCAAGATTGGGACCGTTTCAGTGATTTAGCGTAACTATAAAATGTTGAAGTTGATTATTTTAATCAGAGGATCTTTTTTTCAGTAACAAGTTGGTGTCTCTTTTTGAGTCTTCAATACATCTTAAATAAGTCCATAAAGCTATACAATATAATTTTGATTTAGTTCTGGATTTCTACTCCTGGATAAAGTGTGATACACCATTTCCTTCTTCTTATGTTAGAGATCAGAGTCTGTATTGCCTTATTTTTCTTACGATTTAAGATTATTTTGTTGCTAATTTATATTTAAAAGTTTGCAAAGGAAGTGTTAATCAACAAGTTTTGAGCCAAAACGTCCTTCAAATGGTCATCCCACATAATCAGTCCCAAAACTGTTAAAAATACAAACAGTAAGGAGAAAAATAAAAAGGAGAGCTGTTGGGACCACGCATTCACATTTATATGCCTCCGTGTGTATGTGTGTGTTTGCCTACCTTGTTGATGAAGAATGCCCCCCAACCCCCCACCCCCTGTGTCTCTTCCTCCCGTCCCTCCCTCTCGCTCGCTTCCATACTTCGGAGGCTGTGAGCTGCAGCGGCGGCAGAACGCGGTGCGGACCCCGGTGTGTGTTGATCTCCGGAGGTGGAAAAGGGATAATCCGCTCGGACCTTCGCTGGAGTGGATCTCTCATTCAGCTCCACACACTCAGAGCTTAGAGCACTTTTGAATTCCCACCGGGCATCCTTTTCTGCTCACCACAGGTAAGCTCTTTTGCTCAAGTTTTTCCCTTTTTTTTATCGCTCTGGGGAAACCCCGGCACACCTTTGATGAGAGTGAGTACGTGCCGGAGTCTCCAGCCAGTATGCACCGTGGGAGTATGAGACAGCAGGCTTTTTTAAAGTCATTTATAGCGAGGATGAAATATTTTTGAAAATGTGCAAAAGATGAACTTGAAAGTCACGTCTCGGCTGCCGGCACGTTGGTGAGAGGTGTCAACTCGTGTTTTACGCACATGGTCTCGCTGTTGATTCTTCGCGATGTGGAAGGAAGAGCCTGGAAGTTTTGATGGTCACAGATAAGATGATTTATTTTAACCAGGTAAAGAAGCACTAGATAAAGACACACCAACGAGAGTGAATGCTGAGTATTTCTACCAGTATCACAAAGAAAATGATCTCAAATTACGAAAACTGCCATGCATCACATTTCATTAACTCATAGAAGGAGCAAAAATTATTTACAGTTTCTCTGGTACACCCAAATACATTTTCATCGTGAGTAAAAGATACCCCTCAAGTATAACAATGAGCTTAAATTCTCCTCAAAGCAGAATTTTCTGCGTTCTGTGCTCAGTGGCAGCGTTTTCTTTCCTCTTTACGCACCAGCAGCAGCCTGTTCCGCGTCTTCTTGCGCACCACGAGTTTAAGCATCCTTCCAAAAGTTTTAAAATCACAGTTGTCGCTCTCTCTGTCATCTCTGACACCTCATCCGTGCTCGCAATCAGCAGTTTTAAAACCTTGAATTCGCGATCGTAAAGCGCACTTCTTCCTTGTACCGAATCCCGTTTGAAATCAACAGGATTTCGCCCTGCGCGTCGTTCAGTGGTTAACCAGTTAATTGTGTACCACCGCTGTAAATTTTCCACAAATACTAACTATGAGGTTTAAATCGGCAGAAGAAAACATCCCATGAAAGTCGTTTTTATTATAATATGAGAACATCAAAATGTCTTCTTAAGGCAGAAAGTACCCAAAAAATATACCCTGTAATATAGTAAGTAAGAGAATGCAATCTTGCAGCACACTGCTGATTATTTTTATTATAAATATCATCTGCAATCATACTTTCTCAGATTTGAGTTGTAGTTGCAGACCTCTCTATCCAGAACAGGGCTTTTGTGAGTCATTAAGATTAATGGAGTTGTATACTTTATGTTCAGTGAGGTTGTGTTTGGTAATAAAAGGAGGAGAGGGGGCTGTGAGGAAGATCCCTCTGAGTCTTGTTGTTCTCAAAAATAACTTAAACCACTTAATAAGTCAAATCAGAATATTGTGCACGGCATGGTTTGGGCATCTTAAAGCTCCTTTAAAGCTTCTATCAGGAACTGTTAGGTTACATTTGTATTGACAACCCTTTTGGATAAAACATGATGAATTCATTCATTGTCCATTTAGGTGTGTAAGAGGAGTTTTCTGACAAAAAAAAAAAACATCCTTTTTAAACCCTAATGTCTGACTTGCAAATTACAATAAATCTCTGGCTCTGTGGCAGTATGCTGTTTGTGACACCTACCCTCTGGCAGCAGTTTCAGGCACTTTAAATTGCAGCAATAAATTAGTCTCTCTGATGGCTGAGGGTCTGATCTGCTCGTGTTGACAAAATAAAGCAATCTGTAATTATTCCAGGTTGTTTCATTACCATTTAAAACCCCCTCAAGGGATCTTTAAGTACTCCCGAAGTGTGGCGTGTCATACATGCACAGCTTGGAGGAGTCTGTGGTACTAACCTAAGAAGCGTCCCCTGGTTCTGTATCAAACCCTTGAGCTGTGTGTCCAAATGTGTTGCCCATACAAACACAGCGTAGCACTCTGCTGCAGCCTCTGGCGGTCGCCGATAAGGCTTGGGGGGTTTGACTCCCACGCTGAACCCTCTGAGCGCCGTGAAGCTTTCAGGGCAGGCTCTGTGACCACTCTGATTAAAGGGATAATAAATGCTTTTTTAGAGGGGCTTTCAGGTGACGTAACTCAACTCAGAGGAGATAAAAGAAGAGAGTTTACAGCGAAGTTCTTATTTCTGGCTGTCAACAAACATCATCACCAACTGCAGCTTGAAAAAAATGAGTTTGGGAAGTCAGAAAGTGATGCTCACACTAAGTGAATAGTGCACAACAATTTGCTGCAAGTTTTGAGGAAGCAGAACAGTCTGTTAAGGCATGTGCTTTCTGTAGTTAAAGTTCATGATGCAGTTTTCACAGGTTATGTCTTTGGTTACAGACCGGAAGGTTGAACGTATTGATTCTGCAGTGAATAACAGTGACAGTCAGTATTTACGACATTTTTTATGGTCTTTTTAATGCGCCCTCCAGCAATCGTTGGCATCTCTGCAACTCAAGGATGTTGACCCCCAGGTGCCTTTATGTCTCAGTTGTAACAAATCTGACCGGTTTCACACACCATGGGGAACAGTTTTAATGTGCAGATGTGTTAACTCCCAAAGCACTAAAGCCTGTAAGCCCTTAAGCGTTCACTCTTTGGAAAACATTCAGTAAAGCTCAACGCTTTCATTTCCAATGAGCATTTTCAGAGGGATTTTTTTCTGGAAAACCAAAAGCAGTAAAAAATTCACTTTCATATTATCCTCCTTACACTCCCCCAACATTCATCTCTTTGTTTTAAACTCTGTTAAAGATTGAGCCAGTTTTATGCACATCTGATTCTGTATTTGACCTCCTACATTTATGCAGTAATCCATCTGCAGAATCTCCAGAACCTGAACAGTCAGAGGCCTCTGCTTATCGATTGGTTATTGATTTCTTCTGTGGCTTTATCATTAGTGGTCAGGGGCACAACAGACAGATCTTCTCAGCCTTCAGTGTGACAAACAACGTACAGTAACACCCAGCAAATGTCTTCATGGATTAAAAAAATGTCCCTGTAAATGTTTACACTCACAGCACAGTTTGGTATTTGTTCCAAGGTTCCTTAACCTCACTTTCTGTTCACATAAGAACTTCAATTATTTGAGACTTTTGAACCCCAGGTATAAGACATGATGTGACACTGCATTTGGTTTATTCTCATGTTTTGGAGAGATTGACCACATGGGTAAAAGGAAGAGGAGGAAGACTTGCTGCAAAGACCAAGAGCAAGGAGTTAAACCAGCAACCTCTACAGCAAGGACTACTGCCTCTGAACTTAGGGTGTGTCTGAACTGAGAGGCCAGTGGTGCTCAACAGTCAGGATTATTTTGATTAACACTAAAGTGTGTATGATAATCTGGATAATCTAGACTTGACCCTTATTTTAGAGGGGCCCATAAAGCTAAATTCACCAAAAGCCATTACCGCCGATAAGAGCCCATATGGTATGTCTTTGAACAGGGTCCATATTTTTGTTCACTGCCTAAAATCTGCAACAAACATCGTGAATGTGCACAATAGTCAGATCATAAGATGTGTGGTATAAGTCATATGACCGGAAAGACGCCATGCTGTCATCACTTCCTCATTCTCCCATATTAATATATGATAAACATCTATCTGGCATCACATAAGTGTAGCTCCGCACTTACACACTGATTGTGCAGGTGTAACTGTAGACTGTAAACATGCAAGAGTCATTGCAACCATGACACATACCTGGAAAACTCTCTCCTGTGTGAAACAGATAATATAACTTTTTATGAATTTATTTGAATGGCACTTTTCACAAACAAACAAAACCAATGATTAAAAAAAAGCCCAACAATAGAAGCAAGTTTTAACAGGGGATTAAAAAGAAGACTGAGTTTGACTGTGTGGAGCATAAACTGCAAGTGCTGGGTATGTTTCCAGTCCAGATTTAGGAGTAATGAGTAGGGCCCTGCTTGAGGACCTGTAGAGACAGAGTTGTCCTGCATGTCTCAGTTCTCATAAACATTTGAGGCACACACTGACTTCTTTACTAACAGCATCTCCGAGTGTTTGCTGTTGGCTTCTACACCTGCAGTGCACGTATATCATGATCGCTACAGTGGTGTGAAAATCGTGCAGAAGAAGACGACGAGTTGATGCAGATAAAACATGAATTCTTCTGTTTTACATAAGATAGTGGGGGATTTGATCTGAGAGAAGAAAACAGACTGAAAGATCATATTTGTATGTAAACAATACATAGTGTTGTGAAAAATCTTGCTCACTGAAAGTATGCTGAGCTGAAACCCACAAAGAGTTGGATCATGAAGCACTTTTCTGACCTTTTGATCCAAACACTGATGAAACAGCTGGACTAAAGCTACAAGGTGTTAAATTCTTGAAAAGACCTCAGGTGGAGGTCAATTTTTGGGGAAACCCTTTAAATAACAAAATGAGATTTAACTTTGTCTCGTTTGGAAAAACTAATAAAACTGTGTAACAAAGACTGATCAGCCGGTTAGTTTCACTTCCTTTTTGTCGCAAAACAGTGGATGTATGATTTTTCCTTAAGGATCTTACAGGATTTGTGAATGTAATAGACTTCTCTGGACCCCTAAAGTCCCTCAACTGCACTTTATGAACCACTGTAATAACTGAAAAAGTCAACGTCTGTCACTTAAATGATGTATGTGACATGCTTTGCAACTGACACAGTGCTTTGTATTACTAGGGGTGTGTTTTTGATACATTTAGGCGTCCGTGCATGTGCACTGTGTATGTGTGTGTGTGTGTGTGTGTGTGTGTGTGTGTGTGTGTGTGTGTGTGTGTGTGTGTGTGTGTGTGTGTGTGTGTGTGTGTGTGTATGTGTGTGTGTGTGTATGTGTATGTGTGAGCTACAAAGAGAGAGAGAGACAGAGAAAGTGTGTGCAGCTATATTAATATAACTCTCCGATATTAGGCCCTGTCATGTTCAGTAAATAGCCATTCATCACACATGCCTCTGCCTGTGATGGTCCCCACAAGATCCAATCCATTAGCCATACAATGGGTGTCCACTCAGAGTGTGAAATTGTGTGTGAGTGTGTGTGTGCATCATAATTTATCACAGTACTATAACAGTTGTGACATGGACATGTGAGACAGGGCACGTGCATGTGAAAGAGAAGATGAAGAAAAATTGTAAAGAAGGAATGTGCACGCACAAAATCACTTCCCCGGAGTAATGAGTTAAAAGTACAAAAATCTGACAGCAGCTGGACACAGCTTGTTGTTAATTATGTGTAACAAGGCAGATGACTGATAGATGATAAGTCAAACTAATAATGACAAAACACATCAAAACATAACCAAAATAACCTTTGAAAGGACATCAAGCATCATGAGAACATGCTTCCCAGGTGGTATCAGAATGTCGGAGCTAGCTTAGTGTCTTCAGACCTTGAACCGTTCATTTCATTCCATTTTTTTTCCACCTCCACAGCAGTCGTATACAAAAGTGTCTCAGCAGGCGACTGAACCGACCCACAACCAATCAGATTAAGGCAGCGTGTGATGTAGAGCAAAACAGAAAGAAACAGTCTTTTCTTACCAACGACAACAGCAAATTCAAGCAGCCATCTTACTCGTTTCTGAATATGCTGTGTCATCGTCGTATAGAACCTGCTCTAGTTTCAGTCAAAGGGCTGTGATTGGGTCAGTAGACCTGTCATTGAGGGGAAATCCTTGAAAATGACCCACCCTCCAGCCACAGTGGATAGGAGCAGGCTGATGGGCACTGCCAGGCTGACTGTTAGCAAACGAAGATAAATGCTGTTGCTCTGTACGACCTTAAAAAAGAGGCAGAAAGATTGACTATTGCTATGAAAACATCTATAATGCCTGCTGCCATTTGAGGCAATTTAGGGATGATTTGAATTTAAGGCACTGATAACGAGATGGATACATATATATTTGTAGTATATTTTTGACACAGGGGTACATTGTATATTTATAATACTTTCACATATGGAGGTTATGCACCAAGCAGTCAGCCAAGGTTCACTTCTCGCCTGTGGCTCTTTCCTTGCTCCTCGCCCTTTGCTCTTTCTCCCTGTCTCCTGCTCTGTCCACCATCCTGTCCTTTCCAAACGAAGGCAAAAAATCCTGAAAATAAATCCGAAAAAATAAAGTCTGTAATTATTAATTTTGAAAAGTCTGTGTTTTGGTCATGCACTTGCGCTGGTCAGTGCAGCATGTACCACCTGAACCCCTACAGCCCCAGTCCTCTTTCTCTGCCCTTTCCTTATTCACTGAGGCTGTGGCTTCATATCAGACAAACCCTGCCTTATAAACAAAGCTAGATAAAGCTTCCTCCTTTTGAAAAAGTCCGGGTTGAAAGTTGTTTCATTCATAAACACAAGTTATTAGCTGTGGACCTTGCCTCTCTACTCTCAGGCTGCTGTATTTACTGGCTGCACGGGACTTATTTACCATTCCCTTGCCGAGTCTAACATGGTGCTTTCGATTTTATACAGTCTGGTTTTCCACAAACAATTAAATCAAAGTTATAACTACCAATACTTTAACTACAGAGCTCTGCATTGGTAGATAAGACTTTAATCTCCCCCCACCCATGGACCTTTTCCCCCTTATCTCTCCATTTCCTCACTTTAAGTGAACACCACCTCTCTTAAGATGAGTAACCTCACCCCTCACCTGTAAATCCTGCTTCTAATGTCTCTTTTCTGTCTTTCTATCCCCCTGCTCTTATTCTCCTCACTTTCTTATCTGCATACAGCACTCTGTAAGGCAAGGGGAAAGCTTATTAAAAACATCTGAGCTGAAGTTTGCCATTGGAAGAAGAGATAGCAGGGATCAATTTTGACAGATCCTTTTCAGAGATTTCAGCAAATTCACTGTAGCTCTCTGCCCAAAACGCTCCCACACCATCAAGAGCTTGCAAACTCAGCGTCCGAAAACGAATTCATCAGTCAGTCAGCTGTTTACAGTCTGCACATAAAAGAAGGGGGAAGAGCAAACAGGTGCTAAGTATGTCTATGTAAGTGTGTACTATAAATGCTGTCAATTGAAAGAAGTGGACAAATCCACACAGCTGCTGTTTCTTCTGTCATCCTGTTTAGGATGGGAGGCTCAAATGTTATAAACTGTTATTTGTTAAGTCTAAAGTTACATAATAGAGTTTGTTATTCTCTCTTTTTTTAAATTCGGCTTTTCAGGTTTCATATTTGGCCGTAAATACAACAAACAGTAAAAATCCATGGGGAATTTTGGTATTAGCTCAAGCTACAGCAATAAAGTGTGCAACCCTGTAGTAACGGTCAGTTAGAAGTTAATGTAAGCAGCAAACCACTCATTAAATAACAAAACAGGAGCTGAAGGATATACTTAAGTGAAAGTATGTATCGCAGAAGAGAAAATGATAGTTGGCAGTGAAACTCAGCAATAACTTTAGTATCAAGTGTATTTTTCAGATATTTATCAGAATAGAGTATACCGCTCATGAAGGATGTGGGTGATGCATGCAAACCAAACAAAGAAAGGTTGAGCCAGAGACAGAGAGAGAAAAAGACACACAGAGAGAAAGAGAGCTCTGGGAGAGGCCAGCCTTCATGGAGACCCCACCCAGCCGGCAGGTAAAACAGACCACGTCTCCCAGCTCCCCCCAGGTAATCTCAGGAAAGAAAATCACAGAAAAGGAGGCAGAGCAGGACGGGTTGTCATGAATGATAAACACAATTTACTTATACATATTATTTTGATTTAAAAATATTAAAAAATAAAATAAAATTATGAATGTTATGAGAAAAAAGTCATTTCTTTAGTCAGTGTTGAGGAGGAGGAGAATCCAAGCTTTTTGCAGCTTTTCAGGGTCCTGATACTTAAAACAAGGTGGTACTGAGGTGTTGTAGGTTACTCAGTTTGGCACAGGCAGCTGGCTGCTCACTGTAAACCAAAACTATGACTTTATCACCACTTATTCTCATAACAGCAACTCAATCCCTATAATATTAAAACTTTACTACAAACACTGCGGCTGGATTTCTTACAACTTTATTTTCATAATATTTCAACTTTGCTTCACCGCTTAAGAAAACTATTTTGCTATGACTTTATTCTTTTAAATCTTCACAGAGATCAGTTGATACCCCGCATGCTGCTTACACAGAGACATGAACTCTCCCTCTTTATATATAATGATAAAAAGTTTTGCATCAACTTCAAGCTGACATGAGCTAAGTTACAGTAATTACTGCACCTCTCCATACCGAGCTGATGCTCCGCTCTGCCCATTTCCACATTGAACCATCCAAAGCCGAGAGTCTCCCGGGGACATCGCCTCCCTGAGGGATGACTATCACCAATCAATCTAACAGCTTTAGCCAGCAAACAACACAACCAGACAAAGTGGAGGGACAGTGCCGAAACAGAGGCTTTTTTGTCAGTCTCTGCTGTTGTAATCATGGATTCAATTTCCTATCTCTCACTCTCGACTTACAGCCCTCCTCTATCTCATTTCTATTTTTATCGACAGGTGACCTGTAACTGGTTGGAGGGAGCAAGGAGAGGAGAGCAAATGGAAAGGGAGCAGAGAGAAAGAGGATGAGAGCAAGACCCCAGAGATCTCTCCTGCACGATGGGACCCCTTTGCTTTGCTGGATTTTAATTTGAAAAAGAACAAAGGGCACTTTGGTTAAAGAGAGGCAGCGGGATTTTGACATCATTTCAGAGTTTTGTCTGCTTTTTGTCTCAGTGGGAGCAGTCATGGCCATTCACTAAAAATATCACCCAGCCTGCTCCTGCTGCTTCGTACCCAGTGACGCTTCATTGCCATGGAGAAGACGTACTCTCTAACTGCCCACTATGACGAATTCCAGGAAGTGAAATATGGTGGCCGCTATAGCAGTGACATCCTAAGCAATGGCATGACTCTTCACCTAGGGGGCAGCCTGGACCGTCATGTAGGGCGTGGCAGAGGTGGGACTTGGTCTAACAGTAAAAACAGAGACCTGAGCAGCAACAGCAGCAGCGGAGGTCTTCCTCGATGGAGTCGGAGGGAGATCTGCCTCCTCTCGGCGCTCGTCTTTGCAGCAGGTATGTGCGTCATCTTGGGAAGCATGTTGGCGCTCAAGTACATTTCTCTGGACCAGCAGGACCCGCAGTGCCGTCAAGACTGCCAACGTAAGCGCTCCCTGCTGAGGGCGGCACGCTTCGTTCAGGCCAACATTGACCCAACCATTCAGCCCTGCCAGGACTTCTACTCCTTTGCATGTGGCGGCTGGCTAAGGCGCCACGGCATCCCAGAGGACAAGCTCAGCTACGGTATCATAACCGCCATTGGAGAACACAATGAGGAGAAGCTACAGCGCCTCCTGCTGGAGCCCATAAGGAGGCATGGGCCAGACTCAGCAGAGCGTAAGGTCAAAGAATTTTATCGCTCCTGTGTGAACATCCAGGAGATCGACAAGCTGGGCTCGGATCCAATGACAGAGGTGATTGACAGCTGTGGAGGGTGGGACCTGGTGGGGGCTCCTCCCGGTGCAGCTGGTTGGGAGAGAGAGGGCGCCCCCCAGAGGCCGGATTTCAACGAGCTGCTGTACAGGACGCAGGGGGTGTACAGCACTGCGGTCTTCTTCTCCTTAACTGTTAATGTGGACGACAAAAACTCCTCCAGGAACGCAATCAGGGTGAGGAAAAAATCAACGGAGCACTAAATGAGATTACATGTGTTTAAGTTGAAGTACACATGTAAGAAAGTCATGTAAAAGATGTGGATGCAAGTGAACTAATTCTCCTTCAACTAACCAGTAGGGGGCGACTTTATTGGTTGAGAAACAAAGTCTTATCAGTTATACATAAAGTTTTGTCATAGTTCTATCCCACTGAAGCCATCCCACTGATGTTGGCATTTTGAAGGCTACTTAAAATGTAGTCAGTAATTGTGTGAGGGGCTACAGCCTTCCAAGGACCCAGCTATCATGATCTGAGGAGACCAGTCAGGCTGAGTTACATTCAGATGGTCTTGTCCATGGAGGATTCCCTACTCTGACACCAGCATCACACTGCACACCCCTATCCTCTAGCGATGGGTCTAGTCAGCATCACATAACTTAAAAATCATCACCAGCATCTGAAAGATAACTCTGAGGGTCTTTGCTCTTGTATGCGGATGTTTTTAATCTTTGACTCATGGTCCCCTCATTCATGTGTACACAGAGTTTTAAGTCAGCGAAAATAGAGATTTTAGAAAACACAGTTTCACGGTTTTCCTGTTTGTTAAACTGTGATCAGCACTCTAAGGTTCAAATGAATATTTACAAGGAGTTAAATGTGTCTGCTGGAGGCTGCAGCCCCTGAATTAGTTCACTGTGAGTGTATGCCTCCTCCCATTACCAAGCCAGAAAGGATGCACTGGGTGCATCATTTGTGGTCAAACATGTCCTAAGATTTATTGCAAGCCAATTTTGATATTAGGCCTAAAACAAATAAAGGCATCAAAAGAGTGTTTCCCAGGGCAGTTGTCAATCATAGAGATCTTGAGATAGTACCTGGGTCAGCTATTCTGACTGTCATGGGGTCCGTGCCCCCCCAGTCACCCCTCTAGATCCACCCCTGGATTAGGCCCTATTTTTGTTTCAACCCTCAGAAAGCAGCATCTTTGTTAGTGTAAACAAAGTTTGATACTTAATAATTGATATTCATTGAAATTGATTTAAACTGTAGTAGCAGCAGAACCAGTTTCTGTTTTCAGCTGCAGCTTTACATGACACAGAATCACCAAACTGGACAATTTATTTAACAGCAGGTTTCATAAAATTTGACTACAGCCATAAACAAGGATGTGGTATCATTATAGTTTCTACAGTCTACTTTTGAAAATGGGAGCCCAGGGCTCTGTTAGTCAGCCAAATGCTCCTGTGTTGATTGATAATAAACCAGACATCCAATGCAAATCAGAAGACAGTTTAATTGCTTATTTGTTCTGATTACTTTTGACACTTTGAAATGTTTGAAAGGTTTGAACCTGTGCAGACAGCCGCCTAAGTAAGGCTGCAGTCCAGACCCTTTGTTTCTCTCGTCGGTTGAAAGTTTCTGTATTGTTGCTTATCTTAAAAAGCCACGATCAGAATCTCATGGACTGTATGAGCTCAGGGGAAATGGACGTGTTTCCATCTATTGACAATTCATCTAACAAGTAAACAAACGAGCTCCAAATGTATTTAGGACTGAAATAAATATCTCAGATTAATCAGTCAGTCACAAAGAATCTCCCTGCACGCTGACATCATTTATTAAACTTGATGCATAATTCAGATGTTCAGCTTACAGTGTGTTGAATGGGTTGTAAGTGTTGGCATAATAAGAGAATATTAAAATATTAACCAGCTCTTTGAATGTGCAGCTGTTAGGGCTTGAGTAACACATGTGTGTCTGTATACCTTAATAGATTTCATTAGAGCATGAGCATCTGACTGTGTGTGTGTGTGTGTGTGTGTGTGTGTGTGTGTGTGTGTGTGTGTGTGTGTGTGTGTGTGTGTGTGTGTGTGTGTGTGTGTGTTTCTGCAGATTGATCAGGAAGGGCTCACGCTGCCTGAGAGGAGCCTCTACCTGGGCCAGGATGAGGACAGTGTGAAGGTAAACACGCTTACTTATCTCAGTCCACTCATCCCAGCATGTCTCCAACCCTGTCAGCATACTCCCCTCCCTTGTCTGCCCCCAGTGGGTCCATAAAGGGCCCCTAAAAACATGCCTGGGAGCAGTGGTTTCGCAGGACGTGGTCACAGAGGCACAAGAGAACTTTTAGTTTGATGCCCAGTCATTGATAGTCAATGGGTTTCTGTTCAGACTCTAAAATCTTGATCCTTTAATACCAATCTAGGTTTTTGAGATAACAGATTTTTGTTTTTTATTTTTTCAATACATTACAAGTAAACACAATTTGATTCTAGTAGCTGTTTTGGTGTCACAAGAACGAAAAGGGAACTAGCAGGGGAATGGTGTGGTTGTGTGTGCGACTGCAGAGAGTGTGCTCTCTGTCTGTATTCTCTCATTTTCTTACAAATGGGGTCCTTTCATGGGTGTCAGTCTTTGTGCAGTGCTGTGGAGCTCTCTGACAGGCAGTACAACAACTAATCAACTACATAAAGAGACCAGGTTGCATCACTGTGTCTCTTTTGTCCGTCTGCAGTGAACACAAACCTAGCATCAGTTGGACGCTGCTTTGACATACGTGAAGGTGGGGTGTGGTTCGTAAGAGTGCCTCTGTGTTGATCGACCTCTGCTGCTCACTCTCTCACTTTCATTCGCTCCAGCAGCTTCTTCTTAAAAATACAAGTGTGGATCTTATTTTTTAACAGCTTTCCTTGCTGCGAAAGCTCCCTCATGAGCTCAAAGTAAGAGCTGCGCAAGCTACTTATTTACCAAATAACTGTTTCAAAGACATCTGTAAAGTAAAAGCATTATGTGGTCAAACGAAGGGAGATATGGGGTTTTCTTTGACTCGTGCAGAAAACTCAAGGAACTGCAGTTTTTGCATTAATATATTGATTATTAAACACTAGAGTTAGCCCGTCACGGGTGTCCTTGTGTATTTGTGGTAATCAAAGCCCTATTCCCAAGGGATTAGTATTACTTCAGGACCTCTGATAATTTGTAATCATGCTCCACAACTAACACTGACATCAAGAGCTGATCCACGATTCATAAGAGGTCCAATCCCGTGTGAATAGTGCTTAGGAATCAAAGTTGTCACAGTTTGATGGTTAAATTAGTCTGAGATCTGTCTACGCTCTAAATGTGGGATTGTGTCAAAAGCCTCTGACTCTCCGGTTCTGCAACAGCAGGCAGCAATCCTAACCCTACCTTTGTAACTCCCTCTGAGGGAAGATCAGAAGCAGAACAGCTTCAACCCACCATTACACCTGTGGTCGGTACACGCTGCAGACCGAATGAACAGGCGTGTAAATATCCTGCCTTGAATTGGTGGTGTGTGAGTACAGAAGCGTATTGCATTCACTTGCAAAAAAAAAAAAGGAAAATGTTTTTGTGTACGTTTTTTCCTTTGCTGTTTGTTGGACTGTTTTTTTCTTCTTTTTTTTGTCCATTTTTTTCTTCTGTTTTTGTACTAATTTTTTCTCCCTTGTTCTTTTTTCAGACACATTTTTATTCCGTTTTATACACTTTTTTTTTTTTTTTAAATCTTTCTGTTTTTCTGACTATTTTTTTCCCTAAGCGAGATACTTCAAACTCTTACAAACTCTCATACAATCAGATAATGTTAATCACCACGGCTACTCCAAATCAGCATATTCTCCAGCTCCTAGATAACTTTGACTACGGGGTCAATGAGATTGTAGCATGTAATTAGTTAAACATAGGGTATGCAAATGCTGAGGTGCCTGCACAAAGTAGACAAACTTATGATGATTCCATCTATCTGACTTAAAGAAAGTAGTATCTGCCAGTGTCACAAACCCCCAAAAAAGTAAAACTTGATAAAACTAAACAAGTGGGCCATGTTTGCTTCCAATAAATTGAGCAGAGGGGGATGAAAGTGTCTAATTTTAAATGATCATGATCCCAGAGAAAAGGAAAAACAATTGGTCTGGAAAAAAACAACAACAAAAAAAAGTCCAAAAAACAGAATAGAAAAAAAAGTTACTCTGAAAAACAGAGATTTTTTTTTTCCTGGTGATTGCAATACGCTTCCAAATGTGAGTGCCTTAAATTAAGGTATAGAAACAGTTTGATGATGCTGTCTTTAAAGTCAACTCATGCAAGCTTCGGATGAAACCATCTTATTGTGGAAATATCTTATTTCTAGGAGGCTATGTCTCCTCCTCCTCTTCATGACCTAGTTTGACCTCATGTTGTTAGACCCCAATTATGACCACTCCCTCTTCTTACTTAAAAATTCACATCCATCAGGCTCCTCCTTGACCTCTCCATTGACGAGTCTCCTTTCCTTCTATCCTCCCTTGGAGCCCCCTCTCCCTCCTTCCTCTTGTCCTCTTCATCTGTCTTATCGACTCACCTCTCTCTCTCTCTCTTTCTATCTCTTTCTCTCCATCATCAATCCACCTGTTTTCCTCTGTCACCTGCTGTGCTTTTGTTATCCTGTCCACTCTGCCACATGTCACCCCGTCACCGGCCATTACCCATGATGTCGCGGCTGATGGGTTGGTGTCACTGTGCCTCATAGATCCTGGCGGCATACAAGGCACTGATGGAGCGACTGCTGAGCATGCTGGGAGCTCACAACGCCACGCAGAAGTCCAAGGAGATAATACAGCTGGAGACGCGTCTGGCCAACGTGAGCTGATCCCCCATACATGCGTGTGTGTGTGTGTGTGTGTGTGTGTGTGTGTGTGTGTGTGTGTGTGTGTGTGTGTGTGTGTGTGTGTGTGTGTGTGTGTGTGCGTGTGTATGTGTGTGTGTGTGTGTGTTGAGTAAAGTCTCCTCTCTCTCCAGATCACTGTGTCAGACTATGATGACCAAAGAAAGGACATCAGCACCATGTATAACCGCATCACCCTCAGGCAACTACAGCGTATCGCTCCCAGTGTGAGTACTGCACTCAGACACACGCACACATACACACACATGCACACACACACTGAGTACGTACTCAGACCCCTCCTTTACAGGTGCGTGGATGTCCACATGCATTCAGGGTGGATCCAGACGTGATGGATTAAGATTTGAACTCCAACCGAGCATTTTAAGCAGCATGGCGAGTGTGTGAGCGCACAGAGGGAGGTAGAGTGTGTGTGAGCGTGTGTGGCGAAGTGCTGCAAAACACACACGAACACACAGACACATTCACAGAGCGACACACATTGAGGCCTAAGTGAGTCACAAAAGCTGTCCGCCCTGCAGGGGAACATGGGGAGGCTGAGGAGCCAAGTGAAAGCAATTGGCGGAAAGAGAAGGGGGAAATAAGGAGACAGTGGGGGGTGTAGGGAATGATGGAGGGAAGGAGGGGAGGAGAGAGAGGGAGACACAAGAGGAGGCGGAGATGAGTAGGAGGAGGAAACTCTCCTGAGGAACTGATTGAGGATCCTCAAGATCCTCCCAGGGTGGAGGGTGGAGGGTGAGAGGGGCGGATGGCGAGATGCACACTGGGCAGGCTCTGAGAGGAAGATTAACAGTTTGATTTGAACTTTCTGCCAAAGAAAAAAAAAACAGAGAAAGAAAAAAGAAATGTGGATTGGATTGAAAAGAGTTTGAGACACACTAAGAGCAAAAAAAAAAAAAGCATCATCAGGAGCAGATTAGAGGACAGAAATTCAACCAGGAGAACTCGAGGTGATGATGGAGTCACTGTGCTGTGATTTCCCTCAAAACCATAAAACTGTTGCATAAATTCTGTATTTGCTGAAAACAGATACTTAAACACCAGACTGAGTCCTTCTCTGTAGGACTATATCTACAAATAGACACAGTCTCATCACAGACATATGAGAGTATCATTGATGTTTTTCTAAAAGGCCTCGAAGAAATAACTTTTATACAAACGATGCACTTTTAAACAATGAACTAAATCATTCGTATAAAAGAAAAATAAGATCATTTGAACACAGATGATGATTGTCGGTTCCAGCTTCTTGAATGGGCGTCTGCTGAGTTTTGGTCATTTTGCAAATAAAAAGGTGGAGAAGGCAGCTTTCTTTGTCTTAAACAGTTGTATCACTGCCAATATCTGAACCCATCAACCTTTATTACCAATTATTTTCTGATGAAGAGGGGCGTTTTAGGTCTCTAGTTATGGATTTACGCTTTTCAGTCACTACTAAACTATATAAAAATGACTCTAGACTTCTTATCCTGCCCTGTCTTTACAACTGCAGTATTAATGCTGTCATTTTGGTCAGAACTGATCAACTGTGGCAACAACCAAAAGCTTCAAATACGAAATAAACAAGACTAATGCAGTGAAAACAGAGTTTATGCTAAACTTTTTTTTGGTCCAGAATTCATAAAGAAAAAAGTTTAGACATAAGCTCTAGATGGCCATTACTGCATGCCAAATACCTTCACATACCAGTTCGTACCATACCATGATCAGTTCGCTCACTACATATTATGCTCTGGTTGACTGTTAACACTAATCACACCAGTACTTGAGTCACTTTTTACAGTCTTTCCTGCACTGAAGTTAATGTTTGAATAGCTCTCCTCTAATCCTTTAAATACCAGCAGCATCATGGTGTCTCACAGCTTTTGCTCTTGACAAACTTGACAGCTTGACACCGTCCTGGTCCTCCTGTTTTTACAGCTTTCACCAAAACTGAATATTTTATGTGGTGTTGGAGCAAAATCAAAATACGAGAAAGTCTACTTTATCTAAACTGCTTACATGTCCAAGCATGAAAGTGTAGACCTGGCATTAAAGATGATCCCATTATCTTATGTGTGTGTTCAAGAAAAGAGAAAATCTGATTTTCAGACCAAGATGTGTTTTATTTACTGGGTATGTTCCTGCCTGATTAAAAGTAAGAAAACTCATATAAAGAGTCGACTAAAACATCTGAATAAAGGGTGCCTGGTTTACAGACACTTAACTCAGGATTTAAAAACTTCCAGGCTGACTAAATTAAAAATCAGTCTGTAGATTGTTTCAGGAAAAAGGTGCCTAGGAACAACAGATTGCATTATGTCCAAAGAACACAGGCTGTGAATTCAGAAACTCAGCAGCAAAAGATAGTCTGAGATTTCTCCTACAATGGCTTTATAAATAAAAGTATATGATACCCTGTTGCATCACAGCAAAATAGCTCAATATTAAATTTTTGGGGGTTCTGCTGGCTGAGCGGTGACACGCTCCCTGTAGGAGCCACATTAGAGTTTTTATTTACACAGTTGAATTTTGTTTCGTTGACCTCTGCGCCCTCCGCAGGTGTTGAGGGCGCACTCACCTATAAGTAGGAGCAGCTGACACAAGGCCAGATGACGGCTCACAGCTTAAATTAGCATCGACCGCGGGCTTTCAAGCTGTAATTTATTGTTTAGATAATCTATGTTACTCATTCATTTATGTATTTACCTTTGCAATAAAAAACAAGGAAACTTCATCCAACTCTCCAAGAATTTGTTTTTTTTTTTGGAAAGTTTGCGCATGTGATGACTCGGAAAAGGAAACCGTTCCAACAAACAGCGAAAGGAAGGAAAAAAGGAGAAACCTTTTTTTTAAGGCATTGGGCCGCTACACTCCCCATGTACAGAGGTTATGTCTCACACGGCAGGCCTGAGTCTGTGGCTCCATACCGACGCTCCTCCCCTCACTTTCCCTCCTCTCCCAGTTTCCTGCTCTGTCCAAATAAAGGCAGAAAATAAATCTTTAAAAAAAGATTGTTTACAGATTATCACCTGTATTTGCATGAAAATTTCTGTGATATCTGAAATCAGGTTACTTTTCATGGAAGGTGAGGATTGCATCGCTGTGGTTTAGGCTCAACTTGCTTCTGCTTCATATGTGCACAATCATTCCTGTATTTAACAGTCAGACACATGGTTGATCAAAACTACTCAAGCTACAGTTACACTACAAACAAAAACACTTTCTATGCTAAAAATCCAGAGCCTTTTGTATAGATGTCACTTTTAAATACAATCTGAATAAGATTATATCTCTGCTAATGTATGCAAAAAGCAGGTACACAATGTCGACTATATTGGTATCAGTAAATTTTGAAACATCACATAGGTCAGACTCTGTAACTCCCAACACGATGGATTCATAGTACTCCTAATTCTAGTACTCTTTAACAGTGACACTGTGGAGTTTTCAACAGATCGAATCAGCAGAATGATCTGTTTTGGCTTTAAAGCATCATGATTCCTCCAAGAGTATCACATTGAAAGCTCTATGAAAGAGTCTCTCATGCCTAAGCTTGTGCCGAGTATTAAACACCCAAAATCTACATAATCAAAAACTGAAGGAAGTCTAAAAAATGTAAACTTTTATTTACTTTGCCTTTGTTGTAGTGGTTTACATAATGAAATATATAACAAGGTGATTTGATTAATTTGCAATAGATGAACGTTATTGTTCCTAAAAATGGGAAAGATGAGCACGAGTACCTTTACTTACCACAGCTCTGTTCTTTCCATGCATATAAAAAAGCCTCATTTATTTCTTTGAGGTCTAATAAACATAAATGAGTTAATATGTAGAATACCAGTCTCTATTAATCAAGGAGGAGTCTGACCTTTAACAGTTTGTTCATGATTGCACAAACACACAGAGTCTTAGATTATTCCTTAAGGTAAACACTTAATCTTTATGCAAATTAAGAGCTCACAGTGCCGCAAAGTGAAGATGCTTTATTCTGCATGTATTTTTGCGTTTTTTTAAGCATTTATGTTTACTGCTCTTGCTGCGCTCACTGAGTCACATTAGTCTGAAGGGATCTGCTCTGGACAACAACATCGCCTGACTCTTTCTAAACACAGACAGTCATAAAAAGGTAAAATCAGGAGCTTTTAGTGTCTCTGAGTATTGATGTGAAGTTATTTTCCTGCTTAAGAAGCTGCTTTTTAAAAATTAGGGACTGGAAAACTTCCTTTGTTGATTCTTAATTCACAGCCTCTCTGATCCTGTTAAATACAAACTGTCTCACACAGAGAAATGTGGACCTCAGTCTTATTTCATGCACCAATGCTTTGGAAACTCCCTTCCTCAGGCTAAATGAGATGCAAACTCTGTGCAATTGTTCAAAGGGTTCATGAAAAAGTGTTTATTAAAGATGATTTCTTTACTCTGCCTTTGTTTTATGCTTATCTTGTGCATGGTTGTGTTCATTAGTTTGAAATCTTTTTACATATTTCATTATTCTGATCCCGTACCCTCCCTTTCTGTGTAATGCCTGTTTTTTTTTATTATTGAGGGGTTTCAAACTCTTCTTACAGACCTTCTTTATTTGAGATTAGCCGGCTCTTAAAGACATAAATGCATACACTGTACTTAAATTATTAATTTTTATCATCAAAAATCATTATTCCCTTTTCTACAACTAGACCTTTAGAGTTTGAATGACAACAGTGAGTCAGTTTGTGTTAAATACATAAGCTGTCATGACTAGGGACTTCGTGACTCCACCACTTTTTTTGACTACACTTTTTTATTTGCCTGAGTTCTTTCTGTAACAAGACCGTTAGACTACTCACCCACTCTTACTTGTACTTTCATACTTTGCTTGGTTTTCTGCTATATATTTCTATATATGTCTGAATGTTTGATTAAGCACATATTTTATAGTACAGTCTGAAATAAACCATCTTATTCTCCTCTCACTGTAGCTTCACTGGAAACGCCTGCTGGACAGAATCTTCCACGATAACTTCTCTGAGGACGAGGAGATCGTGGTGCTTGCCACCGACTACATACAGAAAGTCTCTGAAATCATCAAGACCACATCGAAAAGGTAAAAAAAAGAGAGGGGGTGTTAAGTCGGGTGGGAGGTGAAGGTCTGTGGGCGGGGAGAGAAAGATGAGGGCGCTGAGGTGTATGGAAAATCGATGAAATTAGATGCAGGAATTTTTGAGCGCGTTCTTTTTGAGCGTGAGTAAGCGCTTTTGTTTGAGGTCCTCTGGTGTGTGTTTGCATGTGTGTGTGTGTGTGGCCATTAGTTTAGGGCTGTCACTATAGTTTGGACTACAAGGCAGTGTCACGAGGTGTATAGATTGGATTTTGAGTGCTGCTGTGCATGTATTTATGTGTGCAGTGTGTGTGTGAGTCACTGTTGGGTGAACTTCCACTCCTGCTGCGGCTGATTATTATTGATCTACACTCGCACCTTTCTACCACCTGCAGACTCAGGCGGACACACACACACACACACACACACACACACACACACACACACACACACACACACACACTTTCTTTTCACTTCTTCTCCAGTCCTGACAGACTCCAGAGAGGGTCTTGGAGGGCTGCTGCACGTCAGGTTGTTTGACACAGCGACTGACAGCTCTCCAATAGTCACTGTGCTCCACACAAATACACAACAGCTCCCAGGCCTCGTACATACATGGCTGACTGGCTGCATGACTGGCTGCTGGATTTGTTACTTGTCATTTGTGCGTGAGGCTGGAAACTGTCTGTCTGCCTCTCTCGGTCTGTTGGTGTGGCGGCAGAAAGACTTCAGAAGTTTTGGTAATTTCATGACTCACAAGTTTATGACACTGCAGTACATTAACCTCCGGACTCGGCAATAAAAACGAGACTGTGCAATCAGTCTGCATTTGTATTTTATCACCCTGACGTTTTTTCAAGTTGCATAAAAAAGGTTGACGCTCCTGTGAGGAAGTTTCAGTTGGTCTTGATTTTGCTGCCCCCTCCTGGACATTATATGAGGAAGTCATGTGGAGGGTAACAACAGAGACAGAAGTTGAGGGTTTCAGGGCTGCAGCTACTTTATTTAAAGTCTTACAACATGTGCATCAACTTTAGATTGAGTTACTAAAAGTCCTGAGAGTCACGCTGGTGTCCTGTGATCAATCACACACAGGATATGTAAACAATAAATCAATCAAAATAATATATTTCCTCTTCATTAGAGGTGTATGACATTCCCCACCCCACCCAAATCAAATTTGTAATGGATCTCAGTGAAGAGTGTGTTTGTGAGATCTCCATTACACTCTGTGAACAAATGAGGCCGTGCGTTTATTTTGACAGCTCTGTGAGTGAGTCATCTATCAATGCATCCATGGTAACCTGTTGAGAACAATCAATAAGGACAGGTTTTTTGTACTACAGACATTGATCTATGCGATACCTCCAAAACACAGATAGGAGTTTGCAAAAAGCTTCCCGGATCCTTGAGGAAGTACACTTTTTGATACTATGGGACTGGCTTAATTTCCCAAGGATGCCGCTTCAGGCGAAAGTGCAAAAAGCTGCAGTTTCTTAAGTGTCCACTGGGGGCTGGCTCAAAGAGCAAAGGGAGCTCGATAAGAGTCCTCATTAAAATGTCTGTTTTCTTTTAAAACATGGTGCAGAAAAAAGGGGTTTTGGTTTCTGTAACTTATCTCTTAAAGAGGGAAAACAGATTTTTGTTCTATAATTTATTTTGTCATAAATGATATTAAAAGTGTAGAGTTTGTAATGCAGGGATATGGGTTATTGGATAACAGGTGGTTACATTATATTTACAGGTTGGAGTTCAAATTCATCTTAATATTTCAATATCTTAATTACTGTGGACCTGAAATGTTGGTCAGATGTTATCTAAGCTAAATGGAGGTAGATTTGTATGTAGGCTGTGTCTGGTTCAACTGACCTGTAACCACTCGACCAGGCATGTGGACATTAAAGGGATATTCAGGCGTAAATTTAAATGAGGGTCATACGCACCGTAACACCGAATAAGACACCCCCTCGAGAGGTGAATGTTGCCAACTGTTTGCTTCTCCGGTTATACAAACTCAAGCAACAACCACACGATAGCAATACACAGCGGTCTACGTCTCCACGCGCAAACCTCAACCAAAAAGCCACTCTATAGCCACAAATAATGCTCAGAACAGCACCTAACTTCATCAACAGTACATATAGGGTCCCAGCCATAGTACTAGCCATCAAACATCTTTTTAACTTTGCCTGATTTCTTTAGCAAAGAGACTAAACACAACTAACCCACTCTCCTCCAGCAGCTGCTGTTTGTGGGGGAGCCCTTACGAGTCGATCACCAAGTGCAGCAGATCACTTCCATGAAGTAATAATCATCATAATAATCCTTGAGCAGTGATGGCAGACCAAAGGCTGGGTCTGCAGTATGCGATATAAGTTTACAGGGTCTGTGATCTGTGAAAAGTTCTGTCTCAGTTTTGACTGTTTTCTGGGTGTTTTTGTACCTTTCGACCTGTCAATCAGTAAGAGTTTGAATTTCTGTTTTAATTTCTTGAAATTTAGTTGCTTCAATTGTTGCAACAGTGCTGCATAGATCAGTTTGAGGCCCTTAATGAAGCCGTAAGAGGATCAAAAAATTCCGGGAATTAAATTCCCAATCAGTCCTCTGAGCAGATCCCCATTGTTACTGCATCTCTTACATAATCTCTTATGTAACTTGAATTCTGACCACAGCTCACGATTCATGTCTCTTGGATTTTGCTCTCTCTTCTCTCTTTCTTGACAGTTTTACGGTTTCACTCAAGTGTTATTTGCCAGCTGAAAAATCTTTAGTGTTTTGTCCCTGCCTTCAGAAGATGAGTTCTTTGTTGTTGCTGTGATTTAGCTCAGCTCTGTTATCGTAAACATCTTTTATATCAAAATGTCCTTCTGTTTTGTGCTGGATGTCTTGAACTCCCCTGCTGCTCCACCATCTTTGTGAAAGCGACTTTTTTAATCACAACAGTCCAGCATTCATCCTCATTGAGTCAGGGTCGTATCACTGAGGATTCATTAGGTTCTTTATAAAACTGGAGCCATCATTGACTCTGTCACATCCATTAGCCCGAGTTCACTTCTCCAGTCTTTTCTCTCCTTGTTTACCAATCTTCTCTTTGAGTTGTCTGTCCATCCATCCCCCTGACGGCTTTAGTAATAGACTCTACCTTAAGTTTCGATCATCCTCCCTCCCTGTCTTTTGTTGCCTCACCTGTGTCTATCTGACATCTTGTCCTCTTTCCCTTTTAACACAGGTTCACTCAGTCAGCTTTCATGTTCAGCTGATGGGGGCTTCAGTGTTGAGCTGCGATCTGAAAGGTTAAAACCACTTCATGTTTCTGGGTTAGATTTTGTGCTGATTCTTCTGGCTGTCAAAGGCGGCTGAAATCGTGTTGGGAGTTTAAAACTTATTAATTTGTTGGTTGTGTTATTGTACAAAGAGTTCTGGTGGAACAATGGCAATACAGCTGCATGGCCATTGTTCAATAGGAGGTAAACAAGCTTGTTATCCCCGGTGTGTTTCTCAGTCATTTTGAGTGTTTAAAACAAAGCCAATGGTGTAATGCTCAAAAACTGCAGTTCCTCAAGAGCCCACTTGGTGTCAGCTGTAAAACCTCCAGCAGCCACGTACACACCCACATCAAAAAGCCCCTTTTTACAGCAAAAAATAAATATGATTATGGCCCGATACAAAAGTCAGTTTTGGACTGATAAGCTCATTTTTCTGTCTGCACTCTGAACAAAGAGGGAATATTTTCACAGGGCATTTATTTTAAAGATAGAGAGATTACCGGTTCTGCAATAACAGGGCACAGCTGATCCAACTGACAGGCAGATATAGTGTAGCTGTTAGCTAGGAGGCTAAAGACCACCTCTGCACCACCCCTGCCTCTTATTTGGTTTTGAGGAGCTGCAGGTTTTAGCACTTCAGCGCTGGCTTCAGTTCTGGTAAGCCTCAAAACAACATTAAGAAGAAAAAGCTCGGTCAAGTCTGAATGTGGTTTCCTGGCAGGAGTTGGATCCCATACATCGACTGCTGTAAACATTAAGGACTCTCCAATCCTTGACAGTAGGCAACTTTCTGACACAGACTTTTCCTCTTTGTCACTCTCTCCTCACCAAACTCTTTTCCTCTTTAGTCCCCTGCTCCTCAGCTCCTTCTCCTCTCTTACCACATCTCTTATTCTCAACATTGCGTGATAACCCTCTTTCCCCCCAATCCTGCCTCGGTCCCTGAGCTCCACTCTCCCTTTTCGCCATCTGCACCTCTTCTGTCGTTACCTCTTCATCTCTGTCACTTCTCTACCTCCTGTCATCCTCCTCCTCACCGGTTCCTGTCTCTCTCTCCTCTTCTTTCTTGCCTTTGTAGTCTCTTTTCTCTTTCACTTTTTCGTTCCTCCTCCTCCTACCTCCAGTCTGTCTACAGGTTTCGGTCTCCCGGGAAGTTCAATATTGGGCTTTAAACAAAGGTTGGCGTTGTTGGCTCATACACACCTGGAGACGGAGGAATAGAGCTGCTTTATTTCCTCTGGGATTGTTGCTCATTAGCCTAACTTAAAAGAATTTCTTTAAAATCACTGCACTTCCTCTCATCAAGTGGTCTCTCCACCTCTGCCTGTTATTTGCCAGTCACACAGTTTGTTGCAAGCAACACTCCCAAACAAACACACAGGAAACCGAAGTTAGCACTCACAGTGGGAGAACAGCAGAAATTTGAACCTGACTGAGCAAAATCCTGTCAGTAAAATATCCACCTGCTCCTTTCATCTGTCCTTCTGCGAGGTACTTTTGTTATAATTGTATTACTTCCTGTCAAAAATCTGCTTTTGAGGTTGTAAACATCATGCTTTACAGTTGGAGCTTTTCCTTTTTGCATTATGAGCTTACTTTAGCTAGCACCTTTAAGGACAGACTGTGTACATGTAATGCCATGAGTTTTTCCCAACATGAATAAATTCACAATTCGACTATTATTGATAATTTCAGTTTTCAGACAGTTTGGCTCAAGATAGAATTTTGAGCAAAATGCAAGTATCATCATGCAAACGTTTCTCAGCTAAATGCTAATATTATGTTCAACAGATACAGAAACTAAGTGAAAATTGTGATAAAGTATCCTATATTAACATGCTGAAATATGCACTTTCTGTCCATATATCAAGAGTGTGTAAAAATTTGAATATTAAGCTATATCGAGTCATCAGTTTCTGGATTTGAAGGTTCCCTTGCTCACCCCTTTTATTGGCAAAGTCAATCAGTTGATCAAATTTTATTTATATAGCACCAAATCACAACAGTTGTTATCCCAAGTAGCTTTCCAAAAAAGAGCAGTTCTTGACCATGCTCATTGTTTGATGAATTACCAAGACCCAACAATAAGATGGGACAGATTTGACCCATCTCATCTCACATGAGTGACAGTGGAAAGGAAAAACTCCCTTTTACTAGGCAGAAACCTTGGGCAGGACCAGACTCATGTCAGACAGCCACCTCCCCGCCTCGCCAAGTAACATGGTCATTAAAGACAAGAGGCTCCTGTGAAAATATGATCCTTCATTTGTCAGGTTTTACCACTTAAAATGTCGGTAATGCTTTCTTTTACGGTACACCAAAAAAAGAAAAACTAGAAAATATTGACTTAGTAGTTATCATGTAATTACCAGATGATTTCATGTTGTTACAAGGTAATTACCTGGTAACTACCTGGTAATAAGTGTACCGTGAAAGGAAAGGGTTACCAAAATGTCTATTGATACATTGTTTTTTTTTTGGACACAACAACCAATCTCTCTCCAAACTCGTGCATTTTGTCATCCATTAAAAACAGTAAAATAATACACGTGATTTTTGATTCTTGATTTTTGCTGTCGGCTGTTTGGCTTCAAATCTCTGCTCAGGAAACAACAGCTGGTGTCACTGAGTTAACATCCATGTTTCATTCAGTGAAGGGTCTGGATGTGTGATTGCAGCTCTTCTGGGTAATGTCTGGGCAAGTTCAGGACTGTGCCTATTGTGTCTGTTCAAAGTTTCACAGCCATCTGTCAGATTGTTTTGAGATTTATCGGTTTGTACCATCTTTATTTGAAAAAATTAACAACACAACTGCAGCAATAGTAAGAGCTTTGTGTTTGACAGCTGTGTTCAAGGTCAATTAACGAGAGAACTTTGAATTTCCTTGACTTAAATCTTGTCTGCCTGGAGCACAGCATGAACTGCCGGGCAATTTCTTTGATTTTTCTTGATTTGGGGTATGGTGGTTTGGTGTTTCTCTTTGTACAGGAGCTTGAAAAACCAAGAATGATTAAGCCATCTGCATGATTGACCAGATTTAAATCCACCTGAACAAATCATGCAATCATCTTGAGACATGCAGAAGACTTATAATGATTTTTTCATGTTGATAAAAACCTGCAGAACAAGGAAAAGTTTAGTCCTGGAGACACAAACGCACACACACACACACACATGCAGAGTAAGATTGTGTGTCATCAGAAGCTACAGAGGTGTTGACCCGTCCTATCATTGCCTGGTGAAGCAGATGGAGAGGAGGGTTTTCTCCACTCATGTCCACTAATAGACTGTGGAGAAATTCTTCCGCACCCATTGTATTCTGTCGTTCACACAACAACAAGTACAAACACACACTGTTGGAGAGGACTCTTGAAGTTCTCACACAGCTGAAGGGGTTGGTACAGCCTGACATTGGTACATACACAGAAAGAAACAGAGGAAGGATGGATTCTTCTGAAATTGGAGGAGCCGTGTGAAGTTGTTCACAGAGAGGTGAAGAGGTGGCAGATGAGTGAAAAGAACATAGACAGGTGCTGCAGGAGCTTGTTAGACAGCTGTGCGAGTTTCACAATGACAGGATGCATTAACAGGAATGGATCAACCTTCCCCTTACTTTCTAGCTTTTTTCTTTTGACCCATATTTCTTTCTTTTACACCTTTACTTCATTTTTATATCTTCACACTGTCAGTCAGCTGGAGCGAGGCATCATTTTGGGTCTGTCTGTCTGTCTGTCCGTCTCTTTCTTATCAACCTTTTTTCTTGAATGGAAGTTGAGGGAAATCTTTAAATTTGGCACGCAAGTCCACACGGACCCAAGTATGAATCAATCTACCAACAGGTCAGTCTTTTAACTGTTTTTATGAAGCAGTTTTATGAAGTCAAACTGAAGCAGTAAACTTCAAAATAAAAGCATAATTTTACAATAGAGATAATTAAGCAAGCTGAACACAGGTCGGATAAATATCAACAAATGAAAGCAACTATTGTTTCATGAGACAGTGTCCTGGTTAGGACTTTTGGTCCCAGGGCTGGTGTTCAATAATAAATTTGAGTATTATCAATGAATCATAATATGCAAGTTAACTGGTTAAATCTATGAAGTATGGTGTTTAGTTTAGCCTTTTCTCAGTTTGACAGCCGTGGTCCTGCCTCAACCATCACCTTTGTTTGTGTGTCTACTGTTTGTTCATGTATAAGTGGCTTTGTCAGTAGGGACTGGTGATAAATTATAGTTCACGATGTATCGTCAGAAAAATCCTCCATGATAAATATTTGCCATCTCATGATAAATACGATAAATGCAAGCTGATGACACAAGCGCGAGTGACGGACTCGCAGCCAAAGCCCACACAGAGCAGAACAACAAACAAACATGGCTGAAGGTAATGAAGAAGACGTTTCTGAGCAGCTTGTTACTGAACGAGGCTCCACATGAGGGATTTCCTTCAAGATTGGGGTTAAGATGAATGCATGCCTGACATCAGACAGTGGATCTGCTGCTGTTCACTCTGTGTAATAAGAGTTTTTAACAAATGTTAAAAAGGTTTTCACATTTGAGACTTGTTTGATGTCGTTCGTTTTCTCAACAACCGACCGCTCAAACTTGTGGTTATCTTATTTGACTATTCCAACTGGTGTTCTCAAGACAAAACGAATCAAAAATATAGATGAATATTATAATATCTCATCCTGATAATTTTTTAGCCCATATCGCCCATCTCTATTTGTCAGGTTGATGTGTAGTTTAATATACGACAACCCCAGAAGTATGTGATTGTCCAGTTTGTGTGCTTCACAGACTCCTCCTGCATCATTTTGTTCTTCCTGGTTGCCTCTTTGCAGCCACCCTCCTTCATACAGTCACCTCTTCACAAAGCCTTAAAGCTAATTCGATGCTACCCTGAAGCTTTTTATTCCATCATGATGAATAAATAAAGTCAATCAATGCACATTATTTCCCTCCCTTTTTATTTCATTTATTCTTGTCTTTTACCTGTTTTTACCTTCTTTCAGGTAAAAAATGCATGTTTCTGTTCATCCGTGCAGCTCCATCCCCTTCCTCTCTTTTGCATTCTTCCTCTGTCACCCTAATCCCCCTTTCTTCCGGTCTCTCTCAGCGCTTTGAGGTTGTTATTGACAGCGTTCGTGTATTGATCTCTACCCGTCCATTTTTCAATCTCCCTCTGTGTGACAACTCTCTCTCTCTTTCTGTCTTTAAGGAAATCTGTATTGACCCACCCCCTCTCTTCATTCTCTCTTTGCTCCCATCCCATGTTCTCAAATTAATGGTTTTCCAATCATACAAGTCCACTCACAAGAGCAGTCACACTTCCATCTCCTAACCCTCCATCCATCTTTCTTTTCTTCTTCCTCCCTCCAGTGTGTGTCTGTGTGTGTGTGTGCGCATGTGAGTGTGTGCAGTCTCCACACACTGCAATGACTGCAGCCAATCCCATTAGCCAGATGAGCAAGCCTCCAATGAAGGGGAAAGCATAATGACAACACCAGTGTCCCTCTCACACACACACACACTCCCCTTCTTCGTCTGTTCCCTCCATTCATCCGTCACTCTCTGAGTGTGTTGGTGCGTGTGAGGGAATCTGGGGTGTGTTATTACTGCTGAGTGTTTGGGCTGTGTAATTTAAAGGCTAGCTCAGAGTCTATCATTCAGTGTGTGTTTTATTCAGGTGTGTTTCAGAGAACAATGTGTGTGTCTTTGAGTGATCCATAAAAGTGAAACGGTCACAGTCCACATTCACTTCCTGATTGGTCCACAGCCTTTGAAAGAAATACTCTCCAGTTGGCAGTAAAGCATTTTTTAGGTGAAGCTGTTCACCAAATAGTAGATTTTATGAGGCTTCAGCTTTCAGCAGTCAGGGTTTGACTCCCAGCAGGGCCTCCTCAGCCTGAGAATATATGGTTCTGGGAAAGATTTTGCATAAAAGTCTGCACCAATAACACAAAATGTTGGATTTTCTGCTTCTGTGGTGGTTTTTCAAGACTTTTTTTCCATTCTCAGATGCACACTGAAGCATGCGCGCCTGCAGATGATAAAACCCAGCCAACTTTTTTCCTTTCCATTTCATTTTTTTTTTTCCTGCTCCTCTCTCTGGCTTTGTTAAACTCAATTTCTTACTGTCAAAAATCCACTCTACAGTCAAAACACTGTTTTCTGGCTCTACCTGAGAAACAGGTTTACAAAATTTGCACTTTTACTATGAATATGCAATCTAGCACTGGTCTGTTAAAGAGGAGTGAGCCATTACTCTTGACCATCCTCCTCTAAGGCAGTTTGAACTGGCCAATCAGACGCAGCATCTGTATCAGCACCTGATCTGCAGAGACACCAAAACGCTGCAGTGCTGGAAAAAGATGCTGTTCTAATTTCCACAATTAGCCGAGTTTGTCACACACACACACACTTCAGTGATGTTTTGCCTCATGAAAGAAGCATTTGCTTTCAGTGTGTAAGCACATACTAAGGGATCAAGTGCACTGGGATTTTTAAGAGCAGGACCTTTTATGGTACTGAAAGGTGATAAGTTAATGTTGCAAAACACAAAAATTTGCAGCTGATTGTGAATGGATCAGCATTAACACTGACAGATATGATAGAATTGATGGTGTATTTAGACCTGAAATTGAAACTTTAGAGTCTTTCTTCCTTTTTTCTGCTTGGTTACTGTTGTCAGATGCTTTGATATTTGCATCTTTCTTACGTTAAAATTTCTTATGGCTTTTATAACAACTCAAGGAGACCCATTTCTCCACTGTTCCTGGGATAGACACCTGATGAGCCTGTTTGATCTGCTGTTCCATGATCTCATTACAGGCAGAATTGGTGGGTCTTAATCTGGTCCAGGACACATGAGGGTCCACACAATGTCTGTTGACTATTGCATGTTGGACCGCCTTAATATCTGGCCCGAGTGCTCAGATCTCAACTGAGGTATGTTGATACTCAAAGTATCCATGGCTGTCCATTTGGACTGCAAGCTTCAAGGACAATAGGTAAAGTCAGGTATAAACAGGTCCTGGATCAGCCTGCCACACATTTCTTCATGCAGGACAGAGGTTACAAATCATAGTCTGTAGCTCAGAGTCAAATTTACTTGGTGGAAATCTTGTATTTAGGTTATAAGTATCTGTCATCAGGCCCTCATCCTGACCTTTAATCATCTGAAAAAATGTGCATTTGTTATCAGATTAAGTGTAAACTGCTCTAATTGTGTTTGTCTAATTTTTCCCGTTTAAATTAAACAAATCAACAATTCCTGCTGCGGTTTTCATTAGTGCCAACTTTGGTGTAAAAGAGCCCTCCTCCCTGCCTGCATTACCTGCAGGGTCATTACCTGTGCTAATGTGTTGATGCAGTATAAGGGGACAGTGTCTTTTCATCTTCTTAACTAGCTCCATTAAAATCCATTCAGCTAATGAGCCGTCACTCAGTCCTCCTGTGATTAAGACCTAATGCTTGATACAGCGCCCTCACCGTCAAGCTCTCTGCTTCTATTTAGCACCACTGTGACTCCATTACTGTGCAACGCTCACCCAGACACAGACGTGAGATCATATAGGAGCCTAAAGGGAAGTGTCAAGGATGAATTAATCAGAGGTTACCAGCCAACAACCACCAGGGTTGAAAATGGATGTTAATGTGCAAGTGAAGTTCTTGGATTGCCCAGTTGAGGATGGCTGCAAATACCAAGAAAAGCCAAGAGGCCCCAAATTAAACTGCAGATTTTTACAGCAGAGTTAAACAGGTTTACAGCCTGAAAGGTATGCAGAGATTTTTACCTCCGCCAAGGAGGTTATGTTTTCGGTAGCGTTGGTTTGTTTGTTTGTTTGTCTGTTAGCAACTTTATGGAGAAAGTTACAGACGGATTGACCTAAAATTTTCACCAGAGGTGCGTTTCAGCCCCAGGAGGATCCCATTACATTTCGGTGGTGATCCGGACAAAATTCTGGATACTGTGATCCAGAACACACACAAATAAGGGTGTTGTTGGAATTTTCAATGCTGAAAGGTAACCAATGGGCGGCACGGTGGTGTAGTGGTTAGCACTGTCGCCTCACAACCAGAAGGTCCTGGGCTTGAATCCTGGTCAGAGCACCTCTTCTTTTAGGAACATTATGAACAGTGAACATACCAGTTTAAACACAAATAAAAGTTGATAAAAGACACGTAACACTAAAAGTTTTGGTGTGAATCACAATATAAGGGGGGACATGAGCTGCTTGGCGGAGGTCTGCACTCTCCGAGTGCTTTTCTATTTTTTTTTTTTCTTTTTTTTGTGTGTAACATAAATCAGGGGTTAACATTTCTCTTTAATGCATCCCTTTTGAATATGTGAAGGTTAACTGCTAGAACCTGCAGGCCAGGTGTGCTTCATCAGTGCCAATGTCTCCACCATTGATCTCAGTCAGTCAAAGCTTGTTTTGGCACAGCAGCATGTCTCACATGTGACTTCCCACTCTTCTCCACTAAAGATTTAAGTTGAGTCACCCCTCCCCCCCTGTCTTTTTTGTACTGTCTTATGACAGTCCTGCTTATTATTAATTGTGAATAATTTATGCACATATTGTTAACACAGGGCTGTTTCTGCAGCTGCTTGCTGACACTCACCTCCTTGCGCCAATTTCAAGCATTAGAAGCAAACGTGCTGATAGTCTAGTGGTCTAAGGGCTCCACATATAGAGGCTTCCATCCTCGGTGAAGTGGTCGGTGGTTCAACTACAGGCCTCAACCTTTTGCTGCATGTCTTCCCCTACTGTCTGCGCCCTGCATTTCCTCTCTTTAAGTGTCCTGTCCTATAGAGGTGAAAATACCCAAAAACTTAACTTTAAGAAAGCTAGTAAACGACTTGTCAGTCTTGTAGCTGTCTCTTTTTTCTTTGCTCTGATGTGACGTGTCCTTCTGTAACGGGAACCAACTTGAGTGTCATGATAAGATGCCAATCAGTGACTTTGAGCAGTCTCACTGTGTCGTGACTGTACGAGGGCTGCAGGTGTGAAGGACAGAGCAAAGAGAGACACAGTGGGTTGAAGGAGGTGAAACTTTAGCTGTATATGATCAAATTCAAGCTTCGATTTTGCACCCACAGCTCCTTCGAGATTTAACTGTGCATCTGTTGTTTTTACTTCAAAGCTTCACTTTAAATAAGAGATGCACTGAGTGCGACTTCTTGCTCGTATTGCAATACATTTCTCACAAAGAAAAGTGTTGCAATATCCAGCAGCATCAAAGAGTATGTTTTTAAATGACTGTACTGAGGAATCCACTGAATGCAGACCCTAATGGGTTAAATACAGGAAAGTACTCAGCTTGGATTAAGTCAGTAATCACTTTAGCAGGTTAACCAGACAGTTACCTTTTGAAAACTTCCTTTGAAAGGATTGCATTTTCCTTCTTTTATATCAAATTACCTGCTTCTTGGAACAGTGCACAGTGGTGAATTTAATTAAGCTATAGTCTGACCACTTATGTTACATTCATCCTAACAGGAAACTGTCAAACTTTCTCATTTTCCCCCTCACTCTGAGTAGTATCTGTCATTTCTGCTCCTTGAAGCTGCCTCAGTTCAAAAGGTTGCTCTTCTCTTCCACATCTCCACAAAAGAATCTTTTCCTCTCGCAGTCTTATCACAAAAAAGTTTTCCATGCTTCCAGCTGCACCTCTGCCCACACACACATGCAAATCTAAACTCACACCTGTCCGAGAATGACAGTACGAACTAATGATCATTGGCTATGATGCGGTGGTGACACAAAGACACAAACAAAGCAGCCACATCTGCCGCACACGTGGATTTTTTGATGATCAAGGACGCCACCTGAGTCTCTCATTCATTTATTTACCCTCCCCTCTTCCTCCCCCTGCCTTCCTCTCCCTTTTCCCGTCAATTATATTCACTTCACAAGTGCTCTGCTGGCGGGACCTCGGGGTGCTGTTGCCAAGGCGCTTTTGATTTAATATCTGTCGTGCATAGGGAAATTTTTTTTTTAAAAAGAGCGGAAAACAACAACAACAACATGCCTTAAGGTTCACATAGAGCCTCGCAGCAGGAGAGGGGGGGCATTTGTCCCCGCTGGGCAGATTAGATGTGTGCACCCAGTGGGTGCTCGGGGACCCACCGGCACTCCATCGTCTGGGGGATGAGACACAGCTTGAATACATAAATGAATGATCCATTTTCTGTCCCCCTGCTCCGCTCTGAATCTCTCTCTGGATTGGAAGGAGATGTTCTCTGACTGCTGGGCCCTCTTGACTCCTCAGCACTCGCTCTCCATCACTGTCTCCCTCCTGTTTTTTCTCCAACTTTTCTAACTCGTGAGTGGCTCAGAGGGCAGATGGAGAAACAGAACTTTGAGCCAGATGGAGCAAGATTACAGTAAGACACAGTCGATGTCACTTTATAAAACTATGACAAGAGTTAGCTGTGAAACAAGACTATTCCACTTTTGAATATGAACATTTCAATTCAGAACTCATAATTCACTCATTAGTCGTTCAGCACTCCAGCTGTTTGTCTTAAATCTGACACAGCAGTCGTGCTCTCAATCACTCCTGATGATGGCGACAGCTTCTCCTTGATTTTAAACAGCAACCACACAGAACATTATTGCTCAAATCTGATAATGGTTGTCACTCCCTGAAATATCCACAACTTTGAGTGTAATTTATCCACAAAGAAAGGAACGTTTGTGAGAGGTGCAGCATCACCCACACTTTTACAAACTGTCTTAGTAGGAAAAAGTCACTAGAGTAGTAGTCCAAAGGTTTTGAGCAGAGACGTGTCAAACTATCCAACTATTCAGCATACTGGGAAAAACTAAGCTATAGCAAAACGTTTGGTTACCTGCTCTATATGTAGAGCACCATGGGATAACGTGTTGTGACTTGGAACTCTAAATCAAGATCTATTGATTGGTTAAACTTAGAGCAGCAAAATACAGTGTTTTAAACTTTTACATCATCCTTCCCAGTTTTTATATTAACTCAAATACCAAGCCAGGTTTTTCAAACTTGAAATGTATCTGCATAAAATGGGATTGTCTTATATTCATGGTTTGGTGATCAAATGTCTATTTTTGCTACTTCAGATGGTGCCACCTTTCTGTGAAAATAGGGGTTTCATGCATACCTATTTTTTACTAGTTGCCAACTTTTTCAAAGTAGTGCACAAATAGTAGGTTTGTGAGAGAGATGCAGAAAGAATGGTAACGGTGCTCAATGGAAATTGTGTTCTGTGATGCAAAAATCTCAAGGTATCCACAGAGAGGTTTTGAACAGTTTGGCTAGTTGACATTTGCTTACAGCACTGACTACAGGTTCAAGTCATCAGCTAGTGGATTAGTTGTTGGATTCCAACTATGAAGCAAGTGTGCCCTTTCTTCTTCGTAATGTGTTGGGCTAGTCATTGCACAACTATTTATCATTTTGCTCTGTTTGGATTTGTAGCAGAGACTTTCTCAGCTGCTTTATTCAAAAGTGTGGAAAGGGTTTCTGCAGGGGCTTCTTTAGTCAACTCACATGCTGAATGAGACGAACATCGATCAGAAACACCCCTTTGGCTGTTGCTACTTTCACCGCCTCTAGATTTCCATCCAAAACGTTTATTCCTCACACGGTTTCAACGATTAATTCAATCCATGATGAAGAATCTGATCCAGCTGTCTTTTTTTCTCGATCTCAGGGTTCTTCATAACTACATGCTGTGGCGCATTGTGGCGGCCCTCAGTGAACACTTGTCCACCGCCTTCAGGAGCACCATCCACGAATTTTCCCGGGAGATCGACGGCACCGAGCAGCAGCTGGAGCTGGGCCGACTCTGCCTGACTCAGGCCAACAAACACTTCGGCATGGCTCTGGGAGCTCTGTTTGTCCAACAGCACTTCTCCTCACAGAGCAAAGCCAAGGTACGAGGTCTGGAGATTTAACACAACAGTCAGGAGACTCTGCCAAGAAAAACAGGGAATTCATGGTCAACCCAGAGGCCAGGGCCAACAGAGCAGCAGTAAAACAACTTTACAGTTGTCCATTCTCAGGCACTTATTCATTCTCTGTGGCCAAACAGAACCGAGTAACCAACCAAACGATGGTATGACATGAAAGATGGATGGATGGGTGGCCTGTTTCAGAATATTCAGTACGTTATTTATTAAACTGGGACAAGAGATCATGAGTCATCAAAACGCACCTGCAATATAATGCAAAATATGGACTCAATTGTTATAAATATTGTGTGTTGAACTCAGGTTTTGCAGGATAAGGACAATCAAATTTAAGATCCTAGATTACAAAGAGAAAATCACCTAATTTCAGTCATTTACCTCCTCTGGGTTTGTGCAATACATTTGCAGCACTTGCGTCTTGGTTGCAGGATACATGCTCATAGTCTTTGTATTGGGAGTACATGGAGTTCCAGAAATATATGAGGAGATGGATGTTCAGAAATGGTAGTTGGCAACTTTGTCCTTTGTCGTGATTAGCACTGGGCATGTAATGTACAGAGGGTTTATGAGAGTTTTGGTTGAAATTTGAAAAGTGGGATCTTCTAGAAATGCACATGCTATGAACGGTATTTTCACAGAATCAATATTCCATTTCCATATTAAGTTAATTGGAGAAAGCAGCTTCAAGCAGTCAAGCATGTACAGTGCAGGAGCAGCAACCTCAATGTTAAAAGAGTTTTGAGGCTGTGTACAAGCTTATCAACACATTTTGATGGTTAACTACTTAGAGTAAACTGAAAATAGAGGAAAGATGACTTATCATCTGTGCACATTTAAATTTGGTGCCAGCAGCACATCCTAAAACAGCCTGGAAAGGAGCATCTTCATCATTTTGTCGCATTACCTCTTCTAGTACCAACACCTTCTAAATTTTGGAAAACTAAATGCTGACATTATGTCAAATTCTTGCCTATACAGCTGCTCAACAGTTTAGAGACTCCATTTTTGCATGTCTTGTTTTATTATGCACCAAATTGTTACAATGGATGACAAGTTGTGAATACAAACAGACAATCTTAGCACAAGGACTCTTCCACTACAGAGACATGCTATTGTAATATGTGTAGATTGGGGTTTGACATTGTCTTACTGTATTGTAAAAAGTCTTTGTCTAGATGGCAGCATATGTCGCTCCAGAGCATGAATACTTATCTGTTTACACATGTTGAAGGACACTTGGCTTTAGCCCTTAACTTTATACAACAAACTGAAAGACTCGTGTTTCAAATCTTTGTCCAAATCTCCTCAGTTCAGGTCTTGTAAATTTTATGTGATTCTGTTTGCTGTGTTGGCATAATTAATGTGGCTTCCTGCAGATGTTGACTTAACCACCACTGATTTTCTTGCACTTAAAATGTGAGAAGCATATTGACTCACATTGAGTCCTGGTTGGACACAAAAACAGAACACACAACATGCCGGAGGTCGGGACAAGCTTGTTTTGTCAAAGCAGAAACTGAGCAGAGTTTTTTTTTTTTTTTTTCTTACGGTGCTCGGGCTTTTACTGACAGCGTTTTATTAACCTAGGTCTTTCCATCTCTGTGCTGCTATAGTAATTATATAGTGATGAGTACATTTCTGCTGTTTCCTAGGAGTGGAAATTACAGGGAAAAGTGTAACAGTGTGAAACTCGAACACAGCAAGAAGAAAAATTCTTTTGACTTTGTTTGACTGCTCTTTCCACAATCCTCTCCGACAACAAGTTTACCATTTACATCACCATTTGAAAAGTAGATCCATGGCAACGCTAGAGCACGTCAGTCATTTTTGTAGTTTTCCTTCTTTTCTTCTTGAAGCTTGTAGTTTTTTCTCTCTCTGAGAGCAGCAAAGCGGGGTAGTGGAGTATTTTTGACATGGATAGATGATTTTGATTGATTCGTGTTCTGGGATTTAGAAATTCAATCAATGTCAGTCACAACCGCCTCTCACTCGCAGCTTTCTTTCTTTTGTTTCCATTTCACTCTCAGACTGGGTCAGTCTCTGTTAATCCCCCACCTCTCCCCTTCTCTTTCACCTTAATCCTCCCCGACACGTATTGTTATCTCAGCCTCGTGTCCACTCGAGGACATGGGGATGTGGTTCCCAATGAGATTTCTAACCTCTCTAACCCTGTGCTCTGTCTTTAAGCCCTCCATCATCTCCCTTTCATCATTTTCTTTTACACTAGCACGGTCCACCCTCCACGTTTTATCTTACTCTCAGTTGCCTTTCTTCTTCTTCTCCATCTTCTCTTGCAAACTTTTAAATCTCTGCAAAAGCTCACGACTATGAAGCATAAAGCAAGTCTAACACAAGTTCTCAGGGCTAATTACTTTCTATGTATCACTCTATAATTGAAATTTAAGTTCCCATGCTCTTCATGTTCTGTTGAAGATCCTGATCTGATACTGAAGTTTAAATTTTTAAAAATGCTTTGAGCTAGTGGAGCCTCTCTGATTAATATAAGAGCCGAGCAGATATTGAAGGATCATGGCTACGGTTTGAGAGGTTTTTACAAGATGAGGTGCGGGCTCGTCTTCATTAAAAGTATTGTGTGTGTGTGTGTGTGTGTGTGTGTGTGTGCGTGTGTGTGTGTGTGTGTGTGTGTGTGTGTGTGTGTGTGTTCTGCAGAGTTTCTAATACCATCAGTACAAATCCTTTAATTTTTACTATAGATCAGTTTATGTAACTCAGCACCTGATCACTCGCGGGTCGAGACTGTAGGGGTTCATATTTCACAATATGATACTATAGTCCAGGACTCCAGGTCCAAGTTGAGTCTTAATGCTACGTTCCAGTTACCTCAGTAGTCAGAGCTGGGAATGACGTTACACCTGAGTTGACGGCGTTCCAGTAAACAAGTCGGAAAACCAAGATGGATGCCTACTGTTAGCCGTTGTTAGCTGTTGTTAACAATTGTCAGCTGTCGTTAGCAGTTGTCAGTTGTTGTTAGCCGTTGTCAACTGTTGTTAGCTATACCAGTTGTAAACAACACATAACACAGTATTTTACTCTTACAAACACCATAACACCGTGTTCACAGTTAGACGTTGGGCAGTACAACATATGAAACACATTTAATTTCACAGAAAGAAAAGAGAAGTGCTAATAAATAATACACTACAAGAGCTTTCACTGTTACTCTTTACTGTTGATGCGCTGCACTGCCATCTTGGACTATGACGTCATCAAGGTGGTGATGGTGAGGATCGTCCTACTTTCTGAGTACTTTCGGAGCTTGGAAATTCCGACTTCCAAGTACAACTGGAACGCAGCATACGTCCTCGGTGTTCAAGTCTGAGTCACCAGAGAAGAATGTGACTCGAATCCCCATCACTCCTCATTACATGTGATCAAGTTCAAATGCCAAGTGCCAGGTCCTCGGTGTTCAAGTCTGAGATACCAGGGAAGAATCACAGTAGAGTCATGAATATTCAAGTCAGATTATCCACCAGAGAGGAATTCATGTTGAGCCTGGGTGGAGTCCTTATAAAGTGTAGTTGGATCCAAGTTGGCTTTCAGATCCTCAGTGATCAAAACCGAGTCAAGTACAAATCACAAGAGAAGCATTCATGTTAAGTCTGAGGTGAGTTTACATGATTTTCAGTTGAGTCCAAGTGGACTTGAAAGGATTCAGTGTAAATCCTAGTCAAACCAGAGTCACCTGCAAAGGGTTAGAAACGAGTCCCAGTCTAGTCCACATTACTTATGACAGTTGAGTCCAAGTCAAGTCTCAAGTCCTCAGTTGGAGTCACAAGAGAAGAATTAGAATCACGTCTGAGTCAAATCCTTCGTACTTGCGGGTTGAGAACAAGTCAGGCGAGTCACAAGAGGATAATTTGAGTCAAGTCCAAGTAGACTCTTCATTCCTTGTGCTCAAGTTAGTGTTAAGGCTCATGTCTGACTGGGCGATTTGGCCAAAAAGATGATCACGATATACTTTGTCATATTGTCCGATCTCGATTATTATCACGATTATTTTTAAACTGCCAGTTTTAAAGCATCTGTACTTAAAACAAAAAAATAAATAGATAAATACTAAATAAGATGTTAAATAACTTTTCTTCTCAACAATAACATCTTTGGAGGATGATTCAAAGTCATGGCTGATATCTATGCTGCTCTCAGCTCCACGTTCGGTTACTCTGTTTACTTGTCCAGCAACTTATAGAAGTGAGCAGGAAAAGCTTGACTCTGATTGGCTGTTGTAATGCACAGTTTCGCCAAGTTTGATCGAGTAAATAAGCTAACAGCTATACCGTGATCGGACTGAAATTTATCACGATCATTAATCCCGATCATATCATCGCCCAGTCATAGGCTCATGTCCTCAATGTAAAGTCTTAATCACCATGTGTTAACAGAGCAGATTTCTACAATGCCAAGTGTTCAAGTCTAAATTGAACTGAAGTTATCATGAAGACTGCAAATCTAAATCGAGTCCTCATCACTTGTGGTTGACTCTAAGTTGACTCTTAAGTCTTCAATATTCAAGTCCAGGTCAGGCCCATGTCCGTGGAAGAGAAGAGTGCATTTGATTCAGCCTGTGATTATCACATCGACAAAGTGATAGTACTGTGTGTCATTTGTAAATGAACTCCACACATCTCATAATGAGGGGCTGCACACTTTCATCTGCTGCAGTAAAATAACTTCAGGTGTTGACAAACTCCAAAAACATCCACATCCCAACTGTTGTGAAAGCGGGACCGTTTTAGGAAGGGTTGTTCCGTGTCATTCTGTAGATCTCAATCAGTATGTGATTAAAGCTGTTCACAGTTTTGTATATATTTGTTAACGTACAGTCTAAATGTAACTGTCTGGCTTTTTGCTTCCACTTTGATCAAACTTGGCTCTTTCTCGGTAATCATGAATTGAATATACTGAGAGCTGTAATTCTATTCCAAGACCAGGAGCACACTGATCATCTCATCTATTAGTCAAAGACATCACTTTGTACTACACTGGATGTCCATGCAGGTTGGACCGCATTATCAACAGGAGAGACTCCAGACACCTTGCCAGAGTTGAATGTGTGAAGTCTTGACTGACTCACTGATGCTGCTTCCCTCAGCATGAGCACAAATTAATGAGCTTCAGGAACTGAAGCTGAGAGACAGCCGACAAAGACAGAGCGAGGGAGACCGGCCTTCTTATTATCCTCAGTCACCAACCTAGACGATTCTAAAGGACAAAAAAGCTAGCGCTGTAAGAGTCCTATGCCAGTTTGTGTTCCTGGCTCCTTTGTCAGAAACGAACATTGATTATGAGCCAAAGATTTTCTTATTCCCACTTTAATCAACTGCACTTGTCTATAAATAACTTGGTTTAAGGGAAAGACCATAGACTGTATATACTATGGACAACTTGGTTCCGCCTCCCTCTTGTATACTGATTCGAAGCCAAAAAGCTCTTGTCAACATGTCAACATCACAAGCAGGGGGGAGAAAAATTTATGTTCTGTGTGATAAATTTCTAAAGTTTGTCCACAGCTCCATAAGCTTTGCTGGCGGAGGCGGGATTTATGACCTATACTGCAGACCATCAACAGAGGGTGCTGTTCTCGGAGTGGCTTCACCCAGCAAGGAGGCAGACTCTGTCCATTCTATATACAGTCTATGGGAAAGACCATGATCAGAAAATGAGCTCTGTTTAAAAAAACAAAATAATCCTTCTAAAGTTTAGAGGAAGATCTCAGTTTAGGCTCGAAATCACTTAATGATCAAATAAAACACTGTTATTCTCAAACACATGCTCCATTTTACTTGGACAGGTTCTGGCCAAGTCATGATAATACAATGAATCACATGATAATACAATAAATCACAGTCTGGTATACCAGTCACAGAACTGGTATAAAAGTACATGGGAAAATAGGGTACAGGTTATAAAAGCAAAGCTCCCAAAAAAAGCTCCCCAAATGCATATATCAATTTGAACAAAGACCATGGGCTCTATTTTCGTTCGCGCCGGTGAGGCGGCGGAGGGCGGCGAGCCCCGCGCAGTTGTATTTTCGTCTGGCGGAGCCCAGCGTAAGGCCAATTTGGTATTTTCGTGGCATGAGCCGCACGGAGGCGAGCCGAGATCCGCCAAGCTGGGCGTGGTGGTGTGGCAGGGGGAGGTGTCGACAGAATCAGCTGGCGCAGTGACATTTTCGTGCTCGCCAATGGCGTGTAAAGTGCGCTGAAAGCTCTCCGATTCAAACCTGGTCAGCTTTCAGTGCAAGGCGGAACGCAGCTGGTCTTGTAGTATTTTGGTAGACCGGCGGCGTATCGACATACGTCACTGATGCCTCACCGGCAGGTTTCCACAGTGTCAGGCACATTTCAGTGCAATAAATAATCATCATCAACTATTAATCTGAGTCAGCACATACATTTAGATCTATATCGATATATTCTGATCTATATCTGATCTGATGAGCGCGTTTGGCACGCGTTTGGACACACAACCTGACCGAATCAACACAGCTGAAACCACATTAAATTAAATTAAATATCTAGTAAATAAACACACATGATGAAGTTAACAAGATATGTAATTCGTCTCCCTCCTTTTCTTTCTTCCTCTTCCTCTTATTTCTCGCACAGCTCGACCTGGACACGTCTCCGTGTCCTCTGTCCGTCTTGCTTGCTGCTGCGGCTGAACAGATGATTTGTTTCAGTGCTCAGATGCGTTATCTACTTTAAGCCGACATACGGATATTATAATATTCAGTTTTGTGAGCCAAATTTATTTTATATGCCAACATCTATGAAAGAAAGAGCCAGGCCACGGAGCGCAATGCGTCATTTACGCACAGATGGTTCCGATTTTAATGCCTTTTTGGAGTTTATGTTGTGATCTGTGCGCTCAACCCACCTTTGTCACGTGAGGTTTGAATATATGCAACTTTATGTGAGTGTCTTTATTTGTGGAAAAGGGTGTTTGTCTTACCAGTGGGTCCAACATTACGCACACCAAATCCATCTGTGCTCAGATGAGAGAGTGTGGAGGACACTTGTTGAGCAGCTGCCCTCTGTCGCCATCGTGTGGCATAACTGTCTTCAGACATCTCTTGATCTCTTTGACTACTTCATGAAAATAGTAATACGCCTCGCCTGTGGCGGATTTAAAGGCGAGGAGAGGAGCTAATGTGATTGGTGAAAACAGGTCTCGGCTGTGTTAAACCCCTATACGCCCTCTCGCCTCCCCTTCTATGATTTATGCTGCCGGGAGGAGCTGAGTTAGGGAGGGGGGATACTTACACCGGGCTGCGCGGCTCACCAAAATACCAAAATGTGCTTGGGAACGCCTTGTCAGCGCGGCGGATCTGATTGACGCTGCGCTTGCGGCAGATCTCCGGCGAAGCACCAAAATAGAGCCCCATGAGTCAAATTAACTCGAAGTTTTGATTAACCTGACCCTTGAAAAGAGTTGTTGAGTCAACCCAAAATTTTGGTTAATTTGAATAGCCCAACAATCTGGGTCAAAATAACCCAATAAGTAGTCTGTCCCTTTTCAACCCTGGTATTTGGGTCAAAAACAACCCAGGTTGGGTTGTTTTTGACCCAGGGGTTTTTAGAGTGCAACAACACTGGAGGAGACTCTCGACTATGGAAGTGGGTTGCACAGGGTTGCATGCAGGTTGCACAGTATTTGCTTTGGAGACACTTAAGCTCTGGAACAGTCCACTGGTCAGTGTGCTGAAGCTGATTCTTACAAGAGAGGATTAGGGCCACTGGGGGAAAAGGTCCAAACTACTGTCTGTACTTTTTTATTATTACTCTGAGAGAAAAGTCAGAATTGTGAGATTAAAGTCGGAATTCTGAGTTTTTTTCTCAGAATTCTGTTATCTTTCTCAGAATTTTGACTCGTAACAATAAATATATAATTGACTTTTTTTTCCACTGACCCTAATTTTATACCTCTACTTTAACACCTGAAACACATTTTTACAGTCTCTCTTCTTTTGCTGAAAGTAGCAACACTCATTACCAATAGTTTAAAAAGTCTATTTTATATTAAATTTTGTGACAACGTTTTTATACTAAAACACACCTGGAGGAATATCTCCAAACTTAACGGCTCTGAAAGATGTGGGGAATCTGGGCAACAAAAAGGAAAAGTCATAATCTCTAGGGAAACAGAAATGACTCTAAAGTAGAAATCACTGCATGGATTCAAATTCCTTCTCAAGTGACAATATTTGAGAACATAGTTTAGCCCTGTGTCCACAAATAACAAATAATAAAAACCATAACATGCAGAGAGGAGACCATGTAAAAACATATACAGGTTTCTGAGCAACATCTGCTGCTGCCCCAACAATGACTTTTTAGGGCAGGAAAAGTTTTTTGGAAAACAGGGCCAAACTATATTTGACAACAGCATGGCTTTGCCTGGAGTTATAATTATCAGACACACCAAAAAATATTGGGAATTATGAAATGAGAAGTGCCACTTGGATTAGAAAAAATCAAATATTGGTAAATCTCCAGTATGTGAATGTTAACAACACCAAATCTTACAGCTCAGTGCAAAGTAAATAAAGGGGTAAAAAGTGAGGAAACGATGACTGAGGGACAGTATTTACACTGCATGAAAAAAAAGGGGCAAAATGTTGGTTCAGGGCCTTTTAAACTTCTTACAATATGATTTGATCTTCTTCCAGGTACAGGAGCTGGTAGAGGACATAAAACACTCCCTGGACCTCCGGCTGCAGGAGCTGGACTGGATGGATGATGCCACCAAGGAGGCTGCCAGAGCAAAGGTTCAGAGCCTCACTCAGCCTCTGCATCGCAAACACGAGTCCCAGCCAGATCCGATTAGTGTTTGCAAAGGATTTAATTATTTCTTTGCAAACTCCTTTCTTTCCGGGGGTTTGATTGATTGCTTGGTTAGATGGAAGTGTGCAATAGAATACATCAAGGGCTTGACATTGAGGAGTGTGGATTGCCTAATCCAGATCTCTCTGTGGTGCTGATTTAGGGTCTGCGCTGCAAGATATCCCCTTTAATACTTTTACAATCTGAAGTTATAATCCTTTTAGAGGGCCATGCTGCATATAAAGAGCTTCCCTGTAATCCTATTACATTGGGTTTGCTTGATTAGTTGATGCGTGTGTGTGTGTGTGTGTGTGAGTGTACTGCATGTGTCCTAAAACAAGTGTGTATGGGAGGTTATTAGCTACTGTGAGTGGATGTGAGACAACGCAGGCCCAGTTTTTTCTCCTCTTCTTCATCACTCCCCTCTCTTCCTCTCTTCTAGTTAAAGCACATGATGGTGATGACAGGATATCCAGATTTCCTGCTCAAACCTGAGCTCATCGATAATGAATATGGGGTGAGTCATGAGCTTCCAGTCAGCCTCATAACATACCAGCACTCACCCGCCACACCATCACATTCATTTCCCAGCATGCTTTTCCCTGCGTCTCCATCTCTCAATGATTTTCCGCTCGACATTGCCCTTCATCCTGGTTCATTGTGCTCAGACAGAGCAAAAAAATGCATCATGCACAGGAGTAAATGAAGCACAGACACACTGATGAGAGTGTTCGGATAAACAATACACTTTAAATCAGTTAACACAAACAGGAGGTGTGAGTGGAAGCAGCTCAGCCGTCACAAATATGCCATTAAGAGTTGGTTGATGGAAAAGTAGAGTGAGCAGCTGGATAAACTGATATATGTGCTGCTAGGATGGGTTTCTGTACAAATACTGGTTGAAAGGATTAAAGTACATATAAAGGAAGTCATCAGGTCAGTTGTGTCTCAAAGGTGGGGCTAAAATAGGGCGCTGCAATATTCCAGCACAGAGCAAAAGTCAAACTTTAACTACAAGCTCAAATCAGCACTGAACTATGGTACAACTTATGGGACTCTTGTGTTCACACGGGACAAGAATTAAAACAGTTTGTTTGCTTAATTCGTGGGTTTCTTAACACATGCTCAAGATTTGGTTAAAGTTTGATTTGTGTCAATTTGAGCGCCTCCTGTGGACAAAACAATTATGGCAGATCTTGCCCTCGTATTACCTAAACAGTGTATTGTGACAAAAATGTCATCCTGCTGAATGAAGACAGTTAAATGTGTTCGTTTTGGATCATTTAAAGGGGAAACTTAAAAACAGGGCTGTTTCTTTAGCTGCTTGGGTGACACCTACCCTCCATTACTGGATTTAGGTAAAAAATGTAGAGTTTGGAAATCTTCAATCATGTCACTTATGCTGTAGTTTCATTTTGGAGATCATAAAGTCAACAGATGAGGAAGAGGAAGAAGAAGATTGATCCATATGAACTTCACTCCAAAATAACCTTCCTCATTGGACCTTTAAATATCAGGACATTAGGGATTAATTACTCTGATTTTTCCCCTATCACCCACATTATTGACCCAGTTGACATCAGAGAACAGTAGCCTATCATTAACAGCAAATTTCCCCTCATCCTCTGCCATAAATGAAAAAATATGCTCATGCATTTGCACAGAATGTGATAAAGCAGACATCTGGCTCAGCTGACACACAGTAACAAAAAAAACACAATAAGGGTAGATTATGTTTCCACTGGATGGTGATGATGCAATTCTAACAGTTTTGTTAGAAATGAGTAACCAAGTGTTCAAGTCGTGTCAAATAAACTTCAGCAAGAAAGTTTGAAATTCATCAAGTCGATGGCTCCAGTTGGTGAGTGTGAGACAAGCTGTAAAAAGACAGAAAAAAAACATTTTGTGGGTGTACTTAAATTTGCTGGCTGTCAGGTTGGGATTGATAACTTAAATTTAAACCACATTACTGAGATGGAAATTTTATGTAAGTTAAGTGTTTCTTCTTTATCCAGAAACAGCTGGTAGATTTTTTCACCTCAGAGCCACCAGACTGCAAGAAAGACAGAAGAAAAAAGGGGGTTGTTGCTTTACCATTGCCTTAGTTTATTTGAGCTGGTCCGTGACTTTTTTTTTTTTTTGTTTTTTTTTCAGCTTCAATTCCAAAAAAGACAATATGAGAAACAAACCAACCAGAAAAGACCAGCATGTTTATGCTCTTGGGTAAAATGACTGGATTTGTCAGTGAAGTCTGATAGCTTTGAAGGGAACAGCGTGCCTCTGATTAAAAAAGGATTTAAATTGTGAACAAAAAAGCCTTTTTTTTCTTTTTTCAATCATTTCTTTTAATTAGTGAAACATTTGAACAACAATAAACATCCTCATCCTGTTTCACGTTGCTGTGCAGTGTGCTCTCGATTTTCATCTGAGCTGTCAGCATCTCCTGACAGAGCTCGAACCTATCCACATGTTTTTTACTGTAGGTGCTAAACTTTAGCGGCAAGTCAAAAACAGTCGTACCCTGTCACAGCCCCAGTCCCTCTCTACAGTATGGAAATATGCCTCTTTATGCTGAGTTCAGATAGCCACCACCGGACTAATTTAACCCTTGATTATGATAATATAGTCATGTCAAAGTAGCACATTATGGTTCATTTGAATATGTGCAGAGCAGACTAAACCACATAGGTTTTTTATATAAAAATCAGACTTTTTGCATGTACTTCGAATTAAACCATGTCTTTTTCGTCATTTGCAAAAAGCTGCACAGACCTTCTGTGATTCAGACCCTGAAGTGACCCCCCCACATGATCTCTCCATATTCATATTATCTTACAGTTCGATGTCGATGAGAAGACGTATTTCAAGAACATCCTCAACAGCATCAATTTCAACATCAAGACGTCGGTCAAGAAGATCCATGAAGAAGTAGACAAAAAGACGTGAGTGTCACATCTCTTCATGAGCCGCTATCTGCCAGCTCAGCTGACTGGCATGCGGTGCAAAACAATTAAAGAAGGTTAATGTATCTGAAATCTGGTCTGAGCTGGAGCAGCTGGGGCTCACACTGGGTGCTGCAGTTTCGCCACTGTGAGTGTTTGTGCATCTTAAATGTTTGACATGCCTAACATGTGTCCTACGAATCCTTTTCTGGTCTGTCATATTTGTTGATGCGCCGCTGAATTAAACCAACAGATAGCAAATCGACGCAGGCAGCTCGGAAAAATCCATTTGATTTACTTATCTGTGGCAGCCAGGCAGCAGCAAAGTGCTGTGGGACATGTGGGCCCTGCATGTTGGGATGGAGTGTCTCTCTGCTGTGACAACACATTACAGTCACATTAGTATTCAAAGGTGCCCAAAACAACTGTATCATTAGCCCACACGCATCGCCCGAAGAGTCAAATCACACAATCCTCCTTTATCGCCAACAAGTGAACCTATCATCACTCACTCTGTCGTGTCGCAGGCAAATAAATAAAGAACGAAACACTTCTCCTCCCTCCGTCTCTCTGCAGTCTATCAGTCTTTCACTCCTGGAACAACAAGGGCATCTTGCACTTTCAGAGTCGCTCATTCCAGGAGATTTTGTGCCGATCGATTGGTCCAGCTTTGAGTGGATTACCATAAAGGAACTGTTCGCAGTTTTATATGCAAAGGGAACATATTTTAGCTGTGGGACCACACACACTGAATATTTCTCACTGGGGGGGGGGGGGGGGGGGGGTTTAGGGGGAGCGATAGCAGAGGTGTTTGGGATTCTGCTCAGGGCTAAAGTGTGTTTCGAGTAGGCAGATTGGTGATTGGAGTATGTGTGTGTGAGGAATCCTGTTATTAAAACACTGTTTGTCTGACTGTTTTTCTCCTCAGGTGGCTGCTCCCTCCTCAGGCCCTTAATGCCTACTACCTCCCTAACAAGAACCAAATGGGTGAGTGCGTGACTCCTCATCACACATACTGATATTTTACTGTCATCTCCGAACACGCACTTAATCTTCCCCCCATTGCCATTCTGCACTACGACCCGGACTGCGCATTAGTAACACACAATTACATCGTGTTTACAACAAGTCAAACACGACGGACGCCCAGAGATAAAGCATCCAAACATCCTCATATCATATTCCCTGTCATCCCTCACTTTCTACTTCCATCTCCACCTCACATACTTAATACCCCCCCGGAGGAAAAACAAGCAGGATCACCTTCTCTACTTTTTAACAAATCCAGCCCTCCTCCTCCTCCTCCTCCTCCTCCTCCCCTTACCCTCACCCTGGATCGGCCTGCTGTCTGTGTCTGCCTGCCTGCCTTCTGGATTAAATCTCTCACAGAAAAATCAATGCTGTGCTCTCGAGCTGATGCTAGAGGACAGTAGGAGTCAGACGAGCACAATCGCCTGAGCGCGGGTTGTGTTTTTTGACCCGCACACTATTTATCTCACTTAACCCTGATGTAACAGGACTCAACAGCCCAGTGTTCATCTTTACACACCATCTTACTATTGGAATCTAGTTAACGTTTCAGAGATAAATTGTGCTCCCACCTTTTTGGCTTCTTTAGTTTCATGTTTAAAAGTCAAGTTTTGCTCAAAGACTGACAGATGGGTACTGGAATTATCTATTCACGAACACAAAGATATGAACTAATGACAGATAGTGGTCTATCTGTGGTCTATGTGGTCTAGAGTTTACAAGTAATGATCATTATTTTTCACCTGGGACAACAAAATATTAAAGTTTTAGGAATTTCTGTATTTGAAGATATTTTAAGTCTTTGAGATGTAAAGAACTTTTCATTGTGACTTTTTTTAGGACCACTTTTTGATCATATGTGATGCATGTGTCTCTGTAATGAACAGACCCTGTTATTTCACTTATTCAGTATTTTTTACAATCCAGTCTTGTCTCTCTTCAGAGATGCCCTCTTAAATGTTCCTGTGGTAAATTTGGCAAATGCATGAAAATTGCTCAAATAGCCAACCTTGTGATGATGGAAGATAAACAAGCACCTTTGGTTGATTTTACAATGTATCAAATGTACAGAAGTTCCCTTTACTTGCCCCCTCCTCAGTATAAGTGGAAAAATGCTCAGTGTACTGAACATGGACCAAGTGCCCTCTTTTTGATATCCAGGTATACAGCACTTTAAAGAATGCTCCTGGATGCCCGTCTAGTATAATTATGATGAACATACAGTAAGTGCCCCTGAGACTCAAGGAAACCATGCCATCCAGATGACCCTCTAGTGTGTAGAAAAAGTGCTCCTAGATCCTTTTTCAGTGTATAAAACATAAAGAAAGTTCCCTCTGTATGCATTTCCATTGGATATAACGTTGTAAGGTGTCCTCTGTATGCCCTTCCACACACAGTAGAAAATATGCCCTGTGGATGCCCCTCCAGTGTACAAGCATGGAAAAAATGCACCTCAATGCTCTTTCAATATATAAAATGTGTACTCCAGTACTCCAGAAAGGCTTTTTCTTGGTGTCAAATCTATTATTTCTATCATTTCATTTTATTGAAACTGTTCAGCTTTGAAATTGCCATATAAAATCCTTTTTTCACCCCTGCCTCCCAAACTTCTTGGGTTTACCTCTGACTCCAGACATAAAAAATAACTCCTGATGGTTTCATGTGCTTTTTCACAAAGGGTATGAGCACATGAGCGCAAGTTTGAGCTTTTACTGTCATCGACATAGTTCTTCTTACATCTGGATGCAGGATGAATTAAAACACAAACACGGTGGTCAGCTGCTGTTTAGGAGGCTGGTTTGTATTTAACTTTGACTTTTAACTCGCAGAGAAATATCTTTGGATAAAGAGAGACTCTGTTATTTTCCTCTCTAGCAGCTGTGCTTACAGATTTAAGATGGTTGTTTTTCTATTTAGTTCACATGGACATCCTAAATCATGCAGCTTTGAGACATCTTTGGTTTTAAATTCCATCTAACTGTCTTTTTCCCTACAGAAGAGACTGCATCCGTGTGCTGGATTTGTTCGAACCTTTTCCTCTTTCTCTGAGACCAGACTGTGTTTTTTGTAGATGTGATATTTCTGCTTTTTCACATTGTCTCTTCATCTCTATTTCAGTGTTTCCTGCCGGCATCCTTCAGCCCACTCTCTACAACCCTGAGTTCCCACAGTAAGTAGCCCTCCTCCTGTCCCTACCTCTCCCTGCTGCCTCCCTATGGGCGGCAGCAGCATCCCCACCGCCGCAACAACAAAGGTCATTACAGGCTCAGTTAGGCTGGCAAGCTTGTGCTTCCCTCACGTCCCAGCACGCCTGATTAAACCAATTTAACTACCCACCAAGAGCTCAATTACTGAACAAGGTCCTGCTAATGGAACAGGTGTCATTCAGAGGTTGCTTCCTCAAATTTGAGTCCGTCGAGTAATTTGATGGAGCGTGCAGGCAGAGAGCCTCTCTGTCTGTGTCTATCTGTCTCTCACTTCTGGCTCTCCAGAAGTTTTTTCCTGTTGATGAATTCGTGCAGCAGAGTTAGAAAACTGTTCTCAACTTTAAATTAGTCTCACATTAAACTCAGAGTTTGTGTTTTCCAAATACAAGTTGTTTTTTTATCTCCAGTCACGATTCATTTGAATAAAAGGCAAAACATCATTTTATGGTGATAATCTGGTATCTCTCAAAAAACACACAAGAGCTGACAGAGCTGACACCAGGACAAAACCCACTGTTTCAAAAGCTGTTGTTATTTTAATCTTATCAAGATTTGAGTTTGTGCATTATCACTACTGAATACTTTATAGGAAAATATCATTCAGCGATGTCTCACTGATATCATGGCTCAGCTGCTTGCGCCTGCAGCCCTGGGGTGGTTAGATCAGAAATTTACATCTTGATTTTATTTCCTAAATTTGACAAGGTGGATTAAGAAGCTAAATATTTCAACTTTCAATCACCAGAAAATATGGATTTTTTTTGTAAAATGTTTTAGAGTATAGTCTATGAGGAACTTCAAACATCACTACGTCGAATCAGATCACTTTCATGTGCTACAAATCAGGCTGATTGTAATTTCTAACATCGACTATTCAGAAGTAATTACCTTTCAAAACTAAGTATCCGATATTGCTTCATTATGACCACCTGTGCAGCTGAATGTAATCCAATATAAAAACTCCACCACTGAAGGATGTGCATGATATTTTTTTCACTTCATTAAAACATATGAGAGGAGGAAAATATTAGGGACAGAGCACTCCGGTACAGCAGCAGCATCCGCTACAACTCCATTGATAAATACAAATACATTTATCACCATTCTGACTATGTCAACAAAAACGAACAGACTGAAGCCTTGTTTAAGAAAGATTTATAGCAGAGCTGCTGTATTAGATTCACAGGTGATCATTATGTTAAGGCTGATGGGTGTAAATCTTCATGGCGATTATTTGATTTTATTCATGAATTTGAGAGTTTAAATGAATTTTTTCACACAAGCCATAAAGACAACTTTTCATGTGATGTGGAAAAGAGAAGAAGAACTCCAGGGTCTGTCACATACAGGTGCTTTTTGTTTTCTGGTAGAGTTTTAGGAAGTCGACATGGAGACCACACTAAACAAGACTAAGACACTTGGGGATCAAAACCAAGTCTAGACCAAGACCGTATATAACATCAGCATGATCGTGATCAAAAATGTGCCTTCCCCTTTTTCTGAAAACTAACTAGATTGCACAAACTGTGTTTTTACAACTTGAATTGATTTAAAATATTTATTTATTGTTAGAAAAAACATGTTGAATGTGAATAGCTGGTTAAATAATTATTGTGTTATCGTTTGTACCATCAGCAGGGTCCAAGTTTTTGCACTAAATATTTATTTTCTTGCACTAAAATATGACCCTGTTATATCAGTGATTTATCCATTGTTTAAATACTGTACAAACCTGTTGACTCTCCGTGTATCTCTTCAGAACTTGCAGAGCTTTTGCTGTACACAAGTAGGTCTAACCTACTTTGAGTCACACGCACCTTTCTGATTTTAATGTTAAGGTAATAGTGTTGATTTCCTATAATGTTAACTAAGGGTCCCAGTCATATCAGTCTACATCTCTCCCTTTCTTCAATAATGTTCATTAGCAGTGAAGTCAGGCAGGGTCATACATGTTGCACTGCAATCAATGCATTTAACAAGACCTAACAGCCATTTTACTCTTAGCTGTGCATGGCAGAATTTACATACAGCAGTGTTTCTGTTTGCAAACTTGATTACAGGTAAGATTGTGGACATCTTAGACTGTAACACAGAGAGGGTTTCAGCTGTATCAAACTACAGATGATCTGAAATAATCAGTTGCATTAGGAAGACGCATACTCCCTCTCATGTCAATGACACAGACAGTTAGCAGAGCCCACCAGTGGTGGTCTTGTCACATGTCAAAATCAAATTAAAGTCCTAGTGGCTGTCTGGAAGGTAGAAAATCAATTGTAAAGTTTTAGTGTGGTGTGAAAAACATCAGCAGGTAAACTGATACCCTGCAGCACTGAGGGATGTGCATGTAAACAAATATTTTCCAGTAGGAATGCTCTTTAATAAGCAAAGATATTCACCTACTGCTGCCAGCGTTAAGTGTGGATCGAGCCAATACATACAGCTAAGTACAAATTGCTGCACCCCCTGCATTCACACGAACTCCTCTGAGTAATTACACACACGTTCATGAAACACACACACACACACATACACCTCTGTTTGCTGTATGTGTACCTAACAATAGCTTACACTCCTATGTCTTCATTAACGGCGATCTGTATGATTTCCACTACCTGCTGCCGTGTGTGCTAATCAATATTAATTAATGATGTAGTTGTGTGTGTGTGTGTGTGTGTGTGTGTGTGTGTGTGTGTGTGTGTGTGTGTACGTGTACCTGTCCTCTTGAAGTTATTACTGCAGTAGCCCTAACCCCCTCCACTATCAGGCTGAGTATAATGAAGCTTCAATCAGCCAGTTAGTTCAGCGGGGGGAGTCGTGCCCAGTGTGAGGCCGTGTATCGACTAGCTGTCAGAAAGTCATTTTCAGACGTAGCCATGTGAATAGCCCCGAGTCTGCCCTCTCATCGCTCTCTATATCTGCATGTGTCGCAAAGACAACGCGCCAGCTCGGACAAGGGTCAAGGAGAGGTAGAGCAAGAGGCCTGAGGTAAGAGTATATGAGAGTCGTGAGCAAAAAGATGCTAAGACAATCAAGAAGAAAAGAAAGGAGATTGAGAGAAAAGTGCGACTGGGAAGATGAGGAAAAGCGAGTTCAGTAAGGTGGTCTCTTGAGGGTCTATCGCGTATCGTGGGACTTAGATTCTAGGAGCATTTTCACACATTGTTTATTTGGAGTTGTTCCAAAACAACCCCTCTGTTCAGATTGTTAGGACATATGTGAACACGAAATTGCATCCCAAAGAGAAACAAACAAGCATGTCAAGATTACTCAAAAGAGGTGGTCTCAGCTTGCTCTCAACCCCTGTAGGGGAGACTCAACCCTGCAGGGGTTTGATTGCAAGTGAGAACAACCCAGCAACCAGGACAAACAGCTTTTAGCCTCATCACGCTAGTACAGACCAATCTGGTGCCCTGGGCAAGATTTTAGCCGGTGCCCCTTATATTGAAGCAAATTCCACCACCATTCACAATATGCACACACTTTAAGAAAACAGGAAACAGCTTTATGATTTATAGTTTCTCTCTATTTTACATTAAAATACCTCTAAACAAATATTAATACATATATATTCATATACAAATACAAGTTAAAATAATGTTACTACATGAAATGTCAAAGAACCAAGAGCAGAAATACTGAGAACTACCTGATGCTGCATCGCTCCTCTGTGCAAAGGTGGAGGGAGCAGAGGTGGCAGCCCAGGGGTCCTAGGGGATTGATTTAATGTGTTTGCATTTGCAGAGAGACAATGAGCTTTTCTAAAACCATAGTTACTTTACAATATAGTGTAAACAACAAACAAGCAGCTATGAAACCAATTTAATTATTACATCTGAGCTGCATTACAGCCTTTCTTTACAAATATACATATATATGTATGTGTTCTGTATGTATACGTAACAGTCTGAGCCTAAGAGAATATATCAGGATTTCTAAAGCTCTCTGGATGTTGATCTAATGACTGTGTTGATGTTATTGGTGAGTAGAAAATCGTGACACGGTGGTTGCTGGCTGTATCCCCGACCCTTTGCCCGCTCTCTAATCCCTACATTTCCTGTCTCTTTTCATCTGTCCTCTCTATAAAAGGCAAACATACCCCAAAGTTCAGATAGAATGCAGTCTGTGTTGGGGGAGAAACAAAGTTCAAACTCCTGTGGGATGATTTCCATTGCAGTGAGTCAAGTACAGGACCCGCATTTCATAGTTAGCTGTGAAGTTTTTTCTGGTACCATCTGTTTATGCCATGTGGAGTTCACAATCCTGCTGGCTGCTTGTACGGTTGAGCTCAGCTCACTGTGATATTCAAAGTTGTGGAGCAGCCTACCTGACCAAATGGCCGGCAACCTCTTCTGGCCACAACTGAGGACTTTCTTTCAATCAAATCAACTCTTCACAGGGTTGATTTACTCAGTGGTATTCCACTGTTTATCTTGTTTGACTAAATGACAGATCTCAGTCTTCACTGCACTGCACAGCCAAGTGTGCAATTTAGGTAGAGTAGTAATCAGTTTCTTTTAATGAGTGAAGTCACTCTCTGCTTCCATTAGAAAGAATACAGATTAAACCTCTGCAACAGCCTCACCAAGCTACGACCTTTTATACAGTCTGTGGTCTGAACAGAATAAAGGGGCATCAAGCTTCTTTCATTTAATACCAATCTGAGCCTCAAGGCTCCAAAATTAGATCCCAAGTGCAACTTGTGCTTCATCTGGTCCGGCTGAGCTGAATTAGCAATGAGGACAATAGGACAAAACAAGGGAGAGAAATCCACTGAGTGGACTTAGATGACTCTGGGACTCTTAAAACCAATCTAAAGTCACCCTGCTTTGTTCTGAAGTGGGTAAATGTGAAAAACAGACCCACCTTGGAGTGCACATCCAAACACCACATCCATTTTTGATGAGGTATCACATAAAACAAAACTGTCAGTATCTTCAATAAAATGATGAGTGGAAGCTGTTTACATCAGGCTAAAAATCTTTAAGGATCACTATCTGGGATGAAATACACCTACAAAATACACCTGTCTGAGAGGCTAAACCTTGCTTTTTTGGCATGCAGACCTGAAGCTGTTCGACAGCTCAACATGCTTGGTACAAAGGGAAAATAATCCACTGTGCAGCATCTTTGAAGCTCTGCATTAGTGAGCTCTATCTTTGTTATTCTTTGTACAAACGAAGAGTCAGGGTGGCTTTTTTTTCTTTGTTTCAAGCTGAAGCTTAGCATTCGATGAGGAGATATTAGAGCAGTATAAATCCTCTCAACAAAGAAACAAATAAATATGACTGAACATAAATATAATTCAACAGAAGCCTCTGTTCCCGCAGTAGAAAAGTCATGAAAGTCAATGGAAATTCAATGGCTATAGCTATGACGTAAATTGTATATGTGTATGTAATCAAGCCTCCACTTTACTTCATATGAATTATAATTGCATGTAAAAAGCATTGGCATAAGTAAAAAAAACAGACCGATTTAGTTTTCTATTATGTTCCAGTGTTTCTCTTCCTCTTCCAGGTCTCTGAACTATGGAGGTATAGGAGCCATAATCGGACACGAGCTGACGCACGGATATGATGACTGGGGTGAGAATGACAACCCATAACTAACTGCAACAAAGCTCATGCACTCATACCTATTTACAGCTTTGACTCCACAATTTGCACTGAACCATTCAAACTCACAGTCAGACCAAGTTCCCCCATCACTTTCATAATTGTATGACATTTACATCATGCTGAAACTCTGCTAAAAGGATATTTGAGTCACAATCTCCAACTTTCATTTCCAGTCTGAAGTGCTGCCCTTTAAGATAGACCAGAGTCTGATCAGGAGAGAGTGAGTTTTGGCCTGTTAGATACACAGAGGTGGATTTATCAGAGGGTTTGTTTGAATCCAGAGCTATAGTTCAAGGTATCACTACATCTTGGTTGCTTATTGGCTAACAATACAGTCTGCTAGGATTTTTTTAAATTTCATTTTGTGGTTGAGTGGTCCTCAGTCCTTCCATCCTCTTCACTACAGTTCTTTGCAGCAAGCGAGTATAGTGCTATTTCATAGAATATATAGTCTCTAGGTAACCTGGATGCTGGCTATCAGCTCTGTCAAGAGACTGAATACTAGCATTGTAGTTTGGCGGTATTATACTACACAATAGAAAAGACATAGCCTTAAATCCTCAGACAACAGTGTTGTTAGCAAACAATGTTTTGACCACGACCAAGCTAACAATAAAGCTACTAATTTTGATGAATTGTACAACATTAGCTAAAGTGCCAGTTAGAAGGAAATAGCCAAATGCTCAATTTTGCCGCCATCTATAGAATCTTTTGGGTTGATCAACTTTTTACTTGAAATGTAGCCCCCTTGAGATCCACTCTGCAATTAAGAATCTGCAGTTTAAATATGGCTAATTTACAAAAAGTGTGAAAAGTGACTCATTTGGCAGCTCTTTTGACTGTAAAGGAAAGTTGCAGATTGTATGTCTTCATGCTAACATGGCCCCCCTTCCCCTGCCCTTTTGCCCCTCATCTTAGTGATGCAATGGTTCATGTCCCTAGGGGGCCAGTATGACCGCCACGGAAACCTCAGACAGTGGTGGACAGAGGAGTCTTACAGAAAGTTCCAGACAAAGGCTGAATGTATCGTCAAGCTCTACGACAACTTCACCGTTTATAACCAGAGGGTGCGTACATACCCAAATGTACAAGCTACATACCCAAGTTTTTTTTTTTTTTTGCATGTTAATTTCTCCTGTAGAGTTTAAGACCTTTGCATGGACTTTGTTAAGATTCCCTGGCTTTTTGATCCTGCCTCTAGTGGACACTTGAGGGACTGCAGTTTGCGTGCTCCTGCGTTAAATAGTTCCTGACTGCAAACACAGCTGACCTCTGTGAATGAGCGCATAGTTTGACCTCTGTAAGCGCAGGCACGGTTGGAAGTTGGACCTCCTCTTGGATCTGTGCTGTTATTAGAAAATAGAGTGATTCCTTCATCTAAAGTTCACAAACCTTAACAGTAAAATGTCAGTAGATGTTGAGAGTTTGATATTTTACCTCACAAATTACCTCTGAATGTGCACTGTTTGACTCTGAAGTTTGCCTCTGCTTGCAGTTCTAATATTTACCAAAATATCTTTCTAAGTTTTTTTAAAAGGACCTGAAGTGAAACTTTTAATTACCTGTAACATCTGAGAGCCAAACAAGGTCCAGTTTTCAAATATGAATGCATCAACAGAGGTCGAGCTGCGTGCTCATGAAAGTCCGTGTGTCTGCACATCCATTCAACGCTGAAGGTTGCTGCTTGATCCTAATTTCCTCCGAAACCAACCTGATTGCTTTTTTTTTGTATTGCACAGCTCGGCACTTGTGAAAGACTAAATTTATGAATAGTTAATGATTGAAGGATGTTCCCTTTTTAGAGTTACATCCATACAACCATGTAATATATTATGATATACAACATTAGTAATAAAAGATGATTATTTCAGACCTGTTCCTGAAAATTCTTGACGTAAAATTGAGCTTTTTTTCTCTTTATGTGTGTAGGTGAATGGCCGTCTGACATTGGGGGAGAACATAGCAGACATGGGAGGACTGAAGCTGTCATACTATGTAAGTAACATTGGATAGCATCGCTGTTCAAATACTGTGAATATGTGGCCCCACTGAATCTTAATATCAGAGTTTATTTTTATCAGTATGTGGCGTCTCTTTCCATTTTCTGGTTCAAAGATCCACCCCTTTATTTTCTTTACTCTTCATAAAGCACCCAGCTTTGTTTGCATGGAAGTGAAGAGCAGAGGTGCGCCTGAATGAGGAGGAAAGATAAACATTTTTATTTCAGTTCTCCATCTCTGTTTGTGTCAGCATGGGTGGGTCTGGACAGCAGAGTGTCTGTTATGCTGCATTATTCACTTCCATACTGAGAGCATCAGTGGTCTACATGGAGGCAAGGAGCTTTTGCACACACAGAAACAAAAGTACAAAGAGAATGAGTGAATTCTTCATAAATAAATGATAACATTAAAATGCAGCACTGGTGTCACAGTGCCTGTTGGGCATGTCAGTCAGTGAGACTGAATGAAGGAGCATTAAGAGTAATTCAACACTTTTCAGGAATGTCTGCAAGAGGAGAATGTAAATGTTATCTTTGATATCAGATCTTTATTTATCCTGGTTTGACTGTTGATATGAGTCCAGGGTTCATAAGTTCATTTGAATCTCCTGTCTTCAATTATTCATGGCCTCCATGCACCTCTGCCCTCCTGTCCAGGCATATCAGAAGTGGGTTCGAGAACACGGTCCAGAGAGACCTCTGCCCGGCCTCAGATACACACACGAACAGCTGCTCTTCATTGCATTTGCACAGGTACGAAAGCATCTCATATTTTTAGATTAAGTTTTTTTTTTTTTAAATTTCATCCCAGGCTACAACCCAAAAAAACAATCAACCAGCATCAGCTCCCTGTGTTCAATGTTGAAGATTTGTGTACTTTTAATTCAGCATCTCAGTCATGTTAAAAATCAGTTTTTATCGACTTTTAAAATATTTCATTTAGCTTTTATAAAATTATTTCACATAAAGTTAAACTGAGGATGATTTTCTTTGATATTCTACATGATTAATTCTCTGATGCTGCAAGATTTAAAAGCAGTAATCGACTTGTTTGCAGCTGTCATGTTGATACCTGACATCCCTGCTGAATGTGAACTACAGGTGTTTGTTTTTGGCCTGCAGGTTCAGTCTATTTCCTTTTTCATAATGTGAGTCATGCCCCCACCGAGGGTGCCAGAGGACATCAGCAGAGGGACAATGAACCAGATTAGCCACTGATTATTTAGTCACCCAAACTTTTTCAGTGTGAGGGGCAAATGTGAAGGGAACTGCAACAAGAGACGAGATAGATTCAAGAGAGAGCAGAAAATAACCATTCCAAGTTTGGAAGGGGTAATGACCATCTAAAGCAAGTATCCATCAAAGCTGCATGTGGAGGAAAGATTATTTTTCAAGTGCATCAAGGATGTGGAGGGGAGGGTACACTGGAAAGTAGTTCATAGTGGAAAGTATAGTATGTATGCATGCATGAAGTTGAGGCAGTGACGTGAAAGCTTAACTGAGTCATACCTGGGAGCTAGTTTAGGCAATGTGGTAACCTGTGTTGACAAAAAATGAAGCTAATGTGTAAGTCCAAAAAGCTACTGTCCTCAAGTGTCCAGTAGAGGCTGACTCTAAAAGACAGAAGAATCTCAACTACAGTCACGCAGAAATGGACATTTTTATGGAAGAATTTTGACACATTAACCGTCTGTTTCAGTCTCAGCTTTGGGCTCAAAGGCTCATTTCTTTATTTATAAAATCTTTGCAGAAGTTCAGCACAGACGTCCATAATGATGAGTATGACTTTTCACATATCAGCATTTTTAACTTGACACCACTTCAAAATCCCTTACATGACGCCACCAAGACCAAGCCTGAGACTATGTTTATTTTTTCTTTACAGTCTATAGTCTCAGCAGATCATTTTTGTGGATGCTAAATGAGACTCTCTGTTTTGTTGTATTATGAGGTGAATTTTCAGAGACTTAAAAATCTGGATCATTTAAGCAGCTGCTCACAGCTGGAGCAAGTGAACACAGAGAGCAGGTAGGAGTTCTGTATCCTCCCAACATTAGCTGATGGATGCATTACCATCAGAAGGATCTAAATAACAGTGTTGATGATAGCACACTGCCTGTAAGCACTAGACCACCCCTGCTTCCTGTAACTATTACAACTATCAGTCAAACTCAGTGGTTTCATTAAAATTCATGGCTTAATGTTACAGACAAAATGAAGACATACTTCTGTAGATGACGCAGTGTTTCATCCCCCTTTTCTGATCTTATGCAACAATGAAATGATCCAACATTTCTAATGCTTCAACCAAATATATATGACAATCATATGTGGATGTTCAGGATCAATGTGAAGTATTGTTTCAGTTCATACAGTAAGGTAAGGTTTAATCTGAGCAGAGGATTTGAGTTTAACTCTTTCTGGATCTCTCAAGAAAATGTCTTTAAATTTGTAGGAGTTTATATGTGAGAGAAGAACGGAGGATTGGAGCCACATTAGGAAAGAAAAAAGGCAATTTGTAGCATCACAAGAGCAACGCTGTAAGAAAATAAAGTCAGAGTATTATGAGGTTCAAGTCATAAAATTTTAAGAAATAGTTGTAAAGCAGCGAGAACGACGTAAGAGTAGAAGATTGAAGATGTATCGTAAGAATTAGGTTGTGTTTAACAAGACAAAAGTAGTAAAATTACAGGAATATGTTATATTACAAGAATTACACCATTAAAAATAAAAACAAAAAATTAATGAGATTAAAGTCATATAAATTCCCAGTTATTCAAGATTGAAGTCTTTGGTCTTATTGGTTTTAAATTTGTCCTTGTGGAGAACTCAAAGCACTCTATGCAACCAGTTTCAAAAGCATGAATAAGTTATTAAGTCTATTTGAATACCTTTTTTTTTTACCATCACTGCCTGTAAAAAGAGCTGTTAGAAAGAGTAAATGATATTAGAAATCCTCTGATGATCTGAAAAGAGTCACGTCTCTGTTAGGAGAGAGTTCCCCTGAAAAAGTGGATTAACTGCATAAATCATATTCAAAAAATATTCTGTACTTTAAAACAGAAGACAGTAATTTGAAGGACTGTCCTGCTTTCATCTGACTGCACAGATTTTTGCTGACTTTTGTGTTTCTGTGCCATCTTTTCAGAACTGGTGTATGAAGAGAAGATCTCAGTCCATTTACCTGCAGCTGCTGACTGATAAACATGCCCCAGAGCACTACAGGTACAGTATCTGCACTCAAAGAACAGTCTTTTTGTTAAATTTGTGCTCATTGTGTTCATATTACGAGAAACATTAAAGATGCAGAACCCTATCTGTCAAATATCGGAGTAAACAGCAGTCATTGTCCCACTGTGAGTAATGCATTGATCTTCAATAGAGGCCAGATGTGGAGCATGTTTATCTGTCAGTGCTCTGATTTTTTCTTTTTGAGTTTGTGTGTGTGTGTGTGTGTGTGTGTGTGTGTGTGTGTGTGTGTGTGTGTGTGTGTGTGTGTGTGTGTGTGTGTGTGTGTTTTCATTCACATTTGCTGATAACATGGCGGCACAAAGAAAAACATACAATCTAAAAGTCAAGCTGTCAGATGGGCTCTTGAGTTTACTGAAGAGGACTCTGGAGAGGCAGCAGCAAGATATTCAGTGGATCCAAAAAGGGAGAAAATAAATCAGATTTTTCAGCGTCTTTGTGAGCGCGACAACAAAAAGGCAAGGCTGTCAGGATTGTAATAAACAATGAGATTTAATAGAGGGTTCGTGTTTAAAAGGTCTGTCTCTCTTGACACATGGCCCAAATAAAGGCAGGGTGAGCTCCAAAACTAAAAGAAAGGACTTTGTCACTTATTTTATACTTTACAGTTAACAGTCATGTCACTTCTGGTCTGGTGGGTTTTGTAGGACATAAATGAGCATTTTGAATTTCAGCGTGTTTTATAACTTCCTTCACAGATGCTCTAATATTCCAATGTTTTATGATCTTTTCTCCTCTCCTGCAGAGTTATCGGAAGTGTTTCCCAGTTTGACGAGTTTGCCCGAGTTTTCCACTGTCCAAAGGGATCCCCAATGAACCCTGCGGACAAATGCTCTGTGTGGTGACCTCTCTACTGGCCTGTGACCTAAGGACAAACTTCTTTTTCTTCTCAAACCCTGACCTGCACTCAACATACTGCCCTTTGTTACATTCATCAAAGCCAATAGGATGACACATACAGCCTTTTCTCGGCTCTAGTGGTTATAGAAAGGAAATTTGTCTTTTTATCCGAAACAGAGTCACATAGAAATTGATCATATACATATGACTCATCTTGTTAAATATATTTTTCTATGTTTGAAGTTATTTTCAGATCATGTATTTTTCTATTTTAGCAGATATATCACACATTAGAGGTCATAAGCTGTTTGATTTTTCTATCTCACAACACATTTCCTCAGTTGTTTCTCTTCTTTGTAGCATCGAGCAGAAAACCTTCAGCATATCAGGAGATGAAAAACTGGCAGCAACAAAGATTTCAGTCCCTAATGTGACAGAGACAGATTCAAAATGAACTGAGATCAGTAGCATCCTCGTGCCTGTCCAAATGTTGTATTGGGAGTTTGATTTGTGTGACACTGCTGCCCTCTAGTGGCTGCAGAGTGTTATGGTTCACTGTTGGACAAACCATGATTGTCGTATTGTTTGCCTGCATTTGGTCCTCTTGTTGCTGTGAGTGTTTGTAAAGTTTTTAAAGATTTGTCAGCTTTTTTTAAGAAAAAAAGAAGACGGCAGATTTGAAGTGGGTGTATTTCTCAGGATTTGTAGCAAAGATGATTGCCAAATGAAGGACCTTTGAATTTCTATCCACATTAAACACTCAAGTCTACAGTACAACCACAAACAGCATCAAATCAACATTAGACAAAAAATCAGAAAAGATGTTTTTTTCTTCTCTGGATTCCACGGTAACAACTTCACCCCAGCATAGAAGCTGATATGAGAGTGCTGTTTGGGGATATCGGCTCGTTCATATCAGGCATGTCCTGATGGACTGAATGAAGTCACTAACGCCACCCACTGGTTAGTGGACTGCCATTTGGAGGCCTCAAGATCTGCTTTTTTGCTGTTGCCACCTTGGTTTTGGAGCAAGACCGGGTTTTTGGTATAGAAGTCTGAAGTGGACACGCACACATTTTATTCACTCCCTTTCCCAAGTGTGGTTGTTTTCTGCACATCTCTACAGATTGATATGTTACTGATGATGGCACCTTAAACAGGACATTATGTAGAGTCTACATATATCAGCCAAATGCACTTGACAAGTCCAGATAAACAGCTTATTTTCAGATATCTAATTGAAAATAAGGCCATAGTTGTCAGAGCAGCAGGTAAAACTTTCTTGTTAAAGTTTCTGTTGAGATTGGCTCCTCCTGTGGACGGACTTGCACCACTTATGTCCTTATTCATTTTGTCCTGTACTTCTGTAGTTAAAAAAATTTTACACCCTGCTTTCTTTGAGCAGTCAAATGTTTAAAAAAGGGGCATTTAAGGTGGTGTAGAGTTCACCCAACAGCAACAATTTCAAGCATCAGAAACAAAAACATGAAAATAATTTCAAAATCATTATGGTCTTATTTGATTTTGCAGCTCACCAGTTTTAATAGCAACCTGTTCTGAGACCTGCCAAAAACTCCTCAAGTCATCAAGGTCACAAGAACTTTTTCGAACAATGGTAATAACTATTCTTACTCAGTCCATTCAGGCCAGTTGGTGGAAAGAGGTGTCTGAGGCCCCTTTGAAATCTGTTTGGCCCCAAATCTAAATTATGATTAGTTCTTTAGCTTGTCAGAGGTTGAACTAAAATTGAAATGAACTTTTTTTAGCTGCATTACAACAGACTTCTAATAGTTATGTTTGCATCACATAGCAATATTTTTCTTCCCTGTTTTTAGTGACTTTAGACAAATATACCTTTGGGTCTAACAGACTTTAGGCTAAGGAGAAGATTAAAATATTGTCACTCTCTTGTGTTGGCTTTAATGTTAGATATTACACACAGGAATAAAACAGCTTTTGGATTCTCAGATTTCAGAAGTATAATTCATCTAGAAACATAGAAAAATTAAATGCCATTTATTTGTTTGTGTTTGTGCACATACTTACTGCCACCCCTGTCAAGAAAATCTGGCTCCGGCCCTGATTCAGGGCTTATTTTTGCTTCTTATATCTGACGAAAAATTGTTTATCTAAATTTGTCACAGAAATGTGTCTAGTAAGACTTCTGACTGGAAGTATGTCCAATTTTGGAGATTTTGTGGCATACCAAATGTCACACCAGAAAGAGGGGAAACAGAGGTGTGTAAAATGAAACCATAGTTTGGCTATTTCCTTATTTGCTTCTATACTATCAGACATTTTGAAAACCCCTTGAAGTCAAACTCTAACCCTGTTGGCGACAGAAAGAGAGCAGGTTTGAGGCCCTTCAGCGTTGGCGTGTCTTTTGAAGGCTGAACTACTTCTTCTACACAGCCTGCATTCACAACCCGGGATCATAGTGAGAGAGTGAGTGAGGTCATATCGCCAAATTACTGAAGCCAACACTCTGTACATAAGAAAGTCAAACTATGGCCGATGGAGAATGATGCATTTGTATGCGGTGTTGTTATAAAAATACTTTTGTATAAAATGCTCAGTACAAAATATGAATCTTTGTACAGTGGAGACGTATATCAGATGTTATGGCTGTACAGTTTGTTTCTAATGAAAGTGCATGTTTCCCTCCATTAAATTCTGAATCATCAGACGGACATCAGACACACGCAGGCCTAACTCTACAGCTGCTAATCCACATGTGGCTGCTATCTCCTCTCTGTTGGTCACTGTTTAATGTTTGAATAAACACAAAAGATCACTGTGTCATGTGCATCAGTCCGTTCAGGTGTGTGTAAGAGAGATTTGTATGTGTTTGTCATTATCTGTGTGATTGTGTTTTCAGCTGTGTCCTCAGGCTCTGATCCTCCACAAATGTGAGCCAGACCCCTGGTTTGGCCTCTGCGGATGGTCATCTCTCCAGCTTCATGTCCTGTTTGTATCAAATCTGCAGAACCAGTCAGGAATATGAAAAACACAAACAAACAAACAGTGATTTATGATGCAGGATAAGCAAGCTGTGCAAACAGGATGTAGGTTTCCAAAACAGTTCTTTTCAACTGAGGCAAGGTAAGTTTACTTTTTAATAAGAGGCAACTCAGAGTGCTTCACATAGGATCTCAGAGTGACTCTTTTAGATTAACTTAACTTCTTTCCCAGAGGCTGCCATTTTGACCACCATTTGCTACAGAAGCACAGAGCAGACAAACTATTACTATTAGCAATGAAATATTAAATGAGTAGAGTGTTTTTTCTGAAAGATGTTTTGGATGGTGATAAACTTGTCAAATCGAGGATCACACTTACCATACATCAGAGGAGCTACTGTCCTTGAGGACCAGCATCCTTGCTAAAACTCCAACAATGTGAACTCAATATTAGTAAACTCACTGGTTCTGTCCACGGCCTTTTCTGTTTACAGCTTCTTTTCGGTTTCCCTGTCAGTCAGAAAATAGGGTTCACGGAAAACCCACACATCCTCCGATCTTTTGCCCCATCTGGTGGAAGATTAACTCCACGACAACATGTTGTGGGGCTATGGTTATTTTCAGTTTCATTTCTGATCAAACGTGAGGAAAAGTCAAGGGAACAAGTTGTTTTCTTTCTGTTAGAGGATTTTTAATCGAAGAGTCTATCGATGGAAAACGAGGAGGCAACACGCACCTGCAAACAATGGTGAGGGTCAACTTTTGAGAGAGTTTTGAGGGCAAATCCTGATTTTAAAAGCAACTCTTCATGTTTATGTTCTTGTTAAAAAAACATGTAAGCGGCTGTTTGTGTAGGAAAGACAACATGGACACTTTACTGATCTGCCAAGTCAGTCTAAAGGTAACTTAAGTCACTATTTAAGATCTGCCGTGGGTCAGATTTTATGTAAAGTGAGAGTTACAGGTCAGGGTCAGTAACTATCACAGGGGTGTTTAATTTTAGCCCTGACTTTAAAACTCGTCAAACTACAATGTACACTTTCACTTTCATCACGATACCAGGTTAAAGTCAACTGTTTGATCAGTGGGACTTTAGTTCTTAATCAGTGTCAACAGGTCAGAATTTGGTCAGCAATATTGTCTCTGGGTTTTCTGTTTGACTCCTATTGAATATTTTCTCTGTAAATCCCCAAATCTACAATGAAAGTGGTCTAACATACAGTATTTTAGATTTAAGTGCAAACTATATAGTGAGATTAATGTTTTAATCTAATTGAAACTCTCATTTTTTGATGGAATAAAACATTTTTCCATAGACATCAATAAGCAAATTACTGGAAACTCGATTTTGCTGATAAAAGAAATGCTGATTAAAAAAGTAAACATTTCAGCTGATACCAATATGGATGCTATGAGTGGTCCAAATACATCATTAACCTGTGGGATCCTACTTCTTCCACCCCTCCAAAAGGCAGTATTTTAAGGACCAACAAATTCATTTATTTTTAGTTAGGCTTACTAGTGCTTAAGTTATTTGTTCCGATACTCTTTCATACAGCTGACATGTCTTCGTTTTAAAATAATTAACTTTTTTTTAGACTTTTTAAGATTTTACCTGCTGTGAACAGGATCATGGTGATAATATCTGGCATCCTTGCAGGTTAGTTTTGCATCATCAAAGTCATAACCTTTCTCAGCCCTAACAACTCACATAGTATCTGCACTGTTTATGTAAATAGATTCTGGTGGCTGCAAAAAGATTGATGTAACTTCTGTTTTCTTAAAGCTCCTGTGGATAAAGTGGAAACCCTGATCTCTATACTGATTTGGTCCTGAACTCGAGACACTGAAGGGGGGGGTCCTGCCTTCCAAAAAGGAATAATTATAAAAATCATCAAGCAGAAAATAAAAAGAAAATTAGACAGTGCTAAAACTAAAATGGAAATTTCGACCAGGTAATCCAAAGTTTAATGTGAAGATGCAGCATGGTAACCTCAGGGCTGATCGCCATTTAGTGAATGAATTGCAGAAGGGATAAATGAGACCTGGAGGCTTCAGTATTTCTTGAAAGTGCCCTGAAGCCACAGCCTGAGGGTGAAGGACTGAACTCACACAAGAGTGGATGATTTAGACAGACCAGTTTGGCATTGGCTCTACTCATAACCTGCCTGTTCTGAATTTTAGCCAGCAGTAAAATGTCCAAATGTTGAAAGGGATGTTTATAATATTAAATTTAGTGTTATGTATTCATGTTAAAGTGGGGAGATGATCTTTTCTTGGTCTTTCAGCCACAAACAGGTTGCAGAGGCAAACTTCGCTTTACACGAGTCGCACTGCAGGCGCTTCCTATGTGTCTGTCCCGACTGTGACGAAACAGTTCCTCGAGAGCAACTGGACCAACACAGAGAGGAGCAACACACAAAGGTACACACACACTCCTATAACCACCACACACATGCACACTTTAAGATTTTAACTTATTTTCTTGAGGTTTTCAAATCTTTGTCTTCACAGGTGAGGTGCTCCAAGTGCAACCAGAAGATGGAGCGTTGTCACCTGATGGATCATGAGGTGAGGAGGCAAAAATTTGAGGTTCATGTATCAAGGGAGACAGGAGTCCTAAATTAATCTACTTATATGTCTGTCTCTGTTCATCTTCTCAGTCTGAGGAGTGTGTGGAGCGTTTGCAGAAGTGTCAATTCTGTGAGCTGGAGATGCCTTTTAAAGGGTTGGATGAACACTGTCTGGTCTGTGGGAGCCGCACCGAGCTCTGCAAGGACTGCGGCCGCTATGTCACCCTGAAAGAGCTGCCAACGCACGCTCTGACTTGCTCGGATGGCAACAATCCCTCAGGTCCCCCTCAAAATATCACTAAACCATCACCAAACAAAGGTAAGGAGAAGCGAGCTTTGACACTTCAGTAACAACTCAAATTAAAATCGCTGAAATGTTTTACTCTACATTAACTGTAATCATGGTTTTCTGTCAGCTGAAATCACAGTGAGCTGCAGCGTGTGTAAAGCCATGTTTCCAGTTGAGGATGTTGAAGAACATGAGGTAAATATCTTTTGAAAACATTTCTCAAACGTGTATAAGACACACTGAGCTTAAACCACATTTATTCAAATTTTCGGTCAATGGCTCTATTTTACCACAAATCACTGCACCAATGTGGCGTGTGATGAATGCGATCAGCCTGTAGCTCTCTGTGGGGTTCAGCACTGTAATTGAGTGATGAGCAAACCTTTAAACAGTAGTTTTGGCACTGTGGGCAGGTGCTAAATCCTGCTGAAAACAGCTCTTAATGCTCAGACTCCGGCGTCATCCACTCCTTGTGAAGCTCTTCAAAGGTCTTAAATCATAGTATCTCACAACACTGCTGTCAAACACACTGCTTTCATATCTTGTCAACATTTCCCCCTTTCAGTCAACTCTCCATTAATCTGCTTCAATAAAACACTCTGTTAACAGCCTCCTTTTCAGCCATGGTTCTCTGTGGCTTACTCTCCTTGTATGGGCTGATGTTGGACGTCAATGGTAAACTGTCAAGTCAGAGGTGTTCCCTGTGATTGTGGTTGCAGATTAAAATGAAATACTCCAATATTTTGGAATATGTATTTTAACATTTTTTGATTTGTAGACTATAGCTGTCAAAGTTGGATTTATAAACACTTTAAACATTTAGTTCAAAGATGCACCAGCATGTTTTTGCTCCAAAAACTTCAGTGAGGAACAGACTCAACTGTTATGAACCTGCAAAAATAGGAAATGTTTCGTGTCTGTTGAGGCAGTTATTATTTTTTCTTATTATTATTATTGTTACGGATGAGCTACTAAAATTATAATTGAAGGCAGAGTCAAATGCAACGGTTCGAATGCAAACACTAACTTTTTAGTAGTTGTAGTTTGTTTAGACTGCTTCAGTTGCCCCAAAAGGTTTATAAAATACTTATTGAAGCTTTTAAAAATAAACTGCAGCATAAAATGCAAATCACCGACTGTATCTAAAGATGGACGATGTGTCTCTGCCTCTAAAATGATAGAGGTATAGTTGTTGATTGCACCATTTAATGTCACTGTTGTAATTTGCACAATAGATTAATTAATTATAACTCTTGTGTAAATAGTAGATAACTCTTGGAGACATATTATGTGAGACAATAGGCAATTGAATTTCCATTTGGGAATTAATAAAGTTCTTATTCTTAATGATCACTCTACTATACTCATATTTCTTACATGCCAAATTTACTCATTTCAATGCATTAATTAGAGTGGACTTAAACCACTACTTTTGCTACAACTTTTGCAGAGCCTCTGCAGCAGGCTAAATCATAATATCTACTGTGCAGTTTTCAAAAGCAGCAGCTAATGTGATAATTTTGTCATTATTCTTTTAACTAGCTGGAATGTATCCTGGCAGCAACACGGAAGGACATAGAGGCTGAGGTTGAGAAGAGAGAGGAAGAGGAGGAAGAGCGACATGTGGATCACTCCAAGCAGGAGTCCTCTCCTCAGCTGAGCAGCATGTTTAAGGCGACCTCCCTGTCAGACAAACTCAGCAATGGTGGCTGGAGAAATGGAGGTGACCCTTATCAGATCAGCACCTGCCCTTACTGTCACCTGGCTCTACCTGTTGTCACACTCCGCTGGCACGAGGTAACGCTCCTACACCCTGCAGGATTTGAACATACAGCTATTGTTGGAAAGTTTTAACCGATTTTTATGCTTTTCTTTTTTTAGGCCAAGTGCAGAGTTCACGTTCTACTTAAATGAAGAGACAGAGAGCTCCACAGATCAACAGCCCCAGAGAGAGGACAAACTAGTATTAAATCTTATCACTTGTTAAATTATCATTAGAGTGTTCAGACTTTAGCATGTTAAAATAAAGTTTACATCTTCTCTCAAGCTTATGTCAGTGTCTGCAGGACTGACACGTGAAAGGAAAGAGCACCATAGATCAACATCCATTTTCCTCTGATGTCCTCTGTGACTCCAACACTTTTTTGTCTCACTCCTGTCTTTGTAAATTTCTATGTCAGAGGTAACGACATTTAAAAAAAAACTTTATTTTCTGTACAGAACAGCACTTTTACAGTAGGTGAGCTTGAAGGTGATGTCAGAGGAAAATGGCCACAATGTGACTACCTAACTGTGTAATGTTGGTTTTGTTTAGTGTAAACACAGCCACGCAGGTATAAGTTTCACTCTTATCTTCACTATTATAAAGCCAAAGTTGTTCATATAAATGGATCTGATGCTACTACAGTTGTAAGAATATATAACCTCATTGATAGAAAAGACACATATGTGTGACTAAATCTTGTAATCAATCAGCGATCATCATTATTTTCTGTAAAATGATACAAACTCCTCTGTTGTTCTATGTACAGCCAGCAGGTAGTGATAAATGTCCAATAAAACTGACTCTGACACTTAGAGCAAGTTTCAACTTCACTGTAAGTACTTACTTACATAAAGGCCTTTGCTGACTCTTGCTTTCTTCAGGAGCATGTGGAGAGAGGATACCACAATAGCAAACTGAGCTCTGCCTGTTTTTGCTCTTCATACACAACAGATACTTGAATTGGTGTTTGGTCCTAGTCAAGACCAGCTCTCTTTGTGAAACATCCTTAGGTAACATTTGTGAATTGGCACTAGATAAAGACTGATTGGCGCTAAAACCTTGTTTTGGAAACGATTTAAATCTGATGGTTTTGTACACAAGGCCCTTAAGATTACAAAAGTTTATGGAATCGTTTCAGTGGACTGTTTCAAGTGTCTGCTGCAAAATAGGCTTTAACAGGAGCAACATAATCCTTCAGTTTAAATCCTTCTGATCAAAGTGCATCTAGGAATAAAACATGATTGTTATTATTGGTTTCCAACAAGATTAAGGCTGTAACAAGCTGTAACATTTCCCTTTTGAAAACCAAAATCAGGCCTTACATCAGAACAGGAAACAGGAAACAGATACATGTGATACTTCATGAAAAAACCACACAAAGAATGAAAAGATGCTTTTAATATTTGCATTTGTGGAGCTATAAATCTGTTGGCAATCTGTTACAGTACAAGACATTTCTACTTAAGAAAAGGCGTCACTATTTCAGCTGAAAACACAAAATTAAAACTGACATAAATTGGCTATATTTAAATCCAGCAGGCCAATAATAAGAACACAAACTGTAAATGAGATCCTCATGTGGTGGAGAGTTTAAACAGCAATACTTGAAATCAAGAGGCAACAAAATAGTGCTACGTTATGATAAATAATCTGATGAATATTTTTGATACACAATCAAAATGAAGCAGCAAGATACAATCTAGTCAAAGTTACGCAAAATCATCTCAAAGGCACTTACTGAACCCTTTTTGTAAAAACAGCTTTTGTTTTCACCCGACACACTTCAAACATGACAAGAAATGAGAAACAGTGCATTGAATCCTTATTTCTGTGAAAGCTCAATCAGTAAGAAAAGGAATGATTAAAATTCAAACTCAAACTGCAAGGTGCTAAAGCTGCAACCACCACAAAAAAAGTTATAATTTATGATATATAATATATAATATATAGCTATATATATTTTCAAGTCCTCCAGGAACAACTGAAGTTCATTAAAATACTGGGAAGAGAAAATCCTTTCTGCAGAACTTTCCTGCAGTCGTCCATCCACAACACTGGAGTGGAGATTTTTCTGAACTGGATTTTTATTTTATTTTGTTTCTAAATACTAAACTTTTCAAACCACAAAGAGATTTCAGAGATTAGAGCTGCATGACTAATAATTCTCTGCAAATTAAACTAAAAGAAACACAACACAATGTTTTGAAAGGTAGAAACGTAAAAGTAGGAATGTCAGAGGCTGTTAATCTTCAATTAAAGGAAAGGTTCTCATTAAATAGTTCTCTTTGTTGTGCCTCAGTGGGTTTTACTTGATTATTATCTAGTCTTTGCTTTATGTCTGCAGGACCACCAAACATACTAAAGACTTTTAAAATACAGCTCCATACAAACATGTTTGACCTCTTCAACATTTTTAATCTCTTCCACTCACAATGTTTCAGCACAGCTCAACAGCACACACAGATCACACTGGCTTTAAAAACTTTTTTTTTTTTTTTTAAACTCTGTTTGTTCAACGGTCCTTAAGACTAAAATAAACCTCACGTGAAATGCATGTTTGGACAAGGAGAGATTAACTTTTCCCACGTCAAGGAGCACTTGTTGTTTTAAAGCTTAAGCCGGACTGACATGAAAGTGCCAAATAAAAAAGTATGAAAAGTATGCAACAAAGTCGTTTCCGTATCTGACGCTTGTTCCAGCATCGTAAGTACGCATATACAACCACTAAAAATGAGCTTTAAGGACACCAGTTTCTCTAGACTCGCTCAGTGAGCAGTGACATTGATTTAATTGTTTTCTACTTCAAATTAAATCATTCTTTGAGCATCGTGTAAACAAGGATGGGCCAGTGAGCCTTGTTAATTCCCTTTTCATCATTACAGTAGACCAGTCTGACTGGATTTTTTTTTACCCTTGCAAACAAGACTAACTTAATTCTTCAGCCTCTTTTTCCAGCACTCCCAAAGCAGCTGTCAGCTACTTGAGCATCAAATACGGAGTTTAGACATCATATATGATTTTTATCTTTGAGACACGTGCTCCTGGTGCAGATTCGAAAATATTCTTTGACCTATTACTTTTACACCTCCTCTCCTTTAGTAATCAAATGACACCATTCAGGTTATTTCACTGGATTTCTCTGACTTCAGATCAGTTTAAAAAAGATTCCTCAAAGCTTCTGCTGCAGTCAGACCATAACTTGTGGTTCAAACGTGAAACAACCAAAGAGGTGTCAGGGACTTTTGGTCACAATGACCGCATTAGAGAGGTAAAAGGAAGTGCGCACCGGCAAGTACAAGCAGCACCTCCCCCACTGCTCCTCCAGTGGGAAACACAGTAATTAAAAAGCCTTGTTGTGGTTTAGAAAGTCCAGATCCAGCTCTACATCCTACCACATCCATGACATTTGGTGAATCAGTTCCAATTATCTTCACTTGCTACCATTTTGTTGAGTCCGTTGATCCTCTCGTGCATCAAGCCTTCCTCGATGGCCACCTTTGACTCATGGACCTTAAAAGAGAGATCACAGTGGTGTTTGATTTTCTTACTTTTGATAAAAAGTTCCCCGATTTAAACTTGTAAAATGATCAGAGGAGAATTAAAATTTATTTAACAATATGAATCTGTTTTGGTATTTGCGTGTCACTCACCCTGAATGGTTCACTGATTCCAATGATGCTTTGCAGGGCGTTACAGAAGTAGCAGAGCACACACTCTCCTCCCTGCACGGGGATTTCTTCTTTATCAACATACACCTACAAAACAGAGACATCTTCATCTTTTTTGGTTCACATTTCCTTCACTCTCTATACTAATGCTTGACAACAACATCATAATCCAAGATGGCAGTGCAGTGCATCAACAGTAAAGACTAACAGTGAAAGCTCTCATAATGTATTATTTATCAGCACTTCTGTTTTGTTTTTGTGAAATTAAATAAGTGGTATGCTGTACTGCCCAACGTCTGTGAACACGGTGCTATGGTGTTTGTAGAGTAAAATACTGTGTTATTCGTTGTTTACAACTGGCATAGCTAACAACAACTAACAACAACTGACAATTGTTAACAACAGCTAACAACGGCTAACAGTAGGCGTCCAGCTTGGTTTTCCAACTTTCCAACTGGAACACCGTCAACTCAGGTGTATTATTGTCATTCCCAGCTCTGACATCCGACTTCCAACGTAACTGGAACGCAGCATAAGAGCTCCTCTACAACACACGAGTAGAAGTGTTCATATAAATGCAATTAAGACAGTATAATTAACTCTTCTAACTACACTGAGGGACGCCTCCTCAGTGTCTCTTATTGCTCCTGTTCTTTTCGTGAGATAGTTGTAGAAGTGTGAACAACCAACACCACCCAAACTAAAGACGGTCTGCTCATGAAGTGGAGTGGTTGCAGGATTTTACAGAAAAGATGATGCGTCTAAACTGTTAGTTAATACCTGTATGACTTCTTCGTTAAAGGCCACTTCATCATCTTTCACCCATGTGTAGGTGATGTAGTCCGACACGCTGGCGAAACCAACCTGAAATTCACACACACAGTCAACAGTGACGAACTAAAATGTCTCATTTCTATTATCAGAGCTTACAGTTGAGTTGTTACACAAACCTTATAGAGTCCAATCCAGTCCCATGTGCTTGAAGGGAAAGGCTGCAGAGGGCTGTAAAGAACCATGGAATCGATGTCTGCGCTCCAGTCGCCCTCTGGCTGCAGACGCACTAGAGGAGTTGTGTGGATCTTTCTCAGCTAAGCAGAGGATGAAACACATTTACATTAACAAGCCTGGAAATTGAAGGCAGCTGCAATAATCACTGTTCTGTAAACTTCAGACCTTTTATGATGAGATTCAGGTCTTCAGCTCCGTAAGTCAGAATACTGTCAGGTTCTTACCATCAGTGTGAAGACGCTGATGACAGGTTTGTGATCGCTGATGCCATACTCCATCTTGCTTGTGTACAACTCCTGTCTGACTTTCAGAGGGTACTCTTCATCCTCCTCCATCTGCTTGAGCTCCCTCACATCAAGTCCGACTTCACTTTCATCTTGTTCCACGGGAGGCAGGGCGATGGGTCGGAGACGCCACAGGATCCTATCGGTCCACGCAGGTTTGCGCTTCTTACCGCTGGACAGGTGGTTGGAGATGATGGACAGACAAGAATTTTATCAAAAGGAAATACCTCACAGCAAAAATCCTGCAAGCTGGTGAAAATGAGAAGCTCTGTTTTATTTAGACAAAACAGGAAGCAGTATCTATGAGACAGTGGTATTGACGGGGGGGGGGGGGGTAGCATAGAAGAACTTTGCTTTTTCCAGCATTAGCAAGTGATGCATTTACACTAAATAGCTTTCTTGTGCTTCTGTGTGATAGCAAGTTATAATCTAACACACTCATATTAGATTATAAATAGTCATGGTGCCTGCGTTAGAAAAACAGCTATCTCTGGTCAAGCATGTTAGCTGTTATGCAGCAGCTGTTGGTGCAAAGTGAGGGACACACACTGACTTTTATGCGCACATGCCCTGGAAGCAAGAGGCTGATATTACACACTGTAGGATAAATGTGGGTTAATGTGAGCTACTGACAATTTGCCACTTAAAGGTACTCTGTGGAGGAAATAAATTGCTATGCATGTGTTGCCTTGAAGAAAGTCAAGTTACAGCTTTATTCTGATTGAAAGGTTATATTACTCTTAAACAAAAAGGTCTGGGTCTGTAGAAATCCCTTATACGAGCTGCAGACTTACAATCTAAACCTCTCAGTGGCAAAAACATGCACAGTCATCACTTGCATTAGCCCTGCAGAATACAGTGCACCTTTTGTGTTGAAAATATGCATTGTTAAGCTGTTTGTTTGTTACTAGAAAGCCTGGTGTATTTCTGTCACATCACTTTGTTTTGAAGAGTTTAAGCCCTCCATCCATCCAGGAAACCTATCTGAGAGAGCATTTATCAGACATGTAAAGGATAAATGTAAATCAAGCTGATGGTTATGGAATCCAAACAGCTAAGTCAACACCTCAGTGTAAAGTCCAGGGGTCTTGAGCGAGAGCTCATGAAGTGAGTTCCACTACAGAGCCATGTCTTTTCCTAATGCGTGCTTCCTGAGGAACCGGAAGATGATTTTTCGGCCTTGTGCTTCTGTACAGAGATGTCGCCAGATTATCTGACTTACTTCAAAGATAATGTGCTGCAGATAAGGTAATTAACATATTATTTACAATTTTAAACAACATTACTCTGAAATTGATGAGCTATCTGTTCATGCAGTCTCTCACAAATATTACAGACCTGAATAAATTGATCTGTCTGTTTGGGAGATGTTCCTCCTTTTATTTTCTTACCCTTATGTAACCTTTTCATTATTTTATTGTCCTCTTTTCAACTGTTTTAAATATATTGCTGGTATCGAATTTCATTTGTGGCAACATTTGTGGCCACATTTGAAATTTGTGGCATTTTTTCATCGGGCAATATCTGATACATTGACTTTGCAAAAATGTTTTCATTAAGAAGAGAATTTAGTAAATTTGCAAACCATAAAAATCATTTTACATCCCAAGTTTTATGGAATTGGGGTTGTAGATATGTATACATGTATCTATGTATATCTATATCTATATCCTATTTATCTATATCTATAGTCCCTCCTTTGTCATACTGAGATTTCTCAGTAGTGAAGAAACAAATCTCTGAAATTATGTAGCTTTGTTTTTTACACTAAACCCAATAACCATACTTCATCGCTGCCTCAGAGTTGGCGTCACACAGCCTGTCTCAGAAATGGCTCTCCAGTTCACACAGATGTCATTTCAGCTTTGTTGCCACCTTGGCTTTCAGTTTTGGGCAGAATGGCATCGCCCTGTCACCCTGTCTCTGAGCATGAGGCACAACAATAGTGTAACAGTCCCAGCCTGTGTAAAACAGGATCAAATCTTGAAAAAACTGCTCCAATGTGCCAACAAAGGTCAAAAACTTCAGCATGTACCTTTAAAAGCTACAGGACTGGTTCCAAAACAAAAGGTCAGACACCCAAGTGTTACATGCACAAACTTTTCTTTGCAGAGACAAACTGACGTTTGTCTTGAAAAGACTGTTAATCCGGTCTTCTTGTTTGTTTCATTTGCATTCTGTATCTAATGCGATCCTAATTACGCCTCTGAAAAATGATTAAGACTTTGAGTTACCATTCTGCATAAAAAAGGGCGACTACTTTTATCATGTTGGTAAAAGTAGCTTTTATGCACAAAAATAACGGATTAAGAAGGGATGACATGATGTGTTATCAGAGACGTGGACACAAATGTGTTTTGAACTCTTACTTAAAGCCAAACCATGTCCTGTAGAGCCTGGGAAGTTGAAAGGAAGCATAGATATGTATATATACAGTATTTAACATAACACTTCAGCAGAACGTTCTGGAAATAAAAAAAAAAAAGCTGGACAATATGAGGATGATTTTTAAGGACTATTTATACTGATCAGTTTCTGAATGTTACCTGCTGTCATAGGTGTCAGAGTTCAGATCAAATTTGTAGGTGGGTTGAAAGTCCAGAGGTCCTTCCTCAAACTCCTGGAGCATCATTTCTTTAGACTTCAACATGGTCAACTGAAACGACAACACACAGAAGAGGATTTAGACTAATGATAATCTGCCTAAACTCAGTCTGTTCATTTGAACATAAACAAATTACACTCCTCATATCTATATAAATCCATTTTAATAAGATATGAAGACGACTGTAAAGATATGGATACACATGAACTAGTGTTAAGCATTGTGTTGCATGTTACAAAAGTTTATTAGAGTTGAGTATTTTCTGACCTCCTTGAATTGCATAATAATGAGTGAATATTTCTGCTTTCTTTATTTTGTTGCATGGACACAATGAACTTTTCCTTTTTAACCACTTTACATATTGATATATTGATAGATTTATCTCTGCGTCCTTTTGGTCTATTATTGATGTTGAATCAGAACAAAAATGTATTTTCCTAACAAAATCAATTTGGTCTCTAATGCTGTATTGGCAAATTTCAGCAGAGATGTGACGGCCAATTAGTGGGAAACAAATGTCAGACAAAATAGAGCCACAACCCATGCAAAGTGTCCATGTCAGGGTGAACAGTGTAAGTTAGATGATGGCAGAACTCTGTTCCAGCACTGTTGCAGAGTTGCATCGTGTCAGAGGCTTTAGTCTCCAGTGTAAGACTTGAAATGAGCTGAGCTATTTGCCAAACAGTTGGTGTTATGTTTCAATAAAACTCAGTCATGTTTGGAAGGAGAAATTAAATCAGGTTTTGTTTAACAAAAACAAAACAACACAAAATGTTCCAAAAGTCAGTCTCCAGTGAGGACCTTGAGGCAAAAACAGACTCCTCTGCTGATCTGAACAGAACTGTGAACGACAAACCTGGTCTTTGCTCCACAAGAGGTTGTAGTTTTCGTCGTTGATACAGGTGCGTACAAAGTGCATGCCATGGTCCTGAATCCGGAAGTTAAGATCTCCAAACCAGAACACCAGTCTGAATCAAAAGACAGGTGATAAAGAAGTGAAAAATAGTGAAAATGTGACTTTGTATTTAGATAGAAGCAGTGAGAATCTGTTTATTCTCTCACCTGTGGTCAAAGATGGTCTGTGCCTTTCTGCATTCAAAGGTTTGTGTGCCGATGATGTACTCAAACTCATCCACTCTCTCTGAGGCGTATTTCATGTGAGCAGCCAAATGACAGTTGAGGAAACAGAGCAAGTGGCCGTAGAAAGACAGACGGATGGACACGCCGCCTTTGTTACCCTGAGAGATGAAATAAGAGACAAAGTTCTGTTGAGCTGCTCAGCTCTGTTTGTGATATTTTTTAGTCACGCAGGAGGCAAACAAATCAGGGCATGAGCAGCTTTTAAGAAGTAAATTTGAACTGCCTCTATTGAAACTGCTGTTTTGATGCCAGAGACATGGGGCTATCTTCACAGCAAACAGTGGTATGGAGGTCAGATGCTACAAATCTGAACCACCTCCAGTCAACCAGAGAGACCTTTTATGGAACAAGATCCTTCTTGTGTGGTGTAATCATCATGAGGCAGTAGGATTCAAAATCGATTGTCTCTAAAAACACTGTCAGTCTGAGATCTATGTTCATGCATTTCTTACCCAGTAACCAAAAATGCCTGTGCGTGTGTATGTGGCCCTGATGTCTCTGATGAAGGGGACGTGCTCCAGTTTGGAGAAGAAGAGCAGCAGCAGGCCCTGCATTCTGATAGATGACACCTGAAACACAAACAGGTACACGAGGTAAAAACAACCTTTCTTTAAAATGCTTTCATCAATGGTGAGGCTGTCTGCGCTGACATTTCTATTATAGTTTACCATCAACACAATGAATAATGAATCCATTTACACTTGCAGTTACACCCACACCTCTCACCCTGTACTTATGAGTCACAAAACCTTCCCGCTCAGATCCCCATTTACTCAGAGCAATATTTGCACCTAATTTTACCTTTAAAACTCAAATGATTGTGAGGCAGAGAGAGGTGTCGCTCTCCTGTCTGTCGACCTTGGGTATGTTACATCATCATCAAGTTCCAGGAAGATGTTTCATGGGGGATCTGGGCACTAGGTTTTGCTTGTTTATTCTTTAGATCTGGTTTTCACTTAGATTCAAAGCTTTTATGAATATTTTTGATCAGTTATAACCATTCCTGCTTCTGATACGTTTGTAAAATTTGTATTAAGTGAAATGTACCTTAACATAATTCAGGGGTGCCAGGGTGGACATGAATAGCTGACTCCACGGGTCATCGAATAACGTGTCGGACACAAATCTCATTGGCCCTGAGTACACCTCCTGCAAACTGAGACACAAAGACACAGTCTATTGCCCCACATCGTGTTATATAATTAAATCACTTGCCCAACCAATTAAATTCCTTGCACCACCTACCCGATGACGTAGAGGTCTGGGCTCTTTGGAGAGTTCAGATGGAGAAGCAAAGTCACATCATCTGGAGGATCAGCTGTGGCCACATTCCACGTCACCATGTGTAGCCTGTGGGCCATTTAACACAACAAAGAGTTATTTGTGCAGCACTTGTAAGCAGTCTGGATAACTTTTTTATTTTTTTATTTAAAGGAACAGTTAAAATTTGTGTTGTAGTTTTTCATTCAGTGGTATCATTAGTATCATTCCAAACAGACATAATGTAAAGTCTTTTTTTGTTTTTACTACTGTCGTGTCAAGGTTTAGCGCTCTGGCTCTGTGATAACACCCCTAGTCTACCACACCTGTAGCAGAGCTCATAGCTTCATGCACAAAAAATGATCGACAATATACGATCTCAATGTCAAACAGAGTCAGAATAAGCGCTTTTTCTAATAAGTCAGCATTTTGGGTACAACTACAAAGCCATATAAGTGCAAAACTTAAAGATATACATATATATCTTTTCACTCCAGCTCTCAAAACCAATTTCCATTCATAATCAGCATAAGTGTCATTCCTGGAAAATCTTGTATCAGTCTGGCTCTCCTCAAATGTTACAGCTTTACAACACCACAAAGTGAAACAGAGCTCTGCTTTTAGGTTTACAATCAAAGAGGTTCATTCAGTGGGACACAAATCAAAGAAGAACACATGATCAGAGTGAGAAAGCTGTTACAATATGAGCGCTGTACTACCACTACAGTCTGGTCAGGCTAGTACGGTTCACACATGATGAGAACAGCAAGTGTAAGTTCATTGAAAACTCAAAACCACCAAAGGGAATTTTCTGCAATCAGAAGAAAAGCATGAGAGGAATCTGAGGACAAAATCTTCCTGAGAGATTTCAATCAGCAAAAACTCAAACTGGATCTGTCGTTAAGGGAAAAGCTGGTTTAATGTGGGAAATTACTGAAGTATGTTAAAGAATTAAAAGCAGAGAGAAGACCGCTACTTCTAAACATTAGTGATTCCCAGAATTATTACAGACACTAATCAGGATGTTTTCCCTCCACCTGAGTTTGTCCGTCTTCAGCCTGTGGGCTCTCTTGCCGCAGATGAGGAAGGCATTATCCAAAGTGTGAACCATTTTCTCATGCAGTTCATGCTTGGGGTCTAGATCATCCACGCAGGTCATCAGCTGATTGAGCCGATGGCGAAGAGCGAGTCTGGTGCCCGTCGACTGCGTGGAATGGGTGTCTGAGCGTTCGCGCCCCATGGTTCCAAAATATTGACAGATTTCCTCCATCCTCGCTCAAAGTGTAAACGCAGAGATGTTATCTGTCTTCTAAGGAGCCAGAGAGTTACAAAGAAACCAAAGGCTGTTGACAGCGTTTAACTTAACAAAAATAAAATAAAAATGTACAACTTTGAAGCTTTGAGTGCTGTACTGAACCCAACAAGGGAGTGAAATCAGGAAAGTTCTTGCTTGAGGATTTTGGTGCTCCAGGGTTGGGAGGAGTGATTTCATCCACAAGTCTTCTTTGTGTGCTTTAAACTACGTATAATCTTGCTGGTGAAACGTCTAAACAGCAGGCTTATCAAATAATTGTGAAACCAACTTGCAACGCAGGAACATAAGAACTATTTTCTTTTCAAGCTGTCATGCAACACACTGCATTCCCCTCTGGCAGGGTGGCAGGACATTTTTCATCAAATCCGCATTAGGTGTTTATTGCCAAGCAGCCTAATCCAGCCAGGCTGACAATTACGCGTTCTGAAAAGCCCTAGAGTTCTGGTTACCAGCAGAAAAAAAAACTGATATTGAGACTGATCGCAAAAGTATAATTTAATAAGACTACAGAGACAAAGAACTGTTGCTGTAAACCTAAATGTCTCTAAAGAAATGGAGGACTAAAAACTAGGGGTGCACCGATCACTGATCTTTAAAAAGCTTGACCTGCCGATACTGATTTTGGCCGATACCTTTTTTTAATATTATTTTATTTATTTTTTTTTATAACTGACAACATACACCTTCCATGCTCCAATCTTATTTTAATGAAAAAAATTAAACAATACTTGTGGAACAATAAAAACCCTTTTATGTTTGTTTTAACTGCACATGACGTAGTTCTCTCAAGTATAAATGAAAAGTTTAGAATGCTGACATCCAGACTACTAAGTTATATCGGTTCCTTTAGTCTTTTATTTTCCACATTTTAAAAATTAACAATACTTGCAACAGGTCACACTGCAGGCCTGTTTTGAGCCTCTTACCAAAATAAAGTGCACAGCAGTATTTTGCTTTTACAAATAAAGGAAATCCCAAGTTTAGAGAAATAGTAGATAATAATCTACAGGACAAACTAAACTGGTGGGCGGGCCTGTCATTCTGGCAAAAGCAAAAAGCTACAATGTCTGACTTTCTGACCTTTGCTGAGGTAGATAAGATCAGCGGATAAAATCGTTTTTTTTGGTGTAAGGATCAGTCGATCACCGATCCCCAGCGCCGATTGATCAGACGGCCGATTTATTGGTGCATGTTTACTAAATATAACTCCAAAACTCTTATTCCACTATATGTGTAGATGGTGACAGGGAAACAACTTAGAAACACTCGTTCAACTACTTTTTAGTGTCCTGTCAATGCCAAAGTTGTAGTTAAGTATAGTTTAGTACTTCAGCAACAATCCACAGGGGCCGGTTTTTCCCACGTGACAGCACTTTTGTGATCCTCGGTCAAAGTATTTTGGTTGTGACAGTCCAAATGGGCAATACAAAGCGTTCTTCAACTAGCCTAAAAACAGCTACACGAATCTATCCCAATGGTCACCAATCCCCTAATCTACAGTCAGACACCCCAGGACCAGGTTTCTGAAAGCCTCCTGACCACACAGTGCATATCTCCCCCTCCAAAACCCTCAGTTATAGTGTGTTTGCTGGATAAGGAGCTGGGGGTTTACAGTAAGAATGCACATAGAGCAAACACGGATGTTATCACGGGTCAGAGTCTCACCTGAAGCGATCTTCCTCGTTGTTTTCATTCCTTGAACTCAGACCTGGCTGCTGAGCATCTGACTGCTCCTCATTCTCCTCCATCTTCGTTCCTGAAAAGCATTTTCTTTAATCAGCTGTAACCAACACTGTAAAAGTAAGTGAAGGGCTTGAACTTGCACAACGTACGAAACAATAATAGGTGTGTTCGTGAAGCATTTGCTGGGTTACTGCTAACTGTTAGCTAAGTTGGCTAACAAAATCATCATATTTCGCGTCAGTATAGACTATAAACTACACAGAATATCAAAAACACATACACTACGACCTAACTGGAGTCATGTTTTATATTTATTAACTGAAGTCGAACTAGTTTCGTATGGTAACGTTACCGTCACGCGCTGTTGTTATGTTGTTATCTCTGGGTTACAGTAACTGAACAGTAACGTTAGCTCCCCTGCGTAGCAAGCAGGCGCCAAAGTTTCTGCATCAAACAACGAAAATTATCGATCAGTATCGGTAGGTAACAATATTTTTTTGTCTAGTGCTACCTGAGTCACGCTGGCGGCACTTATTTTCCTTGTTTTCTTCTTCAAAAGAGACGTACAGTAGACCAGGAGCTGCAATTTGACAGTACAGTCAAATATTGTTGTTACCCCCTGAAACCGGAAACAAGTACACAGCCTTCAAAATAAAAGCATCAGAGGTACCAGCAACCGGCATCGAATTAGTTATCAAATATGACCATCCAAAAAAAGAAGACGGGTTTATTAAATCAATTAATAATATCTATCCGTGTGATTAAAGTGATAAAAATCCCGGATTAAGTTTATTCAATAATTCTTTGCTTTTTCTTCCATGTAACTGTCTTATTGCTAAAGTGAGAGTTTCAAGGAGTAACAATTTAACAAATAATCGTATTTTGCCCTCCTTGCTGTAAAGGATTAGATTTAGTTTTATAAATTGGGACAGAAGTTTGGAACTTGTATTAAATAACTCCAATACTCTGCAAGAAAATAAAAAAAAATAGACCCGTAAAATTTCCCCGCGTTTTATGGTTTGGTTGGAAGACTTTTCTGACTTTCTAAATTATCTAGATTTTTTAAATTGTCCTCACAGGGTTTACACTGCATCTGACCAAACATGGGTTTTGTGAAAGAATTATTCTTATTCAATTTTTCATTTCATCATAATCTTTGAGCTTCTTTGTGTGATTATATACTTTTGTAATATTGTGATAAAGAAAATTGATGATTATAGTATATGCAAGGCAAAAAAAACGTTACGGGTAAAATACTGCAGCATCTCATAAGATGTTGTTTTAAAACTAATTCAAATTACATAGCAGCTCGCCCGAAAAGTGCGAAAGCAATTCACTTAAATTGCACAATTTACAAATTCTGATGGCATATAATGTATAATGTATTGTCTTAGATGATACACATTTATCAGTGCGTTATATTAAACACTATTCTCAGTTATGTTGCACAATTTTGCCAAACAAACTTTTATTTTGGTAAAATGAAGAAAAAAATAGAGCTACATCCTTTCTGGCTTGACGTCAGAGGAATGTTGCGTTCAAGGCTTATCAGATGCTCGGAATTTCTATGATCAAAGGTCACAGTGTATGCTCTTATGTACCCGTAGCCTGAAACTCGAAAAATGAAGACATTGCAGCAATACAAACATAATAATTTACAATGTACTAATGCCACACGGGCAACAACTGATGGTTAAAACTCCATACAACATAACAGTTCAAAAGAGGAGACACAAGTAAGATTTCAAATATGTAAACTATTTAATGACCATGCGCCGGGTCTTCAGATCTTATCAGAAATTTAAACTCACAGTGTCTGTTATCAAATGTTATCCTGTGTCACTGTCGCAGTTGTAGTGTTATTCAAACAGATAACATAAGTATAGTAAACTGCAGGATTTGTTTAAGTGTTTTAGCTGACATGTTAAAGAGAGTGAGGGGCGATCATTAGAATAGTTACAGTAAATTTTCGCTGAAGGCCAGGAGCATAAACTGCAGGAATGCCAGCACATCATGACCGGTGTTATGCCGTAGACTGCACCCCTGTCGTAGAATGTCCCCCCTGCCTCCAATCCACTCATTAGCTTCTTAAAGTGGAAGAAGATGATCTCATATAAAAAAAAAAACATAAATATTGGATTATGAAAACATGTCAAATGTAGCAGCAAACTTTCGTTCTGTTTTATGTCTCAAAAATGCACACATAGAGGTGTACAGTAAGCTGTCACGGTAGAGAACATTATATTTTCGAGACAGCAAATATTCCCAATCAGAGGGCTATTGTTTTCTGCTAATCATTACAGGCATACGCTTTTAAATCTATCCAATGGTAAGGAAAACTCGGATTATTTCGCCTTGTTATGTACTTTCAACCACGCTTCCGTCAGTGGGTGCAATCTAGGGCAGGGGTGCATTCTTCGGCACAACACCGGAAGCCCTGGTCGCTTTATCTCAAATGTTTCTCTGTTTCATGGCACAAAACCAACTGGTTAAAACTAGCGTTTTAATGTCGCTTTGGTCCGTTTAAATACTACATTACCATGTGGCGCAGTTTAGGGGTGAGATGGAGAAAAAGCACTGGACAGCGCCCGTGGTTCGATCCCGGGGAGGGATAGAGAGCAGCGAATTCTTCAGGTAGAATTGATGTTCGAAGTAACCACTGAGCTAAACCAGTGCGACGACTACAGGCAGAAAAAGGCTTTATAAAGAGGACTCAGCTTCTGTTGTTCACATCTGCAAGGGGGGAAAGGCAACCACACGGGACATTGGTTTATGTGGAAATAATAGAGCAGAATATGCTGATATAAGTGAAATAAGTCTGTAAAGATTTGCCACCGAAACGAGTAGGCTACTTTTGAGAAACATTGGAGGACATTTTGAGAAACACCAGTACTTGAATTTTTACTCTACAGGCTTTCCTCTTTTATCAGTCTGACAGGTTAAATCATGTTTGGAGGATTAGGGCATTACGAACCATGGAACAGGTTATCAAAGTCCTTTATGAGGAGATCAGGATGTGGGAGGTTTCAGGTGCACACTTGTTTTGTATTTCATTTAACTAAATTTAACTTCAAACCTGTTTAACACTTTAGGACTTGTAATTATTTAAACATTTTCCCACTTCAAAATCATTCTCATTATTTATGTATGTTTTAATTCTTCAAACAAAATCCCAGTTCTACCACTACAATTACTACTTGTATCACTTTAACTTGTATCTTCACTTCTACCTCCACTGCTCTTGCTTCTCTTAATATTTTTTTACTTCTACCACAAGCTCTACTGCTTTGACTTCTACTTCTTCTATTCTAAAACTACTTCTACTGCTTACATGACTACTAATATCACTACTACAACTACCTATTATCATACTACTTCTAGTACTACAACTTAAAGTTATGCCACTTCTTACTTTTCTGTGTTTTAAGGTAATTTTCTTCCTTATCCATTTTTTTTTTTGCAATTTCAGACAGTTTTTCTAGCCTTATTCAGCATGAATGCAATTTTAATTTATGAAGCACATTCATACTATTTGTACTTCAGCAATTTTCACTTTCATCCAGCTTCTACTTTTCTTTCTCCAGCTCTTTAACCAATTTTACATTTAAACCTTTCTCTATTTTTAGCAGTTTTGCATTGCTTTTTCAGCTTTCAGCACTCAGCATTTCCACGCGTTTTCTGCAGGGAAATGCAATTTTTCTATTTTAATCTGATCCTGACCAGTCCAATGAAATGGCAGAGTGGTGGGGCAGTGGAGTAGGAAGGGGTGGGGGTATGATAGATAAATGAGGTTTGGGCTGAGAAACAGATCATGACAAAAATGTTGCTTTAATGTCAGTGAGCTAGACTTAAAGCCAAAGGAAACACTTGTAACTACAATCAATATTTGATTATCAGTATCTTTAAAAGCTTCATTACATTTAGGCATGTCACAGTCCTGCACAAAGACTACCTTTTTACCTTAATTTAGTACTAAAAATTGAGCAGAGCCACCAGCTTAATTAACAAAAACATCTCTTAATGCAAAAAAGAGAGAAAAGACACAGAATAAATATATTTATAATTCAGAAGTTTTGTCTCTTTGTGGTTGTCTTGTGCTTTCTTTTAGTTTTTTGTGTCTCTGAGCAAACTTCTCTATGTGAGTGAATGAGTGTATTTTTTGTTGCTTTATTGTTTTGTTGTACTTGTTACACTGGTGTACTTCATCCACACGGACTACAAGTGAGGTGCTGATAATGTAACATATTTTTGTACAGCTTATCTGATATAACTCATACTGGACAATCTGAATGTGATTGGACCACCAAAACAGAGCTTGACTTGTCTCAGGGTAAATCTACACTCCTTTGAATGTTATATAACAGCCTTTTAACCATTTCATTTTATATTCGTGGAAGTTTCTACTCTTTGTGCCTCTTGATGGCTCTTCTTCTGATGTCAACCTTCACCTCTTAAATGTGTTTTTCCCCAAAAGAAGAGAGTCTCCTCTACTTTGCATATCAGAAATGTGTGTGTACTTGATTTGCTAAAGGTCATGCAGATTCATGAAATTTATCCGCTTCAGGTCTGGTTGGTTTAGATAAAAAAACTTTAGAAATCTTGATTGAATAGTCAACAGCAATGTAAAGTTTTACTAATTTTGTGGCATTCATATTAAAAGGTTAAAAAACTGTGTTGGGGTGATTTGGAGTGCTAATGTAATGGACAGCAGCTCCACCCTGTGGTAGATTACTGTGACTGCAGTGAACCAAGCCTCACTGGGTAACTACACTAAAAATAAATGTGTTGATCATAACCATGAATGAAAACAAACTTCCAGCCCAAAACAAAAACCTAAAAAAAAAAAACACATAATGAAGGCTGAAGATATTTAAACTCTTGAGTAAATGCGAAAGTTTATGAATGCATCGACCTGTCCAAGAAAAGCCATTTAACAACCAAACGAAAACACTTTAGAACAATTTAAATAATCGAGGATCAAAAACCAAAACTTTGATCACAATTAGGCCTCAGCAATGGGGCTGAAAGCAATGAGTCACTGACTACATTTTAATTAGATGAAAACCAGATCAATTTAAGTTCTGGTAATTTAAATTGTTCAGTTGTCTGTTTTCCCCCTGCAATTTACCCAATAAACAGTTAATAATTATATATGTGTGATATATATATATATATATATATATATATATATATATATATATATATATATATATATATATATATATATATATATATATATATATATATATGTGTGTATTTTTTTTTAACTTACCAACTATTAATGCCAACTTGCAGTATGACTACAAACCCTAATTCTAATCAAGTTGGGATTTTGTGTAAAATGTGAATAAAAATCAATACTACAACGGCTTGCAAATCATTTTTGATGTATATTCAGTTGAATGCAGTACAAAGACAAGATATTTAATATTCCGACCGATAAACTAATTTGCGAATTTTTTTTGTTTGTTTGTTTGATATCTGCGACACATTCCAAAAAAGCTAGGACAGGGTCATGTTTGCCTCTTCGTTACATCAGCTTTGTTGTAAACAACATTCAATATTTGAGGACACGAACTGTCCAAGCTTTGTGGCAAGTTTTTTAACAGTCCAGGATCTCTGTGGTTGTATTTTGCGCTTGATAATACGCCACACATTATCAGTGGGAGACAGGTACTTCCTCTTTTATAAGTATAGTAAACTACAGGATTTGTTTAAGTGTTTTAGCTGACATGTTAAAGAGAGTGAGGGGCGATCATTAGAATAGTTACAGTAAATTTTCGCTGAAGGCCAGGAGCATAAACTGCAGGAATGCCAGCACATCATGACCGGTGTTATGCCGTAGAATGCACCCCTGTCGTAGAATGTCCCCCCTGCCTCCAATCCACTCATTAGCTTCTTAGAGTGGAAGAAGATGATCTCATATAAAAAAAAAAAACATAAATATTGGATTATGAAAACATGTCAAATGTAGCAGCAAACTTTCGTTCTGTTTTTATGTCTCAAAAATGCACACATAGAGATGTACAGTAAGCTGTCACGGTAGAGAACATTACATTTTCGGGACAGCAAATATTCCCAATCAGAGGGCTATTGTTTTCTGCTAATCATTACAGGCATACGCTTTTAAATCCATCCAATGGTAAGGAAAACTCGGATTATTTCGCCTTGTTATGTACTTTCAACCACGCTTCCGTCAGTGGGTGCAATCTACGGCAGGGGTGCATTCTTCGGCACAACACCGGAAGCCCTGGTCGCTCTATCTCAAATGTTTCTCTGTTTCATGGCACAAAACCAACTGTTTAAAACCAGCGTTTTAATGTCGCTTTGGTCCGTTTAAATACTACATTACCATGTGGCGCAGTTTAGGGGTGAGATGGAGAAAAAGCACTGGACAGCGCCCGTGGTTCGATCCCGAGGAGGGATGGAGAGCAGCGAATTCTTCAGGTAGAATTGATGTTCGAAGTAACCACTGAGCTAAACCAGTGCGACGACTACAGGCAGAAAAAGGCTTTATAAAGAGGACTCAGCTTCTGTTGTTCACATCTGCAAGGGGGGAAAGGCAACCACACGGGACATTGGTTTATGTGGAAATAATAGAGCAGAATATGCTGATATAAGTGAAATAAGTCTGTAAAGATTTGCCACCGAAACGAGTAGGCTACTTTTGAGAAACATTGGAGGACATTTTGAGAAACACCAGTACTTGAATTTTTACTCTACAGGCTTTCCTCTTTTATCAGTCTGACAGGTTAAATCATATTTGGAGGATTAGGGCATTAGGAACCATGGAACAGGATATGAAAGTCCTTTATGAGGAGATCAGGATGTGGGAGGTTTCAGGTGCACACTTGTTTTGTATTTCATTTAACTAAATTTAACTTCAAACCTGTTTAACACTTTAGGACTTCTAATTATTTAAACATTTTCCCACTTCAAAATCATTCTCATTATTTATGTATGTTTTAATTCTTCAAACAAAATCCCAGTTCTACCACTACAATTACTACTTGTATCATTTTAACTTGTATCTTCACTTCTACCTCCACTGCTCTTGCTTCTCTTAATATTTTTTTACTTCTACCACAAGCTCTACTGCTTTGACTTCTACTTCTTCTATTCTAAAACTACTTCTACTGCTTACATGACTACTAATATCACTACTACAACTACCTATTATCATACTACTTCTAGTACTACAACTTAAAGTTATGCCACTTCTTACTTTTCTGTGTTTTAAGGTAATTTTCTTCCTTATCCATTTTTTTTTTTTGCAATTTCAGACAGTTTTTCTAGCCTTATTCAGCATGAATGCAATTTTAATTTATGAAGCACATTCATACTATTTGTACTTCAGCAATTTTCACTTTCATCCAGCTTCTACTTTTCTTTCTCCAGCTCTTTAACCAATTTTACATTTAAACCTTTCTCTATTTTTAGCAGTTTTGCATTGCTTTTTCAGCTTTCAGCACTCAGCATTTCCACGCGTTTTCTGCAGGGAAATGCAATTTTTCTATTTTAATCTGATCCTGACCAGTCCAATGAAATGGCAGAGTGGTGGGGCAGTGGAGTAGGAAGGGGTGGGGGTATGATAGATAAATGAGGTTTGGGCTGAGAAACAGATCATGACAAAAATGTTGTTTTAATGTCAGTGAGCTAGACTTAAAGCCAAAGGAAACACTTGTAACTACAATCAATATTTGATTATCAGTATCTTTAATAGCTTCATTACATTTAGGCATGTCACAGTCCTGCACAAAGACTATCTTTTTACCTTAATTTGGTACTAAAAATTGAACAGAGCCACCAGCTTAATTAACAAAAACATCTCTTAATGCAAAAAAGAGAGGAAAGACACAGAATAAATATATTTATAATTCAGAAGTTTTGTCTCTTTGTGGTTGTCTTGTGCTTTCTTTTAGTTTTTTGTGTCTCTGAGCAAACTTCTCTGTGTGAGTGAATGAGTGTATTTTTTGTTGCTTTATTGTTTTGTTGTACTTGTTACACTGGTGTACTTCATCCACACGGACTACAAGTGAGGTGCTGATAATGTAACATATTTTTGTACAGCTTATCTGATATAACTCATACTGGACAATCTGAATGTGATTGGACCACCAAAACAGAGCTGGACTTGTCTCAGAGTAAATGTACACTCCTTTGAATGTTATATAACAGCCTTTTAACCATTTCATTTTATATTCGTGGAAGTTTCTACTCTTTGTGCCTCTTGATGGCTCTTCTTCTGATGTCAACCTTCACCTCTTAAATGTGTTTTTCCCCGAAAGAAGAGAGTCTCTTCTACTTTGCATATCAGAAATGTGTATGTACTTGATTTGCTAAAGGTCATTCAGATTCATGAAATTTATCCGCTTCAGGTCTGGTTGGTTTGGATCAAAAAACTTTGGAAAATCTTGATTGAATAGTCAACAGCAATGTAAAGTTTTACTAATTTTGTGGCATTCATATTAAAAGGTTAAAAAACTGTGTTGGGGTGATGTGGAGTGCTAATGTAATGGACAGCAGCTCCACCCTGTGGTAGATTACTGTGACTGCAGTGAACCAAGCCTCACTGGGTAACTACACTAAAAATAAATGTGTTGATCATAATCATGAATGAAAACAAACTTCCAGCCCAAAACAAAAACCTAAAAAAAAAAAAACACATAATGATGTCTGAAGATATTTAAACTCTTGAGTAAAAGCGAAAGTTAATGAATGCATCGACCTGTCCAAGAAAACCATTTAACAACCAAAAGAAAACACTTAAGAACAATTTAAATAATCGAGGATCAAAAACCAAAACTTTGTTCACAATTAGGCCTCAGCAATGAGGCTGAAAGCAATGAGTCACTGACTACATTTTAATTAGATGAAAACCAGATCAATTTAGGTTCTGGTAATTTAAATTGTTCAGTTGTCTGTTTTCCCCCTGTTATTTACCCAATAAACAATTAATTATATATATATATATATATTTATTTATTTATTTATTTTTTTAACTTACCAACTATTAATGCCAAATTGCAGTATGACTACAAACCCTAATTCTAATCAAGTTGGGATTTTGTGTAAAATGTGAATACAAATCAATACTACAACGGCTTGCAAATCATTTTTGATGTATATTCAGTTGAATGCACTACAAAGACAAGATATTTAATATTCAGACCGATGAACTAATTTGCAAATATTTTTTGTTTGTTTAATATCTGCGACACATTCCAAAAAAGCTAGGACAGGGTCATGTTTGCCTCTTTGTTACATCAGCTTTGCTGTAAACATTCAATATTTGAGGACACTAACTGTCCAAGCTTTGTTGGAGGATTTTCAACAGTCCAGGATCTCTGTGGTTGTATTTTGTGCTTGATAATACGCCACACATTATCAGTGGGAGACAGGTACTTACTCTTTTACATCAAAGCCACGCTGTTGTAACATGTGCAGAATGTGTCTTGGCATAACATGAGAGCATCACACAGGTGCTGCAGATTTGTCAGCTGCACATCCATGATGCTAATCTCCTGTTCCACCTCCTCCCAAAGGAGCTCTATTGGATTGAGATCTGGTGACTTTGGATTGAACTCATTGTCATGTTCAAGAAAACCAGTTTGAGTTGATTTGAGCTTTGAGACATGGTGCATTATCCTGCTGGAAGCAACCGCCAGAAGATCAATCAATTGATTTTTATTTAGCACCGAATCACAACAGTGTTTCTTTCCCTCTAAAAAGGGGCAGAAACCTTAAGCAGGACCTGACGCGCGTTGGACAGCTACCTGCTGCAGCCGAGTTGATGGAAACACAGAGAGATAGGGAAGGAAAGAGACGGGGGACAGCAACAACAATAGAAACATACCGAGTCCAGAGATGGGTGCACTGTGGTCATAAACCTGCTGTCCAAATTCACTGATGTTGAATTAAGAAACTCTTTTGGATGGTGATCACCCAGTTGGTCCTCTAACTCTAACTTGTATCAGTTTCGGAGTCCTTGAAATGAAAAAAAACTTAGAGAAACCCCTTGTGCTAGAAAATGGCCTCTGGCCTTTGGAGACCCTGACCTTGTCTATTCAGTCCCATAATGTCTCCTTGAGAAAATTTAGTCTTTTTAACAGCAACTGAAGGTCTGAAGCAGACACAGCAAGTTACTGATGAAAGGATTGAAGAAAATCATCACTAGGGCTATTAAAAGTATATCCCATATGTGAACTCAACTTTACCATAATAGTGGAGATTTGCAGAGAAAGTGAGTCAGGTTTACATTAACTGGTTAATCCTGGCTTTTGAATAGTTACTCATGCTGTAATCTGATAAAGATAGTTTATCGATTAAGATGTCTGGCAGAAAAATGCTGAATAAATCATAACCATATAGATCTGAATATATGACTTTTGTTCCCTTCCCTTGAGTTTAAAAAGTGAAAAGGTACAAATAAAGTTAGCTCCTGTTGCTGTCAGCATTTTTTGCCAAAACCAGGTGATATTAAGAAACTACATGTTGAAACTTCATACTTCCAAATAATGCAACACACCATCAGCATGACTGAGACACCGCTCACAAACTTAAGACTATTAAGAAGACATTAATGGAAACAATAGTCTTTAAGCTTACTGAAAATTTGAAATACTAATCTTGTAAAATTCAGATTAATTTCTATACAAATTCACAGAAACCAGTAAAAAATTCATTTAATTAACTACTTTAACAGTTTGCAATAATCGTGTGACAAACTCTCCAGCACTATCGCCCAAGAAACACTCAAACAAAATTCACCAACACTAACCCAACAAGTTCTCACTCCCTGACTTGGCATCGGTAACCACTTCTTCTATGTCTGTGTCCCTGACGCAAACCTGAGCTCTCTCTCTCAGCAGTTGTTCATCATCACAGTTGCATAGATTCTTAAAACCCTCGCATTTAAGTTGACTCTTCTTGCACTCCTCACTCACTTCAGAACTTTTTTCTTTGAGCAAAAAACACTTGTAAACACCCGTGTTACCATTTAATAAAAATACCCCCTAATTGAACTCTTCAGCATGAATCCCCAGTTTCGTGATGTAAAAATTATTTATTGGGAAAAGAAAGAATAAAGTGCTGTTTAACAAAGTTTAGGCGAGGAACAGAGAGATGTGGAGTGCTGCTCAAAGAAACAAATAAACACAATGTGGCCATGTGGGAAAAGGGCCAATTTCAGACTTGTGCCAAGGTCATCCAACAACACCACCGAGGGACTTTGACCCAAGGATTTTACCCAGTTTCAACCATTCATTAAGAAAAATGCAAACATAGGTTTGAAAGTCTGAGACAGAGACGTGGTTCAAAGCAAATCAAAATTTATTTATAATATTAAAATATAAAAATGCTTGGACCTGGAAGTGTCTGCTGAAAGACACAAAAGGGAGTTAGTGGTGAATTGGTAATAAAGGTTTGAGTCTGTTATTGAATAAGTTGATTGCTTAAGTTTATTACAAGTGATTCTTTGAACAATTAATCAATAAAACACTTCCAGATAGTTAAAACTAACAAAAAGGGAAGGGGGCAGGGAGTGGGAGCTAGCAAGAGGGAGGCAGTCTACCAAAGGAAGTGTTCCAGGAGAGCACTTAGCCACCACATGTGAACTCAATGCAAACTGGTGTAGACTATGGTGCTCCAGTGCGCCGACCACTGCAACAAAAAGGTGTGGGGAACCATCAAATGTGCCTAGCCTCTACTGCTAGCCAGCCACTACTGCACTGTAGGGGATGAGAAAGAAAAAACAAGTTATACAAAAAGAAATGATTTAAAAAAAATAAAAAATAAAAAACCTTGGTCGGGCTAAAATGTCTCTTTAATCACAATCACTAAAAAGCTAACAAAACAAAAACAAACTCTAAAAGACAAAAAAAAGGTTCTAACAGACAAAAAAAAAAAAAAGAAAAATTTAAAAATAACTAAATAATTACAATAAAACTATTTATAATAAAAAAAGAGAAAACAGGATCTAACAAACAAAAAACAAAAACAGAAGCTGATTGAGCCTGGAAACCAGACAGAAATTATTGCACGGTTAAGAAATATCAAAATCATGCCAATTCTAGGATGCTGTCTATTAGTAAAATGCGGCCACTCATACCTGTTTAGGTACATCAATCAAAGTTTCCTTCAGGGAAAAGTGCAGACTGCAATCAAACAATCTAAAAGAACACACACTATTCAGCCTTTGAAAGAAAGGATTTAAAATAAATGGTCAAATACAATGACCAAGGCCTCATTACCTCTGTTAGACCATGTGGCAGCGAGCAGGCAGACAAAGGAATAGGGAGCTCTCCTGCCACAGGTGTCTTAAATAGGAGGGTAAGGAAAAGGGGGAGGAGTTGACCTAGTTTTGGAAGTGCTGCACAGCATGCAGCCTCTGAATCCTACCTGCATCAACAACAAAAAGCGACTCTAAACTAGAATGCTAATTAGCTCAAAACAGAAGTTAAAACAAAACAAGGGGTAAGAAGCTCCCTATCCCTTACAATTCCCCCAAAAATATGTGCAATTAAATCGCCACGACACACAAATGCCAACACAGATTTATTGACAAAGAATCCAGCAAAGTGTGTCTGTCCCAGAGGTGCTCCAATCGGCAGCCTCTTGAATCTGCCTCTCCTCCCTGATTAGTCAGGCTGACTCGGACCCTTTACCAATCAGCAGCTGGTGACCATAGTATCAGCATCCTCTTACAGTGCTGCGGCCGTAACACTTTGAAGCAGTGCTATAAGTGCAAAGAAACAGCATTAACATTGTGCTGCCAATATCAATGAATCAACAGTAAGTCCTAAATCCTGAATTCAGCAGTTAATCCAATTTCCCATAAAGATATATGCAGTAGTTTTGATATGCAGGGCAAATAATCTTTACTAGAGAGCAATGAAACTTGTTGACTTAATTTTTCATCACACAACAGAGACAGACACAGATCAGAGAGGACAGTGTCTTCATAAAAGAAAAATAGGACTTTGCAATAACTGTGTTGATAAATTCAGAGAGGAGCTCACACACCAATGTGAATTAATTCAGATCTGAGTCATCATCCAGTTCTGCTTTGGTTCATGGCCTTTTGGCCGGGCCATCATCACTGTTATCTTCTTAATACTCACATTTTCCTCAATTATCCAACTGTGTAGAGGTTTGTGGATTTGTATTAGTTAAGCTTGTGTCAGTTTGCTCTGACTCTGGTAAAAACAGATGGACAATTTCATTTACACTGGATCACAAAAACTGTGTATATGATTTCTTCACTCTGTTTCTGTACATTTGTCCCATCTCTGATGCTTTTGAGTGTTACAGTAATTTCAGGGGTTAGTCTTATCAGGAAACAATCTTGTTTACATTATATGCCTAAGCTGATATACAATGAACACACAGGGCTCTATTTTTGTGACCACCAGCGGCGCAGCAGAGTTTGGCGCACCTGGCGCAGTGGTATTTTCGTGTGGCAGAGCCCAGCGCACAGCCGGTTTGGTATTTTCGTAGACTGAGGCGCACTGAGTTCCACCTGCCTGTAGGGGGAGATGTCGACAGAATAAGCTGGCGCAGTGACTCTTTCATGCTCACCGACGGCGTGGAAAGTGCGCTGAAAGCTCACCAGTTCAAACCTGGTCAGCTTTCAGCGCAGGTGGAGCGCAGCTGGTCTAGTGGTACCTTAGTAGACCGGCAGCGTAGTGCGCAAAAGTCACCGATACCTCACCAGTAGGCTTCTTATCTGATGAGCGCGTTTGGCACGCATAGTGGACACTCAACCTGACCGAAGTAACACAACTGAAACAGCATTAAATTAAATATCCAGTAAATAGTCTCACACGATGGAGTTAAAATGATATTTAATTCGTCCCTTGCCCCTTTCTCTCTTAATAAATAAATGGATGATGATGAATACCTTTCAAACTAAAAGTTGAAATCTTTGGCCCTCCCACCTCCTCTCCTGTCCCTTCCCATCTGTTCCTCTCCTTTCTCCTTCACATGGTCTTCCTTTTCTCTCTCTGCAGAAGAAAAATTGGGAGAAAAAAACATAAAAAGATGAACCACCATTGGAAGAAGAAGAACTTGAATTAGATCAGTTAGGCTTACTGTAAATTACACACCATGCCAGACTTCTACCTTGCAGGGGATTAACTCTGTATGTTTCCACAACCTGATGGGGACTTTTTTAAATCACAGAGAACATCAGTGTATTTTCAGACTATCCAGATCCAGTCTCTCAGCAACTGATTTAATCTGTGATGACTTTGTGTCAAATTTTGAAAAGTAGAATCATTTAAATTGTTAGCTGACTATGCTGGATTGGGGCTTTCATATTTGTTCTCCTTAATTGATAAATCAGAGACCGTATGTGATCAGCTGGCCTGTTAAGATCATTTTCAATTAAAATTCCTCTCTCTATAAATCAAGTGTGTTTTTTCAAAAAGTCTTCTCTGTAAAAATTTGTCTTAACAAGGGGAAGTTGTCTTATAATCAGGGTTTTTGCCATCTCAGATGGCCTCCTTGCAAAATTGCTGAATCTGACTTTGCAATACCAGGAGGATTGAAACTGTGTGTGGGGCCATCGGTTGTCAAATCTTGTTCACAGTACTCCATGGCGTCTGCCACACTGCTGCTGAAGAGCTGTGCTGCTGTGCTCTCTTGGTTCCTCCATTGTATGTGAGCCATCTTCAGCCTGTTGCCAAGTCATAAACCTTCTTTCTCTTGGAGTTTATTGAGAGCCTTTAAGTACTTCCATTTTATCTTTTCCCCATCTTCTGTCGCAAACTCCAGTGAAGATGCAAAGGCATTACGAAGAAGTTTGAGCATAAGCATCCAGGATAACATGTACTTTTTGCTCAGACTTCCCAGGATGCAAAAAGTATGGCTTCATGCAGGGCCGGATTGTGGGGGGTCTGGGCCCCCGGGGCCAGGAGTTTGGACATTTATGCTTGCACCCAGTGTATCTGGTCATTTTAAATTAATGAATGTCCAGGTAATTTTTTTACAGTATGTATTATATGTGTTAAGGGTTCATTTTTTACAGTGTAACTTCTTACTTTACTAAGTGGATCAAATAAATGAAACAGACCAATCCTGTTTACTTCTTCAGCAGCACTTAATCAGTCTGATCAGATAGGATTATTTTCACAGGAGTTATATTATCTGTCTTTAGTAAATTGATCAGATTCACAGAATTTCAAAATCACATTAGTGTGTCCAAGAGAAGTTTTATTTTGACTGGATATTAAAGGACAGAGGCAGAGAGCAGCTCACAGGAAGAGCTCAGTGCACAGAAAGCTGATAAACTTTGCAGTTTTGCCTTTTTTGCCCAGTGTATCTGGTCATTTTGAATTAATTACATTTGATTATACTCACCGCAGACTGATAAGACAGGCACTCCGAAGCTGAGATGGAGCGCCTGTAGGTCGTGTCCTGGCGGGAGATGCTGCTTCCCACCCAGGCGAGGAGGTCCTCGAACTGCGCCGACGACACACGGAAATACAGCTGGAAGCGCCCATCGTCTAGGCGGAGTTCCTGGAGCAAGCAGTGAAATTCCCCCAGCTCCGTCCTCCTCCGAATGGTTTCATGCACCCAAACACGCCGGCGGCGTCTACGGCGGATGTTAAGATATGCGGCAGCACAGAGGACGATGTCGGCCATCTTGAACACTTGTCGCACTGAAAACTGAGCTAGTGACAACGTGGCTTTATACTTACTGACAAATCATTCAGAATGTGACGACACCACAGTGTTCCATTCTGGCCTTGATGTTGTTTGAACAGCTTTTTCAGTTAAGTGCATTGTGGAAACTTGCATCAGAACCAGCTCACCTGTCAGTAAAATAGGCAGTGACAGTAATGTCTCCAAACTGAGAGGTGTGAAATCTTTGTGGTCTGATTTTTTCACTTCATGCAGGGCCTCCTTGAATCCTGAGTAGAGAATCTAAAGAGTTATATCTCTGCAGGTTTTGTATCCAGATGGCCAAGGTCATGTGATCTACCCTAAACCTGGAGACTTCACACACAGACTCATTACGCAGGTCCACCACTGACACACTGTGTGGATGGGTCAGTATAACCCACTCCCACCTCTGTTTTACAGAATTTTTCATCTTCAGGTCATTCACGAATTCAGGAGTGATAAGAAAAGTTGAAAGCGCTCTTCTTCCTAATTTCTGGTCAGGTTGTAAGAAACACATGAGTACTTTTTCTCTTGTTCATGAAGTATTTTCAACATTTGTTTCTTATAAAGATAAACCCGTGTGATCCAGATTTGTTCTCTGATTTTATTTTATAGCAAACAAGCACAAGTACATTTTCCCTCATGACAAACAAGGCACATTCATCAACATCAATGAAAACACGATCAAATCTGTACATTTAAGATGACGCTTTCAATGGTCACTTTACTCTAAAAAGCCATATAAAGAGATTGTCTCTAAAGGCTGTGCACACAATATTTAAAGTGTTGCTTTCCTCTCACTGACGTCACTGATGCTTAGGGCTCTATTTTCGTGCCTGCTGGCGGTGCGGCGGAGGGTGGCGGACCCCACACAGTGGTATTTTCATCTGGCAGAGCCCGGCGTACAGACAGTTTGATATTTTCATAGACAGAGGCGCACCTAGGTCCGCAAATCTGGGCGTTATGGCGCGGCAGGGGGAGGTGTCGACAGAATCAGCTGGCGCAGTGCCATTTTCGTGCTCGCTGGCGGCATAGAAAGTGCGCTGAAAGCTTGCCAATTCAAACCTGGTCAGCTTTCTGCGCAGGCAGAGCGCAGCTAGTCTAGTGGTATTTTAGTGGTATTTTGGTAGACCGGCGTCGTAGTGCACATACGTCACTGATGCCTCACAGGCAGGTTTCCACAGTGTCAGGCACATTTCAGTGCAATAAATAATCATCAACAACTAATATTAAGTTTTAGCACATACATTTAGATCTATATAGATATATCTTGATCTATATCTGATCTGATGAGCGCATTTGGTATGCGTTTGGACACTCAACTTGACCGAATCAACACAGCTGAAACCACATCAAATTAAATTAATATCTAGTAAATAGACACACATGATGAAGTTAGAAAAGGAGGGAGACGAATAACATAACCTGTTTTCTTCCTCTTCCTCTTATTTCTCACGCAGCTTGACCTGGACATGTCTCCGTGTCCTCTCTCCGTCCTGCTGCAGCTGCTGCAGCAACGGCTGAACAGATGATTTGTTTTAGTGATCAGATGAGTTATTTACTTTAAGCCGACATACGGATATTATAATATTCAGTTTTGTGAGCCAAATTTATTTTATATGCCAACATCTATGAAAGAAAGAGCCAGGCCACGGAGCGTGATGCGTCATTTACGCACTGATGGTTCCGATTTTAATGCCATTATTGTAATTTATGTTGTGATCTGTGCGCACAACCCACCTTTGTCACGTGAGGTTTGAATATGAGCAACTTTATGTGAGTGTCTTTATTTGTGGACCCACTGGTAAGACAAACACCCTTTTAATTAAATTACACACACCAAATCCCTCTGTGCTCATATGAGACAGTGTGGAGGACGCCCTCTGCAGCGCTTACAGCGACACTAGTTGAGGAGCTGCCTTCTGTCGCCATCGTGTGGCATTACTGTCTTCAGGCATCTCTTGATCTCTTTGACTACTTCACGAAAATTGTAATACGCCTCGCCGGTGGTGGATTCAAAGGCGAGGAGAGGAGCTGATGTGATTGGCGAAAAAACAGGTCCCGGCTGTGTTAAACCCACTCCATGCCTTATCGCCTCCCTCTCTACGACTTACGCAGCTGGGAGGAGCTGAGATAGGGAGGGGGAATACTTCCGCCGGACTGCGCCACTCACCAACATACAAAATGTGCTTGGGCACGCCTTGTTGGCACGATTTACGACGTGCCTACACCACGCCGCCGGCGAGGCACAAAAATAGAGTCAATAGACTTTCCTCCATATTTTTTTACCTCGCTTAAGTTAAATGCAAGCATTCATGTCTCAGATTCAAGATTCAACCAATTTCTGTGTCAGTTTTCTACAATTGAGCCAGAGCTAGTGTAGTAGGTGGAGATCAGTCTGTCATGCAGCCTACTTCATCTCCTGCCAATCGTGCAGCCGGTGCAGCAACCTGAGGGCAACCACATCAGCAAGTAGAGTGGAAGACCCCGCCCACCTTTGCACCCTGGCCGGCCAATTTGTTGTACTCAGCGACAGCCCTCTCCGTCTGCAGGACTCTGACATCAACACCTTTCTGCTTCACAAAGTCCACAGTTGTCGAGGGGACCTGACCGAAAGATGAGAGCACAAACAAACACACAGAGGGGGGAAAATAACTGACTTTTCTACTGTACTTGACTTCTCCAAGCTGTCATCGCCAAATACAGAACAGCTCACAGGGATTTCTCAAAGCTGTGAAGTCTGAATAAAAGCACAGCTTTAGAGATGTCTTACCTGCAGAGCTTCACTCATGCCTCTGCCAATAACCAGCAGGTCCACTCCCTTCTTTAGTACCTCTTCCAGGTCAGCAGGTTGCACTCCAGGGTGATGCTGAGCAAAAAAATGAGAAAACTGTGAGTACATGCATCAATGTTTGAGTTGTAGTTTTTCCGTAATGTTCTGGGTGCTTGGGTTCCAGTTTCGCTCACATCAGTCCCAGTCTCTCTCCAGTCCCAGGCCCGGCTGCCTCCGGGCCAAACCTTACAGTCCTTGTAGTTGGTGGAGCATCCCTTCACCTTCATGTGTCCCCAGGAGAGAGAGGCGATTTCTGGAGAGGTCATGTTTAAGGATTCACCTGCTGAATGAGAAGAAGAGACACAGGCAGGAGACAGTGACAGTGTGAATAGACAGAGATGAGAGTCATTAGTTTTCACAATCCTGCCGTGTCTGATTTTACAAATTCAAAAGGTGTTTACAAATTAAAAGCCCAGCTTCTTTATCCTTAGTTCACGCTGGACTTTGTCAGTCAAAGAACATGATTCGTATGCAATGAGAGATCCCTGCTCTTCCTCTTACACACATAGGATACCAGAGCAGCAGCAAAGACCCTCCAGGGTCCAGAACAGAGCAGCAATGATTGTCAGTTTAAATGAGACTGATAAAATCAGACAGCATTATTAAAGAGAAGGGCTGGGGTGGAAGCAGGAGAAGAAGGCAGGCTGGTACCTGCTTTTTAATTTGCCTGTTTGATGCAAATAAGACATAACCGTCAGCTGGGTTAGGATCAGCTAATGTACAGTTGACAGAGCTTGACGTTTGTGTCGACATCAACCTCAGAAGCATCACGACTGTGTGTAATTGCTGAAAACCAAAGATCAGTGGCCCCAGATTAAAATATGAACATCTCAGCAAAGTTTTTATAACATCAGCAAATAATAAAAATCATAAAATTCATGTTGCTGGTTTTTTTCATCAGTGAAAAATGATTCTTCCAAAATATTAAATATGATGAATCAACTTTCTGGCTAATGACAGAGGCAGAATTACTCACAGTTCACTTCTTACTTGAAATTTTTTAAAAATATAAATATTAACAAAAGTTATCCATTTTCATGAGCCAGTTCCAGCCTAAACAATTCCTCTTCTGGAAAAAAAAAGGGTTTTATCATTCAATTCCAAAAAAAACTAAACAAAACAAATTTCTGAACTACATGTTCAAGTAGCAGAGAGCTCTGACCAAACCTCCTATTGCCAGCTCTGCTGTTATTCATAGAAGCAGACTGGAGCTATTTTTGGACTGACCACAGGCTCGCTTATGCTCCCAACCAGAACCATAAAAACAGGGTTAAAATCTGCCATGCATTGCATTGTATCCTTCTCAGATAAAGGGAAAACCAGGTGTATGCAATGCTGTCTCTAGAAATCCATCAAACTGGTATTTAATAAGCAGGAAATTCAGAAGTGAAGGCAAATCACTGTTCCTGTTACTCACCCGTTCTTGGTGTCAGCAGACTGGGACACACCCCCCTGAGTGTTTACCTCCTCCTGTGATTAAAAAAAAAAAAATCAGATTTACACAGAGCAAAAGACCACTCAGACCAACATTCAGGTCTTTGTTCTGCAGATGTGAATCCAAATCAAAGCAGACACTTGTGAACATACAGTATGTTCAGGTTTGAGGACACATCATCATAAAAATATCAGATCAGTTAGCATCATTTCAGGCTGCAGCTCTTTACTACAGTAAAGTTTAATCATGATCAGAGACATTTATGCCAGTCTCAAGGTCTAAAAATGATCAAACCTAGTGATTGTATCGGCAGTGTTTTGTATGATCTATGATCAGCCCTAAAATAATATTTTAGAAGCCATTTTACTTATTTTACACTCAACTTACCACCTCATGCACACAGGGTTTAGTCATCATGTTTTTTCTTAACACACACACACACACACACACACACACACACACACACACTCACACACACACACACACACACACACACACACACACACACAAACCAAACAAACAAAAAACAGTATTATACCCTATTTAATACCCTGTGGGGTATTTATTTGATACATTTTATTACTTTACATTTAGAATATCATACTGTCACTTTCCCCCATAACTTATACTTTAGTTAATAACAGTTATACATAGCACTTATATACAGATCTATTTACTTGTGTTTACGAGAACTGCAAACATTTAATTGATTTAACATTAAGGGTTACATGTGTTTACATCCTATCATATACAGTCTACAGCTATCATATAACTATCATTAGTAGTAATCAGATGTATGGCGGTAACGGCGTAAAGACAATGGCCACTGTAGCAGAGGTCAGTTCTATTTTTCAACATGATGAGGGGGGTGCACCGTTCCTGGATGTGCTGCAATACCAGGTCGATGCGTGGAGTGGACGGAGCAAGCCCCTATTCCATCTCCCAGTTCCAAAAATCAATTTAATATATGGTCCCCGGGTAGGGGACGTATCAGATATTAAACTGATAAGAACAGATACTACACTTGATCTTAGCCAAAAGGCCGAGAAGCGATAACACTATAACAGCAGAAGCACGGACCAGATTCTCTGCAGTGTTCATCTCAAACACGGTCCTGACGATCAATGTTGCGTTTAAGTGACAGTCCGTAAAACAGAAATTAAACTCACCACTTTGTCCTTCTTTTCAGTCGACTGGTACAAATATAAGGTCAAATTTTAAAAAACACGATGAAATAGAAGAGGAGAAGTGAGCGCTCGCATCAGTCATGTGATCACTCTGAACCAATGACGGCACAGACCTGAGTGAATAAAGATCAACTTTTACATGTACTCACTCTTGCAGCCGAAAAACGACCGAGGAAACGGGTGTTAATTGAGTAGGAAAAGGGGCTTTAGTAAAGCGACGTATGTCCATTAAAGACGAAAAAATCAGGCTGCAATAACATTAGGTCCATGTGTTTTCAGCTACTAACTCCAACCCAAAGACGTCGGTGAAGAGTATTTTACCTTTAACAACGGAATGACAGCCCTGCAGCAAGTTTCAAAGTCCCAGCACTGCCCAACACTGGATGTTTAGCCTCACCACAGATGTTTATATCCAATCTAATTACTAAGAACTTGATGAAACGAACAAATCCAGTTTTTCTTTCTATAATTGAGCCACTTCCTGAAGCACAGTTCACTGTTCAATATCCCTGCTACTGCCACCTACTGCTGTGGAGTGTCAACAACAGCGACCATGAACCACATCACTGTAAGGGTAAAAATGAACTTACTTTACGATTGTTATCGGAAATTTTGATTTCCAATGATGAGTTTGTTTTGATTATTGTCCAAATTACAATAACCTCTTTTCCTCATTTATTGAAAGAAAATGAAATCTAATACGTTGGCTGGACTAATATGTAGTATCAGAAACTCTCTGACATCTTAAAACCAAACTTCTTTTTTTTTCTTCCAGTGACCAACATCTGTGAGATTTAATGGTCAGTTAGAATAAGGCCACATCTAAAGGCTATTACTAAGTTATTACCAAATTCCCCCTTGAGGATAAATAAAGTGCTTCTTATCTTAATGTATTATTTACCTGGAATCATGATTCCACTGGGAGACATGGACATTCTCATTTCTGATGTTCTTCAATTGATAACGATTTGACATTGACATTATACACGTGGAAAGAGCAGACACAGTCCCCACTATCACAAATTTTGCAGGCGAGGTTCCCCACATCTAGATAGTTGGCAGGGGTCTACACAGCAACCTGGTGACTCATGTTATCAACACTGCAAAAGAAGGTATGAGTTACTAATGAAACTGCTACGAGAGTCACCTCACCAGGAACAAGTTAAGGAACATTTCAACAATAGATGTGTACTCAGGTTCTCGGATAAAATGACATTAGGCCCATTTCATGATTAGATTTTTAGCTGTAATGTGTATTATTGGATTGAATCAGGTTTACGTCTTCTAAAATAAATTCACTTTGCCCATTTAACCAGGAAAGATATTATTTAGAAGGTAGTCTAATTCATTCATGAACTCATATGGCCTTCTGATAAATTAATTTCTTCTTCAATTAACTTTCAATTGAGCAGGTATGGAATTTTTAGAGTTTTTTGTTTAGTACGTCTTGTATTAGCACGTTATACACTTTTCACTGGCCACCATCATGTTCACGACAATGGCCTGAGCTGTAGCCCCCTCTGGTGGATAATTAGCGTAGTTGCAGCTGCCTCATGAGCGTCTTATTTAACTCTGTTAAAACATTTCAAAGTTTGAACGATTGATTTTACTTCGTTAGTCCTTATGTGTTGACTTACTTTGAATTGAATTTTACTTCTCCAAAAATTCTCCAAAACATATGCCTAGAGATTTTACCGGCCGAACATTGAAAAAGTCTAAAGAGCCTTTCATTGTAAATCCTACAAGTGACTGGACTCCAACACGTTTCAATTCACAGTATTCGTGAGTGAATCTGTCCAAACTATCTCTTCAACTGACTTTTCACGAGTTTATTCCGACCTTGGCGGTAGAGGCCTCGACCAAAAGCAGGCCTACCGACATAGAAACTGCCATCACTGAACTGCTATCAAACTTCGTAAAGAGAAGATGACTTCGTTTGCAAAGATGTGTCTCACATGATGAAAATGTATGCATTTAAAATTTGCTTACCAACAACGCCTCTCATTCAATATGAAACAAACTTATATCCACTGAATCCGCATCCCCATTAATCTTCCTCGCTATTACATGAGGAGGGCGTGTGCTCAAAACAGACTGAATCTTGCTCCCGCTGCGCCAATCAGGATCGTCCAGCCGCGTGATGCAGCAAAGGTTAAGTAAGGGGACATGTTGCGTGTAAGACCCGAGCGATTAAGTATCCCTGTGAGAAGAGCTAGCGAGCCAGCTAGCTAGAGATTCCCCGTGGAATTTACAAGAAAATGACTCAAAATAATCCTGCAGGTAGTAAATTACAGCCCAAAACAGAATCAGCTTTGTTGCCATCTGTGTGGGTCAGGTGCTGATTAAACAATGTTCCCAGACTCAGAACATTTACAGTAACTTTTAGAATTGTAATACTAAAAAATAAAGTAAACAATGGTGAAAGAAGAAAATTTAGACAAAGAAATAAATTAGGTTTCCTCACCTTTCTCTGTACCTTTGATCATGATTCTGGAGCAGCTTCGTGTAAGATTTATGTTGGTCATTCCCCTTTTTTTACAATTTTTACATTTTTTGTCTTGTCATTTGTTACAAGCAACTTTATTAGCAGCTTTGTTTTGGTACTAAAGTGAATAATGTTGTATCCCTTGACACAGTCTGCTTTTCTGTTTGATTTGGTACAGTTATGACTTATATTTAATGATATCTCCAATAAATAAGGAAGGTGAATATCTGGAGGTTACTGTATGAAATTTTGAATCGGTAGTTGAAAATGTATTGTTCCAGTTCCCAGAGTGAGGTTTGATTTATTACATGAGAAAAAGGCCTACTATTTTATAGTTTTGTGATTTTGGACAATTATTAAAAAACTACTCAGGATCTTTTTGGTCAAACAGTTTGTTAAATGAGGCCGATAATAAATGCAGAATATACAACACTGAGGACCTGGATGTTCAAGGTTTAATCAATGAAAATGATTTTAAAAATCCCCTATTTTTCCAAGAACAGGTAATCAATATATATTTTGGCTTTTTAAAGTAATGATGGATTGGATCAAACTTATACAGATAAAGATAAATTTCAAAGATTACTAGTGCTCCATGGACAAGTTGAAAGCACAACACAAGGTCCACAGTGGGAGCCAAATTAATGCAAACTTAACATTCTGTTGTCGACTGTTGTGTCCAATATCATAACCAGGGTCAGAGCACAGAGGTACAAGGGTCTGATTGTAATTCCTGAGATTATTGTCTTGTTCATATTTGAATCAGTAAAAAATGGTCTGTCACTGACACCCCTAACTTCCAGTTTTAAAAATAGAGCTCCTCCTAGCAGACCATTCAAAGGCATGGCCAGTAATGCAATATTGCTTTAAATATATACATTTTTATGCCATTGAATCTAGAAATAGCCTATGTAAATTTGTATATCTGTGTTTTTTAAATGTTTTTGCACTTGACAGAATATTTTTATGTAAAGGGTTATATTTTTGCTTTATTATAATAATTTTATAAATGTTTTTTTTGTCTATTATGACATGCTGTATTTCATACTTACATATTATTTCATATTTCATAATACATTGTTTGTAATGTGCTGCGTCCGAATTGCCCGCTCGCATACTACATGCTACTGCTACATACTACTGCTAGATCCTAGTCCTACATATTAAGCTTGTTGGCCCAATTCGGACACACTAGACGAGCGGTGGGGAAAGACGACCCCCGCAGGCAGAGAGTAGGTACTGCGCCCATGCAGACAGTGGTAACGGAAGCCCCCCATCTGCTGGCCTGGCTGTAGTACTGCAGCGAGTACGATACAATGATCGGTGCGCACAGGGGACTTATTAGGCATCATCATCAGAAGGCACCTGTTACTCATTAACAATGAGTGGATATATAGTGGTGCCATCACGGAGGTGGCACATCTTCAGAGAAAAGCCAGCATGCCTGCAACCGCACTGATGCTGCTCCACATAGAAAGTGCACTTTCTGTGTGGAGATTCCTGGAGTCACTCCCACAGGTAAGCTATGACATGAAGTGCTTGAACTAGAAGCTCTGACATGTATTTCTTGTTACTAGTCTTTTCTGGTGTTTGTCCCTTACTGCTGCCATCGACCTCAACGTGACCCGTGGCTGGCCAAAGGACATAGAGGTGCTGCTGTTCGTTTTTTGGTTGGCCCATGCAGCGTCCTACAGGGTGGTGGCTGCAGCCTGCGACATCCCTAAGTCCACTGTTCACGATATTGTGCACAGGGTGACCAAGGCTGTCGTGGGCATCCTGGGCAGCACCATCTGCCTCCCCAACCCTGACCAGCTGGAGGACATCGCTGCTGGCTTCAGCCGCCTCGGGGGAAGTCCAGCTCTGCGGACCGTGGTCAGGGCAATTGATGGCTGCCACGTCCGCATCAAACCACCTGCAGCACATCAGCTGGACTTCCTCAACCGTAAGCTGTTTCATTCAATCCAGCTCCAGGCCATCTGTGACCACCAGGGGAGGTTTCTTGATTTGTTTGTGGGCTTCCCTGGCTCCGTTCACGATGCCTGTGTACTGCGGAACAGCCCGGTCTACTACAGGCAGCTATACCCACCGGAGGGCTGGTGCATCCTGGGGGATGGAGGCTACCCCTGTTTGGGTGCCCCCATCTGCCTCCTGACGCCTTACCGGGAACCTGTGGCCAACCCCGTGCAGGCCCGGTTCAACACCATTCACGGAAAGACACGGAATATTATCGAGCGGGCCTTCGGAATGATGAAGGCTCGTTGGCGGTCCATCTTCCTCAGGGCCCTTGAGGTGAAGCCAGCCTTTGCATCGGAGGTGGTCACCTGTTGTGCCATCCTCCACAACATCTGGAATGGACAACGGTGACCTCTTCGAGGCCGAGCCTCCCCCTGAGGAAGATGGACCGCCCCCCTGTTCTGATGCGGCGTCAGGGGAAAACCTGACACAGAGATACAATTGACACATCACATTGCTTGGACCAAACCATTTTATTCCAGAGAAGTTTTGCCGTAGAATGATGCTGTGTGTGGCACGTTTCCTAACAGCATATATCACCCTGACTAGTTTCACTGATTGTTGACTCACCTGAGTCACTAACAACACACCAACAAATGTTGACGACCCTCCCAGGGCTTGGAGCCAGTAGGCTTCAAACTCCTTTCTTTAGTTATTATGACTCACAGAGGTTAACTACTCTCCTGAGGTCAAACCTTGTTTGTAACAAAGTGGCAAGATCATTTGGTGTCATCAGAAAAATAAGTGGGTTACTTAACCAAGAATGTCTGCTTACCTTATATGTCAGTCTCATCTATCCTCACCTAACTTATTGCCATATTGTCTGGGCCAGTACGTATAACTCATATCTACACAGCATTTACTGTATATCCTTCAGTGTAAGGATGCCTAGCCCATGTTCACACATTAAAAAATGGAAGGTTCACACGAATCATCATTTTGACAAGCTTTACTGGTTACAGATCTGGGTTACAGCTTCATCATGCCACAAGTGTAGCAAAGTGTAACAGAAGCATGACAGAAGCATAACAAAGATTGGTCTGAGACCGCTCAAGTACATATAGTCGTCCACGTTTCTAAACACCTACATCAACATTCCTCTTTACCACACTAGTCAAGGTCAGTTTTCCCTAAAATACAGAGGTACTACTCTCTATGATAAACAGTCAAAGGGTTTAAGACTGTCATCCTTGAATGTATACTATAACAGGTTGAAGGATTTATCAAATCAAATCAAACTTTATTGATATAGCACCTTTCATAAAAGCTGCAACACAAGGTTACCGATTAACCACAAATTTTTTCTATGTCTTTTAAGGTATTTCTGTGTTACCAGAATCAATTTTTACAAGCCAACTATATATTTTTAAAATTTTCCTACTATTAATGTATGCTCTTAAAATTGTATGTTCTACATAGGTAGAGGCCTCACATAAGCCCTGTGGGCTTCTTTGCCTCTCCCTGGCACTTTATTTTCTATATTTTACTCTATTGTCACAATTGTATTGTCTTTTTAACAAACGTGCTAAATAAAATCAAATAAAATAAAATCAAGCTTCTTGGATGAGAGGCGAATCGTCTTCAGGAAAACTCATAGTGCCATAACAGAAACAGAGGCATTTAAGAACAAAAAAACCTAACATTTAAAATGTTGGGCCCCCTACTCAAACATAAAGCAATCGCCTACATTAAACATACACAAACTGAAATCCTCTAACACAAAACTCCTACTGCCTCCTGGCCAGCAGGTCCAAAATGTTTAAAAAGCGCTCGTCCCTCTCCCGAGCCTCCCTGTCCCTTCTGTCCTCCCTCTCCTGTCTTTCCCTCTCTCTTCTTTCTTCCCTTTCCCTGTCTCTTCTCTCCTCTCTGTCCATCCACTCCCTCCACCTCCTCTCCTCCCTGGCTTCAGCCTCCCTCTCCTGCTCCTCCTATGTGGCCTCCACCTCCTGCCACATGTCCTCTAACGCTGGCCTCCTCCTCCTCCTCCCCCTCCTCGGTGGAGAGCTGCCCTGGCTCCGAGGGTTGGCGGGTGGTGAGGTGGAGCGTGGAGCAGCAGTGGAGGTGGAATCCTCTGTGGGCGTGGAGGGTCGTGTGGCTGAGCTGGAGGTTGATGGGGAGCTGCAGGGTGTTTCTGCAGGCGTCACCGTGGCTGAGGGTGGTGAGGATACAGCAGCATCCTGGCCAGCTGATGCGATGAGGCATGGTGGCGTGATGTTGGGCCGCTCCCCTAAAGCCTCATCCATCAGCTCGAACCATGGCCAGGACGCTGCTGTATCCTCACCACCCTCGGTGCTGACGCCTGTCTTGGGAGCCTTTAGTCTCTGTAGGACATGAGAGTATCAAGATTAACCTTCATAATTAACAGGAGGATTGACTGTTGATGACAGATGTTGGCCCAACATACTCGATATTTGTCTTTCAGGTTGTTTTTTTGGCACTCTCAGCCGTGATGTGCGGCGAGAGGCTGGGGCTGTCCTGCAAGAACCTCCTGAAGGCCAAACACAGTGTATTGTGAGGAAACAATTAGACACACGTATTGTATGAAGAATCATGAAACATATGAATGGCTTGACTTACTCAAATGCCTTCCTGGCCGTATTTCTGCGCCCGGTGAACAGGTGGTCATGGCTGAGCCGCCACCTGAATAAATGTTCAGTCTGGTCGTCCGTCCCTAAGAAATACACATGCTACTGAAATAAACAAACCTTGGCTAAAAATGGTAGAAAACAGAAAGCTGATGAATGTTTGGGTCTGCTCTCTGTCCCCTTCAAGTCATGTTACAGTTTTAGTCTCTTTGAATGGTAATTGTTCAAGTGATGGATGCTGCTGTATTATATTCCTGCACTGCTTTAGAAATTCACAAAGTAGCTTTTCCATGACTTTTAGCCTTCATTCACTCACGTGGTGATCGTTTGTTCAATGAGATCTGCCTGATTACTGCAGCTGTGCAGTTTAATGATGGAATAAGTGAGCTTTACCTCCATGATGTCGCCACATATTTGCTCATAAAAAGGTTACTTGGGCAGATATGACACCATGACATGACAAAGAGATACAACCGCACATTTTTTAGGACAGTGTGTGAAGTTACATGAAACTTACATCTGTACTGTTGCGGTCCTGTCTGCTGCTGCTGCTGCTCCGACATGGTGCGCGCTGCTGTGGCCAGCCGGCGTTCGCGACACATTTAAATAGGCAGAGCAGCTGGTGGCGCTAGCTATGGGGTGCCGTTTGTAAAGCAGCCCATTATAAAAACAACAGCAAGATTTGGTCATATTTAGCAAAACAACAGCAAGATTTAGTCACATTTAGCTTCAAACAGCATTTAAAAACGTGATGTGAATTTTCGGCAGTCATTTTTTTGCACATTTACAACAACATTTAAATATTAAAACTAAATGTTAAATGTTAAATCTAAATGCTAAATATAAATCTTAAATATATATGTTAAATCTAAATGTTAAATCTAAATCTAAATGTTAAATATAAATCTAAATGTTAAATCTAAATGTTAAATCTAAATGTTAAATCTAAATGTTAAATCTAAATGTGTTGGGCGAAACTAAATATTTAGCTAATATGCAAATTCACATCACGTTTTTAAATGCTGTTTGAAGCTAAATGTGACTAAATCTTGCTGTTGTTTTGCTAAATATGACCAAATCTTGCTGTTGTTTTTATAATGGGCTGCTTTACAAACGGCACCCCATAGCTAGCACCACATGCGCTTCTACAACTTTTAAGAGGACGAAGAAGAAGCCCGCGGTGCATTTTGGGTCAGTAGCATGCCGGTAGGATGCACCGCGACCAACCTACAATGTGGGCGTGTCTAGTATCTGAAGTAGTATCTGAAGTAGCATGCTACTCGCTCCGGTGGCCAATTCGGACATGCTAGATACTACTTCGACTACTACTTGGCATTTCGGACGCAGCTATGGTCTTGAGACATTAGTACACTTGACCTTCAGGGCACCTAAAGTCCTTTAGTAAAATGTATCTCATGAGGACACAGAGGGGCTTCCACTTCTTCATCAACCCCTAAATACCTATGATTTTCATTTGCTATATGATACTTTCGCAAGGGTACAATAACTTAGCTGATGTGTCACACAGCACTGCGTGCCCTGGATTATCAGAGTAAGAAAGATATTCATATTATAAATATGATCTTCCTTGCTGCCTTGTATTACCTCTAGTGAGTTGTCGCTTCCAACTCGAACTGCTGAAAATTGTTGTCTCAAAAACATGACAACAAGCCATTTGATGTATTGAAGATTTAAGGTTAGATAAGATAAGAAGAGCTGTATTGATCCCTAAAGGGAAATTTAATATTATGTTGAATAGCAGGATACAGTTTACGGATATTTCACCCTGGAAGGGCAATATTTTTGTTTTTCAATTGCTTTTTTACTGAGTTTTTTTGGGGGGGTCAAACCCACACAGGAATAAGTGCAGATCTCAAGTTTCTGTTAAAGATCTCAACATAAAGATGGATGTTCAAGGCTACTGGTGGAGGCTTCAGTTGAAGGTGACAGCAGGTTGCTGTGAATTGGGGGTCTTGGAGGAAGCTTTTTTATATTTAATGGGACATCTGGTTTCTGTCAGAGGTGGTGGATGGAGTCAGCTGCTCAGTTTGCTCTCTGGCAGAGACTGCAGCAGGAAACTTTAGGCTCTTTTCTGTTGACCATTGATTTCAAGCATCATCTGGAACTGGAGGTGACTGCCGTTTCCTGGTACAGGCTTGGACTTGATTTGGTGGCACCTGCAGCACAATGTCACAATGTCATACAACAGATACTTTTGCTCAAAGTGATGTACATTAGAGAGTTAGTTCAATACCAGATAGAATCCAGAGAGAAGGATACAGCTTCACACAGCTGCAGCTTCCAGGTTTCGATCAGGGAGTTGGTGGCTGTTGGTTCCTTGTAGAGGCTTGAAGTTGAGTAAGTGGATGTTGTGCTGACGTTGAAGCAGGAAGCATTGGTGCAGCCATATACCACAGTTTTAGGTGAGAGCTGCAGAGGCTTGCTTGAGGAAGCTTGAGTTTTAAGAATAAGAATAACTTTATTTTATCCCCGAAGGGAAATTCGATATATTATGAATAAAATATTCAATATTGTAATTTTAGGCAATAATGATACCTTTAGTTGATGGAGGCTGGACTGAGCAGCCCAGTTTGCTCTTTTAGGCTTCAGGAAGAGACTTGAAGTGAAGTCTGTGGTAATGGCTCTTTGATGTTGTGCAGGAAGAAGTTGAGGCTGCAGCTGATATGTACTTGAAGAGATTGCTGGTAAGAGAAGTGACCATAGATAACTGCATAGATAACACTGAAAGTGATGCTATGACCAACAGTTCCTCAATGAATGGTTCAGAGGCTACTACTAAAAAAAGGTACCTTAGCAACATGGCTTTATAAGTGTGTGCTGTTAGTAGAAAAGCTAGCTTCCAACACTTAGGACTTCTGGTAGAGGTAGAGGCTGATGTTTTGTTTTTTTTTCTGTCGGTCGCTGTAGGTTGAGGTGGTTCTTGAATGCCATTGACTAGGAGGTGGCGCTTTTGCTGCAGCTTTCAGTCACAGTTTGCAGGCAGTGCTGGAGTTGGCAAGTGTTGAGTGAGATCTTAGTTGGCTGATGTGGCTTTGATTGTGTTGCACAGGACCAGCTGGAAGTGTAGGCTGAAGCTTTGGACCAAAACTGCAAGTGGAGGCAGGTGCAGATTGCTGGGCAGAGGGTTGTAGGCACTTTAGTCTCAGTCTGTGACATCAAGGCATTGAAGGCAGCTTGTTGCTTGGTGGTGGTACAGGCATATATTGGTAGGTGTGAGGACAGCTTTCCTTCATACTCTATTGGTCGGGTTGTAGTTAGAAGTTTGAGCTTTAACACAAATCCTTCAGACCATAGAACCACTGCAGGTTGTTGCTTGAGACCTTGGTTGGAGGATTTGGATGCAGTTATCCCTTATAATCGGCAGGTGAAGGTTGTAGTTGATGTTTGGTTTATGGCAGAAGCTGTACATGTTATGCAGAGGTCAGGATTGGAGGCTTGTCAGTGAGTGCAGTTGGAGGCAGCTGCAGGTTCTTGGTTAAGGCCTAAACTTGAGAGTCTGCTGATGTGTGGCTGGACTCTATTGGAGGCACTGGTACAGCTGTTGAGTGATTCCTTTAACAAGGGCTGCAGGAAGAGACTAGGGCTGCAGCTTTTGAACTCCTGCTTCAACCAACGTCACTGCTTTTGATTTCTTGCAGCATCAGGTAGCAAAGGCAGAGGCTGAAAGCCTTTGCTAATGTTGGAGAAGGTTCTTTGTTTTGCAGCTGTCAGGCACAGTTTTCAGGTAGGATTACAAGCTGGTGGACGCTTGTGGAGACTGCAGGAGATGGATCATAAGGGTCACTTTTAAAGCTTCAGTTGGAGATAGTGGTAACTAGTATATCCCGGAGGCTGCAGTTGGAGGCATGAGCTGAACTTGTAGGCCACAAACTGCAAGTGGTGGAGGCTGAGGCTGTGAGGTTTAGAGACTGGAGCTGAAGTTGATTTTGGCGGGTTTTTTGGTCATGCTTAGGCATAGGCGGTGGTTCCTGACAGCACTGGAGGGAGCAGGTATACACTCTGGGTGCAGGTGGGGGAAGCTATTGTTCGCCTACAGAGGCTTAGGTTAGGTTGGTATCTTTTTTCCATATTGTTGGAAGGAGAGGCTGCTGGTGTCTAGCTACTGGTGCACTGCAGGATGTGGCTCAAGGTTGTTGGCAGAGAGGGAAAGTTGTGTCAATGTGCTTGTAGAGGTTGCAGTTTGAGACAGTGGCTGCTGGTGTGTAGCAGGGACTGCAATCATAGGTGATGGCTCCTGATGTTAAGAAGAAGTTTGGGTTTGAGGCATTGGCATTCCATAAACAGGGGGAGGCATATGGATTTAATTGGAGATATTTACCTTTGAGCAGGAGGAGGGGGCTGATGGTGGAGGTTGCAGGTGGAAGCAGCCATCTTCATTTTTTGCAAGTAGAGGTAGAGGCAGATGTTATTATTTAGAGGATGGAGATGGAGGTTGAGTCAGGAGTTTGGAGGAGGCTCAAGGTGCAGGAGGATTGAGGTTGCTTGCAGAGAGGACTTTTTGTTTCTGGCAGTTCTGAATGTTTTCCCCTTATACTTATGACTAAACTTAACTTAAACTAAACTAAAGTAACTTAATCTAGTTTTAACTCAGAGTTAAAACAACAATATAGTGAAGATTTTCATGTCCTCACTCTCTTTCTAGGTGAAGTCTGTGGCTGTGGTTCATAGGACTTGTCCACATCGTACAGGGGTGGATAAACTCTAGCCCTGTAGCTAATGTTAACATGGACAAGTCCGTTGTCGTCCACAGTTTCAGTGAACTGTGGACGATCTGATAGTTCCCACAGCTTCTGCTTGATAAGACGTCCCAGTGCAATTCTGTAGGGATGCTGGTGGCCATTCTTGTACCTGTAGACAGGAGAGGACAGTAGTTTAATTCACAATGTTTGGTCAAGTGTTAGCTATTATGGTCTGTTATAGTGGTGGACTCTTTTTTTGGTTTGTTTTATACATACCGGAGCATGTCATCTACCACGGCGTGATAGAGCTGCTGGTACTCTTACATTGACCGATGATGTATTATCAGTGGGCCGTCATCAAGCAGTGGAGCTGTGGAGGGCTGGAAAGGGTGAACCACAGGGGAGACTTCAGGCAGCTCAGAAGGTGGAATTGTTGACTGAGTCCTCTGGACCAAAGGAGGATCAGCAACTTGTGCGTGGGAGTGCTGAGGAGCAGGATCTTGGGTCAGCCCTGTAGAATCAGAAGTACGGACCACTGATGTCCTCTTCCTCTTCTTGGACTGGCTGCCAGCAGGAGCTGAATAATGGTGTTGGGAATCCTGCAAAATAAATTCAACAAACAAGATTTCAGGCTCAAGTACATTAGAAACAATCTTTAACAATCTCACCGGTTCATTATATTTGGCAATGTAGTTTGTGCCAAATGGATTAAAACTTTGAGTCCATCAATTTAATTTTTAGAAACATGTCAAGTCTTTACCAAGATAAAAGAAGACAAGTTTCAATAGACTGCGTTTTAAAAAAATTATACAATTTTTAAAAAGTGTAGCACAAAGCTGCCGACAACAAGATATCAAAAATCTGAGTTTTAGAAAATTTAGGGGAAAATACAATTTTGTTATTCTAAATAAAAAACAAGGGGATGCTGAGAAAAAAAATCTAATACTTATGACTGTCATTTAAGTGTTAAAATATTAACTCTTCACTCAACTCTTCTCTTCACTGCTGCTGATAAATCATGGGCGTCTGCAAACTGGACATGTGCTGTGCGCAAAATACGCAGGTGGCGCAGTCCTAGTGTCTTTTTTCGAAGTTTTCAACACGACCATTCATTGTTTGTTTCGTTATACCTGTTTCAAGTATTTTCTCTGTAGCCTGTTGGCCAGGAGTTTCGTAATTTCCTTAACAAAAAATCCTTGAGCACAGACAAAGTCTTTGCTTGCTGTTTCTAAGCTGTGGTTCTTAGGTTTTTTATTGGATTGATATGGTGCTTTGAGGGTCGCTGATAAAGCGCTATAAGAAATCTGATCAACCGAGTAAATTAAAATGTCAGGCACGAGAAAATAATTATTAATTACTTCATAGCTGCAAATAGGTACTACAGAGATATAAAATGTACTTAAAATTTGGAGTAAACTGAGGTTACCGCCTATGAAAAACAAATACTTTACTTAATTTGTCTACATAACTATAACTTAAAACTTAGATGTAATTAAGTAAATGTTACTCAACATCTTCACACTGCATTCACAGCCCCTTTTTAACCTCACTGAACACTGACATAACAGAAACTCTCTCAGGTAAAGTCTGCAAAGATGTCCAATATTGGAAAACACGAGTAGTGGCCTGATGAAGTCTGACAGAGATCCACAAAACATACATGCACAACATTAGCACTAGATTGTACTACAGGCCGCAAATTTAATAACTTGGCAATGGATTCTCGTCTCTTTTCTGTAAATCTACGTGAAATGTAGCCTTTGAATATTTGTTTCCCTTCAATTCATTATAAGTGCCTTCTATAAGCATATCTGACAACCTTTCGCTTTCGGGGTCGACCCTCGCCGGCCACCGTACCCGAGTTGTATAAAAAAGGACTGGTTGCAGCAAACTGTACTACATAAGTATTTCTTCCTGTTATTTGTATTTATTTGGATATTTTTTGTTTGATACCACAGTACGAGGTTTGCTTGTTTTGAACGTTTGCTGGTGAGCGAGCTGCTGTTTTTACGATCAAATAATTAAGGTAAGATTTTTCTATACAGCTGGTTAGCAATAGCCTAACATCAGTATTTGTTTGTGTAAAAGGATAGCAAACAGAGTCTTGTAGGTAAAGCTGGATCATGCACAAATTAGAGTTTTTATTGTTTTACTTTCCTTCAATCTAGACTCTGAAAGTCCAAAGGGCGATGTTGTCAGTGATTGTCCGGTCAGCTGTCACAAAGTGTAAGTGTGAATGTCTTGTGTCTTCTTTATGTTGATAATCGGGTAACAGCTGTTGAGTATTAAAACTAGTGCTGTTCATTAAACACACGTTAACCTGATCTATTGGCATGCAAGAGCTAAGAGACAAAGTTTTAATTTATTAAGACTTGCTTTGACAAGCTAAGTAGGTGAAAGGTCATCTGTGCAGCTTTGGTATTTGCATTACTTAAAACCGTGTTTTTGGCTTAAATGCTGGACTTGAATGTGTGTTTTGCCCCCCAAAATGTATAAAAAATATATTAAAATGATCTTATGCCTATTTTTCTACATCAACCTCTCAAAGCTCATAAATGACAACCTGAAAGCAACTTACACACAAAATCCCATCTATAGGAGGGTAGTTTTGGTTCAATAATAACTTGGCATTTATCGACGTTTCTGCAAACAAACTGCATGTTTGTCCACTACGTCTTTATAGGCCATTTGTATCCACTGTTTACTTCGTAAGACTTACCATCTGCTCCATAGGGTCATATGTTTATCACCTTTAAACCCTTGGTTTTTGTTTAAATGTTGATTCATGTGCCATAAAGGGAACCTGGCCAATAAAGCAAATGTTTCCCAGAAGAAATCAGTAAAGTGCTGTTGATAGTCTCTTTATAAATACTCAGTTTGCTGGTACAATTGTGATTATTGACATTGTTTTATTTATTTACTGACTGAATAATACAACATGAGCCTAGCAGTTGCTGTGGACTATCTTATTGTACGGTTTGTATCATTCTGTCTCTTCTCTTTCTCAGACAGGGGGCTGTGGCTGCCTGGTCAGGCTGCAGTCAGGGCCATGTCATCTTCCAGCAGCTCCAGCTCGCCTTACACCTCTCTGGCTATCAGCCATCCAGCAGAATCCATCACACATGTAGAGCTGAATCGCCCTGAGAAGCTCAATGCCATGAACAAAGCTTTCTGGAGGCAAGAAACAGTTTATTGTTTATTCACTGACCCTGGTTCTCAGTAGATGTGCTTGGTTAAGAGTCAAAGTTATTTTTGGCTGACTTACTTTATATAAACTTTAAAGTTGAAGACCACCCAATTTATAGAAAACAGATTAAAAGGTTGAATTTGATGCAACTCTACATAAGGAAATGTTTAAAAGTAAAACTATCCCAAATTAAGCTTTACTCCTTTTGTAAGGAGAATAACTTAAACTCAAATTGAAGACAGTTAAATAGTTTGTCCATTTGAGATAGAAATGTCTGTTGTTTTTATTTTTACAGTGAGATGGTGACATGCTTCACTGAGATAGCTGAAGACCCCAACTGCAGAGTGGTGGTGGTTTCTGGGGCTGGGAGGGTCTTCACAGCTGGTGGGTATAAGACAGTGAACAGTTTTTTAAATTGTACTTTTTGGACTGAAGTGTTTGTTTCTGTGTGTGTAAATCTCCAGGTATTGACCTGATGGACATGGCCAGTGATGTCCTCCAACCAAGAGGCGATGACATGGCCAGAATTTCTTGGAACTTGAGGAAAACCATTGCCAAGTATCAGGAAACATTCTCCGTTATAGAGAGGGTCTGATCTGCAGAGTTTTTCTGTCCAACACATAAATAATGTATTCGTTACAGACATCCATAATTTTTAAGCTGCATCAGGAGTGTTTTTTTTTCACTGTGACTTATTGTTTTCTGCCCTCAGTGTCCAAAGCCTGTTGTGGTAGCCATCCATGGAGCCTGTGTGGGAGGAGGTAGGGCATCATCACCATCATATTGTTATAATATAAACATTAGTTAGCATTAAAACCATAACTAAAACCTTGGGGAACAGGAGCCCGCTTTGCTGTTTGAAAGTCGATGCAGGTTTTTGTTATATTACTCTGATTATTATTTCTCACCTGTTGCTTTATCACTACCCTTTACAATTACTCAGGAAACATTTGCAAAGATTTAACTGATGGGATTTTAACAATAACGTTCACTGATGATGTTGTTGGCGTGTGTTGCAGGAGTTGACCTGATCACAGCATGTGATATCCGCCTGTGCACCCAGGACGCCTGGTTCCAGGTGAAGGTATGTACAGATCTATTTTGTGAGAGCTAAAACTGTTACATTTTATTCTCTATTTTGATTCTTAGGCATTAGGTTTAAGTAGTAGTCTTTTCCTTTTTCTACTTTCTATTCAAACTTTGTCCCTCTGTCCCCAGTTTTGTTAGATTTAGGTTTCAATATATCAAAGTTGCTAATGAGTCCTAAAAATCTGACTCACTTCTGGAGTTGTCAGTGCAGTCTCTCATCTTTGTTTCTGATCACTATTGCAGGAAGTTGATATCGGACTTGCAGCAGATGTCGGAACACTTCAGAGACTTCCTAAAGTTATTGGCAGCCGAAGGTAAATACGCTGCATTGTACTTTTGGAAGTTGAAAAGCTGGGACACTACAGGTGCCTCACTTAACACACAAATATATAGATTACCAAAAATGTGTGATACACTCTGTGTTGAAGTAAAATGGTGAAATATCATCCAGATATGCTTGTTTGGTCTGTAATAGTCTTGCACAATGAAGCACAAAGGTCTTGGAAGTCTGATACTGGATAGACTGACAATCACAAAGTTCCCAATGCCAAGAATCTGGATTAAAAACCATTTCAAGAACATCTGTGTCTCTATATAACATTGCATGTCTGTAATCGTCTTGTATCTTTGCTTTGTCTTCTCCAGCCTGGTGAACGAGCTCGCCCTGACTGCCAGGAAGATGTACGCTGATGAAGCAAAGAGCAGTGGGCTGGTCAGGTATCTGCAGAATCACACTCATCAGCTGTTTTGTTCTATAACATGTTATTACTCTCTAATCCTAATAACAGCCGGTTTTATAAATGTGTAGCTTTGAACAGTATGTTAAACTCAGTGAAGCTGCTAAAATCTTTGTTTCTGTATTGACAAACTTAGCTACATTAGGACTGATCCCTCTTACAGGCACATGGGTGCTTTGTTTTTGTGACTGCTTTATAAGGTCAGTGTGATAGTCGTGGTTAGGCAGAATAACCACTGGGTGAACTTTCTGAGTGGGCATTCCCTGATTTTAACATGTTGTAGAAAAGTATGAGTTGTGCGAGGGCTTTACTTCTGACCAAAATGAACAACACATTATTTGTAATATGCCCAAACTTCAAGGAGCTATTTCGATGTATTTCAAAGCAATTACTAACATTTTGATGTCTTCTTCACATTTCCTTCAGCCGCGTGTTTCCAGATAAGGAGACCATGATAGCTGGAGCTCTGGAGATGGCTGGGGAGATTGCTGGCCGGAGCCCCGTAGCTGTGCAGGGAACCAAAGTCAACCTCATCTACTCAAGAGACCACAGTGTAGCAGAGGGACTGGATTACATGGTGAGATCATGTCCATTAATCCACCATACGTTTTAATCTAATTAGCCTACAGTGCATTGCATCACTGTCCTCTTCATCCTGCTTTAGGCTTCCTGGAACATGAGCATGCTTCAGACTCAAGATGTGATGCAGTCCGCTCAGGCGTCCATGGAGAAGAAGAGTCCCAAGAGTGTGGCTTTCTCTAAACTCTAAATCTCACTGGGACAAAAACCAGTTTAATTCCAATCTGCCATTTTTTTTCTTGAGGCCTTTCTGTGTGAAGAAGAGAAAATGTGATTTTGTTTGCCATTGTAACACCAAAACTAAAAAGCCAGTAATCCTGAGGTACTTACTGAGACTTTAAGATTGAGGCTTGTCAGAATTGTTAGAGTTACTACAGTAAGACAGCTCTTAGGATTTGTTTCCAAAGATTTGAACTATATTAGGTTAAAAAAAAAAAAAACATTTTGACAAGACACTGTTTTTTTTTTTTACATCATAAACAAATAATTGATTCAGTTTTATGAAATCAATCATAAAACAGTTCAGGCCCATATCCTCTAACAGTTTACATCTCTGTTGAGCTGTGATGAAAAGGAAGACTGTAACATGTCAAACAGTTCATCTGCAGTAGCTGCAGAAACAGTTTGTGCAGCATGATCATGCATCGAGCCGAGTCCTGGCTAACTTATCAGTCAGTATGGACAGAAGTTGGATTTTTAATAGCTAGTTATCTTATTATAAAAACAGGAATAGTTTGTGATTTATATCTGTACATGACTACTTGAATGTTGAACATTGTTCAATAAAACTAATCTGAAAATAACAAGTGAAGCTCAAGATGAACTGTCTTTTAAGAAACCTTGCTGCTGATGTGTTCTGATTCAGTCTTAACGCATCAGGGCAAAGGTATTTTAGTAGAAGTTAGAGGCTTTATTTACAAAATAACTGAAGTTTCCAAAAGTGCAACAAGGACACATTCAAAGTCAATCCCTTCAGTCTGCTGTAAGGTTTTCTGTGGAGAGAGGGTGTAATACTCTCGAATCAGCACCTCAAGGTTTATCTTCAGTTGCTTTTATTGCAGAAGCTTTCTGTTCACACTGGATTGCTCTCTGTTGCTTCACCTCCTCCAGCTGTTCATACAGTCTGCAGCTGCAAAGATTTCAGCACTTATTACATCAAATTCGATTCACAACAGTACAGAATAATTTTTATTTTTAGTGGTGGGCAGGTGAAACCTTAAGAACTGAAGCTTTCCCAATAATTGTGCCGAAAAAGATACCGTGACGGTGACATCTTGTGGACAACTGAAGCCACAGCAACCTCTCAAGAACGTGACTGAAGCAGTGAGACTGTTTCAATCCCATGATATCAGCATTAAACGTTCAGGAAAGACTGCGTGGTCATTCATGAGTTTTGGTCACTTAGACTACATAATGATCACATCGTTATTACACTTACGTACAAATAATGTCTTTACTAAAAGGAAAAATTAAGATATGCAGACACTCACCCAATATACATCATATTTGGATTTCCCTTTTATCTACAGTATTTCCACTTTAGGGATCTATAAAATTCTTATCTTATCCTACTCTAAAACACATTCCTGTTGAAACCAAAGACTAAACCTCAATAATATGTCTTGTTAAATTAAAAAAAAAAAAAATTGTCAAAGGCTTGCATCAAATATCCTAAAGGTTCAGAGCAGTATGGATAATTTGAAGGCTTTTACAATACATTACACGGCCTTAAATTGAACTTTTATCACGATAAACAAACACGTTCTGATACTTTGAAATTATATGATACAGTAGTTAGCTGACTCTTGATTAGGGTAGATAAGTGTTTTGTTGTGGTTATATGTGATTCTTGATTGAAATGAAGGTTTTTTGGATCAACTCATTCCTTTTAACATCCTTTTTCACACATCCAGTCGGATGCTACGGTATGTCAAGTTTCTTATTCACTCATAAACAATTTCAATGCAATGTGCTTCAGTATATACCCCACTTTTTTAACGATCAGTAGCCGACATATTATTTGTAATTTAAATCTTTTTCTTTAGCGTATTGTTGCCGAATATAAATGCAGAACAAGGGTTTCTTTATTGGGTATTACCCTATTGTTCGTATGGGGATAAAAAAAAAAACCAAGTTCTTGTGTTGTATGGTAGCCTATTGTAATATAGTCACCCCTTTATCTTTTACAGCATCTCTTTATTTGAAGATAGTTCAAAGTGTACGCCGTCTCCTTTCTCATCTGTTTTTTTTTATTCCTGGTCTGGCCAGGCCAAGACTGTTCATGGGTCCTAAGGAAAACCTTTTAAAAGATAATAATTATAACAATACATTTTATTTATAAGCACCTTTCTAAACACTCAAGGTCACTTTAGAATGTAAGAATGGTAGCATAAAACAACAAGATAAGAGCAATAGAGTTCAAAAATTTAATATACACAAATTAAATGAAAATATGACAAGGTCAATTATAAGGAGTGGGCTAATCTGAACAGGTGGGTTTTGAGTCTGGATTTGAAAAAAAATAAATAAATAAAAGGAGAGAGTCCATTTTCCAGGTGTCAGGTGGGAGTGAGTTCCAGAGTTGGGGAGCAGAGCAGCTGAAAGCTCTGGTGCTGAGGTGGGCAGGAGGCACAGTGAGAAGGAAGGAAGAAGAGGATCTGAGGAAGCAGATCAGAGAGGTAAGGGGAGGCGAGGTTGTGGGTGGCCTTGAGTGTATACAGGAAGATTTTGAATCGGATTGTGAATTTAAGGGGGAGCTAGTGGAGCTGCTGAATAATGTGAGTGATGTAGCGGAATAAGGGGGTTTTGATGATGACAATGGTTTGTCATTTGGGGACTTTTAAGGTTGAGGAGGAATGTTTATTCAGAGTAGCAGAAAAAGTTATTTGAGTTCACAGTTTAGAATTAGAAATATTTTTTTCACCACATGGTTATGACTCATCAACTCCACTGCTTTGGAAAACATCCTTTCACAGGGACAAATGATACTGGGATGTGCAGGTATTTGTGGGCGAGTTTCCACAGTGTAGGATAGAAAGTCCGATGTGCCACCCAGTACTTCAGGGGATCCTCTGCTCTAGCAAGATGTTGCCCTTCCGTATATCTGAGACAGACAGAAAGACAATGAATGACTGAATACAACAACTGATGTTTCAGCAGTGCTCAACACGCATACCTCAAGATCCTTAATGGCAGGCAAGTGTCTCAGGATGGATGACATGTTGTTGTAGGACAACTCTTGTGTGCAGAGCAAACACCACACCTACAGGTAATTGTAATTTTAAGACCCATTTAAATATTCAATTCAAATCTTGATTTATTCTCACAAGGGAAATTGAGGTTTCTCTCATTTCCAATGCCGCCCAGATTACAGACAAAACAAGCAAACATAGATAATATTTGCAAAACAATAGAATCAATTAAGACATGGACAATCTGAAATGATTTTTTTCTAAATCAAAGTCCTAAACTCTGCAAGAGAGGGAAGAGCTTCAATTTTAAAGTTTGTTGGAGGACATGCCAAGGGTATGGGACGTCAAAGGACAATTTTGTTTTTCCAAGTTCACTATAAACTCAAGGGAATTAAATGTTTAACAGGAGGAGTGGGTCGTCTATGTAAGAGGATCACACTCCAACAAGTTTGATACATAAAGTGGAAGTTTGCTGATGAGGGCCTTGAAATTAAACAAAGACCAATGTTTCTTACGTCTAGTGATAGACAGAGTCTCAGGGTTTAAAAAGTTGAGGCTGCTGCATGTCTGTGAATTACATCACTGTAGTCACTTCTTCTACACGACAGAAGGAAACTGGATTCATTTCTGTAAAAAAGCTGACTTTCTGTTGCACCTTAGATACAAGAGTATTCACATGGTACTTAAATGTTAAGATTTTATCAAGCTATATGCCAAGAAAATACAATTCAATAATGGAACATATAATGTATGATGAATAATGATGCATCTTATCTAACTCGTGTGGCGTCAAACCACTCAAATCTGTCAAACATGTCAAGCTGTCATTAACTCAGGACGCACTGAAGCATGAGGAGATTCGGTTATGACGTTCAAAGCTTCAAACGCCATCAGTCACTCCGCTTCAGGAAAAGTGACACATGCGCCAAGGCCTCAGTATCATTTGCCCATCACTACTAAGCGCTTCAGTCTGACTTCAGTCTTTGAGTTTTTGCCTTGTCCTGATCTGTGAGCCTGAGGAGCTCTGAAGAAGTTCGTAGATACATTTACTTATAGCACTAAGTGTGTAAATCAGAGTAAACAAAGCAGCAAAACCTACAAATGAAGTGCTTCTGACTGGGTCACAGAGGTGATGCTTTTAAAAATGTAGAGCCAGGTTGGCACCTCCACACAAACATGCAGGAAGGTGTCAGATTTGTTTGTTTGCTGCTGGTGTTGAGAATTTTCCTGCCTGCTGAGATTTTGCTTTGTTTCTTCCAGTCGCAGCCACTACACCGCTGAGTCTCCTCATTCAAAAGGCGACAAATACGGACGTTTTCTTTTGTCTTTCTCTCGTGTTAAAGTCTGAGGCAGACATGCACAGAGGGGGTTGTCACTAGGCCCCTTTGTTTCCTACTTGATGTTTTCTAGACCTGCAGACTGTTGACAACCTGCTTCACTGCACTGCAAGATGACTGATACCGATAAAAAGACCACAACCATGGTAAGAAAACCAGAAAACACTGACGGATACGCACACCACCTCTGGATAATAGAGGATGACAGGGAGAGTTGTACACTACTTACTCAACGTGCCTCTTATTATTATGAACAGCATATTAAATGTTGGTTAATGTGTGCAGTATTGGTTGCCTACCTGTGGTGTTGTGATGCGCTGAATGCTGCTGTCATTAAACAGAGTCTATGGATGGTTAAGGACAGGCTAAAGCTTGGCTCTTCTCAACATGGACACTCTGACCTGATGGAGGAGAGGGAGAAGTAAAAGGAAAAAGCCGATTTAAGTAACAGCAAAGCTCAGAGCCAAATATGTTACATGTAATCAGCGTTTATACAGTATGAAACATCTGAGGAGGATTTCACAGGTTCCTAAAGACTCACAATATTGAAGCAATTTTGGTTTGTTTTGTTTTTTGAGAAAGAAAGAAGTTTGAAAGCCCAATCTTCCACTCAGTCAGAATCAGGAACTAAAACCTCACTCAAACACACTCATGCCGTCACTCACCTGCGGAGGTGCTGATGGAGTCAGAATCAGGAGGCCTATGTGCAGACTGACAAACAAACACATAAACACAAAATAAACACAGTTAAACAGCACAGCCCTGTGGAAACCCAAAATTAACTCACACACACGTACTGCACAGTCAGGCAGTTGGACACACGCACACGTTTATATATATGTGAGCTCAGTTCAAGTGTAGAAACCATCATGAAATGTGTTTGAATAAAACACACTTCAGGTTCAGTAAATTTACATCATAGCCCAGTATACAATAACACACACACACACACACACACACACACACACACTAAGACTTTGTCATATGTACACACTCCCTCCGCACAGACAAACAAACAAACAAACAATAACAAAGAAGCTTCTCAAGCACAATCACAGGCTGAGGCAGAGTTTACTCCAGCGCTCAGATTTGGCTATTTTTCATCATTGATCCACCATCATGTGAACCTCAGAAGGAATAAAAGACTGACAAAAAATATGGCAATTTGCAGTGAATTCATGCCTGTGGTGCTTTGTCAAATGATCATTGGGTGTGGAGACAATGCTGTGGTTTTACTAATGCAAGGAACATCTTTGATTTACAGCTGAGCAAAAGATTTCAATATCTCAAGAAGAAAGGCAGACAATTCACTGCATACTGACAAAACTGATGAAACTATCCTGAAAATCTCTGTGATCTCAAAAGGAGAGAAACATCCTGCTCTTAAGCAGCCCGATTACCTCTGAAGGGGATCTGTGGTTCAGAGCTGCAGGACCGGAGAAGTCAGCTCCTCTCCCAGGGTCAGAGCAATGAAGAAATCATCCCCGGGCTGACTGAATCTGGATTTGAAAAAAAGCTAGTTTAAAATGCTATTTTTGCACAAACTTCACATTTTACTCTGTCAGTGGTCTGTATGGCCTTTTCTTACCAGACTCTGAGGGCTCAGGAGGCCTTTTTGTCTCTCCAGGCTGCATGGCTGGTTCTCTTGGAGCTCGTCCTCGAGCCGGTGGGTCTTTGAGCAGTCTGCTGCTCTCTGCTGGACAAACAGGGGGCCTGCAGTCTTGAGCCCGACGTTCGGGGTGACCCTGATTCCCCATGTGGATCCCTGCCCGCATTAGATTCACCTCTGGACCTGCGAACAGAAAGCAGCGACGACAAGGCAGTCCACGGTCAGCTGAGAACCCGCAAAATCCACCAGCAGTTTTTTTAAAACGTCCAAACTTTTTAATCGTTGACTCTTTAAAAAGACAGATCTTCTCAGGGGTAAAAGTCTAAATGTAAAGGTCTCAGAGATGTTTGGTTAAGAGAGACCGGCCTTACATCTCCACAGCACCTCCATTCAGGGTTTGGACTGGTGACGCATTTCCGCTTTTTATTCAGTTTTTTTTTTTGGCGGCAATGATCCTGAATCTTACGGTGCATACCGCCACCTACTGCACTGGAGTATAAGACACTTCCATCCACGTGAACTTCACTAACAAACGTTTATCAGATATGAACAAATAACGGAATATAAATAAAAATTGATGTTATTGAAAATTAATGCATTGAAAATTGAATTCAACAAAATATAACGTTCATCACAGTAATGCTGTGTCTGATGTGATGTTAAAGATTTGGATTTGTTAGAGTTTGTTCATCAGTCAAAAGTGAAGGGAGAGTCGTGTTTACACCGTTTCATTCAGACCATGAGACAAAACTGTCAAAGGTTTGAGATAGTTTAAATAACAGCACTGTATTTCCTTTTATTGCAAAGCTCACAATCAAGGTGGATCACAGACTAGAGTCTATTATCAAGACAACCATTTCTCATCATTCAATTTATCCCAAACCCCAACGCTAATCTGGGGGTGCCAAACACACACTCATGGTTCCATGTCTCTAAATCTCCAGAGTAATAAAATGTCATGTCAGAATCAGGTTTGACCTATTCAGAATATCACATATGTGCAGAACACATATCCACAGATTTGTCTGCAGTGCAATCCGTCTCACAAAAAAGATTCAATTCTATCAAAAAAGAAATGGGGATATGAAATCAAATACAAACTTTGTCCTTTAATGAGACACCTCTTAAGAGTCTTCTTGAGCCTTAAGGTCAATTTTAGATCTGTTTATCACTCCTCAGAGACAGCCTAAGACATGTTGTTCAACAGGAAATTTGTTTTTTTTTTTTTTAAATGAGGACAGACTCTGATGCTCTCTGTTGGTTTTGTTTCCTTTTATTCTCTCAGAAATGATTTCAGTGTTTCCGTGGGCTGTTTTTCTCTGGATGCTGAATAATTGATTCAGATGTTTGCAGAGATAAATGATGATGACTCTGTGTCTCTGATATCAGGACTGTCAGGTTTCTGAATCTAAACTCAGAATTAGAGAAACAGCCTGAATTATTCACACTCTTTCACGCTCTCTGATCAAAAACGTGCTCTCTCTGTGTGCACCAATCAGCAGCAAGGATATCTCTCTGACTGATCTGATGGTTTCAGTTTAACATGAATTATTATGAAGGAGTTTCTGTAGCTATTATCAGACTACATGAAGCTTTCATCTCTCTTTTTAAGTGATAATTAGACTGAAATGCTCTTTTAGAGCCCGGTCTTGATCTCAGTAATTTGAGGCAGCAGAAATTCAGATTTTGTCTCCTTATGAGAGAGCAGAGCAGCTCTATATTGAGGCCTTTAAATTCAAACAGGATTATTTCTCAGTGAGAGCGCCCTCTTACATAATGTGATGTGCTTCATGCTCACATAAACCACAGCATGCTGTCCCTGTAGACCTCACTGCTTTGGCTCTGTTTCTGTCCCGTCCCTCAGAGCTCTCAGAAGTGTGTCAGTGGTTGGTGTCTCTGGAGGCTGAGGGCTCTGTAGAGCTCATTTTAACCAAAGCACAGCTCGGATCTGAAGAGGCTTTTATTCAGAGCACACGCATTATTCACACAAACACACACAGATACACATTTCACTCTGCTCAGTTATTCTGCTCTGTTACATCTGAGACTTTGTAGAGTCATCAATTTTAACATTTAAAATTACATATTGTATTTTTATCATCTTACATCACCAGCTATGCAATGCAAAACAAATCAGTGTTAGCAGGTTTATTGGCAGTTGAATTCTCCAAATCGTGAAGCTCAGTTTTGCCCCCCTCTGGCTAAAACTATAACTTATATCTGTAATGAAACCATATGCTTCTTTATGCTCCTTACTTAATTCTAATCTGTTGTCTGCCATTATATCAGTTATTCAGAGTTTGGTAGATGTAAGTTCTTTAAAAATTCTCAGTAAGATTACAAATCTTTTTACAGTTCCTTCCATTTCAAAAATTCAATCTGGAGCCTCCGCAGTGCCCCATAGACAGGGCAGAGTTATTGCCGAAAAATAAAAATAAAAAGAAAAACCTGATCCTCAAAGAGTGAGGCATGAAAATATGTTTTAAAATTTGATTTTAAAAGGTGAATTTCATCCAAACAGAGGAACATAAAAAAGTCTTTTTTCAGCAACAGATACAAAACTGATCTGACTGATGAAAAAACTGTGTAGTCACAAAGACACTCACACAGCCCACAGCTGGTCTCTGTGGAGAAATGGAGAGTGAATTATTCTCACCAACCTTGAGTGTGCAAACATGACTCTTTTGCTTTTGATCTGCGCTTCTTATCATGTTGCTTTTGATTCTGTGTGACTCTGCTTTAGTTTTAAGGCCATCTACACAAACCTGTGGCTCAGTTGTAACATTCACAGAAGAAGCAAAGACAGCTGAAGTTTTTTTTTCTCCTACCATGACCATGATGCAACGAAATAACAAGAACTGTAACAGAGTGAGGCATTTCTCCCTCTTTTGTGCACAGATGCATGTGTCGTGATCTCAGTACTTAAGACTCGGTAATGGGTTCATGACCTCATCATCAGGGTAATAAAAACAGATCCGTTTTCTGATGAATACTGAAATAAATTGTTGGACAAACCAAAGTCATTCAACATTAACTCAAAAAAGGACACATCAGTCCACACTAACACTCACGCCAAGAGACTGAAGAAACTCTGAAACTTCACTCTTGCAATGTTCATACTTTCAAAACAAACGTGTAATAAAAAAAACTTGCTCCCTGTACAGTAGGGGCTGTACACTTGGATCAAAACCAACCAGAACTCGGACTGGAACTGCAGTTTTTTGGACTTCTGTGTCAGAGGTTGCTGCTTGTTCTAGATCATAGAGGACTCTCAGAAGTCTTTCCCGCTTTTCAGTCAGCAATGACCAACTTGAATTTGGTGAAATAAAAGTTTGGAAATGCTCTAATTCAGATGGTTAGATGTGCAGGGAAAGACGTTAGAAATAAATATATACACACACACACACACACACAATACACACATATATGTACACATTATATGATTTGTTTGTATGTTTTTGTGCCGTCTTGACTTGTTCTAAAAGCAAAATGTGAGTGTTCTGTATCATTTTCTGATGTATGCAACATTGTTGAGTCAAAATGAGTTTTCTGTGGGTTGGCTGCCACAGCAGTTAGAGACTTTAGTCACAAGGTGGCAGCAGTGTGCAAGGGCACGGGAATTTTGTTGAATGTAATGCGGTGCTAATTCCTGTTTACAAGGTTTACAAGGAGGTTTGCAAAGTTGATGTCGTTAACTGTCTGGTGAAGTAGTGAAAACCACTGAGTAAACACAGATATCTTGTTAAATATTACTGCACAAATATGTTATCCGTCAGTATTTTAACTAGATGGTATGCTCTAGGCACTGCTGGTTTTGATTACAAGGTAATGTTAGCTTGCATGAAGCAACATTTATTGTTTTACCGTGTAAATAATAAACTCAAAGATTTTACAATTCATTTAGCTTTGTTTAAAGGCAAAGACAGTGTGTTCTTTGGTTTTGTCTCCAATGAATGCCGTGGAGCAGTAAATGAAACTGTTGAAATGTAAGTGTACTGTGTACATCTCTACTTAACTATTAATGGGTTTGAAGGTGGGATCTTTTTGTTAAATCTCTGTTTAACAGTTTTCACGTTCTGTTGAAATCCAGAGCCCACTGCCGTATTTTGGGTATTTAGTTTGTTTAGTAGATGAAAACCATTTCATGATATCGCTAACTAGAGCAGTGGAGCCCGAGCTGGGTTAACTAAGACAGCTTACATAGCATACAGACTCTGTTCAAATCACTTCAATTTGTGGTTGTGAAAAAAGCACCAGCTACAAGAGCCCCTAAGCAGCTGTGTCCTGTGTGGCATTGAATTCTGCAGATTACATTTTGATTTTGGGATGGTTGACATTCACCTGAAAATGGTGTTGGAAAAAGTTCGTCTGGAGCCCTGTTGTAAGCCAATGAAAGTTTACTTCTAATGCCCTGCAGTGAAGGAAGAAAGCTAAAAGCCTTTGTTCAAATCAGGATTCTAAGTATGTTTTTGGACTGTGAAGTGACCCTTTGTGAAAACATAACCCTTTCTCTTTTCTTATGCAATAGACAGAAACCCACTCATTAGCACTCTCAGCTATCTGTGTGGTTATTTCATCATATTTAAACGAAGATTGTCCGTCCGTCCAACCATCCACCCACCCATCCATCCGTTCATTCATCTCTTTCTTCCTTTCCTCTCCTCCATGTGTGGTGCTCTCTGTGTAACCTTGTGTTCAGCAGGATCTGCTTTCTTATTCAGAGTGTGCTGCTGCAGTAATGTCTGTCTGATTTCATTTCCCCCTGGAATAGAAAATACCAGCTCACACACACACGCACACACACTGAGTATTAACCATGGTGCACATGTGTGTGTCCTCTTCCTACCAACCCCTCCCAGTCCAAGCATTAATATTTTTGTGTCTGTGGCACCTAAAAGAAAATCAAGGATAAGCTGTTTGTAGACCTGTTCAGCTAACAGGTAAGACTTTGCTCTCAGTGTTCAGGTTCAGTGTGCACCTTTGTTTGTGGCTTTAAAAACAGCTGGGAAAAACAAAACAAAACATTATTTTACCAAGAATTATTGAATTCAGTTACTTTAGGGATTTCAAGCAGGGCACCAATGTCAAAAAGAAAGCATCCCATCAGAGCTTTATCCTGTTAATGCACAGACTTGAGGTGGTTTGTGATGACCTCTGTGGTCCCATCTTATTGGTCCCTCTGATGGAGCAGCATGCTGTGTCTCTGCTGGAGCATGTCAGGTTACCAGAGTGAAGCTGTCTTTGCCGAGCTGGTGAAACAGAAAGACGTCAAAAATACACTCCTACATTTTAGTACAGCTCCAACCAAAACCAACAGGGCTGTTCTATTTCACTGCGTTTTAGCTGAGGCACAGCTATGCATGCAAAATGTGAGTGTGAGGGAAAGGATCTGAAGGGCGCAAGTGTAGGAGCCTGAGCTGTCTGGACAGAGGAAGAACCTGAAGCCCTGTTCTTACACCAATTCACGTGAAATAGTAAATTCAAACAAATGCGAGGTGTTATTTCTGATCTGAGAGCCTGCTTTTTGAGCAGGTGTATCGTAGACTGCTGCTGTCAAAGCTGCATTTTAAAAGCTGTTCCAGACTTGACCCAGCCATAGTTAATTAAATCACTTTAAGAAACAACACTCAGTCAGTGTGCAGGTTGGCATACTAATCAGACAGCTCCACTGTGGAACAGTTTATCCTCCAAATCTAATACACTGAATATTAATCACCTGGTATCATTAGGAACAAAAAGTGTTTAATGATGTCTTTGAACTATTAAAGCTAGATTAGGAAACCTTACATGACGTCCGATCTTTTTATATTTGGCATCTACCTGGTCCTTTTATTTTCAGCTTCTGGTACCATCAGGTGCTGACAATCGGGTGCTTGGCCCATGCAACTTCAGGCTGGTATTCAACAAACCAAGTTGCAGTAGTATTTTATGATTGTAATTTGCATTAAACTTGTTTTTGTTTAAATGTGCTTTTATCTTTTACTTGTTGTACAGCATTTTGATAAAAAGCACTTCATAAATACATTTAAATTTATTATTATCATTTGGAGTGAACCCTTGAACTGTTTCCAAACTGAAGGCCACGTTCCATTATACAGGGAATGTCTGAGACTGGCTGCAAAGTGAGCATCCCAAAAATTTGAAACCCCCAAGTGCTTAGGAAACATATGCTGTCTTCTGCAGATTTTCAGTCAAGGTTCTCAGGACAATATGGCTGACAACTCTCTGCCCAGTCAGACTGCACATGGCCAATCTGCCATGGAGGCCTGCTGTGACTGCCTTTCACTGTCAGGCCTGTTTGCAAGTGCTTTGTTGGTGTGGCAACATGTACACTGGAACCTGAATGTGTGGAGGAACCTTCTAGTCAGTGATGAGTCCAGATTCTGCCTAGTGTTGGATTGTAGGGTCAAAGTTTGGAAAAGATGCTGAGAATTACGGCTGTAGCGATACACTAATTTCACGAAACGATACGATACAATACCCAATATTCAGCTCACAATATGATATTTATCATGATATTTGGGGGGGCAGCTAGCATAGTGCTAGCCGGGCAGAACAAAGGGGGTTTTAATAGGACTTAATGTATCGATACTCGCAGCTGAAAAATCCATACTTTCTGAGAAAAAACTATTGACTTGTGTCTCAGAATTGCTAAAATTGCTCAGCCCAACTGAAAATGCTCTGCTGATTGCTGCATTGACAGAGAAACATCTTTTGGTGGGGACAAACAGTACAGGCCAAAAGTTTGGACACACCTTCTCATTCAATGTCTTTTCTTTATTTTTTATTTGACTGTTTACATTGTAGATTATCACTGAAGGCATCAAAACTATGAATGAACACATGTAGAATTTTGTACTCATAAAAAAAAGTGTGAAATAACTGAAAACATGTTTTATATTCTAGTTTACTTAAAATAGCCACCCTTCGCTCTTGATGACAGAAGTACTTAGTGACTGACTCTGTCAGTCATGAAGTTACCCTGACAAGGCACACCTGTAAAGTAAAAACCATTGCAGGTGACTACCTCATGAAGCTCACTGAGAGAACAGCAAAAATTTGCAGCGCTATCAAAAAAGTAGAGTGGCTACTTTGAGGAATCTAAAATGTAAAACATGTTTTCAGTTATTTCACACTTTTTTCTTAAGCACATGATTCCACGTGTTCAGTCAAAGTTTTGATGCCTTCACTGAGAATCTACTATTTAAATAGTCATGAGAATAAAGAAAATGCATTGAATGAGAATTTGTGTCCAAACTTTTGGCCTGTACTGCATGCAGAGAGGTGCCATGGCTGCTGAAGCTGAGTATGGTTCTTCTACAAGCTGTTCAAGTTTGTTCAATGAATAAATTCTTAAATTGCCAATATGTCTTTTCTCTTCAGACTTCAATCGTCAATTTATCCAAAAAACACAAAACAAGAGTTAATGGAAACATAAGCTGTTTGCCATTTGTAACCCACATACTCAGCTCTGCCTCTTATTCCACAAATGCACTTTTTCTAGCAAATGTGGCTCAATTTAAAAGAGAAATAACCAGGCTTCCAAACAGTATAAGATTTATCAGCAAGATGTATTGTTCTAACTAAGAAATGGTGAGAGACAGTGAGAGAAAGAATGGGATCTTTATGAGATGAATGTTTCCTCACAGCTTTCTTCCTCTACTTTTCAGTGAAATCAAACTTAATATCTGGACTTATAGTGGATTAGTTACACAGAGTGTCCTTATTGATTTAGCTTTTTATTAATGTTCTTGTTGATCATGTGTGCCAACATTTCAATATTCCAATGCATTATCTCTCTGGCTAGGGTTAGGATTAGGGATCTGTGAGTGGTTAACGCTGATCTTCGTCTATTTATTTTCATAGTCTTTGAATTTGCAGTTTGGTTCCTGGATTTTATTGCTAATCCTCAAAGAGATGTCAGGATGTGTAATTCAAGTTTTATTTCACGTCATTGTTTGGAGCAATAAAGACAGACTCCTCTTCTGTGCTGTCAGCTTGTGTGGTTGTGACTGTCTGATATTTTCAAAATCTTTCACAGGCTTGAAGAAATTGCATGATGCTCGGTTTTCATTTGCATATGGGGAGGGAGGTGAAACCATAGACTGTATATGCGCCATCTGCCCCCTCACGGGGTAAAGCCTCGGTGAGAACAGCACCCTCTGGTGACTGGCTGCAGTGTAGGTCATAAATCCCGCCTCCCCCAGCAATCCCTATGGAGCTGTGGACAAACTTTAGACATTTGTTACACAGAATATAAATTGTTCTCCCCCTAGTTGTGATGCTGACACGTAGTTACTTTAAGACTGGTTTGTGCTCAAGTCCTCTTTTTTCTGTACGGCTCCATTTTTAAAAGTTATTTAGGGGTTCATGTTTTCTATGGTTGACACTTGATACAGCCTATGGACATACAAAGATTGCGTAGTTCATCTAAGGGATACGCTGGTTGAGCTGAGTGCCATCACAGTGACTCTCCCTCCAAATGCAGACAATGTTACTGTGCAAGTGGTGATTCCAGGAAGTGGAAAAAATCCAGAAAATACCGAGAGCAATTCGCCATCAAATTTGTAAAATCGCAGAAGGCGGAGCCAAGTTGTCCATAATATATACACTGTCCATGGGTGAACCCCAGTTACAGATGATCTCTGGTAATGCATAATCTGTCCATGTCTGTGATTACAGCTGTCTACTGTGTTTACATCATCCAGACCACATACAATAACTCTACCAAACAATATGCAGCAGGACCAGACTCAAACCCCCCCAGCTGTAGATTTTCATCCTGCTTAAACCCCCATAACATCATATCCTGTCCTTAAAATACAGAGAGCTGAGGGACACATTGGTCTGTGGAGAAGATCTTTGCACCCATAACGGAAATCTGTCTGAAAGCTGAAGCAGGCACGTCCAAATGTTTCCTTCTTTTAATCACAGATAGCCAGCTGACTGATGCATTCAATAGAAGGGAAAAAGCCTTTGGCATTAAGCTCTGGGGACTCTTTGAATGGACTGTGATTTTTGCTGTAATTTGTTTCATCCCGTGTGTAACTCTGCCGTGAAATCAGGCTGACAGTATGTGTGCAAGCAGAAATAACAACCAGCAATGGATCTATTAGAAGGATATTGATCCTGCCAGAGTAATGCTCCAGCAGTCAGATAGATGATTTAGTCTGTGTTTATAACAGTCTATATTGGGACAGGAGGTGTAATATATCACTGTCTGTATTATCTGGCAGTTTGTTGTGTGGAGATCGAACACCGGAAACCTCAAACACTTCTGCCCCATCTGGAGAGGGAAAAACTGTCAGTGGAAAAATATGAATGAACAGGAAACTGTCTTAAACAAAATGATCTGAAAGATTTGTACCGTGTTTTTAAATTTTCTCGGCTCAGAGGATGAGGACACAGACGTTTTATTTTTCCCCCTTGGATACTGACCTGTCACTTTCACCGGCTGCTGAAAGTTTAATGAGACTGAAAAAGATCCAAACAGCTAAAAACCTCCTGCAGGTTTCTGTCTCCTTCTCTGCTGATTTGACTTGATTCTCCTTTATCCATCTTCTTCTTTGAGAAACAGCAGCAACACTGATATATTTCTGCTGAGATTTATTTATTCCTTCTTCAAATTGATGTTGAAATCCTCTCTGAGCAACAATAACTAATGAGGAGGAGCCAATTCACCCAAAGCACCTTAATGTGAGACTTTTGTCCTGTGAGATAATAGCATACTAAAAAAGGGTAAAAAAGAAGAAGAACTAATATCTATTTCTAGTTTAATCAAAGTAAAACTTGCTCAAACTTTCACTGAACTCTCCAAGACATGGTATGTGAAACTGGAGAGTTAGAGGAGGACGTGTTGGAGTGATTGATGGGTCTGTGTAGGTGTCGTGTTTGTACAAGAACGAAGTCAGCAGCCAAATCAACACGACCAAACCAGAGGGAGGATATAACAAAACAAAAATCAGCAGCAGCTCTGAGTGTCAGTCAGAGAGAGAGAGAGAGAGAGAGAGAGAGAGAGAGAGAGAGAGAGAGGTGCAGCATAGTCTTGACTTTACAAGCTCACCCTGGACCCTCAGGTGTGTCCAGGTAACCCGAGGAGCTCCTGCAGACTGACAGCTGCTCCATCAGAGGAACCATAGAAAGGTTTGATCACTGCTGTTAGTCTCACTTCCTGAAGTCTGAAAGTTTTGTGCATTAATATTCACACACCCAGACTTAATTAAAGATTGTTAATTCGAGTAAGAATGTGGAAAACTGCAGATTAAAACTCGCTCGTCTTCTTTCCCTTCCCTTTTTTTCCAACCCTCTCTTACATCCACAGTAAAAAAGAAATTACCATTCGGATGATGCATTGAATAAGTTCTTTGAGCAGGGACGTGGGAGTAGAAACCAGCCTCCCCCCATATCCCAAAACGCTCCATTAATATTTATGAAGATATTTAAATAATGTGAATTGAAATGACAAAACATCATTTTGAGAAAAGATGAGAGGAAGAAGCAAGAAGCGAAACTCAGGAGGAATAAATACTCACAGACCTGAAATATGAGCCTTTTAGAGGTCGTGCCTTTGACAAAAACAAGATGTGGCTCATGAAAAAGAGGAGAAATGAAAGAATGAACATTTTGAATGAATACTGTCTGGGTGGGTGTGGACTGTGTCACCTTTGCTGTGGTCCAGCACCAGCAGAGACTTGGGCGTCTGAAACAACTGAGGATGGGTGGAAAAAAAAGGTGTTTAGATAGGAAGTCTGACACGAGAAAAGAGAGTTCATGTCCAACTTGGACTGGTGTGATTATTATAAAACCAGGACTGTGTACAGACTGTGGTTATTCCTGTTTTTCTTATTCAATATGAGAAATATTTTTTAAAATGCCACCAGACAAACACATTTTCTCCTCTCCAAAAACACAGACTGTGAAAAACACTGAACAGACTCGTCAAGAGGAAACAATCACACATTTTTTCATTGTCACTTTGCGTCCTCTTGTTAGGAGCAAACAGAAACCTGCAGCACAACGCTTCATGTATAATGAGTTACTCAGTCTCCACCAAACAGAGTTATTCAGAGAAATCATGTTTTTGGAGCTGAATCAATTTCCAGAGCAGAAAACAATGACTTCAGGAGAAGAAAAGACCTAACTGACTCAAGAGAAAAGAGAAGAAAAGCAGAGCTGAGAGAGTTTAGATTGATTCAAAACATCAGCTTGTGTTTGACAAAAGCTTTGCATCCAAAACGAAAATGATCCTTCAATAAATACTGTGGAGGAAACGTGGACAAAGACAGCCGAGGAAGCTGGAGACGCTGTGGCCACAAAAAGAGAAAAGAAAGAAAGAAAAAATTAAATTACCTGAAAAAAAAAAAGAAGATTAAAGAGGAAGAGCGAGCTATTTTGGAGAACATGTGGGTGGAATAAGAAATCTGTCCTTTGGGTTTAAATTACCAACAGAGACAAGACTCAGATAAATCCATTTAACCCTAAATGAAAAAGTTACACGGTATAATGACTTTTTCAGGCTAAATATTGATAGAAAATATCAAGAACATGTTTCTGGTGCGAGTGCTCCGTGACCCTCAGGCTTTATCTCGACCTCCTCCCACTCTGGCTTTCATTCCCACAAAGCTGAAAGGCTCCAACTGCTAAATTATGAGTAATTATCATGAGGAGCACGTGAGGTGGAAGCTGATTTCTCGGTGTCACGGCTGCTCAGGGGCTTGACATGAGTTCAGGTGCCGTCTGTCCTCCCAGTGAGACCCTCTGAGTGGACATTCAGTCTGTAGAGGACACTCAGAGACAAGAGTTCAGGAGGGAAATGACTTTTGTCAGATTTTCTTTTCAAAGAAAATACAAGCCTTTGCTCTGTAAATGTAAGTCAGCTTTTCTGTGGCGCTCTGAGCCAACATGAACTCTCCACTGTCAGTCTGTCTGGGTGGGTGTGGACTGTGGAAAGTTCAGCTTCTGTTCAGATGAATGCCATCAACAGTCCTCCTCAGGATTGCAGAGCTTTGACAGCTGGATGGACGTCCTTCCTTACAGACTGAGATCATCACATGTCCCTGAGGAGACCCTCTGTATGGAGTAAATGTCCTCATTGTCCTCTCCGTCTTTACAGACAGACGGCTGGCGTGTCAGAGAAATTAGAGCATCTATTGATGGAAACACAATCACTCATTGACCGAGTAAAAAGCAGAGATTGTCAGGCTGTTTTTAGTCTCCAGTCTCTCTGAATGGGATTAACAGTCATCCATCATCAGTCCTCCTGTACTGACTGCTCTGCTGGGATGAACTGAATACTGAGCCTCATGAGGAAAAGGCTCTGAATCATCTGGATCAGCCTGTCAGAGTCTCTCCAACAGCTCTGTCTCTGTCTCATCAACCATCGCCTCAAACCGCTGAAAAGTCTGAACTGTGAAATTAGTGTTCTGGTTGTCCTTTTTTTTCTGTGCACCGTGCTGAAAATCATTTTTATATCATAGTTCAGATCATTGGGATTCACTCACATTCTCACTGTAATGATGAACTTTGGAGGAGCTGAATGATATGCCAGTCTGGGATTGGGTCCAGGGTTTTTACATTTTTATGCCTTTTAGTTCCAGGTACTTCTTTTCAAGGAGTTTGATGGTTCCTGTGGCCTATTGTTGTCTGTGTCTCCACCAGGGCCTTAAGTCCCGGGTAAATGATGAAAAGAAGGCCAAGAGTATCTAGGGAAGGTGTTTCGAAATGAAGTTATTTGCAGCACAGCTCTTGATTTGAGTCTATACTGAATGTTTTCTGTTTTAAAAGCTAAGATAAATCCCTTTGGCAGCAGGTAAGCTGTATTTACAACATTAGGTAATACAAGCTCTTGTACTGTCTTCCTTTGGTGCATTTGCCTGTTTAACCTTTTTTCTGCTCAGCTGGTGTCTGAGCGTAAATTGTTCACCTGCTTGTTATACAAACAAGATAGTTTCCTGATGAGGCTGACCCCTGAAACCGTTACAACACCCGAAGCCCTCACATGAAAAAAAATGTACAAAATGGAGTCAATATATAGTTCAGATAACAGCACACTCATACACCAAAGAGGCAGGAGTGATTTGGGATTACCTCCTACATAATTTAATGCCATAATTTAATTTAATGCTATACTGCCCCCTGAGCAGGGGTTTAGATCTTTTACCCTGGAACTAAATTAAGTCCCTGGTTCCTGCCTCAAGAAAATCTCTAGTTCCTGAAGCCCCTTTAGCGATGCAAAAGCAAGAATGAACTTCAGGGTCAGGGATTGAGTCTTTGAATAGATCCACGTTAGCGTTGGTGGTGTTGTGTGAGTCAGGTTTTGGTAAAGTGTACTCAGTATACCCTGATGATCTTCACAAGAGCAGCCAGCTCTTTGGTCTTATTTGTTAAACAGTTCACATTCACTTTAACTATGGACAGAACAGACGGCTTCACTGCTCAGCCGCTGGCTTAGCTTTTATCTCTGATCCAGCTGTGCAGCCTCAGTTGTCTCCTTTGGATTGGTGTGGGCACAGCCGGAGCTTCTCCCTTAAATAAGCAAGTTTTCTGCAGCTATTTGGATAAAGTATTCATAAGATACATCAGCACACCAGGTGATTTACAAAAAGTTTAAAAAAGAGGCACACAAATACCAAATAACACCAACCCACAAACGGAGCTCCTGGTTGGGAAAGATGAGAGTATAACCTGCATATCACCACCATTACAGAGTTTTTGCAATAAAGCTTTGAATTAGAGTTGACTTAGAATATTTCTGTTGTCATGGTTACTGCGCCCATAAGCTTCGTTGTGTTAGCCTCTTTTTATTGCTGTGGATTGTTAGACGCTGCATCATTGCAAAGGCATGATGAAAGTGAGTGTATGAAAAACAAGGTTGTTTTATTGTCAGAATAACTCTGTGGCATTAAATCTGCCTGCTTTCCTTCGAACTGAGTCAAAAACAAAAATTGATTTTCCAGGTTTGCGTCATGATCTCTCACACAGCTGGTACAACAGACGGTCAACCTCATCTGCATATTTATAAAGACACTTAATTCTCATCAAAATTCATGATTATGATTCAATTCACTCCTCAAATTCATCATATTTAAACTCTATTTTCAATATCATCATTTGGATGGCAGGTCATATTTAAGCGCTCTGTGAGTTCCTTAGATCTTGATATCCAAGCGAACAATCAGATATAATTATGAAGTCTGACTTTCAGATGACATTTACTGTGTTTGATGAAACAAGATCATTTCAAATTTCTGACAGCAGAAAATTTAAACTTCCTGTTTCTGAAGTTGCTCTGTGTTGTCATCAGACTTTCCCATCTATGAAAAGTAATACTGATGCTAACCCTTACTCTCTGCCCTCACCTGTCCCAATCTCAAACATGCAGACTTCTGCATGATTTCAGTATTTGGACAGATCATCTGATTCACTCAGATTCACGTCCCTGTGATGCACAAGTCTGATCCTCTGTTTGTCAAGTTTTTACAATCAGAAAGCAGCTCATACAATAACAAATTTATTCATGCACAATAACAACCGCTGTTCTCTTCCTGGTGCACCTTGTGCAGCCACTCATTAAATAACAAAACATACGGTTTCTGGCTCATTTGTCCTTTTAGAGCTACTGTAGAAAAGATGGTGGTGCAACTGGTCATCCAGGGTGAGGACCTGCTGCTTCTAAAGCCTAAAGACTTTTTCTAAGTCTGTAGAAATGAAATATAATATTCCATTAAATATAAAAGTCATACCTCTGCATAATACATTCCATTTCTTTGGGGCAAGGCTGCTACATTATATGTAATGCACCTTTAAGGTTTTGTGTGTGTTATTGACTGTGAATTGAAGTGATTCTGTGATGAACCATAATACAATGAATTTTTGTACAGAGATCTATTGGGGCAGAGTTAGAGATGCACAGAGGATAAAACGCTAATCCACAATGTGATGTATCTGCCATTAACAAGAGTAATATAGGATTTTAAATAGGACAGGGAGGAGCTGATGGAGGTGGAGGAAGAACACTGCAGGGATCCAGAGACTAAAAGATGCAGAAAAACAAACAAAGCAGACTGAGAGAGATAGAAACAGATTAAAGACCAACAGCAGGGGGAGATGTCGTGCTGTGTTGTCCCATCAGAGATTCAAGAACTGACTGTTAATCACATCGTGTTGTGTTTTAAGGGTTCATTTGTATATGATTTCTGAACTGCCCTCTGCAGGAATTAGAAATCCTTCCTTACTGTGTTTGTTTGTTTGCATGCTGAGATGTAGTCTGGCCTCTCTAAATCCCTACCTGCCTCCTCAGAGTCTTTGGTCTGCAGGACCAAAGCTGCCTAAGTGATTCTTTACTCATCAGTTCATAACACCGGTTCCAGTCTGATCCTTAAGAAGAGGCACACACTCCATAGAATGGTGCTAAACATTTGCAACTTTACAACAAACAAAAAGGAGAATCCACAATATCACTTGTGTACCGGTTTTATACACTTCACACAGACGACCACCTGCTGTGCATGAAATAAGGACGAGGAAGAAGAGGCCTGCAGGCAAGCAAGCTGCGCTGCTGCTGACAGATTTAAAGAAGACTGCCAGTCTGTTTACATTTGTAGAGTTTGTCCTCTGTTCCTCCTTTACCTCTCAAAGTATCTCTGATACGTTCTCAAGTTGTACTTTTTTTCAAACTCTATGAATGTAAAATCACCCGCCAGTTCAGTCAGAGGATGTTTTTCTGTCTTTGTCTTCTTCCTTCCACTTGAACACTGAGTCATTCAGTCTCCGGAGTCTGTTTTTGCCGTCACTTTGAAGGGACCTCTGTATTTCCTGTTCTTTTTTAAAGTTGTTCTTCACCCCTAGGGAGGGAGGCATTCTGTTTACAGATTGACTGTCTCCACCCTTACACAGAAGGATATAGAGACACCCGTTGCAGCATAATCTCTCACCGACCTTCTTTCCTGCCATTCAAACGGAAAATTCCTAAGAATCAAATTAAATGCACAGATTTTTTTCTGTCCTCTGATGACGTCATTAAAACCCTGTCCTCTAATTGGTCTGAGATCACTTTATTTTATCTCCACATGCATCCAAAGCCTCTCCAAGTGCTGCCATACCGGACTGAGACTTGGCACTCTGTCTTATGGTGGTATGAGGAGGAAGCTGGAAAACATACCTACAGGAAGATTAAAAAAGTGAAAATGAAGAGATGTGAAGTTGATGTAGACGACAGTCCATCAATGTGTTTCTTAGGACACTCAATCACACCTGGACTTGTTCCTGATCATCATGTGGACAAGCCAAGTCAAAAGCAGCATCGATTTTTCAAGCATTGATCCTGCTAATCATTGTCTTACAGCCCACTGTCGGTCTCAGTGTTCAGACAAACTGATCAGATGCTGCATTTTGTCCTGATGGGAGGCCAGGACCCTTTCTATCCTCTTATCCTTCAGCTGATAGAAAAGCCAGCGTCAGATTTTGAGGGTCTCAGAGATATTTCCATGAAACAACCCTATCAAAGGATTACACCCAAACCATGCACTTAAATGCAGACCATATCTTACACAGTGAGGAGTGTGTGGAGTCAAAGGAAACATGAAACCCTCTGTGGTTCAGTCTCTCTACACTGACTTGTCACATCTGTGCTCCTCTTGCAGTATGACTCTTTGAACTTTCTCTGAAAACCCTCCATACGTTCTTCTTTGTTCAGTATTTCACCCTCTTTTCGTAAATCCAAGTCTTCCTCAGTCTGTGACTTTCTCTGTCATTACATTGTGAGTCGTATGATTTCAAGCTGATGTGCTCAGCCGCGACACTATCCACAGCTTCCTCTCACAGCGTGTTATTGAGGAGCTGATGCAACATATTGCTCCCAATCCTGTGCAAACCCTGCTGCTGCTCTTTACAATGTGAACCATGACAGAAGTTCCTTAGGAAGCTCATTGGCATTGCAAAGTGACTCTGTGGGTGTAAGGATGTGTGTGTCAGCTTGTGTATGGCATGTTTGCTGGAGTGCATATGTTTATGCATATAAGGGGCTGTAACCGTGAGCATCTGCTTCTCTCCACAAAACCTCTAACGTCCAAATAAAGTGGATAAAAATGTTTGTTTGGAGGTTGTCACACCTCAGAGAAATGTGTTTTTGACAATCCTGACAAATGTGTAATTAAAAAAACTTTTCTTCAGGTTAAGATGAAAATTAGGTTTTAAAATCATGGAAATATAAGCAACGATCTCTGCTCTAAAATGCACTGGGTGAGACGGCTGAATGTGCTGAAGCCAATCAAACATCAATCACCTCTATAGTACGGTTTGAAAGACGCATTACCCAACTGATTCCCAATCAATCACAAGAAACTTTTTAACCATTCTATAAATCTTTAAATGTTTGTGATGCTCCCTCTGAGCCTTGTCGAGTCAGATACACCTCATCACAGAAAATATGAAAGTAGCCACCACTCTGGACACACTGCCGAGGGACGTAGCATGAACCTGTCCGGGCATGGGTGTGAGCAGTAGGCTACAGCTGCCAATCAGTTGGTTAACAAAGCTGCACTGTCATAATGTATTCTGTTGATTAAGTTTTTCTCCTGATTTTGTTATTTGAGTTTATTTTCTTTGTGTTTTTCCTAGTGTTTCTGTACCCTATTGTTCCTGTGATCCTGTCGTTTTTAGTTTGTTTTTGACCCTGTTTCCCTCATGCTCTCTGTGTTTTATTCTTTGGATCAGTTTCAGAGTTTCCTCTTTTATTTTGTAGTAGTTGATTCCTTGTGTCGCTAGTCTAGTTTTACTTCCCGAGTTTTCCCTCCTTCGTTAATCACCCATGAGTTTCACCTGTGTCTCGTCAGCCTCACCTGTACCTCGTTTCCCAGTGTGTATATAGTTCCTGTCTTCCCCTCTACCTTGGTTGGTTCATTGTGTGTGTGTTTGTCTGTCAGTGTGTGAATCCCTAGTTTCCTTGTGTTTTTTTTTTTTTTCCCAGTGCTTTTTTGTTGGATTTTGCCCTTGGGATTCCTTTTTGGTTGGACATTTAAAGTGAAATTTTGTTGCTTTTCATTTAGTTCTTTTTAAGAAATCATTTTTTTTTTGTCTGCATTTATGGGTCATTCCCCTTTTGTTTTACTCTGGCTCATGACATGCACATGCAAACCACAAAAGTGAAAGCATGTTAATCTTACCAGCTGTAGGACTTGAGGCTGACCTGGAAAAACAGTGATGCTAATGATGCAGATTCTGCTGTTTGTTTCTATCATTATATGGGAAGGGGATTATGCAGAAGAGGCAGTGCTTCATTAAGTCTCCATTTTAACTCTAGCCATTCGTTTGAGTTGTGGTCACACATTTTCAGTAACAATTTCTCAACAAATACAATCTATTCATAAACAAACATTAAAAACAGATTTCACCATCTCTCACTGAAGAAAAAAAGGACAAAAATGCTTGTGTTGTATGGTTTGTGAGGGTGTGTGTGTAGGAGGTTCAGCTTAATGCCCTCATCCTGTCAGCATCTTGCAGCACTCATCTCTCACTTACTAACACATTCCCTCTTTTTCTCTCAGTTTCTTACCATAACTCATCCATCTGCTCAGATTCAACTGATCATGTCTGATTGTTCTGGGTGTGCTGTATTTGCTCTCAGACGGTGAAAAGTGGGGTAGGCAGGAATCCATAAAAAGAAGCATCTTTTTTGTGGTGTGTATTACAAAAACACCTTTTAATATCAGTCAATAGCTATAAGTTACTGATGACATTTGGGAATATCACAATACGGCTGTGTTCTCTTATGCCTTTGTAGCCAACATTTAAAAGTTTTTGAGCGGTCCGCTCTTTCTGACCGTAAATAAAGCTATGCTCCACCTCCCTGACCTGATTGGTTGTGAGGCAGACGCTGCCCCCTCATGTTGTGAGGCACGCTCCATGTCCTTGAATAACGTTCACGAGCCCAAACAAATTTAGCGTGCTACAATACCGGACAGTAGAAACCAACCAGAGAATACAGAAAATTGTCTGAATCCTCCTTTGGCTAACACAAGCAAGAAAACGAAGTAAATACTAGAGACTCTGGCAGAATAATGGGTAAAAAGTAAGTAGACCAGACGAGAGCTCAGACGCCAGAGGCCTGTACTACAAAGCTGGATTAACACATCCAGGATAACTCTGCGACAACTCGCTCAACTTCACCGGATCTCCGCGATCCCGATCAGTTGTACTACGAAGCCGGTTATCAACTCGATAACTGAATCCAGGTGTGGCCTCTTCAGATCTGTGCGCGCACACGTAAAAGGGGCGGGGTTAGAGGCACTGGACCATTTTCCACAATGGACAAACGGCAAGAGCGTCGTATTTCACAGCTGAGGAACAGGATATTATCCTGCGTAAATACGAGGAGTTCCGTGATACAATCACAATGAGGAGCAACACGGCCACACCTGCCAGAAGCCAGAGGGACTGCTGGCAAAAAATCGCTGATTGTGTTGATGCGTAAGTCACTACGATGAAGATATTAATGTGTCATCACGATGGCACGGATAGATGTCCCTACATTTGTGCGTTCATTAATTTATGGTCCCCAAATGTTTTGTCATTCAGTGTTTGATCACCATCATCATCATCGACCTCATGATTTCAGACGCAGCAGCAGTGGGGAAAAAAGAACGTGGGTGCAAATTCTAAATAAATATAAAAACATCCTTCAGAGTGGTTTGTAGGTTTATTGGCAGATTGTATTTGTACATACAGTATTTCAGCATGTACACAGCGATTTCCTCACAATGTCTCTGCTGTAGAATGATGATAAACGAGATCCTGTGATATTATTTGCGGCCCATAAGAAAAAATGTGCGGCCAAGAAAAACGGGGGAGGGCCAGCTCCAGAGGACTTCACTCCGGCTGAGGAGCTGGCCCTGTCCTTAAACAGGGGTCGCCCAGCCACTGAGGGCATCGAGGGTGGCGTGACATCTGACCCTGGTGGAGGTAGCAGCTCGCAGAGCTCCTGCTTTGTACAGGATACGTTTCAGTGAAGCAAAGGGCATCCACTGACTTGCTCAAAAAGCACAGAGTTGTTTGTGAAAAGGTGACTGCTAATGTTCTAAAGTTTCTCCCCAGTGGACAGTGACACACTGGCTGTCACACTGCTACCTCCACCCAAGCAAACATTGCCCCGTACAGAGGTAACGGCAAATTCAATCAGTCATTCTCATAATTCACCTGTGGCTGCTGATGATTTCTTCACCCAACAAAACCTTTGTCATCATTGATGTAGGCGGCAGTCATTCATGACGAGACTCTCTCAGCCTGCTCAGAGAGACCGTGGCTGGTACAACTTAGCCATTGTTCTTTTCTAAAGTGGTTCTCACAGTGGTAGGGAGATTGTGGCAGTTATTTATCAATGGCAAATTCCACAGGTGATGGGGTCTGCTGCTGGGAATTAGCAGCTTGTAACTGAATCTGGGGGGGGGGGGGGGTCGACAGGAGGGACCCTCTCCCACCGTATGGCTGCTATGTTGTGCAGCACCACACAAGCAGCAATCACCCTGCAGGCCCTCTCTGGAGCCATCCTGAGCCCATGGAGACAGGTGAAGCGGGCCTTGATGACCCCAAAGGTCACATTAAACAAAGTTTGCGGACCGGCACCAGGGTCAGGATAGGGGGTCAGCAGGTAGGACTGGCAGGCGTACCCTCTGTCTCCCAGCAGCACTCCACTGAAGAGCTCTGCAGATCAAGAGGAAGAGCCTTGAGGAGCTGAAAATGTGGTTGAACATCAAAGAACAGATTCAGTGTACAGTTGTTTTACCCTGCTCGAATTTCCTGCACAGCTTTGACTCTCTGAAGATGCGGGAGTCGTGCATGGAACCTGGCCATTTTGCTTCAAGGCTACTGACCATCATTTGATGGTCACATGTCATCTGCAGACACATTCGGTGTTAACAGGAGTTTTCGAATCTGCTTAAATACATTCTAAATGACTGATATGCCACTTGAAACTGGAACTTATATTAGTATATTACAAATATTCGTGCATTGCTTAGACTTCACGCTACCTGAATATTGAGGCTGTGGAAGTTTTTCCTGTTCACATAGTCTGCCTCACTTGGTCCCAGACTGGCTGTAATGGGGATGTGAGTGCAGTTTATGGCCCCCATCACTCTGGGGAAGCCTGAGAAAAGAGAATAAGGTTTGAATATCCAAATACATACATGGAAAAGTATAATATGTGGACTTGCCATTGATGGACCTACCTGCCAGTGCATAAAACCCCTCTTTGATGGCATGCAGAGGCAGATGTCCAGGAAAAACAACAAACATGTCACGCAGATCCGTCAGTGCCTTCGTCACTTTGTGGATTGCTTTGCAGCAGGTGTTTTTGCGGAGGTTCTCTGCATCTCCCACAGCATACATGAAAGTGCCTGTGTGTTTGGAGGAAATGGATGAGTGGGGGAATAAAGGAGACTCATACAAATTCTTTTGTCATCCTTTCTTGCGAGCCATGCTTTGTTGTAATTGGACAAGTAAATCTGTATGACTACTCACCGGTGGCATAGAACCTCAGCGCGGAGCAGACCGTCTGCGGGACTGTGAGCGCCCAACTGCGGTGTGTGACGTTCGCCACGTAAGGCTCCAACAGCTCACTAATATATAGCAGCCCCTCAAAAGAAAATCTGTAATGCTCGTACAGAACGTCATCTGGTAAATCAAATGGGTTAGACCGGTCACGAAAATAGCGCTCTCGTCGAAGCGCTCCTCTCACAATCCGAGCACCGATGTCCACGGGATCCGGCAAAAGTGGGCAGGCCATTTTCCAAGAGAACCGATTGGTCAGTGGGCGGTCTTTTATACCCGCTGAGCTCTTATCCTCAAACATAACCTGCTCCGGAGCAGGTTTGGCATTCCGTGTAAGTTACTGGGGCAACGGACCCGGATAAAAAGAGATCCACCTTCGTAGTACAGAAAACCCAGAAGTTATCCTGAAGTTATCTTGCTAAGACCAAATCCAGCTTCGTAGTACAGGCCTCTGTTCAACATCAATGAAGCATAAATGACTGGGACACTTCAGGATCTTACGGACCCTGTAACCTTTCTGCTGGACAGGTAAACCACTTAAACAAAGTAAGCCAAGTGTCTGTAACAGAAGTGTTTCTTGTCAAACGGGACCTGCTGCGTGTTGTAGCGCCGCTAAACTGTTCACCTCGGGTCCTGGAGTATGTCACTTTCTGCTAGTTGTAGAGGTCCCGCAAACTTTGTGTTTGCTTGTGGTCTGTTGGCATCTACTGTAGCATCAATGCTGTTTACTTCCACGTTGACTGGGCCCCATTTGTAATTATCTGAAGTATTTATCTGCATCATATCTGAATTTAATTGGAATGATATGAGCGAACACAAGCGTCTGTTTGTGGGTGGGGCTTGTTGGAGCAAAGCAAGAGGAGAGAGGAGGAGCTGAGGGGAAAACTGGTTAGGAGGGGTAGAGTTTACATTCAAGACTTCTCCCAAATACTGGCACTTCCTCAGATCCTGTCTACCCCACCTTGAAACACAGATCTGTCCACAGCAGCTGGTCATCTATTCTGCAGATTTTCCTTCTTGGCCTCCATGTGACAGGCTTTAAGTCACATCAGTGTACACCTGCTCACCTGCACACCTGTTCATGCATATACTGTTCAGGGAGTTCATTTAAAGCAGAGGGTGTAGAGGATGAAGTTGTTTCCTGTTTAATTACAGAGTCTATCAGTTTTATTGGAGCTGCAGGGACAGACAGAGCGAAGCACACATTCACACTGTCAAAACCATGCAAAGAGAGAACGAATCCAGCCTCTCTGACTCAGAGTAAGTACTTATTAAATTGATCTGTTCAGTGTCAATTTGAATTCAGCGGTCCAGTATTTATTGGCTGGTTTAATGGACATCTTTAAACATGAAATAAAGAAACAGACCTGCTGCTGTCTTCGTCTGTCTCTGTGCAGGAAGCTGAGCGTCAGGCCTGACAGAGAGATCCACACAATGTTCCGCTCCACCGAGATTTACTCTCCAACACGTCCTCCGATCCTCAGCTGACCTCACCTGCTCTGTTTGCTGTCGGCTCCTCTGTGATCGAGGCGTCAGGAAAAAGAGGAAGTGTGCGGCTGTGCATGCAAGTGCAGAAAAGACACAATGGTAAATTCTGTTTTACACACACAAATCTGATGCATAATTTAATACGGCATTCAACCTTTTACTGTTGAACACAAAGTAGAAGAGCACAGGTGCGATGAATAAGGTTAATTAGCTGCTTTTGATCCAGACTCCAGGTGTTGTGGATTCTGAGTCACTAACAGCAGAAGTGTTGTTTGTGTAATTATGACCACCTGTGTTGTTCTCACAATGAAAGTTACTGTACTTATTGTTTGATTAGGTTTTTAGCTGCTGACCTTCATGTGGAGTGACTGTAAGCAACATCATTTTCACTGATGGTGTGAGGATCAGTGCTACAGGTCTTTAACGGTCATTTCACAGCTCACATCCTTCCAACACCTGCTCACTACAGAACAATGTAGTGCATTTCTTACCTCACACCTCCAACATTATTAAGCAGCTCAGCTGTTTATTGTTTTTTTTTGGATCAAAGGCATTTGCATAAGTTAAAGAATTTTGCAGTTAATGATGAAAACAAGTCTATTTAGCATAAAGCCAGTTTTATATGAAAATGTTTTTCTCTGTCACAGGATGCAGTTTTCCCCTCAATCACCTTTCCTGTGCTAAAGACGCATGAATGACCGATATCATCTCTCAGGACAGCGCTCTATTCAACACCTCAATCGCCCGACACACAACATTAAACAGCATGTACATCATATATGCAGCTGTAACTTTTGTGCAGTTAGTTACTGCTATTACCCTTCCTGGAAACTGACAACATACTGAGCGCCAAAGACCCCAAGTCCTTCTGAAAGAGTGTTATAGACCAGCTGTTCTTCTTACAGAGGAACCCAGGAGACAGAAAGACACTATGGGTTCTGGATTATATCATACAAGACTGAATATTAATGTTAATTTTGACTCTGTTTATATAATTATTCCATCTCAAGGATGCTCTGGTCATTATAATAGTTTTTGGGATATGGTCTCATCTGCAAACATATCAAACAAAGAGCTGTGCAAATAAATTACCTAACACCAACCCCAGATGCCATTGGCCTGATTTGCATCATTTACCCAGGACTTCAAAGGATATTTCGGCATAAATTTAAGTTATGGTCAAACACACCGTAACACCGAGTTAGACCCCCCCTCAAGAGATGAATGTTGCCGACTGCTTGCTTCTGTAGTTAAACCAACTTCAGGAAAGACCACACAATAGCAATAGACAGCAGTCGACGTCTCTGAGACGTTAAGGCAGAAGAACTACCAAGTTGGAAGTGCAAGTACAAGACACACAAGAACTTTGATTGCATTTCCATGAAGTGATGATCATAAATGTTCTTCCTTGAGCTGCGGAACTCCGCTGCACTCGATGATCAACTTGTCAGGGCTCCCCCATAAACAAGTGGAGGAGAGTGGGTGAATTGTGTTTGGTATCTTTGTTGAAGAAACCAGACAAAGCCTAAAAGATGTTTGGTGGCTAGTACTACGTTCTAGGACCCTGTCTAACTCTGTGTTACAGTGTGTTTGACCAAAACTTAAATTTACGCCGAAATCTCCCTTTCAGGCCCCTGTGGAAATGCAGACAACAACAGGACCACGAGAACCACCTAGATCCTTAAAGAGAAGTCCCTGGAACTGCAAGTTCTGGGTGGTTCTGGTCAAAAAGCACTTTTTGTAGGATTTGAGTGCAATGACAGTAGTCTGAGAGCTAAAAGGATGCTAAAGTAGAAAAGCGACCAACACCTTTACAGCATCACATCCAGGACTGGACAGGTTAGGTTGAGGTGAGTTAACCAGCAGGTAGAAAGATCTCATTATCTATTTAAGGAAGATTCTCCTTAGGGTTATGGAAGAGGAAATATACACCGAGGGTCTTTTCTTTGCCTGTCAAAAAATCTTCAAAATATGCCAACATTTGGAAACAATCAGTCTGCACACTGATCTGCAAAAACGACTGAAAATGCTGGAATGTGCACTGCCAGGCCATCAGATGGCAGTAAAACTTTTTAATGAAAAACTACTGACCTCCATGAACCTGCGCATGGAGGCCTTATTTGACAGAGTAATCACAACCAAGTATTTGACTGGATTTGGTGAAAGCGTATACAAAAAAGGGTCTGAGTTCACTGTTTTTTACAGAATCTGCACATGCCAGTTTCCACAGAAACTTCTCCTCATAAACCCTGATCAAAACACAGTGAAGATTTAAAGTTCAAACATGTTTTTGTGCAAACCCACCAGATAACTTTAAACTCAGCTTAAATCCGCCATTATTGAAATATCACCATGGCAACATCACTAAGGGGATGTTACCGTACACAGAGTATGACCTCATGTACCATCTTTCTATCACTTCTCCTCTTTCTTTCTTTGTCTCTCTGTTGCTTCTTTTATCATTGTTGGAAACTCCGGGGGGGCGGACTCGTTGGTGGGCTGTCATTAGTTTTCCCACTTTATCACGAGCCACTGCCAGCTCATCTGGAAGGCGTAGGGCGATGAAGTTTTAGCCTCTAGCTTTTCATCAGGAGACATTAGAGGCTTTATTACACTTCTGTTAAAGTTTTCCTCCCTCTGACCTTCAACTTTGAAGACCAAAAACTTTTCAGTGTGATGTGGAATTCTCATTAGCTGTTACCAGTTATTGCATCATATTAAACCTGCTGTAAATCAATGGGCTCTCTTTCTTTTGTTCAGCAGATTAGTCGTTTGAGGATAAGGTGTGTGTTGAATACAGTTGATAATTTGACCTCATATTAGCCTGAACTAGCAGGGATTTTGTCTTGTTTACACCTTATTGTAAAGGTAAATGTGCCACTTTAGATAATTTTGATAAGTCAAGTCCTTATTGAGAGTAGTTTATATCCTCAAAAGTAGGTCTATGTCTTTCTTTTCTGCTCTTTAGTTTCTCTTCATTGTATCAAAGTTGACTTTAAAGTGACTCAGTCTATTTCTGCATAACTGCGATAAAAGTGTCATAACAGCGGTACACAGTGGAGGAGGTTTCATGGACTCTAATATTTGGACTGTGAATGCCTCATTAGGCTAATGTCTCTCTGTGTGTCTGATGTCTCTGTGTTTGCTCGTGTCTTCTGCCTTAAAGACAAAAAGGGACATTTGGAGTCTGAACCATGAAATGAATATTGCTCCATTCTCTCTGCACATTTGCTGAGAAGCCGGAGTTCGTATCACATAAAATACCTGATAGAAGTTTGATAAGTCAGTGTCATTTTCTCCATCTTAAGGTCTTACAGCAATGTCTGTCTGGAAAAATACCAGCCAATGAGGCAGGATACGGCAAAAATAAGAAGCAAAGGAATGACCAGAGTTCATTCTTCACTGTTCTGATGAGCTTGTTAGCTTTTTGAATCCTGCAGAGCTAAGCGGGTAACCTCATGAACCCCTTATGCATTGAAGTGTTGGCTTGATTGGAGCCTGTAGTAATGGGGCGTTACGTTATCAGGTCGATCACCCTGGTTTGGAGTGTTTAGTGATGGTTGGAGCTGAATGTATTGAGCAGAAAGAACCCCGAGCTCTCTGGTTGGTTTAGATAGTCCAGTACTAGTCTCTGATCTGCTCTCTCTCCTCTCTTTCAGAGTCTCTGATTAGACGGTGAGCATCAGAGGTAATTTGTTCAGCCTCACAGGTTCATGTAATAACATGTGAGCTCGGTCAGAGGCTGTGACTCTTCTGGGTTATCTGGATGTAAATCGGCTCTAGCTGCTTGAGTTTCTGGTACAGTTCAGTCTGAAAACATGCTGATGCTCATTTTTAAGACTCCACTGCTCTGTTGGCTGGGAATGAAGAAGATCAGTCTTATGTTGGACAGAGAAACAGATCCACAAAGAGAAAATGGCCTTTTAGTGAGGTATACATCATTTATGGAGAGAAAGTCTGCCTGAGTGTTTGCTGTTGAATAAAGACACTGAGGAGAAGGAGAGTTGATAAATTTGTTTTTAACTGTACCTCACTTTCACTAGTTCCTCATGACTGATGCTGTTTTCCTCCACTTCTTCATAGTGATCCTCATGGAGTGAAACACTCAGATATATGCATCATCTTACTTTGAAATCATTATGTCATGATTGCATGCTAAACAAGTCAAACTGCTCAAAGTCTCCAGTCTTGGTAGCTCAGCTTTAGATGTTGCTGCTGCACAGAACTTCTCTGATTGGTCCATGTCTGATTTGTTTTGAATCCTTGACATAAAGCTGAACATTAGAGAGGATTTTTAAGCTGCAGACTCAGAGTTCACACATCTGTCTGTATGAAGTGAAGAGCCTCTTGAAAACACATTGAGTGTTGGATACTTCAGCCCACAGAGAGCAGAGCTCATTTCAAAGACACCTCCAGAGATTTCCTTGGATGGCTGCATATACAGACGTTTTTAACTGGAGTAAATCTGCCTTTTCTTTCACACTGCAGCTATTCTCCTCTTTTTATCAGTAGATCAGAGGGATGTGACACTGCCCACCTGTTGGTGCTGTTTTAGAAATGAGCAACTCTGTTTTGCCACCATTGTTGTTTCTTCTTCCCAAAAAAACAATAAAAACTGCTCAAGGAGAGAATGAGATTTTCTGCAAATTTTACCTGTAAAAGTTGCAGCTGTGAAGCACAGCTGCATGTATTTCACTGTCAGAGTCCATGCTGTGTTTGTCAGCTGTCTCACCTGTTGGTAAATGGACTGATTTTCAGCCTCTTTGCTCTCTGTCTGTTCCTCTGTTATCCTGGAAAGATCCAAATCCTTACAGCTCTATCTGACAATCCACCTGCTGCTGACTGGAGGGAAAGGACAGGAAGTGATGCTGGATTATACCTGCATTAAAGTCTGTTTTCTTCTTCTTCTTCTAGACCATGATCTGAATTATAAACTGACGATGGATGCAAAGACTCAAGTTTCAGTGAGAGCACCAACAGGATCTCCGGAGAAGGAAAACTGTTTACTGTGCGATTTTTTATGTTCTTATCAAGTAATACAGTGGTTTATTAGTATGTTTCTGTATGATTTATTTCTGTATATAATTTGGTTTATAAAAGATTGGTTTTACATCCTCCCCTGTCTGACATCTGCTCTGAGAAATTCAGTCCAAAGATAAGCTGTTTACTATGCCATATAATAGATGTTTTATAATATTTTAATTTTATGTCTCCATCTCCAGACTCCAGTCTTGTTCTTCTTCTCAGTGTTTGTTTTGATCCAATCTAAAAGTGTGAGCCATTCAGAGTCAGAGAGACTGGACTTTGTGTGAAGACTACAGTCGGACAGTCCGTGTAATGAAGAACTGTTTACTAGCTCATCATCAGTTCAGAGGTGAAAGTTATCATCCTCTGCTTCTCTTCAGTTTGTCTCTGTAGTCACCTCATGGTGAAGGGGAACTCAGAGCAGCAGCAGAGTTATCGTGGGTGGATTTTACTGATAATGAGAGTGGGGTGATAAAGAGGTGAAAACTTTGAGTTCCCCTTTCCTCCTCTGATATTCACAGAGCCTTCTCAGACATTTGGAAGAGAATAAGGGAAGTGTAGTGTGTGTATTTTCTTACGCCCTGACTTGCATAGCAATGCAGTTTTCCACCTTTGAGCTTAACTTTCATTTGTTAAACTTCACATTATCAAATGCTGCTCCATACTCATTAGACATAACAGTTTGACACAAAATACTCACACAACCCTGCACATCACACAGTCTATTACAGATCTGTCTGAGCAGAGAGTGGTATAACTGTTTAAAAGCACATTCACAGATTTCTGTTTATTCTGCACAGGGTGAGACAGAAAACTACAACTGAAAACACAAACTGTACTCTTGCATTAAAACCTGACTACCAAAGAATAAGCTCGCTTTAGTAAAGTTGTATTTAAAACCAGCATTAGTATGTATTATCCTCTGTATTTAAAGAAAACACAGAACGCCTGAAATAATTAAATTACCTCTAAAAAAAAAACACAAACTGAAACCATCTGAACGTGTCCTCAGCTTTCAGTCACAGCGTAGAAATGATTATGTTTCTCTTACAGGGACTGCGGACTATTAATGTCTGCTATTATCAAATCTCTCTGATTATAAGATATTGGATTCAAAGCTATAATGTGCACCATTTATTTCCGATTCAAACATTAGTAAGGCTGACTGAGCAGCTCTTTTATTGAGCTGTTTCCTGATTATAGTTATCTGAATAACTTCAGCTCAGTGGCTCAGTGGGGGGCTGGGATAGACTGCACCAAAGACTGCAGCTGGGCTTCTCACTTCATTTTCATTCACAGATTGAACAAATTAATTAATACATTAATACAATTTTAGTCTTTGGTAGTATTTTACACTTTGAAGAGTGAATAAATGATGCTTTATGATTACAACTTTATGATAAAAATCGATCAAGCAGAAGCTGTCAATCATAGAGATCACATCAAATATGGAGGAAGAAAACAAAAAAGGTTTATTTAGGTTTGGTCCCCTGCAGTCTCCTGACATGATGTGGAAAAATATGAGAGAAGAACAAATAAAACCAGGATGCAGAAGAAAAAAAAAATTAACAAAAAGGAAACACTGAAATAAGTCAGCGTGTTCGCTTTATAAAAAAGATAGATTGAATGAGTTCCATAAAGGTTCGACAAATATGTCAATGATTCCTTAACAAGTTTTTCAATGAGAAGAGAAGATTTCAAAAGAGGTAAAAGACACTTATTTTTGTTGAGATATGTTTTGAATGAGCTCACAGCACATACTGGTGATTATATCAGATGTGGTTCAGAGCTTTCAGAGGTTGACTGTGAGAAGACAGACTGTGAAAGTATCAGGTCTAATTAATCACACTAACAATGGCTTTCTCATTAATTTCCATCTATTCCAGAGTGTGTGCTAACTCAATACTTAATGAGACACCACATGGGAAAAGACACCTTGTTAATGTTTCTCATTACACCTGCGGGTTTACTGCTATGACAGGGAAGAAAAAAAAAACAAAAAACTGTGATAAAAACTTCTCCAGAGCTGGCAACAAATCTTCACAGAGGCACACCTTTACAGCTAGAGCTATTAGGATTCTGGGATTTCTGTTCTTCTCTTCTGCAAAGACGAGACATAAAAATCTGACAGTTAACCATGATGTATATTTGTCTGTTGTATTGCAACTTTACCTGATGTAAATCAGAGTAGTAGACCAACAGGTTAATAACAGGTTTTTTTTGTGTGTTTGGAAACACACAGATGCCAAAACAAATGAACATTTTACAAATAATGTTATTGTAAGTCTAACCTTGAAAGTTGGAGAGAATTTTAAGAGATTTTGGCAGAGCTATGCAAATACATTTTACAATCCCCGAACACAGAACAACTTTTGACAAACTGTTGAATGAATTATATATAATTATTTCCCTCAAAGCAATGCATAACCAAATATCAAAAAAGCCTAACAGAGAGTGTAGCCTACTTTCTGTCAGTTTTTATATATTTCTTACAAATGTAGCCCCTTTCTGGGTTATTGTACAATAGTGTGGACTTAATAAAGTATCACTTATTAGCTAGAGATTCAGTCATTCTAGCAGTCACACTTTTTAGGCATGGCAAAGAAGTATGCAGCTGGCAGGAAAATGCTGCAATCAAATTTAGGGCCAATCCCAATTGTATCCCTTAGCCCTCGGTTTTACATGTTCGCATCAAGCGAAGGGGTGTCCCAATGCTCCATAAGGTGAAGGGCTAAGGGCAAGGGGTACACAAGGGGTACAAACAAATACAAACTGGGACCTCATTTAACAGCTAGGGGTAAGATTATCATAGTAATAACACTTGTTTGGCCCTTAGCCCTTGGCCCATAAAACAGAGGGCCAAGGGGAATGGGGTAGACAAAGGGGTAAGACGAAGGGGAAGGGGAAAGAGTGACAATTGGGATTAGCCCCTAATCTAGCATCTTCATATATCTTTGCATGTCCCTACTTTTGATACTGCTCTGACTCTGTCCATGGTGCTGAAATACAGTCACTGTCCATTGAGGTGAAACTTTATCATCAATTTCCATGGTGCTGAAACTGCTCTGTCTCTGTCCATGTTGCTAATTATTACATATTTGTGTTGCTGTTGGCCACTTTAGCAAATGTTTATCCTGATGTTCACTCTGCGAGCCTCCTCCTCATACCATTTTCAGGCTGATTGGTGGAGTTATCCTACTTTGAAGGTCCTGGGGCCTGTTCTACGAAGCAGGATTACTGCTTAGCGAGATAACTTCGAGGGTAAGTTCGGGATTTCCTGTTCTACGACGCGGGTTCAATTCTTAGCGAGGCGAGTCTCCATAGCAATATATGCTGAACGGCTAACCTGCTCCGGGGCAGGTTAAATTCCAGATTGAACTCAAAGAGTATAACTGACCACTGACCAATGAGCTCTCTCGAAAAACCAATAGTATGTGTCTGCAGAGCCGGAGAGCCCTGCAGTTTCACACGCTGCAGTTTTACACGCTGCAGTTCTACACGTGTTAGCGCCCCTGCTGGTAGGTCAGTGCTAATGCAGATGCTGCAGTTCTACACGTGATAGCGCCCCATGCTGGTAGGTCAGTGCTAATGCAGGTGCTGCAGTTCAGTAATTGGACTTCTTTACATGGATAAAATGTTAGGAGTTAGGAGTAATCTAATTTCAATGTAATAAAAAAAATATTTATTTCTGGACCCGGTGTTTTAAATGCCCGAGCCAAAGCAAGCTGTGCAGTGCTTGAAGCCCTGTAGGGACCGGCTTTGCCTTTTTATTATTTATTCATCACATTTGATGACAATTTGACCCCTTTGAGTGAAAATTTCATAGTATTGTCATTCCAGGTAATTCTTTGTGGTGATCAACAAAAAAAATATGATTGGCTCTTAACGTCTACAAAAAAATGTCTTCTATCAAGAACAAAGCTGTGCAAAAAGGCTGTCGCCATGGAGAAGCCTTTGATCATAAAGCCACCAAGAATTAGCCTTTTGTCAAAGTGGCTAAGTGTTTTAATCTTAAGGCAAAGAGCAGTTCTTTGTGACTTGAGTGGTTGTTGGGAGAAACAGGAGGAAGATGGAGCCATGTCTGAAAGGCAGCATCAGGAAATGGGAGACAACCATCACAAGAGTCTAAATTCATATGGAATGCAGGTTTGAAGTCCCTTGATGGGGGCAAGTTCTTTTCTCTCATTATTAGAGTAGTTAATTATCTTTCTATAGCATTGAATGGAGTCATGATGTTATCCTAATATCATAGAAACATGCTAAACCTTGTAAAATTGGTCAAAAACATACCATAATCACTTCAGAAACAAACAACACATCTTGTAGTAAACATATTTTTTTATTAACAAATTGAGGATTTTGTTGCAGGACTTGTGCAGCCTCATGTGAATTATCAGGATGGATGAGTCCTGAAAGAAAGATACATGATAGAAATAAAATGTTTGACATTTGACTTAGATATTTAAAGCCCAGATTGTGAAGTATGTAACAGCTCTACATACCATTCAGAGGTTTCCTTCCCTCTTCATTTTCTTTTCAATTGACCGACAGAATTCTTCCACTTCACTACAATAGGAAATGAAAATAATCAATGCTGGGTAAATTAATATTTGAAACTGAAAAAGCTGAAAGAAAAAACTGAAAGACCTGAAATTGTAAATTGAAGAATTTACAATTTCTTAGTTATAGTAAGGATTTCAGCTAATTTGTGTTATGTTTTATTATTTTTTTACCTCTGATGAATTGGCGGACCAGAATGGAAGACCTCCTCAGCTTCCTGCATGGAGAGGTTGTGGAGTGCAGACAGGCCATATGTGATGGCCTTTAAAAAGAGAATCGTTAATTTTACAAAAATACATGCCTATGTAAAGCAGAAGGCCATTATAGGTTGAAAGTGATGGAAAACAAAAGAACTGGGCTTGAAATACCTCTGGAAAAAGAACATCCATGATGAACTTGATGGGATCACTGAAGGACAGTTGTGTGTTTGTTCTCTGCAGCACTGAAAACAAAAAATTAAAAAGACGGTCCTGGTTGTCACTGCTGTCAAGGTACACAGGCACCTTGACTGACGACTCCAGTTTTGTCCAGTGTGAGGGCTTCCCTTGAAGTCACTGGGTCACTCAATGGCACATTGCCTGGACAGTGCTGGCACAGCATTTCCTCAGGAATTAGATGCCTCCTTGGTTCATGATCGACTGGATGCAGTACTTCCTCTGTGACCACTTTGTTTTGACCATGTCTGAGAGGGTGCCTTCCTGGAGTGTAGGACAGGTATGATATACTGAACAGTAGGTGATGGATTTCACACGTTCGCATTGGAAGGCTTTCAAACCACTCCTCCATGCCAACTCCTTGTTTACCTGGCAGTCATCTGATTCACAGGGAACATGGTGATCATCCCCCCATACCTTGTTTTGTACATGGAGGGGCTTACTTTTCCCTAAAAATGATTTTTGGACTGAATAGATCCCGTTTTCTGGATCTATGCATTCACTGTGTAGGTGGTGGGTAGCGGTTATGTCCATCTTTTTTCTGGTGTGCATTCTTTCAATGTGCCTCTTCAGATTTCTAATGTTCATCGAGAGGTGGCAAATAGGGCATTGTTTTTTCAGCACTGGCCTCATGCGGACCTTTTTCAAAGCTCCACCTGGGGCCAGGGACGGTGTGGCTGTGGAGGCCGACGGGGCTGGGGTGGAGGCTGACGGGGCTGCTGTGGAGGACGGCGAGGCTGCTGTGGAGGCTGACGGGGCTGCTGTGGAGGACGGCGAGGCTGCTGTGGAGGCTGACGGGGCTGCTGTGGAGGACGGCGAGGCTGGGGTGGAGGCTGACTGGGCTGCTGTGGAGGCCAACGGGGCTGGGGTGGAGGACGGCGAGGCTGCTGTGGAGGCCGACGGGGCTGGGGTGGAGGACGTGGAGGCGCGATTCATGCTAGATTTCAGATGTCCCTCGAAATCTGCTCTGCGCAAAATGGTGTTATTGCACTTGAGACAGTGATAATGTAGCTGCTTCCTACAGCCAAGGCCACATCTGTGAATGGTGTAACCTTAAACATAAGAACATAGAATTTAGTGCATGTATTTTTATTTATTTATTATTACATCAACTCAAAATATGAATCAAGGATAAGAAACTAAATGGTACATAATTACATAATCAATTAATAAAAGACTATTTGATTAATTGTTGGATAATGAAGTTGCAGTAGCAACTCGATAACTACATACTGTACACATATCCCAGGATAATGTTCTCCAACATACCTTCATAGCTGACAACGCGGTAAAAATGGTGGTCCAAATGAATTTGAATGTGCCTTAAACTGGTCGGCTTACACACCTCAGGCGAGCAGAATGGGCAGTGGTACTGCCTGCAGCAAGTCTGGCAACAGACCAGTTCAGGCAGTGTTCGCCCTTGTTGAATTGTATTATGCATCTTAAAAACAGAGATCATAATTAGACGCATGAAATCGTTTGGATAAGATTTTGTATACATAGACAGAAACCTAATTCATATGAAAGAGAAATGTGGACTAAATGTCAATTACATATGATATGCATACAATTGAAAATAATTAATTAAATAAATAAATGATATACTAAAAAATACCTGATATAATATACGAAAAAATGCATACGTTCAAAAGACATTTCCAACATGTATGGGACATCTCGGTTCAGAAAGCCTAAACTGTTTATACATTTTTTATGTTCAATCTGATACACATGCTAAAATTATTTGTCAGCGTACTTCAGTCTCAGTAAATATAATGGCGGCTTGTCGTCTACGGGTTATACAATTCCGACAAGCTAACAATAGCTTTAGCTGGCTTAACCAATTTAAATATTCGACGTGTCTTCCAGACTATCATGGTAAATATCATTAACGTCCGCACAACCACACATTCATTTCTCATTCAAATCAAGTGAACGATTTTGGAGACGCTAAATAAATTGTGGGATTCACATTTAATACTCACGGTTCAATCAACAAACTCCGCTACAGACCATTGCATACTATTGACAACTCTTCTCCAAAGAACACGAAAACGAAGAGGAGAAAAAAAGGGGGCGGTTACATGATTTCGAGACTCCGCCTCCTGCAGTTTTACACGCGTAGAACTGCAGCGTGTGAAACTGCAGGGCTCTCCGGCTCTGCAGAGACACCCTTCTCCGAAAAACGGCTTGTCCGTTCTTGGAGGATCCTATACACCTCGGTGCTCGCATTGTCCGAGGAGCACTCCGGCTCGCGAGAGTTTACAAGGAGAGTTTTCTCCGGATGACCACCTTTATGAAAGGCTTATATGGCCGACATATTACACAAAACATGTAAACACGATAGGAATGAACAAATGAATGATTCATCTTGGGAATGAATGGGCATGGGCTGCGCGATCAACATCTCGGTACTATTTAGTAGCAGCGCACGCCCCTTATAATAACCCCGTAAATACTGTTGTTCAGGACTGCTTACTTGTGCTTCCTACCCACTGTAACAACCGTTGTTCTTGCCCACATGCAACATTTTTGTTCTCATTCATTAAACGCTTAAATCAGGGACATTTTCGGGGACAGCTTTAGCCGGGGACAGATCATCCAATTCGGGGACTGTCACTTTAGTTAAAAGCGCATGTTGAACAGTGCTATTTCAGGGTGATAATGGCATCAAAGATTACTTTTCTGCCAGCCTTCCCTCCGTGATTTTGCAGCGGCGACGGTGTTGCTTCTGAGGTTTGTGATAGCTTTCAATTCTTCACACTTTCTCATGATCGTCTCCTGTTCCTCGTTTGTAAAGTCTGCGGTCCTTCACTCTCCAGCCTGCTCTGACGCTCCAGACTGATCCATGTTCGCGATTGGTCAGATGCGGCGGGCTCCGCCTTATATGTGTGCACGCGCTGATAGCAGAGCTGGATCCACTTATGAGGTTGATAACCAGCGTCGTAAAACCGCTTAGCGAGACCGCTGGCTACCACGCTAAATTGAGCGAGGTAGCTCCAAGGCTACCTAGCTAGGTTGAACCTGCTTCGTAGAACAGGCCCCAGGATTTGATCTTAGGTCCTGCTGTCGTATGCCAAGACTTTAGTCACTTTACTCTAAGCTGCTTCTGGCTGGCTAGGCACAGCAGTTAGGGTAGTTTATGACAAGAGCATCCTCTGCCACCAGTGTTTAAATTCAATGTAAATGAGTGAATGTAACATGTAAATGAAAGGCTTTTGGTCAGTCAGAAGGCTAAAGTGAGAACTATATAAACCTTGCCAGTTTACTATTAACCATCAGATGTTTAACCTCCTTGAAATGTGAGGCACCATGGAGCTCTCAGTAAGACCCTGCCCTCACTCTGTGTTCTTACTCAGCAGATAGAAAGACATGAACAATGGCGTGAAGGCTGTGTTATTTCTGTCTTTCAGTCACAGCTTAAGCTCCTGTCAAGCCTGATTGTGGAGGTTTTTGATCAGCTCATGTAAGGCCCAACTTTGCTGTGAATCTGGAAATGAAACACCTTTATATAACCCTTTGATCACGAGTCTGAACAGCAGGGGTGTGCAACTTGAAGGCTGAGTCAAAGTCCACCTCTGAGCTTCTCTTTTGCTCTGTGACTGTGAAATAAGTAACAGGAAACTTTCTGACTTCATATCAAAGATGCCATCAGGTGACACATTTACCATGTGGTCTGGTAAAACCCTGTTTTTTTTCATGATATAAAATAGTTATTTACACCTTGCTGTGAACATGTGAATCCTTACAGTCCCTGTGTGTGAGCGGTCTCAGCTTCAGTCATTGAGTTCAGTTTTTTCAGTGCTCTGTTTGCTCCCAATGAAGGAAACATTATGCTCCCACTCTGCTAACAGTCTGTAAGAGCCCTTCATCTGTTTTGTATCACAGCAATCACAGCTCTCTGATCCTCCTACTCTGTCTTCATCTAACAAGGGCTGCCTGATGATTTATCAGCACTGATTCATTCAATTGAAACTTTATGGCCAAGCGAGAAAACAAATCAGAGAAACATCATGAAATATAAATCAAATCATCTTTTAAAACAGCAGGTACCAGAGGAGTAAAGAGTGATTGGACAGTCAACACTCAGGTGTCAACAGTAATAGCTGTTTATGGGATCTTTACTATGAATGAAATGAAAAATATTCAGTGTAGCTCTGATTTAATGATGGTCAGCTCAGCAGTTTTAAAAATGATGTTTGTCTACATGTCACAGGGGGCAACAATGAAATTTAACTGTAATATGGCGATAAACTCAGTTCTATGATGGTCAAACTGTGCACAATGGTTTTCGGGCTGAGCCTCCTGTTTACAGAATCTCATTAGTTCTTCCTTTCTGCTTGGAGGAGTGGGAAAGGAGGAGGAAAACGTCCTTGTTTTGGAAGACAGGTACACATATCTGTACACACTTGGTATACAGGTGAGGTGTAATATTGACGTCACTGAACCTTTGGTTATGGCTTTGTTGTGGCATCAGGGGTAATGTTTGTTGTTTTAGGATCCTTTTTTTGCCTCAGTGCACCAAAGCCATTTCTGTCTGCTGCAGATCTCTGTTGTTTTTGGACGATGAGGTGGTCTGGAAGAGCTAAAGAAATGAAATACAGTGAGGATAAAATGAACAAACATAGACCAAACTCAGCAACCCGAGAGCAAAGCTCGTCCTCATCCCACAATTCTTCTTGAATAATCTTGATAATCAGCGACTGTTCTTTGTATGCAAATTTACCAAAGAAACTTCCAGTGGAGATGTACTCTGTGACTCTCTCTCTCTCTCTCTCTCTCTCTCTGTGTGTGTGTGTGTGTGTGTGTGTGTGTGACTGTGTGTGACTGTGTGTGTGATCAGAGTGAAAATCAGTCTGATTTCAAGCTGACTCTGTGGAGAGCTATGATGTGTCAGTAACAGACTCTTCATGTCACCAGAAATGAAACTTGATGGCTCTCTGTTGAGTCAGTTATTACTTCAGATTTTATAAACAGTTCGGGGTGAACTGACACACAGACTCTGTCCCTTTGTGTCCTTCACTTGTCCTTTATGTCTTCTTTGTATCTCCTAATGTTGACTTCATCTCTTCTTGTCTTTCATATATCACCTGCATATCTCCTTTTTGTTTACTCCTGATGCCTCCTTCATGTCTCCTTTCTGTCTCCCTTATATATTGTTTGTATTCGCCACAAATTCTCCTTCATATCTCCCTTTTTATTTTTATCTCCCTTATGTCTCATTCATATCTCCATCATGTGTCCTTTTTGTTTCCTTCACTTCTTTATGTCATCTTTTTGTCTCCTTTATATCTCCTATTTTTTCTCCTTCATATGTTCTTCATGCCTCTTTACATCCCCTTTGTATCTTCTTTCTGTCACCTTCAAATTTTCTTTATCATGCCTTCATGTCTTCTTTTTGTCTGTTTAAAAGTCCTTTATGTCTCCTTCATATCTTCTTTTTTAATCTGTCACTTATGTTAACTTCATATTTCTTTCACATCTCCTTTTATATTTCCTTTACATCCCCTTCATGTCTTCCGCATACCCTATATTTTGTCTCATTTGTATCTCGTTCGTTTCTCCTTCGTACCATCTTTATATCTCCTTCATATATCTCCTTTTTTACTCTTTCATATCTCCTGTAAATAAACACAATATTATCAGCAGTCAGTATGTGAAAATAGATGACATGAAAACTAGTGCTGGTATGTGTTTATTTAGGTATTATATTTCCTCTCTAATATGTAGGTCAGGTTTGTAACTCTCTTAAACACTGAATAATGTCTTCACTCTGTGACACAGACTCAATTTCTCAGTTATTTCATATTTCTCTGAACCTGTTTCTTTTCTTTTTGTGTCTTAGTGTTCCTGCCGCCTGGATAATGAACACACCCTCTGCTCTCAGTCTGAAATACTAATGAGCTGAGACAAAGAGCAGAATGTAAATGAACTCATCTGAAATTGATCCACCTGTAAGGTCTCAGATGCTGACGTTCTTTTACTGCAGATTTACAGCTTGACCTCCACCTTTCTCTTTAACACTTAAAAATCATCAACGCTTGTCTTCTGCGTCTCAAAGTATCAGTAGAAAAGAAACATTAATAGTGACAGTGATTATTTTACAAAGTGAGGAAGATTTAACATGATGTATAATTATTTAGCTGACTTTCTGGTTGCTATTTTTGAAAAAGCTAATATATTCCCCTCTGGTTTCTATCATAAGCAAACAGTGAAACAAAACTCAATAGTAAGTGCATATTTACACTAAGGCTAAATTAATATTGGAATCTATATTTACAGCAAACTTTTATGAATGTGTATATAAATGTAATAACATAAAACCTCACAGACTGTGCACCAGAGATACTTGTCCAGCTTGTTTAGGATCAATAATACTACTACTACTACTACTACTACTGATAATAATAACAACAACAACAACAACAACAACAACAACAACAATAATAATAATAATAATAATAATAATGATAATGATAATGATTATTATTATTATTATTATTATTATTATTATTATTATTATTATTATTATTATCATTAACATTATTATTATAATTATTATTAACATTATTATTATTATACTCATGAGCTCCTCCTTCAGCTCCCCATGTCAGCAGCAGCTCTTTGTATGGTGGTGTTTTACAGGATAACATGATGCTCTCTCTCTCTCTCCAGCAGGATTTGTCTAATTAATGAGAACAAATTACTCTGAGGTCCTGCAGAGAGATGGAAACACTGACTGTGTTTGGAGTTTAAATCCCATCACATCTCCCTGAATGAACTCACAAAGCACTAATGAGATGTTTGAGCGGCTCAGTTAAAGAGATTAGTTGTTATAGACCTCCCAGTTATCCAGTAAAGATAATACACACTTCGCTTTTTCCATTTCAATAAAGATAATTATGGATGTATCAGTGTTAGACTAATGAACTGAAGTATCTTTATTGAAAAATCTATAATGTACAGCTCAGGTTATAACCAGAGTGATCTGCTGTCCTTCAGCATTTTTCTAAAGCTGTAATATTTATCTGTTTTTATCTCATTACTGTGAAGGTGTGTATTCAATAGGAGCTGCAGTTTGTGTTTCACTGCACAGCAGGGGGCAGATTATATTCACCCTGAATTATTTCCCTACATACTGCAGGTGAGAGTGTCAGAAACCCAGAGAGGGAGAGTAATCAGTCATGAATTAGTCATCTAATCAGCAGGATTAAAAAGATGTTGATATGGAGCACGCTGCGTTCTGACTCCATTAACACAAATTCACTTATAAGAGGCGTGATTTAAATAACTGATGAGTGGAAAGAACTCAGATCAGACATGCAGATATGTATTTATATTTTGTAACTCTGGAGATTAAACTGTAACTCCTCAGAGATTCTGCTGAATATATGACATGAAGAACTTAGCATTAAAGCTCGGACACAGAGAAAGGAGAACTAAACTGAAGGCTCACCTGGAGCAGAATGTAGTAACACCTAGGTCCCGAGAGCCCAGTTATACTTCACTTTAGTTATGGTATACCTTCAGTAAAAGTGTATGTTTAGTTATAGTTTACTTAACTTTCAGTTAACCTTTAGTTATAAGTCACTAAAGTTGTACTAAGCTGTTTCGACTCTATTCATGGTGTGTTTGTTTTTTTGTTGTTCCTCTCTTGTTTTCAGAGTTCATTGGTTACCTGCTCAGCAGTAAATTTAGTGTCACTCAGATGCATCACAGCAGCTTGTTATTTCCTGTTTATGATTTCAAATGAGCTTTGACTGTGTAAGTGGTTAGATTTTACACATGCAGAGACTCACAGAGATGAAACATCAGGGCTGGCTCTCTCATTAGAGTTCACCCTCTTCACTCTTTCTGAGAGACGCATACATCTTTTTGTTCATCTTTGTTTATCTTTGTTTATGTTTGTTCATTTAGTGTCTTGTTTTGTTTATTGGCTCACCTCCAGGAGTTTGGAGGACAGTGTTTTTCAGGAGTGGGTGTGTTTGTTTTTCATTTTAATCATCTCTTCCATTACCAGAACATTACTGCACCTTTAAGGACTCCGTGTGTGTGTGTGTGTGTGTGTGTGTGTGTGTGTGTGTGTGTCTGTGTGTCTGTGTGTGTGTGTACAGTCATGCAGCATAAAGGACAAGAGTCTGGCTGTGAACCATCTGCTGCCTCTTTTCGTTGGCAGAGTTCATGTTGGACAGCAGAAGGTCAGAGAAATTCATGAAAATCAGAACAGAGGAGGAAAGCGAAGTCTGCTCACTTTTTTTACACTATCTCTCTGTTTTGTCTCTGGGTAAAGTAACTCTCAATGAAATAAATGAATGACCCTTAAATTTTCTTCTGTGTGAGAGACTAGTATAGGCTGTACTGGATATGAGTCTGTCTCACAGTTTTGTTGTTTTTCTGTGGGTCAGTGTACTCCTGAGGTCAGCATGTGTTCATATGACCTCCAAGACAGAGGAAGGAGAGGATCTGATTGTTGGTTTGAGACTCTCAGAGACAGTCAGGCTGACACTTCATCACTCTGTAAAGCTATCACCATCCTGCAGGTCTGTCTCTGTCCTGTTACTGTTTTATCAGCCTCTGCTGGCAGAAAGTGTCTCATAACTTTTATTCTTGCAGAATCTGTCTGGACCTGATGGCACCGGGGTCACTGAGAGAAGCACTTTTTCCAGATTACTCCACTTTAGGGAGACTTTATGACCATGGAGCAGAGCTGTGGACTCAGCTTTGAACACAGACCTGGTTCACAGACATAATGAAGACTGGGAGAGTATATTTTACTGTTAGTGAATCCTTCAGGTTCAACAACAGTTTGATAAAGACTTCAGAGGAGTCTGAGTGTGGACAATCATTCAATACAATAAATAAAATGCCTTTCCTCTGTTGTTGAACAAGCTTTGAGTCTGTTCTGTGAGTTTTGTTTAGAACTAATCAATCTGTGTGAGGAATGAGTCCGAGATTGAATATTTTATGTAGATGCAGTTTTAATCTCTTGTTGGTTTTTCTATTTTAATGCAAACCACACTGAGTCTGTTAGTGTATAAAATCAGGTTTGAACTGAAACAACCCTTTCCCTGTCTCTGTCTTCTCCTCCTCTTCTCCTTCTCCCTCTTTGATCATACAGATTCTTCCCCAGGGACTGAAGTGTTTTGTAGAAAATTTTCACACTAATGTCTGCAGAGAAAGACATGAGGCCCAATGCATGATGCATGAAAACATGATGCTGATTTACATGTCAGAGCTTGAATGTTCAGTCTTACACAAGAGCATGCCTCACACCTGACACCTGGAAACATCATGGCTGACCTGTAAACCTCAGTTTATCATACCTCTTTATGGAAAGTGTTTGTAGCTCTGAATGTGGAGGTACAGCATGGTAAAGCTCCCTTCTTGTGTGTTTCAACTCTTTAAATATACAGTATGTTGTAGCGCTGGCCCGTACATATATATAGTGTCTGTAGCTCTGTGTAGATTAGGTATGCTGTAGCTTTGTGAATATATATATATACAACAGTGACCGTGCGGTGAGGTTTATGGCTGGTAAGTCACTGACTTCATCACAATCAGATTCTTAAACATATGAACCCTACACAGAAGCTTATTCACCATTTGATAGGCAGCAATTAAAAGATTATTTTTAAAATCTCATATCAGCTGTCTTCACACATACAAACTAGCACACAAAAAATGCATTTAACATATATATAAACATTATTATGGTTTTACCTTTACTTATAAATAACTTGTATAAATGATCTTCCTTTAATTATTGCCTCCTGCTTGGATTGAAAGTGCAGTTTAGAAAACTGTTTGATTTTAACACAAGAAGAACCTTATTAATCCCTGAAGGGAAATTCAATTGTTTGTTGTCTCACATAATATGTCTCTAAAAGTTATCTGCTATTTACACAAGAGTTATAAAGCCTGATGGCTGTTGGTACAAAAGATCTTCTAAATCTTTCTGTCCTGCAGCGAAGAGAGAGGAGCCGTCCACCACCATTGGTCCTTTGGTCCATCAAGGTGTTGTGAAGTGGGTGATCCATGTTCTTAAGAATAGACTCCACCTTCCTCAGTGTAGATCTCTCCACCACATCCTCCACTAAGTCCAGCTTGAGTCCTACCACAGAGCCAGCCGTTTTCACCAGTTTGTTAAGACGTCTTGCATCTTTGTGTTTGATGCTTCCTCCCCAGCAGACTGCAGCGTAGAACAGAACACTGTAGATCTACACCACAGACTAGTTAAACATTTGCAGCATCTTACTACAGATGTCTATTGATCGGAGTCTTCTCAGGCAAAAGAGGCGGCTCTGCCCCTTTCTGTAGATGTAGTCTATATTCTTAGACCAGTAAAACTTATTATCCAGATGTACACCTAGGTATTTATATGATGTCACCATTTCAATGTCCACTCCACAGGTGTTCACTGGCTGAAGAGGGGGTTTGGATCTATGGAAGTCTATGACCATCTCCTTTGTCTTTGAGGTGTTGAGGAGGAGGCAGTTTTTGTGACTCCAGTCACTGAAGGCTCTTATCAGATCTCTGTATTCAGCTTCTTGTCCATTTCTGATACATGCCACAATAGTGGTGTCATCTGAGTATTTCTGGATGTAGCAGGACTCAGTGCTGTATTTGAAATCTGACATATACAATGTGAACAGGAATGGCACCAGCACTGTCCCTTATGGAGCCCCTGTACTGCTCATTAATGTCCCAGAAACACAGTTCCCCAGCCTGACAAACTGTGGCCTTCCTGTCAGGTAATCTGCGATCCAGGAAACACAGGAAGGATCCACTCCCATCTCTGTGAGCTTGTCTTTGAGTATGGTGGGTCGAATGGTGTTGAATGCACTTGAAAAGTCGAAGAACATGATCCTCACATAAACCCCAGGTTCCTCCAGATGAGACAGGACACGGTTAAGCATGTAGAGGACAGCATCATCCACTCCAATGTGTTCTTTGTATACAAACTGCAGGAAGTCCACTTTGTCTTTGACCTCAGACCTCAGAAGTCGTAGAATCAGCCGCTCCAGGGTTTTCATGATGTGTGACGTGAGGACCACTGGTCTGTAGTCATTGAGTTCAGCAGGACATTTTGTTTTTGGTACTGGCACAATACAGGTGGGGCGGGTACCTGCTCTGTGGAAAACATCCTGCAGACTCAGGTTGAAGATCCCGTTGAGAGGTTGACACAGTTCTGCAGTACAGTCTCTAAGATACGTAATCCTACGAAAGAGGATTAGGGCCACAAGAGGAGACAAAAGTAATTACAGGAGAGGGATTTTTAAATTCCCATCTCGAGATTAAAGTTGAAATTTTGAGATTTAAGCCAGATTTAGTCCAAAATTCAACTTTGTTCATGTCAACTTTAATATCGAAATTTCAGTTTTTTATCTCAAAATTTCGACTTTGATCTCCTTCCTGTCATATTTTTTTTCTCTTCATGTGGCCCTAATCCTCTTTTGTATAATCCTCTATTTTGAAAGTAAGGACAGAGGAGAGGAAACAATAAACACATGGCTGCACTTGACTTGTTAAGATTGTAGCTTGCTTGTCACTTACTCTGCAGTCGAGAAGTCGCAAGAAGAATCACTGGGATCATGAGTGCCCCCTACCATGAGGCAGGAGAACTGCGTCACTCATTTTGTGCCTTTTCACAGTCGTTTTATGATTGCTCAGCACAAGAAACACATAACACGCATACAATTGTTGACATAAAACACTGTACATTGTATTCATCAGCTAAACTGTGGAGATTTAGTTCATATAGCAAAATTGAACATTTTAATAACAACATACAGAGAAATAGCAATACTGTCACACTTCATAGCATGCCAGTACAGTTAACCGAGTCACTGCACAATCCATGGTGAGACTCATCTGGCTGCTGCCTCACCACACATAACTTCTCAGTATTTGACCAGTAAATGTGAAAACTCTAAAACTGGGGTAGTTAAAACACCTTTAAATAGCAAATCACTAGATAAGTATAATCATCTAATTACTTTTTCTCTCTCTCTCTCTCTCTCTCTCTCTCCTGCCTCCCCTGACCACACATCACTGATATACAATATGATGTAGCTCTGTATTTTGTAGCTTATTGGTTTGTCGTCAGCAGCAGGTGGTTCTGATGGTTGGCTGATCTGAGTTTTGTGGGCTTTATAAAAAACAATGCTTTGTTGGGAGCTTTAAAAGGTTACAGGGTATTTTCACCGCACTTTGTGATCCAGCATGTTAGAGGGTTAAGCTGCAGGGACAGTTCAGAGTGTATAAAACCATAAAGAATAACAGTTAAAATGATACAAAGAGATGAGACTGATAGAGAGAAGACTTGGTTTTGGTAGAAAACGATGAATCATTGACTCTTTTCTAAACCCAGCTGCGTCGATTGTCAGTTTTTATATGGCCAACAATCTCTGTGACAAAGGCTGTGAGGTGACTGAGACAGAGCATCAAAGATTCTTCCAGCAGCATATTGTTCCCTTTTCACCCGGCGGTCACTGTCAAACATGGTTTTATTGGCTCAGCCTCTCATCCTGTCAGCTCAGCTCACTGCAGGCTGCATGCTAATGCTCAGCCATGACAGACTGATTCAGCCTCACTGGGCTTTTCCTCTACAGTTACAAGAGGAGCACCACTCTGCAAACACTTCCCTGAGCTCAGTGTGTCAATGTCTAATAAAAGTTAACTGCAGGACAAAGCCGAGATCATTTCCTCATTGTGTCGTCTCTCTTTTCCAGGGTGGTCGTAGAGTGTGAATATTTCCTGGAAGCAAAATAAACAGCCTTGACATAACTGCAGGTGATAAACCAACAAAGTTGTGGGTGCATTTCAGGCCATCTACGCATAAACAGAAACCTCAGAGCACGTCACTGTTTCCAGCACCTATCTCAGTTATTATCAACAGTAGCAGCCGGGTGAGGACACCCGCTGAGCCAGAGGCAGCTGTTCATTCTCATGCTGTCCATGTAAACTGTCAGTATTTTCCTGTCTGTATTAGTAGACTCAGTGACAGTCAGTCAAACAGTCAATATGATCTGAGACTGACAGATGACCTGAGGCCTGAGGGTCACTGATGTGAAATAATGAGCTATCATCAGATTAGCACTGAGAGAATCTCTCTGATCAGACAAAGGTTATCACCAGTGTAGAAATATTACATTTGCTTTTTGATTTATTGAAAATTTAGAGATGTCAGTGTTTGAAGGTGTAAAAAAAAGTTAAGTTCATGAGGACTCATGAGGACTCATCTAGAAATTCTTTCAGTGTGTTGGATTTATTCTGACAGCATTTAAGAAAGTGAACAAGGCCATCCTGAAGAGATCAGCCGATCCGTCCTCAGGAGATCAGCTGTTTTATCCTGTGGAGTCAGCTCATGGAGTCTGACTGATCTGTACATCCTCTGAAGTTTCACAGAGTAAATCTGAATTAAACTACAGTCACTCTCCATCTTTTTTGAAGTGATTCTTACTCCAGCAGAACTTCCTTTTAAGTTAATCAGGAGGATTTTGTTCATTAATAAATGGTTTAATATTAAAATGTTGTTTATTGTTACAGACTATTGAACTGTTGAAAACTAACACCAGCTGTTCAAACAACACCCTGTTGTTTTTTAAGCAGCTGTCAATCATCTTCCCTCCTCCTCTAACTCCTCCATGAATTCACTGCAGCTGGAGGCTCCTGTTTGCAGCAGAGGAACCGCTTTAATGGAGAGGTAGTGAAGAGGAAAGAGCATTTATCTTAATTACTCTGCTTCTCCTAATTGATTTTATGTTTATATAAAGTTCTAGTTTTTTTTTTCCTCTGGTTTGAATGTGTAAGATCTGCTCTGCTAGCACTGAGGTCCAGGGATGGAAAAGCTAACCAGAATGAGATCTGAAACAGAAACTGATGCTCTACATATATCTGAGTGTGTCAGGGGTAAAGTGATATCACAGCAGTCTAAGATTATTTGTAAGCAAGCACAGAGCTGCAGTGGTGCTACAAAGAGTTCACATATAATGACGGGAACACAGTCATAAATCAACCTCTCCACAGAGTCCCTGCAGGTAATCAGTTGGGGGTGGTGTGTGATGGAAACCACTAGGATAGAGTCACTAGAAATAGACAGAGGGGCTCTTTATTCAGGACAGAGACAGCAGCAGAGGAAACTAGAGCTCCAAGAGTCATTAGCAGCAGAGCTCAAGAAGCTGAGAGTCTCAGTGAGTTTACTGTAAATGATCCACTTCTGCAGCTCATAGCTCACAGACCACTGTGTGTTTGGTGTCAGATTTACAAGTCAGATCAATACCAAACTTTTCTGAGCTCTAACCCCACACTCTGATGGATGGAAGTCAGGTAGAAAGGTTTCACTTTCAGACTCATTACATCTCAGAGTAAGTGGCAGGAGGCAGCCTGCTGTGAGGGATCCAACACTCAGGTCAGTGAAAAGAAATCTGACAGCTCCTGTCTGGGTCTAGATGGTCGTGTCACTCAGAATATGAACAAAATGACTTTTGAGATGAAACTTTTTACCTTCATCCTTATGTCTGAGAGATGAAGCCTCAGCCTGCGGGGTTCAAGGGTCGTTGAAAGTGTAGAGAGGTTTATAGAAAAGATCAAAGAAAGAAAAGCAACAGGAATGGAGAGGTTAAAGGTCACGACAACCTTAAATCCTGTGAACCCGATCCATGAGGCTGGACTTGATCAGTGTGTGACATGGTTGTATTGTGTATCTTCCCTTTGTAAGACTCTGTCTCTGCAACTGAATGGAGGTTAGATTATCTTTGCAGTGTCTCAGCAATAACTCATGTCACTCAAATGTTCTCCTCTGACTGATCATAAATCAGCTCATTTGGATGATCATTATTTTAGTCCCTTCTCAAAGGTTGTCTGGAGGACGGATACACTGGGTAGAAAATTAAGCATGAATCAACATCCTGGGAGGTCAGGATAACTGACCTCAGCTTGCAGTTTCATAAGACATACAGTAAGTGGAATTCAGTCTGTATAGATGAAAAGTTGTTTTTGTCCATTTATGAAGAAAAAAGCATAAAGAGGAAATGTTAAAGTGCTGATGTCTCTGATCAGGAAACTATGAACCTGGATGCTGTGGACTGTCATATTTTCTTTATTTTATGGGTAATTTCATAGACATGGCCGTTTCTAAAATCCTGAAGGTTATTAATGACCTATCTTGAGTTAAAATATCTCTCTTCCTCCTGTCTTTTCATTTCACAAACAGCTCTCAAGAATGTCTTTCTGTATTCATGTTGTTTTTTCTCATAGCTGAATAGACTTGACTTCATCCCGCCCATGTTCCGTTTAGCCTTTCAGTGGATTTTGAATTAATACCTCATATGTAATTCACACAGCTGGCTGAGAGATGTTAACTGATTTAACTCAGTGAAGACTGACATAATACACAAGTAACTCGACTTTAATGAATCCTTCAAATGTCAACCTGATTGCTCTCTATTCGGAGCACATGCCTACTCGCTGAAATAATGTGGCCATAAATCATGTATGACAGCTGACAGTGCTCACACAGTCATTTCACAGTTCATCCAGCTGCGTTACTAAAAAATAACAACCTGTGAACATTTACGCCTCAAACATCAAATCTCACATTTTCTGAGTGTAACTGCAGTTTATACATTTTATTGGGCTGCCTGATGGAATAACATCCAACCTTTGCCGTGTTTCTCCTCCTGCTGCTTCCACATAATGAAAACAGCATCCATCCCCTCTGTGACTGAAACACAAATGAGCAGAGTGAGGGAAACAGGTGGGAACGTAAACACACCTCCGAACACAGTCAGCCTGCCATGAGGTCTCAGAGGTGGAAGTAACATATAGGTGGATATAAATACATACGGATCCTGCAGCAGTCTGCATTAACTCACACATCCCTGTTGAACAACAAATGTGTACAACCTCATATCCAGAGGAGTTTGGAAAAAAACAGAATTTCATCTTTTTCACATCATTTATTGTCATCATTGAACTGAAAATAGAGCAAAAACACGTTGAATGTTGAAACTATGAGGCTGAGTCTCTCAAAGGGAAAGATGGGAAGATGTTCACCATTCAGAGAGAGACTGTGGGAGCAAAGCCAGGATCCCTGATGGTATAGCTGCATACAGGTTTTGGAGTAACATATGCTGCCGCCCACCCATTTGGTCAAATGTAAACTGTAAATGATTTGAAAATCCTTAAATTCTGTTTTAAGTTCATTTTGCTCTGAGTCTTAACTCTGTTTGGATGTTTATTGAATCAAATCAACACTGGTACTGGTATGACAATCATGGGCTTTAATAGATGACAGACTGTCTCCTTCCTGTTAGTTCAGTAAGCCCAGCTGTCAGAGCTGAACCCAAAGAGACTACTGGGCTGAACCCCCCAAACACACACACACACACACACACACACACACACACACACACACACACACACACACACACACACACACACACACACACACACACACACACACACACACACACACACACACACACTGATTAAATAAGGAAGAGTTTATAAAAAGTGATTCACAGTTCAGAGTTCACATCGCCGCTCCTCTTCCTGGATTACTCCTCCCAGATCTGATCAGGTCCAAAGTCTGAGTGTGGGTGTAACAAACATATACAGAGCTGACTTGGGATCAGAAATCAGCTAAGGATATTCAGTCAGTCGTCTAAAGCAAGTGTTGAAATGGCGCAGAACGGAGTTCAGCTGGACCGGGAATCTTTCTTTTGTTCCATCTGTTTGGATCTACTGAAGGATCCAGTGACTGTTACCTGTGGACACAGCTTCTGCATGAGCTGTATTCAAACCCACTGGGATACTGAGGATGAGAAGAGGATCTACAGCTGTCCTCAGTGCCGAGAGACCTTCAGACAGAGGCCCGTCCTGAAGAAAAACACGATGTTAGCAGGTTTAGTAGAGGAACTGAAGAAGAGCGGACACCAAGCTGCTCTTGATGATCCCTCTGGACCTGAAGATGTGGCCTGTGATTTCTGCAGTGGGAGAAAACTGAAAGCTGTCATGTCCTGTCTTCAATGTCTGGCTTCTTATTGCCAGATTCACCTCCAGCCTCATTTTGAATCACTTACATTTAAGAAACACAAGCTGGTGGCGCCTTCCAAGAAGCTCCAGGAGAACATCTGCTCTCGTCATGGTGAGGTGATGAAGATCTTCTGCCTCACTGAGCAGCAGTCTATCTGTCATCTCTGCTGTTTGGACCAACACAAAGGCCACAACACAGTCTCAGCTGAAGCAGAAAGGACTGAGAGGCAGAAAGATCTGGAGGAGAGTCGAGGAAACATCCAGAAGAGAATCCAGGACAGAGAGGAAGATGTGAAGCTGCTCCAACAGGAGGTGGAGGCTATCAACGGCTCTGCTGATAAAGCTGTGGCGCACAGCCAGGAGATCTTCAGCCAGCTGATCCGTCTCATGGTGAAGCGCTGCTCTGACGTAAGGCAGCATGTCAGATCCCAGCAGGAACGTGAAGTGAGTCAGGTCAAAGAGCTTCAGGAAAAGCTGGAACAGGAGGTCACTGAGCTGAAGAGGAAAGACGCTGATCTGCAGAAGCTCTCACTCACAGAGGACCACAACCAGTTTCTGCACAGCTACCCCTCACTGTCAGGACCGGGTCAACCTGCAGACTCATCCAGGATCAACATCCGTCCTCAGAGATACTTTGAGGAGGTGACAGCAGCTGTGTCAGAGCTCAGAGATATACTCCAGGATCTTCTGACAGAGACGTGGACAAACATCTCACAGGTAGTGACTGAAGTGGATGTTTTGCTGTCAAAACCACCAGAACCAGAACCAGAACCCAAGACCAGAGCTGATTTCTTAAGATATTCACAAAGAATCACACTGGATCCAAACACAGCAAACAGGTGGCTGTTATTATCTGATGGAAACAGAAGAGCAACATTTAAAAAACAACGACAGTCTTATCCTGCTCACCCAGACAGGTTCACTGATCATTTACCTCAGGTCCTGAGTAGAGAGAGTCTGACTGGGCGTTGTTACTGGGAGGTGGAGCTGAGAGGGGCAGGGGTTTATGTGGCAGTCGCATACAAGACTATCAGCAGAGCAGGGAAATCAGATGATTGTAAATTTGGATTCAATGACAAATCTTGGAGGTTAGTCTGTGATGAGGACGGTTATACATTTGTGCACAACAAAGTCATCACTCGTGTCTCAGGTCCTCAGTCTTCCAGAGTAGGAGTGTACCTGGATCACAAAGCAGGTATTCTGTCCTTCTACAGCGTCTCTGAAACCATGACTCTCCTCCACAGAGTCCAGACCACATTCACTCAGCCGCTACATGCTGGACTTTACCCTTTTCTTTGTAGTTCTGCTGAGTTTATTGAACCAGAATAAACACTTGAGTTTATTCAGATCAGAGACTAGTGACATGCAGGGGTGGAAAGAGACTAAAATATTCTCCTTAAGTCAAAGTCGACTTACTCTAATGACATTTGACTGAAGTAGAAGTCAAACTACCGGTCTGAGTATCTACTCCAGTCAAAGTTAAAAGAACTTTATTCATATTTGTCTTCAAGTACTAAACATTTAATTTCAACCTATGGGGGTGGTGATGGTGGTAGTGGTGGGGGGTGGGGAAGAATAGCCCCCCAAATCTAACAAAATCAGATTATCCCAAATTCATTATTGCCATTTGACCAACAGTGGAAATGTGTAGAGATTTAAACTCTTCATTTCTTCAGAGTGGAGATACTGAATATTTGGGATTATTTCTTGTTTTATGTTGTTCTGTTGTACAGAGCTCCTGGTTTTAATGTGCTTTATAAATTAGATTAGATTAGATTACATTGGATTAAATTTTGCAACATGTTAAATCAGGATTGTTTTTTGTAAATCATCCCTGTAAAATAAAATAATATCTGGCTGTGCTGAGAGGCTTGTTACACTGTAAAAAAAAATCCTAGCAAATGTTTGTTGTTTTGTCTTTTTGAAATTCAAATGATTTTTTTTCCAGAACATTACAAGTATTGTTTTTATTAATCCATTGGAAGTTTTACATTTTTTATTACCACAAATAAGTCATCTTTTAGGATTAAAATATCTCAAAGCAAGACACCATTCTGGACTTGTGATATAACTTTGTCTTTTTTTTTGTCTAATTAGACATTTCTGTTAGAAATAAGACACAATAACAGTTTGTTTTATTTCAGTGTTTGCTATGTATGATAAATCTGATGTGACGTATATGTCATTGTAAGGGGAACATTGCAGAAACAAGAAGTAGGTGTGCTCTTGTCTTAATTTTTTGTAAAAATTATCTTTAGGGAACTAAATGTTAATGGAGATAGTATAAAAAATATTACAAGTGGAAAATTAGAGCTGGATTTTTTGTGGTCAATAAAGATGAAGGGAAATTCACCAAATTCACTAAAGGTATGCAAAGAAAAAGGTTTTCTCTTTTTTTTAGTGTAAAATTGGCTTTAAATGCACCAAGCCAAAATTTGGATAAGTTTAATCTGATAGCAATGACAGGTGTACAATTTTTTTTTTTGTAGAATTATCATGTGAATTAGAAAATATGGACAACTTTCAAGGGTGGCAGTCCATTTCCTTTTTTTCTGTTCTCTGTGTTAGAGAATCTATTTTCTTATGGTTTGGTTTAAAGGTTTTATTTGTTTTATTGTAATTTTTTTTTTTTTTTTTAAACTGACTGCATGAGCATGGTCGAAAAATTCCTGTTCACCATCTTCCTTCTTTCACCTGTGAATTGGGGTGCTCTTGTATTTTTGCCTGTTCTTCAAACTGTAATCAATATAGATATAAAACTATTAAGAAATGCAAAATGATGGAATTTAAATATTGAAACATGAGTCTTTTGAATTTCCAATTTCATACACTAAAGCAGTAAAAAAAAAAGTTCTCCTGCCTATGATTTTGCTAAAATCAAAATCTTTAAGACACAACTCATACCAAAAGTGTCCACAGGGGCGTCAAAGGCAACACAATGTAAGAACTGTGTCAAGGATTCTTTTCAGAGATAAATAAAAAACAGATTGAAATATTGATGATCATTTTGGTGCTTGATAGTGAAAAAAATAATTTATTTAGAAATGAGCACCCTAAAGGAAAAAAACAAACAACATGTATTTTCTATCTTTATCTGCTAACAAGTATTAGGGCCACATGCAGGTAAAAAAGATTCTGTGAATAAAAGTCTACAGATTATTTCAAGATCAAATTCATTATCTATTTTCATTTTAGGACAAGATAAAAGTCATAAAAGGCTCTATTTTCGTGTCCGCCGGGGATGCGGTGAAGGGTGGCGGACCCCGCACAGTGGTATTTTCGTCTGGTGGAGCCCGGCGTACAGCCAGTTTGGTATTTTCATGGACTGAGGTGCACCGAGGTCTGCCAAGCTGGGTGTGGTGGCATGGCAGGGGGAGGTGTCGACAGAATCAGCTGGTGCAGTGACATTTTCGTGCTCGCCGCCGGCGTGTAAAGTGCGCTGAAAGCTTGCTGATTCAAACCTGGTCAACTTTCAGTGCAGGCGGAGCGCAGCTGGTCTAGTGGTATTTTGGTAGACAGGCGGGGTATCGGCATACGTCACTGATGCCTCACCGGCAGGTTTCCACAGTGTCAGGCACATTTCAGTGCAATAAATAATCAACAACAACTAATAATCTGAGTCAGCACATACATTTAGATCTATATAGATATATTCTGATCTATATCTGATCTGATGAGCGCATTTGGCATGCGTTTGGACACACAACCTGACCGAATTACCACAGCTGAAACTGCACTATATTAAATTAAATATCTAGTTAATAAACACACATGATGAAGTGAACAAGATATTTAATTTGTCTCCCTCCTTTTCTTTCTTCCTCTTCCTCTTATTTCTTGTGCAGCTCGACCTGAACACGTCTCCGTGTCCTCTCCCCGTCCTGCTGCAGCTGCACAGGCTGAACAGATGATTTGTTTCAGTGCTCAGATGAGTTATTTACTTGAAGCCTACATACGAATATTATAATATTCAGTTTTGTGAGCCAAATTTATTTTATATGCCAACATCTATGAAAGAAAGAGCCAGGCCACGGAGCATGATGCGTGCATGAGCATGAGGCCACAGATGGTTCCGATTTTAATGCCATTTTTGGAATTTATGATGTGATCGCTGCGCACAATCCACCTTTGTTGCGTGAGGTTTAAATATGTGCAACTTGATGTGAGTGTCTTTATTTGTGGAGAAGGGTGTTTGTCTTACCGGTGGGTCCAACATTACACACACCAAATCCATCTGTGCTTATATGAGAGAGTGTGGAGGACGCCCAATGCAGCGCTTACAGCGACACTTGTTGAGCGGCTGCCTTCTGTCGCCATCGTGTGGCATCGCTGTCTTCAGACATCTCTTGATCTCTGACTATTTCACGAAAATTGTAATTGTAAATTGTAAATTGTCCGGTGGTGGATTTAAAGGCGAGGAGAGGAGCTTATGTTATTGGTCAATACAGGTCTCGGCTGTGTTAAACCCACTCCACGCCCTCTCTCCTCCCTCCCTACGATTTACGCCGCTGGGAGGAGCTGAGTTAGGGAGGGGGATACTTACGCCGGGCTGGGCCGCTTACCAAAATACCAAATTGGGCTTGGCAACACCTTGTCGGTACAGCGAGCCTGACTTATGCTGTGCCTGCGCCACGTCGCCGGCAAAGCACGAAAATAGAGCCCAATGAGTTAAAGTCAAAATATTACAAGTTTCAAGCTTGATCTTGTGACGGAAGAGTCATCACATAACAAGATTAAAATTAAGTGTATATCACCAGATAAATGTTGTTATAAAACAAGATTAATGTCCTTTTTCTTTTAAAGGAAAAAGTCAAATTGAAGTTAGTATTTATCTTGTGGATAAGTCATCACATAACAAGTTAAAAGTAATTTAATATATAAAGATGAAAGCATTTCTATAGCAGTTTTAAAGTCATTTTTAAGTTAGAGGTTAAAAGTCATTTCTAACAAGATACAAATCATTGAATCTTATGAGTTAAAATCATGGTTTGACAAGTTTGAAGTCATTATATATTAGGAGTCATAAGTCATTGTATGACAAGACTTAAGTGAAAATACCTTTTGAGTTTTAAGTCAGTATATAACAGGATTAGATTTGAAATAATGACTTAACAGGTCATTATAAAACAAGGATAAAGTCCTTTTACTGCATGAATTAATTAGTCATTTATTACCACATGACATTCTTTTTATAATAACATTACGGTCATTTTTTATTAGGAGATTAAAGTCTATAAACAAAGATGAAAGTCTAATACAGTTTGAGATAAAAGCTGAAACAGGACTGAAGTTTAAAAGTCTTAAAAAATGAGACATGGGTCCTGTCCTGCTCAAGGTTTCTGCCTGTTAAAGGAAGTTCTTCTTCTCCACTGTAACTTGTTAAATACTGCAAAGTTCGTCACTCATGTTCGATAAAATGCGTCAAATCTGTCCCGTCTCAAGGTAAGGTCTTTGTAACACGTAAAAAAAATAAGCTATTGAATAATTTTAATATATTTTAACCACAATCATCCAGCTTTGGCCCTAGCTCCTCAACCTCCTGACACCTTGTATTAAATCAGCAAAAATACCCCTAGGGCAACTACCAAATGGACTTTGAAATGGCGATATTCAAGTTTTAATGAATAAAGCTCCAGAAATAAACCCAACACACCAACAATGAAGTCTAAAGTTACCCCGGGAAAAGAGAAAAAAGAAGTGCAAATAACTTTAATTATGCCTCCTTGCAAACTGATTTTAGTTGGCACTGAAACTCTGAACATACACTGCACAAGAAAGCAGTGTGAACAGTATGATCCACATGTGAATGTTAGCAAAAACTGACCAACCTTAGGGATGGTTATCTCAAATTATTTAAGTTACACTTTCCTTTTCAAAGTTGTAATGCGATCGTACACATAGAACTGACTTACAGTAAACACTTAAAATGATATTGGTGATAAAATTGTTCCGACTGTGGACTGGGAAGTAGGTGGTTCCTATCCATATTTGCAATAACTGTGTGTGTGGAGCAACAAGTGCATTACCAGCCAAAAACTGAAGGGGGGACTACTGTGCACACCACACACACACACACACACACAAACACACACACACACACACACACACACACACACACACACACACACACACACACACACACACACACACACACACACACACACTCTGATGGATAAACTTGCTTTTTGGGCCAACTCGAAATATCACACAGGCAACATCAGAGGAGCTCCTGCATTCATGAAAAAAAAGACACTCCAGTTTCACCTTGTGGGGAAAAAAACACACTTTTTTCCCCACAAAGTGATAAATACCACCACACACACACGCGCGCGCGGGCCAGACGCACATGCGCTTTCCTGGTGTAGGGTGTGATATACCTGTAGGGGTCGCTGTGTCCTCGTTGTCCAACAGCAGCAGCAGCAGGTGGAGTGGAGCAGGGACAGTGTTGATCAGCAGCGGTCAGACTGGGATTTCTTCATCCGCTCGGCTTCACTTTCAGCGCTTTCTCTTCTGGAAATTATCCGCTGGAGACGGAGCTTCGTCGGGAAGAGCGCGGAGCTTTTCCAGCCGATTAAAGGACACCATGCTTTACTTCTGGATACACACCGTGTGGATCCCCGGCGTCGCTTTCCTCTTTGGATTTCAAGGCAAGGGATGGTTTGATTCTTTTCATTTCATGTGCTGACATGGTTTTCTACTAGGAAACAGTGGAGATGAGAGAGCAGTGACAACTGCCCACAGTGGATGTTTCTTGTGCTTCTGTCCGTCTGCTGCTGACTCGAGTTCTGAAGGTATGTGAAGTGACTTCCTTCCCTGACAACGCTGAGGGCTGATTCACTCAGAATGGACTGCGGCTGTTGAAAACACCAAGAATTGCGCATCATTTGTCCCGCTCATTGCTCCGTCTCAGAATCTTATTCACTAAGCAAAATGCACTACATTCAAAACGCCTTCAAAGTTGTGCAGCTCTGTGCAGTTTGCGTTTTACTGTGAGTGAGATGAACTGCCAGCATGCCCATGCTCGGCTGCATTCATCCAAACGGAGATTAATTCTGTCCATATATGAGCTGCGCGGGGAGGAAAACTCTTTACCTCTCTACAGTTTGATAGATTATTTTAATCTATCCATTAATGACTAATGTGGCACAAATCTCTTAGTTTACTTCGGGTACAAAAGCAGCTTGTCAATAAGAAATTAATACGGAGTAAAAACACTCCATCGTGCGTAATGGCACAGTCTGTATGTGTTGGAGATTGAGCTACAGACAGTCACACGCTGATATGACTCCTGATTTAAAACAGGAATGTCAAAGTCATATCAACAGGCTTTATGCACTCATACTATTGTAGTTCATCCAGGTGGGAGTTGTCAGGATGACTGAAGAGTAAGAGTTAGAAGCTGACCAGCTCCCAGCAGACAGTGAAAAATGTTCTCTGACTGCGCGTGGCTGTCAGGGCAGATCTCACTGAATCAGGCTCATTATAATAGATGTGGTGGGCTCAAAAGCCCTGAAATCTTTTAGCAAATAAGGCCTGCACAGGCATGAGAGATAGGGGGGAGAGAAAGATTGATCTCCTCATCCTTCTCATGCTGAATATCAGCTGGTGGCTGGTCCAGTAAAGCTGTTTGTTCCGAATAAAGTAGTTCAAGCATTTGATGAATTTATCTAATATAATGTGACCTGATCTGGTCTTGGTGTTAAGTTTCTTCATTGTGGGACTAAGAGCAGTTTGATGCAGAGGCTGATGGTCCAATCTGATCCGTGGAGGCTGGTCAGCTGCCAAATACACTCACACACTTCTTCCTAACAGCTCTGAGTAAATCTGTGCATCAGGAACACAGGATGGGCTGTTCACTATCTTATTTCTGTTTTGGATTCAGAACTTAGACTAAGTTAAAGGTCTCTACGAGACCATCTCTGTGAAACATGTCTGCTACCTCTCTGTAATGATTGCTGATCTTTCTGACTCTCTTTGGCTCTGATCTTTATGCTTTACGGTGTGTATAGTATGGAGAGAGAGTGTGTGAGGATAGTGACAGTGTGTGTGTGTAACAGGTGGATTCAGACAAGTGGAGTGCAGAGAGTGTGAAGGAGCAGACTTCAGAGCAGCAGGGAAATAATGGGTGGAGGATCAGAAAGCTTTAGTCTGGGTGGAGTCTCTCCTCTGTGTGGTGAGATGTCAGCAGCAGTCAGTGATGAGGCTCTCAGACTGAGAGACGAGCAGCTTTAAATCAGCTGTTAGTGGATGCTGATGGAGTGATGACAGAAGCAGCTCACTAACCAATCAGCTGCTCCGTCTGAGAGCTCTGTAAACACACCTGAGCCTCAGTATTCAGGTAAAGACACCTGTTGGGTTCTCAGTCACAGATTCCTGATGGAAGCTGTTTGTGATAACAGAGGGGGGTTGGATTAATCTGCTGCTCATGTAGTCAGACTGTGAAAGCTGCTGGAGGATCGTCATGGAAACATTCACTATTTATTTTCCTTCATTGTCATCGTCAGTGTGTCTCTGATGGATTTCTGTCACATCTTAAAAATCATCGATTCCTGAAGCTGCTGAGGGGACAGGACTTTATAAAGTCTGATAGCAGGAAAATGATTGGTCCAGAGAGTCAGGGAGAAATCTGACTGGCTAATTTAAAGAGAGCGCGCCTGCAATCGGCCTGATGAGAAAGCTTTACCTGAACTCTGATTGTCAGCATGATCCAGTCCTGTCTCTACAGAAAAGAATAAATCAGCTGTTTGTTTTTATTCTCATCAGGTTTTTCGACTTTAGGGAAGGTGAGGGAGCTGAAAAAGAGATCCACCATCCAGGTTCCCACCCCTGCCTCCATCTTAAAACCCTTTCTCAGAGAGTCAAAGTCTTTTCTCTGACTTTTTCCTCATCAGTTCACTCAGACAGAAAACCTCCCTCACCTGCACATCCTCTCTGCTCCCACAATACTGTCTGGACTCTGTTCTCTGTCGTTTCTGATTTACTGGCTTTCAAAGCTCAGAGACTTTTATATTTTTTGTGTATTTTGTGGAATAATCCTCTCAAACCTTCCTCCTGCTGACTGACAGCGGGTTGATATGTGTTGCAGTCAGTGTTTCCTGTGAGGACAGCATGATGTCCGTCTCTCTGCAGAGCTTCTTTGCCGTCGGCTCTCTCCTGCACTGATTTACCTGCTGGTCTTTGGACAAGAACAGCTTTGTAGAGGTTTCTCAGCCGTATCTGGCTCAAGGAAACTCTGCTTTGACATCTGAGGGATTTGCTGTCTTTTTATTTGTTTGGTTATGATCTCAGTGTCTCCTTATATTCATGTTATCAATCTGAGATGATCATAGGTTAATTTTTTAATAGTTGTTGCAGTTTATCAGAAAATCAGAGTTGATTCGCTTTGCTCTGTTTGGTCCTCATTCATATTTATGGTGCAGAAAATTAGACAAAACATTAACAGCTGTTGTAAATTAAAAATATACAGAGTTTGAGTGTTTTTCTCAAACATTCCCCTGCAGAGTTTCTGATGTGAATGTTTGTCTCGAACAAAGATAGATGACTGAAGATCTTTATTTCTCTGTTGAGTCTCAATGATCTGATGAGTGTGGCACAGAGCGAATTAGTGCAGGTCTAACCATATTTTCCAATTTAAGGGTCATGCAATCTGGTCGCACATTGAGGCTCAGGGTGCAGAAAGGTGGTATTTAGTCCCTTGATTGCTCATGTGTGTTTCCAGCATAGCACACATCAGCTCAATCAGAGTGACTGCTCCCTTTCCCTCCAAGAGTTACACGACTCCACGGGCAGACTATTTGGTATTTGCACAAATAGATTTCATCCTCTCTTCTTAAAAAGATAGAGCTGACACATGAAATGATTTTAATTATTCAAAAGGGGACACGGTGACAGTATTAGACAGGATCTAATGATGATGATAATCCTTTATGCTTCACATCACTGACACAAAGACTGTTAGTCACTTTTTTTCCTGCTGGATCACACGCTTTGGTCTGTACAGGGTGTGTAATGGATACTGTTCAGTATTTCAATATCAGGGAACACCGCAGTTAGTGCACTGAGAGTTATGTTTGCAGCAAACACTCCTCAGGTGTGTGTTAGCATGTGTGTGAGTATGTGACTGCTTCAGCATGAAATCTGGAGAGCTTGCACAGTGAAGCTTGTCGACACTCTGGCTGCAGCTGTAAGGCGGTGAAGGGCTGAGGTTATAAGGAGACAGCAGTGATGGTGTCCTTGTTCTCAGCTTTATATACTGAACAGTAACATGACATGCAGAGACAAGCCCTCCAATCCCCAAGCCCTCTAACCAAATGACAAATCTCAGTTTCATTTTTAACAAGTTATAATGAGCGTAGGAGCTGCTCCATGTCTCTGCTGGTGTGCAAGAGTGAAAGGAAACCACACCGTGAACTCTGTCTCACTAATGCATACTCTCCATGTCAGTAAAGTACCACTGAAGACCGATGAATTCTGAGGTTCCCAATTGTTTTTCTGCCATGTCCACCTTTGAAGGATAAAAACGTTCAGTGCCCCATTGTTAGTTTTTGCACCCTAAAGGGATCAACTGTTGTCCTCTTCCTCTGCTCATTTTTTCAGATCAATGTTTGTCAAAGTTGTTTTCAGTGATTCAGACGTTATTTTATAGGGTTTCACACTCGGTGAGTCAGGAATCCAGAACAGCAGAAACTGATAAAACTGGAGTGTCTTTGCTTTGGCAGTAGAGGATTTCATGGCTGATAGAGAGAGAGGAAAAAGCTCCTCTACTATCAGAACTACAGAGTGTTTCTCTCTCTCCCTCTCTCTCACTCTCTGTTGGTGGTGGGTTCAGATAAAGCATCAGAGACTTCACTGAATTTCAGCTCTTTTTGAGATCAGAAATGAAGCTCCATCATTTTATCTTTATTCAGAGGGAGTGAGCCGTCTTTAAAATGAGTCTGTGGTCATTATTGCTGATGGGGTCTGGATGCAAACAGATGTCATGGATCATAAATCAGATATCAGAGAAGTGTGTGTTTTATTCAGGGCGTATCTCCGAAAGTAGAAGCTGTATCTGAAGTATTTGCAGAGATCTTCAGATCAGTCCTATGATCACTAACCAAAGCTAACAGACATCATCACTGTGCTGTTTGCTGCTAAAGCACAGAGCTAGAAGTGTTAGCTTTCTGTCACATTCAGCCTCCAAACTCCAGGATGTTTGTTTTCCTGCTCTCACAGTCAGTAAAAATCAGACTGACAGAGTCTAATAGGATTACAGGATTCAAGCTTTTGATTGTGTTCAGTCATTAGACACATCCACACATCCTCTTTCTGTGAATCCTTCATTTAAACAGGTAATCCTGTTGAAGAAAACACCTCTGCTACTGTGTCTGCTGCTGCTGCTGGATTCACATTTCAGTCCCTCTCTGTGACTCAAAGACTCTTGTCTTTGTTTGGATGATCTGTGGATTCAAATCTTTACTGAAGACCGGAAGCCTTTTTACACTGCAGCACATTTCCAGTTTTCCTCCAAATACCTGGATGTCTATTGACTTTCTGTAGTCCAGCAGCTGATGGAGGAGCTGTGGAGCTACAGAGGGAGGAAACTGATCAGAGATCCCTCACTGACATTGAGGTCTCCTGTGAGGTTTCTCTGTGAAATAAAACGATGTACAAAGACAGGTGAATAAGACCAAAGCAGTTTTCTGACACTGTTCAGCAGCAGTCAGGTACATAGCTGCCAACATGCCCAACTTGTTAACACATATGCAGCAGCACCACACAGACTGACACATGACTGCCATGTGGAAAAAAAGATGCTGTTGTTAACACACAGCTGCATCTGGCATTTTGCCTGGAAGTCTAGTTATAGACGTTTTAATGGCAGCGGGGAAAACACAGGATTTAAACACGTTTAAAGCAGATCAGGACCAGTTTACAACTCCCAGCTCTTTGTGAACAAACAAAAGCGGCTGTTCCACACATCTTCTCCGGGGTATCTGCTTTTGCTCTGTTGACAGACAGACGGATGGATCCCCTTACTTTGCTGAAAAACAAACCAAACAGTGACCTCGAAACCGAGGTAACGTACTGAACCAAGATTTTCCTGTACCGCTACACTCCGAGAGACAGCTCAGACTGCGCTTATAGAAAAACTGCTGACTCAGTCTGTTTGTCAGCGCAGAGGAGGAAAGGACCATAGACTGTCACAGACTAATGTGTGTGTATGTGTATGTGTGTGTGTGTGCGTATTTTTACTGCTCTCCTCCATCATTCTGGGTGTCCCTCCGGAGCAGATTGATGCTGTCAGTCAGTGTAATGATGTCTGTCTGCTGGAGCAGCGACATGCTGAGAAACACAACAGCTACACTAACTCTCTCCTACACACACACACACACACACACACACGCACGCACGCACACACACAGCTCAAAGTGTGTGATCTGTGAGTGTGGACAATGAGATTAACCCTCCTTACGGCATGCAGCAGGCTGTGCTCTTTCAGCTCATTTCTATTTAATGACCCAGCAGTGTGTTTATACAGTCTCATAATCCCACAGAGCTGCTGTTGTTGAGCTTTATCCATTCATAAAGTCAGTCCCTCACCTCTTACACAGGGCTGGCTTTACTGTAATATAACACTTATTATTAGTGTATGAGAAATGTGTCTCTGATAAAGTGCAGGCTGTTATCAAAGAAGTCCTCCATCAGAAGAGTTCAGATCACAGAGCTTTACTCCACAACACTCAGTTCTGCTGTCAGCTTGAACATTTCTCTTTTATTTTAGAAGCTGCTTCAGTCCAACTCTGAAACTCTCTCCCAAACACAGTCTGGATGAAGATGAAATCACAGGTTGTTTTGATCACATTATTTGTTTCAGGATCAAACAGAGGCGGTGTTTATGAAGACTAACTTTTTCTCTCTCTCTTTGTTTGCAAGTTAGAGCTCTGCCATGAGATTTGATGTGTCCATGGTGTGAAATACAGAAAATTAGCTGTAAATGAAGGCGCCAGATCCTGCTCTGTCAGACAATTAAAACAGACAAAGACATGTGTCTGGTGTGTGTGTGTGCGTGTGCCTGTGCGTATGTGTGTGTGTGTGTGTGTGTGTGTGTGTGTGTGTAGCTTCAGGAGAGATGAATTAATATCCCATCAGCATTTAAATGCAGTCTCCCCTGCTGATCCTAAAACACATCCACGTAAAAGTCACAGTAAAGGACCCTGAAGCCTTCATTACTGTAAGATAGTCAGATATCGTACACATGTATATCGAACAGTTGCTGGTTTTGTCAGTAATTAGTGAAAACATCCTGCACTTATTTATTCCTGTCTCTGTCTGATTTCTTGGTTTGTCAGAGCTCCGCTCCAGTTTCTACCTCAGCGGTGGAGACTTATCTCCTCTGTCAGTATTCTTCATTTGTTGTTTGGATCTATTTTGAAAGACACACAGAGAGCAGATCATCATCCATTAAACTCACTGTTCAAGCTTTGTTTCTACAAATAATCCTGTCTGCTCTGAAAGCTGACCGGGTTTTTGCAATGACGGCTTTGTATTTATTCAGACAAGGATAACTGTGATTTGTGATTTAGCGAACTGTCCTGAACATTTAAAAAGTAGCTAACAAATTATGAAAATCAATCTTTTTGATGATACACTGTGTCTGAACGTTTGGTGGTTAAAGTAGACACTTAGGTGTCATCAATAGTCCTTTTAATGTGTTCAGTAAATCATCCCAGTGTATCTAATTTGATACTGAAATCATCAGTGTAATATTAGAGCAAAGTCAATGGGAGTCGGAGAAGCTATTTGCTAATATGAAGTCACTCAGTAATGATGTTGTTGCCCAGTGATGGATCTCCAGTCTCATTATGAACAGACAGACTGTTGACTATCAGCTGAATGACATTGTGTTTCCTCTGTTCACGCTGACTGTGGACTCTTAGCGCTTTAGGTTTCTTGGTGCTGCTGCCTCTCATGAGCTGAGCTCTATGGATTTATCTCCTGTTTGACAGTTCTTTAAATGAGCTCTCTGTCCTCAGTGTGACGTTTATCTGTGTGTTCCTGCAGCCTCTGAGCTGTCAATCATCTCACACACCTTCATCCATCAGGAGCTTCAGCTGTCTATAAGTGAGTGACAGTTAGGAAGTATACTGTAATGGAAAAATCACAGTTAGTCCGCAGCCTCTCAGCCTGTTCACTTCTAAACTCTGAAACCTCTCTTCTCTGCAGACAGAAACACACACACATTTGCAGCAGCTCACACACACTCATCACATCAAGTCTCTTTGGCTGCAGTGAAGGGAAACAGAAACTATATCTGCATGAGATGTTGATATCAACTAGGGATGAATTTTGTTGGGATTCTCATGGTATTGATACCGATACTGCTTATCGGCGCTGGTATTTATTGATACTGTTATCAATGCTTTTGTCTTTAATTTGATGAAAAAAGTAAAGACATGAAACAAATTTTCAACAACCATGTTATTTTTAATGAAATTAAATATCTAAAACAAAGGTGCCGGGGGCTCAGCTGCCTTCGACTGACCATTACAGAACAACAACAGAAAAACAACATTCAAATGAGGTAGATGAGATCTGCCTTGCCTTCTGCCAACAAAGTAGGCATTTTTTTGTAAGAAAATAAGCATATCAACTTTCTCTGCATGCAGCCGGGATCTCTCTGGACAGAGAGTGTCCCTGGTAGTTGAGAACACTATCAGATACGGTTGAACTTGTCTGGACACAGAGGTAAGAGGAGGAAAGCTGAGCAAGTAAGGGGAGTCTGTCTCTCTCATAGCAAACCACCAGTGGACAGGGTCATGTGAGGTGGAAATGGGAGGAAGTTCTTTGTCAAGTCCAATTTCTTCGTGGACTCTTTCTTGGACAGTCAGTCCATCCTGTTGCTTTTGGAAAAACTTTGGTTGCAGCACCTGGTCTTCATCAGCGTAAAACTCTCCTAGTGCAGAGATGTGTTTGGGAAACGGAAACGAAAAAGCATACAAATGAGCATAGGGATAGTTAGGTCATGAAGTCAGTGTATTGTTTTTTGACAGAGAAGTCATGTAGGGTTGGATGTAGGCTCTCTTGAGGGGGGCTTGTAAAATGGATAGAGGGCTGTGCTGTAGTCCCTACAGGAGAATAATTTACAGTCTATCTAAAAAAAATCTTGTGAAACACTCTGTGCACTTTTGCTGTAAAGAGCGCTATATAAACGATTAGGTTAAGTTAAATTATCTGAGTCATCATAAGACAGGAGGACAGGATATCTTCTGCTTTGATTCATAATACTGCCAGCTTTGGACACTTTTGAATCCTCAACTTATCAAACCTTACCTAAACAATGGACAGACCATGACTGAGAATGGCTGGCCCCCTTTTACTACAAATTGTGTAGCTTTCCATTGACATTCCTCAATTTTCTCCTTTACCATCTTCCCCTGCTCGGCCACAGTGAAGGGAGTTACTGCCATAAGTGGTGGTGGTCCACCACAACGAACACTGCTGTCTGAACGACTTGCACTGATGTTTGAGGCAGCACCAGTAGCTGGGAACAGGAAAAAAAAAAGTTTAAAGTTAGCTACCGTCATTAACGTTAGCCACAGTCATTAACGCTAGCCACAGAAGCAAGGTTCCTGTCTAGTACCCCAGAGGCTCTTCTGAGGAGCTTAACAGAGCTAAACTACAAGGCTAAGTCAATAATATTGACTTAGCTAGCTTAACTTAGCTAGCTTAACGTAGCCAGCTAACGTTAGCAAACGCTAGCTTGCTACCATAAATAACGCTAAAACAGCAGGTTATAGGTTATGTAATGTTAATGTCTTGGTAACTAGCCAGGTAGGCTTTGAAAAAAAAACGAGTGCAGGGAGGGGTGTAGCCAGCCGTCAAGGCGACATGCGAGAGTGCACTTGCTGAACTGCCTGTGATTAACAGGTACTGTTAACAGTGCCGTTTGTCCTCGAGTTTCGTGGTGCTCAAGTACTCAAGGCTAAAAAATACCGGTCCACGGTACCCATCCCTAGTTATCACTTACTTCATTCAGCCTGTTCAGCCTTAAACTTTGCATTAATGTGGTGATTTAACCCCCTTCAATAGTTAAAGCTGAGAGAAGCTGGCTAGGAACAATATCAAATCTTCTACTGTTCACGTTTGCAGGAGTATTAACAATGTTGGTGAAAGACAAAACTTCATGAACAATTGAAAATGTTTGACCTTAAGTCATTTAAATCTGCAAATAAGCTGCTAGAGAAAAGGATAAATGAAGTTTTGTGGAGAGATCAGGATGTGCCTCCAGGTTATTAAACAGCTTCTGTTGGGGAAAAAAGAACCCAGTAATCAGTTAGTTTCATATTTTTCTTCTCTGGGCCGATTTTATTTTCATTAAATTTGATTCTGAAAAATGTGATATAATTAAAAACATCATGACTCTTAGGCAGAGTTGACTCAGGAGACTCTGGTAGCTCGTGTTAGGTAGTTTATGTTAATTTTGATAGAGGAGAAATTACTTTAACAGTAGACAGACAGGAGAGTACAGTCTAATGCTGGGTCAGTGGTGACTGTCTGCCCGCCTGATATTCTTTAAAGATAATGCTAAAGACAATGATTGACAGCAGGGTATGTCTGAGAGAACTATCCTCCTGCAGAGAGACACACTGTGTCTGACAAGCAGATAACTCGGTAGAGCTTTAGGAGAGAAAGAGCTCAGTTGTCTTACCAACATGTCCTAGTATCAGAGCAGCTTTGTCAAGCTGGCACTGAGGGTTAATCTATGATAAGGGGAAGACGGGTTACTCCTCTCCAGGAGAGGCCTGTAACCTGAAGCTCAACCAACCTTACACTGAGAGATACGAAAACTGAGTAGACAGAAGGATCTAGAAGGACACTTGCATCGATGGAAATAGTAAACTTCCATCATGATTACAATAGATGGTATGTCAGTGTTGTGCGTGAAGCGTGTGCATGCTGATAGTGAAAGGATGGTGACAGCTGTGGAGACATTTGGTTGGTGGTGGTGGTGGGGGGCAGAGCTCAGGGAGTTCAGCCTGGCAGCAGAGCCAAGCTCTCTACATACCAGGAGTACAGATGGATTTATTAAGGAAAACCTCAGCAGACAGCTGACAGGAGCTTATTATCCAATCACAGCTCATCATTTTAACTCAACCAACCAGAAGAGAGCAGTCCGCAGCATCATTTAATATGAGATAAGATCAGTGTATCTTGGAGGAGGACTTGCTCTGAATGGTCAGGCTCATTTTGTCTCTGCATCAGAGAGCATCCTCAGGTTTCAGAGGGTTAAATCTCTCTTTGTCCGAGACTCTCACTCTGAGCAGCTGTCGGTGCAGCAAAGGTCTGAAGTTCAGTGAATTAGAGATGATTCCTGATTCCTTTGCTCACTTTGTGCATGCATGGTGTACTTTAAAAAAAAACATTTCCTCCATGACTCAGTGTCGGAGGAGGTTGTGTGTGTGGTCTGACTGCCAGCTCAAAGACATCTTTATTCTGCTGTTTTCTTTCCTGTTTGTTGTTTCACACTCAAACTGTCCCTATGAGCGATAAATTAACTGAGAACAGACAGAGAGAGAGAGAGAGAGGCAGATTTTTCCCCTGTCAGCTCGTCCAAGGGGCACAAAAGCTACATTTATCCCAGTGTTAGGGTCGCTGTTCTGACATTTATGAAGATAGTTAAGTCTTGTCCTTTAATTGAAATAGCTGCTGTTTAAATGTTGTCCCTGGAAAGCAGCTGTATCATCGTGTCTGTGGTGATCTAATGAAATATGGATGCACTTCATTCTGCCCTTATCTTGTGCAGCGTCCTCCACGGCCCCTCAGCCCCTAAAATCCTTCATTATTAATATCAATATTGGAGAATCTCCCACTCTGTGAGATCATGTCTTTTCTATATGCCAGCTCTATCTGCTGTCAGCCATGTGGGACTAATCTGTGCCTCTGAACTAAACCTCGTTCAACCTCTGACATTTCACTGTTCCTGCTGCACATCTGATCCTCTTTAGAGGGACAAACATCTCAAAAGTTACCAGCATTAATGATTGTGAGATTTTACATATTCTTGGGTTGTCTCCTCAAAAGAAATCCTTTGATGCAGTTTCAGTCATTGCATTTTCACTCACACATTTTTCTTCAGAATATAAGGAAAGTTATTCAGCAACCAACATGTACATAATGATGCATGCTGCAGAGATGTGGCGACACATACTAACTATACATCTGCTAACAAGCTGGTCTAAGAAGGGCTTGATCAATATTGTCATAATGTTCTGTACCTCATTATTGACTGGTTTCATTAAAGATGTGTATGCAGCAGAAAGTAGAAAGTGTGGGCGGCTGCAGCTGTGGTTGGTTCCTTCATTTAAGTAATCGAACTGTCTCTGTGGTTTACCGCTAACTTCAGTTTGACTGCACATTAAATATTGAACTGATTTTAAACGATCAAACGGTGCAAGGCCATCCTCATATCACTGAAAGCCAACAGGTGTCTGACTTAAATGGTATGGAGACTGCAGGTATTTAACCACTGTCTAAATGAAATAGTCAGTGTGTATGCTGGATTATATATGAGATAGTGACCCTGTGTTTGTGAGCGTGTTTATAATCCAAAATATATTTAATGAGTGATTTTTCTGGCATGTTGGTCTCCACTACCCTCATATCGAGTTGTGGAGCTGCAGTCCGTTTGACAGGTTTGGCAGAATTACAAGGATGACCACAGAAGATTTGGACTCATTATCACACGGTGAATACCAAATACTGAGATTAGCATGAGAGTTTCATCAGCGGCTGCAAATCCAGTCCAAATTTATTCTGAGTGTGTTGTTCAAGGTCAGATGTTCTTGAAAGTTCACTTTCACTAAGTTCATCTGATTTTTTAATTGCTGGCTTCATCTTTTCGCCATTCTTATACAGTTTAATTTAAGACTTTATTTTCTGTCGTTTCTGCCTTCCATTGGGAGAGGACAGGACAGTGGACAGAGCAAGAAACGGGGGGAGACAGAGAGAGAGAGAGAGAGAGAGAGAGAGAGAGAGAGAGAGAGAGAGAGAGAGAGAGAGAGAGAGCAGCAGGTGACATGCAGGAAAAGAGACACAGGCTGGAAGCAAACCCGACCGCTTGAGGCAAAAGCTCTTTTCCAAAACTCTTTTTTAATTAAAGCCATCATACTTAAGTCCCAGGGCAGTTATCGGTGTTGGATTTGTTGAAGAGGGATCATGAATTTTGGCAACTCTGCTCACATCCCATCCTCGGGCAGCCTGAACTCTTTTCATTCAGCTTCAGCAGCTCTGATCAGGATATCACACAGCATGTTTCCATGCACAGTTCATGGTTATAGCTTAGAAAGGGGATTTAACTAGACTGATATCCTTGTCCTACTCTACATGCACTGGGCAAGAATTGGATCATTAACAGAAGCGTGTCTACCTCAGCTACGGTAGATGGTGACATACTTCCTCTTAGCTTGTTACTGTCTGGTTGTCTCTCAGTTTACATATTACTTGTTAAAAGTGTCAACAAGGGGCTAACGGGATGTCTGTCACTGTTACAGCTCAATACTGTTTTTTTTTACGATAGGGAAATTTAGCCTTTATGCGTTCTTTCTTGGTCCCTCAAGGTTTCGTTTACTACTCCATGCTATTTAACTTATGGCTCAAAGCCCGACGTATAAACGTGTTGGGACAGTATCCAGTTAACATGAACTGTCTGTCATGTCAGCACTCATCGTCTTTAACACAACACAATGTTTGAGTACCTGTACCACCAGAAACACTCTGCCACTAAGAAACGCACATTTACATGACTTGTGAGACAACACAGGTTAAAGGTTGGGAGGAAATGAGACAGCTCAATGTGAAAACAGACTCGGTTGTCAGTCAGACTCACAGACAGCTGCCAGCAGCCTGAAGGATTCACACATAATTGCTGAAACAATGAGGAGGTAACATATTTGCATGGCTTCATCTTTCATCTCCTTTAAAAACAGCTAAAAAAAATCTGGGTGTTGTTTTTGTTAATGCTTTTTTACCTGCAGGCGGTTAGGATGCATCACAACATTATCCACTGCCAAGCTCACACACTGACAGACACACACACACACACAGACATACACACACAAGGACATGTACACAGACGCAGACGCAGACACTCCAAACTAAACACACACACATTTACAGACATGTACAGGCTAATAAGATACAACTAAACTTACACAGAGACTCGCACATAATCACACAGACAGACACACACTAACACAAAAAGAAAGACACACAGGTGCACACAGACAAACACAGAAAGAGACACTTACAGAGACAGGCGCACAGGAACACACACACACACACACATTTACAGACACAGACACAGACACAGACATACATGGACACACTCAGACAAACAGAGAGACAAAGAGACACAACCAAAGTAACACAGACACACACTGAAGATTACTGACACACACAGGCAGAGACACAAGGGACCCACACATAGAGACAACAAAACTCGCACAGACACGCAAAAGCACACAGACGAAGACACACACACACACAGACACAACCAAACCCACACAAACAAATACGGTCATAGCCAAATCAACACAAATACACACATATAGACAGACACAGAAACTGATTCACACACAACCATGCACGGACACACACTGACCCCACAAAGACACACACTCAGACATACATGTATGCAGACACTCACAGACACCCACAGTCAGAAACACATATTGGAATTTCCTGACACACACGGATGGACTTTCAAAAACACACAAGGAAAGCACACACACATCTACAGACAGACACAGAAAGACAAAAGCAAACACACAGGGAAAGACTCAGATTGTGGACCTGGATTCAGTAGAGACAGACTCAGACTGTGGACCTGGATGTCACAGGAGGACAGACAAAGGAAGAGGAAAGAGCGAGCACCACAGACTCATCAGTGCACTCTCTCTCCTGAACCTCTCTGTGCTTCTTTGTGGTTCAGTGTGTCTTTGATACATCACACCACCTGAAAACTTAATTCTGTATTCATCCTGGTGCTGCAGGGTGATCTACCTGTTTAATTCTACCTCTCTGTACCCGTCCATTTGGTCTGACTCCTGGTGAATATCTCTCACCTCTCTTTTATATTCAGACTTTATATTCAGAACGTTGATTTTTGACTGTGAACATGAGCCCAGTATGCTGCACAGTAGGATCCTGCTGGGAGCGCTGGGAAGGCAGGTTAGCAGAGCTGCATCAGCCGGGAAACGGGGGAACTTTAGCAAGTGTAGATTTCAGCATCTCAGTCCGAGCAAACCATCAAGCTGCTGAATGTGCTCATCAAATGTCCATTGTTAGGCGCTGAAGATGAACCAAAGCATGTTTGAACATGGAGTCAAAGGTAGGTTTCAAAGCTGAGGAGCAGCAGGAATCATGAGAAACCTGTAGTTTCCTGCTGTGCTTCATCTCCCTCTGTTAGCCCTTCAGTCAGCTGCTGCTCTAATGGATACCTGTTACCTGTTGTCCTTCTTATTTTCAGTCCCTGAGCTGCAGACTGATGCAGTCAGTGTCCCCTGTGTTGGAGCCTTTGAATCAGCTTCAGATAAAAGTGAATGGAAGCTTGTTGAAAAGCTGTGAAAAGCTCCCACAGGGAATTTTTATCCTCCACAGCTGATGGAGCTCTGGCTCTTCCCTCTTTATTGGCTCCCCTCTGTTCTTTTTTTTACTCCTTTTCTTCTCTAATTGGAGAGACATGTGGTGGAGGAATAAGGAAAGGGGGAGGAACCAAAGCCAGATAAATACAGAGGCACAGATATAACTCAGGGAATCAGAGAAAGAGAGAAAGAGGGAGATGTAGGAAAAAAGAAAAGGTTGATGTTTTCAGGTCCATGAGACACTCAGGAGCTGATCTCAGGGAGATCCAGTATAGACAGAAGAAATTGAGCCCAGATCAGGATGGATGGATGGATGTTGGATGGATGGGTGGACTGATGGATGATTTGAAATAAAAGATAGAGAGACAGACAGAAAGAAGAGGTTTTATTGGATCAGAATCAGTCACTGTGTTTATCCTCTCATATCTCTCTGTCATTGTTTCAGCCCTCGGGAGAAAAGCTGTTCAGTTTGATTCAGACTGACAGGAGATCAGATCTCAGCTCTCAGCACAGGAAATAAAACCCTAACCCGACCATTAAAACACCTTCCACTTGTCTGTCTCATTGTCAAACACTAAAACATCATCGGCAGTTCTATCTATATCTTTGAACGCTGAAATGTCACCTGCAGCACCATCTCAGTGTCTAACATCTAAACATAATCTGCATCTGCGTCTTTGTTTTCAACACTGAGACATCATCCCCAGATGTGGACAGAAAAACTAAATATTTGAGGGTATTTCTTTTTAGGATGAGTTCAGTGTTTTCAGACTTTCAACAAAGCTATTTATTTAGATTTTCTTTGCACAGGGTCAATGTTCATTTTCTAAACTGCCAAATACATATTGAGTCCTTTGATCGAATGTGGTTGAATTTGTATTTTGAACATCACAGGGATTCAAGTGCTGAGCTGGATTTCAGTTGAACATTACAGTTTTCCATGTGGGTTTGAAAATAATGAGTCTTATTCCTGCAGACCAGAAACTACCGAACAGGCCGATCGCGAAATGGCTCATTACTATGTAGGATATGAATAATGAAACACCACATCCACAGTGGTTTTTATTCCTCTAATGTCTCCTGGCTTATATTTGTTGTACATTACTCTTATATTTTATGTTTCCAATTTAAAGACAGTGACACGCTGTGATTTCTGTCTGGATAATGTGAAGATCTAATCCAATAAAGCCATGCTGTTTCATTTTATTTAGCAGTGTTTAGATGTAATTATCTCTAGTATTTTACACCCTGAAAATGCAATGATGATAATATTTACATGCTGTTGTTTTAATAGAATTGGATCTTATTACAGTTTTAGTTCTGACAGTCTATCTGATCAAACAAACTCCATTTATTTTTAACACACTTTTACTCCTTGGCTTTTGATACATTGTAGTGTTCTTTTGTTTTTTATCATCTTAGCACTTGTCATGAACCTGCTTATTTATATACTTATTTATTCTTTTGCATTAATGTATTTCTGCTCGCTTTATCTTGTTCTTTGATTGTTTTATTTGTTTTATGTGTCATTGTACATCACTTTGGCTACCCTTGTGGTTCTTTTAAATGTGCTTTAGAAATAAAGTTGATTGATTGATTGATTAATGGTGTACGAGTTTCTCATATATCATGCAGCATATCTTATTGAACATTCATATTCATATATTTTATCTTCAGATCCACCTTTGGTTTGATCATTCCATCAAATAGATAGTGGAGGATTTTCTCCTGCAGGCGGACGACAAAAAGCTTTGACTGTGAGAAATCAAACTCCTATAGATGAGATCCAGCCTGGTTACCTGGTTTGCTAAGACAGATTTTCACGAAGTCGGGTCAGAGGACATGAATTCAGTTCCGAGTGAAACTGTAAGTGTCTGAAGTGTCGGTGTGATTATGTGTTAAAGGATCTCTGATTTTCAGATAGTTACATGCAGGAGTTACATGCACTGATTGTAACTGCCCTTTATGTTGTCTCCTGAGAGTTTGTATCAGAGCTTACAAACACACTTTGAGTTTCCTGGTTTATCAGATGAATTATTGCATAAATGAGGAGAAAAGGTCGAATTAATCTGTAATTTTTGACTTGAACTTGTATATATTTTGTTAGAAAACAGAAAAAATCAATCTGGTGACCCTCAGTGCTAAAATGGTCTTAAAGAAAATCCTTCATTGATGCTTGATAAATCTTGAGTACTCACTTTTGTTTTCTCTTCCGGAGAGCAGACACAGAAAACTCCAGAGAGGTTAGAAGATTTAGAATTGTAAAAAGGTAAAAATAATAAAATAGAGCAAAGCAGTAAAACACTGGTGGAAGCATCAGGGTGAGATAACCCAATAAAGAGAGATAGGACCTTCAAATTGGATAAAGGAAGCATTAGATAACACTTAAATAACACAATAGTTATACGCTAAAAAGCAATAACAAGATTAGAGACAATAAAGCGAGTTTAACTAAGTGAAGAGAAGTATCAGTATCAGTTTAAGACTTTAGAGACCCATCATCAGTTTGGCTTCTTTGAGAAACTAAAATACCAAACGTGGTCAGATGGATCCTCCTAGTATAGACTCTGAATACCGAGCTGAAAGGAGTGAAAGCGGACAGAAAGAAACAGAGAGAGAGAGAGGGAAGATGACTCTGCTAGTCAGGGTTTTGGATCCTCTCAGTAAATATGATCTGGATGAAGTCCAGAGTTTTCTGTCTGACTGTCAAAACAGTATTTGAACTAAGCTGAGCTGGAAACCACAGAGCTGAATAACTCAGTGTTTGATCATCTAATGCTCTGCTCATTATGGAGCCTGTTTGATGTTTTGTCAGAGTCCAGAGAAAGCCAGCATTTTTCAGGAGTTAGACTTAACATCATACAAACAGATATCAAGATTGACAGGAGGAAACTATGCAGCAGTGATTACAGTCAAAATGAAGGAGGGAGAAACAAAGGATAGGAAAGAGGAGTGTGGAATGGAATAAAACCAGAAACAAGGACCATGTTGTTTAATGTGAGGGCTCACACACACAAGAAATAGACAGGTTTAACACATTTACAAACAGAAGTTTGACATGTATCATGTTTTAGAGCTTTCTCCCTTTATTCCCTTCACACTGGTGTTTAAAGATATTTTCTCCTCTCTCGGGTCTCAAACAGCATTTCTCTGTCAGACTGGGTTTTATTTAATTCCCTGATGTGTGTTTTAAATTTTGTTGCTTTTTTTGTCTTCAGTTTCCCTGTGATGACACACGTGTTGGTATCTGCTTTGTTCTCACCTGTCGCCCAAAATGTCGACTGTGTTATGAGGCTAGCTTATTTTTGATGCATTTTCTATTCAGTCATTCCTGTTTTTTTTTTTTTTTTTTTAAGTTACACGAATTACACTAAAAGATTGTGTTTGTATGATGTTACTTTCTGTGTCTTTGAATGTAGTCAGAGTCCATGCTGGGTTTGGTTGATCATTACTTTTCCTGTTTCTCTGTCTTTCTCTCTGGGTGCTGTTTCCTGATGGTCTCCGTCTGGACTCTTCTGTGATCTCTGGATGCAGGTAAAACATCACCTGTTCTCAGACTAATGATACAACAGGCAGCTGATGTAGCTGAGGAGTACCAGGTTTTGTGTGTGTGTGTGTGTGCGCGCACAAACTTGTAGCATCTTCTCACATCTTCTTCAGTCTTTCTTTTCTCTGCACTGGTGTTTTTGTTCAGACAGACCCCAGAGGCTTTCTTTTGAATCTCTCCAGTTTCACCTTCAGATGATTGTGTTGAGTCTGACCTGTTGCTGCCTGTTTTTATTCTGCCTTTCCTTTCATGCACAGCCAGAAGTTTATTGTGTTTGTGTGATGAGTTACATGTTTCAGCCTGTAACTCAGAGATCAGGAATGTGTCTTCACATCAGACCTGAAGTGAATTTACTGACCTGACAGATTCATGTCAGGACACAGCAGCAGTGACTCTAAGGATCTCTGGGACAAAGATCTTCAATAACAAACAAATCAAACAAGTCAACTGTCAGATTTTCCCAGAGTGAGTGGGATCGGGTGTCAGTAGTGGTTTTTGCTCTCAGTAATGTGTTTGTGTGTTTTTTCTGTCTCTCTAAAAAGCAGAGTTTTTTCGAGTCAGGTTACTCAAGGATGCTGTGGCATTAAAAACAGCTGTATCAAAGGTTTGCAGCACTGCTGCGCTGCAGGCAAACACACAATAGCACAAACCTGCATGTGTACATAGACCCTGTCACATCTTCCTGAGGAGGAGGAGGAGGCCTCAACTCTTCCTCTTCTGTGAAAACAAACTGTGATCTCCCTCTGTGAATATATTCCAGCGTCAGGAGGAAACATTAATTAGTCGAACTAAAAAGATAAATAACAGACTCTATCCATCACTGTCTGTTTGGATATCACTCTATCCTTCTGTCAACATGATTTACATTCAGACTTTCAGAGGATGCTGTTGTTTTGTTTTCTCTGACTCTTATAAGACACACTCCGCTTTAACTAAATATACATTACAGAGTTTATATCAAGTTTAAAAAAGGGTGGCAGCTCTGCATATTCGACAGTTTCAGGTAGTATGAAGGTTTATATGTCTTCATGTCTTATGAGAGCACAATGAAGAACAACAGACTGACATTTAAATCAGTAACAAACCCAGAGTCACAGCCAGCTCTCCGCATGACACTCCACCATCCTGACTGCTCCTGGCTGCTCTCCTCAGTTTTTCAGCCAAACTACAAACCTGGCTGTGAATCAAATCTGGGTCTCTGCAAGGCGGGCAGAAACTGAACCACGCAGCCGTCAGAGCTGAGGTGGAGTTATGCAGTTACATACAGGAGGATGGAAGAAAGAGTCTTTATCACATTATCATAGAATTAAACTATTAGTCAAAGAGCACTGCAGCTGAATCAGACAGTTTGATCCGTGTTAGTAAAGTCAGTGTGTGTGAATAAATCCACAAGAGCCTGTCATTCACTCTCAGCTGCTGCTTCTCTGTGGGAGTCTTTGCCATCAGGACCTCAGGGCTCAGAAATAAACAGCCTGAGGAAACCTGGAAACCAGAGCTGAGCCTGAAATCACATTTTTTTACTGCAAATAGAGCAGAATACACTGAAATCAAGTCTGAACTGAAAATAGAGCAGAGTACATTGACAGTGCAGAGTGCAGAGTTATGGAGCTGAGATTTTCTATGAACCAAGAATCAGAGAAAGGGCACAAGGTCATGAGGAGCAGGGTGGCTCTGGTTTCCTCCTTAAATTGGTTTATTTGCTGCTGTCTCTGGATTCATGAAATCAGCATCATTTTATTGCATGCTAGCATGTTTTTCTGGTGATGTTTAGAAGACGAGCCGCTCATTGAACGATGAAATTAGTCTTTCTTTTAGCACACAAATTGAGCTGAAAGTCAAGCTATGCCCACAGTACATCAGCTGATCCTAACACCAGCCCTGGATTCCCATGTATGCACATAAAACAAAAGTGAGCCATTTTTGTTGAACTGAACACAAACTCAGTCCTGGTTATGAGTGAGCTCTTTATATTTTGTATCAGTGTCTGAGCTTGACTGAGAACACACAATATCTGTCCAAATAGTGTTTTTTTCATTTTTATTCATGGCTCTCAGCTTATTTTAGATTTCTTTCTTGGCAGTCCCATTCAGTGACCTTTTTCACATTTTATTCTTCACTTTGGTAACAGCTTGGTAAATACTTCCCTTTGCTCTCCCAAAAAGAAGTTTTCCATCTTGTGTTAACCCTCAGATCTAATGTGCTGTTTTAAACAGAGGATGAGCAGATTTAGATTTTCAGGGTTCTCTGTTCTCTGCAGACTATTTGAACTATGAGGATGACGGCAGATGTGTGTGTGTGTGTGTGTGTGTGTGGGGGGGGGGGGGGGGCAGAGGTTTTGCAGCCTTATGGTTTGTGTTTTTCATCCACGTACAGTAGTTTCTGATGGGGGGCACTGATCCATCTGTGCCATAGTTTAATGCATGAGAGAGATTTTACTCATTGCTACTTTCAGGTTCAGTCAGAATGCTCGGCAAATGAATACTGAGGCTCCATTACACTAACAAAATGTTTAAGTTCTCTCAGTCACTTTACAAAGCTGCTGCTGATAAACATTCTAGTGGATTTGAGAGTCATTGTGGTCAGTCCCTTGGTGTCGACAGGCTGTGAATCAAAATGAAAACTCACCCTCAGGCTGACAGGTGTCTGACTTCTGTCTAAATCATGTTCATTTGAAGGTTCAGATCACAGTCTGCAGTTACTAGGTAAGAAAGTAGCAGGTAATGTATCATGTCACCTGAATCAGGGGGGCATTTTATGGTGAATGGCTTGGGTGTCTCAGCAGAATTTCAGGAAGTCCAGAGGGAACAGTATATTTCCCTAAGTCACCTCCTCCACTGCTTAAAGCTAAACTCTGTCACTCAGTGCTGGTGCAGTTGCTTACTGAGGTTATAAATTAACATATGATACTGAAAATATTAGAAAAACACTGCTGATTTCACTTCTTTATTTCCCTCTCAGTGCTTGCAGCTGCAGTCCTCTCGTGCAGAATTTACTCAAACTGACATTTTTAATCATAGCAGACACTTCTAGATTACTGTCAGCTGCAGGGTTTCAATCTCTCCATCATTTACACACTGCTGAGAAGAGAGAACTGTATTCAATGTCAGGCACAGTGTGGGCTGTTATAAGTGAGGGTGGGAGGTCAATGTGATGTTTACAGACCTCTGTTCACAGTTCGACGCTTCAGATTGTTATGAACAGAGACAGAAATACTAATAATATTCTGAAAATGAGCAAAATAACAATTTTTTGTTGAGTAAAATATGCCCAGGTTCAGTGGACCATGTAACAAAAATATTTAAAATTAATCTTTAAAAAGTGTTATTGCTGTTCACGTCTTTAATAGTGTCATAATTTTTATATTCTGAACTAATAAAATGTTGGGTTCTAGAGCTGAGTCCTTGTAAGCAAGGCTCGGGATTAAAACGTTTAGAATGCTGGGCTCAAGAATGCTGGGCTCTAAAATGCTATGTTTTAAACTTTGAACTTGATGTTGCTGAGCAACTCTCAGCAACATCAAGTTCACCCGTGAAGATGTCAAGGACAATGTGTTGGCCTTTTTGGACTGTGCTGTACACTCGGAGGCAGATGGGTGTCTCAATGTTGAAGTGTACAGGAAACCAACACACACGGATCAATATCTACTTTTTGATTCCCACCATCCTCTGCAGCACAGACAGGGTGTCATCAGAACACTCAACCACCGGGCTGAGAATATTCCCACGAAGAAAGAAGGTAAGGATAGGGAACAGAAGCACATCAAAAATGCCCTGACAACCTGTGGATACCCTAAGTGGGCCTTTGTAAAGAACAGAAAGAGAAATAACACTGAACACGAAAGGGAGGAGAGACGCAAGAGCACTGTAATCCCTTACGTTGCAGGCCTGTCGGAAAAACTCAAGAGGATCTTTGGCAAACACCATATTCCTGTTCATTTCAAGCCTGGTAACACACTAAGGCAGAAGCTAGTCCGTCCCAAGGACAAAACACCAAGACATAAACAGAGTAATGTGGTGTATGCCGTCCAGTGCAGCGAGGAATGCTCGGACCTGTACATTGGGGAAACTAAACAACCGCTTCACAAGCGCATGGCTCAACACAGGAGAGCCACTTCCTCAGGTCAGGACTCAGCTGTCCACCTTCACTTGAAGGATACAGGTCACTCTTTTGAGGACAGCGATGTACAGGTGTTGGCTCAAGAAGACAGATGGTTTGACAGAGGAGTTAGAGAAGCCATCTTTACCAGGCTGGAGAAACCTTCTCTGAACAGAGGGGGTGGACTCAGGCACAATCTCTCTGGCACTTACAATGCAGTTCTCAGCTCTCTCCCCAGGAAGCTCCACAAACAATCACACCTGGAACCACATGACCCAGGTGGCATGAGTCATGTGGTCACATGACAGGAGTCGCTAACGACCCTTTCAGGTTAACGACTTGGGGGGTGACACACCCAGAGATGGGTTTCTACGACCCATTCTTTTCAACTCCACCCAGTCGTTATCTGTCCCCTTCTCCAGTGAGATAAATATCTGCTCCTCACACTAGCAATATTTAGAACTGAAGAAGCTTCTTGGATAAGAGGCGAAACGTCTTTTCAACTCTACACAGTCCAGTTGCCTGTTTTAAGTCTTCAAGATAACCATGACCTGGATGAATGAGAATCTACATGGATATGTTTTAGAATATTATGTTCTAGAATCCCGATTCTATAATACTGGGTTCTATGATGCTGAAGTCTGGAATCCTGGCCTCAAAAAGCTAGGTTTTAGAATGCTGTCTGAAAATGCTGGGCTCTAGAATGCTAAACTAGAGAATTATGCCAAGCTTTAGAATGCTGGTCTTAAGAATGTTGGACTCTAGAATACTATCCCTAAAATGCTGGGCTCTAGAATTCTGAGCTTTAGAATGCCGAGGTCTAGAATTCTGGGCTCTAGGGGCAAGTTTTCAGAATGCTAAGTTCTAGAATGTGTGGTTCTAGAATGCTGGGCTCTAGAAAAATGAGCTCTAGAATGCTAAACTCTTTAATCCTGGGCTCTAAAATACTGGACTTTAGATTACTCAGCTCTGGAGTGCTGAGCTCTAAAACACAGGACTCGAATATGCTGAGTTCCAGCAAAAAATGCTCTAGAATGCTGAGCTTTAGAATGTTATGTTCTAGAATCCGAATTCTAGAATTCTGGGTTTTAGGATGCTGGGTTGGAAAGTGAGCCTTAGAATGCTTGGTTTAAGAATGTTGGACCTTAAAATGCTGGACTCTGAGTTCTAAATTCTGAGCTGTAGAATACCAAGTCCTAGAAGTCTGGGCTCTAAAAAGCTTAGTTGTCATGTGCTGATTTCTAGAATCTAGAATGCTGGGCTCTAGAGTGCTGTGTTTTAGGACGTTGGGTTCCGTAATGCTGGGCTCCAAATTGCTATGTTCTAGAATCCGGATTCTTTAATACTTGGTTCTCGGATGCTGGGTTGGAATGCTGAGTTGAAGAATGCCTATGTCTGGAATCCTGGCCCCAAAAATCTAGGTTTTAGAATGGTGAGTTAAAAAAAACTGGGCTCCAGTAAGCTAAGCTTAAGATTGCTAGTTTGTTAAATGTCGAGATTTAGAATGTTAAGTTTTAGAGGGCTTGGCTTAAGAATGTTGGACCATAGAATTCTGAGCTTCAGAATGCCGAGGTCTAGAATGCTGGGCTCTAGAATAATGAGCTCTAGGATGCTGAGCTCTAAAACACAGGACTCTAGGTTGCAATGCTGAACTCTAGAATCCTAGACTCTAGATTACTGGGCTCTAGAGTTCTGAGTTCCAGCACAGAATGCTTGAGAATGCTAAGCTCTAGGATGCTAGGTTCTAAATTGTTATGTTCTAGAATATTATGTTCTTTAACAGGGGTTTTCAACCTTTTGTGAGCTGGCCCTCCCCCAAAGGTGGTTGAGCCCCCCCCTCCCCAGTGATGTTAATGAGAGACCGGAGCCTGTTTTGCCATGCAAAGACCCTCAATTCTTGGTGCAATTTTTGATAAACACAGCCACCGTCCGGGGGAGAGGCTAGAACCTCTGGTAACATAATGTCTTACCTTCACTCTGGTGTCTAAAACAGTCAGCAATATCAGTCATCCAGCTCCAACAGGTTAATAATCCACCGATATTATTCCCATTTACATCCTGTTTAAATCCCGTTTACAACCTTGCAGTCAGCATCTCATCCATTTACATGAAAAACTTAAGTTTTTAGCGCTGTTTCCGGTCGGACGGCTCAGTCGTTTTTTTCCTGGTCTTCTTCCACTGGGACACTGAACTCGTCTCGGTTCTGACGCGGTGAGTTAGTCGTGGCTTGTCTGGACCTGTGGTCTGGACTTGGTACCAAGTCCAGTGATGCTCCTACTGTCGGTCTCTATCAAGACACCTGAAGCTAAAGCGAGCTGAAACTTTTTTTCACACAATATGAATGGATGAAACGCACTGATCGCGAGAAAAGGGATGTGAATAATATCAATGGATTATTAAACTGCTGGAGATGGATGACTGATAATGCTGACTGTTTTAGACTCCAGAGTGAAGGTAAGAAATATTTCCTGAAGGTTTGATCAGTCATGTCTCTGCTCGGATGTGTGGTGGACTGAGATCAGGATGTTTTATATTTTTTGAGGTCACTTTTCCTTCGTTATTTTATGTCAGATCTCCATTAATCTGTGGTGTGGTGTGATGAGCTCCTGTGAAAGCTGTACCTTTGTGAACACAAGTGAGTTTGCGTGGATGAGAGGAGACAAGTGTGTAGATGAGGGAGACTGGTGACGAAGTTTATACAGTTAATACCGATGTGTACTTCAGACCGCTGCTTTGTGTGTGTGTGTGTGTGTGTGTGTGTGTGTGTGTGTGTGTTTGTGTGTGCGTGTTTGTGTAACGTTGTGAAAGATCCTTGGTGTGTGAGCCTCTCTCCCTGTAGAGACTGACTAAAGTTTGTCCTGCTTACCTGGTTGTTTGAGTGGCTGGGGCAAAATAGTAGACAACTTTTATTGACACTTGCCATGCCGTGCTGCAGCTTCTTGATGAGGTCGGCTGTAAATTGGTCTATTTCCAACCGCTCGAGACTCTGCTACATCTCCTTTGAACTAATAGCCGGTGAGTGCTCAGCTTACACTCGCACAAGTGTTTGATAGGACCACAAAGTGGACCCCTGATGACCCACAAACAAAGAATATTGACAAATTAATCATCGAAATGAATGCTACTGATGTCCTGCCCTATGCAGTTGTGGAAGATAGAGGATTTCAGAGGTTAATGGCCAAGGTAGCACAGAAGTATCCACTGAAAAGTGAGAAATATTTCCGCACTCAATTGATGGACGAAATATATTCTCAAATTGCCAGGAGAGTAAAGCAACTCGTTTCAGTGGAAAATGCAGGAAACAGTATTGCATTTACCACAGACTGTTGGTCTGGAGCAGCTGAGGCTCTCATGAGCGTAACTGCTCATTTTACTGATAATAACTGGGAGAGAGTCCAAGTTGTGCTAAATGTAAAAGCAATGTTTGGTTCCAACACAGGAGAATACATCAGTGAGACTTTCCTGACCTTACTGAAAGAATGGGACATTGACAGACAGCGTGTCCACCTGGTGCTGAGGAACAATGGTGAAAACATGGTAAAAGGCATGAGGCTTGCAGAATTGCCTGGCATGAGCTGTTGTGCTCATACCCTGCAGCTGCTCATTAATGACAGTCTCAACTCACAGAGAATGGTGGGGGACATACTGGCTAAATTTAAAAGAATAGCCACACACTTTCATCACTCAATTGTCGCACAGCAATGATTCTCTGTCATTCAGGAGGAGGTTGGTGTCCCTTAGCATTCCATTATCCAGGCAGTGCCAACGAGATGGAACTCCTCTCTTCATATGATCGCCAGGATTCTGGAGCAAAGGAGGGCCATGACAGTTTATTCCAGTGACCATGGCCATTTTGTATGTCCAACTGCAGAGGAGTGGGACCTGGCAGCCAAACTAGCGGAGACCCTGACACTGATGGAGGAATTGACTCTGGAAATGAGCATTATACCCTGTACAGTGGTGCTCAAGCATCTGCTAGAATCAGAGGGATCTAGCACATCAGGAATTAGGACTCTGAGGAAGACCATGCTTAAGAGTCTGGAAAGAGGTTTTGCATGGTGACAGAGTCAAAAGAAGTGGTACTTGCATGCCTACTCGACCCTCGATACAAGGAGCATCACATGTCAGCGCAGACACTCACTCAGGCTAAAGCTTGGCTGTCAATGACAGGAAAAAAAGGGAATCCACTGGAGTGGTGGAAAAACAACAGTTGCCGCTTCAAGAAACTTTCCTGCCTTGCTGGGAGGTACCTCTCATGTCCACCCTCCTCTGTACCAGGTGAGAGGGTGTTCAGCACCATTGGTAACATTTATGAAGAGAAGCACAGATCTCTTAAGGGAGAAAATGCAGAAAAGCTGTGCTTCCTACATTACAACCCTCCATTGTTGAATTGGGAGTATTAAGAGCAACTCACAGTTGTATGGGCTTGTGAATGTTATATTAATATTGTTCTTCTGCTACGAGCAATAAAAAGGATTTGAAACAAGTTTTCTGCCTTTAATTCTTTGAAGAAGTGTTCGAAAGGCTCAAAAGCAGCCATTTGATTAAAATATATATAGTAAATGTGTAGATATATAACTTAAATTAACAAAATTTTAAAAGTTCATAAAAAATTAAAAAAATCGGCCGATTAATTGGCAATCGGATCCCCCCCCCCCAAAAAAAAAAAATAAATAAATAAAATAAAATAAAATAAAATAAATAAATAATAATAATAATCGATTTCGGAATCGGCCCCAAAAGATCCATATCAGTCAGGCCCTAGCTAGAATATAATGTTCTAGAATCCTGATTCCACAATACTGGATTCTAGGATGCTGGGTTGGAATGTTGAAGTCTGGAATCCTGGCCTCAAAAAGTTAGGTTTTAGAATGCTGAGATCAAAAATGCTGGGCTCTATAATGCTAAGCTAGAGATTGCTAGTTTCTGGAATGCAGAGTTCTAGAATGTTGAGATTTAGAATGCTGGGCTTAAGAACAATGAGCTCTAGAATGCTGGGCTCTAGAATGCTGAGTTCCAGCATTGAATGCTCTGAAATGCTGGGCTTAAGAATGTTGGACTACAGAATGCTGGCCCTAAAATGCTTGGCTCTGAGTTCTAAATTCTGAGCTGTAGAAAACCAAGTCCCAGAAGTCTGTGCTCTAATGAGCTTAGTTGTAGAATGCTGATTTATAGAATCTAGAATCTAGAATGCTGGGCTCTAGAGTGCTGAGTTCTAGAAAGTTGGGTTCTAGAATGCTGAGCTCTAGAATGCTGAGCTCTAAATTGCTATATTCTAGAATCCTGAGTTCACAATACTGCATTATAGGATGCTGGGTTAGAATGCTGAGTGGTAGAATGCTTAAGTGTGGAATCCTGGCCTCAAAAAGCTAGGTTTTAGAAAGCTAAGATAAAAAATGCTGGCCTCTAGAATGCTAAACTAGAGATTGCTAGTTTTTTAAATGCAGAGTTCTGGAATAATAATCTCTAGAGAGCTGGGCTAAAGAATGTTGGACTCTAAAGTACAGGCCCTAAAATGCTGGGCTCTAGAGTTCAGAGTTTTTAAATGCTGTGGTCTAGAATTCTGGGCTCTAAAAAGCAAGTTTCTAAAATGCTGTGCTTCATGGTGCTGAGTTGTAGGATGTTGGGTTGTAGAATGCTGGGCTCTAAAACACAGGACTCAAGAATGCTGAGTTCCAGCACAGAATGCTTTATCATGTTCTAGAATCCTGATTCTACAATACTAGGTTAGAATGCTGAGTTGCAGAATGCTGGGCATTAGAATGTTTGACCCTGGAATGCTTGCCCTAAAATGGTAGACTCTAAAATTCTGAGCTGTAGAACACCAAGGCCTAGAGGTCTGGGCTCTAAGAAGCTAAGTTGCAGAATGCTCAGGGCTCTAGAGTGCTGAGCTCAAGGATGTTGGGTTCTAGAATGCTTGGCTCAAGAATAATTAGCTCTAGGAGGCTGAGCTCTGGAATGTTGGGCTGAAAAATGCTGAACTCTAAAATACTAAGCTTTAAAACACTGAGGTCCAGAATTTAGGGCCCTAAATTGCTCGGGTTTGGAATGCGGGATCCTAGTTCAAGAACACTGGGTTCTGGAGTTCTGGGTTTAAGAATGAGAAGCTCTAGAATGCTGAATTTTAATGGGAAATTCCTGGAATGCTTGATTCTAGGATGCTCGATCCTTAAGTTCTATATTCTAGTGTATTGGGTTCTAGAGTGCTGTATTCTTGGAAAATGAGTTTCAGAGTGCAAGATTCTAGTATTCTGTGTTCTAGAGTGCTGGATTCTAGTATGCTGGGTTATAGAGTGCTGCTTTTATGTGTCTGAACTTTTTACTTTATTCCTAATGCAAGAGAAATGCATTTGTAGACTGTATCTGTCTGTGAAGCAAATTGCCCCCTGGAGATAATGAAGATATCCTTGATCCTTGGGATCTAGAGTGCTGGATACTAGTATGCTGGATTTTAGAATACATTGTAGTGTGTTATAGAGACAGTATCTGAAATGTTTCAGAGGTTGAAATGAGGGTTTTCCATGACATTGATCAGATTTCTGAGCTGTACATCCTGTAAAGATACTTTAGAGCTGTCAGAGGGAGGAAAGACAGACTCAACATGACCTGAACAGACGATCTGAGAATTATTTTTTTCATTATATAATAAGTAATGAAGCCCAAAAAGTCATTGCAGATCTTCTAATAACTCATCTAAGACAGTCTGACCAACTGAGAGTTGAACTCCAGCTTAAGTGTAAAGGGACAGAGAAAGAGGGAGAGATCGATTTTTGTCGTTTTGACCAACAGGAAACTTTCTTTGTTGTTTTTTAAAAAAGGATGAGGACAGACTCTGACGCTCTCTGTTGGTTTTGTTTCCTTTTATTCTCTCAGAAATGATTTCAGTGTTTCCATGGGCTGTTTTTCTCTGGATGCTGAATAATTGATTCAGATGTTTGCAGAGATAAATGATGATGACTCTGTGTCTCTGATATCAGGACTGTCAGCTTTCTGAATCTAAACTCAGAATTAGAGAAACAGCCTGAATTATTCACACTCTTTCACGCTCTCTGATCAAAAACGTGTTCTCTCTGTGTGCACCAATCAGCAGCAAGGATTTCTCTCTGACTGATCTGATGGTTTCAGTTTAACATGAATTATTATGAAGGAGTTTCTGTAGCTATTATCAGACTACATGAAGCTTTCATCTCTCTTTTTAAGTGATAATTAGACTGAAATGCTCTTTTAGAGCCCGGTCTTGATCTCAGTAATTTGAGGCAGCAGTAATTCAGATTTTGTCTTCTTATGAGAGAGCAGAGCAGCTCTATATTGAGGCCTTTAAATTCAAACAGGATTATTTCTCAGTGAGAGCGCCCTCTTACATAATGTGATGTGCTTCACGCTCACATAAACCACAGCATGCTGTCCCTGTAGACCTCACTGCTTTGGCTCTGTTTCTGTCCCGTCCCTCAGAGCTCTCAGAAGTGTGTCAGTGGTTGGTGTCTCTGGAGGCTGAGGGCTCTGTAGAGCTCATTTTAACCAAAGCAGAGCTCGGATCTGAAGAGGCTTTTATTCAGAGCACACGCATTATTCACACAAACACACACAGATACACATTTCACTCTGCTCAGATACTCTGCTCTGTTTCATCAGAAGTATACCTGGAATTTAACAGCTGTTCAGCACTGAATAAATCTCACTCTGAGTCAGATATATGATGAGATGATTATATCACGATTTTGGTTTTAATGCTTGAAGAGTGTTTGTAGGTTTCAGCCAATCAGAAAATCAGAAGAACATTAGAGAGACTTTTAGCAGCAAAGAGTCGACACAAAGTGAAAGCAGATGGAAAACAGAGAGTGAAAAACATGTTGTATAGAGACAGATGGAAGCTCTCACAGCTCTCAGCATGTCTCTGCAGAGAGATGGACACTGATGTGTCCTCAGTGACCTTATCATCTCAGACATGACTCCTTGATACCGCTCTGTACTTAGTTTAACTGCCATAAGTCACTTTGGTTTACACGCCGTGTTCCTCTGACTGCAGGAATCTTTATCTTGTTTTAATGTTTTGCAGAAACATCGGATTTATGCGGCTAATATCAACAACATTTTCTTTATCTGCCCATCTATAAAGCTTTTTAAAATCTCTGTTTTCTCCAGCAGCCTGATGGTGATGTGATTCAGTGATATGATCTGTTGAAGTGGGGAGAAAAGGCTCCTCTCTCTTCCCTCTCTCGCTGCTTCTCCCTCTCTCTCTTTCTCTCTGTTTCTCTCTCTGAACTTGTCTCATGCTCTGATGCACAGCTTTCTGTTCTCCATACTCAATTAAGACTAAGGTAATGGGTTCATGACCTTGTTGCTATGGTAACAGATGCAGATGTGTTTTACTTACAGAACAGTGACTTCAGTGTTTAGCTTTGGGTTTAGTATGGATGGTCATGGTCACTTCATGTTGATGTAATGAACGAGATGTATCGGTATGTTTGAGGGGTGTGCTCCAAAAAATCCATGTGGCAGTATATCACCATGCGCCCCTGCCAGTATGTGCATTGATGCAAATGTTACAGAATCGATAGATAGCCGCAGTGGCTGTGATGGCATTTTAAAAAATCTTTTCCCCCCATGGCAAAACTGGAAGCATATGGGACATTTGGAATGATCAATCGTTTTAGGATAAACACTGAATAAGGCTACAATTAAAGTTGCAATTATTGTGATAAATCAATCCCAAGGCCTGTAATTGTTTGCTTTAACTACAATTCTTCAGGTCATGTATTGCAATAAGTGTCAGGGTAAATATCATATTGTGATACATGTTGCATTGCAGACACTCTATCTTAATTTGATATCCTGGGACTGTAGGAAACACTTAGCCCTAGTATGTGTGTTTATGGGAAACTCTTCCTTCTGCATCAGGGGGGAGATTAAAAAATCTGTATTGAAGTGAGCTGATGGTTTCCCAGCAGTCTTTGCAGTTGATGCAGCGACTAACAGATCTGTATGGTTCTCAGTAGATACAGATACAGAGTGAGAGCTGCTCTCTGATGATAATGACTTTAGAGCTCTACTGTCTCTTCATGCTGCTCTCTCTCCTTCATGTAGTTGCATTCATGTTTCTAATGACTGTGTACAGTGCTGTCCATCACACTGTACACACAATGTGTTCGAGTGTGTGTCAGTGTGTGTTAGAGCTTGTTATCTCTTTGGATCAGTACAGTGATACATGTCATGATTAATGACGGTGTCAGCGCCGTGTTTCCTCATGCTCCCTGTCTCAGGCTGTCTTCATTATAAGAGCTGACAGGTGATTGGATGTCTTTGGATCTTCATGTTTTTTTTACTCTTCAGTCCTTTTTTTCTGAAGTAAACAGTTAAATGACGCAATGTTTAAATTGAATTGTTGTGGTTTTCCCTCACAATTACTTTGTCAAAAATAATATCACAAATATGATATTATTCCAATATTTATAGAAAAGTCAAAATAAAACAAAACAGTGAGTAAAATGGAGAAAAGACAAGACATCAGCACTATTTGTAAAACTATGAAGTAGGAGCATCTGGAAAACTTTGGCCTGGCAGCTCCAAACAGACTACAGGGAGCGGTGATTTTGGTTCATGAAATATTCAAAGTAATTCTACATAATGGTTCAAATCACTCAGATTCTTTTCACAGAAATAGTTTTCTTGCACAAGCTTTCATGTGCCCTCAGACATTTAAACATTCACTGGACTCATTGTCAGTATTTCTGTGTTTACTTCCCATTAAAGACTCGATCAAAATTCAGGTATCAGTATGTTATTTACACTAAGAAGGTCAGCTCAAGGTTTTCAAAATGCATCACTGTTGCATCACTTGTTTGTGTATTTTTACTTCCCTCAATCTCTCTGCACTCGGTCTGAGTTTTAAAGTGACACAGTGCGACATGAGTGTCAGAAAGCATTTGTCTTTTTCAACATTTCTCCATCCTCTCTGGGTGTCCCATCATCCGAGAAGGATGCTGTCAGTCATTTTAATGATGCCTGTTTTCCCCCATGAGCTCTGGCTGAAGCAGCAGTTTACATGCAGAACAGGCCTCACACAGAAAGCTGTAACAGTCTGCAAACATTGACACAGGGAGCTGTAATAGTCTGCAAACACTCCCAGAGAGCTGTAACACTCTTCAAACACAAGAAGAGGGGTGTAACACTGCACACACACACACACACACACACACACACACACACACACACACACACACACACACACACACACACACACACACACACACACACACACACACAGAGCTGTAATACTCTTATGCTCTGCAAACACTAACACACAGGAAGCTGTTACACTCTGCAAACATAGTGTTAACAGTTGTTTCTACTTCTATGTTATCGGTTTGATGAGTAATGTTAAAGCTTTATAGCTGCAGTGATGAAACTCAATTCACACCTCACATTATCGGGTTTTAGTCTTAAAGCAGATACACACTTTTGGAGATAAATGAAGCTCACCGGCCTCACAGATGGGAGAAGGAACCGCACAGAGTAAAAGTGCTGAGTGTGGGTGATGCTGCTGTGTATTAAGCAGTGTTTGGATTATTGCAAATGCAGGTACTTATAATGAGTGTGGTTAGATGTATGCACACAGCTGTTAGCTCAGACCTGTATAGGACTGCAAGCTGATTTGTTTTGTCGTAGAACTAACTGATGTGGTTTGGGAAACAAATGTAGCTAGTGGTGCTGTAAGTCCTTTCCATAGGAAGTCCATCATATAAAACTTTGTTATCACTCTGAAACAGGAAGTAGTAGTTTTAAGAGCTGAGTCACCAAATTTGGTTTGCATTGAGTCAAGTGGAGAATGCTCTAAAAAGAATGAACAATGCTGTCTGTCTGTTTGAGTCTCTGACCTTCATTCACACTGCAAAGATTTTTATCCCACTATCCACAGACAGATATAGTCATCATTTTTTTAGTTAATGATCACTACATTAATCTACTACAGGGTTGTATAACTTTAAATCTTCTACAGCCATACCTCAAATAACTTTTATAACTTTTCAAACAGACATATTTTAGGCAGCTGAACTGTCCTGTTAATCATTCAGTCAGGGTTTTATTCTGCCCTTTTTAACCTCTTTTATCCATGTATATTTCCCTTTGAATGAAAATGATGAAATGATTTTTGCTCAGTCAGACAGGTCTTTAAATGTCCCGATGTTGGTCAGTTTTACACTGAATTTATCCTTCAACTCTCAGTTTTGTGCTGCCTTGATTAGTTTTTCTTCTTTGTGCTCATGAATGTCTTTTTGCTTCATTAGTTTGAATAAAAATCTGAGGCCTCAGGTCTTTTCTGTCTGTGCTGTATATATAAATCTGCCCCACAGCGATGGACTTCTTATCTATATTTAAAGCAGAGATTGTCAGGGACAGGCTGGATTATTAAACGAATAACCTTCAGACACCACCAGAGTGAGGAGGTTGCTCATTGGTCAGTCATGAATGCAGTATTTCTGCTCTAAGGCTTCACTATTTGATTTAGAGAGAATTTCACCAAACCATAGAAAAGACTCAGGTTCAGATCCACTCTGAGGACCACTTCAGTCTGAATAAACAATTTGATCTTCAGCTCAGTCCTTGTGGTAAAATCTCTTAAATCCAGGTTACTGCTGCTCAGAGATCCTGATAATCTCAAAACTAACTGTTTAATTTTGAGCTGTTTGACTCAGTGGACAGATGGAGGGTCAAACTCTGCAAACATTCAGTTTACTTGTGAACTCTATTCTCATGATGATACAGAAACAGCTTGAGCTCACAGTGAGGCGTTAAGTATTGTCAGAGTTCATATGAGGCAGATTGTTTCCCCTCAGTCTGACACAGACGGCCCATCTCTGTTAGATGGTCTGTCTGTGTTTTTATAGTCTGTTGATATAGCTGATAGATTTTCTGTAAAAACGGCCTTCTCTGCCTGTGAAACCTCAGGTTATGTTACATATCATATAGCACTGTGTCAGACTGTCCCTGCAGAGCTGCTGAAAGAGAAACACTAGAAATATAATACGACATCTTATTTTATCCCAGGCTCTGTTCTTTTTACTGTATTTGAGCCATGCATGCAGACTGTGACTGTGAAGTATGAAAGTGCATAAAGACCATGAGCAGAGAGAATAGAGTGACCTGCAGAATGTGAATCTAATACACCTCATACTTACCTGTAGTTGTAAGAGGTGAGGCTAGTTCTGCACCTGTGTATGTTTAAAGAGATGAGAGGTGTTATTCCTGATCTGAGTGCCTGGTTTCACAGAAGATGTATAAGGTGCCTCTTTAACTGTTGCCTTTATAAGGCTACATGTTCCCGGCTGGGCTCGGCCGTACTTGGCTCACTTTATTTCAGAAGCAGTGTTCAGTCAGTCTGCAGCATACTAATCACACAGTTTCACTCTCGACAATTTATCCTCTTAATCTAATCTGCTAAAGATATCCACTGCTATCCTCTGAAATAAAAATCCTTTTAGATGGATCTTTGCGCTCTTTCAGACGGAGAGAGTGGCTTATTTTCGATGCATCAGGGGAAATTTTCCTTTTATACAAGATCGATCCATCCATCAGTGACTGGACATTACACAAATATGATATCTGAGAGGGACACAGGGATGTTTGAAATCCATCTGATCAGTTTATCAGACTGTATGAATGAACCTAACCTTCCTTTCTACCTTTCTACCACACCTGAGTGAACCCCAGCCGTGCATGAAGTGTGCATAAGTGAAACTGAAGTGTATTAAAAGGGGAGATAGCAGGATGAGTCCTTATTTTCCCAGTCTGACAGGAGCCAGATGTTTGAATATTTGGTGCTTATGTAAAACACGATCTTGCAAAACACACTCATGCAACGTGCTAACATTGAAGGAGGACACCTGGGCTGAAGGGTTCTGTCTAAAAGCAGGTGCCAGCTGAAATGTTGGAGATAGTCCCAGTCAACTTGTGCCCCAGAGTTAAGAGGGAAGTCCCGGTGGGCTAGTCCCAGTGGCTCCCTGATCCAGGGTTTAGAGGAAAGTCCCAGTCACCTCCTATCCAAGGGCTCTGAGGGTAGTCCCTGCGGCCTCCTGTCTCATGGTTTAGAAGAAAGTCCCAGTGGCCCTTGCCTAAGTGTTCAGAGAGTAGACCAAAGTACTTCTGGCCCCAGGGTGTAGCAGACAGTCCCAGTTGCCTCCTGTCCCAGGGTTTACAGTATAAACCCAGCGGTTCTATATCAAGGGTTGAGGGGGATAGTCCTCACCAGCTATTATCTTGGGATACTGAGAATAGTCCCAGTGGTCTCCTGTCCCAGGGTATAGATGATAGTTCTAGTGACCCCCTGTAATTGTGTTCAGGAAATAGTCCCAAGTGCTTCCAGTCCAAGGGTTCATAAGAAATGGTGTAGCTCCAGTGGCCTCTTTTCCCAGACTTTAAAGGAAAGTCCCAGCTGCCTCCTGTCCTAGGGTTAAGAGTATTGTCTTTATCACCTCCTATCTAGGGGTGTGTATTAGCAAGGACCTCACGATTTGATATGTATTACGATACATGTGTCATGATACGATACAATACAATATGGGTGTGTATTAGCAAGGACCTCATGATTTGAGATATAGTGAACTTAGTCAACACAGAATGTGCTGTAAATGTGTATCAGAGGATACTGAGCCAAGGACAAACTTAGTCAAAACCTTGTTTTCTAACAACTGTCTCATTTTATTTGACTGCATAAGTGCTTCATGTTATTGAACACACTGACATGAAAAGTGTGTGGAAAATAAAGTGCAAAATAAAGTGCATAGTGACTGACTCTTAATTCACAAAAAAAGCATGTTTCTCCTCTCTCTTTCTGAACTTTGTAGATCAAGAAAAAAAAAGGCTATACAAACATATTCATCCATCACACGTTGATGCAACTCTCTCTATGTAACCAAGAGATAGCTTTACAGCCTCCTTTACTTCTTCATGCATCCTGGGCACAACCGTTTTGGGTGGGCCAATCTTGTAACGCGGCTCCCAAGTATGCACCATCCACCTAAAGCCAGCGTTTTCAATGACACTTAACAGCCACAAATCTTCACAAATAAAATGAACCATCGACTCTGTGATCCACTGAGTACAAGATGATGTAGATGGTAAGAAGTTACCTAGCATGGTTTGCTCTGGCTCAACAGGTCTCAACGGCTACCTTTGTGCTAAAATCTTGGAGTGGTGTCTAATTAGATTAGTTTGTCAGTAAGTTGGGTTACCACAGCAAGTCACGGAAGTGAGGCAAATCTTGCAAACAGCATTTTCTTTTTTAATTTTTTGTTTTTCCTCCAACTTTTAGCTTGGAAGCCAAAGTGCTTCCAAACGTTGTCTTTGAATTGCGGTGTCATTATTATTTTGTCTGCCATGTCTGCTCCAGTTATTATTCGCTGTGTGCCACCGCCTGAAATGAAGCGACACCTCACAGCGAAGTGGCTCTTTCAAGCCATCTACCAGACTGGAGGTTCAGAAGTCATTCTTTTATTCACAACTAACTAAAGCATGGATTCATTTATTTCTTAATAAGCGATATCCAGAGCTGACAAATCGATATTTATCTAGGGGGGGGGAAGTATTGTGATATATTGCTTTATCAATATTTTTTACACCCCTACTCCTATCCTAGTCATTGTTTCTTCATGTTTAGGGTTTTGAGCCCAAATGTTCTCAGTTTTTGAACTCTGCAGACTCAAAACTCATAATGATGTGAATAAATAAAAATCATTTCACTACAAAACATTTCATATGCCAAAGCTCCGGATTGAATGATGGAGAAAAGTTAAATAGTTCCTTTCAATCAGTTTGCGCTTACTCTGCTTATTCCTCTAAAGTGGCCAGTTTTAGCTTCAAGTCAAAAATCTACTCACCAGCAGATTCAGCGTCTGTGTGAACTGATACACCAACTTGATGTCTCTGAGTGAATAAGGCTCAGCAGAATTATTTTTAGAGCATGAATTATGAGGTTGTTTGTGAAGGACAGATGATAGTTTAATAACAGAGTGGAGCTCAAATTGTATACTGTCCCCTGAGAGAAACCAGGAGGATAATGGTCCAACATTAGAGAAGCAGGAATCTGGTAAACATTAGGAAATATCTTTAGAGCCAGAGGACAGTGAAACCACCAAGCAGAGAGTAATAATACTGTTATAAGGTCTGAAAGTCTTTGTGCTGCAGTGGGATATTAATGCAGATGTTTTAATTGTTCTGTCACTTTTACTGAACCTCCCAGTGGATATTGTTTGTCTGATGTTTTTTCAGAGAGCTGGGTCTCTGTGAGTTAAACTGAGCTCTGAAATCCCTTGCGTTTGGTCGAATGCTTGCAGCAGAAATATTTGGACCTATCAGAGAGTTTTTTTCTCTGCAGATCTGTGAGCAGAGCCTGTTCGGGGAGTTTGGTGATAGTATTACAGAAATGGAGATGAGGGCTCATTGCTCAGAGCTGAGAGGAGCTCAAACAGAGATTTACATGGATAATAAGGAGGCATTTGAAAAAAAGAGAAGAGGCTTTCTTCTGAGTGCAGTTTGTCTCTCTGACTGGGAATAAAACACCAAGTTCTCACGCAGGGGCCAGCTTCTTCATGTGCACTCTGCAGAGAGCCTCCTGCAGAGCTCAGATTAGAGCCTCTTACACTGCTCGTTACTCTCTGCTGAATAGAAATGGAATTATCAACATAAATTTAAGTTTGAGGCTCTCAGGCTTTGGGTTTTAGTCAATCCTCAGTTTACAACAGGCAACCTCTCTGCCTCTTAATGATCACCCTGTGTGCTATTTAAACAGGGAAATATGGTCAGACATGTCCAAACTCACCCTGCACCATACTCCTCACCTATCTGTCTCAGTTTATCTCAATCTAAAGGATTTAAGGAAATAAAACTGCAGCATCAGCATCACTAACATGCCAGACAGGTTAATGTTTTTACAGTGTTGGACAAGTGTAGCTGCTGTCCTGGTGTGTCTCTCTTTGGAAACAAGCTGGGGCTTCTCACTCTCTAAAACTTATCAGTATTTCTCCTTTATCAAATCAGCTCTATAAATAAGTCTCTGCTCCGAACAAAACCTCCGGTGTGATTCTGGATGGTTTAATTCTGACACATGAATGAGGATGGATCAGTTAACTGAAGAAGAGTTATCAGGATGAATTTGACTCTTTAGATGAACTGATTCAGCTGCTGTCTACTCATTGAAAGCTGCTTGAAAATCTGATTAGAGCTCTTTATAAATGAACTTTAATATGAGAATAAACTGATGTGATAGCAGTCTCAGCTGGAGCTGTACAGAGGGATTTTATTCACTGAATCAGAGTCTGTCTCTGATGTGAAATCATTTTTCTTTTAAACTGCTGTTCAACAATATTTAAAAAAACAACTATCCTAAAAATACTGAGGGATCATGAAACACAGGTTCTTGCTCATCAGCTGACACATGAGGTAAAAATAAACGGTTGAATCATTATTGACCTGATTTCAGAATAAACTGTTTTTATTCAATATTTCTTCATCAAAATTAGAAACCAAACATATTTTCAATAGTTCTGTGTTTAATCTGGCCTGTCTCTAAATTATAGCCAGTTTTTTTGCTGTTAATGATAGACTGTATTTCCTTTTTTAGACTGATGAAGTTCAGCGTCAGATGCAATAACCTGTATTAATTTCTAATCTTTGAGTTAAAATATCCTATAAACTTTGATTTTGTGATCTCTGAAATCATAATCTCTGAATTTTTAATATCTTATTTGATTATCTTTAAATTAGTAATGACATCTGACTTGATTATCTCCACATTTGTAATTTCCAACATTTTTAACTTTGAAATTCTAATCTCTGAATTTAAATTAGATCATGTGAATACCTCTAAAATATTTTTTTTTTTACCTCTACATTTTACATTAAATTTAAAATCTCAGATTTTAAATTTAATCCCTGATAAAGTGATATCTCCACAAAAATCTTGATTTTTTAAAATATATTCTAATATTTTTACTTATAATCTTTAAATTAAAATCTACAGATGGATAATCTCTGACTCTGTGATCTTTGAAAAAAACTGCTATTGCTGAGTTTATATTTTATAAATGAATTATTCTGAATTTTTTATTTTTTTTTTAAAATAATCTCAGAGTTGTTTCCTGAATCCTGACACCCAGGGTCTGACTGTGTTCAGGGTCTCGGCCTGCTGACCCCAGACATAACTCTGAAGTTTATTTGATAGAAACACACACAGTAAATTTCCATATCAAGGAAACTATTTCCTCTGGTCATGATTTGTCTTTTTCACATCAGCACGGCAGACAGGTGTAAATGATAATGAACCTCCTTTGTTTCTCAATTTTCCTCCTCCAGGTATTTTGATCCTTCCACTTGTGTGTGGGTGAATCACCATGAAACACAAATCCAAACAATAAACTGCAGCATGTTTTTTCAGCACATTGTTGTTTATTCCACAAAAATATATAATTTTTCCATCAGAGTTCAAACAGAATAACAAACCTTTGATAAGATCAGACACCATGCACACGGACAGTACCAGCCTGCTGCATCTCCTCTGAACATTACCATCACCGTGTATTCAGCTCTGCCTCAGCTGGACTTCAGCAGCTGAATGACCCTGATGAATGAATCTCAAACCAGCCTTATACTGACACTGTAAATTCTGGATCAGTGGGTTAATGTCCCAGTATCTACACACAGATAGCACTCAATTCCTCGCAAAGGTTTTATGTAAATCTTAAAGGTTTTAACAAAGATATCTGTTAACTGTCATCTTATTGCCCTCTGAATTATAACGCGGAGACTGAACTGTGAAACTGAGATATTCTGATGTGTCCTCCTGACTCAGCTGTTAGTTTAGAGTATCAATCACATTTATGAAGACTTAATCAACTTTAACCTCCTGGTTTCTCATCATCAATCATAAATAGTGGGTGAAAGGAGATCTAGTCAGTAAAGGGGCTGTCTGTCTGCTGTGTTTCAGAAAGTCTGTCTGCTCTCTGTGCTCTCATTTGCTCACAGGAACATGTTGTCAGGTGTTGGTTTAACTGTATCATCTTCTGTCGAAGCAGAAACGAAGTGAAGTGTGTATTTTTCCTTCACAGCAATCCATTTCTTTCCTTCTCAGGGTCAAACTGAACTGATTTCCCTCGGTCCATTTTCACTCAGTGAGATCTGTCCAACAGTAAATCACTTTTATGAAGTTTACTCTGAACAGAGCGAACACTTTCAGGAGAAAAGCTGCTGCTGCTGCTGCGTTTTACTGACTGTCAGGATAATTTCCTTTATAACTCTTTGAAATCTTTTCTATGCTCCAGGAGATGATCCTTCACAGCTTTCTTCTTTGTTTGTTGGTTTGATTGAAATAATATCTTTTTTCTCTGAATTTGCTCTTCTTGAAATAAGTGTCAAGTCTTGAGTGCGGAAAATGATCTTAAATGTTTGACACGTGGGCAGAGAAGAGGATTTTACTGTCTCTGTCTTTTCACAGTTGTTTCCTGCTTCACATTGTTATATATATTTTTTAAAGTATTTTTCCTGTTGTGCATATAAACTAACTGTTTTCTCCTTTTTCTGTTTTTCAGGTAAGACAGATGTCTCAAGCCTGAGCCAGCTGTGTGTAAGTCAGTTTGTGTGGGTGTGAGTGTGTGTGTTTTCATGTTCCTGTAAGAAGAGCAAGAAGTGCTCATCCTTGAAAATTCTTCTCCATCCTGATGGCTCTTTGATTTGATTTCTGCCTCACTCTGTGTCATCTGGAGCTGTTTGATGAGTTTCTAATTTAATCTGCAGGATCCCATTGAAATCCGATGTGCCGGATTCATGCTGCAGGTTGAAACAGGTTTCATTTTAGGATAAAGCTCATGCAGATCACACAGATGTTGAAGAACATCTGTGCAGTTTTTGCCAAACAGGCAAGAGCTGATTTTTCCTGAAACAGATGTTTTAATTTTTGACAAGATAAAATTATTTGCTTTTGAAGGATGACTGCTAAATGGCAGGAGCAAAGCAGAGTCATCCTTATGTACTAAAGTGACAGAAATAGAAGAGCTCCTCATTCCGTGCCCTGAAAAAAAATGTAGTGGGTCTTTGTACTTGTGCAGCATCCTGCAGAGCTGCATGATATCAGCTGATTGTTTGCAGTTAGAAGTTAACGTTCAGGGATTTCAAAGGATTTTTGCTTCATTCAGATGAATATCCTTGAAGATCGGAGTATCAGTGGAGGAAAAGAGAACATGCATAAGAAGACCAAAACCAAAACCTGACCTGCTCACATAAACTCCATCACTGACCTTCTGCAGAGTTTGAAGTGTCAATGTTGTAAAAAGAGGAGTGTTGGTGGATGAACGGAGTCTAATTCATGCTGCCGTGTCTTTATGCTGTGAGTGTGTGAGAGAGTGTGTGAGCTGATGGTTGTAGAGCTGCAGTTTCTCAGACGGTCTGCTGTGACCTGTCAGGCTCAGTCCTGTGGTTGATGGTCAGCTGTAATCTTCTTCTTCTCTGATGGGGCGGGAGGGTCGACTCTTCTTCGCTCTCTGTGATAGAGATGTTCAGTGAAGCTGAGAGTGCGAACTTCCTCACTGTGAGACTGGCCTCTGTATTTTCACTCTCCCTTTTCTGCCACAGTCCAGAACTTTACACCCTTATTCTCCTGACTTCATCCTCCTCGTCTGTTTGTCTGTCTGTCTCTTCCTCCTGACTTTTTCTGAGACTGAAGGTCCTTACACACCGGGGCCGACACAAATATAGAACGCGAAATTACAAAATATTCAGAGGTGAATTTGGACGCGCCTGACAATACACTTTAAGCCTGACACGATTTTGCGACTTTCCGGGGGGACGAAAACGCATCCTTGGGAAGATTTTCCCAGGGAAATTCTCGCCTCCTTCGCCTCTGATTGGCTAGAAAAGCTGGAAACATCATCACATGCACAAGCCAAACTGTAGCACTTATAGTCAATCAGAGGCAAAGAAGGGCTGGACCTTCCCTTACCATCCTACAGCGTCCCGGGTGGAACCAGGAAGACAAAAATGGAGTCTACCTCAACTTCAGGTGATGACGAATTGGTACTCCTTTTGCTTTCTCAAAAGAAAAAGAAACGTAGCACATGAGAGCATCCAATATTAAAAAAAGAAGAGAGCTTGGTGAGTTTCACTGCTTGGTTCAGGAGCTGAAACTGTACCACGCTCGCTTCATAACCTATTTTCAGATGTCCGCTGGAAAATTTCCGTTGGACCATGATCCAAAAAATAAATGCTGTAATATCGCAGGACGGGAAAATTTTGCTGATGTGAGTGCTCGTATTGACAGGATATGGGTTCGAAAAAAAATACTAACGTCTGAAATAATCGCATCACAAAACGGTCCCGGTGTGAAAGGACCTTAATCCACAAATCAATCATCAACACTAAAATCATTCAGCTCTCATGTTCATGTTTTTTTTTTTTTTTTTAAACACAAGAACAGACATTTCTCCTCCCTCTGTCAGTGCACCTCCATCTTTTTTCTAACAGGAACTGAGAGAAACTGGACATTCATGATATTTAAGGTGATTATCAGCCATCTGAACTCTCCAGTCTCTCAGAGTTCAGTGTGTAAACGACAGACTCTTCATGTTATTTAGTGCTCTGACTGTAAATGAAGGATCCTAAAATCCTCAGTGAGTCAGTACCTGTTCAGAGCTTTGAGGAGACTCCTGATATTTCACAGGTTTGAATTTTGACTGCACAGATGGTAGAGCAGAAATCCATCCAGAGTCAGAGACAGGCGGAGGAAGATTTCAGGGGAAAAAAAAACTGGTTTAATTCACTCTCAGAGTCCTAGTTTGGATTTCATATGCAGAGCTGAGAAGAAAAACTGAAATCTGTCATATTTACTGTGTCATCCTAAGATGATGGTTTACAGAGGAAGCATCATTCAGAAAAAAACATCCCTGAACAACCTTTTTTTCTGAGTGCTGAGCTCAACCATCACTTTCATCTGCTGACTCAGTTTATGGTTTTAAAATTAATGTTGCCTAACTCCCTCTGACAGAAACTTTGAGCACCACCTCCATTCAAGGAGGAAATTAAATTGTGTTTTAATCATTGATCTTCACACCATCTTTAGTAATTTATTAGTGATGTTAGAGTTTTAGCAGCTCTTTATCACAGCAGCTGGTCACAGTTAGAGGGCCATGGCTTTAAAGCGGTGTCCCTTAAAATGCCTTTTTTGTGGGTTCCAGACTCTCAGCTAAAGCCCAATGGCTCCAGATAAACCCAGTAGACTGAGCAACAATTTCTAAAATTCCAATTTTACCAGAGTGAATAGGATAACAGGAGAGGATTAGGGCCACCACAAAAAAAAAATAAAATAAAACTAACAATCTTATATATATATATATATATAAATTTTTATCATTATTATGAGAATAAAGTCAGATTTCAGACTTCAAACTCAGAATGGCAGAATTCTGACTTTAATCTCTGAATTCTGAGGAAAAAGTCAGAGTTCAAAGTCAGAATTCAGAGTTTTAAGTCAAAATTCTGAGATTAAAGCCATTGTTTGAAAGAGTTTAAACCCAGAATTCTGACTTTAATCTCAGAATTCTGACCTCAAACTCCGGACTCTGAGAAAAAAGTCAGAGGGCAGGTGAGACTTTAGAATTCTGACTTTGAACTCAGAATTCTGACTTTTTCTCAGAATTATAAAAAAAGGTTGTATGGGCCCTTTTATCCTGTGTCCCTTATCCTTCTTTATAACAGGTAGGAGTCTAAAGGTCCTTACACACTGGGAGCGTTTTTTTCGTGCGATTATTTCGGACATCGATATTTTTCTCAAACCTGTATCCTATCAATTCAAGTATTCACATCAGCGACATTTTCCTGTCCTGCAATATTGCGGCATTTATTTTTTCGGATCATGGTTGATTTTTCTAAAGTTTTTCATACCGTGTGTCCACTTCTGACCAATCAGATTGCATGTTGTTGTGATGTCAGATTCACCAGTATATCCAACACGGCCGACCAGCTGATTGTTAATGTGTCGGAGAAAGGAGTGCTTTTTGATAAAAACAAAAACTACAAAGATAGCAAAGATAAACGTCTTTGTTTCAACTTTCATCTGTGCTTAGTAACTTTAGCTCGTAAGCTAACCTGTTCAGAGACAACATACCGTATGTATTGTCACTGTCTCAAACTGAATTGCGTTGCTGTCACAGCACCATTAGGTTTCGGTTGTAACCTTACGTTTATGGATTATAGTTTAATGTGCTTATCTGGTACTGGCCCGACTCAGTACATGCTATCATGACAGACAGCCATCTCAACACTCGTGTCTAATCAGAACTGAAAAACAGTCAGTCTGCTGTTGTGTCAGTCTTCTTGCTTCCACCTGGGATGCGTCTTTTTTCCCCCCCGGAAGGTCGCAAAATCACATTGCACTTGATGTGTATAGTCAGGCGTGTCAAAATTCGCCTCTGAATATTTCGTAGTTTCACGGCGTATATTTGCAAAGTTCCCGCTGTGTAAGGACCTTAAGAGTAAAAAAAAAGTAACAAACAAAAACAAAACATTAATGAGGAATGAACCATGATAAATGGTTCAGGTCAATTTGAAAAATATATGTAAATGTAGGAAGACTGACTGATGAAGAAGAGGTTGAGAAAAGACTTCATTGGGGTAAAACCTGTTAAAATAAAGCAGGCAAAATACAAAGAAAATAATGTTGTTGTAATGAAGAAAGTAATGTTGTTGTTGTTGATTCTTCATTCAGATTGTCTCAGGATTATTAATCATATGTGTGATAAGATGTAATTAATAAAGTAGGATCATCACAGTCCTCCTATAGCCCGCTGTGTTCACCCAGTCCATTTTAAAATATGAGTGTGACACACACAGATGAGAAAAACTAAAAAAAAATCATTGAAATTTGACTCCCGTATGTGTTTGACGGGAAGTCTGTCATACCCAGAGCAACTGTTGCCATGATATGAATGTGTTCAGTAATTTTGGGTTCACATTTTATTCACTCAGATATCGAGCTGTCATACAGTATAGACGTGAGACTGGACAGCCTTGTCTACAGCCTCTTGAATAGAAGGCAGAGTTAGACTGAAATCTGTTTGTTGAAATTCCTCCCTGCTTTTGGAAAATTAAAAATTGTTTTGAAATTTTTCATAAATTTATGTCAGAAGTTCATTGCGATGAAGGTCCCAGAAAGAAAGGTTGGTTTGGTTCAGTGAAATGCTTTGAAAGCGTGGTAAAAAAGTGGTAATCGACTCACATCATCAGAGCTTTGTCTGTCTCATAAAAAAGTCTGACTGCTCAGGATTAATAATGATGAACTGACTGATTAAAATCTTCAGTTACCAAAATGCTACCCTTTTAACCACCATCGAACGAGGACCTCAGTCAGACAGCGCTCTGATCGATCACGTTTATCTCATACATCCATCTGTGGTCGAATTGAGTAAACAGTTGCAGACGACCAAAACTGGTTTCAAGAGGAGTCCAGAGCTCTAGACTGAAGTGATCTTTGCAGGTCCTGAAAAGAACAACAGGAGACAGTTAGCAGTGAGTTCAAAAACCAAAACCATCCATCAATACTTTATAGATGAGATTTAAAAGGGAGTAAAATTTAGAGACAAATCCATCAATTTACAAACACACACAGATGGAGTTTGTGTGCAACCTTGTATCATTGAATTGATGTGAAAATTCAAGATGATCTTACTCATATCTGTCATCTTTTATTGTATTAGAAGTAAAGACTCTCTGAAGATAGCTTCACTTTTACTGACTGATTTATGGGAATCACTCAGTTTCTTGTGTGATGAATATTTATGATGGTTAAACTCAGACAGCATGAATAATGCTGATGAAAAAGTTTCTATCTTCTCTGAACGCTCACATTTTCTCAACATCACAGAGATTTTATACAATTATTCAAACATTTACAAGTCATTCACTCTATGATACATTGTGCAATTTGACAAAAATCTCCTCTTTTACTCAATTTTTTTTCTTTTTGAATTAAACTTCAATAAAAAGAGAGAGAGAGAGAGAAAGAAAAAGAAAAAGGTAAAAAGAAATGAAAAGAGAAGTGAGAATATTTAGAGGCTGTTTTAATCCAAGTTAAATTGTCCTGCTGAAAGTTCTAGACTTTCTTTGTCTTAACACGTTCATGAATAGATAACGAGATGAAGAGAGAGAAGTGAGAAATATTTAGAGAATATTTAGTTTAATTTAAATCCTGATCCTGACGAAAAAGCGTCTCCATGAATCTGGTCTGTCAAAGGAGTCTGAAACTTTCCACCTTTGTTGCCTTTGTTCAGATTGGTCTAAAGCCTGACAGATAAAGTGATTCTCATTGAAAGCAGCTGAATAGATAATCCGTCAGACTGAAGGAGGTGAAGCTGTGAAACTTCAGCAGGAGGTCATCCCTCCTCTCTGCAGGCTTATCTCGGTCTCTGAAGGCGGCTGCTGAGTCTGAGCTCTCTGCCTCTCTGCTGCTCTTCCACTCAGGATACAACCTGACAACACCTTTTTCCCACCATTCTCAGGACTCTGCATCACTACAGGAAGTTCCTCTCTGCTCCTTCAGAGTAAGAGCACACTCTCACTTCTCCGACCTGTTGGTCTTTCTCTCTAACGTTTAGATTTCAGGCAGTTTTTGTCATTTCTGAATCACTGCTGAGGTTTAAAGGACAGGCTGGGATAATTACAATTGGTTTAAAAACACATGAATAAAACATGTTGTTTAAATTGGTCTTTTTATTGTTGCCTTTGTGTTTTTTGGCCACATGATAATGGTTTGTGCGACAGTCGTATCAGAATGCATTTTTTGTCTCATTGGCAGGATAAGGTTTGGTTTTTGTAGCTCCTCTTCTCTGCAGAGTCTGAGGGTAAAAACAATAAACTATCTAATCCTGCATGCATAAATACATGCATAATGAGCAGCTGCATCCAAAGCCTGCTAGAAAGAGGATTTAGACGTGGCTTATTAGCTTTTATTCTGTGTTTGTGTTCATTTTTTAGAATAAAATAAACAAACAAACAAATGGATTACAGAATTAAGCAGAGATCCAAATTCAAGAAACATCCAAGTTCATGCAGAGACTATGCCATCAGAAAGAATAATGTTGTATAAAAACCTTTATCTCTGCACTTTTTCTGTCTACGTCCCTCCCTGATTATTCTCAGTCAGTTTTTTCTTCTTCTCCCTTTAATCCACAGTCTGATAATGATACACGTCACCTTTCATACACTGCTGGATCTAAAATAAAGAGGATCAAAGACTGATCTTGTAGCATGTTAGATTAGTTTTCTGTATGAATCACGGTTTATGGCTCAAATTCTTTAAGCTGAGTCTGCAGATTTAAAGCTCACAGTGAGTCAGGTTTTAAAGAGCTGAGATTCAGATATTCATCCATCTGAACTCAGGCTGAATATACTGTGTACTGATTTTCCATCTCCCAGACTAAAGACCAGAAATGTATTCACACACATGAAGAGGTTTAGACTTCAAAGAGGGCCAGAGATAAAGAAAGCCCAGCTCTTTTATCTAAATGATGATATTTTTAGAGCATCAGTGAATCATGTTGTTGCTTCCTAACATTTGTAATATGCTGCCTCTGCTCTGTTTGATATCGACAAACTTGGAATGAAAGGCGCTCCGTGACGGGAGGGTATGATCTTCAGAAACAGTATGACACAGCAGGGACGAGCATCATCTTTTGATGTATAGGTTAGTTACTATTCTTTCGTGATGATGGTCAACATTACTGTTTTTGGTGTTCTGTCTTTAAGTCCAGTGATTACAGCAGGGAGATGATAGTGTCAGGAGGACATCAGTCTCTGATATGATGGCCGTCATTTTAAAAGGAAATACCTCTGCATTGACCTTAAAGGGATAATACGGCGTAAGTTTAAGCCATTGTGAAACACAATGTAACACAGAGTTAGACACCCTCTTGCAAGATGAATTTTGCAGACTGCTTGCTTCTCAGGTTATACCAACTTTAGTAATGAACGCACGCTAACAATACACAGCGGTCTACGTGTCCACACATAAACCTCAACCAAAAAGCCACTCTATAGCCACAAATAATGCTCAGAACAGCACCTAACTTCATCAACAGTACATATAGGGTCCCACCCACTCTCATGGAACTGCAATCAGACAGAGATGCCAAGGCAGAAGAACTACCGCATCTGTAGTGCACATACAAGATACACAAGAACTTTGATTGCATCTCCATAAAGTAATAATCATAAATGTTCTTCCTTGAGCTGTGAAACTCCACTGCACTAGGTGATCAACTCGTCAGGGCCCCCCCACAAACAAGCAGCTGCTGGAAGAGAGTAGGTGAGTTGTGTTTGGTCTCTCCACTAAAGAAATCAGGCAAAGCTAAAAAGATGTTTGGTGGCTGGTGCTATGGCTGGGACCCTATATGTACTGTTGATGAAGTTAGGTGCTGTTCTGAGCAATAGTTGTGGCTATATAGTGGCTTTTTGGTTGAGGTTTGTGCGTGGACACGTAGACCGCTGTGTATTGCTATTGTGTGGTCATCACTTCAGTTGGTATAACTAGAGAAGCAAGCAGTCAGCAACATTCATCTCTTGAGAGGATGTCTAACTCTGTGCAACAGTGTTTGAACTTAGACTGGGTGATTGGCAAAAAAAATATGATCACAATATATTTTGTCATATCTTCCGATCTTGGTTATTATCACATTTTTTTTTGTATTTTTTTAAGAACTAAAGACACTAGATATTAGTTAAACATTTTATTAACATAAAAAGTAAATAACAAAGCAAATTAAGTAAGATAAATTTAGAAAAATATAAAAGACATCTTGGGCTCTATTTTCATGCCTCGCTGGAGACGTGCCGCAGGCGTGGCGTAAGTCAGGTCCGCCGCGCTGACAAGGCGTTCCCAAGCCCAATTTGGTATTTTGGTGAGAGACGCAGCCCGGCATAAGTATCCCCCCTCCCTAACTCAGCTCCTCCCAGCGGCGTAAGTCGTAGTGAGGAGAGGGCGTGGAGTGGGTTTAAGACAGCCGAGACCTGTTTTCACCAATCACATAAGCTCCTCTCCTTGCCTTTAAATCCGCCATGTTTGATCAAGTTCATATGCTCACAGCTGATCACCATGATCGAACTGAAATTTATCACGATCATATAATCGCCCAGTCCTAGTTTGAACGTGACTTAAAATTTATGCCGGAATATCCCTTTAATGTTACATTAATATGGTAGAAATAAATTGATAGAAAACTTGTACGTTTTCTGTCAGAGGCTGCATTCAATTTGATTTTTTGTTTAAAAGAGGATAAGCTTAAATAGAAAGTGGTCATCAGGTGTTTGTTATAGTAATGATAGTAAGGCTGTAAACCTCAGAAGTGTAAGTCTCTCTGAACCTCTTTTCCCTCTCTGCTGTGGTTTTAATATTGACAGGAAGACTGAGACAGTATTTCTACAGTGATTTAAAGCCTAGTTAGACTTTCATCTCCGTGCTGTTCAGTATTAATAAGTCATTTGCTCTTGGCATCTTGAACTTGTGTGCGTTTCTCGGCACATGAATTCTGACTTGACTGACTCATCTGTGAACCCTCTGCCTCTTTAATCTGAATGTGTATGAGAACCAAGGCCACGCTACTCTACCATAGAAAATTAATGTTCGGTATTTCTTATAAATACAAGAGACCTTATTATTGACATACAGTAGCAGGAGTAGACTATATAAATTCAGCTTTGATTCACATGAACGCTGCAGTTCATTCTGCAGAAAAGACTGTCCATCTACATAAATCTGGCAGCTCAAAGGAGAGGAGTAGAGGTGGATGCTTCTCTTGTACTTTTAGAGAGACTTTGGCAGAGCTCACAGATGTGGACAGCAGTCAAAATTCAAATTCAACTTTATTTGTATGGCACTTTTCATACAAATAATTGTCTGTACTCTATTCATACAAGTTGTTGTAACCTTGGTCTTTCTGATGGGAGGATGTTTCCTCTGAAATCACGGACCAGGTAAAACCAGCAGGTACAATCCCGCTCTGTGTCACAGTCCTGCAGGTTTTACAGCTTTCTCTTTGCTGTCACCTTCACATGGTTTCTATTTTTCTGCTTGATTTCACTGTTTGATGGAACAGGTAGAGTCCTCCACTACAAGGCAAATGTCTCTGAAAACTCTGTCCTCTGATGAAAAACCTTTTATAAAATATACTGGTTTATTTTAATGCCATGATATTACTCTGTTATTTTGTGAATGAAGGTGAGGCTGTAAGAGATTCGATGCCCTACCTCTCATCTATCTTTATAAAATGTTCTTTTGATTTTGTACAGCTGGTTTTGAAATGATGAAAAGCTTCTCCAGAGATGAGACACTGTCTGTTATCATATGAGTTCAGCAGAAAAGATAAATTACTCAAAAAAAAAAAAAAAAAGCAACTCTGAAGCTCTGTAAAAATATCTTTTAGTGTAGAGCTCATTATGTCCCATTATCTTTGTGAAACGGCAGAGTAAGGCTGCTGTGAGCTCTGAAGACCATCGTCCATCAGCAGATTTGGAGCTGCCTGTGTTTTCATGCTGTCATGTCTCTCTACAGCTAAATGGAAGTATGTATTTATAAAAACTCTCGCCCCTATAGGCTGCTCTCCTCTGACAGGATGGTGGAAAGTCCAACTCAGACATGGAGTATGACTGCAGACTCAGAGCAGCATGAGAGGAATCACACTGATTAAATCCTCTTTCACACATTAAACCTGCACATAGCTGGGTTCACTTTTCCCTGAAAGATGGTTTCTGATAAACATTTTGTCTTCACACATCTCCTGTAAGGACACTTTTTCAGGATTCAGTCTGTTCTCTGACATGACAGCTATGGATGGATCTGCCTTTTCTGCTCTCCATGGGTGTCGCTCTGCAGGAGATCAGCAGTCGACTGAAAATAAGGACTCCGCAGGAGGAGCATCAGGATGGAAAGAGAGTCAGAGCACATTTCAATCCTCAGGCAAGACAAATCAATGAGGACTTTAACAAGATGCTTTTGCATGAAGTGCTTTACAAACACCAAATGGTTTTCACTGTAGCTCCATACTGTGTTTTTTTTCTCTGATGGATTTGCCAGGATGTACACTTCAAAACCTGCTACCTGTCCTTTTATATTCAGTATAATGCTACCCTTTAATTTTACATAAGAGAGGAAAATAGAGTTCAGACTTCCGAGGTAGAATTTGGTTTTCTTTCCCACACAACGCTGTGAGAAACCTCAGAGTTGTCAATTGATCAGATAAAACAATTTTATAACACTTTAATTCTATAGATCCAGGTGTATTGTTGGTCTTAGAGAAGAAAAGTGAACACAAAGAATCAACAAACCTTTATTACACAGCCAGTTTCCTCTGAATCTGTGTCTCAGAGTCAGGGTGCTCCTCATTGTAATAAGTGTTAATGGAAAATACCAGGATTAGACAGCTCTAAGTTCCCTTTGTTAGATTTCCATCTTTTGTTGTTGACTTTCTTTTCAATGATCTGTTAGAGTGAGAAATGCCTGTTAGCCACAATCTTACAAAACCACTTTGTCACGTCAAAGCTCTGACAGAACTACAGACATCTTTTTCAATCGTTCCTGTCGGTAAAAACTTTGAATGACATTGATGTTAGATTCATCTCAACATCTTAAGTTGTGACTTTGTCTGATCACTGCCTGAGGTTAATGTATGGTTCATATAAAGTTGAATGTTGGAGGATGTTCACATTAAAGATGAAAAACTAAAGTTTAAAGTGCAGCTTCAAACTTCAGTTAGATTTGAACTCTTGATCTAAACAGCAAAGTGCAAAGAAGGGATCAAATCATAGACTACCCTGCATGTATCTGATATCTGTTGAATGTCTTTATTCAGAGATTTAAGGGTTGTACTGTCTAGCAGAAGAAAATCCATGTGGTCTCTTTTTAGACTTTTTTCAGGGACAGTGAACACCCAAAGATTGACCATCATTTATATTATTGATTTATATTTTCTGTCAGAATGCTCCAGACTTCATGTCTGTTCATCATTCAGTGCAGGTCCTGGTCTGAATTGAGTCCATAAGGAGGACTGAGGTCTACAGTCCTCTTAGGAAAGAGCTTTCTATCTAAAATGGATCTCACTTTCATGCTTCATGTCTGACTCTCTACATCATAGCCATACCAAGAATCAATATTTGATTAGATTTATAGGGGATATGGCTCACTTAGACTGAAAACAGCAGAGTAACTCCGAGAGCAGTTGTGTTAAAGAAGGGATCAGAGAATAAAGAGTAAATAAAGGAAAAAGCTTTTGAACAGTTAGGGTAGTCGCAGACAGGGTTTCACTTTCCTCTTTGATTTATTTGATTTATGAACCTCATGGCTGTAAAGCGACATTTGGATGGACAGCATTTCTTTAATCTGGTATGCTAAAGTCACTGCTTTTTAAACTCGTGGTTATAAAAGTCATTCCAGGGGCCAGAGGGCCTGTTGTGGAGCTGTCCATGGTACTGAACATTGACTGATCTGTTGTGCCTGAGCTGGAGCTGTCATGGTGCTGATTACTGACTGAACACTATTGACTTTACTGGAGCTGTCCATAGTGCTGAACACTGGCCAGGCACTGTTCACTTTGCACTGTGTACAAAGTTGCACCTCATATTGGCTTTATTAAAGAGACCAAGATGATTCAAGGTTAGCTGATTCTGAGTCCACTAAGTCATGGTTGGTTGTTTTAGGCGTAGCTAAGTTAAGGAGAAGCTTTTCATACAGTTTGGAATTTGTATTTTTTAAATCTAAAATCAGTTAAATGTAGCTGTTCTGGCTTAGCTTTCGCTTGGCTTAGCTTTAAGGAAGGAGCTGATGTGTTTGTATGTACAGAGCTCTTTGTCATCCAATTCTGGAGTGTTTTATGGACAGACGTCCATCAGCGTCCCCTCAGGTATCCATTTGTCCCTCTCTCTTTGCCTCTCTAGGGTTAAAGAGCAAAGTAAACCCTTTTAGACTGTCAGTACAAAAACTGTGGACCACAGCAATATAATCAATAAAGCTTGTTGATTCAGAGCACTGCACTAAATCACTCTGCCCTCCCTTATTGATGGACAGGATAATTAAGGTTAGTTTAAAGCTTAGAAAGATGGATACAGTCTGCAGGACGGTCATTTGCAGAGCTCTTTTTATCTACATTCACTTCTTGTTGGTTATTTTTTGTGTGCAAACACTATGAAGTGTGTGTGTGTGGTGCGTGCGTGCGTGCGTGCGTGCGTGTGTGTGTGTGTGTTGGATTATATTCAGCACTCAGAGGTGTGTGATCGTGTTCAGATTGGGTGTACTGCAGCTGAACTTCAGTTCACTTAAACTAATTATAACACAGGCTAAAGCTGTATGCTGCCTGTCAGGTAAACAAATCATTACCCAGAAAATATCACTTTATTCTATAAGACCTGATGTGATTTAAACATCATTGTCCTTTCTCGGTTGAATTTATGGAAAATATAAAGCCAGTATCAGATGAGTATCATGTGAACACTCATGGAGTTTGTGTGTATGTCTGTGCCTGTCAGCAGGTTGTGTGTTGGTGACAATCTTTGTAAAGAGAGACAGCAGGAGAAAGGTTAACTGGCTAATTAAATAATAAAACCCAACTTTTTAATCCCCACATTACCTTTCCTCCCTGAGGATTACAAACTTGTTTAAACTTTGGATTTTTGACTGACAGGAAATCATTTTGTATCTAAAGGAAAGAAAAATGTCTTTGCGACAGCTGGTTAGACTGCCCAAAAGATTTGACTTCAGGCTCAGATTTTTTATGCTGCTGGTTTTTATTTCTGGAGCCGAGTGTTTGACTGAATGCAAAGTAACACCAGGTCAGTCTGTAGATCAGATTCAAATGCTGCCTAACAGATTGTCTTTCTGCACGGCTGCACACTGACAACAAAAATCTGCCTGAAAACCCAGAACTGTTCAGCATTAGATGCTCAGCACTGAAGGGACTTTTATTTTCATGGTATTTTCACTTGTCTGGAGTGAAATCCTGTCCTGTCACTGATATTGAGCACTAAATATAGATTTAACGGGTTGATTTAAGGTTGTAGATCATGGGCTGCAAACAACCAACACCTCCCTGTTTGGTGCTTATGATGATGATAATGGTGTGATGATGATGATGATGATGATGATGATGATGATGATGATGATGATGATGATGATGATGATGATGGTGATGATGGTGATAATTGTGATGATGATGTCATGGTAAATTAATGTTTTAGTAGCTATGCTGATGATGATTGTGGCACTTGCTCATGTTGTTTCCCTCTGTCTAGATCTTTTCTTTTGTTGCACTTACTCTCCAGTGCAGTCGCTTTGTACAAAAGCGTCCATCAATCTCACATGCTAAATGAGATTGTAACCTCTCAGGCCACATGGACTGGCAGCAGCTGTCATATTTCTGACACATGATCATCACAAAGTTTATGGCAATCCTCTGCATATGTTCAGATATATAAAGTACAGTCAAAGAAAAGCGTAATACAATGATAACTGCTGTAGAAATTGCTGGAAAATCAGAGCTCAGCTCCCTATCAGTGTGAGCTCTCAGTCTGCCTCCTCCATCCTTTGCTCTCTCTCTTTTTTAAATTTCTGTTCAGATGATGGACTGAATAATTTCAGGGATGTGGGCGTAGGAACTGGCCTTCCTCACAGTCAGCTCCTGCTTCCATATTTTAGCCCCCACATCAATATTTATGAAGACATTTGAATAATGTGGCTGAAAATGACAAAACATCTTTTTAAGAAGAGACCCAGAGAAGGTGGGGAAGGTGAGAAAAGGAGAGACCGCTCAGATAGAAGAATTCTCCAAAGCTGCCGTTGAAATCTTCTGAGGGTCACAGTGTGAGGGGAGGAGAGCGGGGGACATGCTAAAGAGGAGCAGGTAAACACAGTTAAAAACCCTCTCAGAGAAGAAGGAGCTGGAGACTCAGAGGTGATCAATATTTTATAAAGGGTAGTTATGATATTTTTACTTAAAGCATCACAGTCAAAATCAATAGTGCTACAACATAAAATCAAATAACCTGATAGAAAACAAATCTACTCTCCTTATAGGACACCTACAGTAATCAGACTGAACTCAAAGAGGACATCTGCAGGTACTCCAGTGTGTCTCGTTGTTTCTGATTGACATCTCTTTGATCAGAAAGGCTGGACTTTTTTTAAAAAGCGAAGGATCTGTGAGGACAGAGGAGACAGGGATGAAGAGGAGAGGAGAGAAGGTGCTGTGTGGTGGAGAGGACACAGGTGTGGATATCACCTTTAAGGTGTATGAGTGTGAGACAGCTAGAGGCTGGTCTGATTGTCTCTGCTGCTGTCCTCTGAGTGATGTGGAGGACAGATCTGTCTGAATGGCCTTAAATAGACAGTGAGAGACAGTCTCTCTTCTATCAGATAGAGACAAAAAAAAAAAGAAAATTAAAAACTGGATAAAAATTCTGAAGCAAACACTCAAACATCTGTCGTGTATCATGTCTCACATCAAGCTCTGAATATCAGTGCATTTTGTGGCTTTCAGAGCAGGAAGCAGCTGCAGATTCATTCTGCTGTAAGGCGGCAAATAGATTTTACCAAAAACTCTCACAGTCAGCCGTGGAAGAAAGAAGCTTGTGCTTTTTCCAGATTCTTGAAAGAAAAATTTAAGAATGCTGCTAATTCTTAAAACAAAGATGGTGTTGATTTTCATTTCATTTTCATTTTTGTGACAATGCCAATACAAGAGGAGACATGCTGGTTAGAGCAGCCTGTGGAGATCAGTCGATCTGTTCTTTATACGATGTTTGTGGCTTCACTCTGTCTTTCTAACTCAAAGCTCATGCTGTAGTTTTATGACTTACTTGTGTCCTCCTGCTGTGTTTCTTCTCTAAAGTCAGGCCTGTCTCTGTGCGAGTTTCTGCTTCACTTTCTGAGCCGATGTGAGTAAAGAAATTGATTGGCTGATCAGCATCTTGTGAGGCTTTGCCACAAATACATTGATCAATGACTTTTCTAGTCTGCTACAACTGCAAACTTGAGAAATGATACACACTGAGGCGAGTAGAGTACCATATGAAAAGCTATGCCTATGAGATAAATGAAAGACAAGCTCATCAAATGTAATATCAGGCTCAGGTTTGACGGCAGATCAGGCTGTAGTCCGCAGTTTGCCATTTAATGATTTGGTGATCTAATCAACAGACTTCGGGACCACCTGAGATTCACAGCCAAGCAGCAAGTGTTTAAGTCTTTTGTCCCAGGAATTACCACTTTTATTCTTTATTTGGATTCTGTCTGAGCACGGCGCTCCAAACATAATGAGATATTTAACTTTCCATCAGACTGAAGACACTGTCACACATCAAAATGATGTCCTCACTCCAATCTTTGAGAAGAGTTCAGCCTCTCTGTTCTTTTAACTCAGAGGAAGAAAAGAGCAGACTGAATACGGAGAGAAAAACTGAATTGGTAGTCATTATCTAAAGAGAAAATGGTCCTCCCGAACAAAATACTAAGGAGGAAATGTGGTTAACCCTCAATAAAAGAAAGCCAGGGGGAGGTAGATAGAGACGACGAGAAGAGAAAGAGAAAGAGAAATAAAGAGTGATTACTAAGATTGAGAAAAGAGGACAATAAAAACAAGTGATTGAAGGGGAACCGTTATTTGAGATAGCATGTGGGTCGTAATGAATAAGAAGAAGGAGAAGAAAAATGGTCCTGTGTACAGAAATAACCAACAAAACAAAGAATCATAGATCAATCTAACATTGCTGTTCCTCATTATTCATTATGCAGCAAAGTGCCATCAGTTGACACTTACTCAGAGGGTCTGAAAGCTTGGTGGTCTAACCATGATTTCTTCAGGTTTAATAGAATACAGCCATGGTTTTGCAGAGAGCGTTGTGAGCATTTATATAAAGGGAGGGCAGCGGATGAGCTCGTGCAGACTTCTGTCTCTGCTCTGAGTGCTTGGACAGGGAGCAGAAAAACTTTTCGGCGCATATGTATGGAGCTTTTTCATCAAGTGTTTCATTTCTGCATAGATATGGGACAGATTGTTGTTCCAGTCTCAGGGACATGATTGTTTCAGCCAATCAAGAAACATCTGACAGAGTTTAGGGCATTTTGGTATTTTGGTGAGCGGCGCAGCCCTAACTTAGCTCCTCCCAGCGGCGTAAGTCGTAGCGAGGGAGGAAAGAGGGCGTGGAGTGGGGTAATTTTTTTTAACATCATCATAATCAAATAATCAGATTACAATTTAAAATCAATTAATCGTGCAGCCCTACTGCTAACCTGGCTGAGCTCAGACTGCAGCACTTTGATTCCTGGTCTATCAGGATTCTTGGAGATAGTCCTGCTTAGATACTGAGAGGCTGAGCCATAGCTGACTGTGTGATGCGATGAGATCCTCCACAGCAGGCTGATAGGACTGTCAGGGCATAAAGGGGTGAGGGTGAATGTGTAAGGGGGAATGGGTTAATGTTGGCATGAAAAAAAGGAAGGGGCTACATAATAAGCTAATAGAAACCAGAGACAGAAGGAGGCAGAGAGAGAGGAAAGGACAGAGACACTTTATATTCCTATTCAGTCTCTGAAGTGAAACGATGCAGAGATTGTTGTCAGACTGATAAAAAGATAGAGGTCTTCAAGGTTAAAGCCAAATGGAGATGACAGCTTTAGCAGACGAGGAATGGATAAGAAGCCCCCAGAGGCCATCCTGCAGAGGTACTTTAAATCAACAGAGTCACAGTGTTTCCCTCCCTACGCCCACTCAGGAGAAAATACATCAGTCTGAGGCTACACCGGGAGCAGAGGTCCTTCTAAAGACAAACCCTGACCATACAGAGGATATCCTAGAAATACAATATGATCTTAGAGGACAGATAAACGCTGACCATACAGAGCATGTTTGACAGGAGCTCTGTAATAAATGTATTCGATATTTCAATCTGATCATCATAGTGGACTGACAGATGTTTCCACCCCTAGAGCCGTCATCTGAACACAGAGTCTAACCAGCTTGAAGCGTTAGCTGTCATTATCTACTGAGACCTCCTCTTGTAATTTCAAGGTTCAGCTGAATCTAAATTAAAGTCCAGACTCTTTTACATTGTAGGCCTGATGTAGTTTCTTTGTTGGAGTGTGTAATAGAGGTAAGGGTGAGACAAATTTAAGGCAGCTTCATCTTTCCTGACTGAAGTCCTGCTGCTTCTCAGAGAACATGTTCCTGGTGTGAGCGCTCCGTGACCCTCGGGTTTATCTCGACCTCCTCCCACTCTGGCTTTCATTCCCACAAAGCTGAAAGGCTCCAACTGCTAAATTATGAGTAATTATCATGAGGACCATGTGAGGTGGAAGCTGATTTCTCGGTGTCACGGCTGCTCAGAGGCTTGACATGAGTTCAGGTGCCGTCTGTCCTCCCAGAGAGACCCTCTGAGTGGACATTCAGTCTGCAGAGGACACTCAGTTCAGGAGGGAAATGACTTTTGTCAGATTTTCTTTTCAAAGAAAATACGAGCCTTTGCTCTGTAAATGTAAGTCAGCTTTTCTGTGGCGCTCTGAGCCAACATGAACTCTCCACTGTCAGTCTGTCTGGGTGGGTGTGGACTGTGGAAAGTTCAGCTTCTGTTCAGATGAATGCCATCAACAGTCCTCCTCAGGATTGCAGAGCTTTGACAGCTGGATGGACATCCTTCTTTACAGACTGAGATCATCACATGTCCCTGAGGAGACCCTCTGTATGGAGTAAATGTCCTCATTGTCCTCTCCGTCTTTACAGACAGACGGCTGGCGTGTCAGAGAAATTAGAGCATCTATTGATGGAAACACAATCACTCATTGACTGAGTAAAAAGCAGAGATTGTCAGGCTGTTTTTAGTCTCCAGTCTCTCTGAATGGGATTAACAGTCATCCATCATCAGTCATACACAGCACAGACTGATCATTGGATCAGCCTGTCAGAGTTTCTCTGTCAGTCTAACAGCTCTGTCTCTTTCTCATCAGCCATCTCCTGAAAATACTCTGAATTATGTGAAGTGAGTATGAACTGTGAAATTAATGCTTTCACTTCCATTTTCTCGGTGCGCTCAGCCAAAATAAAAGATATAAAACTGCTAATTTATCCCGTTCAGTTCAGATTATTGGATTCACAAATATCCTCTCTATCCCAGTGTCACAGTGAGGACATTCAGGCAGAGCTGAGTTATAACCTGATGTTTTTTCTTTCACTTTGAATTCTTTTGCATGATAAAATTCCTGATCAGATCACAGCTTCTCTCATCTGGAGGTTTTTAAATGTGGTAGAAAATCATAGGTCATGGTCCTCGAGGTGTCCAGAGATTAAGATTGTACAATAATGTCAGTGTTGTATTGGCAAATGTTTTAGAAATGTTCATGTTTCTGTGCTGAGGTGTTTTTTAAGTGTACACTTTGTCAGGTCTTCTGACCATCAATTCATCCGGTGAAATAGATGGTCTAAAAAAATTTTATCCCTTTAATGTGACTGATTTTCTGCACTTCTGAGGCTAAAATAGCAAAACATATGCTCAGCTTTCTTTAAATCCCCCTAATGTGTGAGCATCTTCCCTGTCAGTATCCTCATCTATGTGTGGTTTTGTAACTCCTCCAGGTCCTCTTCATCTACCCAGGTAATTTCTAAAGTTGTTGGTGATCTGAATAGCAGCTGAACTGGCCTCTATCAGTCTGTCAGAGGGAGGTGAAGAGGACTCCTGAGGAGTGTTTGTCTGCTGCTGCTGCTGCTGCTGCTGCTGCTGCTAGAAATGACAGTCAAGTGTCTTTGCATTCCCATCAGTCCACAATAAGTCCTCTCAGATTCACTCAAGCTCTCCAATCAAACTTTTCTAAGGACACAGATTCAAGAGGAAAGAGCTTCAGCACTCAGCCTGTTGACTCTGCAGCCCAGAGAGGTTTACAGGATCTGGATGATAACTCTGTATTTATTCAGGCTGTTGACACTCTTAATTTTGTGTTGTTGTCATAATGTCATCTGTTTAGAGCTCCAGCTTCAGTAAATAAATCTCTAACCTCCAACACCTCCTATAGAGTCACAGACAGACAAACAGCGAGGAGATGTCAGTCATCAGGATGGTTTCTGTGTCTGCTGCACTTTTTTCTATAAACAGGCTTGACTGATGTTTCATTCCTTTGTCAGGAGATGAGATTTAGGGAAAAAAACCCAGTGTATTTAACCAAAGTGAAATCAGCCTGCCTTAACTGTGATAGCCATCACTTTTTTTCTACACTTCAGACCTGACATCTAAAGACAACAACTACATTGAAAGACATCTGAGGCCTGTACTACAAAGCTGGATTAACATACCCAGGATAACTCTGCCACAACTAACTCAAATTCAACGGATCCCTGAATTGTCCCAACGGACAATCAGGGATGATGCAGCTGGGGTCAGGCGGTTCCGCAGCAGACCGTCTGCAGCATTAGTCCAGTGGCAGCTAAGAGACTCAGAGACACTCAGAGAGACAGAAAACTGGTTAGTGACTTATATGGGACATAAAGATCTAAAGAAGAGATAGAGACAGACTCTAGCTCAGTGTGCGAGATAACCCCGGCAGTCTAGACCTATAGCAGCATAACTAAGAGCTGGTTCAAATCAGCCCCAACTATAAGCTTTATCAAAGAGGAACATTTTAATTCTACTCTTGAAAATTGAGAGGGTGTCTGCCCCCCGAACCTTGAGCGGTAAATGATTCCAGAGGAGAGGTGCCTGGTAGCTGAAAGCTCTTCCTCCAATACTACTTTTAGAGACATTTGGTACAACGAGCAGGCCTGCAGATGTGAGCAGATTATGTGAGCATAACGGTCTAGACGGAAAGTAAGGTATAACAAGCTTGTCAAGATATGATGGAGCCCGGCCGTTAAGCGCTTTATATGTCACAAGGAGGATTTTAAACTCAATTCTAGATGTAATAGGGAGCCAATGAAGAGAGGCTAAGACAGGAGAGATGTGCTCCCTTCTTCTGGTTCTAGTCAGTACCCAAGCTGCTGCATTTTGGACCAGCTAAAGAGTCCTTAAAGACTTACTGGAGCAGCCTGATAAGAGAGAATTACAGTAGTCCAGTCGAGAGGTAACAAAGGCATGGACTAGTTTTTCTGCATCACTCTGAGACAGGATGCGCCTAATTTTTGAGATATTGCGCAGGTGGAAAAAAGCTATCCTAGAGATTTGTTGAATGTGGGAGCTAAAGGACAAATCCTGATCGAATAAAACTCCCAGATTTCGCACAGTGGGGCTGGATGCCAGACTGATGCCATCTAGCGTAACTAAATCATTAGAGAATGCCTCTCTAAGGTGTTTTGGACTGAAGACAAGAACTTCAGTTTTGTTTGAGTTGAGCATCAGAAAGTTGTTGGTCATCCAGGATTTTATATCTTTGAGACAAGTTTCTAATTTGGTAACCTGATTCTTCTGGCTTCATGGATAAGTATAACTGGGTGTCATCTGCATAGCAGTGGAAATTAATCGAGTACTTCCTCATAATTTTACCCAGAGGAAGCATGTACAAGGTAAAGAGGATCAGTCCAAGCACTGACCCTTGCAGGACTCCATAGCAGACCTTGGTGTGTGCAGAGGATTTATTATTAACATGGACAAACTGGAATCGATCCGTTAGATAAGATTTAAACCAGGAAAGAGCGGATCCTGCTATGCCGATAGATTGTGTCAAATGCAGCACTAAGATCCAACAGGACAAGAACAGAGAGAAGACCACTGTCTGAAGCCATGAGTAGGTCATTTGTCACCTTCAGCAGAGCAGTCTCCGTGTTGTGATGGGTTCTAAATCCAGACTGGAAATCCTCCAATAAACCATTGTTATGAAGAAAATCTCAAAGTTGATTTGCAACAACTTTCTCCAGGACTTTAGAAATAAAAGGAAGGTTGGATATTGGTCTGTAGTTAGCTAGGGTGCTTGAGTCAAGAGTAGGTTTTTTAAAGAGAGGCTTAATCAATGCAGTCTTACACATGTTGTTACATGTGTAAGTTGTACTTGTTACACAGCACAGTGAGAACTTGGAAGATCATAAGAGTGCTTTATAAGAGCATCATATCCTCCAAACAGCATGAATTTTAAATCTCACATTAACAGAGTCGGACTTTCAGGAGATGTTCAGAGAATGAAAACAGTCCAGCGCAGCAGAAAAAGCTGCAGCTGTTTCTCTTCAACAATCAGAGAGGGTTATTGTGTGGATTTTCACAGTTTATACCAACACTGTGGGTAACCATTAGTTTTTAATCTTCGGGTAATTTTGGTGAATAAATGTGGTTAAACAGCTTTGTTTTGGTCATGAATTCAACATCACTAAATCTCTGTGCACTTCTGAACCAGGACCCGTGTGTAATAAAAACTGCTGAACGGTCAAATAGTCTTTTTCTCTGTTTGATAATGAGCTCTGTATCACTGTGTGTGTGTGCACAGACTTCTCATCACCTGCATTATTATCAAAGCTTTAAGTTGAACATGATTTCAGAGCAACATGGACATGGACTGAGTGAATCTCTACGTCTTTAATTTATTCCGCCAGCTGTCATATTTAAAACTCTATTTTTAATATCATAGTTTGGATGACAGGTTATATTTCAGAACTCTGTGAGTCCCTTAGATCTTGATATGCAAATGAACAATCAGATCAAATTATGAAATCTGACTTTCCGATGACATTTAATATGTTTGAAGAAACAGGATCATTTCAAATGTCTGACAGCAGAAAATTAAGACTGAGTGAAGAAAGAGCAAACTTCCTGTTTCTTAAGTTTCTGCATGCAGTCTCAAAGTTTTTTTTTTTTTTTTTTTTTAATATGATTCTGATTTTCTGCTTGAATTTCAATAAAAGTTGTTTATCTGACAGATGATGAAGAGCTTCATCTCCATCAAGTATAAATTCTGTCACCTGTTCAAGTAGCACAGCCTAATGATAACTGACATCAGTTCAGTTAATATTCATTATAAAGACTGAAGGAGTCAAATTTAGAAAATCATCTCACGTCAGTCTTCCTTTGCTTGAGCAGATTTTTATTTCCTGGTCTGCTGTAAGATTTCTTCAAAACAGTCTTGCTAAAATCCCTGCAGGTGATCATATCAGTATGAAAGATAGGAGTCTTCTCTGAAAGGATCCTGGCTCTTTAAAGTCATTAAAATCACCACATTTGTTGAAAATTCAGAAAGTAAATTGGGGAGCAAACAAAAAGGAAAAGATGCAGCTCCTCATATCAGAGAAGTTTGGAATGATTGCGAGTTTCGAAAAGACATACAGCTCAGTCCAAAACGTCCTCTACTTTTTTCTTTGATTTCTTTTGGCCGTTAGCGACGACTGGAGAGAGACAGGAAACATGAGAAGTGAGGGATGATACGCAGCACGGGGCCAGGACTCAAACCAGGGACGGCTGAAGCCACTGTGCCATCTGGCTCACCTGTCCTGAATGCTAACAGTGGAACAAACAGGATAAGAATCCTCTATGGGAGCAGGATCAGCCTGTTTCCATGGTGACTGATAGAGTGATTAAAAAGTCAAATCAAAGTGTTTCTTCTCTGCGGATGATCGAGGGAAGGATCAGCTGTTTGACCTGAAACAGTCAGGTCTGTAGTTCCTCTGCTCTCAGTCCGATATGACAGCATAAATACACAGATTATAATCCACTCCTCTAACCTGCAGACAGGCTGAAGCTGCTCTCCTCTAGTCAGATATTACAGCATAAATTCACAGTTTGTAATACCCACTTCATACTTAAGACAGGCTGAAGCTGCTCTCCTCACAGTTAAATATAATAGCATCAAATGATGAAGCTGCAGAGGAAACTTAGACAGGAAAAGTTTTCAAAAGTGGTTAAAAATAATGAATAAAAAGAGGTTAAGACTTTTTCCTCACAGTGGAGCAGAGACATTTTGTCCTCTTTGGACTGAACTTTCCTCTCCAAACTTTTCTTTCTAAATTCATCTTTTCTTGAGACCATCTGCTGCAGAGCTGTTCTCTCAGAGTTTTTATTGATGTAGATTTTAATTCAGAGCATTGATTCCAAGTGTTGTACAGCGGTGACTTCTTGATGAAGCTCCTTTTACGATGCTCTTTTTCCTTTAGCTTTTCTCTCCCCAGCTGTTTTTCTTGCCATCTTCTTACTAAACTGTAGTCTGTTAAGTCAGAGTGGGCTCTCTGAAGGGACGAGAAGTTTGAAAGAACATTTTGGTTAAAGAGGCCAGGAGTGACTCTTTCTCATTGCAGTTGTTTCCTATTTATTGCAGAACACAGATCTTCTCGGTCTGGATTTTAGGATCTCTTCAGATCATCTGCAACTCACTGTTCGAGAGGAAACATCCAAACACAGAGTTTTTAATCAATTCAGCCTGTTCTCACTGACACTTCTGTGAATTTTGTCAGAGATCAAAGTGAGTTGAAGTAAGAAACATGATCAAAGAAAGAAGTGGTACATCTCTGCAGGGCTCCGGCTCTCAAATTTACATTGAGAGTAGTGAAGAAATTTACTGACGGTTAAACCAGTAAAGAAAAGCTGAAATTTCTTGAATATCTAAAGACCCTATAAGTGGCTTATAATTTTTTCCTGTGAGCACACCTGATCCAAAGAGAGACGCTTTTCTCCTGCACACCTGTCTGATGCTAGGAGATCACAGAACTGATCAACTGTGTGAGCAGCAGGTGGAGAGATGCTGATTGTTGATGATGGAGAAAATGCAGATCAGATCAGCTGATGAGAGACATCAGATGCTCTTTTCTGTTTCTCTAGAGTCCACAGAGTCTGGACCTGAAGTCTGGTCCTAAGAGTTGTCTTTCAGTGGATCTCCTGAGTCTCTGCATTTCTCTCTCAGTTTCTTCTTCCACCTGCTCTTATAAATTAAGTCCATCAGGCTGATTTTGTTGGAGTTGACCAGTTTTAAAATAATGATGTCTTAAACGTCTCTGTGGTAACTGTTTTTACTACATTCTCCATATTCTGATTAAATCCATGCTTCATAATGGCATATTCATCCCTGGACACTTTGCACAGGTGGTTTATTCTGTTTGTCTTGTAACTTTAATAAATACTTTCTTTGAATTTTTGCATCATCTGGCAGTTTATCACCTGCACCTCTTTATCTCTAATCTTTCTTCATTTCTTCTCCAATCTTTGTTAGGAACAGAAGATAGATATTCCCTTTAGTTTTAAATGCCGAGTTTCCTTTAGAATAATGATCTATAAAACTTAAGCTCAGCCGTTGCTGTCAGCCATCCTTCCTCCACTTTAACACAAATCAGGCAATACTGTATGTAACTTGAAGTCAGTTTTTTCTCTCCTGTATGCTGTCAGGAAAGTTCTGAGTCGAACAGGCTGTAAACCTGCTGACTGTCTGTGCAGCTTTGTGCAGAGAGGGAATAAAAGGTGAAAGTGAGGGGAGGAGAAGAGGACAGACTCTGTCTTTAAGGCTTTGTTCAGTATTGACTGAGTCTGAATTGGATTCAGCTCAGAGTGAAGTGGCTCTGAGCTGGAAGCGCTGAAGATGAGCTGCTGCAGCGTCTGTACTGGGATATATGAGACAGAGACGTCCTCAGTCGTATCAGGATGAAACACTGAACTGTGAAATGATGGATAAACTGAACATCCCCTGTACAATAAATGTGATGAAGAGGGAGACACAGGAAAGAAAAGAGCATCAGGATAAATGGAGGACACTGCAGAGAAAACAAAGAGAGCAGACAGAGAGATAAATCCAGATTAGAGGCAAACAGCAGGGAGGGATGTGGTGCTGTGCTGTCCCATCAGAGACTGAAGTTAGAGTGTTAATCACATTATTTCATGTTGTATGAGTTTGTGAATTATTTCCCTCTCTTCATCAGAAGTCTTAGTTCACTGTGTTTGTTTGCATGCTGAGATTTAGACTATCTCTTTAAAATCTGTATCTGCCTCTACTTTTCTTTGGTCGTCTGCATGCTCTGAGATTTTGGCTGCAGCTCATTAGTCATCCATTAATAACTCTGATTCTCAGTTTGAGTCTAAAGGAGATGAGTAAACTCCAGCTCAAAGACCCCCTTTACAGCGATTAATCCCTCCACGTTCAGCCAAGATAGAGTCCATGAACACTCTCCTGCAGCAGTATCACATCCTGCACAGAGACTACCACCTGCTGTGCTGAAAGTAAGAGGAGGAATTAAAGGCTTCACATGAGAGCTGCTCTGTTTTTGGCAGGTTTTAAAGGTGAGATGTTCAGTCTGCATGCTGAACTGTCAGAGTGTCTTTATACTTTCACTTCATCTTCTTACCTGCTCTGACTCTTCCTCCAAAGTCTTCTAGGCAGTTTCTGAAACTGTCCTTTTTCTGTCAGACTGTATGAATGCAAAGCCACCGATCGGTCGGTTCAGGATGCAGCTGTCCTCATCTTCCTCCTCTCCTTGTTCTGTGTTTTTCTCTTTCACTCAAAAGTTCTTCTGTCTCTGGAGTTCTTCTTCACCTTCACTTTGAGAGGGATGCTGTGTTTTCTGTTTGTTTTCGGTTGTTTTTCACCTAGAGAGATGGAGCCGCATTAGTTTGCAGTTTGTTTTTCGCTGCTCAGTCTGCGCTCACAGATAAACAGACGGATCACATGCTGGTGTTCAGAGTTTAGTCACAGCTAAGTAAGTATCCCTTCTAGATACTTGAGTTCAAATCTTTGGTCTTTGTAGGGATTAATGGTCAGTCCTTTTGATCATTTTCCCAAACGCCATGTTTCCTAAATGAGAGCTGAATGTTAAAGCTCTGATAGAGATCTGACAGTAAGTGTCTATAGAGCAGAGCAGATGGTTGTTCTGTGTTATATATTAGCTATACTGAACAAGTGTACAGCCTCAGTCACCTGATAGCCGATAGTCTCCCTCGTGACTCCTAACCTCCACCCTGAGAAGCAGGAACATAGGGGAGACCGGGGCTTGTTGTCACACTTTTTACACTGTTATGTATTTCTTGAAATCAATGCATTATATAAAAACAAAGTGTGTACCAGATGAAAGACCAAAGTCTCAGGTATATGTTTCGTATTCATGTCATTTTCATATCTTGTGTCAGTGCAGACTTAAAAGCAATCAAATAGAGAGTGTGAACATGTGACATGCTGCCCCACCATCGGGTAAGTTGTCTCACCATATGGGGTAAGATGTCACGCTAGATTTTGCAGCTAATAAAACCAGGACAAAATAATTGTTGTTCTCATTTTTTAACTGGAAAGTTAACATCAAAATCAGGCACAGAAAACTTCAAAAAAGTCATTTAACATAGCCATTGAACAAACGTTAACATGAAATATTACACAACATGCACTGGATTAAAGTACATAGGAACTGCTGGCATGTAGGCTATGGCTCTCAACGTCAAATGCCTGTTTTGCTCACAGTTATCACATGTGACGACTTACCCCAGAATAACTGAGACATGTTGCCCCAAACTACCATGTTCGCTAATTCTAGCTCTATCTTAAAGTTATCTTAAAACAAAACAATGAATGAGGTATGACAGAATACCTTAATCTCTCCTCTAACAAGTCCACATGTATCACTGCTAGGATTTTTATTTCGAAGAGGCTTATTTCAAAATATATATTGTTAAAAAATTTTACTTTGGGTTGTGCAAAATGGTTAATTAGCGCTCACCTCAGCTCACAATGTGCTTTTTTCTTCTCAGACAGAACACAACCTCTGACCATGTAAAGGAATAAAACTAGTATTTCACTTTTTAGTTGCACCCCCAGGTGGACAAGATAATTGCAATGTGACAACTTACCCACAAGCCCCGGTCTCCCCTACATCAACACATACACACAGCTCTGAGTATGATTAATCAGGGGAGATGTAATCTGTGGGTTTTCATGGTCTTTAGTATCCTGGTTCTGATCTCAGTCCTGGTTCTGATCATGATGGGGATATGATTATCCATGTTCTTGTGGACATGGGCTTAGCACTACAGATATTAAGTATCTGCCTAAAATCCTCATGAAACATACTGAGGGGTGTGGTTAAATAACACCCATCCATACCATCGTTTGCTTATAAAAAAAAAGGGCTGATCCTGTTTAATCCTGTTCCACCTTTCATAAAGTCAGTAAATCATCACGAACTCTGAAAGAAAAGATTTTACATAAAAAAAAAAAAGGCTCCCTGACTGGCCTTATGTTGAGTAAACCCGTCTCTGTGAGAGGTTTCCACAGCAGCAGCCGTGTTGTTATCAGCCCGTTCTGCTGCTGTAGTAAATGGATCGAGGAACAGAGCCTCTCTCAGCTCCTGCTGTGATTCAGCCTCTCTGAGACAGGAGGACACACTGAGTGGGAGAGAGTGAGCAGAAACACAATCAATATTCCTACAAAAGCTTTTTTGTTTGGATTTATCTGATCGTATCGTCAAAAGGAAAAGCTCTAAACCAAAGAATGAAAGCAGCTAGATCTACTCAAGATGGTTATGAAACAGTTTATTTCAGATATTTTCTTTCATATTTGGACAAAACTCACTAAAGATCTGTTTTCCTCTGTGTTTACTGGGTCCTACAGTCAATTTTTTTGTCCTGCAATGTATCAAACAGCCATTTGCATTTCCAACAGATGTATTGACGATGGTTTGAACTTCAGACAACTCAGTCTAAACTGTCATCAGCTGATTACCATCTTTGAAAAGATAGGTCTATTGATGCTGCTGCAGCAAAACTTTGGAATTGTTTTTTATTTTTATTTTCAGCCTATAAGGTGGGGTAGGCAGGATCTGAGGAAGTCCCAGTTTTGGGGAGAAATCTTGAGTGTAAACACTACTTCTCCCAACCAGTTTTTCTCTCAGCTCCTCCTTTCCCCTCCTTCTCTGCTTCAGCAAGCCCCGCCCACAAACAGATGCTCCTGCTTGCTCATAACGTTCCAATTAAATTCAGATATAATGCAGATTAATACTTCAGATAATTACAAATGGGGCCCAGTCAACGTGAAAGTAAATAGCATTGGTGCTACTGTAGATGCCAACAGACCACCAGCAAACACAATGTTTGCAGGACTTCTACAACCAGGATAAAGTGACATACTCCAGGACCCGAGGTAAATAGTTTAGCAGCGCTACAACACGCAGCAGGTCCCGTTTGACAAGAAACACTTCTGTTACAGACACTTGGCTTACTTTGTTAAAGTGGTTTACCTGTCTAGCAGAAAGGTTACAGGGTCCATAAGATCCCAAAGCTTCCCCCATCATTGTTGACCTGGCTTTTTAGCTCTTGTCTGCTCTACCTCCTTTTTAAGCGCCCGTTATTCTGCCCGAGTCTCCGGTATTTAGTTAATTTTCTTGCTTGTGTTGGCAGTTGTGGCTAAAGGAGGATTCAGACAATTTTCCGTACTTTCTGGTTGGTTTCTACTGTCTAATATTGTTGCAGGCTAACTTTGTATGGGCTCATGAATGACACAGGGAGCAGCGTCTGCCTCACAACCAATCAGGCTGGGGGAGGCGGGTAATGGCTTTGTTTACAGTCAGAAAGAGCGGAGCCCTCTGAAATTTTAAAATGTTGACTACACAGACAAAACAAAACACAGCGATATTGTTATATTACCAAACGTCATCACTGACTAATAGCTATTGACTGATATTAAAAGCTTTTTGTATGCTTCTTTAACGCATTCCTGCCTAGCCCACCTTTAAACACTCAGATAATGTAAACACCTGAGTAATATACACACCTAAAAACTCACACCAGAGTATTAAACACATTTGTAAAATAAACTAAGACTGAAATAATGATTCCTCAAGTACCTTGAGCTGTTTCGCACAGATTATTTTCAATGTGACAACGCGCTTACGTCACCTTTAGCTCATTAGCAATTCACCTCTGAGTTGTGGGCGGAGACAGCGCTGCTCTGCAGACTCCTCTTCATGCTAGCTTGTAGCCTAATATTGATGGTGTAGTAGAAGTAGCAGGTAACATAGGAGCTATTCAGCTCTCGGACACTAATGTCTTTAGGGACATGATGAAGGTTAATACCAAGATTAGCTTTCTTACGAGCATTGCAATCCATCAACGCACACGCTTGTTAAGTGACTGTCCTCTCTATTCCTCAGTCTGGTTTTCACAGGCTTGGATTTGAGCTTGGATTTGTGATGGAAATTTCACCGTATGTGAGTGTGCCATTTAGGTCCAATTACTTGAGTAATCAATGGAATATTTGGTAGAATACTCAATTACTAAAATATTCGATAGCTGCAGCCCTAAAATAAACACAACTAAGGATTAAGCAAACCTAGGTAATAAACACACATGCAAAATAAATACATGTGTACATTAAAAAACACCTGAAACAAACATATGTCATAAATACATCAGGGTAAAGACACACCTGAATTCAGTGCTCACCTGGATCATAGACACAAATGAATAAAAGTCACACCTGAAAAGAGGAGGAGGATGAGACACAGTGTCGGTCAGTTAGTCTGTTTACTCACACATCAGCTGCTGCTTTTCGTCCTAATGTGAACGCTGTCCTGGCACAGTGTTGTCCTACTGGGAGACAGAAACATGTTGGACATAAAAACCTTCCTGTTTTCTGATCAGTCTGCCATATCATGTATCCCTGAAGAAAAAGCCAGCATCAGTTTCCTGAGGTGGATCTCAGGTATATTGTAGCACACATTGCTACAAAAACAACCCTATCAAAGGATTATATCGGAACTACACTTCACTGACACACATACCGTGTGTAGAGTCAGAGGAAACATGAGACTCTCTGTGGTTCGGTCTCTCTGCACTGACTTTAGGAAATGTCATGTCTGTGCTCTTCTTTGAATCTTTTCTGACTCTCCCACTCAGCTTGTTGAGTTTTCCTCCTGCTGTTCATGAACTCAGGCTTGCCCCAGTCACTCTGTTTATCAGTAAAATGTTTGTTTGATAAATTCTAGCATGGCGTCCTCTCCCAGCATGTCATAGAGCTGCTGATGCAACACAGCGGTTATAACCCTCCTATTCAAACTGCCATTTACACCCTGGCTGCTCTGAACCGTGACAGAGGCTCCCCAGAAGCTCATCTGCATTACAGAATCACTCCTTCAGTGTTTGTGTGTGTATGTGTGTGTGTGTGAAGCAGTGTGTGTGTGAAGCAGTGTGTGAAGTGTTTGCAGGCCTGCATGTGTTAACGCATTTACAGAGCAGTATGTTTAGCATATTGGTCTTCTCTTTCCATGAACTTTCTCCCCTCTTCCTGTGGAGTAAAGGTCTGACTGATGTAGTCTGTGTATGTGGGTCGGTGTGCACTGTAAATACAACTAACAGATGTAGTAAAGACCGACCATGGGTGTATGTAGGAGGAACAGCTGATGACCAAACTCATCCAGCGGAGCACAGCTGTACTTACAGCTTTGTATCCTCTTTGAATGAGTTTCGAACCATAACTCATCCATCTGCCCAGGTTCAGTTTAAACATTTTCAGATCTGGTTGTGCTGTATTTGCTTTGTATGTGGAGGTCAGTCTCTGAATCAGAACATCTACAGACAATGAAACATAGATATGTCCACAGCAGCTGGTCATCTATTCTGCAGATTTTCCTTCTTGGTCTCCATGTGACAGGCTTTATTCCAGCATAAAATTAAGTTAGGGTCAAACACACCGTAACACCGAGTTAGACACCCCCTCGAGAGATGAATAGTGCAGACTACTTGCTTCTCTAGTTTTACCAACTTCAGTTACAACCACACGATAGCAATGCACAGTGGTTTACTGAGCCACGCGCACACCTGAACCAAAAAGCCACTCTATAGTCACTCACAAATAATGCTCAGAACAGCACCTAACTTCATCCAGAGTACACATAGGGTCCCAGCCATAATACTAGCCATCAAACAACTTTTTAGCTTTCAACCAAACACAACCTACTCTTTTCCAGCAGCCGCTTATTTGTGGGGGAGCCCTGATGAGTCGATCACTCAGTGCAGCGGATCATTTCCAATTTTCTACTGCAGAGGCGGTAGTGCTTCTGCCTTAGTATCTCGGTCTTGAGCTGCGGAACTCCACCGCATTTAGTGATCGACTCATCAGGGCTCCCCCACAAACAAGCGGCTGCTGGTTGAGAGTGGGTTAGTTGTGTTTGGTAGCTTTGCTTAAGAAATCAGACAAAACTAAAAAGATGTTTGATGGCTCGTGCTATGGCTGGGACCATATGTACTGTTGATGAAGTTGGGTGCTGTTCTGAGCTTTATTTGTGTCATTATTTGTAGCAAGAGTGGCTTTTTGGTTTAGGTTTGCACATGGAGATGTAGACCGCTGTGTATTGCTATTGTGCGGTTGTTACTGAAGTTCATATAACTAGAGAAGCAAGCAGTCAGCAACATTCATTCATCTCTTGACGGGGTGTCTAACACTGGTGTTACTCAAATTTACGCCGGAATATCTCTTGAAGTCACATCAGTGAACACCAGCTCACCTGCACACCTGTTCATGCATATACTGTTCAGGGACTTCATTTAAAGCAGAGGGTGTAGATGAAGTTGTTTCCTGTATAATTACAGAGTCTATCAGTTGTATTGGAGCTGCAGGGACAGACAGAGCGAAGCACACATTCACACTGTCAAAACCATGCAAAGAGAGAACGAATCCAGCCTCTCTGACTCAGAGTAAGTACTTATTAAATTGATCTGTTCAGTGTCAATTTGAATTCAGCGGTCCAGTATTTATTGGCTGGTTTAATGGACATCTTTAAACATGAAATAAAGAAACAGACCTGCTGCTGTCTTCGTCTGTCTCTGTGCAGGAAGCTGAGCGTCAGGCCTGACAGAGAGATCCACACAATGTTCCACTCCACCGAGATTTACTCTCCAACACGTCCTCCAATTCTCAGCTGACCTCACCTGCTCTGTTTGCTGTCTGCTCCTCTGTGATCTGGCATTCACACTCTGTCTCAGAGGGACACAATGTAGGGAAATAATTCACGGGAGTCAGTCTGTTCATTACAGGAGCATTTATTCACACAATAATTAATTTGAAGGTCTGGAGACCGAGAAAACCGAGGACAGTGCCTCAAGCTTGCTCATTTTTTAAGGTCAGCGTCAGGGTCTGCATGCTGCACATTTGTGGGTCAGAGCAGAGACCACCAGCACCAAATATCCAATCCCCTGTCTTCTCTTGCTTAAATGATACCCCATCTGTCTGAGTTCAGCTGTTACTCAGCTTAACTTGTCTTACTAACCGCCATCAGCTTCACTGAATGAGGTTCCTGTTCACCTCCTTATTTTGCATTTTCCGCCTGAACCTCATTTCTGGCACTCTTAAGCTTGGCGTTCCCAAACCTGTTCTAGACGGTCAGTGTGATCTGATCTACCAGCTGGTAGAATGATTATAAACATTGAAACCCAGTTACTGTCATTAACAGTGTGAGGACTAGAGACAAACAGCAGCCAATCACAGCCTGCGAGGACAGTACGGGACAGAGAGGAAGAAACAAAAACATGATTATGGCAGAGGTGACACAGACACAGGTTTATAAAGATGAGCTGGTTCTGTGGATGATGGTGAAGCTGATGGGTTTAAGGCAGAGCTGGAGGACAGATGGTCATGAAATGTGTGTTACTGAGCTCTCTGCAGTGCCTGATGGATCATCTTTGGCTGTGCTGTGATCACTGATATTCATCTCACTGCTTTGCTTTTTTCTGGATCTTTATGTCAAACACACGGATCAGTCAGCGAGAGAGGAGCTAGTCTCTGAGATCCCGCTGAGATCCAAACATAATATGATCTTGTGGAGGTTTAATGGCTGTTGTATGTCTTGTCTTCATGCTGAGAGAGAAGAGGATGATCTGAAATCTGCTGTGTGGATCTGATAATGTGTTAAAAGTCTTTATATATGAGGCTGACTGTTCCAGAGTCTCAGAGGAGGATGCTGTAAGTCCAGGAAGAAGATGTTCAGTCTCTGGTGGGGATAATGGCGATAGACCTTTATGATAAAACTGTCCTCAGTCACTTTTTATCCACCTTTCCTCCCTCGAGGACTTCCTGTTTACTGGCAGGGCAAAAAGAGACCTCTTTGAGTCAGGGAGACTACCTGTTAGTAATCGTCTTCCTCCATTACTGATGGACCGTAGGTTTAGTGGGAGCAGCTGGAGGAAAAGATTGGTATTGTTTGACTTTTATGAGAAATAAAGAGTCAAACTGTGTCAGTCTGACTGACTAAACCCTGAAACTCCTTTATAAACATGAGACGCTGTCAGACCTCTGAAGGCCGACCATCAGGATGTTACATAATGAAAACAATGACCTCACTGTTCGCCATTAAACAGGTTCAATGGTCCAGTACTAAATTGTGAAGTTGTAAAATGATCGAGGGGAATGTATTGTTGTAACACGCTGTACATTAAAAGGTGATTTTCTCTCTTCAGAGAGAATAAAAACAATATATATATATTTTCAGTTTAATGAGAGGGTGGACCACATGCTCTGGTGTTTGTGGTGTCAGAGCGTTAGAAGTCGTTTTTCCTCGTCACCATGTTGCTCAGATTGAAACAGAGTTGAATAAATGTGTGCAATATTTCCATGTTTGCCGACTGATAAACCTCATTATTTCTCCTCTTCTGCTTCCACACAGAATGTCACAAAAGTCACTGTTCAGACTCATTTCACTGATACAACCAAGACATTTGCACTTTTTCTCACACCAGAGATGAATCTGTCCTTTAGCAGCGCCGTTATATCAGTCAGATCTGACCCAGCATGATATCTCACACCCCGCTGTGAAGGCAAACACTGATAGAAACACATTTCAGCAGATAACAGCATTAGAGTTGGAGGAGTTTTATTGGAGGATTAATTTTGATTTTTACAGAAAATGCTCTCTGTGAAAGTCTGCTTCTGTCATTCCCATCGTGGATCCTTCACTCGATGTTTTCAATGATTCTTCATCTTAATGATAAAGGAGTTTAAAAACAGATATTGCCATACTCAAGGACATTTTAACTCCCTAATGGTTCAAGCTGCTATAAAATGAATAGAATCTAAACTACACATGTCTAAGCCACTTTTACTACTTTGGATAAAGCTCTCTGTTCTTCAAATTCACCTATAAGAAGAGCTGGAGGTTTGGTGAATCTCCAGTGGGGTGAACTTTGTGAGCTGAAGGTCTGAGGAAAGACATTAGTCTGAAAAGTTTTTTATTGTCCTGTGTTTTTGGACCAAATAAGGAACCTCTCTGAGTTTCACCACAGGGTTGTCTTTGCTATAATAAGATACTTAATTTAACGATCAGACTGTCTCTGAAATAAATGAACTGTGAGATGCAAAAACTGTTTGGATCGCTTTAACATAATCTCTGCTAAAGCTGTGATATAGAGGATGTTTGGTGAAGGGAAAGTGGTGATATGAGACTGTATTTAAAACACAGCATTAGATATCTGTGTATTTACCACAGTAACTGAAAACAGTTTGCATTGGTCTCTGAACTGGTCTGTTTTTTTCTCAGGTCCCAAAGCCACCATCCTAAACCTTTATCTGTGGATAATGAACTTGTAATGAACATGTTGTGTTTGTACTGAGGGGATCAAGGCAACTATTACAAAGTTAGAAAGTACTTAATCAGCTCAGACCTGCCATGTATTGAACCATTTAAAGTTCTACTCCGATTGATTTTTTATGTTTGTTATCAGTGGTCTTAAAGTTGTGATTATGGAACTTTCAGCCAAAATCATGTTAAATCACATTATCTGTGTCATTTTAAAGTGCTTTTCTTCTTCTTCTCCAGTAGCTCATTTGCAGTTAGCCTCTGAGTCATATAGTTACAGTTTGTGCCGTAAAAATTTTCATTTGTGCTGCTACGGTTTTTAAGTTATCACTTTTATTTTAAGTGATGATGTCACCCCCCATTTGCTCCAAGTGGACCCAAAATGGTACCTTTTATTTGTGCTTTGTTTGTACCGCTGTTGTGCAGAGAACAACATTCTTTGGGAAAGTCCCAAAGAATCAAAATCAAATGCATGCATTTCTCAGCAATACTGATGTTTGCCAAAAAATTAGTCCAATAGAGTTAGTTTATGATCCTTTGTAGTTAAACCAGTGAAACGTTTGGTCGAAAACACCTTATCTCAAAGTCTATTCAACATAAATGACACAAAAGATAAATACTTCACTAGGCCTGGACGATATAGAAAAAAAGCATATCGATAAAAAATAAATCATATTGATCGATATCGATAATTATCGATATAATTATTATAATTATTTAACATATATTTTAATTGCAGCCCTGGATGTTTTATGCTATTGCTTAATGACCTACTTTTAATAAAGAACACACAAGCACTGAATTCAAATTCAAACCTTTATTCAACCACCTTTTTTCTTTTACCACAACTTAGTTTTTTTAAAAAAGAACTTAAAAAAAAAGAAATCAACTCAAGTGGCCTGAGTGACGTCAGTAAATACTGACAAACATAAAGACTAAAGTGACCAGAAAATCTGATAAATAAATATTTAAATAGTCTTTTGATGAAAATAAACAAATATATAAATAAACAGAATAGCTTTGGGTGGGAATAGCATACTACCAGTTTTAACTGTGTGGGAAACTGCCCACAGCCTGGTGTCTGAACACTGAAATATTTCTCCCGGGGTCGGGAGATTTATTTTTTTTAATTATCATGTGATTGACTTAATACGCAAAATGAGCACGAGAAGCAGGACTTATCCACGCCGGTGTTGTGTCGTAGAATGCACCCCTGCCGAATGCACCCCCTGCTAGTAGCCATGATCCAAATACTCGCGTCTTTGTAAAATATGAGCTTATTTTCTTCCACTTTAAGAAGCTAATGAGTGGACGGGATGCAGGGGTGCATTCTACGGCACAACATCGGAACGTATTTCCTCCGCACCCTTCTCACCTTTTCAACCCCTGACCCATTTTCATGACTGAAGCGCTGTGTTTGAGAAATACTTGCGGCCGGACACTTCATATCGCGGGTCGAGAGTGGCTAGAAGCTGGTCGAAGCCAGGCTTTTCAACGGTAGTTATTGGCAGTATGTCCCTCGCTATGGAGCATGTTACTGCATGGGTGATGTCCTTATGCCGCTTGGACGCTTTGTCGTATTTTGGCAAGAAACGAAGTCCAGTTTGGTCTGCTTCACTTGCTTTGTGCTGGTGCTGGCAGCGGTTCCAGAGGATTCCTCCTCCGACGACGTGGAGCCGCGGCGCGACCGACACAGCTCGTACTCCTGCGGGTGCGACCGGTTTAGATGGTAAAACAAGTTGGTTGTGTTACCGGACTTGGTTTTTACTAATTCTCGGCAAATTTTTGCAAACGTCCGCTGTTCGCTTTTTGTCAGACTTCTAAAAACCAAAACATTGCCATGCTGGTGAACTACTGAAACCTTTTTTCGGGACAATTTCCTCCGCTTCTCCTTGCTGTAACATTATTTCTAATACACGTGCTGTCTGTTGTGGTTTGAGAGGGGCTGGGCTTGGTGCCGTAGCGTACCTGGGTCTGCATTTGTGATTGGTTGGGAGGAAGTAATGACTGTAGTAAAAGCTACATGATAGGCTATGATGAAAAAGAACGGGAAACTGTGTTTTTCTATCGAACTTTTTATCGACCCGTTTTTTTTCTATCGCACCACACGTCTATCGATCGATATATATTATTATCGAATTATCGTCCAGCACTATACTTCACTATTGGATCATTACTGATTTTTATTAGGCCAAACAAATAAGAATTGTATGTGTTTTGAACTGTACATTTCCGTGGACCACTGTCCTATAAGTGGTGCGCGTTTATGCGAGGTGCACATACTGTGGCGCGTGGTGTATCTTGTGGACCCAGAGGCAGACCCAGAGGTGGATAGCAAATTAAAGATGTAATTAATGTTCAACTCAGGGGAAAAGGCACGAGAGAAAGTCCGGTTTGCTGGCTGGCTGTTGTGTGGGCTGGAGACACTGTGGAGAAGCAGAGGAGATGGAAGTGAGAAGATATACAAAGGATCACAGGGAGCAAAAAAGTCACGAGCACTTATTCAAGGAGAATTCAAGGAGAAGGCCAGGAGAAGCGTCTGTACCACTCAGGAGTGAAGACAATACTCAAGCGCTGAGACTGAGGGCTGCTGGCTTCTTCAAGGGCCTTGATTACCAATGGGTGGGTAGGTGTGGAGTCTCTCTCAGCCTCAGTGACTGGAGGAGGGGAAAGTGCTCTGAAACAACAGTCAAGCCAGACCAGGAACACAAGGAAAACTGGAGATGGGGGCATCTCGCCACAGTACCCCCCTCTCAATGAATGCCTCTTGGCGTTTTGCTGGGTTTGTCGGGGTGAGTGGCGTAGAAGTCTTCCAGGAGTTGATGGTCCAGGATGAGGGAGTGGGAGATCCAGGACCGCTCCTCTGGACCGTACCCCTCCCAATCTACGAGGTATTGGAAGCCCCGTCCCCGAGGCCGCACGTCCAGGATTTGTCCCACAGTAAAGGCAGGGTGGTCGTCAATCATCCGGGGGGTGGAGGGGTGATGGAAGGAGGGCTCAGGGCGCACGAGGTGACAGGCTTAATAAGGGAGATATGAAACGTGGGGTGAATTTTGAGGGATTTTTCAATCTCACCGCCGAGGGGTTGATTATCTTCTGGATAGGGAAGGGACCAATGAAGTGGGGAGACAGTTTGCGGGACTCGGTCTGCAGGGGAAGGTCATGGGACGATAACCAGACCATCTGACCGGGACGATAGTCTGGTGCAGGGGAGCGATAGTCGTCAGCCAGGCGTTTGTTGTGCTCGGCCGTTCGAGTGAGTGCGGCCCTGGCGGATTTCCACACCTCCAGCAGATGCCCTATGTGCTCCCTCACCGACAGGATGGCCACCGGGTGCTCCTGTTCGGGAAACAGGGGGGGCTGGTACCCAAAACAGCACATGAAGGGAGACATACCTGTGGCCGAGGAGGTGAGGGAGTTTTGGGCGTCATGGATCCTCGGGAGATGTGTACTCCAGGATGCTGGATGATTGGCTGCAACACACCGCAAAGCCAACTCGAGGTTTTGATTGGCCCGCTCTGTCTGGCCATTGGTCTGCGGGTGATAACCCGAGGAGAGGCTAGCTACCGCGCCCACTGCCTGGCAGAAAGCTTTCCAGACCTGGGAGGAGAACTGGGGACCACGTTCTGATATGATGTCAGTAGGGATACCATGGAGTTGGAAAACATGAGACACTAGGAGGTTAGCAGTTTCTAGTGCAGAGGGGAGCTTGGGTAAAGGGACATAATGCACAAACTTGGAAAATCTGTCAATGATGGTTAGTATGACTGTGTTACCTTCAGAAGGAGGGAGACCAGTGACGAAATCTAAAGCTATGTGAGACCAAAGGCGTGAGGGCACAGGCAGCGGACGCAGCAAGCCAGCCGGGGGTTGGTGGGCTTTACTTTGGGCACAGACGGAGCAGGCTGCAACAAACCCCCGTACGTCCTGGACCATCTCCAGCCACCAGAACCGCTGCTGAAGGAATTGGAGGGTGCATTAAAATCTGGGGTGACAGGTGAGTTTAGAGGAGTTGCATCTGTACCACTCAGGAGTGAAGACAATACTCAGGCGCTGAGACTGAGGGCTGCTGGCTTCTTAAAAGGGCCTTGATTACCAATGCAGCGCAGGTGTGGAGTTTCTCTCAGCCTCAGCGACTGGGGGAAGGGAAAGTGCTCTGAAACAACAGTCAAGCCAGACCAGGAACACAAGGAAAACAGGAAGTTCTACCAAAATAAAACTGGAGATGGAGGCATCTTGCCACACCTACTTCTCGGTGGGTGTGCATTTCTCGGCACAACAGCAGTACAAATTAAGCACAAACGAACGGTTCCATTTCGAGTCCATCTGGGGGGCTGGGTAACATCATTGCCGAAAATAAAAGTGTGTAATAACTTTAGAACAGTAGCACACAAGTGAAGCACAAACGAAGCAGACTATATTTCCAAAATTTTGCATGGGGTGGGGGGCCAGCTTCATGCAGGTGGTGGAGACAGCGCTGCTCTGCACACTTCTCTTCATGTTAGCTTGAAGCCTTACTTTGCTGGTGCAGTAGAAGTAGCAGGTAACATAAGAGCTATTCAGCTCTCAGACACTAATGTCTTTGGGGACATGATGAAAGCTAATATCATAATTAGCTTTCATATGAGCATTGCAATCTGCTAATGCACACACTTATTTCACAATTATCCTCTTTACTTTTCCGAGTCTTGCCTGTATAGCGGGGATCCGCTAGAGCTTGGACTTGTGACGTAGATCGTAAATCCCACTGTATCTGAGCCTGCAGTTGGGGTCTGCCAGAGATCACAGTTATTTGAAAGCAGAAATACTCAGAAATGCAATTTCGCTCTTACTTTTCTCATGATATGTCTTGTAGCATCAGAAAAATGTCACATGAACATGTAGACAACAAGAAAAACATGATTTTCATCAGAGTGGGTCTTTAATGCAACATGATGACAAACAGGTTTTCACGCTTTCTCTTCAAATACTCAGCTCTCTGTTTTCATGAAGAAAGTTTTTGTGGTTGAAGTCAAACTGTGATCTGGACCAAAGTTATAATGAAACATGTGGGGGCAGAAGCTTGATCTTCATGGTCACTTTAAGAAATGAGCTTACAGCACTTTGTATAATTACACTGAAATAAACCAGAGAGACACTGGGAGTTACTGTGAGAGATTATAAAAAGCATCAGTGTGAAATGAAACAACGGCGGGTCGGAGGTTTAATGCTTCATTAATGAAAATGGTACTGCATGGTTTAACAAACAGTAATGAAAACTGTGTCTGAGTACACAGCTATACACTCTGTTTGAAATATACTACTTGGAAACTGAACCACACCAAAGATGCCTTCTCACAAGTTGCTCTAGTGTGCAATGATTAAATGTACAGAGCAGGAAGAAGCCAGAGGTCTGTGGTTGGGTGGTTAGTTTCAATAGGTCATTAGTTCAATAGTTGTTTCTGATCTGCTCTTTCTTTCGAAGTCTCTGATTGGACAGCCCACGGTGAGCACCGGAGGTAATTTGTTCAGCTTCACAGATTCTTGTAATAGCATGTGAGCTCAGTCAGAGGCTGTGACTCTTCTTGGTTATCTGTTTTTTATTATAGCTGCTTTAGTTTCTGGTACAGTTCTGTCTGAAAACATGCTGATGCTTATATTAAAGACCCCACTGCTCTGCTGGCTGGGAATGGAGATGAAGATCAGTATGAGGTTGGATTGAGAAACAGGTCCACGGAGAGAGACCAAATGAAACCTGAAATTGGATGGAGAGAAGAGGAGGAAGGAGATACAGGCTGTGAGCTTGCAGGTATGAGTTTAAGAGACATCTGGGAGTGTTTGTGTGTGTTTGCCGTCTCGTAAAATAAGTGATTTCCAGAGAAAGTCTTTTTTAACCACTGCTTCAGCTTTATTGTGTCCGTTTTTTTTACGGACTGATGCTGTTAGGATGCTAAATACTGTGTTCTTGGGTTTTTGGTGGTCCTCACACAGAGAAACGCTCTGTGGCTCAGGTGTCAAAGGTGTGACAGGTGTGAGTACATGCTGAAGCTCAGAGACAGAAAGGCAGAGATAGAGTGGGTAAAGAGCTCTGGAGAGGAGCAAAGTGAGGAGTCCCCAGTTTATCTGTCCTTTGTTCTGGCAGTCAAACACTGCAATGAGGATTAGCTCAGAGTGGATCTGGTTTACAGTTTGTCTTTTATAATAATGTACACTACAAACACATGTCTGTTACTGTCAGAGATATCCAGTGTATAAAAACAAATGCGTGTGCCTCCAGTTTGTATCACAGTGTACAGATTTTTTACTCCAAGTTTCAGTCAGACTGAAGAGGCTGAGTTACTGCCAAACCTACAGCTTAACAAGGGAGGTCTGTGTGGGTCACCAGATACTGTCGGCTCACTGAGAAGCTTTTAAAGCAACCACAAGGAAACACACACACACACACACACACACACACACACACACACACACACACACACACACACACACACACACACACACACACACACACACACACACACAGGCTTCTCTTTCCTTTCACACTGAAACTCTTTGTGGGATGTTTTGTGTGATTATACATCTGAATGATATTTATGTTGTTAATTTTTAGGTTCAGCTCTGCCTTGTGACTATTAATACTTACAGACAGGTTGCTAAGGTAGGACTGGGAAATTATCTGATCGTGATCGATGATCGTGATAAATTTCAGTTCGATCACGGTGATCAGATGAGAGCATATTTACTCGATCAAACATAGAGGAAATGTGCGTGACAACAGTCAAGCTTTTCCTGCTCACTTCTGTAAGTTGCCGGAGAAGTAAACGGGAGAAGTAAACAGAATGACCGAACATGGAGCTAAACGCGGTGCTGAGGGCAGCAAGATAGTTGTCAGCCGTGACTTTGAGTCATTCTCCTAAGATGTTATTGTTGAGAAGTTATTCAACGTCGGTTGGGTGGTGGTGGTTCAGGTATCTCCAAAGTGACGTTGAGTAATTAAGCCGATGAGCAAGGTATGTTGGCGATCAGTGCCCTCAAAAACCGGCAACACAACAAATCCGTTTAATCATTTGAAGAAGTACCTCCCCAATGATTATGCGGAAAGCATGAAAATGTGAGCGGAGTCTGCACAGCCTGACACTCCTGAGGGCACGAGTAGCATTAGCAGTTTAGCTACAACGAACGGTGCAGCCACCAGACCTAGGCAGTGATTAATCGTATCATTTACGTTTACGTCATCTAATGTTTACATTTTAAGGCGTCTTCATTATCTCTGAGGGGGCGATTTGTTTATTTTGGGTCTTGCATACCTGCAAAAACACTCAGGACTGTAAACTAATTCACTGTACTTTTGAGTTAAAATGTTTTTTTGTATTTTTCTGAGTTTATCTTATTCAATTTGCTTTGTTATTTACTTTGTATGTTAATAAAATGTTGAACTAATCTCTAGGTTTTTTTGTTTTTAGTACAGATGCTTTAAAACTGGCAGTTAAAAAAAAACGTGATAATAATCGAGATCGGACGATATGACAAAACACATTGAGATCATTTTTTTTTGCCAAATCGCCCAGGCCTGTGCTAAGGTGAGAAATAAAGTTCACACAGGACATGCAGAGATAGTTTCAGGAGGTGAACACCAGAGATGTATCAGATGCATTATCTGTAGCCTCAAGTCTCTGCTGTCGATCTGCTGGTTCTGGTTGAATCCCTGTCACCTGAGTTCCCTTCAGTCACAGATTTTGATCCATGCAGGCAAAAGGGCAGCTGTTGTTATAATGGAGATGTAACAACCTGTGAAATTCTGTATCTGTGCCATCTTCTCTGATTGATTTATGTCTGATTCATTTTGGAAGCTGAACTTAGGATCTTCAGACTCAGAGTCCACACGTCTGTATGGTCTGAAGAGACTTTTAAAACACTTGGAGTGCCGGACACTTCAGTTCATGCGGAGCAGGGCTCATTTCAAAGACACTTCCAGAGATATCACTGAATGGCTGCAGACGCTGTCCTTGTATGAGGAGGTTAATCTGTTTTTGATGCAGACACAGACGACTGATGTCTCCTCTTGTTCTCCTCTCCTCATCAGCAGGTTAAAGATGTGTGGCTGGTTATTGAATATGAGGACAGATGGATAAAGTCCTGAGGGTTATGGACTGTCTCTCTGTGTTTCTGTCTCTGAATTTCTGAGTTTATTAAAATCACCCCACAGTGTCTGTTAGCTCTTCTTCCTTAACAATTACTGACAAGTCCTTTTCTTTACAAACTTCAGACAGAGTTAGGTCCACTGAACGTCCACAGATGGTGTCTCATGCCTGTCTTGTGTCCTCCTCTGTGTTGTGTTTGGGAGGAAGATCTCTGTGTCTCAGCTGTAAGATCTTTATTCAGAGGTAAATCACCTGTCCAGCTTTGACAGCTGTCACAGATTTTCCAGATCTGTCTGAACGTTCATTCATTACTTTACCCTTATTCTGTGGAGTTTTAGTAAAGTCATCTGCAGGGCTGCAGAAACGATGCACGGCTGCTTGTCTTTCACCTTCAGAGTCCATCCTGTGGTTGTCAGTTGTTTCATCAACGTGGTCTTACTCCAAAATGTGTTATTACTATGTTGGTCTGCTGTGCAAAATGTAGTCATTTTACAAAAACGGCTCTGAAATTGTGACATGGCAGGCAGACTCCAGTTCACATGACTGCCGTGCTTCTACCAGCATTAGCAAAAAAATAAATAGAGGACATCACCTCCATTTTCGGTGGAAAATGCTATTTTTAAAGATAGGTTGTGGCTTCATCTTTGCTTTGATAACTTTTTTTAGTGACTGATGTACACTTTGTTTTCAAAGCATCAGTGTGGTTTAGCTTATTGATCCCTGGTTTTTAAGATTTCAACATACATTCTTTTAGTTTTCTCTACAAATTGTGGTCATGTAACATTTTTATTGTTGCTATGGTGGTTTTTTGCAAAGGCTATCAGAAGTTCAGCAGTCATGTGAGCTGAAGTCTGCCTGCAGAAAAGACGGGGCAGATGAAACATACTCATGTCACAATTTTAGAGCCATTTTTGTGAAATGTCTATGTTTTGCACAGGTGACCAATGTAGGTTTTACACGTTTTGGAGTGAGACTCTGGTCTCGCTTGCTGGTATATGGACTGATCTTCAGCCTCCTAAATATCTGTTCCTCAGCCATCCTGTGGAGATCTAAATCCTCACAGCTCCATCTGACGATCCAGCTGCAGACAGGAAGGACAGCACTGAACAGAACTTGAAGCAGCGCTCCTCTGATCCATCCATCTGTTCAATATGTTCTGCACATGAATCAGCCTGCCCTGATGACTTGGGCCTGTTTCAGTTTAGTCCCTGCAAGGCTCAATTTAACTCCTGCAAGGCTCTTATTCTGAGATTTAGTCCCTGCAGGTCTCTTATTTATGAGATTATCTGCAGGGCTGTTATGCTGAAATCTGAATTTTGCAGGGCTCTTTTTCTGTGATAAAATAACTGCAGGACCCTTGTTCATGGGATTTTTTCACTGCACGGCTGTTATTTTAAGATTTCGCTCCTGAAAGGCTCTTATTCAGAGATTTAGTCAACACAGAGCTCTTATTTAAAATTTGGCCACTGAAAGGCTGTTATACCGAGATTAAGTAACATCAGAATTTAATACTTTTGAGATTTAGCCACTGAATGGCTCTTATTTTTGAGATTTGGTGCCTAAATGAATCCCTCTCTGTAATTTAGTCCCTGCAGAGTGTTTATTTTCAGAGTTAGTCACTGCAGAGCTCTTCTTCTGGGATTTAGTGACTGTAGGTCTGATTTTCTTAAAATTGAGTCAATGCAGAGCTCTTATTTTTAAGATCTAGTCCCTGAAAGGCTCTTATTCTGAGATTTTGTAACTTCAGAGCGCTTATTTTTGAGATTTAGTGCCTAAGGCTCTTTTTCTGAGATTAAGTCACTTTAGAGATCTTTTTCCCCCTGAGATTTAGTTCCTTAAAGGCTTTTATTCTGAGATTAAGTAACTGTAGAGGTCTTTTTCCCCCTGAGATTTAGTCAAGATCTAGACACAGCAGAGCTCTTTTTTTCTGTGATTTATCAACCAATCAATCAATCAATCAATCAATTTATATAGCACTTTTCATACACAACCATGTAGCACAAAGTGCTTTACAAAGAAAAAAGGTTAAAAAAACAGAACAAAGAATACCAAAATCTACCCCAGCCTTACCTCTCATTCCCACCCCACAATCTTAAATGCATCAGAAACAGTAATAAAATGTTGTATTTTCATCTGGCGGAGCCCGGCGTACAGCCAGTTTGGTATTTTCGTGGACTGAGGCGCACTGAGATCCGCCAAGCTGGGCGTGGTGGCGTGGCAGGGGGAGGTGTCGACAGGCCACGGAGCGCGATGCGTCATTACGCACAGATGGTTCCGATTTAATGCCATTATTGGAATTTATGATGTGATCTCTGCGCACAACCCACCTTTGTCACGTGAGTTTTTGAATATATACAACTTTATGTGAGTGTCTTTATTCGTGGAAAAGGGTGTTTGTCTTACTAGTGGGTCCAACATTACACACACCAAATCCATCTGTGCTCATATGAGAGAGTGTGCAGGACACCCTCTGCAACGCTTACAGTGACACTTGTTAAGGAGCTGCCTTCTGCCGCCATTGTATGGCATTACTGTCTTCAGACATCTCATGATCTCTTTGACTACTTCACAAAAATTGTAATACGCCTCACCGGTGGCGGATTTAAAGGCGAGTGGAGTTGATGTTATTGGTCAATACAGGTCTCGGCTGTGTTAAACCCACTCTACGCCCTCTCTCCTCCCTCGCCAAGACTTACGCCGCTGGGAGGAGCTGAGTTAGGGAGGGGGGATACTTACGCCGGGCTGCGCTGCTCACCAAAATACCAAATTGTGCTTGGGAACGCCTTGTCGGCACGGCGGACCTGACTTACGCTGCGCCTGCGGCACGTTCCCGGCGAGGCACGAAAATAGAGCCCAACATATAAATTTAAAAAGGGCTTGGGTTTATGGAAACAGGAGTGTGGGCACTGAGGAAAAGTCATTTTAAAACTCAAGATAAGGAAACACTGGAGGTTTAGGTTAAAATCTAAAAACAAAGTAGCATAGAATGAAATTTACGAAAGAATAAATAAATTGAAATAAAAACAACAGTAAAAGATACTAAAATAAGAGCACCAAAATAGCTCAATAAAAGATCCTGTCATCAAAACCAGAAAGAGATAAATATAAAACACTTAAATTGGTGTAATGTGATCTCTCTTTCTGGTCTTTGTTAACATCTGTGCTGCTGAATTTTGTAATAATTGCAGATGTGAAATGTTTTTTTGGGGAGACCAGGAAGAAGGGCATTACAATAATCCATTCTACAAGTGATAAAAGCATTTAGTCCCTGAAAGGCTCTTATTCTGAGAATTAGTGACTGTAGGTCTTTTTTTCCTAAACTTCAGTCACTGCAGAGCTCTTATACAGAGATGTAGTCCCTTCAGAGCCATAATTGTAAGGGTTTTTGTTCATACAGATGTGTTGGAGTGATTTTGACATCTCTTCTCTTGATGTTAACAGCTGGTGTTAGCCTTTCTAAGCTGACTGCTCTCCTTTACCAAGCTCTCCTCATATTTACTATCGTTCTGAGCCCTGCTGGAGTCATGAAGAGGTTTCTTTTCTTGCAGAGCCTCCCCGTGGTTTCAGCTTATTGATGGACTCATTTTACCTGCAGCTGGACCTCATGGAAAGAGAGAGATTGTATTTTGCAAACTAGTTTATTTTTATGTTTTCATTGCTCAGTTTGCTGGATAATCTGTGCATTAGATCGAGGTAAAGCCTTGCTGTGTGCTGTTTGACCACCATGACAGCTCAGCTTCAGAGACCCTGCAGGCTCTGGTCAGCACTGATAATGATTTTATGGGCAGAAAATCAGACCGGTTTAAAACACAGAAACTCAGGAGTTTCTTCCTGTGATCCAGACCTCTGCAGGGTGAAGCTTTGTGTCCTCATCACCCAACGCATTCCTTCACAAAAGATACACAGACGCAGAGATTTCGTCTAGAGGGATCAGGTCTTTATTAGTAAGTCACAGAAAAACACAGGCTTAAGCTGTTTCAATGGATATTAGCAGAACACTAGTCAGAGCGTCTTATTGTCCTCATGAATTCATCGTCCTCGAAGGAAAGGATTAAAGACAGCGAGGAGCTGCAGGCTTTGGTTTGGAGTCTAAATCCTGTTAGTTTCTGTCTCCTTGACTGACTCGGTGTGATCAGGCTGCTTCACCACTGTTTGTTTCATCACACTGAGAGCTGATGGCAGAGGACTTCCTCCAAAATGATCATTTTTAAAAACTACTCATGAGCAACTGTGGGGGGTAACGTTCACCAAATAAAAATAATAACTTTTCGTCATTGTGACAAAAAAATATCTGTAAATGTCCTCAACGTTTACTTTAATTTTAAGTTTTGTGAAGATGTGGTGCATATCTGACTGTGAAACTGCCAGGAGCTTACAAATCCTCTATCTGTGTAAGACAGGCTCTTCTAGTGTAAATATGTAAGTATTAATTTCACAGTTTCTCTGTTTATGATTCTATTTGCTGTGTGTTTTAGCAATTTATGAGTTTTTTTTTGTTCACATTCGCTCCTTTATATTCCCAAGCAGACCACCTCCAGTCTGTGCCTGAGTGCTGGGAGCTTGGCTGGTGTTGTGGACAGAGATGCATTATTCATGTGTTAAACAGAGTAATTTTTCACGCAGCCCTTTCTAGGGAGTGATGGTGATTTCAGTGATATGAATAATTTTAATTAGTGAAGCTCCTGGAAGAAATTCTGCTGCAGCCGTGCATGAAGCCTGCTGAAATTCCTGGAGAAACAAACTGACATTCTGTTATTACACAGGGTGTTATTGCTCACAGGACATTAAAGTATTTAGACTCAACATTTTTAATGTTTTAATAATTACTCTGAGTACTGTTTTCAGTTGTGACACTCTGCCCTGTGTGACAGTAAACATCATGCAGCAGTGAGGGGGGAAATAATCATATGTGGAAATGATTCCAGTTTAAACTGATTAAATTGATGATACGTGCAGCTGATACTCTCCATGAATTATACTCTGATCATTGCTCCCCTGATGAAGCAGGGGATTGTGGGTAATCAGACCAGATCAATCAGGGGCTCACAGGCTGAGCTCACAGTTTGATGCTGGATTGTATCTGAATGTAAATCTATTAGCTTATTTCAGACTGTGATCTGAATAATGAGCGGCTAGTGGAGGACACATAGGCTTTGGTTAGACCACAGAGAAGTTTAATAAGTGGATTTATATGTTTTTACTAACTTGGACAGCAGTAAATGTTTATTATACAGGAGTGGTCACAACCTTTAGTTTTCGTGTCTATCACCAGCTTGAGCTATCTGAAGCTTTAAAGGGATATTCCGGCATAAAATTAAGTTCAGGTCAAACACACCGTAACACCAAGTTAGACACTCCGTTGAGAGATGAATGTTGCTGACCACTTGCTTCTCTAGTTATACCAACTTTAGTAATGACCTCATGATAGCAATACACAGCTGTCCCAGGGGCCATGTGCTTAACCAAAAAGCCACTCTTCAGCCACAAATAATGCTCAGAACAGCTTCATCAACAGTACATATAGAGTCCCAGCCTCAGTACTAGCCACCAAACATCTTTTTAACTTTGCCTGATTTCTTTAGCAAACAGACTAAACACAACTCAACCACTCTCTTCCAGCAGCTGCTTGTTTGTACGGAGACCTCGGAGACCAGTCCATCACCGACTGCAGCAGGGTGATGCAGCTCAAGGAAGAAGATTTATGATAATTACTTTATCATTTCCTTGACATAATAACCATCATATTAATCACTTTTCACTGCAGATGCAGTAGTTCTTCTGCTGTAGCGTCTCAGTCTGATTGCATTTCCATGATAAAATGATCCTAAATGTTCTTCCTTGAGCTGCGTCACCCCACTGTGGTAATGGACTCATCTGAGGTCTCCCTATAAACAAGCAGCTGCTAGAAGAGAGTAGGTGAGCTGTGTTTCGTCTCTTTGCTAAAGAAACCAGGCAAAGCTCAAAAGATGTTTGGTGGCTAGTCCTATGGCTAGGACCCTATATGTACTGTTGATGAAGTTAGGTGCTGTTCTGAGCATTATTTGTGGCTATAAGGTCCTTACACACCAGCGAATTTGCGAAGCGAAAAAGCGAGACGAAAATGTGAAAATATTCGCCGGTCCGAAAAATCGCTTTTGCCTATACACACCAGGTGACCACTCTGTGGTACACACTCTCTCCCATCGTTGCTCTTGGTGCCAGTGGTGGTGTGTGTTGTGTGAACTGCAGCCTCATGGGTCTGTGACGTCATCAAAAACATGACTTTTGATTGGCCAGAGGTCTAGCAGGTCCAGATATTCGCCTGCGAATCTCCGAAAAATTCGACACAAGAGCGAAAAAAAAAAAGACACTTTTCGCCCCACGGAAAAATCGCAGCCGCTGTGGAAGCTTGCATTGACTTTATGCTGTTTTTAAAAAAAGTGAATAAAGGCGAATAATTTGCCTGGCGAATTCGCGCCTGGTGTGTGAGGACCTTTAGAGTGGCTTTTTAGTTGAGGTTTGTTTATGGCTCCTTGGACTGCTGTATATTGCTATCGTGCGGTCTTTACTAAAGTTGGTATGACTAGAGAAGAAAACGGTCGGCAGCATTCATCTCTAGACGGGGTGTCTAACTTGGTGTTATGGTGTGTTTGACCCTAGTTTAATCTTGCACCAGAATATCCCTTTAAGCTGACAGACTTAAACATGCAAATCAGCATCAATTGAGGTGAAAGAGGTAGTAGATGTGGGTGGGGTTTACGAAGGGTCTTTCTTTCTCTGTGCTGGATGTTTTTTCTCCTGCACCAAACAATCAAAAGCTTGATTTACAGATCTGAATTTTACTTCACATGGGTTAACCCCACTTCATTTACTCATCTCTCATTTGCTGTCTTATTTGATGCATACCTGTCTGTCTCTAGGACAATTGGGACACCTTGTGGATTGACTGTAGGTGTTCAGACTGGGTGTAAAATCAGTTTGTTCCTGACAGGATCTGAGAGCTGAGTCAGTATTTGACTCCGTCTTAAAGCCTGTTTCTGAGTCTCATTAAAGTTATTAACATGATTCACTCTCTGCTGCTGCTGCAGGGTGTTAATGAATCATCAGACAGTGTCAGTCCAACAAACTGATTTACAGGTTTTTTATCCGCAGTGCTCAGACTGTCTTTACTCAAGGATGATACAGAGTTTGCTTGTTAACAGGTCACAGACAGGATGTTTGAATTGTCACAGGTGTTGATTCCACTCTCGGTTTATGATCCCTGAGAAAACTTCGTATGCAAAGTCTGCCATCACTGAGCCAGAGAAATGACTGATGTGTTTACTCATTCAGCAAATACTCTGGACTCGGCAGCTGTGTATTTTAACAGTTTTTTCATGAATATCAATTTGGGAAACAAAGATTCAAATATAAACCCAGAGAAAGTCTAGAGCAGTAAAATAAACAGAGGGATGGAGGAACAACAGCTCTACATTTCAATGAGCACTCCTCATTTCTAAAGGTCAAATTCAGCCTGAATTCCAATCAGATTTTTCAACAGGAGAAACTCCCCAAAGGTTTCCTCCAGCTCAACAACAACATGGAAAGAGTGAAAGTTTGCTCCCTGCAGAGGCTCATTACAGTCTGCAAAATCTGGCTGCAGGTGATTTTACTCAGATTTCTGCTTTTTTAGTCAAACTGAAACTATCAAACAAAGTAAATTTGCATCTGTCTGCGTGTAGAGGTTTCAACAAAGGAAAGCAACTCTTGTTGTGGTCCAAGTATCAAAGATATACCTGTAGACTGGAGTTGGACTCTGATACATCTGACCAGTGTTCTTAACCAGCCTGTATTTGCAGAATTTTGGTTAGAATTACTAATGACACTAAAAATGACCTTTTTTCTGAGCTCAAGTTAAAGAGTGAAAGATTCAACACTTTTTATAAACTGACATTATTAATGCACCACATAAACCTTGGCCCCAGAGTCCAAACTAGAATAACACTGTACAGTAACTTAATGTAAAAAAAGATACTCAAGTTTTCTCATGTCAACCTTGTAATTTTTTTTCTTTGTGTTAGGTGTTGTGCATAGGTGGACCCAGAGCAGAGGCTGAATCAGATCAGGATTTCGACAAACAGTGATTTTTATTTACATGTGAGTCAAAAGTGAACAAGGCAATGATGGTGGTGGTGGCGGGAGCTCGTGGAGACCTGGAGAAAACGAGAAAGAGAGAAGGAGTTAGTCCAGGGGAAAAACGGGCATGAATCCACCACAATCATCAAGAAGTGAAGCACAAGATAATCTCCGTGAGGGGAGAAGAGGCTTAAGGCCAGCACAAACGTAGTGAACGAACCACTTAGTCAGGCAATCAGCCGGCCCTGAGAAGATTCCTCCCTGGGCTCTTGTAGGCAGGTAATCAGACCGGAATTAGCAGCAGGTGAGGTCTCCAGCAGGTGATCAGCTCCCGCGGTGCCACCCATGCAGGAAGTGAAGAGAGGGATCCTGAGCAGCCTACAGCGCCGCTCAGGCGAAGTGGATAAAGGGGAAAAGACAGCCCGAGAGGGGAGGGCAAAGAGGAGCAAAAACTGGAGGACTGGGGACCAGTCCTCACAGTACCCCCCCCTCAACGGACGTCTCCCGACGTCCTACCCGGCTTGTCGGGGTGGTCATGGTAGAAGTCCCGGAGGAGGTTGCCATCAAGGATGAGACCGCGGGAGATCCATGACCTCTCCTCAGGTCCATATCCCTCCCAGTCGACCAGGTACTGGAATCCTCGCCCCCGCGGCCTGACGTCCAAAATCCGGGATACTGTAAACGCCGGATGGTCATCAATGAGTCGGGGGGGGTGGAGGGGGCTCGGCCGGAGGGCAGAGCTCGCTGGTCTCCACTGGCTTGAGAAGAGAGACGTGGAATGTGGGATGGACCCTCAGGGAAGCTGGCAACCTGAGTCTCATGGCAGAGGGGTTAATAATCTTCTCCACCAGAAAAGGACCAATAAAACGAGGGGCCAACTTACTAGCCTCCACCTGGAGGGGCAGGTCCCGAGAAGATAACCACACCATCTGGCCAGGACGATACGAAGGAGCCGGTTGACGATGGAGATCAGCACTGCGTTTGGTTCTCTCAGTGGTAGCGGGCAGAGCCTCTCGAGCCCTCCTCCATACCTCCTTCAGACGCTTAATGTGAGCCCCCACCGAAGGAACAGCGACCTCCCTCTCCTGTTCTGGAAACAACGGGGGTTGGTAACCAAAACAAACTTGGAACGGAGACATACCCGTAGACGAACAGGAGAGGGCGTTGTGGGCGTACTCCACCCAAGGAAGATGGTCGCTCCAGGTAACTGGGTGATGGGCTGTGACGCAGCGTAAAGCACTCTCAAGGTCCTGATTGGCCCGCTCAGTCTGGCCATTGGTCTGCGGGTGGAAACCCGAGGAGAGGCTGACTGCTGCGCCCAATGCCTGGCAGAAATCCCTCCAAACACGAGAGGCGAACTGGGGCCCACGGTCTGAAACAATATCCTGAGGGATTCCATGCAGTTTGAACACGTGAGTGATTTAAAGGTTAGCTGTCTCCAGTGCGGTAGGCAATTTAGGGAGTGGTACGTAATGGACCATTTTGGAGAAGCGATCCACTATGGTGAGGATGACAGTGTTACCTTGTGAGGGGGGCAAACCGGTGACAAAGTCCACAGCAATGTGAGACCAAGGGCGACTGGGCACCGGCAGGGGGCGCAGCAGACCAGCTGGTGGCTTGTGGGAGGCCTTTCCCCGGGCACAGACTGAGCAAGCAGCCACGAACTCCCAAGTGTCTCGAGCCATTGGGGGCCACCAAAACCTCTGCCGGAGGAAAGACAGGGTGCGATTAATACCGGGGTGACAGCTTAGTTTTGAGGAGTGTCCCCATTGGAGAACCTCCGACCGAACGGAGTCAGGAACAAACAGGAGATTGGGGGGACCAGTTCCGGGATCCGGATGACGTGTCTGGGCCTCCCTAACCACACGCTCCACGTCCCAATGAGCGGCACCGAGGATGCAGGAGGGAGGAAGGATGGAAGAAGGACCCTCAGGCTCCGATGGAGGGGAGAAGACCCGGGAGAGAGCATCAGGCTTGGTGTTCTTGGATCCGGGGCGATATGAAATGGAGAAGTTAAAACGACTCAGGAAAAGAATCCACCTGGCCTGCCTCGGGTTGAGCCGTTTTGCTGTCCGGAGATACGCCAGGTTCTTATGGTCCGTCCAGATCAAAAAAGGCTTCTCCACGCCCTCCAGCCAGTGTCTCCACTCTTGTAGAGCTCCCACCACCGCTAAGAGTTCTCGGTTTCCCACGTCGTAATTTCGCTCTGCGGGAGAAAGGCAACGAGAAAAAAAAGCACAAGGGTGCAGCTTGTTGGTAGTTGGGTCTCGCTGGGAGAGGATAGCACCGATGCCGGAGTCAGAGGCGTCCACCTCCACCACGAACTGTAGAGAAGGGTCAGGGTGCAGGAGTACAAGGGCAGAGGTGAACAATGTCTTGAGGTCCTGGAAGGTGCGGTCAGCCTCGTCTGACCAACAGAAGTGGACCTTGACAGAGGTGAGCTGAGTGAGAGGTTTAGCTACGCTACTGTAGTTACGAATAAACCTACGGTAGAAGTTAGCAAAACCTAAAAACCGCTGTAACTCCTTACGGGTGGTAGGGGTGGGCCAACTGATCACAGCTTGGATCTTGCAAGGGTCGGGGCGTAACTGACCAGCCTCTATGATATAACCTAAAAAACTGACTCTGGACGCATGAAACTCACATTTCTCAGGCTTTACATAGAGACGGTTCTCTAAGAGACGCTGGAGAATGAGACGGAGGTGCTGACGATGCTCATCTTGATTCTTGGAGAATATCAAGATGTCATCGAGGTAAATAAAAACAAACTTATTCAGCACGTCCCGGAAAATGTCATTCATAAATGACTGAAAAACTGCCGGAGCATTGGTGAGACCAAAAGGCATCACCAAATACTCAAAATGTCCCATGGGTGTGTTAAACGCAGTTTTCCATTCATCTCCCTCTCTGATCCGGATGAGATGATACGCGTTTCTAAGATCAAGTTTGGAGAAGATCTTAGCATGACACAGGGGCTCAAATGAGGGATCGATCAGAGGAATGGGGGACTTATCTTTAATGGTTATGTCGTTCAGACCACGGAAATCGATGCACGGCCGAAGAGAAGAATCCTTCTTACCCACAAAGAAAAAACCCGCCCCTACGGGAGACGAAGAAGGCCGAATTAACCCGGAAGCCAACGACTCGGAAATGTAAGTCTGCATGGAATCCCTCTCTGAACGAGACAGGTTGTAAAGTCGGCCAGAAGGTAAGGGGGCGCCAGGGAGCAGGTTAATCGCGCAGTCGTAAGGACGGTGCGGAGGCAGTGTCTTAGCCAGATCTTTACTAAATACCTGTGCTAAGTCATGATAGCAAGAGGGTACCGAAGAAAGATCAGGAGGTGCCGGTGTAACTGAAGGAGGGTTAACGACTGCCGACTGCAAACAAAAAGCGTGACAATGAGTGCTCCAACTGACAATAGAGGACGTGACCCAGTTAATGTGAGGATTATGCAGTTTAAACCAAGGCAGCCCGAGAATAACTGGGGAACAGGGAAACGAAATGACAAAAAACTTAATTTTCTCGGAATGATTACCGGAAAGTAGTAAGGTGAGGTGAACTGTCTCAAATTTAACCTCCGAAATGACTCGACCGTCCAATGCCAGAACCTGTTTAGCCTGAGAAAGCGAGTTGGTGGGAATATTGTGAGCTTTAACAAAGGCCTCATCAATAAAATTATCATCCGCGCCAGAGTCAAGATAAACTGAAGTCTGAATAACGGAGGAGGGAAGACTAAGAGAGGCAGGAAACGTGGACCTGGAAGAAGGGCTTCTGGGGGTTGATAGCCGACTCACCATTACGCCCTTGCTTAATGATGAGTCCTGTCTTTTAACAGAAGGGGGCAGGACTGAAGGGAATGCTCCGCTCCTCCACAGTAAAGGCAGAAAAGGGGAAAAGACAGCCCGAGAGGGGAGGGCAAAGAGGAGCAAAAACTGGAGGACTGGGGACCAGTCCTCACACTTTGCACACATTATGAAAGGCTCAATCTGACGCCTTTGAACAGTTGGGCAAACCTTTAGTGATTCTCTTCTATCTTTTAAACATATTGAAAACTTATTTTATATCACAAAGTCCTCATTTTTAACATATTCACAGATAGCATCCATCATAAATAAGAAATGTAAAGAAGGCTCTGCCTCTGCCTCCTGCCCTGATTGAGTTGAGATGTACTATTTGGGAAGGCAACCTTGTCGAGAGGCACAGTCTCCAACATCTATAGCTTATTGTTCAGACCTGCCCCAGTGGAACACCTTCTCAGTGGAATGGTGTCTGGAGATCTGCATTGTATGCTTTGAAATGTGTGAGATTTAGAATTGCACAGTAAAAGATTTTATGCAGAGCTTACATCACCCCAGTCACATCTTCTAAAATGAATAAGGAACACCAAGACTTATGCTGGCACAACTGTGGCACTCGAGGCACATTGCCTCATCTACTGTAGGACAGTCCAGCAGTTCAATCTCTCTGGTTAGACGCTATATCATACGTGTCATCACTTTTCAAGGTCAAGTTCCCCATTTGTCCAATAACCTGCTTACTTGGTAAGAGGACAGTCAACACTCCAGGAACCACAGTAGACCTGTAGTATTAGTGTTATGTTTCACCAGAGAGTCATGGTTGGGAGAATTTTTATATCTCCTGAATGTGGAAGGGGCAGCATGCCTGCTAAAAGAAAAATTTGGATGGCCACAGGGACATTATCTATGACAGCCACATGGATTGATTTGCATATTCTTCTTTATTCCTTTTTCTTTTCTTTTTTATGAACGTTGAATCAAAAAAAATGTCACATATTTATAAACTCATGTAGGCGGATTGATTTATCTTGGTTTAATGTGTATGTAAATCCTTATAAACTGCCTTTGATTGTGATGCACAGTTTGTTCATATTATGATCATAGCCTTTAACCCCAAAGCTTTCCACCAGCTCAACAACAACAACATGAAGAATAGTGAAGGTGAAAAGTGACTGACTCTCTGACCTGTTTAAGTGAACATGGTCGAAAACACCCCCCTGCATGGTGACCTTTGACCTGGACTGATGGAACTCACCCAGAAGCTCTGGATTTACTTCACTGTTTAATTCTCAGACTGTGTGAGGAAGGAAAACCTTGAATGAACCATCTGAGCTTAGAGACCGCATTTTTTTTTCTAGAGGCTGAAGCTTCTCCAGCCTCTCCTCTCTCATTCACACGGCTCTGAATCTGATTATAGTCCAGGTGATCCCCACACAGGTGATGTCTAAACATTTCCAGTATCATGTCAGCCTAGACTCAGCTCTTCTGGATCCTCTTGGTCCTGACTGACAGCTGAATTAATAATCAGTTAGTGCATGAAACAGGGAACTTTAAACACAGCTCAAGCTCTCTGCAAGAATTCACAGAGGACAGAGGACATGACAGACGGCTCCCTGTCTGATGAAACACGTCCTCTGAAGATGGAGCTGAGAGGACAGACTGCTGACTGAAGAGGAGACTAAAAATTGATATTCAAAGACAGCTGAGAGACGATGAATCCACAAAGAAAGACATCAGAGAGGAAATCTTCAAGTCTTATTTTGATTGTAGTTAATATTTCTCTCCTCTCTTCACCTTCAAATCTGTCTGACTCTTTCTTATTCACTCTAACATTAAGGGCACTTTATGGTCATAATTGGGCCAAAATTAGCCTCATCCCAGGCTGATTACTCACATTAGAAAATTCAGCATCAGATTTTCTATACCCAGTGTTCAGGGCGTGTTGTAATCTCTCGTTAAAACCTACAATCTTGGAGTATCTGGAGCCAGTAGGACTATTTAATTGCTTCGGGCTGTGCCAGAGCCTTTCTTTGCTGATATAATAAAAAAAAAAAAAAAAAAAAAAACCTTTGATATTTACAGGTCGAGGTCAGACTGCCTTTTTTTGTGTTTATTTTTTTACAGGATACCTGCACTAACCAGCCACAGGGGCAGAGTGTGGAGCATCACTTACCTTAAGCATCAACCACCATGGTAGTGAACAAAAACACAGCCGTGCCCCGAATGCTTAGTTTGAGTTTTTGAATGAGTTTTTTTCTCAGAGCAAAGAAATAGAATATTTGCACTTTGAATAATCTGGCTGAAATTTATAAATGTCATGAAAGAGAGATGATGAAAAACAAACACAGTTTTCAATCTGACATTTAAGGTGGTGTGATTGATTCACACTCATCTCATGCATTGAATAACATAGAAGAAAAATGTATGACTTAAAATCTCAGCTAGCTGACAATGTTAGATGATAAACCTTCTGTTATCAACAGGTCAGTCATTAATCATCTACTGCTGTTTCCTGTTATCATGTAAGTCTGACGTTTATCCTCCGGTGGTCACCTAGAATCATGGTACTGGTCCAACTTTAATTCCTATTTTTATTTTCCAGGATCATGGATTAAAACAGACACTCAGTTTCAGTGAACACATTCTGTGGTTGAAGAAAGGAACCATCGATACTAACAGCCAGATCTAGTGTTATGTTTTTTAATTCTTCTCCTGGGAATGCTCATCCTCTTTTTCCTCGACAATAACTGTTTTATTTAATCAGAGAGCACAAGCCAATCAGAGGAATCCTTCAGAATTAAGGAGCCAATCAGAGGAATCCTTCAGAATCAGAGAGCCAATCAAAGGAATCGTTCAGAATCAGAGAGCCAATCAAAGGAATCCCTTCAGAGTCAGAGAGCCAATCTGAGGAACCCTTCAGAATTATGGCCAATCAAAGGAATCCTACAGAATCACAGAGCCAATCAGACAAATCCTAGAGAGCAAATCAGAAAATCCTTCAGAATCAGAGAGCCAATCAGAGAAATCTTTCAGATCCAGAGCCAACCAGAGGAATCTATTAGAATCAAAGAGCCAATCAGAGTAATCCGTCAGTCAGAGAGCCATTCAGAGGAAACCTCCAGACTTAGACAGCCAATCAGAGGAATTCCTCAGAATCAGAATGCCAATCAGAGAAGTCCTTCAGAGTTACACTTAAGTCTTATTGGATCTGCTCTGATTAAATAGATAAACTGTGGGAATCTGGAGGATTTCATCATACTTGTCAGTGTGTGTCAGTAAAGATGATTATTTAGATAATTTACCTTAGTCTGTTTACTTATTTATTTATCCCGTTCTTTTCTGGCTACCTCTGAGGTCTGAAGGATGCAGGCCCTTAAAAGCGGTTTAATGAGCATTTTTCACTTGAATTCACCAGAGAGGACGAGCTCTCAGGACTCAAACCACACAGCCAATAAACAAAGCTTAAACTGACAGGAGAGCCCGGGTTTGATATCCTGCTAATTTACTATTTAAATATTAAGATTCAGTATCGATGGAAATAAAGTGTGTTCGGAGGAAACTGCTGACTGGACAGAGGTGGGTCATTACACAGGGAGTCACATTGAAGTAATTATAGGGCAAAACAAGAAGAGAGTGAACCTCAAAGGGGACAGAAAGACAGAGAGAGAGAAAGAAAGAGAGAGGGAGGGAGTAACACAAAGGCATTTCCAGATCCTCAGAATATTTGCCTAAATCACACTAAAAACTGTCTTTGGTCAAATGTTTGTAGACAGCCTTCAAATTAAGTGAAGACAGCAAAGACCATAAATCCTGCTTTCATATCTGTGAATCAGCTGAAATCTCTGTCCTCTTTAGTGTGATACCTCAGCGCTCACAGAGCTGTATTTACACTCCGAGTTTCCTTTGGATGAGTTTCCCATGGGAGTGCATGAAGGCAGGGGGTGTTTAAGGCGCCTGCAATCTCACTGCTGATTGTCTAAAATGACCATTACAACCTTTTATTTCAATTTCAGTCTTCGTATCAGCTTACGTAACTCTGCTGCAGGAGGAATAACTGGCTTCTGAAAGCTGTTAGGGAGCTGTTAGCTTGGTTCTCGCTGAGCTAAATGATCTGAATCTTAAAAAAGCCTCAAGTCCCATCACTAGCACCACTTTGCTTCACTGAGCCCTTATGGACTGCAGACAACTTGAACTTGATTGTGCAGCCTAAGTAGATTTAATACTTGGATCTTTATGAATATAAAGTGTTTGATTTTAATCTTTCACTTGGATGTGGGGACCCTCTTTGTTGCAGCAATAAGGGAGGTGGTAGATTGTTGGATTTCCCAGGGGTTCAGCGTTAACTCCAACTTCCATTTGATGACTTCAACATGAGATGCTCACCTTGAAAGCTTAATGCTAACATCCCCTTAGCTCAGTGTGCTTCCTCACTTCACCAAAAATTGCACTGAATTAACATATCGCCTCATCTAGATTTGCTGGTTTTCCTTTTTCGTTTGACTGTATGCTAAAACATTCTTAAAAGGGGGAATATAACCACAAGTTGAGGTGAGGTTGAGTAATTTAAATGTATCTATAAGGCTTTATAAATGTGCCCATGATGCTTTGAAAGAGAGGGGTGCATATCAAGTGTTATCTAAAGCTGTTCATGTGATATCAAAGCTGTTCATTCCAGTTATTAGCTTCTTAAACAAAGACCATGTCCTTTTCTGTGAAGGCATTTGAGGATATGTTTCGTCTCTTGTTCAGTCTAACCTTTACAGGCTTATAATGTGTGTTAGTTTATCATAATTTCATATGGGTACAATTCCCTCAAGGCTCAACTAGACTTTTTGTTGATATCTTGGAGTCATCTCTTTGTTTCCACTGTCCTCCTCCGACTTTGTAATCCATTTTGTTCTCGATAAGGAGAGTAAGGAGTCTCAGTGGATATTTCTTCAACTTTAAAACCACTAAACTAAAAGATATCGTACTATGTCCTTAACTGCTGTTTTGTGTCTCTTGTAAAGAAAGAGGAGATGTCGTTTTTCTGCTTTCTTTCAGCTTTCAGGAAAATATCAGCAATAATAACACACAGAGTTTAGTCAAAGCTGCACAGGGTTAGTCAGTCATAATATCAGGCAGAGCATAAGCTGCGACTGAAGTCAGCGTAGGTGGTGCAACTCTGATTCAGAGTATTTTGTGTTAATTTAGATGATTTATTTTATTGTGACTAATAATTCTAAGAATAAGAAGAACTTTATTAATCCCCAAAGGGAAAACCATGTTCAGAGAAAAACTAATGATCCTTTGTATTCACAACAGCCTGACCAGAAACACCTCAGACATGAAACGATTTCGTCATAAAGGTTAAGACTGCTTCCTGGTTTCACTGTTAACTGACAGATTAGATCTGGTGTTTCTATGAACAGACATGTTAAGGTCAAATCTGGTTTCTGGGTTTCTCATGTTTTCTATTTTCTGTAGATGACAGGCCTATTTATTTATTTATTTCTTCTACAAACCTATTAAACGAACTGAGCACAGATCTGATGCAGTAAAGCAGCAGTTACGATTTTTTCATGCATAAAGAATCACTGATTTTCTCAGAATCAGAATCAGAATCAGAAGGGGTTTTAGTGCCATTGTCGCTGAACAGGATTCACAGACTAGGAATTTGTTTTGGCATGATGCATAAAAGGCTATGTACAACTAAACAATCTAGGACTACAGTGCAGTGGGAGGAGTGCAATTAAAAAATCCAAAGTACATTAAACTAAAGTGACCAGTGATAAAGTGACGGAGTTAAAGTGATTGAGTTATAAAGTGTTCATGAGTCTAACGGCTGGGGGGAAGAAACTGTTCTTATGGCTGGAGGTTCTGGTCCGAATGGACTGTAGCCTCCTGCCTGAGGGGAGTGTCTCAAATAGTCCATGTGCAGGGTGAAAAGGGTCAGCTGTGATCCGACCTGCTCGGCTCCGAGTCCTGGAGACATACAGGTCATAGAGAGATGGAAGGCTACAGCCGATCACCTTCTCAGCAGAGCCCACAATGCGTTGCAGTCTGTGTCTGTCCCTGGCAGTGGCCCTGGCGTACCACACCGTGATGGAGGAGCATAGGATGGACTTGATGATGGCTGTGTAGAACTGCACCATCAGCTGGACCGGCAGCTTGGCTTTCCTCAGCTGCCGCAGGAAGTACATCCTCTACTGGGCCTTCTTGATGAGGGAGCTGATGGTTGGCTCCCACTTGAGGTCCTGGGTGATGGTGGTGCTGAGGAAGCGGTAACAGTCAGTCTCTATGACTTACGCCGCTGGGAGGAGCTGAGTTAGGGAGGGGGGATACTTACACCGGGCTGCGCCGCTCACCAAAATACCAAATTGTGCTTGGGAACGCCTTGTCTGCGCGGCGGACCTGACTTACGCCGCACCGCGCCGCGCCTGCGCCATGTAAGGCGAGGCACGAAAATAGAGCCCAAAAAGAGCCTGTGTTTGATTTGCATAAATATGCAGTAATTAGACCAGTGGTATAGTCTAGTTTTTTGAAGTGGGTAAATTGAGTATACCCCCCTACCATCCTCTCTAACACATATTTGGGAACATTCTGAAAGACCAGTTGTATTATATGCACAAAAAAAAAGCATGAAAGGCAAACAAAAGTTGAGCGTTGTTTATAGCTCCAATAGAGTAAATGTCTAGAACTAATAACCCAGATCAAAGTAATGCATTTTAGTGATTATTGGGCACGTCTTACAGTAGTAAACAAAATACTCATTGGGTTTCTTTAGGGGATCTTGGAGAGATTCTGCAGCCAATTACAACTACTGCATCTACACTAGGGGTGTGAATCTCAGCACTGAGGACGATTCGATACGCATCTCGATGCACTGCCAGCGATACAATACTTTAACGATACATGGAATTTTCTGGCGATACGATGCGATACGATTCACCCTCTTCATGATGCGATACGATACGATAATCATTTAGTTCAAATCAATGCGATCCGATACGATATGATGCAATTTGTTGCGATATGATGCAATTCAACATGATGCAAATAAGCAAAGAAAAAAAAGAAATAAAAATAAAAGATGGAATTCAGTATGGTACTACAAAAATGATTTGGCTTTATTCCTTAAAGGCACTTGGCAGTAAATTCAACCAAAGTGCTTTTTGTCTTTTTTCTATGCTCCTTTGGGTTCCATTTTGTACAGTTACACAGATTAGACAGACCTCCTGCAACTGTTAAGGAATCTGAATCAATAAAATAATTTAAAAAAAGGATTCCAATCCCAACCCTACATCACACAAGTGCTCTATACTTGTTGGGTAATATTACAGTACACATTATTAAACAACTAATGCACTGCCTAACATGGTGCAAATAAACCATTCAATAGCCATACTACTGTCTGCCAAACCAATGTGCTAGAGTTGACTTTCTAACTGGCCACTGAAAATCAGTGATTTGAGTGAGTTCTGCAATAATAAAAGAGTAAAACAATTACACAATAATTACTGCTGTAAAAAGTACAGTAAACAGCAACAACAAAACACTCTCAATGAGTAACCTAAAGTGACACTTTCAACAGTGCAATCAATGTTAAGGGAGGGGAGGTGGCGTTAGACTTGTCGGTGATGTGGTGTACTCTTTTTAAGTGGGTCTGCATGTTTGTCGTGCTGCCGTTGTACGGCTTCTTAACGCGGCGTTCTTTGCAAATGACGGACGTTTTGTCAAGCTTTCCGTCTTTCTTTGCAAATCCGTAGTGTTTCCAAACATATGATTTAAACGTAGCGGGTGCATTACATATTAACTCTTCCTCGCTGCTGCTCACTTGAATGTGGTCCATGCTGTTTTACTAGTAGTGCATTGTATGTCCCTCACGGCTTCCGTCCGTATTCAATACAAAACGCGAAATAATGATGGTGCATTCAATGCGCCTGGGGAACAGCAGATGGGGTGAAGTTTAACATGAATAAAACGGCGCTTGCATCGGATTTTACCAATACCCACCAACGCATCTAGATGAATCTAGATTTAACCCGTCAATTGCATCGATACCCAGTGAATGAGCCGACGCAGTCGCATCGCGCACATGCGCATCGATGCATCGATTAATTTAGATTATTTTCCACACCCTTAATCTACACATGTAGTACTGAGGCTAACATTGTTTACAAGGAGAGTACTCCATCAACTACTGAACCCAGTACACACACTACATACACACTGCAGCAGCAGAGAGTTTACTGACACACCTCACAGTTACACATCACTAACCACGATATACACGATATGAACCCGCCAGCGTTTACCTCAGCTAGGCCTGTCGCGATAATCAATAAATCGCCTTATCGCTCGGTAAATAAAAACGAGGTCGGTCATTTTGCCAGCCTCGATAATTGACGTGCGTTTGTTTTCCTCCGCTCTTGCTACCAAACACGCTGGATGAGAGAAGAGGTCTCACTCTGCGCATTGTTCTCGGCACCTGGGGGCGTTGGCTCTATAGCGGAATGAACGGAGCTAGTGAACCCTCCTGTCAGTCATTCAGTATCTTTGTCACGGGGGGCGCGCGCACAGGTACACGTAGGCGCGCACAGGCACACAGACACAGAGGGCTCTATTTTCGTTCGCGCCGGTGAGGCGGCGGAGGGCGGTAGAGCCCTGCGCAGTTGTATTTTCGTCTGGTGGAGCCCGGTGTAAGGCGAGTTTGGTATTTTCGTGGACTGAGTCGCACGGAGGCGAGCCGAGAGCCGCCAAGCTGGGCGTGGTGGCGTGGCAGGGGAGGTGTTGACAGAATCAGCTGGCGCAGTGACATTTTCGTGCTCGCCACCGGCGTGTAACGTGCGCTGAAAGCTCGCCGATTCAAACCTGGTCAGCTTTCAGCGCAAGGCGGAACGCAGCTGGTCTAGTAGTATTTTGGTAGACCGGCGGCGTATCGACATACGTCACCGATGCCTCACCGGCAGGTTTCCACAGTGTCAGGCAGATTTCAGTGCAATAAATAATCATCAACAACTATTAATCTGAGTCAGCACATACATTTAGATCTATATCGATATATTCTGATCTATATCTGATCTGATGAGCGCGTTTGGCACGCGTTTGGGCACACAACCTGACCGAATCAACACAGCTGAAACCGCATTAAATTAAATTAAATATCTAGTAAATAAACACACGATGAAGTTAACAAGATATGTAATGTGTCTCCCTCCTTTTCTTTCTTCCTCTTATTTCTCGCACAGCTAGACCTGGACACGTCTCTCTGTCCTCTGTCCGTCTTGCTTGCTGCTGCGGCTGAACAGATGATTGTTTCAGTGCTCAGATGCGTTATCTACTTTAAGCCGACATACGGATATTATAATATTCAGTTTTGTGAGCCAAATTTATTTTATATGCCAACATCTATGAAAGAAAGAGCCAGGCCATGGAGCGCGATGCGTCATTTACGCACAGATGGTTCCGATTTTAATGCCATTTTTGGAGTTTATGTTGTGATCTGTGCGCTAAACCCACCTTTGTCACGTGAGGTTTGAATATATGCAACTTTATGTGAGTGTCTTTATTTGTGGAAAAGGGTGTTTGTCTTACCAGTGGGTCCAACATTACGCACACCAAATCCATCTGTGCTCAGATGAGAGAGTGTGGAGGACGCCCAATGCAGCACTTACAGCAACACTTGTTGAGCAGCTGCCCTCTGTCGCCATCGTGTGGCATAACTGTCTTCAGACATCTCTTGATCTCTTTGACTACTTCATGAAAATAGTAATACGCCTCGCCGGTGGCGGATTTAAAGGCAAGGAGAGGCGCTTATGTGATTGGTGAAAACAGGTCTCGGCTGTGTTAAACACACTATACGCCCTCTCTCCTCCCCGTCTACGACTTATGCTGCCGGGGGGAGCTGAGTTAGGGAGGGGGGATACTTACGCCGGGCTGCGCGGCTCACCAAAATACCAAAATGTGCTTGGGAACGCCTTGTCAGCACGGCGGATCTGATTGACGCTGCGCTTGCGGCACGTCTCCGGCGAGGCACCAAAATAGAGCCCAGACTTTTGGATACAGTGCTGCAAGTGAGCGTCGTGAGTGAAAAGCAAGCAAACAGAATGAACACGACAGCTTTGGTGTCTAAACCGAACGCAACAGCCCAAGTGTGGGAATATTTCGGCTTTAAACCAGTTTTGTTTTCGTCAACCACAAAACTCCACGTGCGTGTGTGCGCGTGTGTGTGTCTGTGTGTTGGAGGAGCACAGCAGGCTGATGAGAGCTGTCAGAGCGGACTGAAGCTGCTCCTATAAGTTTAGCGTTTAACTGACTGAGTTTTGCAACTCTGTTCGTCATTTTCGTCTCGTCCCATCAACGTAAACGCACTTTCGTCTCGTCACATTTTAGTCATCTCCGACTTATGCTTAGCTCGTCAACGTTACGTCCTCGTCGTGGGTGAAATTAAAGTTTATCACTTTTGACAGGGTGTACTCGCATTATTATGCCATTTAATATCATTATCTATAATTTAAAAAACGGTGTCAATAATATCGTTTATCGGCAATAATTTGTAGCACAATTATCGTCCAGCAAAATTTGTTATCGTGACAGGCCTAACCTCAGCTCACCTTTATAGAAGCCCAGGGCAGGCTTAGTTGTAGTCATAACTTCGGTTGTTACTTATCTTTGCATATTTTCTAGTGGGTAAAGCAAAATTTGTGTACTTTTCTAGTGGGTATACAGTGTATACCTGTGTATCACGTAAACTGCACCACTGAATTAAACCAACATGTGATGTTTTCAGTAAGAGAATTCTGTTTGAGGGATCCAGACAGTTTTGAATCAAACATTTACTCTTTACACTGAAATGTCTGTGAGTGTTTATAGGGGTTTTATTTCCTCCTCTGCTCTGGCTTTAATTCACTCTGTATTCAGGACACATTTTGAAAACTGTATTTTTCTCCCAGCATAAATGTAGCGTTTTATGAAATTCTCATCTCACCTCTTTTGTCATCCTCTAAAGTTAAATTGCGTCTTTCTCTGTCTCCACAAAGTCATTTGGTCTCTTGAGTTTGTTCTTAACTTTTCCCCAAAAAAGTTCTCCTCCAAAAAGTTTTGTTTAGTGTGTGTGTGTGTGTGTTTTTACGTCCTGACTAACTGAACAAAACAATGTTTCACTACAGAAGTTTGACTTTCATTTGTGCACCCTCACACACATTCATGCTGCTCTACACACACTTTATATAAAACAGTTTGACATGAAACCTTGTCATTCACAAGGTATTCTATGTGACTTCTCTGTGCAGAGAGTGAGAAGAAACATACAGCAGCAGATCAGCAGATGACTGTTATTTCTTCTTCGGGTAAGAGGAGACATGACATATGAGTATAACGGTACAGGAGTTTTTAACTAGTATCTAACAGCACAGAACTAATAATAATAATAAAAAAAAAACAGCTTACCAGCTTTACAGAACTTACAGAACAGAATATTTGCGTAATTATTTGAAGCACCATTAGCATGTGTGAGTTTTATTCATGCAGGTGTAAACCGAAAAGCGGGACTCTTGACATGCTGATAGTTCCAGATGTTTTCTTTAGTCAATCAAAAGTGCATTACAAACAGACTGGATTTATTATCTATGGGATTGATCAATCAGGCTGAGCACACAGATAGAGGGCTCTATTTTCGTGTACGCCCGTGAAGCGGCGGAGGGCGGCATGCCCTGCGCAGTTGTATTTTTGTCTGGCGCAGCCCGGCGTATAGCCAGTTTGGTATTTTCGTGGACTCGAGGCACACGGAGGCGAGCCGAGATCCGCCAAGCTGGGCGTGGCAGGGGGAGGTGTCAACAGAATCAGCGGGCGCAGTGACATTTTCGTGCTCGCCACCGGCGTGTAAAGTGCGCTGAAAACTCGCCGATTCAAACCTGGTCAGCTTTCAGCGCAGGCTGAATGCAGCTGGTCTAGTAGTATTTTGGTAGACCAGCGGCGTATCGACATATGTCACCGATGCCTCACCGGCAGGTTTCCACAGTGTCAGGCACATTTCAGTGCAATAAATAATCATCAACAACTAATAATCTGAGTCAGCACATACATTTAGATCTATATCGATATATTCTGATCTATATCTGATCTGATGAGCGCGTTTGGCACGCGTTTGGACACACAACCTGACCGAATCAACACAGCTGAAACCGCATTAAATTAAATTAAATATCTAGTAAATATACACACATGATGAAGTTTACAAGATATGTAATTCGTCTCCCTCCTTTTCTTTCTTCCTCCTCCTCTTATTTCTCGCACAGCTCGACCTGGACACGTCTCCGTGTCCTCTCTCTGTCCTGCTGCAGCAGTGGCTGAACAGATTATTTGTTTCAGCGCTCAGATGCGTTATCTGCTTTAAGCCGACATACGGATATTATAATATTCAGTTTTGTGAGCCAAATTTATTTTATATGCCAACATCTATGAAAGAAAGAGCCAGGCCATGGAGCGCGATGCGTCATTTACGCACAGATGGTTCCAATTTTAATGCCATTTTTGGAGTTAATGTTGTGATCTGTGCGCTAAACCCACCTTTGTCACGTGAGGTTTGAATATATGCAACTTTATGTGAGTGTCTTTATTTGTGGAAAAGGGTGTTTGTCTTACCAGTGGGTCCAACATTACACACACCAAATCCATCTGTGCTCATATGAGACAGTGTGGAGGACGCCCAATGCAGCACTTACAGCAACACTTGTTGAGGGGCTGCCCTTTGTCGCCATCATGTGGCATAACTGTCTTCAGACATCTCTTGATCTCTTTGACTACTTCATGAAAATTGTAATACGCCTCGCCGGTGGCGGATTTAAAGGCGAGGAGAGGAGCTTATGTGATTGGTGAAAACAGGTCTCGGCTGTGTTAAACTCACTCCACGCCCTCTCTCCTCCCTCGCTACGACTTACGCCACTGGGAAAAGCTGAGTTAGGGAGGGGGGGATACTTACGCCGGGCTGCACCGCTCACCAAAATACCAAATTGTGCTTGGGAACGCCTTGTCGGCGCGGCGGACCTCACTTACGCCGCGCATGCGCCGCGTCGCCGGCGAGGCACGAAAATAGAGCCCCCAGATTCAACCCAGTGGCAGTCCCTGTGCCTTTTACTGTCAACACACCCCTGCAGTCTTTTCATAGAAAAGATCATTTTAACATAGATTGTGATGCTGCTGTTGGAGCGAACAATTCTTACAAACGCACAAAAGTGAAAGTTGTAGAGGAGTTAAAACTCATACTCTCACATGACTAAATTATCTCTAAAAAACACAGACTTAAACCATCTGAACGTGTCCTCAGCTTTCAGTCACAACGTAGAAATTATTATGTTCATCTTACTCAGACTGTGGTCTATAAATGTCTGCTATTATCCAATCTCTCTGATTATAAGAAAGCCATAATGTGCACCATTTATTTCTGATTCAAACATTAGTAAGGCTGACTGAGCAGCTCTTTTATTGAGCTGTTTCCTGATTATAGTTATCTGAATAACTTCAGCTCAGTGGCTCAGTGGGGGGCTGGGATAGACTGCACCAAAGACTGCAGCTGGGCTTCTCACTTCATCTGAATTAAAGTAAAGAAAATTGTTAAATTTTGAATCTTTTGGAAAGTTTGCTTTTTAGAAAGTAAATGAATTAGACTTTATGACTAAGATTGATTCATTTACACGTAGATTTCTTCTCCCCAGAATCTGATCGCACAGAAGCTGTCAGTCACACAGGTGAAAAAAAACAGTGTAAGGAAACATGGCGATGGAGATGAGGAGTACAAAATGGCAGAAAGTGTATCTTTGGTTCTAACTCTCACCGCCTCCAAGAGTCTGACATGATGTGGGAGGACTACTGGAGTAAAGGACAAACTGAAACTTGTCACTGCGAAAGAATACAGTCAAGAACTACACAGAAATCGAAAAGAAATAAAAAAAAAGATTTATCATTTCTAGAATATTCTTAATGACATTTTTGCTCCAAATGATTTGTAATGATGTGCATAGCGCAGCATACACATTGGCATGTTTTAGCTGCAGTTAAGTGTTTTTTAGTTGTTGACTGTAAAAAGAAAGAGTGTGTGAAATGTTACAGGTCTAATTTATCACACTTACAATGGCATCTGTAACTGCAACAGTTTCATGATCCTGTTAATGTGTGTGTTACCTCATTGTCAATAATTAATAAGACCCAACAAAGAAACAGACACCTTGTTAGTGTTTTTAATTACACCCCATTTACTCTCCCACTATGACAGGTAAAGGCGTCTCCGGTGAAAAACATGTAAGGAGCTGGGAAGGGAAGCTCCAAAAGTGATCAAAGGTGTTATTGAGCTAAATGATGCAGAAACTATAGTTTAGTCTCCTCAGATAAGATTCAGGGTTTGTCTTATTTGCCTCAGTGGACACCAGAGAGGCAAACCAGGACAGTGTTCAGGTGCACTGTATGGTGTGTAGTGACTATTCTGACCAGATTTTTTGTCACTGTTTGGGTGTGGGAGTGATCTGTTTTTGGTGCACTTTTAAATGAGTCCAATATCCAAACTGGAGGTTATTGTTGATGTTTTTTTTTTTTTTCCATTTATTGATCCAATATAAAACAAAGAAAAAACAGGTAGACTACGTTCAACTTACTTTGATGGTGATGCGCGTAATGAGGGTAAGAGAGGTGTTAGTGATTAAAACCGTGTGCTCTTACCGTTCTCCAGATCACTGCTTCACCTGTGTCCCTTTTGTAGCATTTACCTGCCCATTTACCTTAAGTGCCCCTTGTGATGATTGTGTGAGTAACAAAACACGACCCAAAAAAGAATATAGATAAAATGGCTCATACATGGTGTAAACTGTAACTCAGGGTAGAATGGGGGTCATTCTGAGGTCTTTGGATCTTATTGCTGTCCAGTAGGAACAAGTTAGTATCCATACGGCAAACAATCAATGATCTGCTTTGATTTAACAAAACCTAAGGATGTAAATAGCAGGCCAGAGAAGAAAACTCATCTGATAACTATTTTTTAGTAAATTAGTTAAGATAATGTACATGTGCAAATGTACATATACATATACAACTTGATATCAGAGTCATGTCAGTCTAACCTTTAACAGTTCAACGTGTACTTAATGCTGAAGGCTTGGTGCTGTATCTCCTGAGTCCACAGTGGTGATACTTCACTTTCTCTTTTAGTGGTGCTGATACTGCACTGTCTCTGTCTATGGTGCTGAAAGCGCACTGTTTCTATCTATTAGTGTTGTTACTGCACTATCTCTTCGGCTTAAAGTGCAGTATCGCTTACTATATCTATGGTGTTGGTTCTACGCTGTCCATGGTGCTGAAACTTTTCTATTTCTATCCATGGTGCTGACTTCCAGCCTAAATCATCTAGCGCTTCATTGTGAAATTTTCATTCAGCTAAACAAACTTATACTGAAGTCTACACTGGTTTCTCTTTCTTGTGTACTTTAGCATCAATTCTTTGTCCTCCTTTTGACACTATCGAGGTTTTAGTTAGACCACACCTGCCCGCTCTCACTCAGCAGACAGACAGGCATGTACAGGCCTTGTTATTTTATGTCTGTCAGTCACAGCTCAGAGAGATCTTGCCAGGCCTGATTAATCAGCGCTAATAGAGATCTTACCATAAAGTGTAATCTGGAAATAAGTAACCCTTTGCTCATGAGTCAGAACAGCTGGTTGGTTTGAAAAGTCATAGTCCACCTCTGTGGTTGTCCACCGATTTGTGACTGTTAAATACGTTGCAGTGAACTTATTGTTATTGCAAACTCGGGAAGTGTCCTAATGACTTCAGATCAAATTAACACATTTGCCATATTGACTGTATCCTATTATAATGCTGGCTTTACTTAATTTGAAAGCAATATTTACATGAAAATCTGTGCCACCTGTCCCATAGTAGGTTCTTCTGCAGTCTTTGAGTCAAGCTCTGCAGCGCTCTGTTTGCTCCTAATGATGGAAACACTGTTCCAAGTCTTATTGCTGTACGTAAGACTCCTTCATCTGCTTAACATCACGGTAGTCACAGCTCTCTGTCACTCCTACTCTGTTATTATCTTACAAGGCTGCCTGATGATTAAACAACATTGGTTTGTTCGATAGGAATTTTGTAACCAAGTGAAAAAACAAATTGGAGAAACATCATGAAACACAAATTAAATGGTCCACAATGAGAAAAGAGTGGCTGGGTACAAAAAAAAACAAAAAAACAAAACAAAGATAATGGATGACAGACATTTTGTCTCCTCTCATTAAATGTCATTGCTTAGGTTTTTCTTTTACTGTATTTTCAGACCTGCTAAGATCATTGATTGGAGCAGTGATGATTATTTTTAACTATGCTATGCAGCGTCCCTTATTTGGTCTGATCAGAATGTGTCAGAGTATTTTGGCTCATTAATGTCAGTATGGATTTCCTCTGGGCTCACTTCAAGTATCTCACCAAAGTTTGTTTCCTCTCTGTGATCTCACCTGGATGTGTTTCCTCACCAAGGCTACAGACTTTGAGACTGATGTCGTCTTATTTTGTAGGCTGCAGGTGTCTCTCTGATTCAAAAGGTTCACAAGGTTCATTTCTGTAGACTCTGACAGCAAAAGGCATAGGGATGTTGGCCTTCAGGATTTCCTCCCCTTATGCTCATTAACATCATCTTCAACACTGTCACCATCATCATGTTCGTCATTATAGTTGTAACCAACCTAATTAGCATCTTCATCTTGGTAATAATGATCATCCTCTTTATCATTATCATCACCACCACCACCACCACTGTCACCACTATCATCATCATCATCATCATCATCATCATCTTAATCATAATTGTAATCAACCTCATTGTTATCTTCATCTTGGTTATAATGATCCTCCTCCTGCTCATTATTATCATTGTAATTATGATGAGGATAATGCTGATGCTGAATATGATGATGATGATGATTGGGATGATGATGATGGTGATGATGATGATGTATTAGATGATAATAATGATTATGAAAATGGCTATGATGATTGCAATCATGATAATGATGGTCTGAAGACAATGACAATGTTGGTGATATTGTAGATACTAATGATATGATGAGGAGGAGGATCATTGTAATCGAGGTAATAAGAATAATAGGGATGATTACAATGATGATGATGTTGATGATGAGGAACATATTGATGATAATAATGTTGATAATGATGACAATCATGAGAAAGATTGTTTGATAACAATGACAGGAATGTTGCTGATAATAATGATGATGATGATGATCATGATGATGGCATTGATAATAATAATGACGACGATGATGATAATGTAGATAATAATATTAATATGAGGAGGATCATTTTTATCAAGGTAAATATGATAATAAGGTTAATTACAATGATAGTAATAATATTGATGATGATGATGATGATGATGATGATGATGTTGGTGGTGGTTATGTGGTTAATAATGATCCTCCTCCTCATCATAATTATCATTATAACCAACAACACCACCATCATCATCATCATTATTATTATTACTATCATTGTAACCTTAACCTTATTTTCATATTTAAATGGATTTCAATGATCCTCCTAATGGATTAATATTATTATTTTCATTGTCATCATCACCATTGTCATTTTTATTATCAGTGCCATCATTATTATCATCATCATCGTCATCATCATCATCAGTATTATCAGCATCATCCCTGTAATTGTAATCAAACTATCTGTCTCATGATTGTCATCATTATTAACATTATTATCATCATCATCATATTCCTCATCATCATCCTTATCACCACCATCATTATCATTGTAATCAACTCATTATCCTTTTAACTTGATTACAATGATCCCCCTAATCATCATATCATTAATATCTACATCATCACCAACATTGTCATTGTCTTTAGACCCTCATTATCATGATTGCCATCATCATAATCATTATCATGATCATCATTATCATCTACTACATCATCATCATCATCATCATCATCATCACCCCCATCATCATCATCATCCTCATCTTCAGCATCAGCATCAGCATCAGCATTATTATCCCCATCATTGTATCGCGGCCATTAGTTGTTTGTAAGTTTCTGGCTGTCAAGCAGTTGTCCTTACTGCTGTTGCTTAAATCAATGTGAAAGGAAATGATAGACTTAGGAGTCAAATATCTAACAACTGTTTTCGTCTTTTTGTTTCTTACAGGTAAGACGGCCAGCTGTGTTCGTTAGAGGGTGTGTGAGTGTGTAAGTGTATTTAAGTGCTTTTGTGAGTGTGTGTTGTGTCACCGGGGCTGAATGAGAAAGACAACCTCCTGTGTCACGTTGATCTTGAGACGGTAAGAGAAACTTTGTTGTTTTGAAGTAGTGAGCTGATGATTGTTTGTGATTAGCTGATGAGCTTGTGTGCTGAATGGAGACAGAATGAATTTATTGTCCGTCTCAAACTTTATCTGTTTTTATCTGTATCACCTTTCCCTGAGCTGGAGGAGGCACAGAGGAGGACAGGTGTGTTTGTTAAAAGTGCATTGCTTGCGTAATTGTAATCTTGCTGGTGATATTGATCACAAAAAAACTGTTCTGTATCTACATGTTTGCTTGGGTTTTGTTCAGCTATGGATTAATTATGAATATATTTCTCTTAACATGACACGGTGGGTGATTTATTTTGAAATGGGCGTTATTGTGGCTCTCTCACAGATGGCTCTGAGCTTGTTTTCAGATCTGGGACCAGCTAAAGGAGAAATTTGTTGGATTGAGTTGGATGAGGCCTGATAAAAAGTGGATCTCTCTTGTACTCTACTCGTTTTCTTCTGTATAAAGTGACTTTTAAGAGCCAAACACAAATCAGTGACAGGCATGAATCTGTTTTTTTTTCCTTCCTGAGCTTGTCTGTTGCCCATAAATCTGCGTGTTTCCTTTGTAAGTATTTATGCTTTAAACTCTGATCTGTTGTAAAATCAGATGTGCCAAGCTGAGTTTTAGCTCCAGGAACAGACTACAGAGGCTTATTTACTCATTTGCTAAAACTTTCTGTGTACAGGTGTAAGAAATGAGGAGGAACACATCCTCATTTTGGACGACAGCTGTTGTATGTTATTTATTCAAGAGACCGATAGACCCCTGAAGTACAGGTGAGATTCTTAAAGGCGTTAACAAGCAGTCACAAAGTGAGCATTCAGCCCACTCTGACAAATGCTCATTTTAATCATACCGTCTGTTTTCTGGATAGCCCTGAAGGAAAATAAACTCTTTATAAAAACATTTTCAGTTTCCTTATTTTGCTGTCGTTCAGTGATTAAACTGTCTTACATTTAAAAGAAACAGCATTGAAAACCTTCAAACTGTCATGTCAGTCAGTTTACTTCACCTCACTTTATTCCCCAGCAAGACTTCTTTTGTGTTGTTTATTTGTTCCTTGCCCTTTCTCAAAGATTTATCTCACCCTCTTCTCCTTTTTCCAAAGTAATTACACCATCATAAAGTCTGTTTTTTTTCTCTTGCCTTTAACCAAGATGTTAACTCTTAAAGAGGACACAGCGTAACAGATGAGACAAATGAGAGTGAAAAGCAGCAGGTCTGAAAGTAATGAAGCTCTGAAACACACATTCATCACTGCAAAGATGGAGAGAGAGAGAGAGAGAGAGAGAGAGAGAGAGAAAGAGAGAGAGAGAGAGATCACACGGCTCTATCTAGCTGTATTTTTTTTCCTTTTTTGCTGCTCTAAGGCATATTTAAAAAAATAATCCAACCTTTTAATCTACATTCATGTAATTATCATTATTAATCCAGCCTGTGATGGACATTTACCATATTCAATGATGGAAGTGTAAATTATAGACCTTACTCCTAGTGTAAGATCACTCTGGGATCTGGTGGGTCAAGCTTTGGGTGAGAGGTATCTCCAGGAGTAGAGTGACCTCTCTCTCCCTCATCGCAGATTCACCTTGAGTGCCAGCAAGACACAGGTGCTCTGATAGCAGGAGGTGTTGCTTTTCAGCCATCCTTTACTCTGAAAGCTCTCCTGAGTGATCTGTTTGTCTCTACGCTTTCTCTCAGACACAGTGTGTAGCCAGTCATAGTCTATAGTCTATAGTCTAGTTTTTGTCCCAGGGATTGACGTCAGTCACGTCACGTCACGTCACGTCACGTCACGTCAATCAACTCATGTTTTTAGCACAAGGACCACTCACATGTAATACATGTGCACACACATAAAGCAGCAGCAGCAGCAAAACGAACATAAACAGCAATGGAGAAAGGAGAGAGATGTGCCTTCTCAAGCTGGTAATACAGCCACTATCTTAAAGGCTGTCTTTATTTTCTGTTTTGTTTAAAAAAAAAAAAAGAAAAGTTTATCTTTTGCCAGTCAAAAAAGACTATCTTTATTTTAAAAAAAGAGAAAAAAAATGTATTTTTTGACATTCCTGTTAAAATTACACTTCCAATAAAGTGAGTGATGGAAAGAAAATGTTTTTTATAAACATGTTGAGGTTGCTGAATGTAACTTAAAAAGTAACTTGTTACTGAACTTAGTTACTTTTAAATTTAAGTAATCAATAAAGTTTCCTTTTAAAGGAGTAATCCGTAATCAGTAATCAGATTACTTTTTAAAAGTAACTCTGGCAACACTGTATATAAGTGCACACAAGTTTTGGATCCTATTGGTGCATTATCTTTAAGGATAAATATCAGGGTGATGCTCCTTCAGTAACTGACCTGACGTTATATTGAACTCTCTCGTCTGTGTGCTGGTTGAGGGTTAACCCTAACGCTAGCCAACACTAGCTAAAACCCACATAAAACAGTCATAATGTCTGAAGGCCTTTTATGAAAGTGAGACTGTGTTTCAGATATTATGAGGTTACTGTTCAACATGTGAGCTCAGCCACTTCGGAGTGAACTTTAAATGAAGGTTTGATTCAGTGTGAGCTCTTTTCAGCCTTTAATGGAGAGTTAATGAGGAGCTAAATGAAGTGTGTCAGAGAGATTAGGAGACTCTCCTCCTCCAGGTATCACCTCCTCCAGGTATCACCTCCCCCACTAAACACAGGCATTAGTGCCAACAAATGCAAATAGCTCTGAGTGAATATTCATTTCTCTTCATGAATATTCAGCAAATAATAAACAGACCTTCTTTCCTCTGTTAAAAATCAGCTGAAGAGAAGCTCTCCTGCTGTCTGTGAATTCCTCATTGTTTCTCTGTCATTGTGCTTGAGTGGTTAGTTTGTGTGAAAGCAGGAACGCCGAGACTGTTTGATAAAACGAGGTTGCAGAGCTGAGAGAGGATTAAAGTTTGTTTTTGGTGTATTTTCTGCGAGGACAGAAACCCATCGGCAGTTGAGCAGTGTAGGTTTATTCTTTCCTCTTCTGCTGCTGTGCTGTCTGTGCTGTTTGCTGACTCTTCATGCTGCTTTATTCTTACTTCTTTTCACCTGCTGAAAGGAAACCGGACCGTCAGTTTGTATCTATTATCCAAATTAATGAGACAACCTACCGATAAGGACTTCTGTTCCTCCTCCGAAGCAGTCTGGTGAGTTTTTGCAGGTATAAATTCTACTGAACTCTGGTTGTGTCGGACGGATGAGGCTGTTTGTGTTTCTGAGTGCTCTCTGCTGTTCTGGGAAGTTGTCTGCATTAATGACCTTTGACCCTTTCACACTCTAATGCACTTTATATCTGCTTTGTCAACAACTGAGTCCAACAACAACAACAAAGAAAACAACAACATCCTCAGACACAGCTCATCTCACTGACATTTCTGCTGATTCACTCAGACATCAGAGCAAAACAATCTGATTTTACACTCTTCAGTGGTCTGGGTTTCTCTCTCTCTCTCTCTCTCTCTCTCACACACACACACACACACACACACACACACACACACACACACACACACACACACACACACACACACACACACACACACACACACACACAGAGAGAGTGAGTGTTTGTGTCCACTCAGAGTGATAAGAGTATAAGAGTGTGTGTTCTGGGAGAAGAAAAGATGTTACAGCTCAGACTGCCTTCATATATTTGATGGCCTAAGTCAGAATCAGCTGATTATCAGTCCTTTATAATATTGATCTGATTGGTGTATGAAATAAAGTTTTGAGGATCTGACTGTTGGTGCAAACCAACCATACATTTCTCCTGCACTGATTTCATAAGTTCAGCAGAGTTCCTCATCAGATCATTTTTACTGACATTACATGAAGATATTTCCAAGAAAAATCGAATGGCTGTTATTTCCACAGTCCATCTTGTGCACACTGTGATTTCTTTTGTTTAAGTGTCTGAAACTCAGTCAATATCTACTGAGCTGCTGCAGCTGACCCATGTTTGCAGCTCACACATTGTGGAGCAGAAATAAAACCCCTTCTGACCAAAAGATTGGACTCCCAGTTAGGATCGATATAACAGATACACTCTGACACAATAGAGGTTATTTACTGATATTTGACCAAGTTTATACAATAAAACAGCTCCTGGCTGACTGTGAATTACTCTGACCTGATAAATCTCTCTTGGCTTACTACATTATATCATACATCATACATACAATACATCTTACTACATTCTAAAGAACATGAATCACCCACTTTAGTACAGCTTGATGGACCAAAGGGCCAATGGTGGTGGACGGCTCCCCTCTCTCTTCGCTGCAGGACAGACAGGTTCAGAAGATCTTTTGTACCCACTGCCATCAGACTTTACAACTCTTTCATGAATAGAAGATGACTTTTTGGGACATGACAAGTAAGACTACAGACAATTGAATTTTCCTTCAGGGATCAATAAAGTTCTTCTTATTATTATTACATTTCACACTCTTAACTATCACTAGCTAGACCAGATATCTCTTCTTTGTATGATTTGATGTTTGAGTGATTGAAGTCAGATAACAAGGTGCAGTTCATAGAAGGACTGTTTTTAGAAATAAAAAGCACTAGGATTATAGAATGGAATCACTGAGGCAACAGTGGCCGTTGACAACCAAAAGCAATTTATTACAGATGGTATCATTCACTATAGTTGCAATTATGCTGCGTTCCAGTTTTACTCATCGGTGAGCATCGTCCGACTTTCCGAGTCGGAAATCCGACTTCAGGGGAACGTTCCAGATGAATTTTGGACTCAGAACTCAGAAATTCTGACTTCTGAGTACAACTGGAATGCAGCAAAGACGTAGTTTCATATTCCAGTGATGCAAGATATAGTCTGATCCTCCATTTGTCAACTTTTTGATGTTCAATGCAATACAATACAAATTAATTTATGCACAATAACAGCCTGTCTCAATTTCTTTATTCTCCTACCGCCACGTCTCGTTTAGCCTTCTAAAATGGATTTGGTTCTTACTAGTTTGTCCCTTTTGAGCCGCTGTAGAAAACACTGCCTCTAGAATATAAAAGACTTTTTCTAATCAGGAATGGAAATTTACAGGTGAACTCTAAGGTTATTTTTAAGGTTATTTTTAGGACCCCCAGATGTCCTCTTCACTAACTTTAAAGGTTTGGCAACTAGTTCTAATGTTACTTTCTGCCATTTTGAAACTCTAGTTTATTCTGAGATTATCCTGGTAGTTTATGATCAAGCTGTGAGTGCGCCGACCTTTAACCTCTAAGTTCACTTTATCTGCCCTCTGTCATGTATCTATAAAACTGAGTGCACTCCACTGTAAAACCAGGGAGAGTATTTAACCACAGGCTCTTTTTAGTGACTGAACAGCTTGACCTGCACTGGTTCAGCTCTCAAGCTCAAGCATGTTTCAATCAGCACTTTTCAGACAAATTAAATGCAAATCAGAGTGCTTACAGTGATTTTAAAAAGCAAGAAAAATTATGATAAAACGTGGGACATACTTAAAAGAACTGAAATGGGTTTAAAAGCACCACAGTAGTAACAAGATTCAGGAAATTAAAACAGTAAAAGCAAGAGTTAAAAATAGGTTTGAGTTTCAGAAATAACGTTATGATGTTAATAGTTTAAATAATGATATAAAATGAAAAGAGAAAAAGTTAAAGAAAAGCAACAAAATTAGAAGTCAGGTGAGAAGCAAACACTGATTAGAGAGACAGAAAAGACCAGTTTACTGTCCAGAGAAGGCTGAGCTGAGAGATGTTGGAAACTTAACAGTTTGAGTCTTTCTGTCTGAAGTTGTACCGTTTCTCTGCAGTTTGAAAAACAGAAGATAAAAGAATGAATAAAAGAGCAGGAGCAGAATAAAAAGATCCTCTAAGAAGGTGGATTATGCCCTTCAGTTTTGAATCCATCCATGAAGACTCAGAGTGTTCAACCTGTACAGCTCAAATATTGAGAGCAGCAAATGAAAACCTGTAAATGATGAGCTGGAGGTTTTTGTCTTTGTGCTGACAGCTGGATCTCAGTGTGGGAGCAGAAACTCTTGAGGGTTGGTATTAACTATGAATGAGACGCCCAGAGGTCGGGCTGAGATCTGAACCTCCTGTTCAGCTGAAGAGGTGAAGGGACTGAAGCGTGCCGGCTGAATACCAATTTAAGACTCAGGAAAGACATGAGGAGGTGTTTTTTGATGCTCTGTGATACAGAAAGATAAAAAATGTAGTTTTTCTGGGCTACATATTGAAGTGGGAGATCTAAGGGAATAAATAACTCCACAAACACCTGTAGGTTCAATGAAGATGAAATCTTTAAATCAATATGTGAAGCTGCACCTGTCAACAATATTAATAATAAACAACTTTCTGTCTCTTTCTGCTTTATAAAGTTGCAGGTAGAGACATGCAAAGTCAGTTGTTAAAGTTATAGTCTTATTAAGCTGATTACTGTGTGGATATCCCCACATAATAACTCATGTTTATAACAGAATATAAATGCTGAATATTATCACTCCGACTTTATTTCTCATCATATTTCTCTGAACCTTTGCTTCTTACTGTCTCTACGTTCCTGTCGTCTACATGATGAACACACCCTCTGCTCTCGGTCTGAAATACTAATGAGCTGAGATAAACCACATGAATGGACTCACCTGAAACAGCGTACCTATGGCATCAGATCTCACCTGTTGAAGATCCTTAGAGGAAAAATATTGACAGAGATTTACCTGCTCAAAGACCCACTCTGAATTTGGGATTTTTCTGATGCTACAAGACATATCATGAGAAAAATAAGTGCAAAATTGCAGTACTGAGTATTTCTGCATTCAAATCACTGTGAATCTCTGGCAGATCCAAATGGCAGGTTCAGATACAGTGAGATTTCCTATGTCACAACTCCAAGCCACTGGAGCCCTGCTATGCAGGCCAGACTCAGAGAAGTAGAGAGGGCGATCACAGAACAAGCATGAGTGGTAGCGGATTGCAATGCTTGTAAGAAAGTTAATTATGATAGTACCTTGCATCATGTGCCTGAAGACATTTAAGAGCTGAATAGTTCCTATGTTACCTGACACTTCTGCTGCACCGGGAATGTTACATTGCGAGCTTGCATGAAGAGGAGTGTGCAGAGCAGCGCTGTCTCCACCCACAACTCAGAGGCGAATTTCTAATGAGCTACTGGAGCTCTGCAGAAGAAATGCCCTTGAAAATGACACAGGTAACGTGATTTTACCTTAAAAACTTCATAATCGCAATTTAAAGACCACTGAGACCACTTTAAGTAGTAAAAAAAACAAACAAAAAAAAACAATCGGAGTGGGACTCTAAGTATAACCCAGTGCTTCTTCCTCTGGTGGATGTTGTGAAGAGTCAGACTTGATTTGTCGGTCGCATGGAGGTGACAGTGGACTGCATTATAACCACTGTAAACTCCTTTATAACAGATTTAACACTGACCCTCCTCTCAGTTTGGTGTGTTTGCTTCTTTCTAGATCATCTCTCCCACAAACTGAGCAATAACCTTACTGTTCAGTATCGGGATGAATCAGTCTGCATTCTGGTTTATCATTTCATCATTTATGTACTTCTACCAGCTTTTTTTCTGAGGCAGTAGAGCAGATAAAACACGTTGAATTGTCATGGAGGTTTCTCCACACTGTATCTGTGGGTTCAACCGAGCCTAGCACCTTTGAGCTGGATGAAGCTTGTAGTTTGGTATTTAACCTGAAAAATGGATGCCCTTTCCTTTGAGTTTTTTTTTTCCTAACGAACAATAACAAATCAAACTTTGTAAACCAAATGAGTGATGTGTTTACCTCCCGTGTTTACAGTGAGACAGCGAGGGGCGGATTGATGGTGTTTCAGTTTGATCTTTAATCTCATCACATCCTCTTTAATGAACACTTAGTTCCCAAAGCTCCGTGGAGATGTTTGACTTCAGGAGGCTCGATGTATTTGACCTTTCAGCTCCTGTGATGAAATGAGACTCTCCACTTCGTTTAATGTGATTATAGATCTGCCCCAATCACATGAGACATGAATTACAGCTCATTTACTCAGATGCTGCATGAACAATGAGATATTTTTCACACTGCAGATGCAGCCGTCGTCTGTTTACATTACCTCCAAGTCTTGATTGAACTCTACAGCCATAATAACACCGACAGCATGAAGAGCATTATTCTGTTAGTCAATCAAATCTTTTCCTGGCTCACTGTGATGATCAGACTTTAAATTGAAACAATAGAGTGTGTTGTATGCATGGCCACAGTGATTAAACAGCACTGCAGGCACACTGAGACACATCATACTGAATTACACCTCCTGATGTCCAGTTCATGGTGCGTTTTGTCCGTTTAGCCTATTTAACAGTCAAGTGCTGTGTGGAAATGAAGATCTGCAGATGGTGTCGGAGTCTTCCACATTTACTGTTTCCTTTGTTGCTGATCGAGCAGCATCTTTTGGGGCTGAGAAACTGAGGGAACGTGTCAAACCTGAAACTCTCCTACATATATTTATTCACCTTTTACACAGTGGAGTTTATAGTAGCTGCTGCTTCAACCATATGAATCAAAATCAGGTTTAGTAATCAGGGAACACGGTCATTTTATTCAAATTGCTAGCAGCTACAGTGTGCCCGCCTCATGCAAAACATATCTAAAAAAAATCAACCCTAACACAGAATGTGCAGCGAGAGAAATGAGCTCTTCAGACTAAAACACATCTTCAGAACCAGGCTGCAAACCTGTTTATTTCTGCTGCAAAGATGGGCTCTTCCACGGCTTTTGGAGACAGCCTCTAGTGGACACTCAAGGAACTACGGCTGTAATCAACCAAAGAAATTCTTGGTCAACGAAAACCCTGAAATTTTCTACCAAAAATTGACTAATTGGGGGTGATTTTTGATTTTTCAGAGTCTGATGGGGATGACGCAGCTCGGCGGAGCGTGAGTCGGTGGGGTAAAAATATAGTAATGGCTGCACAAGAAGGCATTTAAACACAAATATTATATTCAGCAAACCACCTGCTGTTGATTGATATGGACGCTCTTCAATCTTCCTGTCTCCAGCCAGTCTTCAGAGGGTCGGGCGAAACCAAAATGATGAAAACAAGGGGGGTGTTCTGAGACAGGCTGTTACTTGTGAAATGGGGGTGCTCTGAAAACACTTGATTTGTTGCTCCTGAACAAACTTACAGCCCTTTGAGGAACTGAAGATTTTAGGACTTTCTTTTCTTGAGACCAGATGTTGCTGCTTGGTGTCATCTCAACTAATTCAGATACTGAGTTTAATACCTTAAAGACCATCTTGAGAGCATCTTGATCAGGCTGATCTGTGGCAGTTTGAAATAATATGTATCAGCTAATATCTGGGCAGGAGGGGCCTGTTTAAAATCAGGGCTCTATTTTCGTTCCTCGCCGGCAGCATGGAGTTGGCACGGCGTAAGTCAGGCCTGCTGCGCCGACAAGGTGTGCCCAAGCACATTTTGGTATTTTGGTGAGTGGCACAGCCCGGTGTAAGTATTCCCCCTCCCTAACTCAGCTCCTCCCAGCAGCATAAGTCGTAGAGAGGGCGTGGAGTGTTCTTAACATAGCCGAGACCTGTTAACGCCAGTCAGATCAGCTCCTGTCCACACCTTTAAATCCACCACCGGCGAGGCGTATTACAATTTTCGTGAAGTAGTCAAAGAGATCAAGAGATGTCTAAAGACAGTAATGCTACACGATGGCGACAGAAGGCAGCACCTCAACAAGTGTCGCTGTAAGCGCTGCAGAGGGTGTCCTTCACACTGTCTCATATAAACACAGATAGATTTGGTGTGTGTAATGTTGGACCCACTAGTAAGACAAACACCCTTTTCCACAAATAAAGACACTCACATAAAGTTGCACATATTCAAACCTCACGTGACAAAGATGGGTTGAGCGCACAGATCACAACATAAATTACGATAATGGCATTAAAATTGGAACCACCTGTTCAAAAATAACGCATTGCGCTCCGTGGCCTGGCTCTTTCTTTCAGTGATGTTTGCATATTAAATAAATTTGAGTCACGCAACTGAATATTATAATATCTGCATGTAGGCTTAGAGCAAAAAACTCACCTAATCACTGAAACAAATCATCTGTTCAGCCGCCGCAGCAGCAGGAAATATATCAGATATATCAGATATAGATAAAAATATATCTATATAGATCTAAATGTATGTGCTGACTCAGATTATTAGTTGTTGTTGATTATTTATTGCACTGAAATGTGCCTGACACTGTGGAAACCTGCCTGTGAGGCATCGGTGACATATGCGCACTACGCCGCCGGTCTACCAAAATACCACTAGACCAGCTGCGCTTCGCCTGCGCTGAAAGCTGACCAGGTTTGAATCTGTGAGCTTTCAGCACAGTTTCCATGCCGCCTATGAGCACGAAAATGTCACTGCGCCCGCTGATTCTGTCAACACCTCCCCTTACCGCACCACCACGCCCAGCTTGGCGGACCTCGGTGCGCCTCAGTCTACGAAAACACCAAACTGCCTGTGTGCTGGGCTCCGCCAGACGAAAATACCACTGCACGGGGTCCGCCACCCTCCAGTTTCTGCAGACACTACAATCAGCTTTGCGGAGTGGTTGATGTTGAGTTATTTTAACTCTCAGTGTTTACAGTCAGCAGACTTTGCTCCCCATCTCCATCTTTGTCGAATGTAAACTTATTTTCGGTTTTCAGGTCTCTGCTTTGTTCTTCATGCAGGGCTGTCAGCTTGAAACAGTGATTAAAGCTCTGCTGGTCCAAACTCTGCTTCCTCGTTTCATCCTTCTCAGACTCTTTTCAATAAGCATAAAGTCTGTTTTTCTCTTCTCGTCGTAGAGGAGTGAATTCATTAGGAGCTGCAGTTTGTGGGGGTGTTTCACTACACAGCAGGACAGAGTCAATGAAGACACTGACTTATTTTATTACAGAGGTTCACACTGTGTCTGATGGCACAGAGACATTTAGAGTAATTATTCAGTCTAATCAGCAGGATTAAAAGCTGTTCATCTAAACGCAGGCCGTGATCTGACTCTGCCGTCACAAATTAACTTATAGAATGAGACTGAATAACAAACATAGGAGAGAGGAGGGATCCAGCCGAGACACAGAGGCTTTATTTAACACTGCAGCTCTCTGTAGGCGCACTTATTAAACCGAAGCTGTTTACTGTTTCCCTTTAGAAAACAGATTACTCTAAGGTAGGCTCAACTAACCTCATCCACCCGTTTGCCTGGCTGTAAGTGGACTCAGGTGGGCGTTTAGGCTGTTAGAATAAGAGATACCCGACTCTAATTTTTACCTGTAAACCTCCCATGCAGCAGATGACTCTGCAGGATGAAACTTGGTTCATGAGTTTTCCCTGAATGTCTCAACAGAGTCAGTGATACAAACACTTATAAGAGCAAAAAGGAAAAAAACAAAAAACAAAAACGAAAACTTCAGATTTATCTGATCAATTTTGTTAGATAATCACTGTGAAGGGTCTGACTTCATTTAAAGCCTCTGTTAGTAACTTCCAGTCCTCCTGATCCTGTTGGTTCTGACATTTCTCACTTCCAGGGTTTTTCTTTCACTCATATTCACCATGTAAAGCTGTCAGACATCCTCCTGTTTATTTACACAGCACGATTCAAAGCATTGACCCCGAGCTGTTTCTTAATGTTTCAGAGGTCAGAGAGCAGACTGAACATCAGTCCAACACTGACAGAGTATCAAATAGGGTCAGAGGGTTAGATCTTAGCAGTTTAAGGTGAATTGAGTCCTGTTTTACATCCCAACATGGAGGTTAAAGAGTCTATCTCCTCCCTCTGACTGCAGCTTTAAACAGGTGAAGTGATGAGGTGAGCTCTGAATCTGACATCTCTTTTGTCTGTTTCATCCTCACAGCGACCATGATTAGCACTTTAACTATATACAGTATAAAAACACAGTGACTCTGAGGCTGCTGTTTTTTTCAGTGAATATTCAGTAAGTACTGGAGGTTAGTCAGTTCACGGCTCACTCTCCCAGCTCATCAAAAACAGCGTGGGGTTTGCATGATTTCTTTCTCTGTGAGTTCAGATGGATATCAGACCACAGGAGAGTTTAACTTTCATATTTTACTGCAGACATCAACAGTGAACACCATCATGAAGTCAATCACAAGCAGAGTCAGCTCAGATACAAATATCGAAACGGTGAGAACAGATCTTTGTCAGTTTTAGCGGAAGACTGAAGATCATCAGTTTGAGTCCTAAACTGTGACTGTGAGCTTTTACATGTTTCAGTCCATGGGCTCTGATTTCATGGCACGAAATCACGCAATGTGGATGATTAATGCTTGGTATCACTGTTTCAGCTGTGTTAATTTAGTCAGGTTGAAGGTCTATTATGTGTATCAAACGCACTTGCTCTGTAATTAGACAAGATTTAATAAGAATATATTGATATAGATCTAAATCTATGTGCTTACTCAGTGACTCACTGAATAGTGGTTGCTGTTGATTATTTATTGCCTGAAACTGAGGGAAACCTGCCTGTAAGGTATCGGTTACATGTGCACATGCTGCGCTGGTCTATTACCACTTGATTGCATGCACTCTGCCTTGCACCAAAATCTGACCATGTTTGAATCGGCAAGCTTTCAGTGCCACCGGTGGGGACAAAATTGTCAATGTACCAGCTGATTCTGTCGACACCTCCCCCTACTGAGCCGCCACGCCCATCTTGGCACATCTCAGTGCACCCAAGTCTACAATATTAACCCAATTGGCTATGCACTGGGCTGTGCTGCACTAAATTGCCACTGCACAGGGTGCGCCACCCTTTGCTGCACCGCTGGCGGACATGAAAATAGAGCCCCCTCATGTCTCTCACTTTGGACACCAAACCCAACTGTGTTTGACTGTATTTTCTCTCAGAGTCCTCTCTGACAGCTCTGTTTAGAAATCCAGCAGGAAAAACCTGCTTCCTTCAACTTTAATGGATGATGGTTTTCAGCTCCGTATTAACAGTAAAAGCACGGTTTCTTTCTGTATAATGGTTTTACTGCATTTTCCGACAGATCAGCAGGTTTGTGGAATAAGCTGCGTGTTCTTTTGCTGGAGGCACGTTTGAGTTCATCAAAATGCAAACTAACACAGAAAGGTTTGACTGTGTGACCAAGAATATAGAGAAACATAAAGAGCTGAGGGCTGTTTCCAGCTATAAAGCTTTATATAGACTGTTACTGCAGTCAGAGCTCTGATACAGTCAGTGTTTGAAGGCAGAGGAACCTTTATTTCCCCAGTATGCTGCTGTTTATAAAAAGAAAATAAGCATTTTAATCATCATAAACTGTTTACAATGTGAAGAACTATCATGACCTAGTGATGAGCTCTGTCTGCTCTCTATGGTTTCTTTTATATCCAGACAGAAAGTCAAGAATGATCAGAGATTTGGAGAGAAACTGAAACACAGCAAATCTGAACTTTATTCAAATGGAGGAATAAACTTTGTGTTTCCAAAGTGTTGGGGGGCATTTCTGTGGCTCATCCTCACCTCAGACCAAGATCATTTCCATTTAAATAGAAACACAGAGCTGTAAAGATAAACCCTCTCAGGCTGGGGATCATGTAATCAGATCTGTCTCAGTTATGGATTCAAAGAATGAACTCTGAGCTTGTAAAAAGTGCAAATATAAAATGTTCTATAGGAGGTTCATCATGGGCTGAATAAATCCAGAGGAAGAAGCTCCAGGGCCAAAGAGATGGTCAGCCCTGATCCTGGAGCAGAGATCTGTGTTACCTCTGCTCTGTCGTCTTAGGATAAAGACTTAGGGCTCTATTTTCGTGCCTCGCCGGTGACGTGCCGCAGGCGCAGCGTAAGTCAGGTCCGCCGTGCCGACAAGGCGTTCCCAAGCCCAATTTGGTATTTTGGTGAGTGGCGCAGCCCAGCGTGAGTATCCCCCCTCCCTAACTCAGCTCCTCCCACCGGCATAAGTCATAGGGAGGGTGGAGAGAGGGCGTGGAGTGGGCTTAACACAGCAGAGACCTGTATTGACCAAAAATATCAGCTCCTCTCCTCGCCTTTAAATCCGCCGACGGCGAGGCGTATTACAATTTTCATGAAGTAGTCCAAGAGATCAAGAGATGTCTGAAGACAGTAATACCACAAGATGGCGACAGAAGGCAGCTCCTCAACAAGTGTCACTGTAAACACTGCAGAAGGCGTCCTTTACACTCATATAGGCACAGATGGATTTGGTGTGTGTAATGTTGGACCCACTGGTAAGACAAACATCCTTTTCCACAAATAAAGACACTCACATAAAGTTGCACATATTCAAACCTCACGCGACAAAGGTGGGTTGTGCGCAGAGATCACATCATAAATTCCAATAATGGCATTAAAATCGGAACCATCTGTGCGTAAATGACGCATTACGTTCCGTGGCCTAGCTCTTTCTTTCCTAGATGTTGGCATACAAAATAAATTTGGCTCACAAAACTGAATATTATAATATCCGTATGTCGGCTTAAAGTAAAAAAAACTCATCTGGTCACTGAAACAAATCATCTGTTCAGCCGCTGCAGCAGGATGGGGAGAGGACACGGAGAAGAGAGGAGAGGAGAGGAGAGGAGAGGGAGAGGACACAGAGACATGCCAGGTTGGGCTTTGCGAGAAATAAGAGGAAGAGGAAGAAAGAACAGGAGAGAGACGAATTAATCTCATGAGTGAGTTTCTGGTTATGTGTCTCTTAGTCTCTTCCTGTTTTTTTTTTTTTGTGTGTGTGTGTTTTTCTCTTGTTGTGTCCCTCCCTGGGTGTGGGTTTTCACTTATGTTTCTTAAGTCTTATGTGTTTCCTGTTTTATGTTGTAGTCCTTACTCGGTGTGTGTCTGGTTAAGTTTGATTTGAAGTTGTGGTTAGTATAGCTTTAGTTTTCTGTTGTTGTTGTACTTATCAGCGGCTGTTGTTAATGGAGAGAAACCATCACATCAACAAACCCAGAGAGGAAATAAGTGAATGTTTGTAGTTCAATAAAGTTGATTATATCTGATCAGCCAAACACAGTTTGTCGTCCTCTCCCTTCATTATGTTTGTAGTCCTCCTTGTTCACACCGTTCTTCCTCCTCCTCAATCAGTGCTTTGTTTCAGATTAAATTATCTTCCTCAGTCAGAGAGGTTGCTGCTCTGAAACTCTGTTCTATTGTCAGATATCCCCTTTTACACTGACTGATAATATGATTCTTATTGAAAGCAGCTCCTATAATCTCATTAGACTTCAGGAGGTTAAAGCTCTTTATCTTCAGCTGGAGTCCTCTCAGCTCCCTGCAGGCTTATCTGCTGAGCTCCAGCTGTATATCTGGATATACTGTATGCTCCCTCACTGCACACTGAGATGAAGCATCAATACTTCCCCTCATCCTCTGGTACAGCACAGCACAAATTATCCTGTACAGAAGGACTTAAATTGAAGAAGAACTCATCTTACCTTTAGTGTTGGTTGTGGTTATGATCAGAGATAAACTGTATAAGGAGAGGTTTGAGGTTTGTTCTCAGCAGCATGTAATAAATGCTCTCAGTACAGGTGGTTCAAATGCTGCTGTTACAAATGATAATTTAATAGACCCTCCAGAAAAACGTGATTTTGCAATCGCTGATTATTGCAAAATCAGCCAAACACAGCTGATTATTGCGGGATTCAATATTTTTCAAAAAGTCTGCATATTCACCGCGATAATCACATTTTTCTGCGCAAAATATGCAGGACTTGCTTGGTTTCACAATCTCCGCACTTTTCTTCAAAAAGTTTGGGGGGGGGGGGAGTCAAAATGAGTGGTGATGTAATTCATCGCGACTTGTGGCTTCATTGACTCGTGCCTGTACACACAAAATAACACTGTAGTGTGAGCATGTGGGTAGATGGAACACCATGTATGGAAAATACTAAAATATAGAGAGCTACCGGTAATCAGTCTCATCTACCGACATACATTACTGCCAAAGACTGGGCAAACCAGTACCCCCGGTGTCTTGCAAAGCGGGGGGAAACTATTCTGCACCCTGTGCAACTGTGTGTTGGACCATAAAAGAAAATCATTGATGACGAGTCACTTTGCCAGCGCGAAACATTTGAAAATGCTTTCTGCAGCTGCAGAAAGGAAAGCCAAAGCAAGACAGTTGACATTCACCGAGGCATCAACCTCCAAAACCTTTGCAAGGGCTGCAGGAAACAAAGTGAGTAGCGTACAAGCTTGAAACTGGTCAAATAAAGAACAAATGAAACACATCATTAGCAGACAATCAAAGAAACTGTTTTCTGGTGTGTCATTGTGCCGCCGGTGCTAGTACTGGTGAGCAAGACTGAGGCGAGGAGGATGCAACAGTCTGCGTGGTATACATTACGGCATCAGGTTCTCGAAAGCCAGTACGACTCCCAGCCATCACAAAGTGACCTATCACAGTGGGATCTGAGGAGTGTCCCGAGAGGGAGGACCTTGATGCCACTGGTAAAGTAGTTTGAAGTGAAATAAAACAGACAGAGTTCTGCTTGAAAGCCTCTCCTTCGTAAAAATGTGTTTTTCCCTGGTTTCTTGTTCCAGATCGGCAAAGATGACATGACCAGGCTGCATTGAGCAGACAATAACTAAACACAGGAGTGGAGTAGACACTAACTTCTTTTTCCGGTGAAAGAAGAGAATCACTCCTTTCTTTTGAGATTCTAGTCCAAGCACAAGATATTCTGTGGGTCCAGAAATTTCTATTGTAAATGTTCATAAATGAACCTGGCATTTAATGAGCTAAGCACTCTGATTTGAGGTCGTCATTTTGCTAAAAACAAGGAAGCTCAGTTTATTATTCTTGACGGTTTATAGAATATATAATTTGAAAGAGGTTATTGAACATATAATTAGAAGGGCTAAAACTAATTTCTCATTACAGAAAGTGTATTACTACTGCCCTTATCGTTTTCTTTAGCTCCTACGGTGTGTTCACAATATTCATGGATGTTAAAAGGAACTGCTTTAAATAAAACTTTGTGAACCATCAGTTGGAGAGTCAGACCATAAATCAACCAGGGATGCTACACTCTGGCCATCATAATCTCTCAAAGACGATCAATTCAGTCCATCCTTCCATCTCTCTGCCTGTCTCAGCTGAAGCAATAAACTAAGTCAGCACCTTCATCCAGCTCTGTCAGGGTTTCCTGAGTCTCTCATGTGAAAGGTCATTGCCCTTCAGGATGACCTTTGACCTCATTATGAAGCACTATCATAACTGACTGTGTACCAAACAGCTGACCTCTTCCAGCAGTTTTGGATCCCCCTTAACAGTTCTCAGTTCCCTGGACTCTGCAGACTAACAGCTCCAGACGGCCAGACCACGGCTCTCATTTATCTGATAAACTGAACTGTCTGATTGTTGATTTAAGAGCCTCTTTAGATCAGCGGCAGCACTCAGGAGAAAGACTCAATCAATATCCTCATGTTCAAGTAAATAAAAGCTTCGTGTCTGCATGCCCTTTGAGTTGCTGCAGAGCTTTGTGCAGAAAAAGAGTGTTAGTCATTATATCTGCAGAATGCATCAGTCAAAGTGAGAAACTTTAAGAAGAGAGGATCATTAGTATTCCTATCTATAAGTCAGGAGGGAAATATTTCCATGTCATGTGGTGAGAAAAGAAAACAGAGCCGCCGCAGCTGAAGAGTCTTTTCAGAGCTTTCATTGAGTCTTTTTATGAAGCTGTTGTTTGTGTTTGTTCCTCTTTTCTTCTGTCTGAGAGGTTCTGCATATTACTCAGTGTTTACATCAAACTGTGATTGTTCACACTGAATTAAACTTTAATTAGACTCAGACCGAACACATAAACAACAACCCCCTGCTCGCACTTTTTCACACACACACAAACCTCACACTATGGCTGAGACCTCTCCAGAGTTTGGTGATGGTGTCTGGAGAGGTTTTCACAGTGTGATGTGATAAATAAAGAGGATTACAGACACACACAGCATGCAGGAGAGCAGAACATCATCACCTGCTAATGGTCCAGAACATGCAGCATGTGTTTACACTGAGTGGATTAGAGTTTCAGTCTATTACACACTCTGTGAATTAATGTGTGTTTCATAATGTAATCCCTCGGCTGCTGCTTCAGTGAACTGTCTGAATAAAGTTAATATGGAGCAGTGTTAGGATGCATTCAGGGTCTAAGGAGCTGTATGAACTGTTTTATAATAAATCATTGATGACACAGGAGGAGGAGACTTTACCAGGACATGCCTGCATGTGTTTGTCTCTGAACTGTGGTAACTAAACGTCATACACAGGTTTCGATTTTAGCTCATGGATCGTGTCATGTAGTGTTTGTTTGCTGCTCCATCATACATGATTCCTCCTACGTGGAAAGGGAAGGCGATAAAGATGGATTTAGCTTTGCCCACAGGCTCTCCAATCCGTGGTAAGGTCAACATTTCCCAGACTCACTGCCCTGACAGTGAACGAGTTCAAAGAGGAGATTGTCTGATTTTAAAGTTCAGCATTTTTGGAGGTATTGAACTTACAAATTTATTCCACAGTAAGAGAGAAACATTGTCTAAAATGAAATTTAGCTTTATTTCTAGTTAAACTTACTTTTTTTGACTTTGTTTTGTGTAACAATCTTACAATAGTAAGCAAGAGTGTGTGTAAGTGTGTGTGTGTCATACCTATCATTTAGTAAACAACAGTCTGTGAACCATCTGCTGCCTCTTAATGTTGACTCCTCTCTGACACCAGAAGGTCACAGTCATGCTCAGAAAACAGAATCAGGAAGAGAGAGAGAGAGTGTGTGTGTGTGTGTGTGTGTGTGTGTGTGTGTGTGTGTGTGTGTGTGTGTGTGTGTGTGTGTGTGTGTGTGTGTGTGTGTGTGTGTGCTAAACCGAGGGCTGAGAGTTGTGCCTTGTGTCTGAAAATAAAGCCTCATTAAAGTTGATGTTTTTTTGATCTGATGTGAATGATCTGCTCAGGTACAACATCACTCTCTAGCAGGTCATAAAGTGACCCTCAGCTGGTGTTAAAGATCAGCCGACCTGATCAGCTTGAACGGACACTGCAAAGGACGAACAGCGACAACAGCCTGTTTCAAAGCAGAGGACAGGAAGGGGACAGTGAGAGACATAATCCGTCCCAAAGGAGAGACTCAGTCTGACACAGACAGATTTGAAAGTTTAATGTCAGCCTGTGAGAGAGGAGCTGAGAGACAGACAGAGAGGACAGAGTGTCAGAGAGAGGAAGGCAAGGATGTACGTCTTCATCTGTCTACAAGAATCTGCAGGGATGTGACTGAACGCAAAAGTATGTCTTTTAATAAATCAGTTTGATAAGAAATATTGTTTTAAAGTCCCTCTGGTTTCCTACAGCAGCAGAGTTCACACCTGTTTCATTCACCTTTTATTAGCTTCATGTTTTGGCGGCTCATGAAGATACCTGATGGTGATTGGTCAAACCTGCACCTCTGAACAGACAGGTCTTTCCTCAGTTTGTTCACACACAAACTTAAAAACATTAAACTTCATTCTGTATGTCTGCAGTAACACAGATATATAAATAAATGCAAAGGAAGTCTCCTCTTCAGTCCTTTAGACAGTTTTTATTGGATTGAACATCAAGAATCAAGAAACATAATAAAGGTTGATCCACAAAGAAGAAATGAAGGTAAATGCAAAATGAGATCTTGTCGATAGCAGATTCACGGCTCATTATTATTATGGCTTCAAATATGAGGGGGAGTATTTAGCGGGAGAGAGGAGTGGGCTTTCTCTAATTTCTCTTCAAACATATTCTATCATTATGCAATTGTCTTTTTTCCTCACAGTTTTAGCCCATTATTCAGTGTGAAACATCTCACATTATCAGCTTCAGACTGATTTAAAACTGTTTTAGGATTAATCAGAGTCTGTTGTGTCTGTGCACACTTCTATTCATTGCAGCAAAATCAAAGTTAACAATGCTGTTGATTTTTCTCTTTTACCTGCAAACAGAGAGGCACAAGGGTTTTCTGTTTGCTGCAATAAAACAAAGCACTAGCAGCCTCAGCATTTTACTGAGCAGAGCCAAACACCACAGCAACATTTTTGCTTCCAGATAATCATCACATTCACCATCATGTTAGTCATAGAAACTCGGCTCTCCCTTTTCAAGCGTCTGAGAGCAGCTGAATCGAGCTGCCGGATCACCCAGAGCAGAACGAGGTAAAAGAAAATGTTTCTTCTACAGTGATTTCACAAATAACACACAGTCCTCATCCTGCCTCTTTAGTGTTAACCCTTCTCCTGTGTTAGGGTTGGCACCAACCCGTTTTTGGTTTTAAATGCATTTAAAAAAACACAATTTTTTTATTTACTTTAATTTTTTTGCTTCAAGACTTGTTTGAAATTTCAGGAACCTTTATTTCAACAAAATCTGAAAAAAAGAAAAGAAAAGAAAAAAACTAAATTGTGAAATGCTTTTTTCAAAATTATGGCACTTGTCTTGGTAGGGTCGCTGTGGACCTGGTTGGATTATAAAACAATAATTAGAGCCAAAACTGAAATCATGAGTGCACTGTCAGGCACCACACGAATGGTCAGATCCTCTTGCAATCATGTGAGATTTAAGAAATTCTCATTTTGCCTGATTTTTACCATGCACAAAAACAACGATGGGCTTGTCCAGACATGTGAGATTAATTCAGTATAGATGTCTGTATGGGGGGTATCCTGACAAAGAAAGGTCCAAAAACCCACACCAAAAAATATTATAAGCAATATTTTTATGGATAATGAAGCCTAGCAAGGTAACCTACAGATGAGAACCAAGTTGGATGATAGAGAATTGTTTTTAGTGTAGTTTGCTGCTGATTTAAGACAAAGGTTAAAACTGACTGAAGGTTAGATGTAGGAATAAAATCTCTCAATCTTGGTAGATCCAGTCATTCTCATGGAGATTCTTCTTTCAGGATGTCTGACAGGTCAGCAGATGTTCATATTATCCCAGAGTCAGAGGGAGAGGATCTGATTGTCGGTCTAACATTCAGAGTCAGTCTGGCACTTCCTGTGATGTTTATCTGAACTGTGTGGACAGACTTTCTGAACCTTTAGGACCTCTGCTTGGTCCTGATGTTGAACTTTTTGTTCGTCAGGAGGTAGAGCCTCTCAATTTCTGTGACTGAAACTTGTCAGAACTTCCAGGTACAAGGGTTAAGGGTCAAATAACTTCATCATCAGAGTTCAGGACTCCAGGGATCTGCTCCTAACTCAAGAGAATTAAAGGCTGTTAGTCAGACCTGCTCAGTGATGGTAAACAAAACAGGTCACACAGGTCAGGAAGAGTCTGGAGAAGCTTCTTTTAGTCTCTGTGCCAGTTTACCTGATGACCTCAGGTGTGTCTCAGCGTGGACCTTATTTGACAGAGATGCTGTTTGTGTTTTGGTCTGCGGCTTTGCTTCAACTTTTGGTGTTTTTGTCTGTTTGTTGTTGTGGATCATGTTTCCGTCTGAGGCTTATTGAAGGAAAGATGAGTCAGGGATTGAATATTTTATGTAGATTAAGTTTAATCCCTTTTTTCTGTGTCTTTGTAGAGCTCATTAAGTATATCTGTATATGAAAGGAGGTTTAAACTGAAACAACCTCTTCATCCTCCTCCTCCTCTCTTCTCAGATATAATGTGTTTCAGCCTGGTCCTCTCAGTATTGACAGAGCTTAGACTTCTCCTTGCCTCCTTTCCTCTCTCTTTGTTTCTAACTCTTAGTTCCTTTTTATGCCTTTACTTCTACAGTGTTAGGCATTAGGCAGAACATCAAACATGTTACATATACTCAGAGCCAATTCTAGAGTGTGCTGGGGCCCCAAGCAATAATTCTCAAGGGGCCCCCCTGACAAGCGTTAAACATATAAATCATCTGAAACCAGCAAAATAGGTCAGAAACTTTTTAAACACAATAATCATTATTACTACATAGACTGAAAATTTTGCTCTAAAACAGCTTCAGCTCTGGTATGTTTTTTTTTTTTACCACACTAGCCAGCACCTCACCCCCTGTCTAAGATTTGATGTCTGAGACTTACTTTAGTATATCCTCCAAAGTTGATCGCCTTTTACTTGAAAGCTCACTGTTTTAATTTAGATCTAAATTTCAAAGCATCAATAATATGAGAGTTAGGCTAGTTAAGACACAACTTTCATTAATAGTGTTTCATTAACAGTGAAAGCTGTTGTCTGGGTTAGCTGTTTTTTTTTTTTTTTTTTCCATTTAAATCATCTCCTTACCGACGTTTGAGTTACTTTGGTGAAATTTCAGTATAGTATCTTACAAGCGCACTTTCTCTCTGTTGGCTAACCTCACAAAACAGTGCGGGTGTGTCAGCACAAAGTAACAGTGAGTCAGCGGGAACCCTAGGCTAACGTTTCCTGCTCCGCTAACACAGCTAACTAACTACCAAACAATTAACAGCCACCTTTAAGACTAATGCTAGCTAATGTGTTTGCCACACTTTGCTATCTGCTTCACTTACCGCTGTCTTGCTTTGTTCTTATTTCTTTCTCCTTACTCCACTTTCTTTTCTCACTGCCTGATAAGTAGCTCCACTTCACGGCTGATTTTGACGTTACTTTGATTGACGAACTTCGGTAAAGATGGACATAGATCACAATGCAGTGCGACGGGGATGACATGGGGCCCCTTTGTGGGGGTGTCCGTCTAAGAGGACATTGCAATTTGACCACTAGTTGTTTGTTGCAATATTTAAGGACATGTGTACTAAGGTTTGTCAGCCCTCGGGGGGGCCCTAGTGGCCTGGGACCCCAAGCAACTGCCTTGCCCGCTGACAAGCTCCGACTCTGCTTACACTGGAAGTTCCGTAGCTGGTGTGGGTACTAACTCCACCTGCCTGGATAGATTTGAGTTGAATGGGATACTTAGTGTTTCTGGTTTGTGTACATCTCATACATTTGTGTACAAGGGAATGTCGCCTCTCTTTATCATCGATTTATGGTGCAGGGCTGAGCTGCTCACACTCACCGCTCGCTCCAAAAGATGACAGACTAATTATATATTATCCCCGCCTACTGGTCTGGCATGCCTACATTTTCAGCTGCTTCTGCGTGTCATGTGGATGATGGTGATATATTAAAAACTTCTCTGTGTAGAAGGAAAGGGGGAAGGAAAATGCCTTATTATATTAGGATAGGATATTTTTCCTCTCCTTTCCCTTCCTCACAGATCTGAAGTCACAGACCATTGAAAGCTTTAGAGGCTGACAGAGATAAACCATTTCCCCCTGAGGATAACCAAAAGGTAAGCTTTATTAAGGAAGATCATTTCACACATAGTAGGTTTGAAGGTAAAGAAATGGCAGGTAAATCTAACCCATCTGTTAAGTGTGGAAACTCCAGCCCTTTATAGACAAGTGTCTTACCTTCACGCTGAGCTCCAGGCCATCCTCCATCTCTGGTGGTGTTTTTTTTTACACAGTGGTGTATTATTTCAAATCTGAGCTTTTGTGAAGCAGATCTTGGTTCATTGTGTATCACAGAATGTTACTCTGATAAGAGATGAGGTATAATGTTAGTGCTCAGACCTGATCCTGCTGTCTGTGGTCCGGTTCAGAGGACTGAGTGTGAAAGTTGCGTTGTTGTGTCTCTCTGTGAGTCGGATTTTTACCGTAACATCCTCAGTTCCTCTCACAGCAGAGCTCAGGAGATACTTGTGGTTAGACCGGTGTAAAATATTTACCAACATAGAGTTTCTCTTGAATTGCAGACTGATGAAGCTCTGTGTCGTCAGACTGCTGGAGATACCAGTGCTTATATTTTATACAGAAACCCTGAGGCTGAAACTCTGGAGCAGGATGGACTTGTTAGAGAGCTACATGTGTTTGCTCATAGCCTGAAGCAATTTTACACAGAAGGGATCTGTTTTATTGGAGGGTTAGTGTTGCTGTTTTTCCTGTGTGAGGCCCTTAGTGAGGGTGTATGTTTGTGTGTGTGTGTGTGTGTGTGTGTGTGTGAAGGTAAGGGTGGGAGGGGGCTGCAAACACCATGACTGACCGGTAAACCTCACACCTCTTGATGGTGAGTGTGTGTTTGTTGCTCTGAATGCAGAGGTAAAATCTTTTGCAGCTCTGGGAGGTTTCTGCAGCAGAAGCAGCAGGTTGGTCTGTAGCTCAGCTGAATGGTTGGTTGTGCTCCATGATGAAACACTGTTCAGAGCAGAGCTACAGTGACAGATCACTCTTTGTGTGTTGGAGCACCAACACAATGGAAGAAGGATACAGAGGGAATAAGTGTAACAGGGAGGACTTGACAGACCATGAGTTGGAAAAGAAGAGGAGGTGAAACATTGGCTGTCCAGCTAATTAAGTCCCATCATTTGATACCCAATTATTATCCTGCCAAAGACCCTTACAATGTGAGCGTGACAGTGACAGAGCAACAAAGATTCTTCCAGCAGCATATTGTTCCCTTTTCACCCGACGGTCACTGTCAAACATGGTTTTATTGGCTCAGCCTCTCATCCTGTCAGCTCAGCTTACTGCAGGCTGCATGCTAATGCTCAGCCATGACAGACTGATTCACTGACTGGGCTTTTCCTCTACAGTAACAGGAGGAGCACCACTCTGCAAACACCGCTCCGAGCTCACTACACTCCTTATCATGACCGGCAAACTGGAGTGTCTGGCCCACACATACCTGGACTCTGGCCTGTGAGTCCAAAGAGATGATGTGAGGAACGTTAGGCATCTCTTTTGTCCCTGTCATTTAGCTTTTTCTATCAGTTTTTGTGTTGTAGAGTAATTTGGCTTTGTAAAAGAGTAATACCTTGCCTTCACACCTGTAAGCCCAGTAACTCCTCATCATGTGCTCTCGAATTTAACTGGTATGATAGTGGCTGATAGTGTGCTAAAGATTACACTCTTAAAGGGATATTCCAGGGTAAATTTAAGCCATGGTCAAACACACAATAACACTGAGATGAATGTTGCTGACTGCTTACTTCTTTGGTTATACCAACTTCAGTGACAACCGCACAATAGCGATACACGGTGGTCTACATCTCCACGAGCAAACCTCAACCAAAAAGCCACTCTATAGTCACAAATAACGCTCAGAACAGCACCTAACTTCATCAACAGTACATATAGGATCCCAGCCATAGTACTAGCCATCAAACATCTTTTTAGCTTTGCCTAATTTCTGTGCAGTGGAGTTTCACAGCTTGAGGAAGAATATTTATGATCATTTCTTCATGGAAATACAATCAGACCGAGACGCTAAGGCAAAAGAACTACCATGTCTGCAGAGCAAAATGATTATTATGATGATAATTACTTCATGGAAATGATCCCCTGCACCTGGTGATAGACTTTCAGGGCTCCCCCCACAAACAAGCGGCTGCTGGAAGAGAGTAGGTGAGTTGTGTTTAGTCTCTTTGTTAAAGAAATTAGGCAAAGTTAAAACGATGTTTGGTGGCTAGTACTATGGCTGGGACCCTATATGTACTGTTGATGAAGTTAGGTGCTGTTCTGAGCATTATTTGTGGCTATAGAGTGGCTTTTTGGTTGAGGTTTGTGTGTGGAGATGGAGAGCGCTGTGTATTGCTATCGTGCAGTCATTACTAAAGTTGGTATAACTAGAGAAGTAAGCAGTCGGCAACATTCATCTCTCGAGGGGATGTCTGACTCTGTGTTACGGTGTGTTTGACCATAACTTAAATTTACGCCAGGATATCCCTGTAACAAGGTATGTTGTACTGCTGCATACAATTTGTGTCCTTGATTATTTAACACAACCTGCATATGCCTTTAGTGCTCCTTTGATGACAGAGTAAGACTAATAAAGGGTATTTCCCAACTTCACTGCCAAATAAACGGTCAGTCAGTCAGTTAGGTCAATGAGTCAAAAGCTGTTTGCCTGCCTGCAGCTTTCCCCTGATCCTCTGAGGAAATCTGACCACCATGATGGGGAAGTTATTGATCAGCTGACTGTCTGGCAGGATGTGAAAGAGTCTGACAGGACAGATCAGGACAGATAACTTCACCTCTGTGTGAGGCTCAGTCCTGTTGAATTGCTTACTCTTTGTTCGTGCTGATGGGCTGATTGTTGTTTGAAAGGTTGCAGAAAATCGCTCTGAGCTGTTGAGTAATTATTACTTGGACAAGCCAAGTGAGGACACCTGCTCAGCCCGAGGGAGCTGTTCATTTCAGCTCACAGCCTGTTGTGTAAACTGTCTGTATTTTTTCAGTCAGTTTGCAGGATTAACTCCATCAGTTAACCAAACAGCAAATATAACAGAGAGTGTAAAGTCGTGTTTACTGACAGACAACAACAAAGTGTATTCATCAACCTTTCCAGCTGCCTTTGAGGAAAAAAATAGGAAACAATGTTTTTCACTGAGCTTAGGAATCTCAAGCATTCATGAAAATATTTTTGGAGCTGAATTTGTTGGTTTCTGTTGAGTGAGAGGGGTCACAGGTGATCAGCAGCACCTGTTTACTCTCCTTCTCTACTGCCATAATGTGTTCATAATGACTGTTATCGTGCTGCTCTTCACTCTGTGATGAATTCAGAGAGAGGCTGCCCTCAACACATCACCCTTCTTCTCCATCTCTCAGTTAAATGCACACTCAACATTTACTGTCATCATTGTTTGGCAGAGAAACCCCATCTTCTTCCAGTGTTTTCCAGATAGCTGTGCAGCCTTTACAGCTCTGGTGGTAGAGACACATATCATTGACTGCAGTCCTAAAATAAGGAGAAAAAGGTGTACGCACTTCTCGCTGGCTTGTCTGAGATTCACATAGAGTCATCAACACAACTAAAATATAATGAAGCTATAAGAATTCCTGCACAGTTGAAAATAAAACATGCATAAAAAGTAATGTATCTCAGTTTCTCATCCAGAAACCAGTTGAGACATGTGCTAAATCCCAATCTGCCCCCTAAACACTGAGCCCTTAAGGAATGAATTTACATCACCTGAAAAGTCACTGGGCTCTATTTTCGTGCTTCGCTAGAGATGTGCCACAGGCGCTGCGTAAGTCAGGTCCGCTGCGTCGACAAGGTGTTCCCAAGCCCAATTTGGTATTTTGGTGAGCGGTGCAGCCCGGCGTAAGTATCCCCCCTCCCTAACTCAGCTCCTCCCAGCAGTGTAAGTCGTAGCGAGGGAGGAGAGAGGGCGTGGAGTGGGCTTAACACAGCCGAGACCTGTATTGACCAATAACATCAGCTGTTCTCCTCGCCTTGAAATCCACGACTGGCGAGGCATATTACAATTTTCGTGCAGTAGTCAAAGAGATCAAGAGATGTCTGAAGACAGTAATGCCACACAATGGTGACAGAAGGCAGCCCCTTCACAATTGTCACTGTAAACGCTGCAGAGGGTGTCCTCCACACTGTCTCATATAAGCACAGATGGATTTGGTGTGCGTAATGTTGGACCCACTGGTAAGACAAACACCCTTTTCCACAAATAAAGACACTCACATAAATTCAAACCTCACGTGACAAAGGTGGATTGTGCGCAGGGATCAAATCATGATCCAAAATGGCATTAAAATCGGAACCATCTGTGCATAAATGACGCATCGTGCTCCGTGGCCTGGCTCTTTCTTTCATAGATGTTGGCATATGAAATAAATTTGGCTCACAAAACTGAATATTATAATATTCATATGTAGGCTTAAAGTAAATGACTGATCTGATCACTGAAACAAATCATCTGTTCAGCCATAGCAGGACGGGGAGAGGACACAGAGACATGTCCAGGTTGAGCTGCGCGAGAAATAAGAGGAAGAGGAAGAAAGAAAAGGAGGGAGACAAATTACATATCTAGTTAACTTCATCATGTGTGTTTATTTACTAGATATTAATTTAATTTAATGCGGTTTCAGCTGTGTTGATTCGGTCAGGTTGTGTGTCCAAACGCGGGCCAAACACGCTCATCAGATCAGATACAAATCAGAATATATTTATGAATCTAAATGTATGTGCTGACTCAGATTATTAGTTGTTGATGATTATTTGTTGCTCTAAAATATGCCTGACAGTGTGGAAACCTGCAGGTGAGGCATCGGTGACGTATGCCGTTACGCCGCCGGTCTACCTAAATACCACTAGACCAGCTGTGCTCCGCCTGCGCTGAAAGCTGACCAGCTTTGAATCGGCAAGCTTTCAGCGCACTATACATGCCGGTGGCGAGCACGAAAATGTCACTGCGCCCGCTGATTCTGTCGACACCTCCCTCTGCCATGCCACCATGCCCAGCTTGTGCGCCTCAGTCCATGAAAATACCAAACTGGCTGTACGCCGGCTCCGCCAGATGACAATACCACTGCGTGGGGTCCGCCACCCTCCGCCGCCTCACCGGCGGTCAGGAAAATAGAGCCCATTGAGTGCATGAGGCTGCAAAGGGACAGCACTTTGTGACTTTTCACTGAACACTGACAGAACATCCTTTTACTCTCCGCAGTGTATTTTCACCATTTTTCCCTATCATTTTCCCACTAGAAGGTAACATGTAGGTGAAAAAATAATTTCTTCTCCTGCTGTTTAAAAGGAGGCAGACAGTCTGGTCTTCATATTTTTAAGTTTGAACAAAAAATATTGGAATTTAAAGTTAATTTGCGTTACTAATTCTGAAAAGCAAAGTAATTTGTTCTCAATTTATCTCTGTAGACATGTATGTCAATAAAGAGCCCTCACCTTAGATACGGATGTAAATATGGTTTAACTTCAGAACTTATCTAAACTTACTTTTTTAAGTGTCAGTTTTCCACCTTCCTCATTCTGTATTTGTCATTGTTTTAATAAGTTTAGTTTTATGGCCTTTATCTCTGCAGGTGTTCACTGGGAATCCCTTGTTCCACATCGCAATGCTATGACTTTTGGGTAATTCCCTCACACAAAGTCTGTGGACATGCCCACTTATAGAAAGGGTGCCAAAAATGCTCAAAATATCTGGCAGAGATCCCTCTCACGCTTTACGATTTGACAGTGGGACCGCACTAAGCCCTTATGGACTTAGAGGGAACATGCTATAGAGTCAGTGAGTGTGTGAGGGCGGACACCGAGATTGGGCCATAGAGTCTGATCTTCCTCCACAGAAAGGATAAGTTCTGACAGGGTCTGAGAGGGTGAACAAAATAACAAGTCTATAGAGACTTAACCCGACAATCCTCAGGAGATCAGCTGTTTTACCCTGTTGAGTCGGCTCATCGAGTCTGACTTATCTGTACATCCTCCAGTTTTACACCTTCAGAGTTAATCCGTGTTGAATCCTAATACTTTTGAACAGCATGGATTTACTTGAACAATAAAAAGGTAACATTAGCATGATGATAGACCTGGATACTCTGAGTGGATACTTCAACTGTTTTTGAAGTGATTTTTACTCTGGCAGAACTTCCTCCATAGTTTATCATGAGGCTTTTGTTAATTGGTTTAATCTCAAAATGTTGTTTATAGTTGCAGACAGTTGAAAACTAACACCAGCTGTTCAAACAACACCCTGTTGTTTTTTTAAGCAGCTGTCAATCATCTTCCCTCCTCCTCTAACTCCTCCATGAATTCACTGCAGCTGGAGGCTCTCTGTTTGCAGCAGAGGAACCGCTTTAATGGAGAGGTAGTGAAGAGGAAAGAGCATTTATCTTAATTACTCTGCTTCTCCTAATTGATTTTATGTTTATAGAAAGTTCTAGTTTTTTTCTCTGGTTTGAATGTGTAAGATCTGCTCTGCTAGCACTGAGGTCCAGGGATGGAAAAGCGAACCAGAATGAGATCTGAAAGAGAAACTGATGCTCTACATGTATCTGAGTGTGTCAGGGGTAAAGTGATATCACAGCAGTCTAAGCCTATTTGTAAGCAAGCACAGAGCTGCAGTGGTGCTACAAAGAGTTCACATATAATGACGGGAACACAGTCATAAATCAACCTCTCCACAGAGTCCCTGCAGGTAATCAGCTGGGGGTGGTGTGTGATGGAAACCACTAGGATAGAGTCACTAGAAATAGACAGAGGGGCTCTTTATTCAGGACAGAGACAGCAGCAGAGGAAACTAGAGCTCCAAGAGTCATTAGCAACAGAGTTCAAGAAGCTGAGAGTCTCAGTGAGTTTATTGTAAATGATCCACTTCTGCAGCTTATAGCTCACAGACCACTGTGTGTTTGGTGTCAAATTTACAAGTCAGATCAATACCAAACTTTTCTGAGCTCTAACCCCAAACTCTGATGGATGGAAAGTCAGGCAGAAAGGTTTCACTTTCAGACTCATTACATCTCAGAGTAAGTGGCAGGAGGCAGCCTGCTGTGAGGGATCCAACACTCAGGTCAGTGAAAGTTTTCAGGAAATATGTGCCTGTGTTTGGGTTAATAGCAATGGAGCTCAAGGGATAAATAACAGCTTTTTTATTGATGCACTGCTGTGCTTGATTCAAACATGTGCAGTGAGATCCCTGTGTGAAACTGTATGTTGCACCGAAGGTTTTCCTGGGTAGATGAAAAGAGACATCAGTCAAAAAAATAGCTATGTCAGGGGAAATATTTTTCATCAACACTACATTTCAAAAGTAGGGCAAAAAAAGAGCAGAAAAAAAGAACACAACTAGAAACAAAAACATCAAAATATGGTACAATGTCAAAAAAGCAGCATGGATGCAACCTTTGTGTATCACTGTTGAAAGTTGCTCTTTGGCCATATTATTTTCCAAGGGAGTTCAGTCATATCATAACAATAGTTGTTTACATGTCCTCACCATGATACTGGTGCTAGAATACAGACTCAACATTCTGAGGTACTTGTAATAATATCAGGAGACTTCAACCATGTCACCCTCTCCTCTCACCTCACCGATTTACACAGTTTGTTAGCTGTTCCAGAGAATTATTATAATTATTATTATCTTTTATTTTTTTTCACGAGATTCCAGACAAATGAATTTCTCTTTTGGGATGAATAAAAGTTGTTGTATTGTGGTATAAAAGTAACTTACCCATTTTTAAATGATTACACTGAAGGGATTTTACGTTGTGTAATAAAACTGAGGAGCTGTGCAGCAAGATTAATGAGACTCTCTATTCGGCGCCATTGACAGAGACAGAGCTGTCATTAATTGGTTGACTGTTATTGTTGTTCTAAGTTATTGTTTACTATTAATCGTATTATATTATGTTGTTAATATATATTTTTGGTGCTTTGGCAGTCTTGTTTTTTGTTTTTTTTTAACTTTCATACTAACAAGCAGTCATTAAACTTAATTGATTCAGCAGAAATCAGGGCAGTGGTTCTGTGCTCAGTCTCTGTCCTTGGTCCTGAATTGCTGTGCAGCAACTCAGCCTCTGTCCATGGTGCTGAATAGCTGTGTGGCTGCTCTGTCATTGATGCTGAATGGGGGATTCTATAGAATCTACAGTTTTCTATCATTAGTATCAGTGAAGATCAACTTGGCAGACTCTGTACTTAAGAAGTAGCAAAGAATCATCGGTATTTCTCATATGGCACATGTAACATTTCCGCAAACTGATAATATTTTTTTGTTTCCTACAATAAATGTATTGGTTTAAGTGATATTTTAGAGTACAGAAAGACTGTGGGTGGTAATTTAAAATTAAATTAAAACAAACAACCATGAGTGAACATAACATGGATGACACACTGTGTTGCGGTCCCTGATTGCACAAAGCTAGAGAAACCATCCAACATTATAGACTGGAATAAACTTTAATGTTTGTCCAATTTCTCACAATATGTGATGCTAATGTCTTTTTCAAACATTGGCAAGATTGCCGTTATTTGCAGAGCCACTAATGATGCTTGCTAATGTGCAGTCATTGATTTCCACCTGCCCATACACAGTTTCTCATTACAGACCATCATCAGTTGGAAGCTTTTTTTAAATGATGGTTTTATAAAACAAACGGCAGATATGTAGATTTTTATGTACTCATACTGTGAGTGTTATCCATGATGTTGGCTGCGAAATGGACAGTGATTGCAGACCTGTAGGAGTGTGGTTCATTTTTCATGCAACTCAGATTTAAGGCTGACACAATGATTTTGTAAAAGAGCTCCGGAGAAGCCTAAAATTACATAGATAGCTATGAATGCTCTTTAACAAGCCCTGTGCCTGTGCACACAGATATGACATGAATAATGAATGACAGCTTGCAGAGTGTTTACACTGACTGAATACATCAAGTCTCACTTTTCTGGCTTTGACAGAAAACTATATTTTTCATCAAGTTGTGCTGATGGATTACATCCAACCTTTGCTTTGTTTCTCTTTCTGCTGACGGCTTTTAATGAAAACAATATTTATCCCCTCTGTGACTCAAGTACAAATGAGCAGTGTGAGGGAAGCAGGTGGTGAATGTAAACAAACCTCCAAACACAGTCAGCCTGTGCCAGAGGGTCTGTGGGAAGCGTGGCAGATGGAGACTGAAACTTAACAAAACAAGGTTCATTAATGAATACAGAAACAAATATAATAGAAAATGCTCTGATGGTGGCACTATTTATTGAACAACATCCCTGAAAGCAACATCACTGAAACAAATATGAGCATTCCCCTCAGTTACAAATGTGTTTACCAAACAAAACAGTCCCACAGTGAAACTCCTCCTGGAATCATTACTGCTGCTGCTGACTGCTGTTTCATGGAGGGACTGTCACTGTGTTAAAACACACCTGTTAAATCATTGAACATTCATTCATGAACCCCTTTCCTCTTAATGAATCAGCAGTCATCCGATCTATTCTTCTTAATGAATGTGCAGTCATAGGCCATGATTTGAATGAGCCTTATGGTGGTTAATGAAAAACAATGAACAGCTGACTCTGCATTGCTAAAATTCTCCTTATAATCAGGGATGCCTTTATTATCCCATTATCTTTACGTATTAATGGCAGCTATTTTTCGCCCTAATATTCTTAATTCTCAAAACTAAAATAATAGAAAAGCTCCTCTTTTTTCCTTTACCTCACATGCTCACCTTCTACACTCCTACTGCAAATAGAGTTGGTCCAATTATAAAAACCAAGCTAGCACTTCTTTAACCGTGAGAGCTGTAATAAATCAGCTGCCAAGGTCTCTGCGGGGTAAAACACCACAGGAGTCTGCAGACAGATAACTAACTCTGCCCAATGAGACCAACCACACTCTTCTCACATTTTATACTCACACATACAAGTCTCAGCTGCTCCTTCTGACACACTTTGAGAGCTTAATACCCTGCAAGAGGGCTTTTATGTGAACACTAGACAAAGGCAGAGAGTAAAAGGCTTTTTGTTTTGTTTTTTAAGAAAGGAGTATTTTGTTTTCTGTACTGGCTCATACTGTTTCTCTCTGAGTTAAAGACATGGTTGTGAAAGTCAAGTTCTCAGTCAGAGCTGCTGAACCATGAGAGAGGCTGCTTTAACAAAAACTTACTATACACAGATACCCTGGATCCCAAAGCTCTTATTTAATGTGTCTTCAGTCCATGGCTGACTCAGAAGAGCATAAAGACCCACTATGGTTAGTGGCATTAAAACACTCTCAACACAGCTTAGAGGAGGAGGTGGAGGAACAATAAGTGGGAACAGCAAGTTTCTACGATACCTTTTTACTGGAGGACATGCCCCCTTTTGAATATCACACACCGATTGGACTTTAAAACAGACACAAAGGGGAGCTGTAAAACAGATTAGAAATATGTCAGTTTCAAACAATCAGTTATTGGTTAAATGGGTCAAAAATTTCTAAGTTTTTAACTTACTCTAAAATTCCCCTCATACATTAGCACTTATGTATAACTGATTGTTGTATGTCATTTTAATTTATGTTTTTTTTTTAATATATTATCTGCTACATGTAAATGACACCTGGAGGAGTTTAAAGACATAATCTGAATTAAAGCAAAGTATCACTTGTAAGTTTTGCCTCAGACTCATTTCTTTGAGATTCATCATCCAACTACGACTAATCATATCATGGATGGAATTTCGATATTCATTATTGGTGATTTGTCCTGTTACAGAGAGGATTTAATTCAGAGAAAGGAGTTTGTCTGTTAGCACAATAAAGAATAACATAAAATATTAAGATGCAATTGGTCAGTAAGTTATCAGTGAGTTATCATGTTTAAATTGCATATCTGGATGATCCTAAATATCTGATCTGAAAAGTGTTGCCGATTTCTATTTTCCCTGAAACTTTTAACAAAATAATAACTGTTCAGAGAGTTCCTGAAACATCATGAAATGAAACATTGACAATAAAAAGTAAATAACACAGTGCAAATAATTTATAAATACTTTAATTATTATTCATATTACCAGTCACTCTATCTTTACCATGTATGCTTTAAGGTCAGTCACAGAATCAACAGGCTTGAAGGTTCACATGCACATGAAGGTTCTTCATGTGCAGGTGTTTGTCAAAGATACAAAACACAAAGAAAAAAACAAACACACAAACAAACTAACAAACTGATACTGCGTGTTTTTATATATATTTTTTTTATTACAGCGCGTGGGAGACAGAAACGGCTGTTAAAGTTGACTTACAGACACGTCATCACTTGGACGTGCAATTACGTGTCCCTGGAGCAAAGATACAGAATTATCTCGGTCACTTTTCTGTCTTTCCATTTGTTTGCATCTCTCCTTCGTCCGTAGTGGGGTAAGTTGAACCCGAAGTATATATATATACATAAACGCACGTGCGCGCTCCGTATGATATTGTTCCTGTAGGGGTCGCTGTGTCCTCGTTGTCCAACAGCAGCAGCAGCAGCAGGTGGAGTGGAGCAGGGACAGAGTGTTGATCAGCAGCGGTCAGACTGGGATTTCTTCTTCCGCTCGGCTTCACTTTCAGCGCTTTCTCTTCTGGAAATTATCCGCTGGAGACGGAGCTTCGTCGGGAAGAGCGCGGAGCTTTTCCAGCCGATCAAAGGACACCATGCTTTACTTCTGGATACACACCGTGTGGATCCCCGGCGTCGCTTTCCTCGTTGGATTTCAAGGCAAGGGATGGTTTGATTCTTTTCATTTCATGTGCTGACATGGTTTTCTACTAGGAAACAGTGGAGATGAGAGAGCAGTGACAACTGCCCACAGTGGATGTTTCTTGTGCTTCTGTCCGTCTGCTGCTGACTCGAGTTCTGAAGGTATGTGAAGTGACTTCCTTCCCTGACAGACACAGAGAGAGAGACTCAGACATATCTTCCTACTCTTCCTCATGCTGACTTTCAGCTGTTGGCAGATCCAGCAAAGCTCTGTTTGCTCTGTTTAAAGTAGTTCATGATCTGATCTGAAAGCAGTCTTTGGCTGAATCTCGGTTTCCTTCCTAAACCCTAAACTCTGGTTGAGTGAATGAGGCGTTGAAGGCTTGAAGTAATTAACACCAACAAGACAACAACCTGTTGCTCTGTAGTAACGTAAATATATTTTTTTTATTTCATATATTTTTGTTTTCACCTTAACTACTTCTCTCCATCACTCTGAAACCATGATGCAACTCATGGGATGATATATTTTCTTGCTTTCTAAAAAAGAGGTAGATACTGTCTGATATTCATACTCTAATGTTATATTAACCAGAGTAAGAACTTAATGTTAAAGTTTTTGATTTGCATCAATAATTCTGAAAAGGTTCATAAGAAGCAAAGTAGATAGTTGCATATTTTATGAAAAGAGGTATTGTTAGATTTTGTGCTGTAGCCTGAGATGGGGTTAAAAACAGGCGTATCTCAGTAGCGTTTCTTATGTATGCTCACACATTTTTAAGCATCAATTTTACACCTCCCATGTGTCTCAGTTGCTGTCTTTTCATTTCCTGTTATTGTGTTTTTTCACTCTTCCATGCTTGTAGGCTTCCCCCAGGGAGTCCCTTGCATCACATAACAGTGCTATGAACTCCAGGTTATTCCCTTACACCATGTCTGCTGATATGCTCACTCACAGAAAGGGTACACAAAGAGCTCAAAGGTCTGCCAGAGATCCCTCACATTAATGATTTGACTGTGGGACAGCCCTGAGCCCTCAAAGGTGGTGTGTTTGTTGAGTACCCTCAGTGTGAGACTTTGAGCAGGAGCTGATGGTCTGATCTGGTCTGATTTGATCTTGATGTTGAGAATTTTCTGAGTATCTGGTGCAAAGGCTGGTGGTCCAGCTGCAGCTTCAGAGAGTCTCATATAAGTGTACAGAGAGCAGAGAGCAAGTATGTGGAGGCTTGTCAGCTGGCAGAGACACTCACACACTTCTTCCTGACAGCTTTGAGGAAATCCGTCTGTCAGGACTACAGGATGGGCTGTTCACTATCCCATTTCTGTTTTAGATTCAGAGCTCAGTTAAGTTAAAGGTCTCCACAAGACCATCCCTGTAAAACATAGTGGAGTCTCTCCTCTGTGTGGTGAGATGTCAGCAGCAGTCAGTGATGAGGCTCTCAGACTGAGAGACGAGCAGCTTTAAATCAGCTGTTAGTGGATGCTGAGGGAGTGATGACAGAAGCAGCTCACTAACCAATCAGCTGCTCCATCTGAAAGCTCTGTAAACACACCTGAGCCTCAGTATTCAGGTAAAGACACCTGTTGGGTTCTCAGTCACAGATTCCTGATGGAGGCTGTTTGTGATAACAGAGGGGGGTTGGATCAATCTGCTGCTCATGTAGTCAGACTGTAAAAGCTGCTGGAGGATCGTCATGGAAACATTCACTCTCCATTTTTCTTCATTTTCGTCATCAGTGTGTCCCTGATGGATTTCTGTCATGTCTTTAAAAATCACTGATTCATGAAGCTGCTGAGGGGACAGGACTTTATAAAGTCTGATAGCAGGGACATGATTGGTCCAGAGAGGCAGGGAGAAATCTGATTGGCTAATTTAAAGAGAAGGCAGCTACAAGCAGCCTAATAAGAAAGACAAAGACAGGTCAAGCTTTGCCTGTAGTGGTGGGTATGGCAGTTCTTTTAGATGGACTGAGTCACTAGAGTCAGTTCACTAAAAGGTTTCACTTAAAAGATTCGTTCAAATGATTCATTCACCGAATCACTGAATCATTCAGCGCTTGGCGGGAGGAGCCTGCAACTGCGACTTCCTGAACTGATACACAGCTGAATGGTTCAGGATTGAGATCATGGCTTCTGGGACCAGGAGACGAGAGTGTTGTAGCTGTGTTGCTTTGAAGGATTCACACTGAACATGAACTGTTCCCTCGCAAATTGCCGCAATGATAGGATCAGACAGTCACGCAGTTCTCAAACTGCAGGTTTTATACACTACTTGTTACATGCTGTGTCCTACTGCATGCAAGTTGTTGTTGTGGCAGTCTGCGCTGATGACAGTTCAACTGAAGTAAGAAACAAACAAATTACTTGAGGAAGTGATTCGGTTCAGTACGTACACCTAAAAGAGTCGGTTCTTTTGAACGAATCTTTCGTGAACGACACAACACTATTTACCTGAACTCTGATTGTCAGCATGATCCAGTCCTGTCTCTACAGAAAAGAATAAATCAGCTGTTTGTTTTTATTCTCATCAGGTTTTTAGACTTTAGGGAAGCTGAGGGAGCTGAAAAAGAGATCCATCATTCAGGTTCTCATCCCTGCCTCCATCTTTAAACCCTTTCTCAGAGAGTCAAAGTCTTTTCTCTGACTTTGTTCTCATCAGTTCACTCAGACAGAAAACCTCCCTCACCTGCACATCCTCTCTGCTCCCACATTACTGTCTGGACTCTATTCTCTGTCGTTTCTGATTTACTGGCTTTCAACGCTCTGAGACTTTTGTATTTTTTGTGTATTTTTTGGAATAATCGTCGAAAACCATCTTTTACACCTTCACACCCTCTCTGCTCTGACATTTCGATCTGAGGATCAAATGTTGTCCTTTTCCTCTGCTCAATTGTTCAAATTGTCAAATTTGTTTTCAGTGATTCAGACATTATTTTAGGGTGTCACTCTCAGTGAGTCAGGAATCCTGAACAGCAGAAACTGATAAAACTGGAGTGTCTTTGCTTTGGCAGTAGAGGATTTCATGGCTGATAGAGAGAGGAAAAAGCTCCTCTACTATCAGAACTACAGAGTGTTTCTTTCTCTCTCTCTCTCTCCCTCTCTTTCACTCTCTGTTGGTGGTGGGTTCAGATAAAGCGTCAGAGACTTCACTGAATTTCAGCTCTTTTTGAGATCAGAAATGAAGCTCCATCATTTTATCTTTATTCAGAGGGAGTGAGCTGTCTTTAAAATGAGTCTGTGGTCATTATTGCTGATGGGGTCTGGATGCAAACAGATGTCATGGATCATAAATCAGATATCAGAGAAGTGTGTGTTTTATTCAGGGCGTGTCCCCTAAAGTAGAAGCTGTATCTGAAGTATTTGCAGAGATCTTCAGATCAGTCCTATGATCACTAACCAAAGCTAACAGACATCATCACTGTGCTGTTTGCTGCTAAAGCACAGAGCTAGAAGTGTTAGCTTTCTGTCACATTCAGCCTCCAAACTCCAGGATGTTTGTTTTCCTGCTCTCACAGTCAGTAAAAATCAGACTGACAGAGTCTAATAGGATTACAGGATTCAAGCTTTTGATTGTGTTCAGTCATTAGACACATCCACACATCCTCTTTCTGTGAATCCTTCATTTAAACAGGTAATCCTGTTGAAGAAAACACCTCTGCTACTGTGTCTGCTGCTGCTGCTGGATTCACATTTCAGTCCCTCTCTGTGACTCAAAGACTCTTGTCTTTGTTTGGATGATCTGTGGATTCAAATCTTTACTGAAGACTGTAGGCCTTTTTACACTGCAGCACATTTCCAGTTCTCCTCCAAATACCTGGAGGTCTATTGACTTTCTGTAGTCCAGCAGCTGATGGAGGAGCTGTGGAGCTACAGAGGGAGGAAACTGACCAATCAGAATCAGAAGAAAAAAGACAAAATGCTGCAATTGAGGCAGAACAGAGTGAACTCTGAGCTGCAATCAAAGCTGAAGATTGAGATTCAGCTTTCCCCTCTCTGCAAACATGTTGGCTGTGACTATGTTTGGATTGTATATCACAAACTGTGGACTGAGCACAGACTCAGCAGATCTACAGGACCAGGACCTGTATGTGCATATGTGTGTGTCTGTTTATGTGTGTGTGTGTGTGTGTGTGTGTGTGTGTGTGTGTGTGTGTGTGTGTGTGTCCCATCAAAGCAGATTGATGCTGTCAGTCAGTGTAATAGTGTAATAATGTCTGCCTGCTGAAGCAACAATGCTAAAAAACACAACAACTACACTAACTGACCCACACTCACATACGGTTAAACAGAAGGGCCAACATGTCTGCGGTGTGGACGTATTTGAGTATATCTGAGAACTACAGATAGTGTTTTGCAAAGCGAATAGTGCAAAAATTTCAAGAGGGGATGCATCTGCAAAGAGTTTCTTCATGTCGGGTTTAATTTATCACCTGAAATCTAAACATCGTGATCACCGTTCTAATTATGAGAAGAACGCTGCACAGAACAGAAAAATACCTCCAAGCATGCCCACTTTGTCTGTGGTGAATGTTGCAGCTGAATACACAGGCGGATACTAGGGCTGCACAGTTTATCAATTTTAAATCGTAATCAGATTATTTGATTGTGATGATGTTGAAAAAAATTAAAACAGTCAAATCGATTTTCCTCTGTATCATGTCTTGCCTCTCCAGGGCACAGTAGGCTGCCCCTTCCTGTGGGAGTGTTCCCTAGTTCCCACACACACCAGTGTAAACAAACATGGCATTTACAAAAGAAGGTGATAATTTCGTGGCTAAATAGGACGAGAGTAAGTCAGTCGTGTGGAATTGGTACGGCTTCGCAGTTTCAGATGATAAAGTCTGTCTGAAGTTGGTATCGGTCTGTCCACACAGAAATAAATTTAGGAGTAAACACGAAAGTTTTTTTATTGTATTGCCGTTTCATCCACACAGAAATAGAGTTTCGGGTGACTGTAAAAGGTACTTTTTGAAAAAGGGTCAGAGGGTGCATAGATCCGTAAATGACTACCATTTCATCTCCGTGTGGATGTCTACCTGCATCTCTCTTGAAACAATTATGTCACACATAGTGTAACTCTTTCATGGCACCTGTGCGGCCAAAACAACCTTTCATACGCATGTGCATCTGTACTCTTCTTCTGTCTTTTGTGGATTTCAGCATTGCAGCATTACAGCGCCACTTACTGGCTTGGCATATGAACTACATCATTTTCAGTGGTTTTGTTTTGAGAGATGATAGAAGAACTTTTTACCTTAAAAGTGAAGTTTGGTGAAGTTGTCACTTTTCAGAGAAAAAAATATATTTTTGACCAAAAACGTACAGCCCCAGCGGACGCTGGGAAAGTTAAATTTCTTATCACTTTTATTCATAACTTTAACAGAAATCAACATTGCAACGCAAACCCATTCTCAGCTCTTGCTCTCGGCAGCTTGAAAGAAAAAAACACACACTTCTTCCTCTAGCTGCATCTCTACTGCTCACAACACTTCTTCTCTTAGAACTTTTGAGTTGTTTTTGCCCCTGATTCATGGGCGCCATCTAAAGATGTAAACAACACAAAACATGCAGCAACACACTGACTCAAAAACTCAAAACTCATGTTGCAATTACATAAATCGATAAAGATTTAATATTAGATATGAGTTAATAGTAATTTATGCAATTGCAATGCCTTGATTTTAGTGAGGTGAGTCATATCTATAAATGCGATGGGACGAATAGTTGGCATAATGATTTCTTTTGGTGTTTCAGATTTTGTGTTTTAAGCCTTGGTTTCCTCGTTTTCGGTTTTGGCCAAGAATTTTCATTCCGGTGCATCCCTAATATGTATAAGTATATCGGTATGTACTCTGCCTTGCCCCCTTGACTGAACTAAGCAGACAGGTACGAGCCGCCTATTGAATAATTACTGTATGGGCGATTATCTTTCAGTTGGCAACAAGTTATTTAACCCCAGCTGATGCAATGAGTGACTTCTCATTTCTTAAACAACCATGTGAAAAGACACAAACTGTGGTCGTGGGAAAGATTTTAGCCTGTTTAAGAAGGGTCAACTCATTGGCATGCATCAAGCAGAGAAAACATCTAAGGTGACTCCCTGCAGAAAATGTTAAAATTGGGTTAATAACTGTCCAAGGCATTATTAGAAACTGGAAGAGTAGTATGGTCAGGAAACAATTCTGAATGATCGTGATCGGAGATCAGTTAGACATTTGATCGGATCAAATCGAAAAAAAGAAAAAAAAAACAACAAAAGTAGAACTCACAGGTAAGTTTAATAGTCAAAATAAGAGCATTTCCACACGCACAATGCCAAGAGAACTCAAGGGATTGGGACTGAACAGCTGTGTAGCCTTAAAAAAAACATTAATCACTAAGGCTAACTGGAAAAAAAGGCTTCAGTTTGCTAGGGAGCATAAAGTTTGGACTCTGGGAGAATGGAAGAAAGTCACGTGGTCTGATGAGTCTAGATTTACCCTGTTCCAGAGTGACAGGTGCATCAGGGTGAGAAAAGAGGCAGGTGAGGTGATGCACCTACCATGCCTGTGTCTCCTGTTTAAGACTATGGAGGCAGTGCTATGATCTGGGGTTGCTGTAGTTGGTCAGGTCTAGGTTCAGCAACATTATGTGTCATTATATATCCATGTCATTTTCACATATGGACTGGCCACCACAGACTCCAGACCTTAACCCCATTGAGAATCTTTGGGATGTGCTGGAGAAGACTGTGTGCAGGGGTCAGACTCTCTCATCATCGATGCAAGATCTTGGTGAAAACTTCATGCAAAACTGGATGGAAATAAATCTTGTGACATGGCAAAAGCTCACTAAAACAATGCCACAGAGAATGCATTCTATAATCAAAGCTAAAGGCGGTCCAACGAAATATGAGTGTATGACCTTTTTTTGCAGGCAACTTTATTTTTTTCCCAGGCAGTGTATATATATGTAGTGGCCTTAATCCTCTTCCATAGAAAGCTTTGTTGATTTTATATTCTGATATTTTCAGACATGTCAGAGACTGAACATCAGCCGTGTTTCAGTTATATTGGAGTCATCTGCCACATACTCTAACAGTTTTAATACAGTGCTTGTTTTTAGATGTATTCACTGACATGTTTAGACTTCACTAACATTAAACTGACAGAAACAGAATGAGGAGAGGTGTGGTTGTGTTTTCAGTTTCTGTGTGAAGTTTAAGCTCAGTGATCTCTGACGGACTGAAGAGGGTTTAAGCTTTCTTACACTATGTGTGGGAGTGTAAGGACATTTGTTTTAGTTCTGTTTTCTTTAAAATGAGCTCAGAGCCTCTGTTTTTTGTTGTTGGTAATAAATGAATATTAAATTACTGAAATGCTCTGCTGAGGTATTTTAGTATCTTATTGTTGAAGCTGAGCTCTCAGCAGTCTGTCAGTCTGAGCTGCAGTTATCTCGTCCGTGTCCTCTGCTTACCTCCTGACCCTCAGATCAGACTGAGCTCTGACAGATCAACTCCTGCAGTGTCACAGCAGCAGCATCTGTTATCAACTGAGTTGATATTTGGTACATACTGATGTCGATTAGACTGGTGTTGAATAATCATTTATTGATTAATCAATGGTTGTTTATATTTTTTTAACATTAGCACCAAAAATAGAACAGTATGAAGACTTTCTGTAAAATCCACTTGCTTTGTGAGACCAACACCTGTCAGGTGTAAATCTCAGTGTGTTTGCAGAGGTTCCTTCTTCTTTTCAAGTCTAAAGGATGGTTGGAGTGAAAAAAAGTCAACATTATTTTTGAAGTGTGTTTTGTGTTCATACTGGTAACTGTGAGTCTTTTCTTTGTTTTAGCATCACTGCTCTTTCCTCTGCTCTCAATCACAGCCTCTGAGCACAGCAGGCTCTTTACTCTGTGGTCATTTTCTTTGTAAGCAGACAGTGAAGCTCTGATTTAAACATTTCAGTGTCAGTATAAAACAGCAGCCGTGTAGCTGGAGCTGACAGCCTGATGGAAACATCTCTGTTAGGAGGTTGGAGCATGTCTGAGCCTCTGTCAAAAGGACAGGTTTCATCTGGACTAGCTGGGTGTAAAACAGCAAAAAAACAGGTTCTGCAGTCCCATCCCTCATGTCCTCTCAGTATTAAATAATAGAAACATGGATGTATGGGCAGAGTGAGACTGACACTGTGCCGTCTCGTCCCTGACACCCTGAAAAAATGACACAGAGAGGTTTCAGGACATGCAGCAGCTCGTCGTCTCTTAACCTCGAGGAGGATTTTCTGACTCCCTGGGAGGATGTCTTCCTCTTCATGCATCTGTGAGGCTGTTACTGTCTGACTCTTATAGGATGTTTGATCCATTCATAATCACACGTAATTAACCATTTAGTCTGAGTTTGTTTCTGCTCTATCATTCATGCTCCTGTGAATGATTACAGCCCTGAGCGCCACAGTTTGTCATTTAGACCTGATTATTACTCTGCATTTACTCCACACCTGTGGCCTTTAAGCTGCCCAGCTGGTATCTCTGAATAAATTAGTCTCTGTTAATAATTAGCACAGATGTAGATTACTGTATTTATGTCGTCTTAGTCACATTTTAATCGCAGTAACTTCAGCTTTAGCTCTAGCTCCTCATCCTGGTGTTTTAGTCTTTTAAGGGGAGGTTTTCTGATCCTGATTTTCCTCAGCAGGAGGTCAGTGCCTCAGCAGGAAGCTCCTGCTCCTCTCCGTGGGACATGAGTGATGCTGGCAGGAGTAAGGAGCTGCAGCATTTACAACTACCGCTCGGAAATGTTGGTGTTTTATTCTTGACATGTCAGCCATTCAAGAGAAATGATCCTGGTCTGTTGACAGGATTTGTCTCTTACCACAAAACTTAACACATTTGTGATCTTCAGCCAGATGTCACCTCTGCCTCCCACACTAAAAACATAAAGTAACCTGATGATAACTTGATGTTCTTGACACAAAAAGGTGTTTTATCAGTATTGTCCTAAGTGAGTTTGAAAATCTCAGCACATGTCCTCAATAATCCAGTTTGTGTGTCTTTCTGTAGTTTATTCTGAGCAGAACAAGTGTCAGATTACAGAGTCTGCAGAAATACGGACTCTCTGACAGTGTGCATGAGGGGTGGGAAACATCTGTGAGAGTGTTGTTTAGTGCACCTCTCAGTTTCCCAGCGGGACAGTGTGAAGTCCTGACACACTGAGACGGCTCAAAGTGTTATCTGTGAGTGTGGACATCCTTGCAGCAGTCTTCTTTCCTCTCTTTTCATGACCCAGCAGTGTGTTTAGACTAAGGTCTCCTGTAATATAACTCTTCTTCTTCTCATTATTATTATCATTATTAGAGTATGAGAAATGTTTCTCTGATAAAGTGCAGGCTGTTATCAAAGAAGTCCTCCATCAGAAGAGTTCAGATCACAGAGCTTTACTCCACAACACTCAGTTCTGCTGCAGACATGTCCGCTGCTGTCAGCTTGAACATTTCTCTTTTATTTTAAAAGCTGCTTCAGTCCAACTCTGAAACTCTCTCCCAAACACAGTCTGGATGAAGATGAAATTACAGGTTGTTTTGATCACATTATTTGTTTCAGGATCAAACGGAGACAGTGTTTCTGAAGACTAACTCTGTGTGTGTGTGTGTGTGTGTGTGTGTGTGTGTGTGTGTGTGTGTGAGAGTTAGAGCTCTGCCGTGAGTTTTGATGTGTCTGTGGCATGAAATACAGAAAATTAACTGTAAATGAAGTCGCCAGATCCTGCTCTGTCAGACATCAAAACAAACACAAAGAATATTTTAGTGACTCTGATGCTCATTACCTCTGTGTGTGTGTGTGTGTGTGTGTGTGTGTGTGTGTTTGCACTTCAGTTAAAGTGTATCAGCACCTGCAGGAGGACTTTGATAGCCTCCTGCCTAACACGTGTCATGTGTCTGCTGTGTGCGTGTGTGCGTGCGTGCGTGTGTGTGTATGTCTAGCTTCAGGAGAGATGAATTAATATCCCATCAGCATTTAAATGCAGTCTCCCCTGCTGCTCCTAAAACACATCCACGCAAAAGTCACAGTAAAGGACCCTGAAGCCTTCATTACTGTAAGATTGTCAGTTATCGTACACATGTATATCGAACAGTTGCTGGTTTTGTCAGTAATTAGTGAAAACATCTTGCACTTATTTATTCCTGTCTCTGTCTGATTTCCTCGTTTGCCAGAGCTCTGCTCCAGTTTCTACCTCAGCGGTGGAGACTTATCTCCTCTGTCAGTATCCTTCATTTGTTGTTTGGATCTGTTTTGAAAGACACACAGAGAGCAGATCATCATCCATTAAACTCACTGTTCAAGCTTTGTTTCTACTCGTGGTGGGCCGTGCATTTCACGCCAAGGCCTTCAGTGCCGTTCCACTGTCCTACCTAAATTAATACACATCATAATATCATCAATATGACACCATGGCTCAAGAATCCATCAGAATCACACCTACACATTACATCACCTTAATATAGGCTAGTGGAGCAGCACTTAATTTCCGGAGCATTTAAACCAATAAACACACATTCACAGTTAAGAGTGAATACAGATCTCCTCCATAGCGCCTGCTCATTTGAAAATAAAGCCCATCCTCCTTTCTTTTCTGGAGAAGACTTCAACGGTTCTGTTGTACAGTTTTTCTGCATACTTTTCTATGGTCATAGAGGCTAATACTGAAGCTGTGTCTGTGCGGTTGTATTTCTATACAGTGAACAGGGTTTTTCCTGGCTCAAATTGAGGCGGAGGTGGCACCATCCTGACCGTGCGCCACGACGTGCATGTATTTGTAAATTCAACCGATTCACTTTCTTTTACAGGCAACATACTTTAAGTTAAGAGTTCAAAAAAGAGTGTGACCATTATTATGTTAAAGCATTCATTTATTAAAACTATATACATACACAAATCAGCTGGCAACTTTAAATTGAAAGTACACTTCATCCACACATCTCACAACCAGACAGAACATTTCAGCCTCCTCTTTTTCATTCTGTAGAACCTCCTCATGCACTCCTTGTAGTCCAAGGCCTCCTGGTCTGGTCCATCAACGGCCACCTTACAACAGACATCCAAGTGCCTCTCCTTCAGTCTGTTCCACAGAGGTGTCTTCACCTTAAACAAAACAGTTCATCATGCATTAAGTATTTTTGTTTTTATTCTGATACAGACATGAAGAGTGATAGTGTTTTCAATCATATATATGTATACGCTGCAGTGTCCTCTCTAAAAAAAAAAAAACGACAACCAATTCTTTCTTAAACTATCTAAACTATGTTATTTATTTTTTGTAACTTTATTAGTTGAGTTTTTTTAGGTACTACCATCTTTAATATATTTCTCCTTCTCTTCTGCTGCTTTGTGAATGGCTGTCACCTCATGTCTTTTTAATGTGTCCAGCCTGTAGTTGGTTGATGGCTGTCTCACTAAGGAGGCAGCAATTGCCTGCTGTGTTGGGGCACAGTGCTTTTGGCATAAATAGCAGTGCATGCCTTCCTCAGTATGCCTGAGCCAGGTAAATTGATTGAGCCACTGCTTGTCAAAGCCACTGGCTCTGTGTTTTTGAGAAGATCTGGAAAGAGGAATAAAAACCACGTACACGTCGGCTTTGCGTTGTTATGCTCCTAATTGAAATCTAATTAATTAATTACCCTCGCCTCGCCGACTCGTCCTGTCCTGCATTCTGACCCTCGCGATCACCAGTCCCTTGTGAAGTACTTTCAGACCTGACACAAATTTCCACGTTGTCACCAACATGAATTATAGCATTTTAACTGCCTGTTACGTTTTTTCTCTGCTGTGTTTCACCTGGACTCTTGACTTTCCTCCTCGCGAGGTCGCTTTTTAAAGTACTGGCTGATTTTGCCTGTCATATCTGCAACGCTAAAAACGGAGTAAACTTTTTTTTTAAATAAACACGACATGCTTGGATGCAAAAAAGAGAAGCAGTATTTACCTGTTTGTACCATCCGCCAGGGAAAATCAGGACGCGGATAGCACCAACTAGCGGGAAAAACACTTGAAAAAACATGATTCGATCCGTTTCTTCTTCGGTAGATGCTTCAAGTCTTTCCGGTGCACTGCTGTTGATATAGCGCCTCTATAGTGGCGCAACGCTGCAACTGCAGTTGAAATACGTTGCTGCTGCAGAGGGACATCATACGCTCAATCAACACAGCTGGAGCTTTACGCTGTGTTGAGCGAAATCAATCGCTCTGACTGGGGGCGGCACAAAATTAGGTGGAGGCGGCCGCCACGCAATTTTGAACGCAGGAAAAACCCTGGTGAAATACAGCAGTAGCTGTTGGTAGCTAATTGATCTCTGGGTTTAGTTTGATATTTTGCAAAGTTCCGCCTTTTTAGGTTCTCACAAGTGCTTATCCAGTCACAGGACGCGTACATATCCAGTTCAGCATAAGACCTTCTAGCTGGCCTTGGTGTCGCAGATTCGAGGCGACGTGGCGCAGGCGCGGCGTAAGTCAGGGTCCGCCGCGTGGACAAGGCGTGTCCAAGCACATTTTGGTATTTTGGCGAGCGGCGCAGCCCGGGGTAAGTATCCCCCCTGCCTAACTAAGCTCCTCCCAGTGGCGTAAGTCGTAGGGAGGGAGGAGAGAGGGCATGGAGTGGGTTTAACACAGCCGAGACCTGTTTCCGCCAATCATAACAGCTGCTCTCCTCACCTTTAAATCTGCCACTGGTGAGGCGTATTACATTTTTCGTGCAGTAGTCGAAGAGATCAAGAGATGTCTGAAGACAGTAATGCCACACAATGGCGACAGAATGCAGCTCCTCAACAAGTGTCACAGTAAGCGCTTCAGAGGGCATCCTCCACACTCTCTCATAGGCCTGGACGATATAGAAAAAAAGCATATCGATAAAAAATATATCATATTGATCGATATCGATAACTATCGATATAATTATTATAATTATTTAACATATATTTTAATTGCAGCCCTGGATGTTTTATGCTATTGCTTAATGACCTACTTTTAATAAAGAACACACAAGCACTAAAATCAAATTCAAACCTTTATTCAACCACCTTTTTATTTATTTTTTACCACAACTGAAAGTTTTTTTAAAAAAGAACTTAAAAAAAAAAAAGAAATCAACTTAAGTGGCCTGAGTGACGTCAGTAAATACTGACAAACATAAAGACTAAAGTGAACAGAAAATCTGATAAATAAATATTTAAATAGTCTTTTGATGAAAATAAACAAAACAAACAAATATATAAATAAACAGAATAGCTTTAGGTGGGAATAGCATACTACCAGTTTTAACTGTGTGGGAAACTGCCCACAGCCTGGTGTCTCCCGGGGTCGGGAGATTTCTTTTTTTAATTATCATATGATTGACTTAATACGCAAACTGAGCACGAGAAGCAGGACTTATCCACGCCGGTGTTGTGTCGTAGAATGCACCCCTGCCGAACGCACCCCCTGCTAGTAGCCATGATCCAAATACTCGCGTATGAGCTAATTTTCTTCCACTTTAAGAAGCTAATGAGTGGACGGGATGCAGGGGTGCATTCTACAGCACAACACCGGAACGTATTTCCTCCGCACCCTTCTCAGCTTTTCAACCCCTGACCCGTTTTCATGCCTGAAGCGCTGTGTTTGAGAAATACTTGCGGCCGGGCACTTCATATCGCGGGTCGAGAGTGGCTAGAAGCTGGTCGAAGCCAGGCTTTTCAACGGTAGTTATTGGCAGCATGTCACTGCATGGGTGATGTCCTTATGCCGCTTGGTCGTATTTTGGCAAGAAACGAAGTCCAGTTTGGTCTGCTTCACATGCTTTGTGCTGGTGCTGGCAGCGGTTCCAGAGGATTCCTCCTCCGACGACGTGGAGCCGCGCCGCGGCCGACACAGCTCGTACTCCTGCGGCTGCGATCGGTTTAGATGGTAGAACAAGTTGGTTGTGTTACCAGACTTGGTTTTTACTAATTCTCTGCAAATTTTGCAAACGACCGCTGTTCGCTTTTTGTCAGACTTGTAAAAACCAAAACATTGCCATGCTGGTGAACTACTGAAACCTTTTTTCGGGACAATTTCCTCCGCTTCTCCTTGCTGTAACATTTTTTCTAATACACGTGCTGTCTGTTGTGGTTTGAGAGGGGCTGGGCTTGGTGCTGTAGCGTACCTGGGTCTGCGTTTGTGATTGGTTGGGAGGAAGTAATGACTGTAGTAAAAGCTACATGATAGGCTATGATGAAAAAGAAAGGGAAACTGTGTTTTTCTATCGAACTTTTTATCGACCCGTTTTTTTTCTATCGCACCACACGTCTATCGATCGATATATATTGTTATCGAATTATCGTCCAGCACTACTCTCTCATATAAGCACAGATGGATTTGGTGTGTGTAATGTTGAACCCACTGGTAAGACAAACATCCTTTTCCACAAATAAAGACACTCACATAAAGTTGCATATATTTAAACATGACGTGACAAAAGTGGGTTGTGCGCAGAGATCACATCATACACACATCACATCAAACCGGAACCACCTGTGCGTAAAGGACGCATCGTGCTCAGTGGCCTGGCTCTCTCTTTCATTGATGTTGGCATAAAGAATGATTTTAGCTCACACAACTGAATATTATAATATTCGTGTGTAAGCCTAACTCCGGCTTGAATATTCACAGAATTTTAAGGATGTACAGACAATAGATAGACGGGTTATTTTGAATGAAAATTTCTTGTACTTTTTTGTCTTTCATAGTAAATTATTCATCTGATCACTAAAATAAATCATCTGTTCAGCCTTGCCGCTGCAGCATCAGAACGGGGAGAGGGCACAGAGACATGTCCCAGTAGAGCTGCACGAGAAAAAGGAGGAATAGAGAAAGGGGGACAAATTAAATATCTTGTTAACTTCATCATGTGTGACTGTTTCTGGATATTTTATTTTATGCGGTGTCATCTGTGTTAATTCGCGTGCCAAACACGCTCATCAGATCAGATATAGATCAGAATATATCCATAGATCTAAATGTATGTGCTGACACAGAATATTGGTTGTTGTTGATTATTTATTGCTCTGAAATGTGCCTGACACTTTGGGAACCCGCCAGTGAGGCATCAGTGACGTATGCGCACTATGCTGCCGGTCTACCAAAACACCACTAGACCAGCTGCGCTCCGCCTGCACTGAAGGCTGACCAGGTTTGAATCAGCGAGCTTTCAGCGCACTTTCTATGCCGCCGGTGAGCACGAAAATGTCACTGCGCCAGCTGATTGTGTCAACACCTCCCCCTGCCACGACTCCACACCCAGCTTGGCGGACCTTGGCGCACCTCAGTCTGCTAAAATACCAAACTGGCTGTACGCTGGGCTCTGCCAGACGAAAATACCACTGCATGGGGTCCGCCACTGTCCGCCGCATCACCAGAGTGCACAAAAATAGAGCTCCTTGAATGCACCCCTGTTACGTGCAGCTGCAGCAAGTGTGTGACATGTGTGGATCAATAACATGGGGAGCAAGCAATTAAAAACATGGCAGGAAGGCTGTTTTGGCTGAGAAGTAAGGTAGAACAACTTAGGAGCCTTAATTTTTTGTACGTTGCTCTAACTCAGACTCATATGTATCAGTTTACGCGTGCGGACACGGACAACACAACACGAGTGCGCCAAGTATTAGCATGAGCAAGTTATTGTTGCAAGTTATTAATCGTGATGTCAACATCAGTCAAAATAATTGTGATTATTATTTTTGCCATAATTGTCAAGCCAGCCCTACTTTGTCTGTTCACTTACAGCACACAGGAGCCTGTTCTGTTGATTCTGAAGGCCTTGGGCAGATTTCAAAGCACCTGACAACACAAGTTAGCTGAAATGGGATTGGATAAAAATACTATCATAACATACAACATTGGAAGTACCTCAACCAAGTGGATATAATACGACATAAAGAGAACAGACATCTTTATCTTCTAACTGCACAACAAAGCACTCTTTCTGGTCGTTGTCAGCTAAATGGAGATTTGAATATCAGTAATTAGGTATTAAAAGATGAGAATCTGACTCTGTAGATTTTAGTGTTTCCTCTGCTGTGACACATTTATCACATTTTATCTTTAATGTCGTAGAAATCATGAAATCATCAACATAATATTAGAGCAAAGTCAATGGGAGTCGGAGAAGCTATTTGCTAATATGAAGTCACTCAGTAATGATGTTGTTGCCCAGTGATGGATCTCCAGTCTCATTATGAACAGACAGACTGTTGACTATCAGCTGAATGACATTGTGTTTCCTCTGTTCACGCTGACTGTGGACTCTTAGCTCTTTAGGTTTCACGGTGCTGCTGCCTCTCATGAGTTGAGCTCCATGGATTTATCTCCTGTTTGACAGTTCTTTAAATGAGCTCTCTGTCCTCAGTGTGACGTTTATCTGTGTGTTCCTGCAGCCTCTGAGCTGTCAATCATCTCACACACCTTCATACATCAGGAGCTTCAGCTGTCTATAAGTGAGTGACAGTTAGGAAGTATACTGTAATGGAAAAATCACAGTTAGTCCGCAGCCTCTCAGCCTGTTCTCTTCTAAACTCTGAAACCTCTCTGCTCTGCAGACAGAAACACACACACATCTGCAGCAGCTCACACACACTCATCACATCAAGTCTCTTTGGCTGCAGTGAAGGGAAACAGAACTATATCTGCATGAGATGTTGCTATCTCACACTTCATTCAGCCTCAAACTTTGCATTTCTGTGGTGATTTAACCCCCTTCAATAGTTAAAGCTGAGAGAAGCTGGTTAGGAACAATATTAAATCTTCTACTGTTCACGTTTGCAGGAGTATTAACAATGTCGGTGAAAGAAAAACTTGAAGATTGAAAATGTATGACCTTAAGTCATTAAAATCTGCAGATAAGCTGTTAAAGAAAAAGATAAATGAAGTTTGATGGAGAGATCAGGATGTGCCTCCAGGTTATTAAACAGCTTCAGTAGACAAACTGACGCTGTAGTCTGTTAATTCTTCATATTATTGATCAATCAAGTGACAGTACAGAGACACATCAGTTAGATTGGTTAGGTTTCTTTCATGATTAAAAATGTGATACTAACTCTGTCATTACAATAGATGGTATGTCAGTGTTGAGCATGAGTGTGCATGCTGATGGTGAGAGGACAGTGACAGCTGTGGAGACATTTGTTTGGTGGTGGTGGTGGTGGGGGGGCTCAGGGAGTTCAGGCCTGGCAGCAGAGCCGAGCTCTCTACATACCAGGAGTACAGATGGATTTATTAAGGAAAACCAAAGCAGGCAGCTGACAAGAGCTCATTATCCAATCACAGCTCATCATTTTAACTCAACTAATCAGAAAAGAGCAGTCTGCGAGTAACATTAACAGGTAACGGTCGATTAACTCTGGATCCCAACTCAGTCTCTTTTGTCCCAGAAGCAAAAATGGACCTGCAAAGTTAGGCACTAAGTACAACATAGTCTTTAATAATGGGATTGAAAGTTCACAATAAAATAGAGACAATGAACATTAGCACCAATATTTAATAAATAATTTAAAAAATGGTGTAACCTACCGGTAAATTGATCCATATGGTTCTAAGCATGAAACAAGTTAATAAAGTGCAGGTTGTTCTTAATGTGCAGGTGTATTTAAACTTGTAATGCACAGAGACAAAACACTGTTATTATATAAGAGTTATAATGGTGCACCTATGTGCAGACAGAAACAGCCGACAAAGGGATATTTCGGAGTAAATTTAAGTTATGGTCAAACACACCATAACACCGAGTTAGACACCTTCTTGAGAGAATGTTGCAGCCCTGATGAGTTGATCACCAAGTGCAGCGGAGTTTCACAGCTCAAGGAAGAACATTTTTGATTATAACCTCATGAAAGTGCAAACAGAGTTCTTGTGTATCTTGTATGTGCACTGCAAACGCGGTAGTTCTTCTGCCTCAGCATCTTAGTTTATTTGCAGAGTGTGGCCTGCATAGCTGGGGCGGAGCTTGGATTGGTTACGTATGAAATCTCACTGTTTCTGAACCTGCTATTTGGGTCTGCCAGAGATTCACAGCGATTTGAATGAAGAAATACTCAATAAAAGCAATTTTGCATATATTTTTCTCCTGAGATGTCCTCTAGCATCAGAAAAATGCCATATGAACATATAAAAACAAGAAAAACATGATTTTCATTAGAATAGGTCTTTAAATTTACGCTGGAATAACCCTTTAAAGTTGACTGAGGGCTTATTCAGAGGTGATCAGCTGATGCTGTCATCATAAACAAGAGCTGAGACACAGGTGAACAGTGGAAGTGGGGGATACACGTTGAGCTTTAAAACGTAGCCTAAATGAGTTAAAAGTGGATCTTAGAGGAGGACTTGCTCTGAATGGTCAGGCTCAGTTTGTCTCTGCATCAGAGAGCATCCTCAGGTTTCAGAGGGTTAAATCTCTCTTTGTCCGAGACTCTCACTCTGAGCAGCTGTCGGTGCAGCAAAGGTCTGAAGTTCAGTGAGTTAGAGATGATTCCTGATTCCTCTGCTGGCTTTGTGCATGCATGGTGTACTTTTAAAAAATCATTTCCTCCATGACTCAGTGTCAGAGGAGGTTGTGTGTGTGGTCTGACTGCCAGCTCAAAGACATCTTTATTCTGCTGTTTTCTTTTTTACTGTTTGTTGTCTCACACTCAAACTGTCCCTCTGAGCGATAAATTAACTGAGAACAGACAGAGAGAGAGAGAGAGAGAGAGGCAGATTTTTCCCCTGTCAGCTAGTCCAGGTGCTCAAAAGCTACATTTAGCCCAGTGTTAGGGTCGCTGTTCTGACATTTATGAAGATAGTTAATAGGCCTGAACGATATATCGTTTGACTATCGTCATCGCGATGTACGTGTGTGCGATAGTCACATCGCAGAGCCTGCGATATTGGAGGTGAATGAACTCATTTAATTTCAAGGGTAACCGACTGAGATACACTCCATGTGACTCTGCATGTGCTGTGCAGCAATCCACCAATCGCCTTCGTCCTTAACTCAGTTGCCAATCAGACTCACTTCTCAGTTGCCAATCAGACTACCCTGCCAGCTGTCAATCAAATCAGGGAGGAGAAAACCCACCCCTGCACATGTTCTGCACATGGAGGGAGACGTGTTTCCGCTGAGAATTACTTTCGGAACTGTACTCATGACTATTAAGCCCAACAAATAAGAACTGTATGGGTTTTAAATTGTACATTTCCGTGGACCACTCTACTATAAGCAGTGCGCGTTTTGCGAGGTGCATGCAATTCTCGGAGGACATGCGTTTCTCGGCACAACACCGCTAACAACAACAACAACGATCGCAAAATGAACAACGAACAAGAGAAAACCACCGAAAATGAAGATTTGTTGCCAAAAAGAAAAGGAAAGTCAGTTATCTGGAATTATTTCGGTTAAAAGAAGGATGATGTCGACCGAAACACGTCTTCTGTGTTCATCTGTTGCCACAATAACGTCCCAGCACAATAAAAGCTAAAAATATCTCTGAGACAGACAGAAGCCGTTCTACTAACATTCACAAAAAGAGGTAAGATCAGAGCAGATTAACTGTCCTCAAGATTTCAGCAGTGCAGCATAACATTAAGTGCTATTCAGGTCATCTGGTGAAAATACTGTATTTTTAATATCGCAATATACACTCACCGGCCACTTTATTAGGTATACCTGTCCAACTGCTCGTTAACACTTAATTTCTAATCAGCCAATCACATGGCGGCAACTTAGTGCATTTAGGCATGTAGACATGGTCAAGACAATCTCCTGCAGTTCAAACCGAGCATCAGTATGGGGAAGAAAGGTGATTTGAGTGACTTTGAACGTGGCATGGTTGTTGGTGCCAGAAGGGCTGGTCTGAGTATTTCAGAAACTGCTGATCTACTGGGATTTTCACGCACAACCATCTCTAGGGTTTACAGAGAATGGTCCGAAAAAGAAAAAATATCCAGTGAGCGGCAGTTCTGTGGGCGGAAATGCCTTGTTGATGCCAGAGGTCAGAGGAGAATGGCCAGACTGGTTCGAGCTGATAGAAAGGCAACAGTGACTCAAATAACCACCCGTTACAACCAAGGTAGGCAGAAGAGCATCTCTGAACGCACAGTACGTCAAACTTTGAGGCAGATGGGCTACAGCAGCAGAAGACCACGCCGGGTGCCACTCCCTTCAGCTAAGAACAGGAAACTGAGGCTATAATTTGCACAAGCTCATCGAAATTGGACAATAGAAGATTGGAAAAAACGTTGCCTGGTCTGATGAGTCTCGATTTCTGCTGCGACATTCGGATGGTAGGGTCAGAATTTGGCGTCAACAACATGAAAGCATGGATCCATCCTGCCTTGTATCAACGGTTCAGGCTGGTGGTGGTGGTGTCATGGTGTGGGGAATATTTTCTTGGCACTCTTTGGGCCCCTTGGTACCAATTGAGCATCGTTGCAACGCCACAGCCTACCTGAGTATTGTTGCTGACCATGTCCATCCCTTTATGACCACAATGTACCCAACTTCTGATGGCTACTTTCAGCAGGATAATGCGCCATGTCATAAAGCTGGAATCATCTCAGACTGGTTTCTTGAACATGACAATGAGTTCACTGTACTCAAATGGCCTCCACAGTCACCAGATCTCAATCCAATAGAGCATCTTTGGGATGTGGTGGAATGGGAGATTCGCATAATGGATGTGCAGCCGACAAATCTGCGGCAACTGTGTGATGCCATCATGTCAATATGGACCAAGCTCTCTGAGGAATGCTTCCAGCACCTTGTTGAATCTATGCCACGAAGAATTGAGGCAGTTCTGAAGGCAAAAGGGGGTCCAACCCGTTACTAGCATGGTGTATCTAATAAAGTGGCCGGTGAGTGTATATCGCAGGGTTGAAAAAATCGCAATATTATTTTTTTCCAATATCGTGCAGCCTTAATAGTTAAGTCTTGTCCTTTAATTGAAATTGCTGCTGTTTAAATGTTGTCCCTGGAAAGCAGCTGTATCATCGTGTCTGTGGTGATCTAATGAAATATGGATGCACTTCATTCTGCCCTTATCTTGCGCAGCGTCCTCCACGGCCCCTCAGCCCCTAAAATCCTTCATTATTAATATCAATATTGGAGAATCTCCCACTCTGTGCGATCATGTCTTTTCTATATGCCAGCTCTATCTGCTGTCAGCCATGTGGGACTAATCTGTGCCTCTGAACTAAACCTCATTCAACCCCTGACATTTCACCGTTTCTGCTGCACATCTGATCCTCAGCAGAAAGACTGAAATTCGTGGTATTAAAGGTATTTATGAAAAGATTTCACACTTGTCATTTCGACATTTTAATGCTGCTCCTCTGGGCTAAGATTGAACATTTTTACATCTCCCTGTGTTGATACAGAGCGATAGTTGATCTTGGTATTTGACTTTGTAATTTCCTTCCGTTATTTAAGTGAGATCAGATCTGAGCGCTGCTGCAGAAGGTGAGGCTGATAAGACTCAGCTTCTCTGCAAAACCTGATCATGGAAACAGAAAAAAGTTTGAAAGTGAGGATTTTTATCATTGTAGAGCTGTCACAGAAACCACAAAAAATGAATCACTGCAGTGTTAACAAGCCAACCACGGAGCATGAGGCTGCAACATACAGCATAAACTCAGCCCAACACACCACCGTATTTGGAGTCATGTCTTTGGGTCATTTGTAGTTTTATTTCTAGGACATAAGGAGAAATTGATTAAAAACATACATCAAATTTAATAAAAGAAAACAGAGATTTTTTTATTTTGTTGTTGACCATATCACCCCAAGGGATGGACATCGGACCTCTAAATGAGCAGATGGAGCCGTTTTTTACACAGTGGAAAAGCCAACATCCATCTCAGTGCTTCAAAAAATTGACAAGCAGCAGGAGTGTCAAAGAAAATTTTCAGAGTTACTGGAAGTTAATGTAAAAGCCAGTTTGAAATACGACAGTCCAACACCTTCACATACTCAACACAGCGGAGCCATAACTCAGACAGTTGTTGTAGAAAATGAGCGGCGAGGAAGAGAAAGGCAGAAGATGCTGACCGAGCGGCTCGTCTCCACTCTCACTTATTGGAGTCGATAAGAAAAAGATCAGCGTACAGCGCCCAGTTGATGATCTGAAGTGGGCCTTCATTCAGGAATAATCAGCAGTGATTCATGTTCGTACAGAGGAGGGTCAGCTCAAGGTCCTTTTCAAAGCGATACAGAGAGAGAGAGAGGGATTGTGGGAGGCATGAGTTCATATGAAGGATGGAGGGAAGGTGGGAGGAGATGAAACAGTTTCATGTGAAATAGTGAGAAACATAAAGCTGAGTGTTGCAGCCTGAGGGATTCACACATTTCTGCTTCAACAATGAGAGGAGAAAATATTTCAACATAAAGCTCCTGCTTTTATTCAGCTGTGTCTAAAGAATCCACAGATTGTGTGTTTTTGCTGCCGTTTAAGTGCTGCAGATGTTTGCTGCTTCCTGTTTTACTGATCTTAAATGACGCATAATGTTTCTTTATAGCAGGATTAAGACCAGTCAGAGTAAATTTTATGATGTTTTACTCTCTTAATGTTCGCACAAAGTGCTCCTGGGAGCATAAAGGAGGTTCACTTTGAGGTTACAGACTGTGTTTGTTGTGTTGTAAAGTTGTGTTAGTGGTAGTTGACTAAGAGTGGGCCATGTGGGTTTATATTTTTGTATCACAGTGTTTATTTTACTTTTCACAGCAATGGTATTTTAATGTGGTAACATCACATGTAAATATACTACGTGATCACTTACTCTGGCCCCCTTAGTGGTTTTTCTTTACTTTCTCTATGTTGTGGCAAACAGTGATACTGATGTCGGTATTTAAACTGGTTTATGGCCCACTGCTGTTGTGGAGTTGTTTTTTCCCTCCCTGCAGTGAGTATTTATGAGCAAACACTGACCTCACAAAGTGTCAGGTCTGAGGACAGACTGTGACTTTACTCACAGGGCTGACTGCTCTGCTGTTGTGAAATGTCAGGGTCTGCTGATAAAACTCTGAGAGTCATATTGGCAGAGTCAGAGTCCAACTGAGAGGACATGTCCTTCAAAGAGGTGAAGACCAAGACAGCAGGCAGGCAGGCAGGAGAGCAGGAGAGAGAGAGACGCTGACTGCAGGCCAAACATTTCTCCTCATTTCTAAACAATGGATCCGTTTAAAGTCCCACTCTGATTGTTCTTTTTTTAAAGTGTTCTCAGTGGTCTTTAAATTGTGATTATAAAGTTTTTACCAAAAATCACCTTACCTGTGTCACTTTCAAGTACTTTTCTCTTGCAGAGCTCCAGTAGCTCATTAGCAATTCACCTCTTAGTTGCGGGTGGAGACAGCGCTGCTCTGCAAACTTGTTTTCACGCTAGCTTGCAGCCTAATATTGCCAGCGTAGTGGAAGAAGCAGGTAACATAAGAGCTATTCAGCTGTTGGACACATACCTTTGGGGACATGATGAAAGTTAATATCATTATAATATCATAAAAAATCATTCGCACACGCTTGTTCCCTGATAGTCCACTTTATTTCTCCGTGTCTGACCTGCATAGCTCCGGGGTGGAGCGTGGACTTGCCACATAGGAAATTTTATTGTGTCTGAGCCTGCCATTTGGGTCTCCCAGAGATTCACAGTGATTTAAATGCAGAAATACTCAGAAATGCAGTTTCGCACATACTTTTCACATGATATGTCTTGTAGCATTGAAAAAATGCTATATTAACATGTAGGCAACAAGAAAAACATGATTTTCATCGGAGCAGGTCTTTAACAAACTATACCGAAAGTTAATCCATGAGTAGACTGCTTTGTAGTCTGGCTTCAGTGTTTCTGTTGTCCTACTGAGTGACTCAGAACCAGATCACCTCAGGATGTTTTATTAGCAGCATAACTGAGTTTCCTGCAGTCTTGATTAAATATGTGCTTCAGTCCAGAGACCTGGTCCTCCTGGGGAGCTGAGGTGTAAATGCTCGCCTTAATACCTGTAATCCTGCAGAGTCCTGGGGAGGCAGCATTAGAGAGGGAGATGAAAGTGATCCTTAATCGTTTCATGCCTGAATTCTTAAACCAAGAAGTGATTTTTTTAAGGTTTGGTCCAATTTGAAAAGGAGCGAGGATCATTTGAATGAATCTAATTCAGGGTTACGGATCTTTTTGTTACAGTGAATATAACCACAACATCAGACGTAAATTATTTAACATCAAATTAAAGTTGTTAAGTGGTTTATGAATTGTTAACAGGGGTCTGATGAGTGCTTGTTTGGAGTTATAAGCAATAATAAGATGTTGTGGTTACAGCTGTCTTCATGTCTCCTGAATGAAAGATTCACAGAAACAGACCTGACTTTTTCTTCTCCATCTGTCTGCTGATGTTTGCTTTGTGATTATACTCTGTGTTTAAAGGTGAGGAGTACTTTAAGTCCCTCATTCAGTTTTTACTCTGAAGGTCAGACCTGGTTTACTGTGAGTGCAGCTCTTGTAATCGTGTTTTAAACTTGGTCTTTGGATTGATTCACACGCCATCCATCTGTTCCCTTTTGTGCTAGGGGGGGCAAGAGCTTATTCCAGGGCTCACTCTCGCACATATTGACTAATTAACCTGATGAGCAGGTTTGTTGACTGTGGGGGGAAACCAGAGTGCCCAGAGAAAACCCCTGCATGCATGGACAAAAGAGGAAATTGAGGATAAGCATCCCCCCCCCCGAAACTTCAGGAGCAGCCAATACACCGCCTCACTAAACAGGCAGACCCCATGCTGCTCAGCTGCAGTCACTGAGAGGTTATTTTAATATGAATATTTAGACTTTTATGCATTATTGATGTGTATATTACACAGAGATTTATTCATTAATAAGAGGAGGGAAGGAGTAAACTCTGAATCTGTCTTTTCCTTGTAGGTTGATGATAAATCATAATGGAGTGGAGGGTGGGGGCTCTTTTCTTTAAGGCTAAACATCAGTTGTATTATGTTGTGTACCTTGTGGTAGTTATGACTGCAGCTGTTCTGTTTCTTTATATTTTATCCAGGCTACTTGTGAATTGATATAAGAACCAAACACATGTTTTGGCTCTCAGTGGAGTTTTGATGTTGCACAGTAAAGCCTGTCATGTTTTGAGATCCATCTCAGTGCCAATAAAGATTTTATTGGCATGTGAAGTAACCAGAAGTTTCCACAGAAATGTTCAAAGTAAAGAATAGGTTTTATCTTTCAGTGGGCCATTATGTTGGAAATAGTGGATGACACTTTTCTCATTAAATCTTATTTCACAAATGTCTTCTGGTTGAGCAAAGTTGTAAATGCATGTCATGAGTTTGTCTCCCATTATTTCCTGTCCAACTCAATTCAAGTATTGGATGTCTGGAGATGTTTTGTTGCTGAATGTCTCCAAATCTAAAGTCATCCTAATAACTCATCCCCCCCTGACTACTTTGATATTCAGTCCTCGAACCAGGGTGTCTTAACTTTCTGTTTGTTAAAGCACCTGCAATTGCGGATTCATTTTTGACTTTGACCTTTGACCTATGACGCCCAGGTCAAACAGTTTGTCAGTGTCTTCTTAGAACTCTCTTATGAAAATTCACCCCTGTTGTTTGGCTGTCTCATGATCGTTGGCTTGGTCATAGCTAGGAATCGGTACGATTAATCAATGATTGATAAATTGATCATTAGGAATTATGTTGATCATGCAAAATTTTGATCAGTCTAACATTATTAAAAAAGGGGCTAACAGCTTTCCAGCTAAGATCAACCTCTGCTGATCGGGGAGGGATACTGTCTTTGTCCAGTCAGTGTGTGTGTGTGTGTGTGTGTGTGTGTACAAGCAATGCAGTGTGGGACCATTTTGAGCAGAAAAATAATGAGGTTTGCTGTAAACACTGCGATGCTGTGTACAAGTAAAACACGACAACGACTCCAATGATGTACCACTTGAACCACATACATCTGCAAGAAGCAAGAAGGATTCAATTTTAGCCGATTTAAAGCAATACGCTATTTGATATCTTTAAACGTAACAGAATCCCTGCTACAGCTGTGATGTTTATTTATTTATTTTTAATCTCCCCAAGAACGACAACTTGTGCTTGTTTAGCAGGCGTTCTGCTTGCTGCTGTGTTGTTTTTTGCTGACGGTGACACACAGAGAGGTGAGTGAGGGCAGGGTAGTGATTCTTCCTTAAGGACTTGGCGAATGAACGACATGTGTCACCCAGTGAACGATGCTGTGACTTCATCAGCAGGGAAGCGGGGGAGCAGGTCGCCGCTGTGTCACTCACTTGTGTACTGCACTGGCAGGACGAGGCTCCGAAGTACTGACTGATTCAGTGAACAAATCTTTTGAACAAATCGCTTTAATATCTTCAGAAATGTCCCCAGTTTTAGCATTTCATGAATGAGAAAAAAAAGACAACGGTTATTATAGAAGCCGTGCAGGTAGGAGAAGCGCAAGTGAGCATTGATCACGCAGTGCTGAAAAACAGTTGGGGGGGGTCAATAGGAAAAAAACAGTTTTTTTGCATATTTTCTTCAATTTGCATAAATAAAAAAAATCAAATGGATGATTGATTGATTGTTAATTTATATGCTTAACCGTTCAAGGGACTTTCTTATGACTTTCTTATATTACTTTCTTATGGACTTTCTAATGCCCATTTCTAGTCATAGCCGAAAATTAGTCACTACATTTGGAATCTCACTTCTCTGTTATCTGTTGTAATTAGAATTGAATTATTGAATTTTTCAAAACACATTTTTTTTAATACTTTTGAAACTGCTGCCTTAACTGCTTAATTTGACAGTGTTTGATTTTTAAGCCCTTTTGTATCTTTTTTGAACAAGTAAAAAACAAATAAATTGGATAATTTCAATTAAAATTTATGGTGTTAAACACGTCATAGAGCTAAGTAAAAATGGTGTAATCTGGCTGTATTAATATCCAATGATTCTGTATAAGCGGTATTATTTCAATATAATGCAACCTTCGTAAAACAGCATTTCTGATAATATCGGCTTTGATTTCATGAATTTCTCAGACATTTTCTGCTTAGATGAGATCAAACCATTTTTGCAGTGTGTTGTAGGGAGTGTGAGTCTCCCTGGTTTGAGGGTCTTTATCATGCAGGGAAGGCTTCACTATCCACTGTCTTTCATAAAACTTTCATATCCGTACACATATGTTATCTTCAAATAGGCCTTTGGGTTTTAGTTATTTTATTTAATGAATATAATATTAGATTTTTTCCCTTCTTCAGGCAGATAGCAGAGTCTATATCATCAGATCCTATAAATGGAAATAAATCCAATGACCTCTGAATTATATCTGCTTGGGCAGATGCTCATATGACATTTCAAGAAGTCAGCCCTATATTTGCTTTAAAACATTCAAAGGCAGGTTTTTCCCCTCCGTGCTGTATCGTACAGATGAGATGGAGTAAATCTTGGATTATAACTCATCTCTATCTAAAATGTCAGTTTGATTCAGACGGAGTAATGACACCATTAAAGCAGATTTTATATCCTTTGTGATGATGAAGTTCGACTGCAGAGTGACTGCAGCTCAGTGAGTCACGAATAGCTCAGTGTGTTTAAAGTGGCTGGTCCGTTTATTGTTGTTTTTGTTTGACCTAAATCAAGAGTTTGACGTTGAATCAGTACCAAAGGGTAGCAGAGTAAAGGTAGTAGGCTCTTTAGCTTTATGAAGCTTTTACACAATAAGACAAACAGAAACATGAGCTGTCTCTCCGACCAGATTTAAATGAGAATATTCGCTCACGATGTAATGAATTTTAATGCCTGTGTATTTTGTGTTCACCTGAATAATAATAGTAGTTATAGCAATAATAATGTGAATAATTCACTTCATCTGCCCTAGGAAGTGTATGTCTATAAGAACGTAGAGGTTTCCTTCGCGCTGTTTCAGTCTGTTTTCTTAAACATGATTCAGGTTTTTCACATTGTAAGGATTTGTTGGGTTTTACAACTAATAATCCAACCTCCTCACTCTCTTTTCTCAAAGTAAGCTCCATTTTATTCCTGTTTCCATGGCAACAACAAGTCCTATCATATAGCGCAGGGTAGCGGCGCACTGTCGCCATTCATTTGTCCTCCATTTGCCAGATAAAGGAGCAACTGGTCTGTTGTTGACATACGTCACCAGGGGATTCCCACGCTGGTTGGCTATAGTGGCACCAGTGATTCACTGAAGTTCATATTTCTCAACTCTCACAAATGAGCAGTTTGAGCTCGTCTCTAATCATGTCTTCACATCGACTTTGCATGAATAATCTTATTTGCGTCCAGCATGAAAACAACATCATAAAGACCTCAGATTACAGGCCTGTCGTAGTACACTGGTTTTAATGATAATGGCCTTAAAAGAAATAAATCATTTGTATTGAGTAAAAAGATTTCTCTGACACCATCCAGAGAAAATGTATCCTCGCTGTAGGGAGACAGGAAAAGCAAAGTATGTGTTTCTCTTAACCTGACTGCACACACGATGTGGATTTACTGAGCTGAAGAGCCTTAAAGGTCAGATTATCAGTCTGATGGTTTAAAGGTTTGGATCAATCACAGCCTGATGAGGTTTTTATGAAGTTTAGCAGGCAGAGGAAAAAATATGCTTTCACCAACATGTCTGACATTTAAAGCAATAAAAACTTTCCAGCAGTCAGAAATACCCACACTACTCTCTAAAAATGAAAAACTGGTTTTATTATCAGCTGTGGCATTTCCTCTGAGCTTCATCTGTCTTCATGAAGTTTAACCTGTTTACCATGTTTCTAACTTTTCTCCGGATTCGCTGTCCTCCCCACAAGGACAAAAACACATCATACCGATGAGTCCTCTAGACCTCAGGTATAATAAAGAACAAATAATGTCTTCATTTTGCCTGTTGGAAACCCATTTTTATTATTCTGCCCTTGGCAAACAAACGTGTTTTCTCTCCTTATTATGGACCTTTAGAACAAGTCCAAGATCAGAGTCTGCTGCAGACTCCTCCTCATCAGTTATTGTCCTCTAAGCCCCACAGTCTGAAGTATATTCGACATTATGAGGTTTTTTTGTGGTTCCACAGATGATTGTAGATCTTCAGATAAAACAGGGACAGAAAAAAGAGGAGAGGACATGTAGGACAATCAGTCAGGGTTTAGACTTGTCTTCACTGGGTGCAATCTGGATTTAACCCAGACTTTATCATCAGTCCATTAAATCAGCATCTGATGGAGGTGGGCAGGAATAATGTCTGTTTATGACAGCGCTCAGTTCATGACGGAGTCTGTTTATTAGAGACAATAAAGTCCAAACTGTTTGACATTTAACAGAGACAAGATGTGGCATCATGCTGACAGACTCTGAGGGTGACAGAAAGGGTGATGTCAACTGCAAGAAAGAAACGGGTTAAAGGAAGGAAATTATGAAAGGAAACAAGGACTAGGAAAAACAGCAAGTTAAGACAGATAGAGAACAGAGAGGAGGACAGAAACAGGAACATGGTATTGTAATGTCTACAACAGTAATTAGAAGTGACGGCAGACAAGAAGAGGTCGGCTTTGTTGAGGGTTAAGTTAGCTTCACTGTCCATCTGGGCACCAATTGGAGCTCTGGCTGAATGCACTCTGAAGCACACTGTTTCCTTTTGTACAACACAGTTACCAAACTAACACTCACACCTGTAATCAGATTTGAGACTCAAACAGGTAGTTTCATCTGAGTCATTGTCTCTAGAGTTTTCACTTTCCTCTCACTAACCCACTTCAAACCTTCAAGGATTTTTTCAAGGCCCCACTGAATGTATTGAGAGTCTTTTTGTTATCTTCAGTCTCTCTTTTTCTCTCACAGATTCAGACATTCGATTTTCTGTGTGAAGTGTTCAGCTCTGTGTCAGACCTTTACTGCACACTTCAGTACCTGATCATTGATATTTATGCTCCGGGGTGTGAGAATATGAGGAGGAGACATTCAGAGAGTGGAGGAATATGTCTAACTCAAAGTAAAATATTATCTTCACTGTATGTTTAATCTCATATCTCAAAAAAAAAAAACCTTTATCTTTATGCTTATGTGTGTGAAAATGGACAAAATAGTCTTTTGTTTCAGAATATTTTGGATTTGATTAGACACAGAATGACTGTTCCAACAAAAACACTGAAATGGTTGTAATACTCACAAAAGCATCCCAGACCAGTTGGTGGCGATTATGTGTATCAGTCTGTCATGTCAAACACTGTACAGGAACGTTGTGCACATGCATTTCGAGTGTCTCTGCACTGAGTATATGGAGGGAGAATCAAACACTCATGAGTGTGATTTCGCCCTGTAGAAGAAGAACTAGTTTCAGAGATCTTAAACTCTGTCTGATTAACCATAGGTCGAGGTTTTTATCTGTGTGGTTTGAATATTTGTTGGTTGAAATGTCAGTGATTCAGTATATTTGGTTGATAACTAATTTTGTATTTTTTCTGCTATTCTTTCTGGGTACTCTTTCCTGCTTGTCTCCATCTGGATTCTCCCTCTGGATTTACAAATGCAGGTAAAACACAACTTGTTTTTGAAAGTGTCTCTTAATTTGGCTGAGGGTCAGGCTGACTCTTCTTCAGTGTGTGAGCTGTGTGTAACTATGGGGTGGTCTCAGATGCTCTTCAGTCTGTCTTTTCAGACACTTCCAGTTTTCAGGATTACTCCAGTAATTAGTGAGTTATGTAGGGTCTGCCCAGTTGCTGCTTGTTTGAATGATGTCACTTCATGTCATGATTATATCAAATGTGATATTCGCTGGTATCTGGGTCCAAAAGTCTGTTTTGACTAACTTCAGCCCTCAGACTGCAGCTCTGATACAAACAGCAGTGACTCATGCTTTGTGTAAGGCCCTATGAAATCTGTTTTATTTATTTCCAAATTTCCTTTTTTTCTGTTTTAATGTTTTAGAATTCTGTTTTTTTTACCTTTTACCTTTTTTTTATGAAATGTAAATAATACTAAATTTATAGCTGTAATACACCATTGCCCAGTATTTCAAGTCAAAATATAATTTTGTAACATAACAATGTACCAATAAGTGCTTTAAGTACAAAGTTTTAATAATATTGAAATGGTTGAGTAAAAGAAATAATTGAATGTTCAGTTCAATTACATGGTGTTTTTCTATGTTCTTCACAGGGATTTTACACGACAGGTGGTTGTCACACAATTTTTTGCGTTTCCTGTCAATGGTATGTCAACAGAATTTGCAAAGAGTCATGTCAATCAATCAATCAAATTTTATTTATATAGCGCCAATTCACAACAGTCGTCATCTCAAGACGCTTTTCAAGGAACAAGAGCAGGTCTAGACCATGCTCATTGTTTGATGATCAAGAACCAACCTGAGATGGGTTTTGGCACATCTCAACTAACATGAGTAACAGTGGCAAGGAAAAACTTCCTTTTAACAGGCAGAAACCTTAGGCAGGACCAGCCTCATGTTAGACAGCCTCATGTCACCTCACACATAAAAGTTATTTGGATATTGCTTGGCTCTGTACTTTGGAGACACAGAAGAGTTTCAAAGTTTTTTCACAGATGTAGCTGGTGTCTCTGGTACCTGCTCCGGCATGCTGTTTATTCAGTGGGGAGGGGGCGGGTGAGTGTTTGTGAAGAGATGCCCGGGTGGTGCCATGAATGAGCGGCCCCCAGTAACATTACCCCAGACAAACGTCTCTTCCCCTCACAACAACGGAATTTTAGTCAGTTTTAGTTAGTTTAGAATTTCTGCGTTGAAGAGTAGATTGCGTTTTTTTGGCCAATTCCTTGATTCTGTCCGCAATTCTGTTAACATGGAAATCATAGGGCCATAATCGTGTAGTACAGACTCTTAGAAAAACACTCATCTTGGTAGTGAGCTATCTGTCTGGCTGAAACATTACCCAGCTCCGGGCTGTGGTGGACATAACTGAGCGCCTGCCTTGAGCTCTATGCCACAGAGACACAGCAGAGGAGGGTGCATGTTTACATTCTGCACTCCTGTAGACTGTTCATGCTCGTTGTCTGGACCATCGTCCTCCTGCTCTGAATCTCTTAGTCCCGTATGTACTACAGTTGTGGCAGATGTTGTCTTCCTCATCGGCTGTTTAATGCAGTAAGCGTTTCTTATTTTGTTTAGAGATGGTTAGGAGAAGTGTGGCAAACTAAAAACCACAAACAAAATTAAAGATAATATCATAAAAAATCATCAATTTTCTTTAAAAAAATCCTGACCCATGTCTTGTTTCTGATATGCTCATGTTGACCGCTGACCCAGTCTCTGTTCTCCTCGCTCTGAAACACTGCTGGATGGTGATTTATTTAAACCAATTGTCTACATTTTCTTTGCCAACCATCTTTCACCTACATGGATTTGACATTTCACTTGTACGATTTAAACAGTCTGCAGATGAGAAACTCTAGAAGTGGTCAAAAGGGTTTGTTCAATTGCCTGAAGCACTCCTCACCCTTGTCTTTCTGCTTCAGTGGATGGAAACATCAGAGGTTACAGAAGTAAGAAAAGAGAGTGAACTAGCAGAAAGTTGTTAAATCCATCAGTCTGTCTTTTTACTTAATATTTTCTATTAGAGCAGATGTCTGTTGGAGCTTAATGGGTGCTATCAAGTGATGCATTGCTACGACTTGAAACAGCATAATTTACAATCAGAGAAAACTCGGCTCAATAACATGCACAGCAGCTGCACATCATCCTCGACTCTGTGGTCTGATTCTGCACACTCATCATTTTATTGATGTTTCTGGTTAAAATACTCGGTGTGCAGAAAACACCTCAGTTCTGTTCCCAGTATGTGAGTTTAAAACAGAAAAAACATAATCAGAGTGAGATGATGGCTATGTTGGGTAGAGGTGGGTAGACTCCACACATCAAAGACAGACTAAGATGAGGTTGAAATGTCCAACATGGTCTGTGATCTGAACCCTCTGTGAAGATCTGCTCTGAACTGGCAGGAGATATGAAAGTGAGTGAGTTAACAAGTCTGCAGAGACTGAACAGGAGAATCCTCTAGAGGACAGCTGAGCGCTCTAGTTTCTGTCAGTCAGAGTGGGGTTCGGTGAGAGTCAGCAGCAGAGACAGAAACACAGGAGAGGACTAATCAGTGTGGAGGTGGAAGGTTACTTTCGAAAGAATCAAAATCTATTTCAAAATCAGAGAAATAGCTCAATAGCAGAACTATGGACCTGCAGTTTTTCTTTGTTTGCTAGCTGCAGGTTTAATCTGCAGGTCAGCCTTTTCTGCAAGGGCTTTATTGATTCCAGGCTGACAGATCCAGATCCAGATTCAGATCCAAGCATTGATTACCTAGCAGGTGTGACCCTGTAGATCCCAAAGACTGAGACATTTTATCACTTCCTGAACAAATACACCAGATCCCCTTCAGACTAGACTGACTGTTTCAAATCTATGTCAGGGTTTTTTTTTTTTTTTCTTTTCCACACTAATACACCTGCGAGTGTTTCCATCTCAAAGGATCAGGAGCTTAAGTGTAATCCATCCATCCATCCATCCATGAATGTGTAGCAGATGATAAATTTACAGCTTGTGAATTGCACCAAAACACTCATTTCTGTTTTTTTTTAATATATGACAGTGATGGTATGTTTTTGTTTTTTTATCCAATACTTTCAGGGCTTGTTTATAGACTGTTTCAATCAGCTTTAATGTCGTTTTACAGGCTGATGCCCAACTTGTTACGCAGTAGGACATGTGTGACATGATCATAGTATCAAAGTACAATTTTGCTGACTCAAGAGTTAGATTGTTTCTAATAAACCTAAAGTTGGAAAAGTTAAACTTAATTCTATTCACAGTGTTTTTTATTTGTCGTTTAAAAAGAAGTTGTGAGTCAAGAGTGATTCCTAAGTATTTAAACTCTTGTACGACCTCAATTGTTTTACCTTGTACAAAAATGTCGGGATCACTGTCAGTATTTGCTCTTTTTGAGAAGTACATACAAACAGTCTTGGATGTGTTCAAGTATAGTTGGGTCAATTCTTGTGCAGCGTGTTTTTTATCCTTTGCATGGACATACAGAACAGCATCATCGGCATACATTTGGCAGGTGACATTCGAAGGACAACAACTTGGCATATCATTTATAAACAAACTGAAAAGCAGTGGACCTAGCACTGACCCCTGCGGTACCCCAAGATTGTTGTTACGTGATGTTGACTTCATGTTCTGTATCCTAACACACTGTGATCTTGCAGATATGTATGATTCAATCCAATTCAGAGTTCTTGGGGAGAAGTTAAAACTAGACAGTTTGGTCAGCAGTATCTGGTGGTTAATGGTGTCAAACGCTTTTCTAAGATCAATGAAAACAGCACCAATGACACCGCCTGTATCCAACTTTGATTTTATGTTTTCCAGAAAGAAGCAAACTGCTGTCTCATTAGAATTATGTTTTCTAAAGCCAAATTGCATCCTGTTCAAGGTATATGGACTGTTGTTAAGATGGTCTACAATTCGCTCTGCTACTATTTTTTTCCATGACTTTGGAGACTGCTGGAAGTATACTTATTGGTCTGTCGTTGCAGGTTATTGCAGGATTACCTGACTTAAAGACTGGTGTAATGACAGAGCACTTCCAGGGTTCAGGGAAGGAACTTTCATTTATGGATTTGTTTATAATAGTAGTTCAGGGTGCTATGAAAGATTATTTGATTTTTTAGAAATGTTACAAAATGCATCTTTGGCTTTAGAGCTTTTGAGGCCACACACAGCTTTATCAACTTGTGACTGCGTCACTACGCACAAATTAAGAAAGGGCTTGTCAGCGTTCAGTGGCATTGGTGGGTGGTATTCTATCTGGGGGCAGTTGCTTCGAGTCAGTTCTTTGACTGAGTCTATAAAGTAATCGTTCAAAGTTGTTGCAATGTCTCTTGGATCATGGATGACTTTCTCCTCTAGCTGTAGCGCCCTAATTTCTCTGTGCACTATACTGCTTCCCGTCAGTTTTTTAATATTTGTCCAGATCTTTTTAGCATTTCCTCTTGCAGTATTAATTATATTAATAAAAAAAATTGATTTTGCGAATCCGAATTTCCTTTATCACTTTATTTCTAAGAGAAGTAAATGTCTGTCTATCATTCACCCTTTTTGTTTTAAGTGATATTTTAAGAGCATGATCTTGTTTTTTCAGTGATGTCTACACTCACCGGCCACTTAATTAGGTACACCATGCTAGTAACGGGTTGGACCCCCTTTTGCCTTCAGAACTGCCTCAATTCTTCGTGGCATAGATTCAACAAGGTGCTGGAAGCATTCCTCAGAGAGCTTGGTCCATATTGACATGATGGCATCACACAGTTGCCACAGATTTGTCGGCTGCACATCCATGATGCGAATCTCCCGTTCCACCACATCCCAAAGATGCTCTATTGGATTGAGATCTGGTGACTGTGGAGGCCATTTGAGTACAGTGAACTCATTGTCATGTTCAAGAAACCAGTCTGAGATGATTCCAGCTTTATGACATGGTGCATTATCCTGCTGAAAGTAGCCATCAGAAGTTGGGTACATTGTGGTCATAAAGGGATGGACATGGTCAGCAACAATACTCAGGTAGGCTGTGGCGTTGCAACGATGCTCAATTGGTACCAAGGGGCCCAAAGAGTGCCAAGAAAATATTCCCCACACCATGACACCACCACCACCAGCCTGAACCGTTGATACAAGGCAGGATGGATCCATGCTTTCATGTTGTTGACGCCAAATTCTGACCCTACCATCCGAATGTCGCAGCAGAAATCGAGACTCATCAGACCAGGCAACGTTTTTCCAATCTTCTATTGTCCAATTTCGATGAGCTTGTGCAAATTGTAGCCTCAGTTTCCTGTTCTTAGCTGAAAGGAGTGGCACCCGGCGTGGTCTTCTGCTGCTGTAGCCCATCTGCCTCAAAGTTCGACGTACTGTGCGTTCAGAGATGCTCTTCTGCCTACCTTGGTTGTAACGGGTGGTTATTTGAGTCACTGTTGCCTTTCTATCAGCTCGAACCAGTCTGGCCATTCTCCTCTGACCTCTGGCATCAACAAGGCATTTCCGCCCACAGAACTGCCGCTCACTGGATATTTTTTCTTTTTCGGACCATTCTCTGTAAACCCTAGAGATGGTTGTGCGTGAAAATCCCAGTAGATCAGCAGTTTCTGAAATACTCAGACCAGCCCTTCTGGCACCAACAACCATGCCACGTTCAAAGTCACTCAAATCACCTTTCTTCCCCATACTGATGCTCGGTTTGAACTGCAGGAGATTGTCTTGACCATGTCTACATGCCTAAATGCACTAAGTTGCCGCCATGTTATTGGCTGATTAGAAATTAAGTGTTAACGAGCAGTTGGACAGGTGTACCTAATAAAGTGGCCGGTGAGTGTATATGGTTTTATTCAACCACGGGAGGTGATTCTTTTTTGATGGTTTTACTTTGATTTTTCTAGTAAATGCAGACACTGTGTCTTGGATAACAGTCATGAATACATTAAAGTTGTCACTAGCATGATTATGGGTGAGATAATTATCCCAATTGATATTGTTCAGCGCCTGTGTCAAATTCGGAATTTCCCTCCTCGGTACTCTCAACTTTTCTGATATTGTTTTCTTAGTACAACAAAATGTATCTTTAGATAGCTTTCTTGAGAACAGAATAAGGTTATGGTCTGCCAGACCTGTGATCATATTGAACGTTTTTCGAATTCTCTCACACTTATTGGAAAAGACAAGATCTATGCATGTTTCAGAGGAAGTTGTTAGTCTGGTTGGACCTTAGATCAATTGAGTAAGTTAAAATTAGTTAAAAGTGATATTAACTGTCTCTGAATCAATTTGTCAAGCCAGTTTATATTTAAATCTCCAAGCAAGATAACTTCATTTTTTGTATCACATTCCTTAAGTAGAGCCTTAAGCTCCACATAGAAAGCTTTAGAAGCTGATGGAGGTCTATACATCCCAATCAGTGTTATCGACATTTGTGGAGCGAGAGCTATTTTAAGACCCATACATTCAAGGTTGGATCCAGTGGAGATCCTGGTACTGAGCCTTCACATCGTCAGCAGACAATCAAAGAAACAATTTGCCAGCGTGTCGTTGTGCTGCTGGTGTCGGTACTGGTGAGCGAGGCTGAGCCAGAATTCAGTGACAGTCCTGGTGAGGAGGACGTGAGCAGTATCTGCGTCAGGTTCTCAAGAGCCAATAGGACTCCCAGCCATCACAAAGTGACCTCTCACAATTGGATCTTGAAACTGATGAGGAGTGGTGTCTGAGAAGGGAGGACCTTGATGCCACCGGCAAAGTAGTTTGAAGTGAAATGAAATAGAAGATCAGAGTTCTTTTTGAAAGTTTTTCCTTTGTAAAAATGTGTTTTTCCAGATCAGCAAAGATGATATGACCATGCTGCATTGAGCAGACAATAACTAAACACAGGAGTGGGTAAGAGACTAACTTTTTTTTCTGATGATAGAAGAGAATCGCCCCTATCTTTTGAGATCTTGCACTTAATTCTAGTCCAAGTACAAGATATTCTGTGGGTCCTGAAAGATACAGAAATTTTCTGTTGTGGTCAATGTTGGCATTGGTTGAAAATTGCATAAATTAACCCGGCACTGAATGAGTTTAGAATTCAGTGTCATAAATGTTTATTTTGTCGGTATTTCATGGTTAAAATACTTTTTTTTTTAAATGTGTATTTATGTCATGTAAGAAATACTGTTTTAAAAAAAAGCACACGCACGGGTCAAACTCTTAATCATGCATCCGTCCATCCATCCATCCATCCATCCACCTGTCACCCTCTCCTGTCTTCTGATTGGTTGCATGGCTCACACACAGACATGGTGGTCAGTCAGTCCATGGTGTTCAAGAGGCCAAGTTGATTGCAGAAAATTCTGTTTCATCATAGGGTTTTATGTATAAGGTCAACAACAGAAGGGCAAAACAAGGAGACCAGCTCATTCAGTCCAGAGCCAGTTCTTGTTGTTTATGACATACACACAACACTTTAAAAGTCTGATTTTTGTGACTCTACCTGTTACTGAAACCTCTCACCCAAAACTCTGTCACTGAACCCTGGATCCCTATGTCACACTGGCACCAGAGCAAGGTTTCAGTTTTTAAAAATACGTATATGATATTCTGTAAGATATCTTAAAGAATGAACTTCAGATTTAGTTTGCTGAGGAGATTTCTCCAAGTCTCCTTTTATACAGAGCAAAGTCCATGCAGTCTGCACCAAACACTGCAGAGCATAATTAATCATGAAGAACAAGTTTATAGCAAGCTTTCTACTTAGTGGTCTGACTTTACAATTGCATATAGGTCAGTAGTATTTTTACCAAGTCAGTGGAGGTGCTAAAAAATAGTATGACCCGGACAAAAAAATAAGGAGAGAGAGAGAGAGAGAAAAAGGTTATAGTACTGAGAGCAGCATGTTTAAGCCCTGAGTAAAGCTGCATGAAGAATGGAGGTGTGACAGTTTAATAAAGCTAAAAGGTTTCTGCTGCACAGCCTCAGATCTAAAATACAGACACAGACATCTGTCAGAGAGGAGGAGGAGGAGCAGGAGCGAGGAGGAGAAGGGAAAACAGATCTCTTATACATCACCCCACAGCATCTTTACCTAACTGGCTATCTGTGATCAGGTTGAGTATTTCCTCTTTATTGAGTGTACAGCTATGAACAGCTGCTTTTGAGTCAGATCCTTCAGCAGACTACATTGAAGACAATGCGTAGCTTAAAGACGAGGACAGACGAGTGTGAAGGTGGAACAGTCACAGACATCCTGTGCTCAGAGAAAAGTGTCTGTACAGTATGAATAATAAGAGGCAGCTCCATGGAGTGTAAGAGTGTACTTTTCAGAGCACAGTGAAGAACAACAGACTGACATTTAAATCAGTAACAAACCCAGAGTCACAGCCAGCTCTCCGCCTGACACTCCACCATCCTGACTGCTCCTGGCTGCTCTCCTCAGTTTTTCAGCCAAACTACAAACCTGGCTGTGAATCAAATCTGGGTCTCTGCAAGGCGGGCAAAAACTGAACCACACAGCTGTAGTTATGCAGTTACATACAGGAGAGTTAATGCGCCTGAGGAAGGACGGAAAAAAAAACACATTATCATAGAGTTAAACTACGGGGTTTGTTATTACAGACAAGGAGCTCTGCAGCTGAATTAGACAGTTTGATTCGTGTTAGTAAAGTCAGTGTGTGTGAATAAATCCACAAGAGCCTGTCATTCACTCTTAGCTGCTGCTTCTCTGTGGGAGTCTTTGCCATCAGGACCTCAGGGCTCTGAAATAAACAGCCTGAGGAAACATAGAAACCAGAGCTGAGCCTGAAATCACATTTTTTACTGCAAATAGAGCAGAATACACTGAAATCAAGCTTGAACTGAAAATAGAGCAGAGTACACTGACAGTGCAGAGTGCAAAGGATTGTAGTTCGTTAGAAAAACCTGCAGCAGAATACAAAGCTCTGTTCTGGAGATCCTATTAAGCCAAGAATCAAAGTGAAGTTGAGACTAACACAGGGACCTGGAGGTGAAGACACAGACCAGTTTAACTCCAAATTTAAATATTTATTATATTCTTATGTTGACAGAATCAGTTTTTTGTTTGTTTCTAAATGTTGTGGTTTGTATGATTCTTGGTCCAAGCACACAATGATAATACTAATAATGATAATAGTAATAATAATGAAGATGATGAGAATGCACTAATCAGTATACTGTATATATAGATGATATACATAATTAGATTTTTTTGTTGTATAGCCTATTCATAACTGCAGTAACCAACACTGTGTATATATTTTTAGCATATTTATTGCACATATACATATATATACATATATATATATATATGTATGTATATATATATATATATATATATATATATATATATATATAGTATATTCAGTTGATACCTGCACTGCCCATACATACCTTGTACTTTCCTACCTTGCACTTCTGGTTAGATGCTTAACTGCATTTCATTGTTCCTGTGCTTATGCTGTGTTGACATTGACATTAAAGTTGAATCTAATCTAATCCAATCTAATGATAATAATGATGATAATGATGATGACGATAATGATAATAATGATGATGATGATGATGATGATGATGATAATAATGATGATGATCATAGTACTATAATGATAATAGTAAGGATTATATCAATTAATCAATCAATTAATAAATTATAATGTGCTTTTCCTACAAAAGAATGTAACGCAAAGTTCTGTATGGTTAAGTTCAAAATATGAAACTATACCGGATGAATTTTATTGCGATCATCGATCATGATCATATTATGGCCCAGTCCTATTTAAGATTTTGGTTTTACTTATTTTTTCTTTTCCTCCACGGTGGAGTGTGAATTCGCTACGTACTATCTAAGTGGGAACTCCTGCCACTATTTACCAACTAATAGAGAACCTTTGTCATTCCAAAAAGTGGAAGTACCTTTTTTTCCTGTATGGTTAAAAAAAATTGCATTTGCAAAAGTGTAGACTGATCCTTGAAATATATTGAAAAATTAATAGAAATCCAATGCTTGTGAAACTGGTTAAGCAAGTATCTTGGGAATGAAAAAACTTCAGGAGTCTTGTCAAAGTCTAAAATGTGTGTTTTTCAAGCAATTGCTTAAATTTATAAAAACAAAGAGAAAACAACTTTAAAGAGACATGTTCTGCACCCAGTAACCTGTTAAACAACCCCTCTGCAGTCTGAAAGGCTGCCTTCAGTGCAAACCATTCACACCTTCAGGGAGTGTGTGTAAAACGACGTGTGTTTAAGGGCCGTTGTAATTCCAGCCCCAGCCCCCAGGGGATAGCCTCGCATGGTCCCCACTTGGCTAAAATGAAAAAAAAATGTCACCAGTGTGTTACACATGATTTTAGCACGATTTAAAGCATGACCAAGAGGGGACCTAAAAAATGTCCCCGGTTGGCTATGCAGTCCCCTCTTGGTGGAAGTGTTACAACGCTAAGTTCCCCTCTTGGATAGGTAGGAAAGTGGACACACACACACACACACACACACACACACACACACACACACACAGAAGCCTTACCTTACCCAACAATAATAATAAGGATAATAATAATGGTAATAATAATAATAATAATACATGTTTGACAGTAGTCTGTATTTGGCACTCTTCATTAATGAACTCTCCTCATTGGTCATGAGCAGAAATCTGTATCTCTGCATTAGTTTTCAAACTATTGTCAGGTTGGAAACATTGTCTTTTCTGAGTTTTCTTTTCTGAGTTCACCCTCAGAGTCAGAGTGCATTTTAAAGGAGAGGACTGGCAGAGCTGACCATATAAAGGGTCAGTGATCTCTGCAGACTGGAATGAACAACATGACTTTCTGCAAGAGAGGGGAGGCCAGGAGGCTGCAGCTTTCTGCGTTCACATATTTATACAGACTGACTGGGGGAGGATTTTTTAACTCTATGAAACCCCTCCTCCTCCTCCTCCTCCTTCTTCTCTCTGACAGATGTCTGTGTCTGTCGATCTGAGGCTGTGCAGCAGAAACCTTTTAGCTTTATTAAACTGTCACACCTCCATTCTTCATGCAGCTTCATTCAGAGCTTCAACATGCTGTTCTCTCTCTCTCTCTCTCTTCCCCTCTCTCTCTCCATAGTTAAACAGTTGATTTCCTGCCAGAACATGGTTGACATTGTTTCCTGGCACTGTATGAAGCAGTCAGATATAACTGAATGATTCTCAGCCTGCAGGTTTTGGTGAGATTGTGAAGGTATTCGCCCTCTGACAGATTTACTGCAGGTGACTGCAGGTAAATTACACACTGCAGACGACATATTTCATGTTATCCTGTGATCACTGAGCGATTCATTCATGATGGTGAGAGCACTGTGAGGAGTAAGTGCTGATTTTCTCCGTGACTCTGAGTCTCTCTCAGGCTCTGTATCTCTCTATGAATCACTCCTTTGCCATAATCAGAGGAGTCCATCAGGTGACACAGATCATGTTTTACACAGGTCTTTATTTCAGTAAATGATTTAAATCAGCCGAGGGGAAAACTTTGAGTCGGCTGATATTAATTGTGTCATATTTCCGCCCTTTGCTTCAACCTAGAGGATTGTGCATTAATAAAAAGAGAGACAAAGGCTGCAGCTCAGTCCATGGAGTCTAAATAAGAATAAACTGAGGTTTAGACTCATTTATAAATGTAACTCCAAGTGTCTGCAGTTTTATAGTCATCCTGCCACTAAACTGTAAAACATTCAGTTATTTTTATACGACAGCAATTCTTCCATTTCATTTAGCAGTATTACATTAACACAGGTTTCACTTCCACCTAATGCATTTTCATAATCACTGCGTGTTTGGCAGAGCTCTTTAAAATCACACTAATGATGTTCAGTAAATGACAAACCCTCCTTTATTAAAATGAGACTCAATTTGTTTCTATTAACTATACAGGATGCTCTGTCTCTGTGAGGAAAGGAGGCTCATAAATAAACAAATGAAAACTGCTCTTTTTTTTCTTCTAAATATTCATTTCATGCAGAAAGCGTTGGAAGGAAAGTCACTTTGAGTTTCTTGTTTCTGCCAGATTTTTAATGCCATAAATTAAAGTAATCTGATCAAGTTCTCATTTTATAGGTTTTTTAAGGGTTTTACAAAAAAAAAAAAAATGCTATCCTCCTATGTGGCATACAAACTTTCAGCATCCTCAGGTCTGTTTGTGCAGTTTCCTTAGATTAAATCAACTGTGTTGTGACATCTGACCCTGTGAGACCCTGACACAGAGTCCCTGTCTGATGCATATTTCATATTTACCTTCAGGTTGTCTGCAGGTGCAGGCTGCAGAAATATACAGACATGCACACATCCCTAAATAGACTGGAGACAGTTTGATGTGTGGGGAGGTTGTTCTGTTCAGCTCCTCTCCAAGGAGAGCAGAGATTTTCACAGTTACAGCTCAGTTTGACCTCTTAAAGACTGACGCTCACTGTGCTCTTCTGCCTCACACTGCGTGCTCTGACTGTGTGTTTGAATCCGTGGATCAATACAGTACACATGGAGTCACTCATTTACACATATAAAATGCTCAGATCATCATTATGGGTTAATTAAAGCATGAATGCTGTCTGTGATCTGCAGGGATAGCTGTACTTGGCTCTGAGCAGCACTATCATTCTGAGGCTCTATCTGACTTTTATTGGCCCTTAAAGTGTCAGCTCATTGGGACCTGTTTGATTTCTATCTTCGATGGTTCTTAAAAACAGATGTTGGCTCTGCACGGATCACAGAGTCCTGACCTGCAGATGGAGCCTCTCCAGTTTGGCACATGGTACTGATTTCAGACTGATGTGATTCATATAGACGGTATAGAGACTGAGGTGTGCATGTTGGGATATAACAAAGTCTCTCCAGGGGAACATTGTATGATAGTTCAAACCTGAATAGAGACTTGTCATACCTGCAGCTGGGGTCCTGTGGTACAGTGCTCATGCAAACTGACATTTATAATCACAGCAGGCGTTTCTTGATTTCTGAGTCAATCTGTCCACCATTCTCACACTGCTGAGACAGGAGAGCTGATTTAAATATCAGGCTGGGGGAGTGTGGGAGGTCAATCGGGTATTTGCAGACCTCTGCAGATGTTACACAGATCTTCTGACGTATGAACAGAAGTTTTTTATGTGGTATAAAACCACCATGCCTTCATCTCAAACATCAGCTGAATTAGATTTGAGCTCATTTAATGAAGATCCCAGATGTTCACCAGCAGGATGATCCGGTGATGTGGATGACTTTGCTTATTTATTAATTAATCTTCTTTAATGCTTTCACTCTCAGTCTAACTCAGTGTGAAGAGGACATTTCCTTGATTAAGCAGGTGCATTAATGAATACCATTGGGAGTTATCCATTTTGAAAGAGGAACCAACACTTCAGGGAGATCAACACCAGAAAACAGCTAGCATACTCTTTATTTTGAAAGAAATACATCCTTTCTTTTGACTCCAAGATGTTCTCTTTTTAATTGTTTTTCCTCTGTTCCTTTGTTTGATTTTTCTTTATTCTTGTTGTTAAAATGAAGCTTCAGGTCTTATTGTGTGTATTGCTGATCAGAGGAGGTAACGAGACAACAGCTGTTTATGCATTATGTCTGTTTAGTGAAGCTGAGACAGTTTGTTTGCATCAGTTTATTTCAGTGAGATGGATAGATGCAGGGAGAGAAAAAGAGGTTTTACATTTTGTAAACAGACTCTGAAAGTGATATGCTTTTTCCATAAATTACAGACAAATATGTGTCAAATGTTGGATGGAAGTACCAAAGTGAAAATAAACTGAGAATGCTAGAGTCAGGAATAATGGGTTTTAAAATTTCGGGTTCCAGGGGGTTTGGTTCTAGAGTTCTGGGATGTGGAATTATGGGTACAAGCTTGATTATTTCTGGAATGCAAGGGTCTTTATTGCAGAGTAAGACAGTATCTGAAATGACATGTTTTTTTCTCATTATTGATTAGGCCCTGGAGTCATCATCTGTCCAGTAAAGACCTTTCAAAGACAGTCTGAGGCTGTCTTTGAATCTGAGAGTTGAACTCCAGCTTCAGCTCAGAGGGACAGAGAAAGAGGGAAAGATCGATTTTTGTCATTCTGACCAACAGGAAACTTCTCTTATTGTTTTTAAATAAGATGAGGACAGACTCTGATGCTCTCTGTTGGTTTTGTTTCCTTTTATTCTCTCAGAAATGATTTCAGTGTTTCCGTGGGCTGTTTTTCTCTGGATGCTGAATAATTGATTCATATGTTTGCAGAGATAAATGATGATGACTCTGTGTCTCTGATATCAGGACTGTCAGCTTTCTGAATCTAAACTCAGAATTAGAGAACAGCCTGAGTTATTCACACTCTTTCATGCACTCTGATCAAAAACGTGTTCTCTCTGTGTGCACCAATCAGCAGCAAGGATTTCTCTCTGACTGATCTGATGGTTTCAGTTTAACATGAATTATTATGAAGGAGTTTCTGTAGCTATTATCAGACTACATGAAGCTTTCATCTCTCTTTTTAAGTGATAATTAGACTGAAATGCTCTTTTAGAGCCCGGTCTTGATCTCAGTAATTTGAGGCAGCAGAAATTCAGATTTTGTCTCCTTATGAGAGAGCAGAGCAGCTCTATATTGAGGCCTTTAAATTCAAACAGGATTATTTCTCAGTGAGAGCGCCCTCTTACATAATGTGATGTGCTTCATGCTCACATAAACCACAGCATGCTGTCCCTGTAGACCTCACTGCTTTGGCTCTGTTTCTGTCCCGTCCCTCAGAGCTCTCAGAAGTGTGTCAGTGGTTGGTGTCTCTGGAGGCTGAGGGCTCTGTAGAGCTCATTTTAACCAAAGCAGAGCTCGGATCTGAAGAGGCTTTTATTCAGAGCACACGCATTATTCACACAAACACACACAGATACACATTTCACTCTGCTCAGATACTCTGCTCTGTTTCATCAGAAGTATACCTGGAATTTAACAGCTGTTCAGCACTCAATAAATCTCACTCTGAGTCAGATATATGATGAGATGATTATGTCATGATTTTGGTTTTAATGCTTGAAGAGTGTTTGTAGGTTTCAGCCAATCAGAAAATCAGAAGAACATTAGAGAGACTTTTAGCAGCAGAGAGTCGACACAAAGTGAAAGCAGATGGAAAACAGAGAGTGAAAAACATGTTGTATAGAGACAGATGGAAGCTCTCACAGCTCTCAGCATGTCTCTGCAGAGAGATGGACACTGATGTGTCCTCAGTGACCTTATCATCTCAGACATGACTCCTTGATACCGCTCTGTACTTAGTTTAACTGCCATAAGTCACTTTGGTTTACACGCCGTGTTCCTCTGACTGCAGGAATCTTTATCTTGTTTGAGTGTTTTACAGAAACATCAGATTTGTGATGCTAATATCAAAAATATTTTATATTTTATATACTCAACTCTGAAGTTCAGTTTTAAAGGAGTGGGACAATGGGGAACCAGGTGGTCTCTAAAAGTTAACCTCAGAAGTTTCTAGTAAAGGCTTGACAACCAAGTACCAAGTACTTAAGAAGCAGCCAAAACAAAACCTTTCAAACAAAGGCTGAAAAGCACCAACACTAAGATTTGCTGATCCGACAAAGTTACTCAATGATATAATAAAATCTATAATTAGTATCATAGGTCTTCTTTAAGCTCTTTGGTGTAGATTTGAGATACATGTTATCTTTGCTAACCTGCTGCTCCCAAAGAAATGGTTGGTGGTGATAAAAAAATATAGATTGCTGTTTTCTCCAGCAGCCTGATGGTGATGTGATGCAGCGATACAATCTGTTGAAGTGGGGAGAAGAGGCTCCTCTCTCTCCCTTTTTTCTCTCTGTGTTTCTCTCTCTGAACTTGTCTCATGCTCTGATGCACAGCTTTCTGCTCTCCATACTCAATTAAGACTCGGGTAATGGGTTCATGACCTTGTCGTCATGGTAACAGAGATGTGTTTGTTGTCACTGAGCTGTGCCTTTGGTGTTGAGCTTCAGGTTCAGTAGAGGTAATACAGTAACTTCGTGTTCAGTGAATGAGTGGGATGTATCGGTGTGTTGAAAACTCTCCCTCCTGCATCAGGGGGAAGAATAAAAAAATCTGTGAAGTGAACTGATGGTTTCCCAGCAGTCTTTGCAGTTGATGCAGAGACTAACAGATGGTTCACAGTGAATACAGACACAGAGTGAAAGCTGCTCTCTGTTCAATATTTAGTCATATTCATGTTTACAATGACCCCACCCAGTGTTGTCTATCAGAGTGGACACACGGTTCAGATCATAGTGTGTGCGTTGGAGTGTTTGTGTGTGTTCAGTAAAGTGATACATGTCATGATTAATGAGGGTGTCAGCTCTGTGTTTCCTGTCTCAGACTGTCTTCAGTATTAAAGCTGGCAGGTGATGGTTGGATGTCCTTGAATGTCCATGATTTAAACTGTTTGGTCCATTTTGAATCGGTTTTATTTATAGAGCAGATTAGACTTTTGTTTTTATCTGACCTCTTTACTCTTAGTAAGAAAAAACAAAAAAACACACGCCCTCTTGTAATCCGTAATATTAATGGGTCCCCTGCTCCTTTGAAAGGTCCCAGTCTGCACAACACCAGGCCGCTAAAACTGGCACACAGTGGCAACATAAATAACAGTGTTAGTCAAAGCAAAGTGTCCTCTGAGCAACTGATCTATTTTTTCAGACCAAGTCTACAGTGAATTCCCACTTCAAGAGACAAAGCTGTCCTTAACTCTCTCTGTTTCTTGTTCTTCATTAGGATTCCCATTTGCACCAGTAGAAACAGCTGCTATTCTTCCAGGGGTCCAACTAACAGACAATCATGCACACTTACAAACAGTATAATATGACATTATGAGCAAAGCCATGACCAAAAAGCAAGAACAGCTCCTCCCAATATATCAAAAGTGCACACATGGGAGAAATCGAACCAACACAAAGACCCCCTGATCCTCAAAATCATATTATGTTCAAAATCCATCGTTACTACTTTAAAATGTGGGAATATTTCCCCAGTGTGCTTGTTCATGAATTTTCTCTTTGAAGTCATCCATCCATCCATCCATCCATCCATCCATCCATCCATCTATGCAATCCAATGGGATCGCAGGGATGAGTACATCCAGGTCTCTTTCTTCTCGCAGGCCAGGTGGGATATGTGATCCCTTCAGAGAGCTCTGGGCCTGCCTTGAGATCTCATTCCTACCAGGTGCACCCAGAACACCACCACAGGGAGGCACCCAAGAGGCATCCTTATCATTTTCCCAAACCATCTTAACTGGGTTTTTTCATTTGAATTCAATGAAGAGGCTCTTCTAGGCTCAACTCTTTTCCAAGCCCTCTCTGGATGTTGAGCTTCTTACCCTGGCTGTAAGATTGATCGCAGATACCCTTCAGAGGAAACTCATCTCAGCTGTTTGGATCCATAATCTTGTTCTTTCAGTTTTTTTCTCACAGCTCATGACCATAGGTGAGGGTGGGACTGTGGATCAACTGGTAAATCAAAAGCTTCAGCTCCCTCTTTTACTACAATGGCCTGGGGCAAAGCTTGCATTATTGCTGACGTTGTACTAATCCATCTGTCAATCTCACAATTCATTTTACCATCCCTCGTTGGCAAGACTCAGAGGTACACCTCACCCAGAGAGAACAATCCACTGTTTTACGGCAGAGAATCATGGCCTTGAATGTAGTGGTACTGATTCTCATCCCAGCCTCTTCACACTCAGTCCCTGCTGGAGGTTCAAGCCTGCAGATACCAACAGAACCACATCATCTACAAAGAGCAGAGGTAGAACCCTGAGGTTCCTAAAGAAGACAGACCCCACCCTGTGCCTTGAGATCCTGTTTATGAAAATCACAAACAGAGAGAAAATTTGTGTTAAATCCTGAAATCAGATGCTGTCCAAACCAAACATGATAACTTTGAAACAAAATGCACGAACATGTTTTTGAGGCTTGTTGTGTCTGATTTATTCTGTGTACCAAAGAGTGAGTCAGCAGGTCTGGCAGAGGAAAAAACGATCTCCCTGCTTTCAGCCTCCACTCGTCCTTTTGGTCCTTAAAGAGGACAGCTGGTTTACTTTTGGGTTTGAACGGGAAACAAAGAGAATCACACATCAGAGTCACAAGAACATCACTTTAGGACAAACACATCCAAACATTACAAACAACTCATTCAACATTTCATTCAGAGAGCTGGTTATCAGACTCTGAGGGAAGCTTCTGAGTTGTTTTAATCAGACAGAGATTTATTGAAGTTTCTCCCCTTAAATTACTAAAACTGAGCATCTGTTTTCTGTCTGGCAAACCTGTAAAATCTCTTTTTAACTTGGTTGATCAAACTCTTGTAATGCAGCAGAGTCTTCCACCGTAAGATTAACAAACCAAACTATGTTTTTCATCATTTATAATCATATTTTAATGTCAGATACTTACTGTCGCACTGTGATGAGGATTTACTGGTCCTTTTGTCACTCTCTGTCTTCTGATAGTTTTGTTATGAATCGTAGGAAGACGATTATTAAAGGTAAAAAAAATAAATACTCTGACCACCTGTTTCACGCTGATCCCTGTTTTAAATGTTAATCACTGTTTAATGAGCAGTACAACAGTTTCATTCAGCCTCGGTTACTTTTGCTTGGCCGATGGATATAAACTCTGCAGACGCCTCATTATCATAATACCTTTAATCACTCTGCAGATGTAGTTTTGTATATTAAATCTGAGAAACCAGATGAAGTGGGTCTTAAGTGCATGTTCAGCGTGCTCCTGCGGTGAATGCATTGTTTCACCCACAGCTTCTTATAATGAGAGCTTAATATGAGCCCACACACAGATTTACAGAGCTTTGAACCACAACTGTTAACACACATTTAAACAGGAGTGTGAATACATGTCAGACTGTTTAAGATGATAATGAATTCATGATTATTTGGAGGCTGAGGGTCATTTAATTCATTCACTGACTGAAATTTTGCCTATATTTTTACTTTTGTTTCCTCATAGCCTCAGTTTTGCTTCTGTTTTTTCCTCTGATTGCTCTTCCCTCACACACTCTCTTTTATTGCTCTTTGTTAGTTCAATTGCTTTAAAGCCTTCACTTCAATTAATTGATGATTACCTCCATTGTTTTCTTTTGTTCCTTTTACTGTTATTCTAATAATAATTTCACTCTCCTTTTATGGCCTTTTAATGTGTAATGCTTAAATCTGCTTGATTTTCACTGTTTCATTTTATGCTTTTATAATTATTAAATTAATTATATTGTATTTATTCTTCCTGCTGTTCTTGGAGTTGGCGTCTCTCTGAAGCGGCTTTTATCATTTCGGTCTTTTTAAAACGTTTAGTGATATTTAGTGCCTTATGTCCTCCTGGTTTCAGTTGCTGCTGAGTGCTTGTGTTGTTTGTGTTCAGATAATTTTGATTCTGACTTTGAAGTTCTGTTATTGAGTTCTACTGCTATGGTTCTGATGCTAGGTTCTAAAGTTGACCTTGGATTGTTTCAAATCTTCAAATGTGTGTTTCTATTTTTGAGTTTGACCTTGGGTTCTGTTGTTGTAGTTTTGATTTGGGGTTCTACAGTTTGGTTTCAGATGTTAAGTTATAAAGTCTACATTTGTTTGGTTTCTGTTTTGGGTTCAGAAGTTTGATTTCTAATGGGAAGTTTAATAATTTAGTTTCTTAAGGTGGGGTCAGTAGATTGGTATCTGTTTTGTTGATTTTCAGTTTTTAAGGTTCAGATTATGGGCTCTGTAGTCTAGATTCAGATTTGGGATTCTGTTGTTTTAGCCTTGATATTGGGTTCAGCAGTTCAATTTCTGCTGCCGAGTCAACCAGTTAAGTTTTTGATGGTGGGTGCAACATTCAATGATTTGGTGTCCTATAGCATATTCAGTGGTTTGGGTTCAGATTTGGAGGTCTGGTTTGGGGTTCTTCAGATTCTTGGCTTTTACTGTTTTGGTTCTGATAACATTTTGACACTGTGTGGTTTAATCTTATGTCATTTCTGGACATTTCATTGTTTTTATTGTTCTTTTGTTATGTTTCAGTTTTGATTTAGATTTTCTATCACTTACAGCACCTTGTAAATCCCTTTTATTAATATAAGGTCTTTTGATTATTAGTTTTGATGTGCCTCCAGAAAATGTTATGTATCCTGATGTTTCTCAAGCTGAAGGAAACCTGACAGTCAGGAGTCTGCACATGATGAGTATCATGGTCTGAGCTCTGAGGATCACCAGAGTGTGAAGAGGTGATTATGACAGGAATTCATCTTAAACTGAACCTCTATCTATCTTAGCCTGGCTGGGCCATCCAGTTGCGTGAATCACTTGCTGTTCCTTCCCACAACAGTCTGGACTTCGGCCTATTGGGAGCCCTAAAAGTGGGCGGGAGTACTTTCCTTGATGGACAGACTACTGTAACCAATCACCGTAACCAAACATCTGACGTCATCACAGTGCGCAACTGTGTTCCCTGCTGGGCTCTCAAGCATCAAGTAAAGCTTTGGTAATATTTTAACGTGTGCGAGCAAACAATGTCTATTACGTCTTTTTCTGCTGATATAAACGATTTCCGCCGACTTTGCAAAGTCAACTGCAGAATTAAACGCGTTCTGAATGAACAGCGCTTTGAAAAGTCCCGCAGCATGTGTTAGACGTCACCATCTACACATGTACCAATCAGGGGCTGCCTTTCTCTGTTGTTCGGGGAACAGTGGAAACACAGTCACTGATTGGCCCGGTTATTTTATGATTTGTAATACACCCTCCCAATTGGCCGAAGTCCAGATTGTTGTGGGAAGGAACAGCAAGTGATTCACGCAACTGGATGGCCCAGCCAGGCTCTCTCTCTCTCTCTCTCTATCTATCTATCTATCTATCTATCTATCTATCTATCTATCTATCTATCTATCTATCTATCTATCTATCTATCTATCTATCTATCTATCTATCTATCTATCTATCTATCTATCTATCTATCTATCTATCTATCTATCTATCTATCTATCTATCTATCTATCTATCTATCTATCATGTGTCCGTCTGTCTGTCTGTCTGAAACCTTGCTTATAGCAGCAGGATCTTGATCTTTATTCAGAGTGTGTTTCTGCAGTAATGTCTGTCACATTTCATTTCCCACTGGAATAGAAAACACCAGCTGACTCACAGCTCAGGATCAGGTGTGTGTGTGTGTGTGTGTGTGTGTGTGTAACAGACTCTCTCCCCTCTCTTTCTCTTTCCATTTCTGTGTCCTCCTCAGCCCAGGCTCTCTGTTCAATGCATTTGTCCTCTGAAGGCTGTCACATTTGCTGATCTTTATTCATACCTGAAAAATGACTCTACTTATTCTGCATGGATCTATCAGAATCATTTATCCTCATCTCTCCCTCATTCACTGAAACATGGAGTTCAGGAAATAAGGGATGAGGCACATTACACTAAGAAATAAAGCCATGGCTACTGAAGTGAAGAGGAAGCTGTGTCAGATGTTGCATAACAGGCTTGGCTCTCTGCAGAGCTGAGTTCGGGGTAATGAAACACTCACCGGGCCCTGTCATTACCTGCTGTGGTTCATCATCACCTGGAGACACCAAGGACAGTCTGACTGTGTCCTCTCAATGCCAACCAGCACAGTAACACAATATTGCTTTCACCTCTACAGCAGTTCAGAGCCTCACTCCTTAGTGTTGTTTCCCCCTCTTTCTTGCATTATCTTATAATAAAACAAAGCTAGCCTCTGAGCATATTGTCTACAGTGTCATAGAGTGCTCATATCTATTACAGCTGTCTGCCCACCTGTAGTTCAGTTCACCCAGACAGTTACAGACCTGCAGAGTCCAGTTCTTAGCAGACTGTGATGCATTATGTATGAACAGGAAAAAGCTGTGCAGTATTTACTTTGATGGAAATCAAACCAACAATTTATGTGACATTTAATTGACCCCCCATGGATTAATCCTTTCCACGACAACATTTCAAGTGTAGTCAATAACAAACTTTGAAGCTTGTACTTCTTAAATGTGATTAAAAGTAAAATAGGTTGATGACAGTGTCTCAGTCATAGTGTTACCTTTACAGATAACACAGTGAGTTATTTCTGAAATCTTCACAGTGATAGTCATAGACGACTTAAAGAGACAGCCAATCAGTGAAGAGGGTCATCTCCGATGGAGCACAGATAAAATCAAGCCCAGAGTATGATTATCTGATTCCGTCCATTAAAGAAGAAGTAGCACAGAGTGCCTCTGCACAGGCTCCATTTATTATGGTGCAGGTTCTCAGCTTTAACTCAGCCATGCTTTACTCAATCAGATTAAGATAAAAACATTCAGCCTGCAGCCCGGCATACTAATCAGGCAGCTCCACAGAGCAACAATTTCAACCTGCAGTCTAATCTCCAAAGAATCTCAGTCCATTTCTATTTGGATAAAAAGCCTCAAAACAAATCTCTGCACCCTGAAATTTATAGGTTCAACGATTAGTTTAGAAGCTGTTTGTTATATTTGCCCAAAGTTTCCTTTCACCTTAACAGCGGCCATCGATTCAGGGCTAAACTAAAGGGGATCTTGGTCTGCTGTGTCCCCAGGTGCTCTCTGGGTTACCTGGTCACACCTCTGAGCCCAGAGCGTGACTTGAATTAATGTTTGTATGGCTCCAGTTGAAAATGCTGCAGTTTAGCTAAAGTTAATGTGGATATGAGTCCAGGAGGGAACTGGGAGATAAATCAGAGTTTAATTACAGTTTGGCCCCCTATGGTTATAAAAATATGATAATCAAGACTTAACAATTATTGTGCCACCTGCTGTATATCATATATTTCAGATCTTCAATTGACATATATGCCACATGAAGCCAAAACTCAGCACTTTATCAAACATTATTATCATTATGGTGCAACCCCAGTCCAGAAAGCTGCAGCTTTGCTTCCATGTTGCCAGCGTTACATGAGTCACTGATGGTGTGGCTTAGCTTCTTTGTCGCACCGACACTTTTCTCTGTTTCAGTCTGCTGAATACTGATTCATGCTCTGAACTCATTAGTGCTCCTCCTTTAATGAAATGAGCTCTTCAAAAGCTTCTTTGCATAATACAATCCTCTCCTGTGACTGTAATGCTCTGAGGAAACTCTCTTTGTAATACCATTACATAAATGAAGAAGGGCTCTGTGAAGTCAGGCAGGATTTGTAGCTAAATTTGTCTCTAAATAAGAGAAGAGAGGAAGCCCACATTAAATAATGTAGTGTTAATTTTAGTTGTCCTAAACCCTGATTAGTGTTCATTATTGTCTGCTTGAAATAAATGTGATTACGAGAATGAGCTGATGTGTTGGGGCTCAGAAAGGCTCAGACTTTTTAAGGTTTTTTGTTTCCATAATCCCATTATAGGTGGTTTCGGTGCTCTGAGTCTTCAATACTGCTTCCTACCACAGTTACTTGTTTCATTTTCACTTACTCTTAAATTTGACCTTTGTTTTTAACCCAGTAACATCATTAGACTGTGAAGTATATTTCTCCTGTTTAATGCACCAATAACACAATCTTCCTGCTGACAATCTGTCTGTCTTCAAAAGTTTACCTGATAACCTTGACTAGTCTTCTGGCAGCTCAAGGAGGCCGTTGTTCATCGTCTTTGCTTTGCCTTTACAGGAAATTTCTGGTTTTCTTTAATTTCAGCATCTCCAGGTCTGTTCCTGGACAGAGAGTGAGATCTGATCCTGACCTCAGACCCTGTGCAGTCTTTGTTTCAGAGATCAAATGGAAACCAATCCCCCATGAGCCTCATTTATTAAGACTTCTGTCAGTACTTTGGCTCCATATCCCTGAAACAGGATGTGACTGAGCTTCTCACATACTTTGCGGCTCTCTGTCTTCCTGAACAGATCATTTCATCCTGAAGGTCCTCCTTTAACCTCAGGTGATTTATTACAAGATCAGGGTTAGAACAACCATTAAATTAGTCAACATTTGCTCAAACATCACAACATTATAACATAACCTAATCCAACAATAACCATACATTATAACAACTGAGGTTAACAAACAATGACAACAAATCTAACACAACACAACCAGTGTTGTTTTTGGTAGGCGTTTCAGATTTAGTTTTAGTCTTCGTCATTTTGACGAAATGCTTCCTCGTTTTAGTCCCATTTTAGTCATTTCTATCCTTGATAGTTTTCGTCTAGTTTTAGTCCGACGAAAACTGAAAAGGTTTTAGTCTAGTTTTAGTCGACAAAAAGGTGCCTTTTGAAGTTCGTGGTGTTCTTTCCCGACAGTTTGAAGCCGCAGCATGAGGAAGCTGTGGCTCCACAACTGTCGTCTGTCTCCCCGTCCCCATACAAGACATTGTGTTTTATTGTCACTTGGACTGTATCTGAAGTAGGACCAAAATCATCCCTCTTTTTTCGGCCACCGGGCACCGCTGCTGTGCCTGCCGCCACGGTGTCTGTGTGTGTGCGCCTCGTCCACCTGCCGCTCTGTGCATGTGTATGAGTGTCTGCGCGCAGCTGTGCGCGAGCGAGGCTTTTGGTGCGTGTGTGATGGGGGCGTGACTGTTAGGACAAAAAAAAGCATGTTTTGAAACTTTGTTCGTCCACCTAATAACAATTTAGTCTCGTCTCGTTCTCGTCTGACGAAAATCAATACAATTTTCGTCACATTTTCGTCTTTACAGAGCTTTGGTGACGTTCGTCTTAGTCTCATTTTCGTCAAGGAAAAAAGGGGTCTGACGTCGTCATTTAAGTTTTCGTCCTGCCTGACGAAAACAACACTGAACACAACAAAGAAAAATATTACTTAGCATAACATAACATAACATAAAATGACGTTACATCATATCACAAAACATATCAACATATTGGGAAAAAGCATAAAACATGACATAAAAATAAATGCATGTAATGCAAAAAATACATCATTAAAACCAACATAACAAAAAATAACATTACTTAATATTAATTAAAAAAATACCCTATCAGTAATATTACTTTATAACACCATTGCATATTGTAAAATAATATAATGTAATGTTACACAACATAAAATAACATAACATGACATGGCATGATGTGAAATTATAGCAACATTACCTGACATGGCACAACTAACATAACATATATGATAATGTAACTTTATATTGCATGTGATAGTATAATAGTTTAACATTTGAACCGTAAAATAACATAACATGGTGCCATGACATGACATAGGAATTATATAACATTAATAACACTATTACATTACAAAATCCAACAGAAATGTTACAATTAAACAACATAACATGAAATGACTTGACATAACATCGCCCCATAATCCAACAAGTACATATCATAACATGTCATAAGATTGCACTACATAACATAACTACAACGTAACCAGACATAAATGGATGTACCAACACAGTGCTCTGTGTCCTGCAGTTTTCTTTGCCTCTGTTTATCATGTTCATTACAATGAAGGCTCATGATTTTTCACTGCATAGAAAACAAGAGTTAAGAGCTAGCATGTAATGGACACTGCATGGGAACTATAGTTGGAAAATAATTTAGAGTACGCCTTGATGCCCTAATGTTGCAGCTACTTCTACATTACATTGCAGTTTAATTCAGTATGCGGTGATCAATGCAGCACATGTAAGCACCTTAATCAGAATAGGGACTTTAATGGGAATATAATGTGCATGAAAACAAAGCAACTACGGTCTCTTTTTTGCTGACAGAATAAGACACAAAACAAATGAACTTCATCTCTGAAGAAGAACTTTAGAGTCTGAGGAGTCTGGGACGTCGATATAGTTTTATTGGATTCCCATAAAGTCTCTCTCCTTCACCTGTCTGTCTTTTCACCTGTGTGCATACTGATCACCTTTTAACAGTTACTGCAGTGCTAATCTGCAGGGAATCTCCCTCCTCTCTGCTCACATCGATCATTTCTCCAGTAGAACTGTATTGATATGAAGAGTTTAAACTCTAATTCTGACCTGATAGAAAAATCATTAACACCATCAGACACTGAGCACACAGACTGTAAACCTCCTGTGAACAGACTGATCATGTATTCAGCTCATTCACTCAGCTGACATCAAACTGTCTCACCTGGGACCTGGGGAGTTAAAGCAGCTAAATGATTCTAATGGAGGAAACTCAAACCAGCTTTATTCAGCCTGGACAGCCTGACAGTTCCAAAGCTCGGACCAGCTCTTTCTCTGTAATCTGATAACAGCCTGAGCTCAGCTGACCAATCCGAGCTCTTAGCGTTGAAGCCTAAACTGTTTCTAAACCTGATAAGGTCTCCATGATAGAACACACACAGCTCACACCGAAATCTCGATGAGAGAGAGAAGTTGACTTAAAAATCGGATAACTGTCTTCCTGTTTCCCTGAGGGTGAAATCAGTGAGAGTTAAATCAGAGGAAACTGTAAAACTGGTTATAAATAAAGCTCATAAACAGCTGTCAGTTATCAACATATCTCGTATTTCAAAGAGTGAATCTGACGTTAAGATTGGTAAGGTTTGATGGTAAAATCAGCAGGAATTGTAGCTAGAAAGTTGTGCCATAAAAAAACTGTAATGAGTGGTCTTCATGGAGGTCGGGTAGATAAACTCATCAGATGTTGTTGTTCACTGATTTACGGTCTATAAAAAGCAGAAAAAGGAAAATCCTCCCTTTCAGGAATCAATCTTTGGCCCTCTTATAGGGTCAAACTGAATTGATTTCCCTCAGTCCATTTTCACGCAGTGAGATCTCTGTTACAGTAAATCGTTGAAAAAGGTCCACTCCGCTCAGAATAAAAGGCTGCTGAAGATGTTTGCCTCTCAAAGAAAAAACAATTTCAGTTTAACTGTTTCAAACCCTCTTTATTTATAATAGTGCACATTTTTGATAAACTGAGTTTTATGAAAGTATCGAAAAAGGAGATGCTCTCTCTAGTAATATGCCCTCTTTATATTCAAAAGGTATGAAAAATGAGATAAAATAAACTGGAGACGGTAAAACACAGTGTTATTATGGGTACATATCATTAACATTATACAATGCAAGAACTTTATTGAACCCTAAAGGGACACTTGTTTGTTTGAAATCTCATTTCATCTACTATTTATAAAAGAATAAAGACGGCTGAGGGCTGTGGGTACAGATGATCTTCTCAATCTCTCCATCCTGCAACAAATAAAGAGGAGCTGTTTTTTTTTTTTTTTTGTTCTTTTTTTTTTTTTGGTCCATCAGGTGTTTTTGAAGTGAATGATCCATGATTTTTAGAGTAGCCTCCACTTTGCTCAGTGTGCATCTCTCCACCACATCTTCCAGTTGGTTCTAGGAATGGTTTCCTAGAAATGGTTTCATGAAGAACATCACATGGAACTTCAGCCGTTGCCTTGGGTGGGATGTACACAAGTATTGTTATGATATGATTGAACTCCTCTCGGAACATTAGATTAGATTAGATTTGATTTGATTTAAATCAACTTTATTTATCCTTTTGAGAGGGTTCCCTCAAGGAAAATTAAGAAAAAAAAAAAAAACATAACATGGCCAAAGAGCAACTGCCAGCAGTTCAATATCTGGATAACACATCCTCTCCTTGACAGTTATGTGTGAAGAGTTACACCTGGTTGACACATAAAGCCAGGCCCACTTCCTTCTTCCTACCACTAGCTTTAGCATCTCTGTCTGATCTTATGAGAGGGAAGCTAGGTAGATCCATCCATTATAAAGTCTATGATGATTAAAGAGCTGTGTCATTGGAGTCTGTATGAATGAACTGTGGCCGAATAACTCGTTTTAATGGACTTGTCCTGGTTACCAGATGTTTTACATAGATCCCTTGAATATTGGCTATGGTATGCAATCTAGTGATGGGAATTGCGGCTCTTCTTAGCGAGCCAGATTATTTGGCTCAGCTCACCAAGAAGAGCTGAATCTTTCAGCTCCCAAATTGTTTTTTATTTTAGCACTTAAACATTTTCTAATTCAGCCAAATTTAGCATTGTTTGGCTTGTGATATGAACGTATGTGTACAAATACCTCTTAAATAATTCAATACATACTTTGTTCTGAAGTAGTCACAAGTAAAAATTACATTTTTCTAACCACTTTGCTACACAAAGCAGATGGAAATCCCATCATTCTGCCTTGCAGTTTTGTTTTGTTTTGTTTTGTTTTCTAAGGTTTGTGGGGAAAAAAGAGAGAAAAAAAAAATGGCTCACAGACTGAAAGAGCTGGCTCTTTGAACCAGTTCATTCACAACCGACAAATCACTAATGTGATCAGTGTGAATCCCTGATCTCAGTTGTTGTTGTCATAAATGAATTCACTTTGTGTTTGACATGGTGTCTATAATACAGTGTCTTTCCTCGTAAATGTGTGTTTACCTGTCGTCACACTGTGCATATGAACTGACGTGTCCTCCTCTCTCTGTTTTCCAGGTAAGAAGAACGTCTCTAACCTGAGCCGGCTGTCTGTAAGTCAGCATTTGTGTGTGACTGTTATTCATGTTCCTGTCTGCCAGAGGGAGAACAACAGAATGATTTTAACACACACACGCTACAGTACACAAACTGTGCGACACACTCATGCACAACATGCGAAACAGGCTAAAGCTGCTTCCTCCTCATCTTCCTAACAACATCTCCATTCTGACGGCCCTTTGATTTGATTTCTGCTTCAGCTTATGTCGCTTCCAAACTGTTTGATGAGTTTCTAATTGAATCTGTAGGCTCTGATATAAATCAAAGCTGCTCTGATCATGCTGCAGGTTAGAACAGACTTTTTTAGGATGACTCTTTTTCAGAGGGAATGATGCAAAGCATGAGCACGTGGAGTTTTGCAGAAACAGGTCTGAACTGGCTTTGGCTGAAACAGCTTTAAGTATTCATTTGATCCTATATGGTAAAGTGATGTGAGTTACTGTATGTTTTTTCGCACTGAAGGAGGGTTACCAAAAGAGAGGAGCCAAACAGAGACTCACTGGTGCACTGCAGAGCTTTATGATATCAGCTGATTAGAATATTTGCAGCAGGATAATACAGATTTGATGTTAGGATGAATCTGGATTAGATCATGCAGAGGGTGTTAAACTAATTTTACAGTTTTGTTAATCAGGCTTAAACTGACTTTGTCTGATAAAGACTGATTATCTCTTTACATGATACAGTGATGTGGTTCACTGTATGTGCTTGCATTTAAGGAACATTTAGTAATAAAAGGAGAGCTTGATATGGCCTTAAAAAATATGCTTGGTCTTTGTACTTGTGCAGCATCTTGCAGAGCTCTATGATATCAGCTGATTGTTTGCAGTTTGAAGCTAAAGTTCAGGGATTTCAAAGGATTTTTGCTTCATTCAGGTGAATATCCTTGAAGATCGGAGTATCAGTGGAGGAAAAGAGAACATGCATAAGAAGACCAAAACCAAAACCTGACCTGCTCACATAAACTCCATCACTGACCTTCTGCAGAGTTTGAAGTGTCAATGTTGTAAAAAGAGGACTGTTGGTGGATGAACGGAGTCTAATTCATGCTGCTGTGTCTTTATGCTGTGAGTGTGTGAGAGAGTGTGTGAGCTGATGGTTGTAGAGCTGCAGTTTCTCAGATGGTCTGCTGTGACCTGTCAGGCTCAGTCCTGTGGTTGATGGTCAGCTGTAATCTTCTGCTTCTCTGATGGGGCGGGAGGGTCGACTCTTCTTCGCTCTCTGTGATAGAGATATTCAGTGAAGCTGAGAGTGTGAACTTCCTCACTAGGAGACTGGCCTCCTCGTTTTCACTCTCCTCTTCCTGCCACGCTCCAGAACTTTACTCCCTTATTCTCCTGACTTCATCCTCCTCATCTTTCTGTCTGTCTGTCTGTCTGTCTGTCTGTCTGTCTCTGCCTCCAGACTTTTTCTGAGACAAATCCACAACTCTATCATCATCACTAAAATCATTCAGCTCTCGTGTTCCTGTTTTTTTTTTTAAACACAAGAACAGACATTTCTCCTCCCTCTGTCAGTGCACCTCCATCTTTTTTCTGACAGGAACTGAGAGAAACTGGACATTCATGATATTTAAGGTGATTATCAGCCGTCTGAACTCTCCAGTCTCTCAGAGTTCAGTGTGTAAACGACAGACTCTTCATGTTATTTAGTGCCCTGACTGTAAATGAAGGATCCTAAAATCCTCAGTGAGTCAGTACCTGTTCAGAGCTTTGAGGAGACTCCTGATATTTCACAGGTTTGAATTCTGACTGCACAGATGGTAGAGCAGAAATTCATACAGAGGCAGGCAGAGAAAGATTTCAGGGAAAAAAAAAAAAAAAAAAGTTTAATTCACTCTCAGAGTCCTAGTTTGGATTTCATATGCAGAGCTGAGAAGAAAAACTGAAATCTGTCATATTTACTGTGTCATCCTAAGATGATGGTTTACAGAGGAAGCATCAGTCAGAAAAAACATCCCTGAACAACCTGTTTTTCTGAGTGCTGAGCTGAGCCATTTTAGATCATCCAAGCAAAACAAATCACTGTACCCCAACAAAAGGCACTTCGCTGCTATTTTTTTTTCCCCCCTGAAAATATAAAACCCAATTCCATTGAAGTTGGGAAATTGTGATAAATGTAAATAAAAACAGAATACATTGATTTGCAAATCCTTTTCAACCTATATTCAATTAAATACTCTACAAAGACAAGATATTTAATGTTCAAACTCATAAACTTTATTTTTTTTTTGTAAATAATAATTAACTCTTTTCATGGCTGCAACACATGCGAAAGTAGTTGGGACAGGGGCATGTTTACCACTGTGTTACATCACCTTTCCTTTTAACAAGACTCAATAAATGTTTGGGAACTGAGGAGACTAATTGTTAAAGCTTTGAAGGTGGAATTCTTTCCCATTCTTGCTTGATGTACAGCTTCAGATGTTCAAACGTCCGGGGTCTGCATTGTCGTATTTTACGCTTCATAATGCACCACACATTTTCAGTGGGAGACAGGTGTGGACTGCAGGCAGGTCAGTCGAGTGCCCGCACCTTTTTCTACGAAGCCACGCTGTTGTAACACGTGCAGAATGTGGCTTGGCATTGTCTTGCTGAAATAAGCAGGGGCGTCCATGAAAAAGACGTTGCTTGGATGGCAGCATATGTTGCTCCAAAACCTGTATGTACCTTTCAGCATTAATGTTGCCTTCACAGATGTGTAAGTTACCCTTGCCTTGGGCACTAATGCACCCCCATACCATCACAGATGCTGGCTTTTGAACTTTGCGTCGATAACAGTCCTTATGGTTCTTTTCCTCTTTGGCCCGCAGGACACAACGTCCACTATTTCCAAAAACAATTTGAAATGTGGACTCGTCAGACCACAGAACACTTTTCTACTTTGCATCAGTCCATCTTAGATGAGCTCGGGCTCAGAGAAGCCGTCAGTTTTTCTGGATGCTGTTGATAAATGGCTTTCACTTTGCATAGTAGAGTTTTAACTTGCACTTACAGATGTAAATTCCTTGCAGCTGTACTTTGAGAAATGTTGTTCTTAAACTGTTCGACTATTTGCTCATGCAGTTGTTCACAAAGTGGTGAGCCTCGCCTCATCCTTGCTTGTGAATGACCAAGAATTTTTGGGGAAGCTGCTTTTATACCCAATCATGGCACCCACCTGTTCCCAATTAGCCTGCTCATCTGTGGGATGTTCCAAATAGGTGTTTGGTAAGCGTTCCTCAAATTTCTCAGTATTTTTTGCCACCTTTCTCAACTTCTTTGTCACGTGTTGCAGCCATCAAATTCTGAGTTAATTATTTGCCAAAATAAAATAAAAAATATGAGTTTGAACATTAAATATGTTGCCTTTGTAGTGTGTTCAATTGAATAAAAGTTGAAAAGAATTTGCAAATTATTGTATTCTGTTTTTATTTACATTTATCACAATTTCCCAACTTCAATGGAATTGGGTTTTGTACATCTGAATAAATGGGATCATCTTATCTCTGAGATTTAGTAATGAAAGTGTTTCAGGCTGTTGTGTACAGCGTGATATTGTTTTGTTTACAATATCATCTCTAACACCAACTGTGTGATGTACTCCACTCACTTTGTGAGACCAACAGCTTTATGATGATTAAGTTAGTTAGTTAGTTAGTTAGTTAGTTAGTTAGTAACCTTTATTTAACCAGGAAATAAACCCATTGAGATTCAGAATCTCTTTTACAAGAGAGTCCTGGCCAGGATAGCAGCACAAGAAGTTCCACATAAAGAAAAGAAGAACACACACACAGAAATACAAAACAGTTACAGTATGCAAAACACAACAATAAATTAGCGTTCAGTAAGAAGACGTGCATTCACTACTCAAAAACTCCTTAATTCTAGTTTTAAAATGTGCCATACTTGGCAGATAATCCAATTTAAAATAACCCTGTAATTTACACCAGGAGGAGGGTGCAAAAGCCTTGAAAGCGCTTTCGCCAAAAAACGTCCTTGTCAGAGGAATAGCGTAAGTCTCTGTGCTTTTGTGACATCCAGGAGCTTTTCAATCACACACAGACAGCCACCTTATCCTCAGTGTTTCTAGATCCAGTCCCTTAAAAGCAGGTAATCTGAGGTGATTTGTGGATGGATTTTAGTGAAACAGTGTGATTTGAGTTGTTGGCTGACTATGTTCAAAGGCTTGTTGTGGATAGAGTTGAAGTTACGCAGCTTTTAGTTTCAAGACAAGTTTATCAAAAGGGATAATAACATGAGTAGTAGCACATGCTAGCTCCATAGATTCATAGAGACCAAGAAGCACCTCGAGCAGCACCTGCTAGTTTGTTTCCTCTGTTTTATTTCGACATGCTTCATGATGTTTGTTATAACTGTGGGCACGTGGTTTTATGAGAAGTGTAAGTTGAAGGATCTTAACAGGAACAGAAGTCTCACATCCAATCAGCGGCGGTATACTGTTGCTTCATGTAGCACTCCCCTCTATATCTCCCTGCCCATTATTGGTCGATCCTTAGTCTGGTTCAAGGAACAGTTTGAGTCTGAGTAGTTCAGGGCTCCCATGACACCCACAGTTCAGGGAGTGAATTTTTTTTGGTCAGACGTTTGTTTTAAAGTAATTCAGGTTACAAGATTGGCCAATCAGAGGCATGGCTGATTTGATTGACAGGCAGACAAATAAGGGTGCTGTATTTACACATGAATAGTCTTTTTTGAATTTGAGTTGACCGAGAAATATATCCCAAGATATTGAAATAAATTACATTTCAAATCAAATGTTACAAAATACAGACAGATGGAGCTTGTGTGCAACTATAACTAATTATATTATTATAATTATCAAAGATTATACTAATACCCCTCACCCTAATTCTTATTCATTATAAGTAGGTACTCTTTAAAGGAAGTGCCTTTAATGATTGATTTACCAGCCAGTTTAAGTCACTGTGTGATGAATATTTATGATGGTTAAACTCAGACAGCATGAATAATGCTGATGAAAAAGTTTCTATCTTCTCTGAACGCTCACATTTTCTCAACATGACAGAGATTTTATACATTCATTCAAACATTTACAAGTTATTCACTCTGTGATACATTGTGCAATTTGACAAAAATATTCTCCTTTACTCATTTTGTTTTTTTCTTTTTGAATTAAACCTCAATAAAAAATGACAGAGGAAGAAAAAGGTAAAAAGAAATGAAAAGAGAAGTGAAAAACCTAGAATCCATTTTAATTCAAGGTAAATCATCCTGCTGAAAGTTTCAGACTTTCTCTGACTTAACACGTGCATGAATAGATGAAGAGTGAAAGAGAGAAATGAGAAATATTCAGGGAACATTTTTAGTTTTATTTAAATCCTGATCTGGATGAAAAAGTATCTCATGAGTCTGGTCTGTCAGAGGAGTTTGAAACTCTCCACCTTTGTTGCCTTTGTTCGGATTGGTCTAAAGCCTGACAGATAAAGTGATTCTTATTGAAAGCAGCTGAATAGATAATCCGTCAGACTGAAGGAGGTGAAGCTGTGAAACTTCAGCAGGAGGTCATCCCTCCTCTCTGCAGGCTTATCTCGGTCTCTGAAGGCGGCTGCTGAGTCTGAGCTCTCTGCTTCTCTGCTGCTCTTCCACTCAGGATACAACCTGACAACACCTTTTTCCCACCATTCTTAGGACTCTGCATCACTACAGGAAGTTCCTCTCTGCTCCTTCAGAGTAAGAGCACACTCTCACTTCTCCGACCTGTTGGTCTTTCTTTCCAACATTTAGATTTCAGGCAGTTTTTGTCATTTCTGAATCACTGCTGAGGTTTAAGGACAGGCTGGGATAATTATGGTTGGTATAAAAACACATGAATAAAACATGTTGTTTAAATCGGTCTTTTTATTGCTGCCTCTTTAGATGCTTTTGTGGTTTTTTGGCCACATGATAATGGTTTGTGTGACAGTCATATCAGAATGCATTTTTTGTCTCACTCACAGGATAAGGTTTGGTTTTTGTAGCTCTCTTTCTCTGGAGGGTCTGGGGATAAAAACAGTAAACTACCTAATCCTGCATGCATAAATACATGCATAATGTGCAGCTGCATCTAAAGCTTGCTATATAGGGACGATGATGTGTCTTTTGGGCTCTGAATCTGTGATTTTGTTCATATTTTAGAGAAAAAAAACAGGCAGAGGGGAGAATCAGTCAGAGTTCTAAAGTACAGAACCATTCATGCAGAAATACAGCTGTCTGAAAAATTGGCTTTCGTGTAACGGTGTAACCACAGGAGTGCAAAGGTGAGCTGGTGCTACCCACAGTTTCGGCTGGGCACCTAAAAATCAGATTTATGAATTTAATCTAGTTGTTAGTTAAAATAAAATTTTAATAACTGTCTTCACAAAAACAGCAACTATGCAGCCATCTGACACACCAAGAGTGTCTGACTTTGAGACATTTGCTGAACTCTTAACAATGCACAAATATTTACCGGTTTTCTGAGATCAACCAGGGCTCTTTGTTTCATGTCTAAGAGAAACCTCAGGTTTATGAGCAGCCTGAGACAAGGCCCACAGTGAGGAGGAGGAGGATGGGCCTTTGCTCTCACCTTGGCATAGTTTCTATTTAGCTGCTGAATTGAGCTGTTTGATGGAGGAGAGTACTCATCTACAGAGGAATGTCTGTACATATTTCCTTTAATAACAGTATTTTTCATACGAGGTGGACATATTTTTATGCTGTTTTCCTTGACCTTAAAATGACTGGCTCTCAGTAAAAAGGTAGGTTAGCACAGAGCAGACATTTCATACCAACCCAGCGGTTATGTATAAGTAGTGGCTGTCCAGGCTTAGGCAGAGGATAAATGCTTATTCACTCCCAGCCATGGACATTTACACTGAGTATGTACAGTATGGGCTGTAAACACATCTATACATCCGGTTTATGGAGGGGGATGTTTCTCTATCACAGTGAGAAACTGTGTGTAATAAATTAAGAATCTGTAATATATGCCAACATTACTTACACCAAGGCCCCATGACCACCGCCCAACAGCTGCACTCACAGATGCATTGGTAAAAGGCTTAGCTGACTGACTGCAGACTGTTGTGCATGAATTATCATTTTAATGAGATTCAACACGGCACGTTTTCATTTTTTTCTTAATTTTTCATAACTCATATAATAATATAATAGTAATAGTATAATTGTAACATATTTAAAAACAGTACAGATTACGTTACGAGTGGTAAACGTGTCAATTCCTGCTTGTATTCAAAAGATAATTAAGGCAGGGGACTTACAATTGAAGAGGGTTGCTAATGTTTGACACTCGCAAAGTCAGAACCAATCTCAAGTACAGATGTGTGATGATTTTGGGTGTTAAATTATGGAATGTAATGAATGATGGTACAAAGATGTGTAATTCTATGTTAACTTCAAAAAGACTTTAAAATCTAGAATTATCAATGGCTACAAGGAAATGTAAATGAACATACATTTTCAGTCTAAGCTATGTAGTGATTATGTAACGAGGTAAAAGTACTGATGCTCTATTGTGAATTATTTGTGTAATCTATAATGATACATAGGATAGGTAAATATAAGCCCTGGGGGCATCAGCCTATTACTTTTTCAGTTCATGTCTAAAAGACTTTTTGTCCAAACATGATTTTTTTTGTTCTTTTTATTTCTGAACAGAAATAAAGCTTTCATTCGTATATTTGGACAATAAAAGTCAAACATCCGCCCAGTTACTTTCTGACCCTCTTATTCCTCTCAATTATTCTCTGTCACTTTTTACACTTTCTTCCTTTAATCAACAGTCTGATAATGATTCATGCCACCTTTTCCACAGTGGCAGTGTTCACTGTGTGTCCTGGAGCTTGAAGCTGTCTCAGCTCAGGTACTCCTGTCCTCTGGTCTGAAGGAAGACGTTAGGTCCTTTCAGATGAAAAGCAGAGACACAGATATGTCCTTCATTCAGCTGTTCTCTGATCTGAGGAGACAAGGAGATGGTTTGGACCAATGGTGAGGATAAAACACTGACCACTGCAGAGAGACAGAGAGGACAGAGCAAGGCTGAGTTTGATGGTTTTTGAGTATCATCAGTCCTCTCATTAATCAGGATGATATCACTCCACACCTTCATTCACTGATGTTTATCTGTTGAGAGACTTTATCATCAGCTTCATGGATTTACTGCTCAGGTCTTTCCAGCCGAGTCAGCAGTTTGGAAGCTCACAGTGAGTCAAGTTTTAAAGAGCTGTCTGAACTGTTTATTACAATCTGCTCACCTCAGCTGAGATTTAGGTATTCATCCATCTGAACTGAGGCTGAATGTACTGTTTACTGATTTTCTATCTCTCAGACTGAAGACCAGAGATTTATTCACACACATGAAGAGGATCAGACTTCAAAGAGAGGAGATAATATTTTAAAAAGATGAGCTGAGTGGATAAAGAGACTGACAAATACAGCCCGCTCCTTTCATCCTGAACATTTATATTCATGTGTGTATTGAACAGTGATTTTCCTGCCTGGTATCATGCTGTCTCTTCTCTGTATGACTGCCAGTACAGATCTGCACAGACTCCAATTTGATGGACTTCAGCTGTTGGCATGCAGGTTGATTACAGTGCCATTTCTCACACATGCTGGTAAATATTTATGTATGTCTTTAGGTTGTGTGTAAGTGTTTGGATGGATTTGTCAGCTCCATTGATTCTGTGGTTGTGGTAAAGAGCTTCATCAGCGCTGTGTGTCAGGACATTAGTCCATAATGATTTCATTTCTCAGCTGTCTGAGGAGTTTTTCCAGTCACTCTTTACTCCTCATCTGACATTTACCGACTAAAGAAAACTCAAGGATGCAATTAAAGAGTTTTATTGTAAGTGAATTGACATTTCATGTAAATGTGAATCATTATCCTGGGCTCTGCACATTTAACTCCTGCTCAGACACCTTAAATCCCATCATTACCGTGACAGTGTAACCATGCTGAAGTTGACATTGAAGCATGAGTTCAGCCTTAAAAAGATGTATGTGTTCAGGCTCAGGGTTTCCTCTTGACTTTTTCTTTCTCTTAGAGAGGTGAAGAGAAGAAAGAGTTGAGATCTCTTCAGTTATAACTATGTTGAATCAAGCCTACACTGAGTTCTTATTTTTAAAAACAAGCTCATGACCTACGTTCAAGTCCGGCTTCTGATTAAATGTTATCTCTTTTACTCATCTTTGGATACATTCCCCATTAATTAATTCTGTAATTTCACTCTGCTTTATTGAAATCATCTTTTAAAAGTTGATTATCCTATTTATTACCTCTATTTTGGCTGTTTTTTTTTTCACAGTCTTTGACTTTTAGAATTTTATTCCTCCTCCAGTGTTTCATCATCACGATCTTGTGATGGCTTTGTCTGTGTCTGTTTTGAGTATGTGGCATATGGAGTACAGCACCAACATGCAATGCCTTGGGGTATTTCTCAGGGATAGCCTGAAATAACTGGATTGTGGAATTTGGGCATTGTGTCTCTTTTATGGTACCTGGTCCAGACAACCTGGCTGTTAGGGGCTTACCGGTCACAGGTCACACTTCAAAGCTAGGTGTATATCAGATGGTAAAGAAGGATAACTTAGAGACAAAGAGATGATGTAGGAGGACCTAAAACTCTAACCTTATATAAAAGGATCACAAACTCAGGTTTGGGAGAAATGGACATCATTGGCAGTGTTTTGACACTGGTGTTGTCTTTGTAATAAATTCCTATTATACAAGCAAGCCAGTGTTACGAAGCCTCCTTCTGCATCTACACATCGTGGACAGACGAGATACGACAAGTACACCTAGGGCTGCATGATTTCTTGATTTTAACTCATAATCAAATAATTCGATTATGTCTCACACCTCCAGGCCACCGTAGGCTCCCCCTCCCTGTGGGAACACTCCCAAGTTCCCACACACACCAGTGTAAACAAACATGGCGTTTTGCAAAAGAAGGCGATACTTTTGTGGCTTGATAGGGCAAGAGAAAGTGTGGAATTGGTACAGCTTTGCAGTTTGGACAAAGAGCAAACCACTCCCCACTGCAAAGTCTGTCTGAAGGCGGTAATAACCCATCCACACAGAAACAAATTCAGGAGTAAACAAAAAAGTTTTTTTGTCGTACACCCACACGGAAAAAAACGTTTCAGGTGACTGTAAACGTTACTTTTTGAAAATGGGTCAGAGAGTGCATAAATCCGTTAACTACCATTTCATCTCCATGTGGATGCCTATCTGCATCTCTCTTACAGTTTTTCTCAGTCGCTTTGGTACATTTCTCGAATCATCCTCGACATTTGCAAAACAGTAAGTCCTTTTCTCAAAACAATTTGTACAAATAGCAAAACACCATGGATTACCTGCAAAAGCCAGTCTCTTGCTCAAAATCCTTAGTACATCTCTCAAAAGTAAATATCTGTGTCAATGAACATGTCAGTGCCATCAGAATGACAAGTTCTTGTGTCATTGTGTATGGATAAGACAGTCAAATTGCTTAGTCATGTTGTCAATATAACAGTGTACTCTGGAGGGATGTTCTGATGTAAACTATGGCTAAAGTTTTGATGACAATCATTGTAAATTGTAAGTTACACCTCAGTGTATGTGGGAGATTGATTGCAAGAGACTGTAATTTGATGACAGACCATGTCATTGCGATACAGAAAAGAAAAAGACAGCACTGCAGAGCACAATAAAAAAAACAAAAAAAACAAAAGTAGAAATGTGAACATAGGACAATTTCCTTAGGGAAAACTGGAAATGCAGTGCTGTAGGAATTACAGTACAGTCTTCCTACACCTCCTGATGTTCTTGTCTGTTGGGCCACAAATTCTTATCTACAAAATGTCACTCATCCAAAATGTCACTGTATATAGTATACTTACTGTATATTGTAAAATGAAAGTCGAATACTGCAATATTGTATGAAGCATTACAGAAAGTACACAGTATTACAGTACAGTGCCCATTGTTAGAATACATACCTGTTCTGTCAACGAAAAGTCTGAATGATTGAGGACACAGTTGTTCTCCCAACATTTGGCTGCACCCTTTGGCCAGCCTCAGCCATTGTAAGCCCATGATTGAGAACGTGGTCTACAAGTGTAGCTCTTATCTCATCAGGAACGCGCATATGTCCTCTGCCTCTTCCTCTGTTTTGCCTCCCAACTCCTCCGCCACGCAGCCTCACTCCTCTTCCTCTTCTTCTCTCTGGCTGTTGACCCTGTCCAATTCCTTGTCCTTCCATTGTCAGACATTGTAACATTGTGTTGTGCTCCGGCAATATATATACTTGCCAGTTGATGGTTCATGAGATGCACCTTTGAGCTATTTCAGAAAAGTGGTTGATCATTGGTTGATCTAATACTTCACACATTTCCCACCGTTAGAGAAAGTCAAGATTCACCTGGGAGCAATTTACCAATTCAGGACAGATTCAGAAACGTCTAATGGAAATGTATAGAAATATGCTTGACATATTATGACAGCTTGTTTAACCATTTTGCATGTAAAGACTTATGCGATGAACTAATGCCTAAATGTTGTGGGGGGTGAGACTATTCAACATAGACCCATTATAATACATTTTGATCAACATGATATAAGCAATTGATAATGTAGAAAACAGCAGAAAATTGTACATAATCAATTGCATGGATGTACCAAAGCATTTGCAAGTTGTTCAAATAAATGAGAAACTGCTTTTTTGATGTGCACAAGTGGCACAATGATGTGAAGATTGAACACGTAGTTTTGAGAATTTCAATTCTGATCTGAGAAATGTACCAAAGCGACTGAGAAAAACTGTAAAACGATTATGTGACACACAGCATAATTTTTTCATGGCACCTGCGCGTGTCCGGCCAAAACAACCTTTATACACATGCTCTGTACTCTTCTTCTGTCTTTAGTGCATTTTCTCAGCATTGTTACAGCACCACTTACTGGCTTGGAATATGTACTGCATTATTTTCAGTGGTTTCATTTTGAGAGATGATAGAAAAATTATTATTAAAGTGAAGTTTGGTGAAGTTGTCACTGAATAAAAAGTCAAAATCGAGATTCAGAGAAAAAAATCGGGAATTTATTTATTTTTTGGGTGAAAATCATGCAGCCCTAAGTACACCGTTTTATGGCTGTAGCAAGAGACTCTTGGTGTTCCTGAAACTCTCAATTGCAGAGCTCACAGATGTGGACAACAGTTATTGTATCCTTGGTCTTTCTGAAGACAGGATGTTTCCTCTGAAATCACGGACCAGGTAAAACCAGCAGGTACAATCCCGCTCTGTGTCACAGTCCTGCAGGTTTTACAGCTTTCTCTTTGCTGTCACCTTCACATGGTTTCTATTTTTCTGCTTGATTTCACTGTTTGATTGAGCAGGTAGAGTCCTCCACTACAAGGCAAATGTCTCTGAAAACTCTGTCCTCTGATGAAAAACCTTTTTTTTAAAATATACAGGTTTATTTTAATGCCATGATATTACTCTGTTATTTTGTGAATGAAGGTGAGGCTGTAATAGATTCGATGCCCTACCTCTCATCTATCTTTATAAAATGTTCTTTTGATTTTGTACAGCTGGTTTTGAAATGAAGAAAAGCTTCTCCAGAGATGAGACACTGTCTGTTATCATTTGAGTTCAGCAGAAAAGATAAATTACTCAAAAGAAAAAGAAAAAAAAGCAGCTGAATGACTGAAGCTCTGTAAAAATATATTTTAGTGTAGAGCTCATTATGTCCCATTATCTCTGTGAAACGGCAGAGTAAGGCTGCTGTGAGCTCTGAAGACCACCGTCCATCAGCAGATCTGGAGCTGCCTGTGTTTTCATGCTGCCATGTCTCTCTACAGCTAAATGGAAGTATGTATTTATAAAAACTCTCGCCCCATATAGGCTGCTCTCCTCTGACAGGATGGTAGAAAGTCCAACTCAGACATGGAGTATGACTGCAGACTCAGAGCAGCATGAGAGGAATCACACTGACTAAATCCTCTTTCACACATTAAACCTGCACATAGCTGGGTTCACTTCTCCCTGAAAGATGGTTTCTGACACACATTTTGTCTTCACACATCTCCTGTAAGGACACGTTTTCAGGATTCAGTCTGTTCTCTGACATGACAGCTATGGATGGATCTGCTTTTTCTGCTCTCCATGGGTGTCGCTCTGCAGGAGATCAGCAGTCGACTGAAAATAAGGACTCCGCAGGAGGAGCATCAGGATGGAAAGAGAGTCAGAGCACATTTCAATCCTCAGGCAAGACAAATCAATGAGGACTTTAACAAGATGCTTTTGCATGAAGTGCTTTACAAACACCAAATGGTTTTCACTGTAGCTCCATACTGTGTTTTTTTTCTCTGATGGATTTGCCAGGATGTACACTTCAAAACCTGCTACCTGTCCTTTTATATTCAGTATAATGCTACCCTTTAATTTTACATGAGAAAGGAAAATAGAGTTCAGACTTCCGAGGTAGAATTTGGTTTTCTTTCCCGCACAACGCTGTGAGAAACCTCAGAGTTGTCAATTGATCAGATAAAACAGTTTTTATAACACTTTAATTCTATAGATCCAGGTGTATTGTTGGTCTTAGAGAAGAAAAGTGAACACAAAGAATCAACAAACATTTATTACACAGCCAGTTTCCTCTGAATCTGTGTCTCAGAGTCAGGCTGCTCCTTATTGTAATAAGTGTTAATGGAAAATACCAGGATTAGACGGCTCTAAGTTCCCTTTGTTAGATTTCCATCTTTTGTTGTTGAATTTCTTTTCAATGATCTGTTAGAGTGAGAAATGCCTGTTAGCCACAATCTTACAAAACCACGTCTCTTTGTCACGTCAGAGCTCTGACAGAACTACAGACATCTTTTTCAATTGTTCCTGTCGGTTAAAATTCACCTGAACATCTTGTGTTGACTCCTGACTTTATCTGATCACTGCTTGAATTTAACATTTGGTTCAGATAAAGTCAAAGGCTGGAGGATGTTCACATTAAAGATGAAAAACTAAAGTTTAAAGTGCAGCTTCAAACTTCAGTTAGATTTGAACTCTTGATCTAAACAGCAAAGTGCAAAGAAGGGATCAAATCACAGACTATCCTGCATTTATCTGATATCTGTTGAATGTCTTTATTCAGAGATTTAAGGGTTGTACTGTCTATCAGAAGAAAATCCATGTGGTCTCTTTTTAGACTTTTTTCAGGGACAGTGAACACCCAAAGATTGACCATCATTTATATTATTGATTTATATTTTCTGTCAGAATGCTCCAGACTTCATGTCTGTTCATCATTCAGTGCAGGTCCTGGTCTGAATTGAGTCCATAAGGAGGACTGAGGTCTACAGTCCTCTGAGGAAAGAGCTTTCTATCTAAAATGGATCTCACTTGCGAGGGATGAAGGAGTGTTTTCTTCGTGTCTGACTCTCTGCTTCAGAGGCATACCAAGGATTTTTAGATATTTGATGAAGAATATACAGGGATATGGCTTACTTAGACTGAATACAGCAGAGTAACTCTTAGAGCAGCTGTGTTAAAGAAGGGATCAGAGAATAAAGAGTAAATAAAGGAAAAAGCTTTTGAACAGTTAGGGTAGATGCAGACAGGGTTTCACTTTCCTCTTTGATTTATAGGAGCTAAAATCAGCAGCTCCAAAAAGGGTTTTCTTTAAATAACCATGAAGTCAGTGACGTTCACACTCAGAGAGAGGGGAAGGGAATCGAGTGTTTAGGGTAACCTGAAGTTCAGTTCTACAGAGATTTCTTACAATGGCCAGTGGGTCCTCTGTGGAGCTGTCCATGGTGCTGAACACTGACTGAAAACAATACAGACTGTACCAAGATTACTCATGGTCCTGAGCAGTAGATGATATAGTATGGACCCTTTCAGTGCTGTCCATGGTGCTGAACACTAACACTGCCCTTGTTGAAGCTGTCCATGGTGCTGAACACTGACTCCAATTATGACTATGTACACTGAGCAAGGTGACACCTCATTATATGGACTCTATTAATCAAACCAAAGCTGGCATCACTGTGGTACTGCATTTCAGGATAGTGAGAGCCTCTATCTCCCTCTGTTTCAATGAATAATTACTAAAGTGACACATTTTTGGGGGGGTTTATGCAGATATTTCCCATACCTATTTTTCTGAACTTGTGCATGTTGTATTTTTTTTTTAACAATGTGCTTTAACCAAGATGTAAGGGAACTCAGTATTCACTCATTTACAGGGTATTATGCCCAGATGGAGTACAGGTGAATTCTGGGAGCTGTGGGGATGAAGTAGGTTTACGCGTCAGCTTAACGGTTGCTAAACTCCAGACAGATGTGGATCTTTTCAATGAGATTAATTACAGACTTGGTTTAACTTCTTGATGGGATAAATCATTTGAATTATCCATCACATGGTGTTTGTGTGTGCATGCTGAGGTTTTCTATGAAAGTCAGTCACTTAAAATTATCCAAATGTCAGTCAGGCAGACTGAGCAAACAGCAAAGAGGAGTGTGAGGATGAAAGAGACCTACCTGATCACAGAGGTGGAGATCAACAGGAATAATACATCAGAGGACTGAGATGACCAGTAGGGTTAACATTGGCTTAAGATTCAGCTGGTAAAAGGGTCTAAAACAGCTAATTATAGCAGCTCTGGCTTAGATTAGCTTACTTTATTTTAGCGTAGCTCCGTTTTAGCTTTACAGAAGTGATTTGGTGTGCTTGTGCACACAGAGCTTTCTTTTTTTATCAGCTTATGGAGCAGAGTCCATCAGCTTCCCCTCAAGTATCCATTTGTCTCTCTCTCTCTCTGCCTCTCTAAGGTTAAAGAGCAAAGTAAACCCTTTTAGACTGTCAGTACGGAAACTGTGGACCACAACAATATAATCAATACAGCTTGTTGATTCAGAGCACTGCACTAAATCACTCTGCTCTCTCTTATTGATGGACAGGATAATTAGGGTTAGTTAAAAGCCCAGAAAGATGGATACAGTCTGCAGGATAGTCCCCTGCATGCAAATCCTTTATTTATTTAAAGGCGTTTATATTGTATGTGATTTATACCATAGGAGTTGAGATGTAAATTTTGCCTGTTGGCCCTACACACATAACACACTCTCCATGTAACTATTAAAACACACATTTAGATTTTAATGAGAGTTTGAATTGAAATCAGTTCATTTTGGAAGAGACCATGCTGTTGAACGTGGGCGACTGCCAATTAAACCATTTTCCGCCTCTCCTCTCTGCCTGTCTCTATTTCCCCTCTCTCTGCTGCCAAAAAATGTCATTCAGATTTTGTGTTGAATAATTTCCATGACCAGGATGTGGGAGTAGAAACTGGCCTCTCTCTCAGTGCCCCCCTCCTGCCTATCAGAAACCCTGCATTAATATTTATGAAGATATTTGAATAATGTGAACTGAAATGACAAAACATCATGTGGAGGGAGACATATCGGTTAGGTGACATATCAGTAAAACGCAGAGAGGTCACAATCTGCCAGGGCTGAAATGTGAGTGACGGGGGTCGCTGTTTGAGGAGAAGTTAGATGGATCAGGGAAAGGGGTGAAATAAATGAATGAAGACACATTTCATCTCCATCTCTGTGAAACTTCTGATGAATCGTTCACAACAACGTTTAGTTTGCATTAACAGAAACATTTATGCATCAGGACTTAGGCACAACTTCATAAATACCTGCAAAGAGAAAAGTTATAAATGCAAAAATTGAAAATGTACAAAATAGTACCATAAATATCTGGATCATAAATCATTGATTTTTGAGTCAGACATATCCCTTGTACCTAAAAGCTCCCTCCTCTACAGCTGGTTTTAATAACAGTGGTAAATTTGCAGAGACCTGAAAACAGAAGCAAGTGTGTTACTGAAGTCTTGAGTAAAGCAGCGTACCAATGAACCATTAAATGTTAAATATTACAAGTTATACAAATACAGTTATCTTCAATACACCTTTTTTTTGTAACTGTGTCAGTACAAGGCATCAAATAATGCACAATGTGCACCTAAAAGATTATTTTTTAACATACTACTTTAACAGAAGTGCCTGTAGATTTAATACCTCTGACTTAATTTTCACGAAATGTTTTGTGTTGTGAAATTCTGGTTTTAGTGTTACAGCAGAATAAATGTTATGCAAATATTTCTTGAAGTTCAGAGAAATTAGTAGTTTAGTGAAAGGATGAAAATCTCCATGTCACTGTGTTCAAGGGCTGAGCCCCCCAAAGGTCTAACCTTAAAACCATCCTGATCTTTAAACTGGCCCAGACAGCAGCATGTACAGCCAGAGGTGATTCCTTTGTTTCCTTTTTATCACCTCCATCACCTGTCAGCCTTCAGGCAGGTGTCAAACAGAGGCTTCCTTTAACTTTATTTCTGATATATCAGAGTTTATACAATGTTTTATTTTGAATTATTCATAAGAGGTAATTTTCAACAATCATTAAAGCAAAAAACATTCTGTTCTCTTAGAAGAGACAGGTTAAAAACAGACTAGCAAAAAACACATAGAGACACACTGCAGTTCAACATTTAATCACCAAAACAGTTTTCATAGATTCAATGGAAAATTGAATCAAATAAAATGAACAGACAGCTGCAGCAGGACGCTCAGTGTATAATGAGCTATTTAGCTCTTCATCAGAAGGAGGACAGAGTCACTCTGGGAAATGATGTCCTTGCTCCAATCTTTTAAAAGAAGATGAATTATTTTATCTTATCGCTTAGAGCAGGAAACAAAGAGCTGAGAGGAAGAAAGGAATTGAATGAATAGAGAGAGAAAACAAAACAAAACAGATGGTAATGGGAATTGGTTTAAACATGTGCTTCTGTTTGACAAAAGCTTGGTATCTAAAGAGAAAATGGTCTCCCTGAATAAATCCTGAGGAGGAAATGTGGTTTACCCTGGATAAAAGAAAGCCAGAGGGAGGCAGACAGAGACGATGGGTGGAGAAAGAAAGATAAAGAGTGATTACAGAAAATGAGAAAAGAGGGAAACAAAGCAAATAACCTGGTAAAGAATGGCTGTGTGTGTGTTGGGTTTAAATTACTCAAAGAGAAAGACTCACAGATAAATCCCAGATATCTGTTGAACATCCTCATTCACTGCAGCAAAGTGCTGTTTGCTGAGGGAGGACAAAGCTGAGGGCTCGATCCTGTGACTCCTTTTTATTCAAGGTTGATTTGAAACGGACTGATTGGACAAAAATCAACCTGAGCAGGTAAATAAAGAGAGAGCAGGCTTTCATCTCAATCAGAGCTCTGTGTCTGCTGCTCTTTATTACTCTTATAACTTGGTCTGCTGTTTCTAATCTCTGTTCTCTGAAAGGCTGGACTCACACAAAGACAGCCACCCTGTCTCCTGATGTTCATGCTTCTGTTCCTGCAAACTATTTCAGTGTTCTCCTGTGCTCTGGATCACAGCAACACCAAACTAATCACAGGTGATTCTGATATTTAACAAGTCCAAACAGGGACAGGGATGGTCCAGAACTGGGGCATGTTGCTGTTTTGTAGTTATTTGTCAGGACTCAGGACACTGAGCTTGAAAACAGGAGGCTCCTGATCACATTAGGGGTCTGGTCGCCTCTTGCAGCATGTCACTGTGTCTATGAGTTCTTTCCATGAGTCTGTCTTTCCTCCTTGTCAGCTTTATTCTGGTTCACATCACCTCATCTATTTTGATCTGACTGAGTAATGTCTTACTACATACTCTGTCTCCAATTCATTAGAAATTTACTTCAACTCTTCTTCTTCACCTCTCACAGTTTCCCACTCGGTAACCTGGTTCCTGCAAGCTTCTTTATGACCAAGTGACCGTCAAGATAAACCACCAAGCTTCCTGTCCTCTGTGGCCATGTCATTTCAAGGTTTCACATTCAGGTGTTGTGGTGATGGATGAAGGAAAGGGCTGAGACTACTCTAACTTTCTATAGCTCAGGAGGCAGAGCAGGCTGTATGGCAGTCAGGAAATCAGAGGTTTCTCTGTGATATTGAGGTCAAAACACTGAAAGGGATGGAGACAGAAATGCATCAGGTTACTCTCTCTCTCTCTCTCTCTCTCTCTCTCTCTCTCTCTCTCTCTCTGCAAGATGACTTTGAAAACATTAACAATTCCTCCTTCTCTGCAGTCGTCATCTTGCCTTAACCTTGGAGGACTGACGTCTATTTTTCAGTCTGATGGTACTTTTGGCATTGCTTTACTAAAGGCGGCTGCTCCTGAATATCAAGTCCTTCTATCCTCCCTGACTCTGTCTCCTTTTTTTAGTGTTTCTAATTTCAGGAGGTTATCATGTTGTCACTCATCTCATTCCACTTAATTAAACCTGCAGCACACCAAAGGTTGTGTTTCTCTCTTGATCACATGATTTGTTGTTGCTGCTCAGTGAACTCCAGATCAGAGGCTTTACAGGATGCTGCACCGTGCACTTCAGTCACTTTGTGTGTGTATGATCATTTTTATTTTCATTGGAGTATACCAGAATACTCTGATCTGCAGTTGTTTATCTGATCCCACTCCTTGGACTCAAAGTTTGAGAATGTCATGCTGTTATTTACAAAAAAAAGTTTCCTCCCATGGGGAATAAACACCTGTAAATGTTCTCATTAAAAGTAGAGGTATGATAAGTGGATGGCAGCTCCCTCATTAGCTTTTCTCACACTAAAAGCCTTCCCCTGCTTCCATTCATAGATCCTTATTATCTTTATCATATCATATCATACTGTATCATGTCATATCATATCATACTGTACTATGTCATATCAGATCATACTGTATCATATCATATCATATCATATCATACTGTATCATATCATATCATATCATACTGTACTATGTCATATCAGATCATACTGTATCATATCATATCATATCATATCATATCATACTGTATCATATCATATCATACTGTATCAAACTGTATCATATCATATCATACTGTATCATATATCATATCATACTGTATCATACTGTATCATATCATATCACATCATATCATATCATACTGTACTATGTCATATCAGATCAAACTGTATCATATCATATCATATCATATGACTGTATCATATATCTAACTGTATCATATCATATCATATCATATGTTTAGGGGACATTTTCTCTTAGAACTGAATACCAGCTGAAAGAAAAAACATCAGGTTATAACTCAGCTCTGCCTGAATGTCCTCACTGTGACACTGGGATAGAGAGGATATTTGTGAATCCAATAATCTGAACTGAATGGGATAAATTAGCAGTTTTATATCTTTTATTTTGGCTGAGCGCACCGAGAAAATGGAAGTGAAAGCATTAATTTCACAGTTCATACTCACTTCACATAATTCAGAGTATTTTCAGGAGATGGCTGATGAGAAAGAGACAGAGCTGTTAGACTGACAGAGAAACTCTGACAGGCTGATCCAAATGATTCAGAACCGTCTCCTCAGTCTGTGCTGTGTATTCAGTTTATCCCAGCAGAGCAGTCAGTACAGAAGGACTGATGATGGATGACCGTTTATCCCATTCAAAAAACAGCCTGAAAATATCTGCTTTTCCATCAGTGGACACTTAAAATCCTCCAACAAGCCAGTCGTCTGTCTGTAAAGACGGAGAGGACAATGAGGACATTTACTCCATACAGAGGGTCTCCTCAGGGACATGTGATGATCTCAGTCTGTAAAAAAGGATGTCCATCCAGCTGTCAAAGCTCTGCAATCCTGAGGAGGACTGTTGATGGCATTCATCTGAACAGAAGCTGAACTTTCCACAGTCCACACCCACCCAGACAGACTGACAGTGGAGAGTTCATGTTGGCTCAGAGCGCCACAGAAAAGCTGACTTACATTTACAGAGCAAAGGCTCGTATTTTCTTTGAAAAGAAAATCTGACAAAAGTCATTTCCCTCCTGAACTCTTGTCTCTGAGTGTCCTCTACAGACTGAATGTCCACTCAGAGGGTCTCACTGGGAGGACAGACGGCACCTAAACTCATGTCAAGCCTCTGAGCATCCGTGACACCGAGAAATCAGCTTCCACCTCACATGCTTCTCATGATAATTACTCATAATTTAGCAGTTGGAGCCTTTCAGCTTTGTGGGAATGAAAGCCAGAGTGGGAGGAGGTCGAGATAAAGCCTGAGGTTCACGGAGCGCTCGCACCAGGAACATGTTCTCTGAGAAGCAGCAGGACTTTTCCACAGAAAAATGTTTGCTTTAAATGATTCAAAGCTTTAAATGAAAATCACGGCACAGCTCCATAGACTTACAAAGTAATCAGAGTATAGACTTTAATTCAGATTCAGCTGAAGCATGAAATTACAAGACAAGGTTAAAGCTGATAATGAAGGTCTTTGGATTCAGTTTAAATTGGTCAGACTTTGTACTGAGTTGACTCTGCCTGTGTGGGTTTGTTAGAACTGAGGCTATCTCATGGTTTTTAATAACATCAAATATCTCCTCCTTAAAGAGTCTCAATACCAGCAGCAGAAAACAATGTTTAACCTGCAGACGCTCCTACAGACTTGGAGCAGAGCTCTTACCAGCTGACGAGCTTTGGTCCTCCAGATGCTGCTGAGAGTCTACAGTTCTGTTGTCCCCTTGAAACTACCGGCGGTGTTGTTTGCAGATCTTCCAGGCTTTATCATTGTGACATGATGGATATGAATGTTGATATTGGGGTTGGAAGAAAAAATCGATACAGCATAGTATCACGATATTTTGTCTGGTGACATATTGTATTGTCTTATTTACCAAGTATTGTTTTTTTTCAAATTATTGCTAATATTAAGTCAAATATGCGATAATGGAAAAATAAAACAAACTGTTTGTCCAGTGAGGTTGGCAGAGGTGAAATCATAGAGCAGAAGAAAGTTAGTGCAACACAAATATATGTATAAGGTTTGCAAGTTGTGCTACATGAAAATAAAATACTGTCTAAATAAGACAAACATAAAGGAAAGACAAATGCTAAATTAGCTAAACAGTGGAAAGTATTGTACAAATCGCAATATATATTACAGCAATACTCACTGTATTGCAAATTTTTTTTAAAAATGCAATAATATTGTATCGCTGGGCAACTGGTGATTGCCACCTCAGTTGACATAGATGAGAAACATGCTGATGTGTTTGAAGTCAGTTCAGAGATAGTTATTCGTCCCTCAGAGGAACTTCATTTTTGGGTTTTTGGGTTATTTGATGCGAGGCAAAACTATTCTGTGGACCGTTAAGACCTTTCAGAGAAACATGAACATTTCCCTGAGATTTAAGGATCATTTGTATTCTCAGCTGAGTTTCCAAACATCAGGCTTTAGCATTAAGAGCTGAACAGTGACTCTCTACTCTTTGTTTAATGTTGAATTAAAGAACCCGGACATAAAAGCAGTGCAGATGGTTATTCTTTATGAACCGTGAGTTGTGCAGAGCGAGTTTTAAGCCTCTCTTGGTTGTCTTGATAGAGTACTTAAAACCAATGGGCCCACTGAAAGTAGAGGAAGAGTTTTTATGAATCTAGTGGCCACTTCTATTAAAGACTGTCAACAGTATACCGACCAACCTTACACTCTGCTGGCAGCAGGGGAGACGCTTTTTATTATATGATGGTGAAAACAGGAGGCAGTTGTATTCTTCTTTACAAACATCCATGATGGAAATGAATGTGTTTCAGGGACTGTTGAGGTGTTTTAATACATGCACAGTTTACATCCTAATAGGAATGAGAAATTCAACTTCATTTTGTCTGCTAAATATATTTCTTTTCTAGAGGTCCATGACATTTTCTCCTTGGCTCTGATCGCTCAGATTTTATTTCTTTATGTACTTCTGTTTTTGACAGGGACATATGCATGAAACATTACACAGTAGATGTCGTGCTTACAGGCTTCATCATTATGCACCAGATGCATCAATTACAGAGTAATAAGTTAAGAATAATAAAACCATTAACAACATACAATAACATCAATCATCAATAAAATGTAGGACTTGGACAAAGATAGAGAGCCGTATTAATAGTTAATCTGTGACCAGTCATTTATTTATGTGTGAATGTCAGTTAAAAAGTTCCATTTCAGCCTGTTTCTTCATTTCAGATGGTAATGCATTTATAGTTTTAGTCTTCTCACTAAGAAAGATGATTGATGAATGTTGTTCTTAATCTTGCTGCCAAACAGTTCCCACTTCCTATGTTTATCAGTTGACTGAATATTTCTACTTTAAGGTTGTTCACACGCTTAAAAACTAGTTTTGTTAAAAAAAAATAACCGTCACAACTCGGTGAATAATATTTCTGTAGGCTGAGTCAGTAGCAGTCTGACAGATTTCTGATTCTTTTTTTTTCACACCTCTTTATGAAGCAAACCTTTAAAGTGTGATACTTTTGGGTTTGAGTCGGCCCCCAGCAGTTATGCAATAAAATGAGATTGGTTGTTGTTGATCAGAACCATCTCTGTAACAAATATTGATATTAAAAATAAGCATTGTGTGGTTCACTGTAGTGGTCCTTTATGCTGGCTGACACATTTTATGAAACTATAGCTATGAAGAAGAGGCAGTAGCTGCTGGTGAGCTAGCGGTAGCAGCCCTCTGAGAAATGTCCTGGTGATATGGATGAATCAGACATTTAAAAATCATAAGAAACATACAATAGCTGTAAGTTAATAGTGGTTAGTAGTCCAGTCTTGTCTTTCATAAATACAGGCATAATGTCATTGTTGTGATATTTTCTGTTTCCTGTAAGCTGGCACCTCAATGTGACATATGCACATCATGCACTGTAACACTCACCAGACACAGCAAACTATTTGTCATGGTACATAAAGTACATACGACTACAAAACGTGTACTGCTCATCACGTTACATGGAGAAACACTCACGACACACCGCATTCTGCTGGTCACTGACCACGGTACACAGACTATAATTGTCCACACAACGTTCTCGTCACAGTACGCAGGGTAACACTTGCAACTCACTGCATACTGCTCGTCACAGTACATGGACTGTAACTGTCTACACAACATGTAGGCTACTAAAGTTACTCGTCACAGTACACAGACTCCCTGCAGTAAGTTACACACAGCAACACAGGCTACACACCTTGCAACTTACTGCTTGTTCGGCTGCTAACAATACATGACATTCATAGCACCATTTCCAAGAAAAGAATAAAGTACTCGGTCCAGTGCATGTAACAGCAACACATCCCGCTCGTGATGAACAGAGTCACTGACTTATCGAACAGTATTAAGGCAACATCCGTGTTGGACTTCAGTCCAATCTCCTCCTTTAGGGCTCTCCATCAAGGAAACCAACACCGATGTAAATCCATGTTAGTCTTCTCCGTTTGTCACTCTCTTTCTTCTCCAACAGACCTCCCGAACAGAAAGGCTTTTTCTTTTCAGTAGGATCCTCTTCTGAACCCCTTGGTGGCTTCTTTGGGTTCTGCACCATGTTCTAGCAGTGCTCTCCTCCCCTCTCCCTTCTGGTTGTCACGTTAAATCGAGTAGAGCGCGTCATTTCCTGTGAGGCTGCAGTATAGGTGATAATTCCTGCCTCTTCCAGCAATCCCTATGGAGCTGAGGAAAATCTTAAGAATTTATTACACGGAATATAATTTTTTTCCCCCCATTTGTGATGTTGACATGTAGTTATCCCTCTGGTTCATAGTGGTCACTACAGTGGACAGCTACCAAAAACTCTTTTTCTCTTAAATGCAATGGTTTCTATGGTGGAAGTGTATATCAGCCTCTAGGGTGCTCTCTACTGCCCTACTCCATTGAGTTACATTTAGTGAGTAATCAGTGTAACTGCAAGTAAATTTCCTACAAATCCAAGATGGCCGAGAAACAGCCACCCCTGCTGACTACAGCTGGCATGTCCTGTCAATACTTCTATAGTAGAAGAACCCCAGCTGTAAAAAAAATATGATGATATACTGTAACATCTAAGGAAGGATATTATCCATTTGGAATTGAAAATTTCATGTCCAATATGTAGAAAATTACAATTAACCATGTGTCCAACTGAGTGGACATCATGCATCACCCAGTATTTTTTTTAACAGGAGTCATGTAATTGCTCCACTGGTACTTGTGGCTGTTTTGGTTATAAATCAGTGTATACAGTGTAATCAGTGTGTAACAGTGACCAAGAGTGGCTGCCAGAGAAGAATAGACATGTAGGGGCTGAGGATGATGGAGATACAGACAGTCAGGGTGCAGAAAGGGTAGATGCCTATAGTCAAGTGGATGAGGACCAGGATGATGAGAGGCAGGATGCAGGGGAAGGTCAGCATGATCAGGGAGCTGTGGAAAATGGGCACATGACACCTGACCATTCTCAAGCTCGCAAAAATTTCTGGAAAGTCCAAGACAATCACTTTGATAGAGATATGTCTCCTTTTCTAGGAGAGTGGAAATTCAATGTGGAGGGAAGAGAGCCTATAGACCTATAGACCAGACATCTGTTTCCAGCAGATCTCATTGATGATATAGTGAAAAACACCAAGTTGTATGCTCCCCAGAAAGGGAAAGAAAATCTGGCAGTGACAGGAGAAGAAATGCAGACTTTTTTAGGAATCAAAATGATCATGGGCTACATTCGTTATCCCAGGGCACACATGTACTGGTCTAGTGAGGATGGCCTTCGTCTAGGGATGATTGCAAATGCCATGTCTGTAAACAGATATGAGCAAATCCTGTGCTCATATAAAGCCTGTGTGCCATTGTGCCCTGGATGCTTTGCCAACTTTCATACATCCTAGGTGTGATGAGCAGAGACATGTTTAGAGATGCAGGAACTAAAATATCAGTTTTTGTTGTTGAAAACAACATGCTCGTATAAGGGCATGGTAATGTCAGTCCTGAATCTTTATAGTACTGTGGGGATTTACAATATTGTTTCCAATGTTGGAGATAGTTTGGCATATTTTGGTGTACTGTACTTTTTACTGTAAGTTCATAATGTTTTGTGTTGAGTGCTCAGGCGCATATAGTCCACTTGAATGGACACTTCTGTAGTTTTGTGAAAAAATAACATTTTTGGAAAAAAACAATTTTACATGTTCTTTTATGTCCTGAGAATGATAAAAACACTTATGAAAAAAATCTTGATCAGGGCTTTCATAATTCATGCATCAGAGGGTTATTGTAAGACTGGTTTGTGCACAAGTCCTTTTTTTTCTGTGTTCCATTTTTAAAAGTTATTAGGGGGTTCATGTTTTCTATGATTGACAAGCCAAGTCGGCCATAGTACATACAGTCTATGGCTGTGCTGCCTGAAGACATGGCTTTATCAGACTTTTAGGAAACTGCTTTGGTGCGTTTTAACGGTTTTACACAACCTCTTCTATCAAATGTAAGCTGGGAATCTACAGTGACACGCAAACGTTTTAAATGCATTTGGCTCTTCTGTCTCATCAAACTTAACTCTTAAATCTGCAGAGACTTTTCTTTCACTTTAACCATTTCATCAGAATTTAAGATAATAAGCTGAAGTCCGAAGCAAAGTCTTGTATAACTGTGCTGCTTAAGTGGTGCAAGATTCATGGGCTGTGGTGGACTGTGGTGGACTGTGGTGGAGTGTGTGCAGCAGAGCTGTAATACCGTCCTTCCTCATCAGACTAATCCTGTTATTTATTCTCAGATTGGCTCTGACACAGTGCACATTATGCTAATACCTTCAGTAGTTCAGCAGTGACGTCAGTGAACTCTTAGCTCTTGGACATCATTCTTTACTGAATTAAACTAATTGAATCACATTCATCTGACAGTGAAATTTGCTGCCTGTGTTTCCATTCTTTGTGGTCACCAGTACTTTTATCCAGACTGTGTGCAAGAGTAGAAGCAGCAGTAATGTGCTTACAGTGTTAGCATGATGAATAGTGTTTCACTTTCAGCTAATTAAAGCTGCAGAGAGTCTTGCAGAGCCTGAGCTATAATGTCAGGATTAATCCACTTTAACCACTGAACAGGTTATTACTGTATGGACTGAGCTGCTGGAGTAAGCAGCTGATACTTTGTGTTTCTCTATCCGCCATTGTTCTCTGTCTTGTATCTCTTAATACTTGTGTTTGTGGACAGTGACAGAGAATATCTGAGTGTCACAGACATGGTTTTCTGATTCCCAGAAAAGTCCCCACAGTCAATGAGGGTAAAGTCAGATGATCCTCTGCGGTGTTGTTTACCTCCGGCATGCAGTCAGAGAAATGGGCTCTGACCTGGACAGTGTAAAATGAATGCGGCACCTCCAGCTCTGCTTCCTGCAGCTGCAATGCTTTCTGTGAGTCTGTACTGCTGCAGAAATAACTGAATAGAGGAAGGTCGAGCCTCCCACAGCACCCACTGTGATTCAGACTCTCTGAGAGTAGTAAACAATGTGTGGGTGAGAGTGAGCAAAAAGGGCATCGATACTCAACAAAAGACATGAGCGAGGAGTTAGACGGTTCCCTTGTAAGAGAGGAAAAAGCTTTCTACAACAGAACCACGATTGCTGTTTCTACTCCAGGCTATTACATAACATCACACTGATGTCTTTCAGCTCTTAGATGTACAGCTGAATGCCTCTTGCTCTGGAGTGTTGTGTTTACTGAATCCCACATTGTTTCTGTTTATCCCTCCATCCTATCAAACAGCACCCCTATTATTTACATCAGAAGCTTTGCTACCAGCCTGGAGAACACATTTTTACTAGATGCCATTTTCTCTGTGTCCACTTGCTTTAAAATAATATTTCAGTTTCACATGGTGCAGTATTGGGCAGGCTACAGTCAGTGGTAAGTTACCGAGTCAGTGCATTGTAACATAATAGGTTAGTAAGTCAACTAGCCTTTGCATTTATTCTCTTTGCTTCAGTTCTTCTCTTTATTTCTTCCATCTCTGGTCCCAGCTGTAGTGTGCTCTTTATTTCTCTGAAAGCATCAGACTCTACAGCTGACATGGGAAGCATGTCTTCAACAAGAACAAACCTCACAATCAGTCTGTTTAAGCCCTGTGTTAAGTTAAAGTCATCCATCTTTGTCTGAAGCTGCGCTCTTGCAGTCATGGTAGACAGCAGCTGGTGTTCTTGTATGTATTTGACTCTATATGTGTAAATGTATTTGTGTGAGCCTGCGCCCTCGTAGCTTCAACAAAGGCACAGGAATAAGAAGTTTTAGCAAAGCCTAATTAGGTTACAAATCAATATGTTTGTCCAATAACATAACAATATTGGTGCACACATTTACCAGCCAAGTGTTTCATTACCCTCTGACATCTACCAGAAAAAAGACTGTCTTTACTTTGCAGTTTATCCTTTATTGGGGTAGATTCTCTAACTCTTGGACCAAAACAAATATTGAAAGCACAAATGGATAATATAGGACTCAAAGGAGAGAGTTGTTTAGAAAATTTACCACCATTTACACTGTAAGACCCTGACAAGCATTCACATGCAAAGACATCTGATTTTCTGCCAATCAGGTGAGGTGTACACGACCTAAAAACGGTGCAAGAGATACCAACATTTCTTTTTTGTAGTCATATATTCTCAAATCCACCAGAGGATATACTGTTGTGTTTTTTTAAACTGGTTATTTTGGCTTTAAATTGAAAAAAAAAAAAAAAAAAAGAAGGGTCAAAATGTCTGTAAAACAGTGATATAAATGATGCAAAAGAAACACTGATGAAATGGCAATTGAATTGTATTGCTATATGTTATGGACCTAATACAGTATAAAAAAAGTAAATTGATATTTTCCATAATTTGATCTCAGAGCTTGAAGCTCACCTGTCTGTCAGATTATTTGACTCATATTACTCCAGCTACCTTCTGCCAGTGAAGCACTATTCATATTAGATAAGATTAGATTAGATATTCCTTTATTCATCCCTCAGTGGGGAAATAAAAATTGTTGACAGCAGCAAGCAGCAGTACATAAAGGATACACATTCACACCTGGTACAAAAACAAATAAAGATAGAGGAACTAGTGTAAAATAAAAATAGAAAGAGCAGTGCATCCCTGCCCATTATCTTAATGCTGAGCTAATCTCTCCAGCTCTGTCCAGGTGTAGCTCATTGCTCCTGTGTCTTATTTATCTCCTCCAGGTGTTTCTGGCCTTCTTTATTTTCTCTCCCCTGGAGAACCTTTAGACTGTTTAAACCCGGCTTCCACTGTCTCTGGTTGTTTTCTTTCTCTGTTTTCTTTTAAAGGCTTTTATTTTTCACACAGTTTCACCAGTTTATCTTTAAATAGTGCATACATGCTTGTTGAAGTCTAAACTTTGTTGGTTGGAGAGTCTTTTTGTCGTGTTTTTGAGCTGTAGAGCAGAGCTGATGCAAAGCTGCTGTTTGATATGCAAAGTTTGTGTTCTGGCATTTTCCCCCTACTCCACAAGCTGTTGTTTTATTTTTTCTGTGCATTACAAATGCTGCCGTCTCGAGTCTCGCTAAAATGACTTTGTCGCTTTATGTTTGTCCACAACACTTCTGGAAAAGATGAAAGTGAGCACCAACCTTTAGCTCTGCTCCCTCCAATAATAGAAGGTCACTGATGATACCTGGGTACCCGCTGTTAGAGCGGGAGACCCTACAGGACAAATCAATCTACGGGTAAAACCAAAAAATCTGAACCTGACCTGACAGTAAACTCACTTGCAGTAAAGTTGTTCGTTGTAATCCTGTATACACTGAACTTTGGTACATCATCTTGTTATAAATTACTTCTAGGTGACCAGATGCTTGTGGGATCCTGCTCCAGACTCAGATGTTATCTCGTCTGTTCCTGAGATGTGTAGATATTTAGAGAAGAAATTTTCAGCCCAAAAAGACTTTGAATAAACACATTTTTTAGGCAACGGGAGAGAATTTCAAGAACTTAAATTGAGATTGTGACAATATTCCCCTGAGACCAAAAGACTGTTGGTATTCCAGTCAGGCTTATGACTTAAAAACAAGATATTATTTTCCAGAAACACAAGTCTAGGACTTTGTCAGGACTGAGTGCAGCCCCTCTTTTCACTGCAGTGAATCCTTTGCGGCCTCACAGGTGAGATTGACATTTGTTATGGTGAGGAGTGAAATAATGTACAGTCTTCATACAGCTCTATCTTTGTCTGTATTTTGCTATCTGTGGCTGGAGTTCAAGATTAAGCTCAGGCATTCACAACAAGCGTGAGTAAAATCATCTACTCGCTTCATTCGCGCGTATCTAGACGCCTGAATTAAATGTGTTTACAGACTTCTTAAAAGCTGTGGATAGCTGCTTGTGCTAATTTCAACAGTGATCCCTGCCAACTTAACCTGCGGGGTTAAGTGATCGACAACGTTATTTTCACAACTTACCAGATAATCAGACCTCCTTGCTCACTCTCGTCCAGGTGATCTCCTTTTTATTCCTGTTTTATTAAAAAAGCAGAGGATACAACAGACAGAGAGAGTCTCCATTGAGCATGACAGGAGTTAAGCATTTTCAGCAGATTGCTGCTTTGTTTTTGTTGTGGAAGGCCCACGACCATCTGAGATGTAGGCGTCGCTATGTCTGGGTCTCCTCCAATAGCTTTGCCCCAATGAAGGCTGTTTCCAGTGGTATTTTTTGGGTTACCTGAACTCAATTTGACAACCTGTTGGTGAGGGTCAGTGCCAGGATATCCCTCCGGGATGCCAATTACAGGCGCTCTATCCCAGCTGCAGAGTAAAAGGATTCGTGTATATATTTTCACACCAGTGAACATCTTTTGGTCCATTTTCATATGTCACCCAGGAACCTACGTGCTGATTGATTATCGTAACATGAATATCCACTCAAGTTGAGATATTTTCAACTCTCATCACTTCACGTCCGCTTAATTCGCATCATTCCCACCGCCAGAGTAGTATTAGCATCTAATCACATCTTTGCACTGACTTAACCTGTACTTAATTCGCAAGAATGATTTCACTCGTGCTTGGTGTGAACACCCTATCAGAATCTCCCGAGATCAAACAAGTTTGCCGTGTTGGCAATGGAGTTGAAAGAGTGCGTGATCAGCCGTCATAGGATATCTGATCATAAATATTGAACACATTTCAAATTTATGACTCCAAGTCAGGAAGGCTAGGGTTTTTTTTCTGGTCCATAGGAGGGAAGAAAAACCACTCCTGAAACACTACGGAATAATCTGTTGGACCATCTGATAATCAAGCCTCTGATGACTTTTGTCTGAAAGGAGGAAACGTGTGTGCCCTGCTTTATTAAAACTTTGAGGACCTGGTGGCTGGTAAGGGATCTGGTTGTCAGACCTGGAGGAGAACTCTGAGAACAGGAAGTATTGATGAATTGGAGGAGAAGCTGATTTAATTCAGCTGAGCCAAACAGCTGCTGATAGCTCTTTGTCTCTTCAGTTAGAGACTAATGAGCTGATTCCTCCTGTAGGAGGAGAGTCTGACAGAGTCTGCTCCATGCCAGGGTCTGAAAGTCTGTGCCAGCTTAGTCTGGCATGGCAGCATGAGAGACAGACCAGAGACGAGTTTAAGGAGCCGAGCAACAAGGGACATATCCGTATCTCATGAAGGGTCAGAGAGGAGGATTATTTAAACCAAGTCCAAATATTCGGAGGAATTCAAGTGTAGAGAAAAAGGTCAGAACGGAAACAGAGGCAGTTTAGTTAATGAGTCAATCAAGACATCAGCTGCTTCTGTCTCCCTGTGTGAAAGTGAGGAAGGAGCAATGAAAGTCAGGCTGTAAACTAGAGTGTCTCCATCTCTTTGGGTGGAAAACAGCTTTAAAAAACCCAAAGAGCCCACAGCACTCATTTCAAAGTGAAGGTGAAGATGAACTCCAGAGACTGAATGACTTTGAGTTGAAGTGGAAAACAGAGAAAAGGGAAAGGAGATAAAGACAGAAAAAAGGGGGGCTGTATTTCTTCTGCGGCTGTGACTTTGCAGACACTGAATTGAAAAGAAAAGAGAGTGTGTATAAGTTATCAGGGATACCTATGGAGCCGAGATATCATCAGGGAAAGGTAAAGTACAAACAAACAGTGTTCGATCAGCATGCAGAGCAGAGCAGCTCTCATGTAAAGCCTTTAATTCCTCTTCTTTACTCTTGGCACAGCAGGTGGTAGTCTGTGTGCAGGGTGTAATACCGCTGCAGGAGTGTCTTCATGGACTTTATCTTTGTTATAAATGTGGGACTGTTTAGCACTGCAGGGGTCCTCCTCAGCTGGGTTTAAAAGCTGAAATTAAAACATCCCCCTGAAGCTCAAACCGAGAATCAGAGTTATTAACTGATGAATAAAGAGATGCTGGTAAAATCTCAGTGCATGCAGACGACTAAAGAAAAGTAGAGGCAGATAAAGATTTGAAGAGTCAGTCTGAATCTCAGCATGCAAACAAACACAGTGAACAAAGACTTCTGATGAAGAGAGAGAAATAATTCACAAACTCATACAACATGAAATAATGTGATTAACACTCTAACTTCAGTCTCTGATGGGACAGCACAGCACCACATCCCTCCCTGCTGTTTGCCTCTAATCTGGATTTAGCTCTCTGTCTGCTCTCTTTGTTTTTACCTAATTTGAACCCCTGCCTCCTTCATATTTACATCATGTTTCTCTCCTCTCCCAGACTCTGTTTCCTACATTGTACAGCAGATGTTCACTATTTATCTCAGCATGACTCTGTGTTCTATCTTGATCTTCAAACTCTGTCCTGTACGTCCCAGAAGCTGCAGCAGCTCATTCTTAGTGCTCATCTCTGTTAGAACAGTGTTTTTAATGGTGTGTTCCAGTTGTACTCAGAAGTCAGGATTTCCAAGCTCCGAGTCACAACTTTCAGCCGGAACGACCCCCGAGGTCAGATTTCCAGCTCGTAAAGTCGGAGGATCCACACAACCCCTGAATTGACATTTAAAGATGGCGGTGCAGGTTGTAAGCAGTAAGAAGAAGCTACCTTGTAGGCTACCTTCTGCACCTTTGTGTTTCTTCTTCATCCACTGTATTGGCACTTTGCAGAAAGACCTCATATTTGTCCAGAAGTTGTTTCTATTTGGACAAGGCAAGTGCAAGAATAACTTTCGTAGATGTAGCCATCTTGTTTTTTTCGACTTTGCAACTGAAACACTGATAACGTGGGTGTGACGCCATTCCCAGCTCTGACTTCTGAGGTAAATGGAATGCACCATAAATAAATCTGTTCAGTTCAGTTCATTAGTCATTAGTTGTATTGAGCAGTATGTCTCTGTTCTGAGAGCTTCCCCCCTTCCATGCGCTTAGGTGGACTGCCCAAGCCTGCAGCAGGGGGAGCACACCTCCCTGCTGTTTCTTGTTCATGCATGAAAATTTAAGGTGGGGAGAGCAGCAGCAAAGACCCAGAAGAGAACAGGGCAACTTTAGTGAAATCAGACACAGCATGAAATAAAGTATGGAGTCAGCAGTCCAAACACAGCTCTTTATCAGCTAATATTGCTCTGGCCTATTTGATTGGGGGGGTAAACACAGGTTTGAATGGAGTCCATCTTTTACAGGATCACTTAGTTTAAAGCTCATGTGAGAAGCTTCCTGTATGTGTTGATTTTGGTGCCTCCTGTAGAAATGGCAATGCCCCATATGTTCATGTCAGTCTTATCCAGGTAAATCTCCTCCTGCTGTATGTGAACAGTCAGATATGTTTCTCAATATAACCCCTACCCCCTCACTGTTGTTTTAGGTGCTGAAGGCTCTAGAAAACCACAATGAAAGCATAGTCTGTTTAGTTGCTGATGGCGTTGTTTCGTTTTTACGGTCATATGAAGGCAACATTTTATATTTCCATCTGTCGCAAAAAAACAGTATAACCTCCTCACAGCAGCTTTAACGGAAAGAACAAAACTTTTACGACTCAACACACTCATCCTCAGCGCTACTTCAGTTTGAGCTGAATCCAATTCAGACTCAGTCAATACTGAACAAAGCCTTAAAGACAGAGTCTGTCCTCTTCTCCTCCCCTCACTTTCACCTTTTATTCCCTCTCTGCACAAAGCTGCACAGACAGTCAGCAGGTTTACAGCCTGTTCAACTCTGAGCTTTCCTGACAGCATACAGGAGAGAAAAAACAGACTTCAAGTTACATACAGTATTGCCTGGTTTGTGTTAAAGTGGAGGAAGGATGGCCGACGGCAACGACTGAGCTTAAGTTTTATAGATCATGATCCAGAAAGAAACTCGACATTTAAAACTAAAGGGAATATCTATCTTCTGTTCCGAACAAAGATTGGAGAAGAAATGAAGAAAGATTAGAGATAAAGAGGTGCAGGTGATAAACTGCCAGATGATGCAAAAATTCAAAGAAAATATTCATTAAAGTTACAAGACAAACAGAATAAACCACCTGTGCAAAGTGTCCAGGGATGAATATGCCATTATGAAGCATGGATTTAATCAGAATATGGAGAATGTAGTAAAAACAGTTACCACAGAGACGTTTAAGACATCATTATTTTAACACTGGTCAACTCCAACAAAATCAGCCTGATGGATTTAATTTATAAGAGCAGGTGGAAGAAGAAACCGAGAGAGAAATGCAGAGACTCAGGAGATCCACTGCAAGCAGTGCAAAAATATGCGTTCAGTAAACCTGCAGAAAATAAGCAAATAAACTGTCTGAGTAGACTGTGAGTAAAAAACACTAACAATGCAATCTTTAATCTGAATGTTTATGCATATATAAAGATCAGGCAACAGAAAATACTTTTTTGCTCTCTCTTGTCAGTTGTCAGTGATGGACAGCAGAGGATAGCTCGGTCTTTGTCTCCATGGCTCTGTGTCACTCAGACAGCTCACAAATCCAGACTCTGCAGACCCAGAGAGAGACAAAGTGATTTACTCTGCAACATGTGAGCAGAGTTCAGGTCTAAAGTCTAATGCACTGGAAACTTCACTCTGACAGTCAACTACAAATTGACTTTGATGAACTTTGATCTCTGACAAAATTCACAGTAGTGTCAGTGAGAACAGGCTGAATTGATTAAAAACTCTGTGTTTGGATGGTTCCTCTCGAACAGTGAGTTGCAGATGATCTGAAGAGATCCTATAATCCAGACCGAGAAGATCTGTGTTCTGCAATAAATAGGAAACAACTGCAATGATAAAGAGTCACTCCTGGCCTCTTTAACCAAATTGTTCTTTCAAACTTCTCGTCCCTTCAGAGAGCCCACTCTGACTTAACAGACCACAGTTTAGTAAGATGATGGCAAGAAAAACAGCTGGGGAGAGAAAAGCTAAAGGAAAAAGAACATTGTAAAAGGAGCTTCATCAAGAAGTCACCGCTGTACAACACTTGGAATCCATGCTCTGAATGAAATTTACATCAATAAAAACTCTGAGAGAACAGCTCTGCAGCAGATGGTCTCAAGAAAAGATGAATTTAGAAAGAAAAGTTTGGAGAGGAAAGTTCAGTCCAAAGAGGACAAAATGTCTCTGCTCCACTGTGAGGAAAAAGTCTTTACCTCTTTTCATTCATTATTTTTAACCACTTTTGAAAACTTTTCCTGTCAAAGTTTCCTCTGCAGCTTCATCATTTGATGCTATTATATTTAACTGTGAGGAGAGCAGCTTCAGCCTGTCTCTACGTTCGAGCTGTGGATTATAATCTGTGTATTTATGCTGTAATATCTGACTAGAGGAGAGCAGCTCCAGCCTGTCTGCAGGTTAGAGGTGTGGATTATAATCTGTGTATTTATGCTGTCATATCGGACTGAGAGCAGAGGAACTACAGACCTGACTGTTTCAGGTCAAACAGCCGATCCTTCCCTCGATCATTCGCAGAGAAGAAACACTTTGATTTGACTTTTTAATCACTCTATCAGTCACCATGGAAACAGGCTGATCCAGCTCCCATAGAGGATTCTTATTCTGTTTGTTTCACTGTTAGCATTCAGGACAGGTGAGCCAGATGGCACAGTGGCTTCAGCCGTCCCTGGTTTGAGTCCTGGCTCCATGCTGCGTATCATCCCTCACTTCTCATGTTTCCTGTCTCTCTCCAGTCGTCGCTAACGGCCAAAAGAAATCAAAGAAAAAAGTAGAGGACGTTTTGGACTGAGCTGTATTTCTTTTCTTTCTGCAAAAGCACAAAACTCACATTAAATCTTCACTTCCCTGATATAAGAAGCTGCATCTTTCCTTTTTATTTGCTCCACAAATCAGTTTGTAAATGAACAGATGTGGGGATTTTAATGACTTTAAAGAGCCAGCATCTCAGCTGGATGTTAATCCTATAAATGAGCTGATGAAGATCAGCCTGAGTGCCTCTGTTTGATCACTGGGCTGATGTTTTGAGGAAGGACAGACTAAAGGTGGATTGACCCACTTTGAGGACAGTCAGGGACAGAGACCCTGCCTGCTCTCCAAACCACAGACACAGTGCAGCAGAAATACCTCCACGCTCTGCAGACAGAGAAACAGGCTGCAGGTTTGGGGCTGCTGACAGTGCCGTCAAGATCTGCAGGGAATTTAGAAAGACTGATTTCAAGACCAGGGAAATAAAAAGCCGCTGAAGGAAATGAAGACTGACTTTCATCTTGATAATGAGCATTTCATTAAATTCCAGTTTTTAATGATAAGCTGATTTGTCACATTTGACTGCCTCATATGATTCACTGAATATTCACTTAGAAGCTGCAGTCGATGATAATCACCTGTGCTGTCTGAACAGGTGATTAGAATCATTGCTGATGGGGACTGAAGCTCATCATCACTTTTCAGATAACAAACGTTCAAGCCAAATCATATTAAAAAACTTTGAGACTGCATGCAGAAACTTTAGAAACAGGAAGTTTGCTCTTTCTTCACTCAGTCTTAATTTTCTGCTGTCAGACATTTGAAATGATCCTGTTTCTTCAAACATATTAAATGTCATCTGAAAGTCAGATTTCATAATTATATCTGATTGTTCGTTTGCATATCAAGATCTAAGGGACTCACAGAGTTCTGAAATATAACCCGTCATCCAAACAATGATATTAGAAATAGAGTTTTAAATATGACAGCTGGAGGAATAAATTAAAGACGCAGAGATTCACTCAGTCCATGTCCATGTTGCTCTGAAATCATGTTCAACTTACAGCTTTGACAATAATACAGATGATGAGAAGTCTGTGCACACACACACAGTGAAACAGAGCTCATTATCAAACAGAGAAAAATACTATTTGATCGTTCAGCAGTTTTTATTACACACAGGTCCAGGGTTTATCCTGTCCTGGTTCAGAAGTGCACAGAGATTTAGTGCTGATGAATTAATGACCAAAACAAAATGACCCGAAGATAAAAAACTAATGGTTATCCACAGTGTTGGTATAAACTGTGAAAATCCACACAATAATCCTCTCTGATTGTGGAAGAGAAACAGCTGCAGCTTTTTCTGCTGCGCTGGACTGTTTTAATTCTCTGAACATCTCCTGAAAGTCTGACTCTGTTAATGTGAGATTTAAAATTCATGCTGTTTGGAGGATACGATGCTCTTATAAAGCACTCTTATGATCGCTTAAGTTCTCACTGTGCTGTGTGATGTGAACAAAAACCTTTATTTACACAGACTGAAGGCAGACTGAGGCGCTGCAGAGCGCTGATGGATCAGGACTGATTCAAATACGTTCACACACAGTCACCGCTCGCTTGTGGCTTCACCTGCTCTGCCTGTCCTGGCTTTACGTGCACTGAAGTAGAGCAGTGTGCTCTCCCAGCTTTAGGTTTTAGCATCCCACATAGACTAGTGGAAGTGCAAGGCGCTCTCAAAGCAGAGCATACCGCCAAATCTAAGATAAAAAATAATAACCCTCTGTGATTCAAGTTGTCCTGATTGAAACAGCAGATGTCATTTTGATGTCGGGTCTGAAGTGTAAACAAAAGTAATAGTTATCACGTTAAGGCAGGCTGGTTTCACTTTGGCTAAATAAAGTGATTTTTTTTTTTCCAAATCTCATCTCCTGACAGAGAAGTGAAATTTCAGTCAAGCCTGTTTATAGAAACATGTGCTGCAGACAAAGAAACCATCCTGATGACTGACATCTCCTCGCTGTTTGTCTATCTGTGACTCTACAGGAGTAGTTGGAGGTTAGAAATTTATTTACTGAAGCTGGAGCTCTAAACAGTTCACATTATGACAACAACACAAAATTAAGAGTGTCAACAGCCTGAATAAATACAGAGTTATCATCCAGATCCTGTAAACCTCTTTGGGCTGAAGAGTCAACAGGCTGAGTGCTGAAGCTCTTTCCTCTTGAATCTGCGTCCTTAGAAAAGTTTGATTGGAGAGCTTGAGTGAATCTGAGAGGACTTATTGTGGACTGATGGGAATGCAAAGACACTTGACTGTCATTTCTAGCAGCAGCAGCAGCAGCAGCAGCAGCAGCAGCAGACAAACACTCCTCAGGAGTCCTCTTCACCTCCCTCTGACAGACTGATAGAGGCCAGTTCAGCTGCTATTCAGATCACCAACAACTCTGAGAAATTACCTGGGTAGATGAAGAGGATCTGGAGGAGTTACAAAATCACACATAGATGAGGATACTGACAGGGAAGATACTCACACATTAAGGGGATTTGGACACTAAAATCATATTTTGCTTTTTTTAGCCTGAGAAAAGCAGACCAAAATCAGTCACTTGATGTTTTTTACTCTCAGTCTGATGCTCTTGGACATCCTGTGATGCCACACTGTGTGCCATGTATGTACTCACATATTTGGAGCTCCAGCTCTCCGGTATGTCTTCCTCCTGCCACGGGATTGCCTCGCCTTTTTGTCATCATGCTTGAAAAGAAACTGAACTAATTTTTTTCTCCCTCTGTCTCTTTTTTTGGATCAATGGGATTATATCCTCCCGCTGCTTCTCCAGAGTTTTCCTCAATAAACTTAATAACTGACAGCTTGAATTTTAGATCCTACTAGGGCTGTTGCATTATGCCAGTATCAATGATAACCTTATTTTACATGTGAAAAAAAAGAGGGTAGCACTGTAAGCTCTTTGTAATGTTGTCATGGTCCTTTATGCTGGATGCCAGGGGCAAAGAAGAAGAAGTAGCAGCTGCCAGTGAGCTAGCTGTTCGGGTTGAAAAACAAATACAGAGGTAACGTTGCAGTGTTAATGAGTGTCTTACTGTAATTTGAATAAAGTCTGGCAATCATCTATGACCAGTCGACTATCAAAATAATTGTTGGCTGCAGTTCCAGCATCCTGTTATCCAGAGCCCACTGTCAGTTGTGATTCTAATGAGACTCTGGTAATTACATAGTTTATTAATCTGATGATATGACCCCAATCATATCATTTCCTTTTTGCTCTCACACTCCTTCAGTATATACCATCCTTTGTTGGATTATAAGGACATGACCAGCTGTGTCTGCCAGTGTTATTGTGTAGTAGTGACGGCACTATATTGTGTATAGTGTGACGGCCATATGGAGGGTTTGTTTGTCACACACTCACCTTTGTCCCAGAGAAACCGTTGTGTTGGATTATTTTCAGACTTTCTGAGCAGTGAATAATAAACAGGCCAAGATGTGAAGGCGAAGGGCAAAGCAGTCAGATCGTCAGCTCGCTCTCCTCAGCAGAGGTTAGAAATAATCAGATCAGATGCTGCATCTTGTTCCAGTTCAGTTGAGACAGGGACTCCAGCGGCTTTGTCCCAGCAGAGTGTTGTCATAACCCAAGCGGGGACGTGTTGGACATAAACCTTTCTGTCATATGATCAGTCTGCTGAAAATACGGCCTGACAGGAGAAGCTGGCATCAATCCTCTGAACTGGATACGTGCCCTGGAGAAATGTTCCCTTCCTCAGACAGAAATTGAAGTGCGCGCTGCTGCTGAAACAACCCCATCAAAGGGCTGTATCAAACATGTGCACACAAACACACACACAGAAGCACACTGTGTGTGTGTGTGTGTGTGTGGAGTGCCTGAAAACACTCCACCTGCTGTGGTTCAGCCTTTTACTACACAGACTGCTAAATGTCACGTCCACAGTGTCACTAACTGTACTCCCTGCCTCTTTCTGCTCAGTTATGACTCCTGATATGATTTTGTAAACCTAAACCCGCCTCACTGCCACTTCCTCTGTCATTACAGTATGAGCTGTATGGGTTTAGGCTGTAATCTGCAAACACGGCTATCCATCCAAGCACGTCACCAAGCTGCTGATGCAACGCAGAGGTTTGGATCCTCCTATTCAGGCTGCTTTTTACAGCTTCCAGGAACCATGACAGAGGCTCCAAATGAAACTCATTCCCACTGCATATCCCTCACAGGGTCTACTGGCGTGGGTGTGAATCAGTGTGTAGCAGGTTTGCAGGCTTTCTGCACATTGTTTGCATTTGCAGTGTAGTTTGGGTGTTTCTTAATACAGCTGTCTCTCTGTCAAACTTATAACAGGCCTTGTTTACACTCATTATACAGGAAAAGTGACAAAAAGTATTAAGGTAGCGTAGATTATGCGCAGCTCATCCAGCTCCCTGCAGCACTTGATTCTCATTCAATCACACAGTTATCCTCTTTGTCCCAGTGCGTGCTCATAAGTCATTTCTGTGCTTAGGTTTTTTTAATTAATGCAGAGTTAATTGTAATAGATGCAGTGTTCTTTCGACTCCATATGTTGTGGATGGCAGTCACAGCTTTTTAATGCTCTGCCACCGAACATAAACAGACAGACAGACAGATGCAGATCTGTCCACTGCGGCTAGTTATGGATGATGCATGTTTTCCTGTCGAACAAATGTTCTTGGCTGTCATTCTGCAGGCGTTTAGTCACAACAACATTCACCTGCAAATCTGCACACCTGCTCATGCATATGATGTTCACTCTCCTCTTTTACAGGGTCCGATATAAATGAAGTCACTTCCCATATAACTAAAGAGCCTGTCAGTGTGATGACTGCAGCTACAGAGGATAGTGAAGGGAGAGTAGCACTGCACCTGAGGCAAAAAGAGCCATACAAAGCTGCTGTTGGTACTGTTTGAGTTTCTTTTTGTGGTTTGGGTCATGATGGCTTTGCTGCTCTTCTGGAGTTGGGTTTGGTTGTTTATAACCACGTAGCAGGGAGAGCACACCTCCCCTCAGTTTCATATGTATGTACAGCATGTAAAACTAAGGCAGGACGATTATATCAGCAAAAGAAAGAGCTCATTAAAGAGAATGAATATTTTCACATTTGGGCTGAGCTTGACTTGTGTGTCCTGCCTGAATTAAAACTATGTTCAATTTTGGATTCCAACCCACTCAGCAGTCTGAATTTACCAGTTGTCTGATCCAGAATTTTCCCTCTAATGAATCATATTCAAGGCAACTTCATGCTTGAATTATATCTACAAATTTAACTCAAGCTGTTCCACCCTGACATAAACCCACTTAATAATGAAGAAGCACACAGAAGGGCCTGTTGGTAGGAAAATCTCCTCATTTGACAGCTGCTCAAACCACAGGGGGAATTTTTTTTTAAGTCTGTGTATTTTTTTGCTTATTAGATTTTCCTTTTAGAAACAGATTGAAGGAAACCAAAAAATGATGCCTTCTTCTCAACACAAAATTAAAAATCGATTTAATTTTCCTTTTTTAAGATAAGAAAAGATACATTTTTGTCAATTTCTGTAGAATAAGATGTGGTCATGGGCGAGTGTAGAATAAAGTAAAACAGGAAGGGGAACTTCCTGTGAGGGGATTCACCCTTTAAACTCTCTCCGTGAGCAGATCTTAGTGACATGTAGACCTGTCTGAGCTGGAGGTCTGGATCAATGACAGCCTGATCTCTTCTGTCGATGAACATCAGCAAGGGGGCGAACAGGTTTCTCTTCAGCCGACGGGAACCTCAAAGACCTGCCTTATGATCTGCCTGTACCAATCATCAGTCCCTATGAGTCATCATCAGTCTGACACCCTGAGTCGAACAATCAGAGGTCGTGCAGGGTTGGGCCACGACTTCCATGAAAGTGCATCAAACAGTCATTATGTTAGCATGAAGGTACAAACATTTTTTTGCCATCAAACATTGTAAGTTTATATTTGTTGTGTTTCTTTGTAACAGTAAGAAAAGTAACAAACCAAAAACGTCAGAGTGAGCAACACTCATTAGATTTCCATCCTAAAATAAAAATGAGGAGGCTGATGGAGGAAGGATATTAGGCAGGAGAGATGCATTCGCAGTTGGACCTTGTGTACTTTTGTGGGCTACTTAATATCTAACACTTAAGCAAATTTTAGTTATCAGAATGTTGCATGAAAGCTTTCAAATTGAATTTGTGCTGAATGGGTTACTGTAGATTTGCACTTTTTTTTTTTATCTGACGACTGACTCAATCTCTGATTAACCTTGAGCTCAAGGATAAACCTGATCGACCATCAGCCTGGGCTTGCCTGTTAAGAAAACACGCTGGGTTTTGCGCAGGGTGCATGCTGAGTGTGTCGGTGCGCCTGCAGGCCTTGATCCAATCAGTTCTGCTATCAGCTGCCCTGAGAGCTGCTTGGTGTTTAATGTGTCCTCATGACAGCAGCATTGTAGAGCAGACACGAGGCTGTATGTGTAATGTCATTGTTCAATAGGAGCACAATGGATGGATGGATGAATGAATGGAGGATGAGATTAAAACCACACATATATGGCTTTGATATGTTGATTACTACCTGAGCTGTACTATATATGAACATGGCCTTATGATGAGGCTGAGGTGGTCTGCTCTTGAATCTGTAAACATGAGTTAGTCATTTAACCAAAGGCAAATGACATATTCCAAGGATTTAATTGTAGTCAAAGAAAAGACAATCACTTGACAGCTCAAGATTTTGGGTTTTGGAGTCCAAATTGATGCACAGGTATATATAACTTTTACATAGTTTAAAAAAGCCTGTGTTTGTGCAACCACTTACTACAGATCCACAACTAAGGTCCCTTTTACAAAACCCAATTCCATTGAAGTTGGGAAATTGTAATAAACTCATAAACTTTTTTTTTTTTTTTTCAAATAATCATTCATTTTAGAATTTGTTGGCAGCAACACATGACAAAGAAGTTGGGAAAGTTGGCAAAAAATACCGAGATATTTGAGGAATGCTCATCAAACACCTATTTGAAACATCCCACAGGTGGGCAGGCTAATTGGGAACAGGTGGGTGCCATGATTAGGTATAAAAGCAGCTTCCTCAAAAATTCTCAGTCATTCACAAGCAAGGATGGGGCGAGGTTCACCACTTTGTGAACAACTGCGTGAGCAAATAGTCGAACAGTTTAAAAACGTTTCTCAAAGTACAATTGCAAGGAATTTACGGATTTCAACATCTACAGTCCATAATATCTTTAAAAGGTTCAGAGAATCTGGAGAAATCATTGAATGTAAGCGGTACACCAGAAACCAACATGGAATGATGACCTTCGATTCCTCAGGTGGCACTGTAGCAAAAACCGACATCAGTGTGTAAAGGATATCACCACATGGGCTCAGGAACACTTCAGAAAAACACTGTCAGTAAATACAGTTTGTTACTACATCTGACATCCAGAAACAACATCCAGAAACGCCGCCGGCTTCTCTGGGCCAGAGCTCATCTAAGATGGACTGATGCAAAGTGGAAAAGTGTTCTGTGGTCTGACGAGTCCACATTTCAAATTGTTTTTGGAAATAGTGGACGTCGTGTCCTCCGGGCCAAAGAGGAAAAGAACCATCCGGACTGTTATCGACGCAAAGTTCAAAAGCCAGCATCTGTGATGGTATGGGGGTGCATTAGTGCCCAAGGCATGGGTAACTTACACATCTGTGAAGGCAACATTAATGCTGAAAGGTACATACAGGTTTTGGAGCAACATGTGCAGCCATCCAAGCAACGTCTTTTTCATGGACGTCCCTGCTTATTTCAGCAAGACAATGCCAAGCCATATTCTGCACGTGTTACAACAGCGTGGCTTCGAAGTAAAAGAGTGGGGGTACTCAACTGGCCTGCCTGAAGTCCAGACCTGTCTCCCATTGAAAATGTGTGGCACATTATGAAGTGTAAAATACAACAACGGAGACCCCGGACTGTTGAACAACTGAAGCTGTACATCAAGCAAGAATGGGAAAGAATTCCACCTTCAAAGCTTCAACAATTAGTCTCCTCAGTTCCCAAACGTTTATTGAGTGTTGTTAAAAGGTACCACAGTGGTAAACACGCCCCTGTCCTAATTACTTTGGCACATGTTGCAGCCATGAAATTCTGAGTTAATTATTATTTGCAAAAAAAAATAAAGTTTATCAGTTTGAACATGAAATATCTTGTCTTTGAAGTGAATACAATTGAATTTAGGTTGAAAAGGATTTGTGAATCGTAATCTGTTTTTATTCACGTTTATCACAATTTCCCAACTTCAATGGAATTGGGTTTTGTATTTCCAAGGTCTCAGAAAAGGCTGTTGCCAAGCAGCTCACTTCTGTTTTGGATAAGCATGATGTTTTAGACAAATTCCAATCTGGCTTCCTTCAGAAAGACCTTACAGAGACTGCTCTTCTCAGAGTAATGTTGACGAAGGCTGATGCTCAAGTATGTTTTGTGCTGGTCTTCTTGGACCTCAGTGCAGCCTTCGTCTATTAATTCAGTGGCTCAGACAGCAGGTGCGTGTCTCTGGAACAGCACCAGACTGCTTTTTATCCCATTCATTCATTAAATAGACGTTTTTTCGTGGCTGCTGGCAAATACATCTCATCAGTCAGTTCCTCATCTTGTGGAGTCCTTCACGGTTCTGTCCTTGGTCCTCTGTTGTTTTTTTATGCCTGCTCCTGCTAGGGTGTCTTATAAAGGGCCTCCAGAGATGTCTCTTATCATTCATATGCAGATAACATTCAGCTTTACCTGTCTGTTAACCCTGATAACATTTCTACACTGTCTACTTTAAATGATTGTGTGAACTGTATTAAGGCATGAATGGTAGATCATTCTCTCCAGCTGTGTCTCATCACAGCTCCTGATCTTACTATGCCAGTCTCAATCTCCTATCCTCTGCTGTAAAACCTGCCCTTCTACCCGGGTCTCCAAGTGGGCTTGTGTCTGGATGAGCATGTAAACAGCTTGGTGCACTCCTCCTGTCACCATTTGTCAGGTCCATTGTTGGTTGGAGGATTGTAACTCTTTGTTCAGCTGACTAAGTAGCATTTATTTGAACTGCTCACAAATGGTCCAAACTGCTAAGCCCCTGATAAAATCATTGAAACTGACTCATGTTCCTTCTGTCCTTAGGTCTTTGCACAGTTTAGGATACTTCTTTTATATAGCCATGTGACTCTAACAGGACTCTGAGGTCCTCTGATCAAAGCTTGCTGGTTGTTCAGACTCCAGACTCAGAACTAAAGGAGACTGTGCTGTGGAGGTTATTGCCCCTAAACTTTGAAGCTATCTCCCTCTGTTTCTGAGAAGTGTGGACACTGTGGATGTTTTCAAAAAGCAGCTTAAGACCCTTTTGTTTAGATCTGCCTTTGTTTGACCATTGCCTGACTCACCAGCAGCCTGGACTGCTGGTGAAAAGAGTCTTTATTTGTAAAGATTACAAAGAATCTGTTAGTTCGTGCCAGGCTTTTAGGAGAAGAAAGATGATTAAAGCTACTTGGTCAGTAATGAGCTCTAAAGTTTAATATTTGTTTAATTTTCCAGGTATAGTTCCCTCTTTGTATGTTTTCTTTATTATCTTCATCTATGCCCTCATTTTCTTTGTTTGATACAAAAACAACCAAATAAACAAGGGGGGAAAAATATGTTTTTCATGAAAACACTCATCAGTGCTGATGGGGAGCCGGGAGCGGCACAAAATTAGGCAAAGGCAGCTGCCTCTCACTTTATACGCAAGAAAAACCCTGTGTTAGTGTGTAAATGTGAGTGTTTTAGTGTGTGAGTGATAGTGTGTGTGCTGCAGGGTTTCTCATTCATCGCTCAGATGAGTCCGTGAGTATGCAAACACTCTTCACATTAGGCACCGCTTATCAGTCTTCTGCTTAATCTGTTTTTTCATGCACGAACAAAAACAAGCACACACACACGCACACGCACACACCCACTCACGTACACACATGCCCGTGCTCTGAGTGTGAATCTTATTTGGAAACCCCCCTGCAGACAATATATCAGGACTGTGAGAGGTGGGCTGCGTGGAGCGCTGCACATATTGCTTTGTAAGCTCTGGGGTGCTGTTGGCGGAATATGTTAATGATCCTGAGCTTTGGTAATAAGGATGTCCTCCATGACTAATGGAGGCAGCCACTATCGATTTATCTCTGTCTCTTAGTTTATATTCTTTTTACTCCCTGTCTTATTTTTCTCTATACCCACCAGAACAAACACAAGCACGTTCCCACAAAAACATCTGTGTGGATCTGATTTATCAGGACAAGATCTGACAGTTTAGGCACACTCAGGCATGCACGTACACCCACTGCAGCACAAATGTACAGTTAACTGATACTGTAATTCATCGTAACAGGCATCAGATGGTTAAGGCATAAATTATGAGTATCTACTGACATCTAGTGGTTATAAAGATTCATTGTTATGACCTAGAATGGATTTTTGTGCAAGTTATGATAGATTTTATTGCTTTACTCTGAACACTGTCATGATGCCTGTAGTGAAATCACATCAGTGACACACACACACACACACATACTAATCAATGCATCTTCCTGCGGTTTGCACACTGCTGTGGTCCAGGACTTCAACCTCTGAAAGCATGGTTTCAGAGACTTAATTTTTTAAGTGGTTTAATGTTTCAACAAATGTAAAGGCTGTAAAAGTTACCTAAGTTTTCTAATAAGTTGGTGTGAAAGAGAGCAAACCTGTGAGGTGGTTTCTCCTGGATCTGAGCAGTGACCCTGTTTTCAATTCAAGTCAGGACTTCAGTCAGGCCAGTTCAGCAGCAGGACTCTTCTACTACAGAGCCATGCTGTTGTAATCCCTGTTGTTAGAATGTGGTTTGTCATTGTCTCGCTGAAATATGAAGGCCCTCCGGAAAAACTCAATGTCTGGATGTCAGCAGATGTTCCTCCTACACCTGTGGATGTTGTTCAGCATTAATGGCGCCTTCACAGATGTGGAAGATACCTATGACATGGACTCCAATGATCTCCATACCATCAGGGATGCTGGCTTTGGACTGTTAGAGGCTTACTCTGTAAAATGAAAGATTCAATGTCTTTTTTAAAGTGATCTTCAGCCCATGCAGTGACTGAGAGTGAGAGTGAGAGTTTTAATGTTTGTATAAGGATTAGTTTTGGTCCTTGTCCCTTTAGTATAAAGATTTCTCCAGATTCTCTGAAAGCTTTAATGATATTATGTTCTGTAGATGGTCAAATCCACTCATTCTTTCACATTTGACACTCAGGAACATTATTCTGAAACTGTTGAACTATTAGCTCACACAGTCCCTCACAGAGAAATGAACCTCTTCAACCTTTCCTTCTGAGAAACTCAGCCTCTCTGAATGTCCGTCTTATACCCAGTCATGTTACTAACCTGTTGGAAATTCACCTGGAAATTAGAAGATGTTCCCCCACCGTTTTTTTTTTTTTAAAACCATACACAAATTTTTACCTGCTTCGTTGTTGACAACTTTTTTATAAAAATATAACTGACATCAAATGTAATATGAATAAATATTTTATTTTCCAGTTTCAGCGTTTAAAGTTTTGTCTTGGCTTTGTGTTCAATCAAATATATCAGCTTCAAATGATTGACGGACCATTCCATTCTGTTTTCATCAAGCTTATACACGGTGTCCAAACTTTTTTTTGTGTTTATTTCCTTTCATACCTGAAGTGCACATTATTTCCATTCCTTTTGTACCTTTTGTGACATGTACTTTGCAGCCATTTGACTGAGCATGTGAAATCATTGGCAGGAACTCAGGCCAACATCTTCTTCTGTCGTGTTTTTTTGCTTTCCACAGAGCTGTTAGTGACAGCTGCAGTGAAAATTAAAGGAAAACTTTGTTTGCCAGTCCAACTTTTCCTCAAACCAATGCCCTGTGTATCCCCTCACAAAGACCCAGACACTTTCGTGTTGGCTGCCAGCTGCCTGTTTGCTGTGCTCTTTGTTCTGAGTTCAAAAACCACACAGAGGACACCAGGAAGCTCCGAGAGTTTGATCAGTGTGCCTATTTTTTTCTCCTGCTTGTTATTGTAGGTCAGCTTGTGAGAGTCAAGATTTTAGAGAGATTTAAAAACTGCTGTGCTGTTTAAAACCTTTAATGCATGCAAATGACATGAAATAATTTATAGATTCAGTTGTTTCAACTTGTAAATCTGCAGCCACATAAAAAGAGAGGAGTTTAAAGTTGAACCAAAAGGCAGTCAGAAAGGCTTAAGATCACAGGGTGCAAAGTTTGACTAGTTTGAATAAATAATCTGAGGAAACATCGCTGGGTGACCTTGTAGCCTTCGTTAAAAAGTAAACTGTCAACATTTCAGAGGCAGCTGAGTTCAAAGTCAGAGGAGATGTTTTCTGTGTCTCTGAAACACATTTAAGAGGTTTGAATCTTTAACTTTGTGATGCCCTCTTTCTTATCCTTCACTCTCTCCAAAACTGAAAACACCAGAAGCTTCCAGCGCATTCCCATCTGGGAAATGGGAACGGGTTGGGATACAGCTTCAGGCAAAGGAAAATGTGTGACTTTTGATGTGATGATGTGGGGCAATGTGCACCTAGACATGGAACAGTGAGGTGAAAAAGTTTGTATCGCAGAAAGTTAACATGTAAAAGTAATGTGAGCGTCCTCCAAAGTCGAGGGGATCAGGAGTGCTCTGTTAGGAAAAGGCAGACAGCTTTTCCAGGTGTAAAATCAATAGATTGTATACATTATCACATTAAATTTGAAACAATTAACAATATCTATAGAAAGGCTTTGCATCATTAGGCTTGTCACCAAACGCCCACAGGTGTCTATTAAAGTTGCAGTGTGGCAGCAGTCGGCTATCACAACGGCACAAATCTGAATGTGTGATGTGGAGAAAGGACTGCTGATGACAAAAAGCGGTTGATGCTAATTACTTATCTCCTCATTTCTGTGGCGTGTATGTGTTAGGGTAGAGCAAACCAGCATGGATCCACCCTGTAAGTACTTGACAGTCTAATTGTAGCTTTGCCGTTGAGTGGTTTAACAAGGCGACTCTGAGACCGTGTTGTTAGCAAACCACTATCATCAGCCATCATTGCTAAACTCACAGCTGTCTCACCTGTTGTTCCTGCATTAAACAGAGAGCCTGCTGCTGCAAACTTAAAAAAAAAAAAAAAAGGAGAGAGTCTCTGTGTGTGCTGGGACTCCTTAGAAATAACCAGACTGGTTTTGGATTGAGAAAGAGCAGCAGGAAAGTAATCTCATGTTTTCATTGTTGACAAAACAAAAACAGTTTGTAAATGTTACTGTGGTTGCTCTGCAGCTGTAAATCGACCTGATGAAATTGATTAAGATGTTGTAATCAGATCAGGACTCACGTAGCGACAAAGAAAAAGTACAAAACTGATGAATAGTTCTTTTTTAACACGGTTTTATGTCAAGGCTCATTTATACTCACCATACCTGTGAAAATGTACGCGTCCTTTTCAAACGATGGTTCCGTCACTGCCCACATACTTTCATGCGTCCTTTACGTTGGCATGGATGTTAACCATTACATCCACCAGGGGGCAGGCCAGAGTCAAAAGTTTCTGACAACAACAAACAAAAAGAAACATGGCAACTGTGGAGGAGCTAGCGATACTGTATACTTTGCATAGGAGACAGAAATGGAGGCAGTGTTGGAGGAGGCGATGGTCAGTCAGGCCACTAAATTCCTCGCAGTTGGAGGATGGAGAATTCTTTCCTATAGTTGTACCGATCCAGATCCGTCTGTGTCCAGATTCGTATTTAACGTTGAGCGTAAATGAGTCTTAAAAAAGAACTGAAGTTTAACAAGAATAGATGAAACAGGCAGTTTCAAGTAGGATCTTACTTGTTCTGTGGAGGGCATCTTGCAACCACCATTTAATGTCTCGTGAACTCAAGAGTGGTCTTGACCCCAACTTTGAGAACCTCTGCTTTATAAGACACCACCACATTTTGTGATTAAAATATCTTGCATATTGTTGTTATGTGCAAGAACAAATTGCCTATCCCAGTGTCTAAACTGCTGGGTTTTTTTCTGTTCTGATCGCCATGAAGGTAATGTGTAGAAAAATAAATCTGCAACATACAGCATATGCTGTATATAATGCATCCTTGGTAGAAAAACTTTTGTGAAGGAAACACCTGTGCATCCTTACTCAAAGTTCCACCAGACTCAGTAAATGAAATGATTTTACACCTTCTAATTTTTAACAAATCTGTCTCCTTCTCCTTCAGTATGCACCAGTGACAGTTTATATGTATTTCCTTTCAACGCCCAGAGTACCTCATCCACTCGTATTAACATGTCAAAGCAATGATTTGAATCCCAAAAATATGTAAAGAAGCTGTGTCCTCCCTTATTATGCCAGACTCTCCACTTCTGCTCCTGGCAGGGAGATAAAACACAATGGGCCCTTGAAAAGCATTCACTGACTTTATCCCGACGGTTTCACGTGCCAGTCAGAAACCCTGAAAAGACTCAGAGGAGATTAAGCACAAATCAGAGACATGGAAACACTGAGTTCTGTTCAACATTTACTCTGACATGATGGTTTTATTCTGAGCTCTAAAAGCGAAAGCTGCTTTATTGTTTTGCACCACTGAGTGTGTTGTTCGCCTTTAATTCAATAAGGGTTTTTAAGTGTCCTGTTTTTGTGTGTCTAAACATCAAATAATGATTTCAGGAAAACTAATGCCTCAGGATTAGTTTTCACACAGTGTTAATAGAAGGAAATAAACAGTTGTTATATACTGATTTGTTTATATTTTTCATGGTCCTGGATTTGGACAGCATGCCAATAGCTAATACACAGGTTCAGGGAACAGAGTCAGCATATGCAGAATTAAATCTGAACATCTGAGTATCCTAGTTTGTTCATGTCTTTTTAGGATCTTGATTTTGTGTTTCCCCCTGTCGACAACATATCCAGATCCTCTGCATACGGTGTCAAGCACATTCAAAAATGAGAATTTAAACTAACACCCACTCAAGTCAGAGTAACTCTAAAACTCATAATTTCTAACCATCTAACCAGAGACTCAAACTCTAACCATTCCCTCACCTCCCAAGGCTCCTCTGTATGCTAATTTTAGGGTGGAGTGGAGCTTTAGTTCAGGCAGGACAAAAAAAACAACAACCCTCTATTTGCCCAGGCAAATGTCAGCATGGTTGTTCTATTTATGTAAGGCTACCTTCTTTTGATGCTTCCTCCCATAGACTGTATATACTATGGACAACTTGGTTCCGCCTTCAGAAGAGTCGCCGGGAGTCACTGGGATGACACTCGGCTCAAACAGCGTATCCCCCGGGTGAGCTACGCGATCCTTGTACGCCCATAGGCTATGTCAGGTGTCAATCATAGCAAACATGAACCCACTAATAACTTTTCAAAACAGAGCTGTACAGAAAAAAGAGGACTGGAGCACAAACCAGTCCTACAATAACAACATCACAACCGGGGGGAAAAATTTATGTTCTGTGTAATAAATTTCTAAAGTTTGTCTACAGCCCTATAAGCTTTGCTGGCGGAGGCGGGATTTATGACCTATTCTGCAGCCTGTCACCAGAGGGTGCTGTTCTCGGAGTGGCTTCACCCAGCGAGGAGGCAGAGTCCGTTCTATATACAGTCTATGCTTCCTCCCCAACAGCTTTGCAACCCGCCTCCACCAGAGCTCCTCCTTTCACACTGTGTCTGATTGGACCAGTGTCATATGGATTGACACTGATGCATTGATGTTGCTCTGTTCTTTTCTGGGGTTCTTGCTGCTTTGTCTCTCCCGGACTTAGCCTTTCAGGTCTGCATATAAAACAGAGGGGAGATGTGCCTGCCTCACTTCAGGGTATTTCATTTCACTTACGCACATGGAAGGATGGGGAACCTGGGGGTCTTAGCTGCTGGTCTTCCAGCCTTGGCTTTTCATGTCTATGCATCAAACAGATGTGTGCTCTTCCTGCCTCAGGCTTTGGTCTGACAGGCATGTAAAAAGGACAGTTGACCCCACTGAGCTGTGATTAAAATTCTGATGTCATATATTTGACTTCATTTTTGAACAATTTATGATTGAGGACCAGAATTCTGACTGTAATGAGATTTAGAGCAGATTTATTGATAGTGAAGGAAATGACAAAGTCATAGACTAAAAAGAGGTTTTGTGGAAACTGACCTCAACTGTGTGTGACTGCTGCGTTTTGAATTCATTTGAAAAGGCACCTTGTGATGTCCAGACTTCTTCTCATTGTGGGTCTGTCAGTGAGAAAGTGGAAGAAGGTGTGCGTATGTGTGTGTGTGTGTTTGTGTGCGTGGGTGTTTGTTTGTGTTTGTGTCTGTGTGTGCAGATGCAGAGGCCACAGACTGTCAGTCACATGTGACCTGCTGTGAGCCTCCACATTCACTGCACAGACGAGTGTGTGAGCACAGACTCTACTCATTAGACACGGCTCAACAGTCTCCTTTCAAATCTGGCTCTGTCACAGTCTCTCTCACACACACACATGCACTCACACACTTCCACCTCACTCACTACCTCTCTCTCTCTCTCTCATTCGCTCGGCTCCCTGATGTTTCTATAGCAACTGGAGTCCAGCCCAGAAGTGGGAGAATTGAGGCAGATCCCACAGTGAATTAAATGCCCAATCAAAGTATGCACACAATAGCAGTTAGGAGCTGCACTATGCCTTCATTTATCACTATATCACTGCTGGCACAGTGAAAGAACAGAGTAATAGCAGCACTTTAAGTCAAATGTAATTAAAATATGGAGCATTAATCACTGTAACATGAATTTAAACTCAGTGGTCACTTTATAAGAAAGTGCAGCTGCTGATTAATACAGACAGCCGGAGACTTTCAGAGAGTGGCTCAGACTTGACATCACAGAAACTGATAAAACACTCACCGGAGCAAGCCAGACCAGCAGGTGCTGATAATGTATGATCAGTCTGTAGCACCAAACCCTATAGAGGTGCAGCCCTGGCATGTCCATGCAGTATGTTTTTGGTGAGCTATAATCATGAACGCCGCTCTTTGAACTTGAAAATTCAAACCTTAAGCGAGTGATACATGTTTTTAGTCAAGTTTGAAGAAGACCAGCCAAGTTCCCTTCAAAATAGGCAATAAAATATTACAAGACAGGGTAAAAGTAAGCAAACCCACAGCTGCCTTCAGCATGTGCAATACATGTTAACAATACACGCCATACCAAGCTGAGGTACTGACATGAGCTAAACACATACTGAAAGCAACATTACAACAGCTAAGAGTGGAGCTTTGGTTTCAACTTCCAGGGCCTGATGGTGTCTGTGACACACCCAACTGTGCTTTTATTGTTCATTTAGTGCCTATTTTCATGTGTTAGAAAGGTCTTTTAGGGTTTAAAGGTCATTATTTTGGTGGGCTGCTGAAAGTTAGTGACCAATATTTTGATCTTTATTAACTGGTTTTTAACAGGGAGTAAGGGTGGCAAAACTCAAACATTTTCCATCAAGGCATAACTTTTCAGGCTGTCGTATGATAACAAAGCTGTGTTAAAAGTAACACCCCACTCTATGCTTAATGGGGCGTTCACACCAAGCATGAGTAAAATCATCTTTTCGCTTCATTCGCAAGTATCTAGACGCATGAATGAAAAGTATTCACTTGCTTCAATCGTGCGAATGATTTGCTCTATACGCAAGAATCATGTAGTCCATTGGCGCGATTCGCACGTCAACAGAGTTCTTAAAAGCTGTGGATAGTTTCTGCTCATTTCAACAGTGATCCTTGCCAGTTTAACTGGTGGGATCAGGGGATAGACAAAGGTTCTTACCAGATAATCCGACCTCCTCACTCACTTCCCTCCAGGCGAGCTCCTTTTTTATTCCTGTTTTTATTAAAAAAGCCAAGGATACAAGAGACGGAGAGAGTCACCATCAAGCATGGTAGGAGTGAACCATGTTCAGCGGATTGCCGCTTTGTTTTTGTTGTGGAAGGGTCACAACTGTTGGAGATGTAGGTGTCGCCATGTCTGGGTCTCCTTCCAAAAGCTGTGCCTGTATGACGGGCGTTTCCAGTGGTACTTTCGGGCTACCCGAACACAATTTGATGACCTGTTTGTGAGGGTCGGTACCAGGATACCAATTACAGGCACTCTATCCCAGCTGCAGAGCGCCTGTCCATCCATCTACTGTTAGTGAAAGGATTTGTGTATATATTTTTCACACTAGTGAACATCTTCCGGTCTGTTTTCATACTTTACCTGGAAATCTTCATGCTGATTGGTTACTGCAACATGAATATCCACTCAAGTTGAAATATTTTCAACTCTTGCGAAATGCGTAATTTGCGCCACCCAATTTTGCATCATTTGTGTTACTAAACGCATCTGCATCGACTTTACATGTCAATTCATTACAATTCATTTGCGTGAAAGATTTTACTCGCCCTTGGTGTGAATACCCCATAACCCTCTGTTAGCTGACAGGATGTTTTTTTTCACAGATGCCAAGTGTTACAACATTTCGAGCTACTAATGAAAATCGATATTTTACACTCTATTTTTACACCTACAGTGGTTACATGGTATGGATCACTACGAATGGAAAGTCCAAATAAATAAAAAAAACATTGTTTAAGTTTTTGAAAGAAATCACAGGTCCGACTTTTCCAAATCTGGCTCACATGTACAAGTGGAGGACACTGACGAGGGCACAGTCTCCTGGCTGATAATACTCAGACTCTTTTTACAAAGTGCAATCTTCTCCCCTCCAGCCGCAGATACAGCCTGCCACAATGCAGGACTAAAAGAGACTGAAAATCTCATTTGTCCCAGCTGCTATCGTCTTTTTAAATAACTAATTGATTGCTCATTCTTTTACTGCCTTACTCCCTGTATTTATTGTCTATCTGACTTTTATTTCCTCTGAGGAATGTCCTGTTTTTTATCTTTATTCTTGTTTGGGTGAGGCTTTTTACTGTTTTTATGGTTTTTATTGCTTGTGTTTTCTCACTGCTGGCTACAAAACAAATTGCCTTTCACTGGGATAATAAAATATATCTTGAACCTTGAACCTTGGACGTGGCTGAGCTACTCTATAGATGTCTCAAGCTGAAAGAATGAAATGGGAATAACAGTAAAATACGTAAAATAAGAGGAAAAGGGTTAACTGGTCAGTTGCAGACTGGTATTAAACATGCCGACCATGTAGCTTGGATTATAGCCACACTAACCTATAGCGTAGTTATGGATGGGAGGTGTAAATTCATGAGAACAGCTCAATCACATAAAATCTGAAACTCAGACCTAGCTGGTGTTTGGTTAAATCTGAGATTCACTGTGTTTTTGCAGATGTTGTGTTTTAACATCCTGTCGGATAAAAGAAGCACATCAGGACCTGATTATGTCCATTTTTACCACCTGTCAGCATTTATGTGCTTGTTCTTCATGTAGACTCAGTCCTCCCGCTCTCCTCGCTCTCTAACCCTGAATTTTTTTTTTCTTCCCAGCAGACTCCCTAACAAATTAAAGTTTCTAACCTCTTTCTCATTTGTCTCCTAAAGTGTAAAAACTCTGGAGTTGCTGGCTTGTTTGGGGCAGATGGAAGAGTAAAGTACATTTTAATTAATTCCCTTCAGAGCAGTCTTGGCACACCACACACATTCATTTTAAACATGGACCTCTCTCAAGAACAAGGTCAGCAGCATATGGATGTGAAGGAGAGACGGCTGCACCTATATAAACCAAGCATCAGAACAACACAGAGAGCAGCTGCAGATTACTGCTCCAATTACATCATTTCATGGACAAAATTGATAAATGTCAAATGACATTTGGTCAGACTTTGTCAGGTTGATATGTCTGTAAGCACACTGAGATTACAGTGTACATTTCCTCTAACAGTGTGAATTATGAGCACAGTTGGAGTCTGCCAACAGTTTCTGTTTCCTGTAATATCACAGTTTTCTTGTTTGCTCTCTCCCCTGTTCGAAAAAGAGGAATCTCTGCTGGAGTTCTGAGTCATTTTCCTTCAGAGAAAGTAAACAAGAGCTCCCCTCTGAGCTCCTCCTTCATTAAGTCACATTGAGAAAACCCTGATCTGTTTTTACAACCACTCTGTGAAGAGTTATGGTAAGAGGAGACAAGAAGAGGTGGACAGACAAATAGAGGGGGACAAGACAAGACACAGGTGAAGAAGATGATGAGGAACAATTAAAAGAAGCTAAATAAACAGCAGGAGGAGAAAGGAAAACAATTAGAGAAGAGAGACAAGGACAGAGTGAGAAAGATGAAGAAGAGGACCTGGAGAGGAATGATTAAAAAAAGAACAAGATGATTCCTTGTAGTCAAAATATACCTGTGATTTCCTTCCCTTAAATCTTATTTTTCCCTTTGCATGAGTTCCTATTTTATCATCAAATGAAAGACAGTTATTAAAAGAGTGTTAGAATTTTAGCAGGAAAAGCACACAGTCAGAAACACTCTGTTCTTGTTAGTGAAAACGGAATAATTCAATCACAAACCATTCAAACAACACCACATCCACCTGTGAAACTTCCCAACTCTGTCTTTATTTCATGAGTACATTTGGCTGAAATTTCCCGGACATGTTGTGTCCAGAGCGCCTGTTAGATTTCCGTCCTCTCATACCTGGGATTGCTGCCATTAGACAATTATCATTTTTCAGCTAGAACATTTTTACTGTGCGCACGCAGTAGTGGAGAAATATGACATCTGGGCTGTCTTCCTCAGCTGCCAAACACCTCGTCATTTACATACTTCCATTTTTTTTTTTCTCATCCACAAAACCAACCAGCAGATGGAGAAACAAACTCATTTAATGAGGCTGAACTTTTTCCAGTGGAGTTAGTCTGCTGGAAAAAGGAATGAAAACAGTCCTGACCCTGCCAGTTTTCTGCAGACCTGCTAATTATGATGTGCTCACTGCCGTCATTATATCCTGGCAGAACAGCGTTTTACCAAAATCAGGTCTGAGGATGAATGTGAAGTGTTGTTGTGATGAAGTAGGGGAGCTGGTGCTGTAAGGCAGTTGGTTTCCAGCAGATGTCCCTCTATACTGGGGAACAGACGCTCTTAGTCAGAGGTTCCTATGTCTAATTTCACTTTCTCTGCCCTGTCCTCAGAGTATATAGTCTCTCCTCAAAGACTGAGTGCTGATAAACAGATATGCCCACCACTCCTATCACTTTGAATGAGCTAGTCAGGTTTGATGGATGGGCTTTATCGCGGATCTTCTCATGAAGGAGTGTAGCTGCAGAATTTCTAATCAGGTCCTCCGTGTCCCCATCTAATCTATTATGATCCACCAAGTAAAACTAATATGAGGAGATCATTCTTCCTGTCTTTCCCTGGGCTGTGTGGGGCATAATGAAGTTAATTAAGCTGGCACATTTGGGATGTGACCCCTCTGACTTCCTTATTTGAAACTCAGTTCATTTAAGATTGAACACCATCTGTTTCTGGACTTTTCCTGAGCACTTTGGTGTCTGTATTAAAGATACATGACAGCATTTTAATGATGTCCATACGGAGAGGCTTTACATACAGAGAGGGCCGGAACAAATCCAGCAACGATACTCTGTTCGATATACACCACTATCTTCTCTGCTTGTTGTGCAAACAGAATATGATGGTTTTCAAATCATTTAAAGCTTAGAGTAAAAACCCACAGTGAAAACAGACATGACATGATTTTAAGCCAATGCAGTAATTTCCGCTGCCACGTCAAAAACCGTGGTTTCATCAGTGCATCCACAAATTTAGATTAAAACTGAACCATGCAATGAGGAAACTACATGTACACATGATCAAATGACAAAACACATTCTGCAGGGACAACAACATCATGGCTCTGTAGTAGAAGAGTCCCATTGGAAACATTTGGAGCATCATGACACCAAAAACAGGACAAAGGAGACCCTGAACTGTTGAGCAGCTGAAATCCCCTATCAGGCAAGACTTGGACATTTCACCGTCCAAACTCCAGAAACTGGTTTACTCAGTTTACTAACGTTTACTGACGACACAGAATGGAAAATATGACCCTGTAACAACTGTTTAGATACATGTTGCTGACATTGACTTTGAATTGGTTAAAAAAAATCTTTTAGTTTCTACATTTGCTTCACTCTTCTTGCATTATTTTCTATCGAATATGAACTTTTGAGGATCAAATTTATGTTTTTAATAAAATTATACACAGTTTCAAAGCTGTAATTGAATTTGGTTTGTACTCTGCATAATTCAATAAACTTTTTGTTTACTTCAGACTTTATTGAAAACATCCATAGCAAGTATGGTAATTCAATTCACCAGCTATTGCAAAAAAATAATGATTTAATCAGTTTCAAATTGTTAAATAGTTATTAGTCATATTCTCTGTTTTACAGTTGATGTTCAGTGCTGAGATGGATGATGATGAACTAATTATATTTGTGTCCTCTTCCTTATATGATTATTATCTCATTGTCATCATCTGTAAAATCTCAGTTTGAGTACTGATCCTCCTTTGAGTGTGCTTGTCACATAACTCTGAATTTGCTTGTTTTTTTTTTTTTTTTTTTACTCTGCTCCATTGTGTCCATGTCTTAAAGCTTAGGCTCCTCTGCTTTTAGACCAACTCTGCTTAAAAATAGAGCCTGTAAGCTGTGTGGCTGCTCAGTGGCACCAAAACTGAGCCTGATGAATGCCGATAGCAGAATCAAATATGAGGCTTAGTCATTCCCTGGCTGTGGGTTGTGAAAAGGTGGAGACCCTTTATTTAGAAACAGGAGGATTGTAAGTGTTTGGATTTTGGCTTTCTTTTCTTTATCACAGACGTTTTTGGGTGGATTAAGTGAGGGGCATTGTGAACCAAGACGGAGATTTCTGCTGGACTATTTTAGAGATGCCATCTGCTCTGCAGACAAAATATTGTTCATGTTTAGCAGCCAAAACAAACCTCAGATTTTTATATATTTAGGTGCACAGCTTTTTCTTTAAAGATTGTTTCTTAGGTTTAACCTTTATTTGATAGGACAGCTTGATAGGGACAGGAAATATGAGAAAGAGAGGAAAAATGAGGTTTTAGCGGTGCAAGTGGAGCAATGCACAGGGGCCCATTCACATCAAGGAGCCATTAGGGATTTTGCCTTTATTAGTAGGACAGATAATCATGACTGGAAGTCCGACCAGCAACCACTCTGAACAGGACTTGAGCCTCATGTAGGGGACATATGGTTTTCAAAAATGTTTGCACGTTGGTTTCTGTTTTGCCCTTGAATTAAGGCTTTTATTCTGGACCATGCCTGAGACTCAGCAGGTAGTCTAATATTTATCTTTTTATAGTCTGAATTTAAAGTGATCACAAAAAAATCTAAGTTTTTAAGCACGATAAACAAACTATCTGTAGTTCTAGTAAACAGTTTTAGTCTTCTTCTGTAATGATAATGAACAGACCCACTCTTGGAAAGCATTTACTCCCCGTGAAGTTAAATGATGCCTCTGTGAATCACAGCACCTCTTTGAATGTGATGACTGCACTGAAGCCAATCAGACAATCAGCAGACAAACCCAGACAGGATTTATTTGCCAGTTACTCCAGGCTTCAAGTCTTTTTTGGAGAAACAGTTGGCAATCATTTAAGAACTTTTCTTTGAGTCAACGAAAAAAGTTTCTGCAATCCGATCTGGATGTCTGGCTAAAACAGCTTCAGTCTGAGAGAGTGAAAAGTACCAAAGATAAGTACAATGTTTTTGGCCCCCAGCGCACGTCTGAGTCCTATATCAGAATAAACCCCTTTGAGATATAAGTCACACATTCTGGCAGAGCGAACAAAGATTGTTCACATCTATTTATGGCGTTGGATGAAAGACGGCGCCAATCCCATCAATATAACTGCCGCGGGCTATTTTAGCAGAACCAGAAGTTGCAGAGTTCCTCCTTTTCAGCTATTTATTTTGTAATTGGACATCCCTCTTTAAGATAAGGAAACCACCTGTGCCTTTAATCCACAGACCCTCTGAACTCACTCAGACTTTGACTTAACCTCGCCTTAATGATGCGAGACCCTTCAACTGTCCATCAACCTCTTCTTGTTTCCCCCTCAGCTGTTTTCCTCGCCTCATATCAACTTAAAGGAGGAAAAGTCCTTCTGCAGGTCAAACTCTCCTGACATCCCAAATCAGTCAGTTTTGAAGTGAAGAATATCCTTCAGCAATGACGGGACAGAAAGCTCTGCTCCACCTCAGCCAAATAACTCACCGTTTTTATGAGCGTCCTTGTCAACAGGTGAAGTAATGATGAGATGGAGGGTGGAGGACAGGATTTGGACATACCTGGATGGCTCTGTATGAGGACAACTGAGGACTGCAGTGGGAAGTGGGTTAAAGTCAGGCCACAGAGGGTTTCTATCCAATCATTAATAACACATACAGACACAAACAACCTGGACAACCGCAGCTAACCCTCAGTCTGAATGTGTGGATTAATGTGGGGTGAAAGATGACAGGGACTATTTAATTTGTGTGCATGAATGGATGGGCCTGGGACTGACTTTGGAGTTTCTTTGAGTTAAATGTGTCATTTCAAAGTTCAGTGTTACTTTTGGGGTCACAAGAAGCAGGAGGCAGGTTATCTTGGAGTGTGTGAAGCAGAATTTCCTCTCAGTATAAAGTCACTGTGCTCTCAGCTTGTTAGCCTGATCATCTAGGTGTGGCACGCATCAAATTTATAGTCCGATAATTAACAGTTCTGAATGCTGGAGGAAGGCTTGCACAGATGCACCTGTGATATACACAGTATTAAATCCATGTTTTGAACCCTCAGTGTTGTGCCTCTGATACCCTCTGAAATAACACACGGTTGTTTTTCTCATGTGCCCTATAAATAAACACTGACTTGACCTCTCACTCTGACCAGCTGACAGAAGAGATGGAGATCCTTCGCCACCACTTGATTTGCATCAGCCCCTCTTCCCTTCTGTTTTTTTTTTTTTTTTCATGCATTAATCATTCAATCTGCATCATGAAAAAAGAGGAAAAAAGACGCAGGATGATTTATTTTGTATAAATGGTGCTGTCACCTCCTGCCTCCTATAGGACGTCTCTGCTAGAAGGAAAGAGAGGTAAACACTGAGTGTTGCTGTGATTCACTGATTAGCATGATTTTGTTGTTTTGATGCCTGTCTGCTGATTTTGGATAAATACTCCTGATACATAACAAGAAAGCATCAACTTGTAGACATCAAAGTAAAAGAAGACAACTTTCATCATGTTAAATATGACAGAAACATCCAACTGAGCCTGATCTGACAGCAACACTGAACAAGATGAATATGTGATAAATCATAAATAGTGTAACTCATTTAAGGCTGAGGCTCATTTAATTCAGTACCACCTTTTTTCTGTCTTTAGAAGACACATTAAGCTTCATTATCCTGCTATTGAAAGTCTTTTGGCACCTTTACCCTGCTCTATGTTTGCACACTGAGCTGCACAGTGAAAGTACCACGTCTTCAGGAACTGTTTTCCTCGTGAGAATTCACCAGGTAACAATAACTCATTGTCTGATTAAAAGCTGCAGAATAGTGTTGATTAATTTCAAGGCCTCAGCTGTTGACTCATTACAATGAAGCAAAGGCAGCCCCTTCCCTCTGCAGCCTCCTTCCTCCTCCTCCAGCAGCTTTATGCATTATATTTATAGGAAATTAAGATAAAAGTCTGGCATAATGAAGTAAAATGAAAGGCTGTGTATTTTTAACAGCCTCAAAATAAACTTGCATCAAGTCTTAAAGGTACAGCTGTTTCTCTGTGCTGCTTCTCATCACTGTATCACAGGCAAAGACTGAGCTGGATGCACACAAGCATGAAGGTCTCTGGAGAGGATCCGACTGCTTCGCTTTTGAAAACTCCTTTTTATAGGCTGACAGATGTGTAGATGCATAGAGCTGAAACAGCACACCAGCAGGTAATGCTCTTTTGCTGAAAGGCTGGTACCTTATTGAAGTTTAGTACTTTTTAAATCATAAATGAGCAAAAACTAAAAGGCTTTTTTTTTTTTTCTTGTCCTTTGTCCATCACCTGTGGCACAGAGTCCTGATGTAGCAGGGTTTTACAATGGTTAAAACTCACTGTCAAGGGGCTGACCATGACACTATTTCAGCTAAAGCCCAAGGTGCTCAGGTGGCCTGTGTGCCAGTACTTCCTTTAAGGCACAAACTCATAATATTGTTGCCTGTTATCCATCACGACTGGCTGACAGAGCCTCGGGGAAAGTGTGTTTTTAAAGTTGACAAGCCAGAGAGGGCTCTCTCATCGCAGCCTCAGCTTGACTTCAGGGGGTAAATGGAGCTTCTTAGAGGATATGGCTGTTGTGTGTGTGCAGATCTTTGAAGCTCTGTGTATGTGTGTCAGTGTATACAACAAACCAAGCAGTATTGATAGACTAACCCGTTCAATGCACAGTCTCTCTCTGTTTATTTTTTCTTCCTGTATAAAAACATCTTTTCTCATCTCCACTCTCAGAATCTGTCACGGCTTTAAACAGGCTCTGCCCCTCCAGTGCACTCCACGGTTTGGGCACTGGCTTGCCTCCAGGCACCGCTTTGGAGAAGAAAGTGGCTGCATGGTGTTTTGAGGTCATTTAAAGGAGCAGGAACAAAGGCTTGGGTCAGTGTAGTCTTGATTCTTAGAGGAGGAGGATGTCTGAGTGAAACTGTGCTAGCATGTAGACAAAACTCTGGAAAATTCCCTGACATTTTTGGAGAGGGATGCAATGCAGCCAGGTAGAATTGTCACCTGAGCATTATCAAGAATTTCTCAGTTCTGTTAAATGACTGGTTCATGAAACAGATGGACAAATGCTCCTCAAGGAGCCACTTCTGGAGCCAAACCTGCATATGACTTACTATTTACAGTAAAACTGAGACCTACCTGCTAACTAGGGCTGCACGATTTTGGCCAAACATAAAATCTTTTTTTTTTTTTCTGAAAACTCGATTTTAGATTTTTGGTTTCATTTTTTTATTAAACAACTTGACAAACTTCAACAAACCTCACTCTGAAAATAAAAAAGTTTTTCTATCATCTCTCAAAACGAAACCACTGAAAACGATGTAGCACATATGCCAAGCCAGTAAGTGGCACTGAAACGTTGCCGAGGAAAATGCACAAAAGACAGAAGAAGAGTACAGAGTATGCGCAATGAAGGTTGTTTTGGCGGGACACATGCAGCCTCCACAGAAGAGTTACTCTATGGGCTCTATTTTCCTGTCCGCCGGTGAGGTAGCGGACCCCACACAGTGGTATTTTCGTCTGCTGGAGCCCAGCGTACAGCCAGTTTGGTATTTTCGTGGACCGAAGCGCACCGAGGTCCGTCAAGCTGGGCATGGCGGCGTGGCAGATGGAGGTGTCGACAGAATCAGCTGCCGCAGTGGCATTTTCGTGCTCGCCGGTGGTGTATAAAGTGCGCTTAAAGCTCGCGGATTCAAACCTGGTCAGCTTTCAGCGCAGGCAGAGCGCAGCTGGTCGAGTGGTATTTTGGTAGACCGGCAGCATATCGGCATACGTCACCGATGCCTCACCGGCAGGTTTCCACAGTGTCAGGAAACAACTAATAATCTGAGTCAGCACATACATTTAGATCTATATAGATATATTCTGATCTATATGTGATCTGATGAGCGCGTTTGGCACGCGTTTGGACACTCAACCTGACCGAATCAACACAGCTGAAACCACATTAAATTAAATTAATATCTAGTAAATAAACACACATGATGAAGTTAACTAGATATGTAATTTGTCTCCCTCCTTTTCTTTCTTCCTCTTCCTCTTATTTCTCGTGCAGCTCGACCTGGACATGTCTCTGTGTCCTCTCCCTGTCCCTCTGCAGCTGCTGCTTCGGCGGCTGAACAGATGATTTGTTTCAGTGATCAGATGAGTTATTTACTTTAAGCCTACATACAAATACTATAATATTCAGTTTTGTGAGTTAAATTTATTTTATATGCCGACATCTATGAAAGAAAGAGCCAGGCCACGGAGCGCGATGCGTCCTTTACGCATAGATGGTTCCAATTTTAATGCCATTATTGGAGTTTATGTTGTGATCTGTGCGCTCAACCCACCTTTGTCACGTGAGGTTTGAATATGTGCAACTTTATGTGAGTGTCTTTATTTGTGGAAAAGGGTGTTTGTCTTACTAGTGGGTCCAACATTACACACACCAAATCCATCTGTGCTCATATGAGAGAGTGTGGAGGACGCCCAATGCAGCGCTTACAGTGACACTTGTTGAGGAGCTGCCTTCTGTCACCATCATGTGGCATTCCTGTCTTCAGACATCTCTTGATCTCTTTGACTACTTCACGAAAAAAGTAATATGCCTCGCTGGTGGTGGATTTAAAGGCGAGGAGAGGAGCTAATGTTATTGGTCAATACAGGTCTCGGCTGTGTTAAACCCACTCTACTCCCTCTCTCCTCCCTCGCTACGACATATGCCGCTGGGAGGAGCTGAGTTAGGGAGGGGGGATACTTACGCCAGGTTGCGCCGCTCACCAAAATACCAAATTGCGCTTGGGAATGCCTTGTCAGTGCGGCGGACCTGACTTACGCCGCGCCTGCGCCACGTCTCTGGCAAGGCACGAAAATAGAGCCCTATGTGTGACATAATAGTTTCAAGAGATGCAGATATGCACCCACACAGAGATGAAATGGTAGTCTTTTACAGATTCATGCACTCTCTGACCCATTTTCAAAAAGCAAAAGTTTAAAGTCACCCAAAACACAGTTTTCATGTGGATGAAACGCCAATTCTTAAAAAAAAAAATTGCATTTACTCCTGAATTTATTTCGGTGTGGGCGGGTTGATTCAACCTTCAGAGAGACTTTGCAGCAGGGAGTGGTTTGCTCTTCGTCCGATACTGTGAAGCCATACCAACTCCACACAACTGACTTGCTCTTGCCCTATTTAGCCACGAAAGTATTGCCTTCTTTTGCAAACGCCATGTTTGTTTACACTGGTGTGTGTGCTGGGGAATTGGGGAGCGCTCTCCCAGGAAGGAGGAGCCTATGGTGGTCTGGAGGGGCAAGACATGAGAGAGGGAAAATTGATTTGACGATTACATTTTTTAAAATATTGTCATTATCAAATAATCTTATTCTGATTTAAAATCGATTAAATGTGCAGCCCTAACTGTAACAGATGGATAAGTACTTCTCACAGACATGTTGTGAAGTCAGGGAAACCAGGTCCATTTTTCCAACACTTCTGAAAAGGAAAAGTAAGCCGGGGTAAACCTTCATTTTTACAGTGAAACTGAGACCTATTAGATGGAAGAGTACAACAGTACTCTGACAATCACAATAATTGTTTTGCAGACATGCCTAAGAGGTAAAGTGAGCTGAAATCAAACCTACATGCAACAACACACTACTGTAGATGTTGTAAACTGAGAAAAACAGAAGCTAAAGTCAACTCATGATGTACATCAAGCTGGGACCTACAGAGACAGATAGGTTTTTAATGGACTGAGAAAAATGATGGTTTTTTTTTTCGTTTTTAACTGATGTAACTAAAGGTTCAAATTTTACCTTGAGAACAAGTTGCTTTATGGACTGCTAAGTTTTGATTAAATTTTTTCTGCTTGGCATACCTGAAACATTTAAGTGGGCCATTGGTCTTAAAGCAAATGTTTCCACCAGAGTTCAGCTGATGTGTCCTGAGATGGGTCGGATGCACCATTAAAGGTTACCAAACTTAGTCAAGCTATGAACAATTTAGAAACTAAAATTAAGTGAAAGAGGTTTTTGTTTGGACTTCCAGGGATCACAATTTTAGGATTTATGTTTTTTTTTTTTTTATATGACTTTAAGACCTTCAACGTACAGGTAATAAATCATCTTTTACCTGTGAATTGTCTGTACCTTTATTTTAAAAGTCACTGACACGTAACAGAGAAAAACAGCTGAGTTTGGGAGTATATGACAAAATAAGATGTCGACTGCAATGACAAACAGAAAGAGACAGGAGAAAGTGGCGTTGCTTGAGTTGTGACATTTTAGCTACATGGATGCACATGGTCGATCATCTCATTTCATTGTCTGTTTCAGGTTAGAGCAAACAATGACCTGTCAGGCTGTAAGAGTGCACAGTGTTCCAGCTCAGTGCTGCTCTGACTGTCCCTCAGGGGTCTTGCAGAGCTGCAGTCTCTGTCCTCCTCCATCAGCAAGCTCTCTGCTCAACCTCATCGTTTGTGTTTGTGCAGAACAACTGTGGAGGAGCAGTGAGCAGGGTTTAGCTTCAGGGTCAGTGGTCAGGTCAGGAGTGTTTATCATCCCTGTATGCCTGGGAAATAGATGCTATCAATATCAATATACTGTATTTGTAAGGTTAATACAGACGTATTAGGGGAAAGTGGATAAAATGCTGTCTGAGTCTGTGCACCCTGCAGTTTTAGTCCTTTTGCAAAGATCTTTTTTTACAATATCCTTATCAAAGAAAAGACTTTTGTATTTTTTATTGGGCGATTATTATCTAATATGATCTGATATAACCTATAATTTGATATAATTTGATGATAAACGACGTTGAGTTGTCTCTGATCTTTCTTTTCAGGTTAACAACCAATTGCTTTTATTAGTCTGACCCATCACAATCAAGTATTAATCACATCCCTATTTTTACATGCTGTAACATAAAGCCTTTGTCAGTTACTTTCACACTGTAAAATATTAAAACTGTACATCTGATAATTTCACATGCTGAGCTGAACTAATCGGCCTCTCAGCTTCCTGATCGGACCAATATAAGTGTTCCTGTCAGGGTTGGAATTGATCAACACCTGGACGATAAGAAGGAGCTGTCTGATGTGAAGGGGTGAGAATCTTTTGACATTAGATGTGTATTCAGTTATTTTGCACTAAAGTTGCCAAATGAACCCTGTGCAGCCACTAATGAAGCCACCTTCACCTGTGGCAGAAGTCTCACATGAACAGGGTCAAACTCTGGCCTGTATGTGCGTTCAGGAGATGGAGGTCACGCACGTTTTCCTGTTTGAAAGGCGTCAGAGCCGGAGCTGCAGATTGACTGACCCCGTTGATCTCAGCAGGGAAGAGAAGCAGAGACTCGAGCCGTCCGCAAACAAGAGACGCTGATTGAAGTCAAAAAGCAAGGCTGGATTGTCCTCTCCTCCCTCCTCCCCTCTGCCTTTTTTTCTCACTCATCCTTACACTTCTCTGTCAATATCATATCTTCTGTCTGCCGTGTGTTACACTGATATGAAACAAAGGGATACACATGCATGATGAAATATGAAGATGGCCTGTGAGCATCTTACCAACGTGGTTTGCTGGTGTGTTCCGGTTAAAAGTGACATAAGTATGAAGACCACTTATATGAGTGGATTTAAACAATGTATTCAGATCAAATCTATCTCAGGGGTGGGGAGAGGAAAACAAACATGTCTTGATTTATGTTAAATTAGTGTTCTTTGATGATGGAAACTAACCACCTGCTTTTACCAAGGAGTCATGTGTTTATGTGTTTCCAGAGCTGGCTTTCAGTTTCACAGCAAGACGCTCTCAGACTTTGTCTTTCTACAGCTGCATAAACTCAGTAAATAAGATTTTCTTTTGATTTATGTCTAATTACCACAGAGATAATATGTCAGAAGAAAAAACCTGTGGTATTAAAAGAGCTTGTTGTTCTGATAAGATCTGTGAATTGAATCTTACGCACCTCAGGAGGTCAGGCTGGTCTCAGCCTTTACTTGTCTTCACACCAGGATGGACTGTCAAATTTGTGCTCATTAAAAAGATGTTTCATCATTTACACAGACCACTATTACAGGTCTGTTAAAGTGATATTGTCACTCTCTGTACCATCACAGACTTACACTCATGTGTAACCAGAGTGTGATCTGATGATTCACATCATCTCCATTATCCTGCATGTGGAAGCAGCTGCATTTGTCAGCTTGATCTACTCTTTTTTTTCTCTTTTATAACAGTGTATGACTTGCCACAGAAAACATCAGATCAGGAGCTTGTAATGTGTTTACAGACAGTCAGAGCGATGCACAGCTTAGACAGACAGATTTGTATGTGTGTGACTGTAATGACTGTTGGACTCTGTACAGGTTTCGGATGGTTGATTTGTTGCCCTAGAAACATATCTCTTCCTTTTCTTTCTTTTTAGTTTTTGCCTGATTCACTCAGGCTGAAATTTGATTCGTGCAGGACATGTACTATAATTTAGCACAACGTGCCTCGCAGCACCGCCATGCTCCAATGTCTGTCATCTGCCACTCAGCTCAGCGTCCTGTGACAGAACGAAACAGTCATTTTTTTTCCCTCCATGCACAGCCCCTCTCTGTCCACATGCTCATTCTATGTTTTCCTGTCCTGCTGTCCTTTCTCACTATCCCCCCCTCTGCTTTTTGAGGTTTTAAATTGCAGCTTTGATGGCACTGATCAGGCTGCCAACTCTACTGAACATGGGCGGCATGTGGAGCTTTGATCTGGACTTTCTAATGTTTAAAGGCAGGCCAGTACACATGGTCACACACACACACAGAAACATGCACAGACATGGACGATGCACATGGTCAGGACCTGGCTGGTTAAAACGGTCTCTGGGTTAGAGTTGGTCAGCATCACAGCTGATGAAAGAAGTACAGAGAGCTGGAATTATGCTTTCTTCTGTGTTTATGCTGCTTGGTTTATCATCAGTGCCAGTAAAATACTCCTCTGCTAGTTTCCTCCACTGGTGCAGACCAGACTTTCTGCTTTCACAGCAGAACATCAAACATAGCTATATGGATATGAGACCTGCTGAAACACGCTCATATAATTGAGTTTATTCATGAGCATGTAAAGCAGAGTGACCTTTTTTGTTTTGTGCATATCCAGTCTTACAGTATGTGTGTGACTACAGTATAATCTTATAGTGCAGAAAATCACAGCAGCTTCTGCTCACAGGGCTGCTCTTAATCAACCCGTTTGTTTAATAAAGGTTTAGGGTCTCAAATTAATCTCTTTGCAAATTCACAGCAATTCTTTGTCGGTCTGCGTATGGGAAGAATTAATTGTATAACCGATATGCAAATCCAGATAATCCCATAAGTCAGCTGAGCTAATATGGTGTGTGTTTGCCTTTATGTGACCTGCTTGTTGTTGTTTACATCAGCTCAGCAGCTCTGGGTGAGTGAAGCTGTCTCTGTGCAGGCGGTCCATGCAGATGATCTCAGGTGCTTCATGTTCCTGCTGCAGCAAAGTTTAATGCTGACAGTCGGACTGGGTCTGAAAGAAGAGTGGATACTTCATTTCCAGGGTTTAACAGTCTGTAACATCTGCAAAGATGGGCCACGGAGAGACATAAAAGAGACAAGGACATCTTTTTTTGTAATGCATCCTGAAAATAAAGTTCAAATGTTGAGAGTAAAGTCAAAAAAGAAGAAGAAAAAGACAACATTTACATTTTTTTAAATCTGTAAAGATACAACGCTCCAGTAATGGTACTTGTATCATATTTCCTTAGTCATAATACACGCTGTTATTAAAAAAAAAAACTGTGCTCTGTCTTGCAGTATACTTTCACTCAAATGTGGTCCTTTGCTTGTGCAGAAAAACAACCTTTTGCAGCCTTGTGATACTGAATCTCACTTTACACCCACCAAGGATTAACATAAACACAAACATGCTGTAGTGTTCACCATAAACATCTTCAAATGCCTTGTATGGATGGTGTTTAACCTTTGACCCCTGGCTCAAGCCTTTAATAACCAGCCACGAGGGCAGACATTCAGATGATGAATATCCGGCATTGGGTAATTGATGTATGGGTGACAGCATCAGCTTGCCGGCTCCCCCCCCCCCTCTGCATCAGCTCCTCAGCGCTGTGCTGGGGTCGTTCAGTCTTTATTCACCTGACCTCGCTCTGTTATGGCCCCGCTCTGCTTAATGATCCCAAAGAGCGCCTCAGCACTCAGCGCTCCTCCTGCAGATGATGATGCATGATATGACTCAGCTTAATGCAGTTAACTTTACGGGGAATAATTCTCAGCCATGGTTAGAGAGCAGGCCAGCTCATATTAAGACATCAGATCACTCATTCCTCTCCTTTTAAAACGATAGTGCTCATGCTTCTGCAGGACTGTGTGGGTGTGAACAGCTCGAATGATTCATTAGAGATTACCAGGATATCTTAGCAGGACTTCTTTATGTCTGATCCTGATCAGAAAGAGCCAGGATAGGTGGTACTGCTTTTAAATGAATCCAGACTCTCTTATGCAGGTGGGTGCATCACAAAGAAAAAGGTTTGCAGATCATGAAGGGCATCCTTTCAGAGCAAATCATGAAATCACTCCACTCTAAGAAAAGGCTGTTGATTAGTTCTCATTTAACATCCCTCCACCTGGGCTCTTCAGGCTGGAGGTTCTGGTTTTTCTCTGTGATATCAGTCCTCTTGTCTAAAACTCCAGGCAAACACGAACCGAATGGAAATGACTTTCCATAAAACCCATTTGAAGAGGGAGTGAGTGCAGATCAGGGAGCTGTGAACCATCGGGATAATGCTGATCGAAAGTGACAGCTCTGTATTGGGTTTGACTACATGGGGCCAGCCTCACCTGCAGACGTGTCAGAACAGGGAATATCAGCCTGCAGCTCCAATCCCTCAATAAAGACAACAGTCTGAGCACCACACAGAGGAGATGAAGAGTTGGACTGATGTGATGTGGCATTAATTTTCCCCAGTGGCATGGTTTAGCACGTTTCTTTCAATAACGACGAGTCCACCAATCAGAGAAGAGTTGAGGATGATATCAAGCACTGAAGCAGCACCGTTTAAGATGGTTGTGGAGGAGCAGGTGGAGACATGGAGGGATGGTTGGTGCAGGAGGTGCAGGTGATGGCTGCTCCAAGGCTGATAGAGCGATTGTAGAGAGGACGGGTTCGAGATGGAAATGATGGATGAGAGGTGATCAGCAGATAGTAAAAAAAAGATCCAGACTAACTGACAGCAGAGCAGAGATGAATGGGCTTGAAGGAATTTATTCAGGAGCTGGTGACGAGGCCGCAGATTGGAAGTCCCCGTCACGCTGATGGAAGAGTGTTCGCCCCGTTTCAATTCACTTTAGTAAAGTACAAAATCAGACTTTAGTGTCAACATGGCACCAGCTCTAAACTCCTGGGTGACACAAATTTGTCAGAATAGCTGCAGTGGGGTGATCTGGGCCTGATAGCCTGAGGCAAGTTAAACCATTGTTCCAGTTTAGGATGAGCTGAGTACATCTGGCATGCTGTTCAATCACAGCTAAATGTAGGCGTTCAATATGACCACCTGTGGCTGAAGTAGGTAAACATGACATGATAAATGTTCAGGTTTTACTTAAACAAGGTGAACCGAGCACTTCATCCTCTTGTCGCCCAACTTCCTCTCTCTGTAGAGGAAGATACTGTAGTTCATTAAATCATGAAAGGTTATGCATGTTTAGTGGCATTTTTAGAGCCAATTGGAAATTTTGTGCAGTGTTGTGCTGTATTTATATGATGTCAGATAAATCAAAAAAAAAAAAAAAAAGACTCTCAGTGTTGGAAAATGTGTGTGGATGGCTGCTGAGGTCAGGTGAACAACTAAAACTTGTGCGATAATTTGATGCTGGACTTGTGGTCCTACTTACTGCCATCATGGTGGAAAAATTTTGTTATTCTAATGTTCATAAACTTTTCATGTCTCTTGTGTATTGTGCATTAACGTTGTGTCTAGGGCTGCACGATTTTGGCCAAAAATAAAATCCAGATTTTTCTCTCTAAAAACTCTATTTAAGATTTAGATTTTTATTAAGTGACATCTTCAGCAAACTTCACCTTAAAAATAAAGCATTTTTCTATCAGGTGAGGAGATGGAGGACGGTTCAAAAGTTGTAGCTGCTGGAGCGACAGCTAAAGTAAACAAAGTTAATAAGGGAGGGGAGAGCAGCTTGTGGAGTAGTTATCGTCCATTTAAAGTTATCAAGGTGAACTGCTCAATATATCATGATATTGATTTCAGGCCATATTGCCTAGCCCAAATAGAGAGGAAAATCAATTTGACAATTTTTTTTTTTTTACACTGTCATGATCAAGTAATTCGATTACGATGTAAAATCGATTAATCGTGCAGCCCTAGTGTGCCCCAGTGTGATTTACAGCCTGTACGATATTACTATAGGTTGTGGTCCACATAGGGTGACCTAGACTGGTTAGAAGGCTATTTGTGAACTTTATTGTAGTATTAAACCCTTCACAACAAGTCAGGTGCATATGAGTATTCATTAGCATTCAACCCTGATTCAACAGTCACTAAATAAGTGTAATTTGAACATGGTTTTCATTCGTCAGGAATAGAACTGAATAAATGAGTGAGCAGTAAAGCACAGGAACCAAATGAAGTTAAAAAGGTGATTTCTGTTCCCTGAATTTCCTCACCCATCAGTCTCCCTCCTCGCCAGAACAGACACCTGAAAATTCAAAATGAATGTCAGAGCTATGCCCCAGTGTTTCAGGTGAAATAGAGAAAGAGGGGCCGTTCACTTCCTCGACCAACTCACTCTCAATCTCTATGTAAATTCATCTCCTATCGGCCAGCTCTGCAGAACTGTTAGAACAAGGGAGGGTGTTTCTAGAGAGATGAATGAGGCCTGGATTACCTGTCACTGTCACCTGTGCATGCAACACTCAGTGTTGGACTCCATCAGTCTTTTTTTAATAAAAAAAAAAAAAAAGCTGGTGAGTATGGATGGAGCAGAGAAACTTTGAGGTGCTGCACAGGTTACACGATGAGTGTACATTTAAAATTTCATTTGAATTTCTTGTTCATTGTTGGTTTGTGGTCTATTCAGAGTAAAAAAAAAAAAGAATAAACTAAAGCCATATTTTCTTTAAAGATTTTAACTTTTTTTTTTTAAAGTCTTTAAAGTCTTGGTAAAATCATTTTCATAGTTGTTAATTTAGGGGATAATTGTGTGCCCAAAACATCCAGCACATTTTCACAAGATACTCCACATTCCTAATGAGCTGACTGCTCACCATGAACTACATCTATACTGCTTTATCACCACTTAATTCTTATAATTAGATAATTGTATTCTTGTAATATTCCAACTTTACAAGATGTAACTCTGATCTCAATTACACTTTGATTTTCTTACAGCTTTATTCTTTTGAGAGAATGTCTCAGAAAACATTTTGGATCTTTTCCGTGGCCCCAATACTCTTTTATATCAGAGCCATATGATGTCTGTGATTGTCAGAGAGCTTCAGCTGCACAATAGAACAAAAAAAAAACACTCTCTTTACCTGCTTTATCAGGCAGTAAGTGACTCTTTCTTTCTTTCTTTCTTTCTCTCTTTCTTTCTTTCTTTCTTTCTTTCCATCTATAAAGTCTCTCTCAGTCTAAATCATTTTCACTCTCAGGCTGACCTGGATAATTGCATTCCACTGCATTTCTGAGTTGTGTGTGGCTTCTTCCATTTTCAGCAATTTCTCTGGTCAACATTTCCGAGTCTCACAATGCTGCACCATTAATGAATCATTAAAAAATACAGCCGATTCTGTCTGAAACAAAGCTAACCAGAGGAGCAGGATTGAAAAACTGCATACAAATTAAATCCTAATTTTCTTTATTTTCTTTTGGGTACAAAGCTATGCAGAAGAATTTAGAGGGGACAGGGGCTTACACCCCAAAAAGGGCATTTTTTTTTTCATTTATTTATTTCTTTTTTATAATTGAATAAATACACTCCTGAAAGCTACCTTTTTGACTACTGGAGAAACGCTGATGTGTATCAGGGTTGCCAGGTGTACAATAATTATCGTATTTGTACGACAATTTTGCCCCCTGTTCGATGTACGATCAACAACACAGAAAAAAGGCTAAATGTACAACAATTTGTATGGTTTTTAGTTTGCGAACCCTGAAGGCATCCTTTACCATGTGATGTTTCCATCCAATCTTAATTTGAGTGACGTTTGTCTCCAAACAACAACCATGACTGGCTGTCAATCATGCTCAGTCAGGGAGTCAGTAGAGAAAAATGAGCGCCACTGAAGAGGGCGGTGATGAACAGGAGCCGAATCCTTGTGTGAGGACAAGTTGATCTTTATGTCTCAAATAAATTTTACTAAGTGAAGTCAGATTACTGTTTATTTCTTTGTCTGTTATTATGAATACTGTTTCAGTAGGTGGCCTCAAGGTCTCGTGATTTGACTAATTCGTTCCCATCTGTCATTTGTTTAAAGGGGCCACATTAGTGTAACACAGCTGAGTTGGAGCAGTGGATCATACACTGCTGACGTGGGGCAGGGCGGTGAAAGACCACAAAACTGAAGCTACAAAATTGTAGAATACTAAATAGAGTGACTATATGTGACTTTCATGCAATAGTAAGATAGTTATTTTTATTATGACGGGTGTACGATAATTCTCCCGAAAGTACGATAACTTTGAGTCTCTGGTACAATAATTCTATATTTACCATCTGGCAATACGGATGTGTATTTAGAGCAGACTCATTACTCTCAAGTTAAATGAAAATTAATAGTGCAGGCTTTTAATTATATAAGTTATTTCTATGGGCATATCCTCAAATTGGTCTGGTTCCTCAGGCCCCCTCCATGTGGATTTGTGCACGCTCCTCTTTGAGTAGTCCTGAAACAGCTGCCCTCTGAACATGACTTCACTTCCATCTGATCCTAGTTTAGTGTTTTTGTGACTCTCTGTTTGCAGTGATGTGAGGTCTGAAGAGGGTAATCTCAGCCGGTGTTGATTGGTGCCTTGTCCTTTTGTGCGCTGGCTTCAGAAGTAGAGTTTCAACAACAAATAAGATAAGAAACCCCATTGACAGAAAAAGAGCAGCAGTAGATAGAAATCAGCAGCAGTAGCTAAGTCCTAAAGTTACTGCGTTAAAGACGTGCTTCTGTTCGGCTGTGTGACGGTGAGTCTTCTATCCTGACATGGCTGCAGACGGCGTTTTTATCCCTCTCTTTTCTCTTGGAGGGATAAGAGGGGTAAACATCAGAGGTGTTGCTTTTTCTGCTGCAGATTATGTCAGGTCCAATATGATATTTGAGTGGAGGCGTCCTGCATCTTGTTTTATGAGTAAGAATCACACCCACTCAGGACCACCACCAACTGCAGCTTTTCTAAACTGATCCGCTCTGAATTTTGTATCCTGCTGGTTTCCAGTAAGGCCTCTCGGTACTTTCTATTCAGAGAGATTCTTTGGAAGAAAAAGACACATCTGTGACAACAAAGTCAACCCGAGGAGCATTTTTTTCCCTAGGAGACAGAGGAGTTAATTCCTCTTCAGCTGCTCCTTGGAAACATTCAGGAGTGATGAGCCGAGGAAATGTCCCCATTCACTCCTCGCTTTGTTCCTCTCCGTGGGCTCCAGCACAGCCCAGCATTACTATGAATAGAGGATCTGATGCTGATGCAGAGCACTGTTTGGTCTATGTGTGTGTGTGTGTGTGTGTGTGTGTGTGTGTGTGTGTGTGTGTGTGTGTGTGTGTGTGTGTGTGTGTGTGTGTGTGTGTGTGTGTGTGTGTGTCCAGCCAGCGTTTTGATCATCTCTTTCTTATAACAAACTCAGAGGATCAAAACAAACGCTGTCCTACATAGGTTGGGTTAAAAACAGCAACAAAAAGATTTCTTTGAGAAACAGAGCGGCAGAGACACGGCCCTCTTTTGCATCTTTTGATAGTTGATGAAAACTCTGAGTGGTTATATCTAGCTAATGTCAACTGTAAGTCTGCACCATTTTCACAAACAGGAGCTGTTTCTGTTTTTGTTAAATAAATGTTACTCTGAGAAGTTAGGTTTTCTGGTGGAAACACAAATAATAATCCTTGTGGTCCTCCTCCTCTTTAGAGTTGAGAGTAAGGCATTCAAGATTTCCAAATGAATGTCAAATTGTGATGTATCAGACCACAGGACAGCTTTCCACTCCCCCTCAGTCCACCTTAAATGGGCTAAGGTCCAGATAAGTCTAGATCATGTTTATATCTGGTTTCCTCTTTGCATGGGACAATTTGTACCTACATTTGAAATTTGATTTTTGTGCCCATGCAGTGATTTCTAATACAGTGTCATGTCTGTTTTTAATGCAGTGTTGCCTGAGGGCCTGAAGATCAGGACCATCCAGTCTTGGTTTTGGTCCTTGTTTCTTAAGTCCAGAGATTTCTCCAGATTCTCTTAACCACTTGCGTGGTTAACCACTTGTTCTGCAGATGATGAAATCCACTTATTCTTTCACATTATTCTGAAACTGGTGAACTATTAGCTCACACAATTTCTCACAGAGTGGTGAACCTCTTCCCACCTTTCCTTCTGAGAGACTCAGCTTCTCTGAATGTCTTTTTATACCCAGTCATGTTACTAACCTGTTGGAAATTCACCTCTTTACATGGAAAATGACTTTTTAGCATAACACAAATTTTTACCTGTTTGATGTCATGGTAACAACTTTTAGGTTTATGCTGCAACATTAAAGCTGCTGTTGCTTCAATTATTTCCATTTAAATTAAAGCTTTGCTGAACAGTCAAAACCAGCATCCTCTTTGTGGTACAAGTTTGCATGTGTGATTTTACTAAATGCAGAGGTGGATCAGTTAGAGTATGATTATCCTTCTTCTAGTTCCTGCCTGTCTGCACTCAGTGTGCTGTGTCCATGATGTGCTACTTGTGTTAGGCTCAGCCTCTGAGGACTGTAAGGTCCACTAATCTAACCACACAGGAGGGCACGCTCCTGACTGCTCTGCCAATACAGGTCATGTTCTTACATAGATCATGATAAGAAGGCTTTGACTGTGTGCCACGCTGAGTTCCTGTGCCTCTTACTGCTTGTGTGAATGTGCTTAAGTGAGTGTGTTTATGTGTAGATGTGGATGTGTGCATCTGGTATTGATGCAGCCTGATCTTTGTGCAGAGTAGGAGGTGCAGGGGCTGTTGAATCATTATTTTCTTGTAATTACTTGTAAGCCTTCTATCCTGCTCAGACTGGGGAGCTAGAAAAGTAGGCCAATGTGAGATATTCTTTTCATGTAGGCGCGGGCAGAGTCAGTCGTACTAATTACAGTAATACCAGCTTTGAATGCTGGCTTCTTCACACAGGCATCATGATAACAGCTCACTGAATTATCTTAGTTGTCTTAAGTTGTCTTTGGCTCCTTTCTGAGATAAAACCACAATTTGGTTTGGTCAATGTTTGTCACCGGAGGCAGGATCATGCAAAATCTTGCTGAGTCATATCAGAGCTTCACCATCAAGACAGTCCTTCCTCTTAGAGTCCACTGAAGCAGCTGAACCCCACTGTGGTACGTCTATGTCCACATTCAATTACAGCTCTGAGCAACACAATAAAAACCACTCTCAGTGGATGATAAGACCAAATCCAGTGTCTTTGAAAGGCCAAGATAAGACCTCACTGCAGATTAGAGGTGGTCAAGGTTAACAGGAAGAGCCAGGATCTGCTGGAGCTACGTGAGAGAATAATTGAGTTCTCTTGGACTGGCAATAAGCAACTTTTAATCTCTGACAACTATTTTTTTTTAAAGGATCTTGAAATCCCTCTGCATTGTCAAGAGAAGTTGAGCTCCATTTTATTGCAGAACTGAAAGGATAATAGATTAGGGGATTAGCTTCAACCCCGACTAACCTCTCGGTCTCAAGATGGTCAAAGCTGTAACAACCTCTCCAAGGTCCTGCAGCTGTTAAGAGAGAATGATTTGCTGTATAAATTTTTACCATGCAGTCTTGAAATCCTTGCATAAGCCTTGCAACAGCCGCCCCGCTGAAGTCGAGAATAAACGTATCAGCTTTGACATCCACAGTGAATCCAGCCATTAAAGATTAATGATAAACTAATGCTGCGATCAGATTAGTCAAGTAATAAGAGATTAAATTTGGATGCTTCGTGCTCTTCGGTTTGATGGCATAATTATTTTTCCCCCCAAGTGGAAAGCATGAAAGAGACTTTCTCCAGTTTCCAGCACTTCTGAAAGAAATAAGGACAGAGCTGAAGCCCAGATGGTGATTCCTCTGTTTGAATGAATTCTTTACATTGGGTTGAATAACACATGGAGTTTTAGACATCAGAGAGCCTGTGGAGCCACAGAAACGAAAAAGAAGAAAAAGAGAATCACAGTGAGAGAGGATGAAAAAAAAAAACACTGGGAAAACTATGCAGCAGTTACAAGTGTTTAGATGCTCAGGGATCATAAAGGTCCACCTGACTTAATGTATGAGGTAGAGACTTAAAAAGTGTCTCTTCTTCCCCCATTAGATAACCAAAGAAAACTGACCCCCCTTCAAGCCAAAGTCATTCTTAAGAGAGGTGATAGGTCGAAGATGACTGAAATTTCCACCACATGCGGAACGGCAGCATAAGGGCTGTCGGCACTGATCATTGCTGATTGTTTCCATTCAAGTTTATGTGTTAAATTCCACCAGCATCTTTCTGGCCCCCTGCAGTTTAGCGGGCTTCATAGTTGATTGCCAGGGTTCTATTTTTTCTGGCCGCCGCATCATCCTGTGCAAATTTAGCACAGATTAGCATGTGCTGGAAAGGAAGTTGGGCACAGACGCAAGATAAAGCATTCAGCTTCTTTTCAAAATAAAACACTACGGGCTCTACTTTCGTGACTCGCCGGCAACGCGGCGCATGCGCTGCTTAAGTCAGGTCCACCGCGCTAACAAGGCGTTCCCAAGCACAATTTGGTATTTTGGTGAGCAGCGCAGCCCGGCGTAAGTATCCCCTCTCCCTTACTCAGCTCCTCCTAGTGGTGTAAGTCCTAGCAAGGGAGGAGAGAAGGCGTGGAGTGTTTTTAACAAAGCCGAGACCTGTATTGACCAATAACATCAGCTCCTCTTCTCGCCTTTAAATCCACCACCGGCGAGGCGTATTACAATTTTCGTGAAGAAGTCAAAGAGATTAAGAGATGTCTGAAGACAGTAATGCCACACGATGGCAACAGAAGGCAGCCCCTCAACAAGTGTCACTGTATGCGCTGCAGAGGGCGTCCTCCACACTCTCTCATATGAGCACAGATGGGTTTGGTGTGTGTAATGTTGGACCCACTGGTAAGACAAACACCCTTTTCCACAAATAAAGTGGAATCCCGATACGCCGCCGGTCTACCAAAATACTACTAGACCAGCTGCGCTCCGCCTGCGCTGAAAGCTGACCAGGTTTGAATCGGCGACCTTTCAGCACACTTTATACGCAGTTGGTGAGCCCTACATGTTTCAGGCGGATAGTATTTCACACGATGCAAACGTGGTTTGTTTCATAGATAAAGATGAAACTGCACTTACTCATGGTTAATTCCCAATCTCCACAAAAGTGTCTGATCTACTGGTCTGGACAGAGTGGATTCCCTCCTCTGGGAGGGCACACTCTACTGCTTCTATGATTATGTGACTGTCTTTATAGAGACAACTCAGTACTGCACGATTGCATGTGAATTCGCAGGTTCTCGTGAGTCCTTGCGATTCCCGCTGTCCAAAATTTGCCACGAAATTCGCCTCACAAATACATCCGGTAGGACTTGGCCGACAGTGAAGATCGCCACTGTTCCACAGCAGTGCCATTCCGCATGCCTAGGAAATTTGGAGTTAGTCTAAGGAGGTCCCAATGCACAGGAATAACACAGTAAAACCTCAGAGAACCAGATCAGAGCTTTGGTAGCCAGTCCATCATCCAGTTCTTAAGACACTTTTACTGATCCAGGATGTCACAGAATGGTGCAATCACATTTTAAACTTAGGTTTGAGTCAGCTGACTTTTTTTTTTTTTGCAGTCCAGAGTTGGGCAATGATGGCACAGTTCCTGAGAGGACCATATTTTGAGACAAAATACATCTGTCTTTTTGATTTGTTTTTTATTCTTCTTGAACTTTGATGACATGATTGATCGAGGTTTGAACCTGAAGGTGAGCTGTTGTGTTCATCTCAATGTGATTTTGCCATGGTTCCACTCATTGCACTGTGACGGTAAAACTGAGGCAAAGCTGTCTGAGTGTAACATCGACGCAAGTGTTAACTATCCATCAAGCTGTAATCACAACATCATGCCAGATTATATGTTAACTGAGCAATAATTAAACCCCACAGGAAAGCTGCAGATAAATTAGCTGTCAATAGGAACCATTGTAAACCAGTTAATTTTCAGCCTCTGAATCACACCTACCTGGAAAGAGCTCTTAGAGGGAGCCTTAATTACTGCAGAATATCACTCTGAACACAATGCAACCCAAACTGAATCTGGTGACACGCACCTCGCCGACTAAACAGATTATTTTCCCCATGCCTCGCCCACTAGCACTCACTGCTGGCATCCTTGCAACAAGCCTCAGAGTAAAGGATTACTCCTGTTTGAACTCCCCACTGAGGCTTCAATGACTGCTCTTCATTATGTGGCCGAAAAGACACCAGGGGCTGTTTGTCCTTCCGCCTTTTTTCTTTTTTTTCATCATTGTGTCTGACAGCATCCTCACTCAGTCATCACACCCATCACTGCCCAACTTCTTGTTTCTCACTCCTCCTGAAGAGTTACTCCCAGCTCAGTGATTAGTGAGACTTAGGGAAGGTCTGTAGCCCTCTGATAGCATCAGTCTCCCACTCATCCTCCTGCATGCACACATTATAAGCTGAGAGAGTGGCTAACGTTTTGTGAGGGCTGGAGTGTGCGGGCGTCAGAATAAAACAATGCAATGTCTGTGATTCTGCAGACACAGTTATATACATACAACGGGAAGTGATCAGTGATTATGCAGAGCTAAGGCATGGGTCCAACAGGCAAAAGGTTTTTAACAAACACAAATCAAATTGTTGTCTAAAAACAATGTTTGTGGCACTAATCCCACAGTTACTCTCTCACAAGTAACACAAATGTGTGTGTGTGTGAGAGAGAGAGAGAAAGAGAAAGAGAGAGAGAGAGAGAGAGAGAGAGAGAGAGAGAGAGAGAATAGTGTGAGCTCAGCAGTTCATCTGCAGGTTCTGCTCTCAGGGCAGCTTTCTGCTTTGTCAGGCACCGCTTCACTGAGGGGAAGAAGAAAAATGAAAGACTGACACCCACAGACATCAAAATACTGACGCTCACTGCACCAGACACCCCCCCAAATCTCTCTCCCTGTCTCATGTTTCTCTGCCTGTCTTCATCCTCAGGGTAGTACAATAAAGCAGATATGTAGGAATGGGTCTTATTTACCGCATAGACTGACGTGGTGGAGAGCAGAGTGAGCACTGTGACCTGCCAAATTTCCACGCTGTCTGAGGCAGCACTCGTTGAAACAAAGTCAGAGAGAGAAGAATTTGATTGGTGGTTCATGGGAAATAAGATGCAGCTTAGAGAGGGCGGCTGCCTGGCTGAGTCCCTCATTGAAGCGATCAGAAAAATAAAGTTACTGAAGGTGCTCCAGGGCAAGCACTTTGTCCCAGGTGCAGAACAATAATAAGGTAAACCCGCTGAAATACACTGAGAATATTTCTGCTGAAACCTCTGAGATCTTAAAATAATATGAATATATTTCCACAGATTTTTGGTTGGACTTGAATATGATTGAGTTATTATTTTAAATATTATAGACAGATGGCTGTTTGGCTCCTGGAAAATGTGTCTCTAAAGAAACTAGAAATATTGCCACAAATAAGTACAAAGCCACACAGCTCGAATAAAAACATTTTATTTCTCCTCTTATGCATCTAAAAGAAAAAAAATAGTAGGCTGGGGAAATGAAAGAAGCTTAATGGGGACCTTTATGGCTGATGGCAGGAGTCGGACTGGTTGGTGAAGATATAAAGCTTTCCTCATAGGAGCTCCTAAATCACCACCTATGCCTTAAAAGCATTTCACTATAGCTACTCGGAGATAAAGACAGAGAAATATTAAGTTGTTCATAACATAAAATGCACAAGAAGAGAGGAAAGTAGAGTGGTTTCAGTCTGACCCAGGAGTCAGACTGTGTCAGTATGTTGAGGTAAACCATGTGTTGGTGTTCTGGTGTTAGTTCAGACCATAGACTGTACTATTGACATCTTGGCTCCACCTTTGGTCATTATACAAATTTGAAGCCAAAAAGCTCTCTGTATTTCTGGGATTTTCTCCACTTCCTGGAACCACCAATTGCGCTATAGCGTTGTGCGCAGAACCCCCTAATAACTTTAAAAAAATGGAGCTGCACAGGAAAAAGAGGACTTGAGCACAAACCAGTCTTACAGTGACTACATTTCAACATCACAAACAGGGGGGGAGAAAAAAATAATATTCTATGTAATTAATTTCGAAAGTTTGTTCACAGCTCCTTAGGGATTGCTGGGGGAGGTGGGATTTATGACCTATACTGCAACCCATCACCAGAGGGTGCTGTTCTTGCGGTGGCTTTACCCACCGAGGAGGCAGACGGCATCCATTCTATGTACAGTCTATGGTTCAGACTTGTTGGAGTTGGTTTGTGTGAGTTACTGATGTCAGCTTTCACACAGGTTTTACTCAAAATAAGCCCATGACCTTTCTCTCATTAAGTTAACCTGGCTTTATATATGTAAACAGGATCGACTCACAGGCTTTATAATAATGGCTACTGTACATACATCACTCTCCACTGAAAATGCTTTTTGCCGCATCTGTAGGGGAACAGTTTACCTCTTGTTAGCTAGTTGGTTGATTGTTTTGGTACAGGACCTACTAAGGTCCATTAGCTTAAAGGGGTCCCGTCGCTACCCACATTGCAGACAGGTACTTCTGGATTGATTTCTCCTGGAACTTGTACACAGGACAGGAATTAAAGTCCAATTAAATCGCCTGATCAAGCTTTAACTGCACCTCCACTTACCTGTGATTGTGCTTATAAGAACTAAAAATAAGGGTCCATAGAGCAAGTTTTTCCTCTTCCTTCCTTCCCCCTTTCTTTGCGCTTTCTGCTTCCTGCAGGATCCAGCTCCCCACTCTTGTTTCTTCGTGTTCTCTTTCTTTTCTTTCCTGGCTCATTTTCTTTTCTCCTCTCCTGGACCCTGTTTCCCTCCTCCCTCACTCACACCTCCACTGCTCTCCCCCTCACACCTCATAAAGGAAACACACACACACACATACATACATAGTTAAGATGCAAATATCCGTCCAACAGAGTGCCTTTTTTTGGAGAAAGTGTAGCTGGCCCGCACATTAAAGTGTTACAGCCACCTGTGAGGAAGGATCTGAGCTGCAGGAAGGAACTGAAGCTGCTGAGTCCTGAAGAAAAAAGGATGGTTTTGCTCACAATAGCTGGAGCATGTGCACAACAGAGAGACCTCTGAGGCCTGCACGTGACCCCTTTTGGCTTGTTAGAGTTTTCATCATTTTCTCACCTTCCTTACACACAGAGACACATTGTTAGCACTTCCATGTGTATTTACAGCACATACTGTACAATCAAGCAAAAGAAGTCAGTTGAGCAAAGGTGTAATACATCTGCAACATCCAGGGTCTGTTGTAAGCCACAGTTTTTAAAATTTATTAAATCAGTATAGTCATGAGCAATTAGCTGAAAGTTAAAAATAATAATAATAAAAAAAAAGGTTTCCACTCTGGTGTGACAGATATCAAAATATTTTTCAGTACTTTGGCAGCTCTCTCACCATGTTGTGAGATTTTGCACAGTAGCTGTTCATTGTGAAAGCGGTGCTTTCTGCAACAGCCTGCTAAAGTTAAACATAGACTCCTCTCATCTCTGCATCTCAGCTGCACGCCTTCAGTAATCTCCAGAGCTCAGTCCACCAGGCTGTAAATATTAGTTAGCTTCAGGTTTTAATCACAGCTTTCCAGCCATTCAGAGGCATTAAAGGTGATCCCTGTTAGACTGCGATCACAGCAGAGATGAAACTGCTTAACACAACAGCTACACACTCTGTCTTTGTCTCACATCACAAACAGGCTGTTTAAAGAGCCTCACAAGTGTATTGTTGGCAGACACAGAGCCAGATGGGCTTGTAATGCTGATTATGTGTGGTGTGTGTATGTGTGTGTGTGGCGGATAGCTCCTCTCAGCCCTGTGTCACTGTGTCTGCATATCTTGCTCTCAGGAAGACTTCCCCTCTCTCCAGGGTCTGTACACTCAGCCGTGTGTTACAATCAGCAGGAGCAGCAAACACAAGCCGAGAACATCTGCAGGCCAACAGAAAGCCAAATCCTCTCCACTGGGAGACAGTGACCGAGGACTCAGCAGCATATGGACAGGCCAGAGCTCTCCAACAAGGCCAAATCATGATTGATGCTAGCAGTTGCTCGGTACACAACAATCTGCGCGTACAGCATTCACAGGAGGGACTCTGTGGCTGCCAAATGAGCAAATAAACCATAATTTCATTGTCAGTGACGATCAAATTATCCTGCTCGTCTAATTTGGAGCAGGCTGTGCATAGTTAGAGGGTTTCTATTTAGCTGGATCTGCCTCTGGGAGGAGGAGGAACCATCATAAAAATGAAGATATGCACCGTTGTGTCAGTGCAACTTTGCTTTTAGAGCATGCTGAGTCTGTCAATGATGAAAATTAAACAGCTACAGCTGTTACAAACATGCACAACATGCAAGAACAAAAGTCAATTCTTTTGTGGCTCCGAGAGTAAACAGCTTTTGTCAGGTACAGACTCAGACTGATATTAAATGCATCAAATAGTTTTATTGAGTTTCTGCAAAAAAACAAGAGTAGAAACTAAAACCAAAGGTTAATGTTGTTTTGATATTGATAGAGATGTGCATTATGATGATAAATTGTTTATTTATAATTTACTCTGAACATTTTATCCAACAATGCTGCTCTTTGAAAATATTGGAGCCTGCAGTTAACCCACGCTTACCCTCATCTCTGCCTCCTTTATGATCTTCTCTAAAACAACAGGAGTGAAGGGCACAGCTAATATTGATTCAAACACATCATGAGCTCTTTTCATTGAACCTTTTTGGGACTATTTCTTTACTCAGACCAGGGGCGGGACTTCTGCTGGGTTAACTTCGGAAGCTATTTCAGATTTAGTTTTATTCTTTGGGCTCTATATGAACTTTCTGACTGTAAAAGTTAAAGACATGGTACAAAGTCAATCAGGGCCTGTCTGACTGCTTTTTTGGTAATGAAGCCCTGCACTATTTGGGCACCAATCCATGCCCATTAGTGCTTTTCTGAGAATTATTTGTGGCTATAGAGTGGCTTTTTGGTTGAGCGTGTGGCTCTCTGTATTGCTATCATGCAGTCATTACTAAAGTTGGTATAACTAGAGAAGCAAGCGGTTGGCAACATTCATCTCTCAACGGGTTGTCTAAATCGGCGTTACAGTGTGTTTGATCATAATTTAAATTTCCGCTAGAATATCTCTTTAAGAGCGAGTGTATCTGTGCATATGTTTCTGAAGTTATTTTGGGGTGCACATGATGGAGAGTTTGGTGATGGTCTTGGTGTGGAGTCTTTGGCTTGTGCACAGCTGAGATGAAGCTGGAGGCAATGAGGATTTCCTTGTCCTCTGGCTTTCTAAGATCAGACTAATATCAAGGTGTATTGAGACAGGTGTCCCTCTGTCCCACTAAACACTCAATACCACTGTATCAAACAGAAAATGTTTTTCCATATGAGTCTGAGTGCTCTCTCTGTCTAAGTTACTGATGCACTCTTCATCCTCTTGATAGAAACGCTCCACATGGGTGCTAACGTAGGCTCAGGTTCATTTGCTATTTTTACAACATGGGCAAATCTGCCAAGTGTGTCAGGTGGAAAGTAACAGTGATAGAGAGCTGCATGCTATGATGCTATCCACTGGGTGTATGTCAGGTCTTGTAGTCCCAAGACCAAAATGTCAAAATGCTTTTTCAGAAGCATTTCCAACCCACAGTGGTGAACCCCTCTAGTAAATTTAAAATCTAAAACTGAAAGATTTATGATGAGTGTGTTCTTTTTGTTTTACTCACTGATCATCTAACTCCTTCCAAGAAGTATAAATGTAAATGTAGAAAATAAAAGAAGCATGTTCACTTATTGTGCCAGGTGTCTGAGCATGTAGATTACAAGTATGAGCCAGGCTTACCGATGAGGGAGTCGGTGAAATCCAGACTGTGCCTGCCTACATAAGAAGCCGAGCCAGCCTTGTAATACGACAAAAAGCATGCTACCAGTATGCCAGGTTAAACGCAGTGAGCCAGCACTGGGAATTCATACAACCAACTGCTCACTCCTGATTTCTGAAACAGTGCACCAAATGCTGCAGGATAACACAAACACAACTAAAAGCAGTCATCACATGCTGTGAGATAGATGAGATTAACTTTCTTATAGACTTTCTTCACTTCTGATTCAAAGCTATTGTGGAGGACTGGTGTGTTATTTCCCATGGTGTCCAGTTTGCTCTCCAGGTGCAGAAAAAAACATTGCAGATGTCTGTATGTGATGTGAGCTACGAGTGTGGAGAACAACTGTGTCCACTGACACTGGCGCTGCACTATAATAAGGCTCTGTGCAGAAAAACAATCATGTTAACATGAGCTCTGTGGATGCTTCTGCATGCAGCTGTGCATTTTTCCCTGCAGTGTCTGAGTGGCTCACTAACTCGCATGCAGAGGTATTCACACACACACACACACACACACACACACACACACACACACACACACACACACACACACACACACACACACACACACACACACACACACACACACCTCCTTTGTTGGATCTATTTCCAGTGGTGACAGTCTCCCTGCTTGAGGGGAAGTTATAGTCTTGTTGTGTGTGGAGAGTGACTGTATGTATTGTGTCCATGTTAGCATGTGTCTTCTCTAGAATGAAATCCAAAGACTTCTTTGTCAGCTGCAGAGTAAGGATTTCCCAAAAGATCTGCTTGAAGCTGACATATTTGTTTGTAGCTGCTTTTGCACCTTCAAATCCCCTTCAACAACCCCCCCCCCCCCCACACACACACACACACACACACACACATACACACACACACACACAGTTCTGCACAGTCTAATTTATTTCAGTGACTTTGACAGTGTCTACATACTGATGGCTGTGTAATATAATTAGACTTCCTGAGAGGATGTGTAATGAACTCTTCCTGCGGGAGCTGCAACATGAGATCCAATAAGAAGAGCTACCTTGTTATCTTGTAAATAACAATATAAATAGTATTGTAAATGTGACAGTGTATTAATTAGTCCTGTCCATGCTGTCTGATAATAACAGATGTGATAACATTCAGGAGGTATACGTGAAGATCTCTGGTGGTTGTTTATAGTGAGGTGTAAAAAGGCTGTGTTGATGTTTGCAGCAGTCGCTCCCATTAAATTTGCCCTTTTTTCGTGCAGTTTATATCAACAATGACAGCCTCTCTGTGTTGTAACATTTTCTAAACTAAAGATGAAAAGGAAAGTCACCTGTCAAATGAAACAGGGGAGTTAATGTAAAAGAAAAATAGCGTTAACTCGGACAGGGTTGGCCTTTCTGACAGTATCTTGACCATTTCCAGCAGAAGCAGTTTGTTAGAGCTTATAGGATACACCATCTTCCTTTGAAGGAATCATGATAGCTTTATTAAGCCGCTGTGCTCACTTTATGAGGGGAAAAAAAAAAAAAGAACTCATGTTTCACAACTGTTTGAGTCACAGTAGCTAACCTTGTGGATAGATGGGGAATTTTCTGAGCGATCGTCGGCTAGAGTATTGGACACAGCTTTGTTCACACTTTGTACCTTTAAAGGTGAATTTCTTTCACTCTGTGAACCAAACATCCCCAGTAGCTGATTTTCAGGTCCTTTAAAATGATGAAAGGTAAGTCTGGACTGAGTTTTGTTGAGGCAGAAACTAAATGTTCCACTGAATGGTTTGGCTTCAAGGCTCAATGTCACTTTTGCAGCTTTGCATAAGTTGATTGGAGTAGGTATGAAAGATTGGAGTTTTTTGTGACTTGCATAAAGGAGAAGTACTTACACTGCAAGGTGGTTGCCAGGGAGGCTGATTTATGTATTTGCAGCAGTTGCAGACCAAAAAGTGTTTATAAGAATCATTTTGCTCACTCTGAAACTGATGAGGTCAGTCAGACACTTTGAAGTTTTCAGTATCTGCTTCCTCATCCCTGAGGTGGTGTACTTATCTGCTATTACAGAGGAGTTGGTGATAGGCAGATTACTGATGAAAGTGACCTACACTGATGCAATAATATTTACATCAATAGATAACATGAAACTCTGCTTATTAGCCTAGATAAATGGGATGCTTTCACTATAAACAATGATTAAATAAGCTGCTGATTATTACCTGCACATTATGCCTCGCCTGTATTCTTTCATTTAACTGTTATTGGCTCCAGTGTTACTCTGAGGCCTGAGATGGGGAAGGCAAATCTCATCTTTGCTTCATGTGCATACATGGGGAGTTAAAACAGGGAGACCAGCAGCAAAGACCCTCAGGCTCTGTCTTGAGAGCTCCCCACACCTCCAACTGTGTATGTGGAAAACCAAGGCCTGAGGTGGGGGAAGCACCTCTGTCGCATGTGCATATTTGAAAAGCAAAGGCATTTTTTTTTAGAGTCCCCTGCATTTCTATGTACATGTGTAGACTGAATACCAAGGCCTAAGGCTGGGAGAGCCCATCTTCCCTCTCTTTTCTTGCATACATGAAAAGTAAAGGCAGGGAGTGCAGCATCAAAAGCCTGCTAACCTACCTGGTTTTACAGCCAGTTAATATGTTTCCAGTGGTATAGTCTAGTTTTTTGTTGTGGGTATCCCTGGTATACCCCCCTACCATCCCCTCTAAACACGTATTTGGGAACATTCTGAAAGACCAGTTGTGCACAAAAAAATGCATGAAAGGCAAACAAAAGTTGAACGTTGTTTATAGCTCTAATAAAGTAAATGTTTGGAATTAATAACCCAGATCAAAGTAATGCATTATAGTGATTATTGGGCACATCTTACAGTAGTAAACAAAATACTCATTGGGTTTCTTCAGGGGATCTTGGAAAGATTCTGCAGCCAATTACAACTACTGCATCTACACACGTAGTACTGAGGCTAACATTGTTTACAAGGAGAGCACTCCATCAACTACTGAACCCAGTACACACACTACATACACACTGCAGCAGCAGAGAGTTCGCTGACACATCTCACGGGTTCACATCACTAACCACCATATACACAATATGAACCTTATTTCACCAAGACAACTGACCGTTTATTTGATAAGTGTAATGAAAAACAAACTCCTCTAAAGCCAAATCTTAAATTGAATGGAGTCGGCACAAATAGGCCTATTAAAGATAAACCCTAAAAAGGAGAAATCTTGGAGGACTTTCAGTGAAAACAGTGTTGTCCATATGAAAACTTTAGATGCTTCTAATTCTGACTGCTTCAGGGTGGCACGAGCCGACTGCTGTCCTCCTCAATCCACCACTCCAGCCTGGAGCAGAGAGGGAGGGAGAGAGAGAGAGAGAGAGAGAGAGAGAGAGAGAGAGAGAGAGAGAGAGAGAGAGACCACCAGAACAACACTACCATTGACAGCTAGCAACTGAAAATAGCAGCCAGTATAGTCAAACATCTTTAGAAGAGGTCCTGGAGGGACCCACTAAGATGGTCCACAATGCAGGAAATGAAAACAAAACAATGAAGACATGACTTCAGAACCTGCATGAGAAATAAGCAGCTTAGTAACTGTCACATCTCCTGATTAGTTAAGTTGTTTTATTTTCATCCCTCATGTTTCTTGTCTTGTCTTTCCTGTTTTTATTTTCATACTCACTCTTGTCTCTTGTTTCAGGTTCATTGACTTCCTCCTCCTTGTGTAACCTGCTCCCCTGATCACCCTGATGTGTCCCACCTGTGTCTTGTTAACTCCACTGCTCTGCTGTATAAACCCAGCTTTCCCTCCCCTCTATGCCAGTTCATTTTGGCCATTGTGTCAGAGGTCCTGCGTATATCGCTAGTGTTTGGCTCAGTGTTTTGACCTTCTATAGTATTGTTTGACTTAGGCCTACTATACTAGTAGTACGTCCATTTGCCCAAAATTCAGTATGCAGTAGGCGAACAAAAGCAAAATTTGCAGTATGCCAAAAATACCCCGATGACGTACTGATTCAGGTAAATTTCACAGTATGCATTGGACCAGTTTGCATCACCTACTGTTACCCACAATGCAAAGTGCCTGGGCAGACGGCGGAATTGAGGAGAAACCTTTCACCCGAGTATTCATTTTGTAAGAGGACAGCCAAGCTTTCTCCTTCTGACAGCCTCTCTTGTTCTTCTTTAGCATTATTTGTGCAAACCACTGACGAAAATGCAATGTTTTGTTATCATACCATACAGTCTTTCTCAAATATTTCCATCGCCTCAAATTTTCCTGCTTCCCCTCATCCTTTATACTGTACGGTACGCGTGATGTTTATCACACACAGCGTGTGCCATCAGTGATGTTTACATCACACAGCTGGACAGGCAGCTGGCTTTAGAGGAAGTATAAAGCTTTAATGCGGAAAAGATGAGTAAACATTAGAGCAGTCTGACTCAATCAGCAGTCAAGATGGTTTTTGAAATAAATTGACAGAAGACAGGAGTTTGTCTTAGAGGGTTTTTACTGTAGTTGTCAAACTATTGGGACAAAGGGAAATAAGACCACACCACGCAGACGCCATCAGTTAACACGTTCAGCAAGGATGCAACTTCTTTCATTTAAGCAGGAAACGAGGACAACATACAGGTAACTGACATCACTTGCTGTATTTACAGTGCCATGATGAGAATCAAATGCTGCCAGATTAACGAGTCATTGCATAGACAGAAGACTTTTTGATGGCTGCAATTGGGCTAAAAAAAAAAAAAAAAAAAATCAAATCAAAACAAAAAAAAAGATTTTTTCAGAGAGTAAATGAATGGGCAACTCTGTCGTGTCAGCGCAGTTTACCAGGGTACAATGTACTTTTCCATATCGGAAACCAGCAAAACCGGGTCAAGCATACTACATAACAACGGCAGACTTGCAGTCATACTGCATACTACTATCGAACGCAGTACTCAGTATGCAGTATTTACTGCAGTATGCAGTCGGCCAATTCGAAAACAACCCTAGTCTCTAGCCTGCTGATTTGGATACCTCTAACTTGCTCTTTTGGAACCTGTGTACCGACTCATTTTTGGAATAAACTGACTCTAATTTTGCCAGCTTGTAAGTCTGCATCTGGGTCTTCTTCAATAACTTGAATCATTAAAAGGCTGTGTGTCTTGTAATCCAAACAGCCTTAGCTCTGTGGTGGGGTCTGTCCAAAAACTGTTTATGTTTAAAATTTAGATGCACAAATTTAAATAGCAGCTCTGAAAACTGATCTGCTTTTTATGGCAACAGATCAAAAGTTTTAAGTATACCACATAATGCCCCTGCAGAGCTTCTGTTGCATTATTAATGCAAATACTGATATTGCCAGTTATGACAAATTAGTCAAAATATGTTGCATTTACAGCTAGCAGCTCAGTGAAACTGTCAACAGTAATTTGTGGAGGACTTGGGCGCTTTTGTAAATTGTTAACAGCAGGATATCTGGCGTGTCTTTAAACACTCTGCAAAAATATTCAAAAGAGGGGAAAAAAATCCTGCCATCATTACTGCTTGTCTTGAAATGAGTCTTTAAATATAGCTGCAGCGCTGCTAACTTCTCTGTCAGATGAAGACATGGTCAGAACCCTGCTGTCACAAGGTTCAGCTTACATCAGTGTGCACCAGCTGCAGATATCTTGTTAAGCTCTAAATACTGCACACTTTTTCACAGACTTCTGAACAAAAACATGTCAAACAACAGATCTTGTTCAGAGCTTGTAGAGGCTGATGTAACCGAGGGAAATGCATGGAGGGTAAAATGTGTCAAAGGACTGTTGGTCCAAAAGTGCCCCTCTTTGGATAGTCATCCTGAACAATGTGACAATATGCCCAGCCCACCCTTTGCAGTGGTTCCATCAGCTGACGTCTAAATAGATGCATTTGATTGAACCTTTTTGATATACCCTGTTCATTGATTCTTATTAAATTTTAACCCATGATCCATCAATGAATCAATGATTTAGCAAGCATCTGTGCTCTACATTAGTGCAGTTAAAACTAAACCACTGCCAAGATTGGGAATGATTTCTCTAATTATCACATCCACGTTTATGGTGCTTGCCGACAAAATTGTGAATGTGATAATTAGAGCAGATGGATCAACTAAAGAAAGAGAAATCCATAAATAGTCCTCCATGAGAGTGGTGCTTATTATTTCCAGCTAACAGTGCCAAACACATATTTACATGATGATCAACGCAGCCAGTGGTGACAACAGAGAGATTCAGAGGTCCTCTTGAAGATACAGGCTAAAAAGAAGATATAACAGCCCGCTTAAGTGTGCAATAAAGGTAACACAGCAAAACAGGGAATGATTCTATCAAAACATACGACACATTAAGGGGTTAAAAAACATTAATATGATCCCTCCAGATGTTCCCAGGTCTTCAGAACACCACAGCATCTTACAGTCAGTCATCCCCAGCTGACCTTTTTTTCCCTCTAACCTGTAAAAACCTGATCGTGTCACATTGATCAACAAGTTTTCACCATTTTTGTGGCTGCAGGAATCAGCATAATTGTAGTTTTTACACTGTAGAGTCATGTAACATCTGCTGAGTTTAGGAGTCTCCAAAATCTGCAGTTGTCCCCTTATATACATCTTTGGATAGGAAAGGACTAAGGGGGTCTTTTTGGACCTAATCAAAGGTTCCCACTGAAGCCCATACCTGTCCTTATAAAAACGGGAAACTCTCTTTACAGAGGGCAATGCTGTCACCATGCATCTGCATCATAATGTGAGCTTTAGTTCTGCTAATATTGGCATTGCCAATTGAACTTTGTAACCATGCTGACATTAGTTTAAGCTCAGAGCACTCAGATAGCAGCTGTTTGCAGAATGTGTTTGAATGAAACTTGAACATTAGAAACATGTACAGAGGTTTCCCTGTGCAGTATCACTCTCTGTTTCTCCAGAGCCGAAATTCATCCCAGTATTCAACCTTTTTATAGTCAAAGAAATACAGTGTCCACTCAGAAAGTTCATATATCTGTAGCTTGATATGAATGCTTAATCCTACTGCAGTCTACATGTACATAAAATTACTCATAGCAGATTCACAACAACCACTGTAAAGCTTTTACAGCTCAGCCATATCTTCTCTTGATGTCTGCTGTTTGAAATCCACCCACCGCAGCTTTATGTGTCTGAAAAACAGCCAGGCCCAACATTTTCTAATTAGCCCTTATTATCTGGAAGTTTATAGCAGTCATTCTCTCCATGGCTCCACCGCAGTTCTCCTTCAAATGATACTTCTGCATTAGCATTATGCATTGTGTGCTAACAAGGTCTGAATGCTCTGTATTCCTCTCAGCTGCACATGGTGGAGCTCCATCAGACCAGAGCGGGGGCTTCCTGTGACAGAGTCTTAACTAATGATGAGTGAAGGGGTTTCTGTGTGAATTCAGACTGTCTGTGTGTGTCTGCAGGCAGGGCAGTGTCTGCAAAGTTAAGATTATGCACATGGTAGCTGCAAGCAGTCGTGTAATTATAAACTCTTTTCCTTTTAAAAACACACTTTCATTGTTGCAAAAATGAGAGATGTAACTAAGGAGATAAAGGACAAACAGAAATGAGGTCTAGCAGGCAGACTAAGGGGACCAGCTGTTAATTATGGGACTGTTTTTTGTGGTAAAAGTCACAGTTAATAGATTTAAAGTGTTCCCTGCACATTATTACCCATTTCTCCTTTTGTCTTTCATTTTAAGTCACATTGTCCGTGCTGTCTCCTTCTCTGTGGCTCATTTTGTTGTGATCTCCCTCTGTTCGGCAGCTCTCGCCTCACATTTCCTCCTCCTTACATCACACGCAGAGAATCAAACCTCGCTGAGAAGGAAGGTAAAAGGAGGAGTGTTTGTGGAGTGGCTTACAAGCAGCACATCTCCCTCTGAGCTTTTCGCTGATTTTTTTTTTTTTTTTCTTTTTCTGCTCCTCGTTCTTCCTGATTGGAGTAAAAGTACAATACTGACAGAGTGTTCAAAGTCTCAGGATCAAAGAGGAGCTCTCTGCTTCCCTGAGTGATGGGGGTGGGATTGAATCCAGAGGGTGAGCTGGTGTCAGACCACATCTCACCTTTCTTTTTTCTCTCTCTCTCTCTCTCTCTCTCTCTCTTTCTCTCCATCCCTTCACTCTTCCTCTCCTTTGCCATCCCTCTCTGCATGTTTACTGTATCCATCTCTCTCTGTTTTTTTGATGACTTTCTCTCACCAGCAGTCACTCTCTCTCCCGCCTCTTCGGACCATCTTTCATTCTTAACAGCTGCATCTCTCCTCATTTCACCTCCTCTCATCCATCTATCTCTTTTTCCCTTCACTGTCATCACCCGTCCAGTTTCATCAGTCATTTACTACTTATTTTTAAATCTCTTTCCCTCTCTTTCTGTCCCTCTTTTGGAGGCCATAACTCTAATGACCGTTTTAATCGGCTGTAGCGCTCCAAACACGCCAAGACTTTATTTTTAAATTGATGGATGTTCATAAATCAAGGCTGCCAGAGTATTTAAGAACCCAAAGAAAGATGAGACCTTGAGTGTGCATGCTGACATATCAGGTCCTTCATGAACACAAACGACCAAATCCACCCAGCAGCCATTTAGCACATCACAATTAGAAACAGTATTTGAGGGGCTGCCCAGGAATTTACAGCTGTCAAAATCAATGAAGGACAGTAACCGCATTACAAATAATATTGTTATGGTTTAAAAACAGTTTCACCTCTCTTGTCATGTTGTGCAGTGTAATTCGCACTGAAATAACCAACTTTCAAACAAATTAACCTTTTTATTATTGAAGGCCCCAACGCTCAACTACCTGGATGCAAACAAGCACAGATAAGAGATACAACCTGGTAGTGATTCTATTTTAGCAGCTGATTTAGATTCAGTCTTTGAACTTAAAATGTCTCTTGGTTTTAGTCATTTCTGAAGTCTATTTTATGTCATAAAAAGAAAAAAAAAAGTCATAATTTCAGTCAAAATGTTGTCTGTCATCAAACTTATCTAGTAGATCAATCCGAAATTCACCCTTTGTCAAGTCCCACCCTAGAACCGCCTCTGACCAATCACACATGAGCAACTGTAACTAAGAGAGGAGCGCCTGGCAAGCTGTCCTTTCTGGAGCACATTGCTGAAGCAACGCGTTTGTAGGACTTGTAAGTCCGATGAAAGATATCCAGAGTGTGTGGGTGATGTTGTATTTTTTTCAAAAATGCAACTGGAGAGATGTCAGATATGGACTAAGCAGTGGGGAAAACCTCACTCGCAGCTGAATCCATCAACGATAGCGAATAACTACTGTTTGTTCCAAGGTAAGATGCTAACGCTAACTAGCACATAGTTGTTACCTGCAAGACAGTAATACAGTAATAAACTCATGATGTGGGAAAAATACCCCAATGCGCTATTAAAAAAATGAAAAAACATACTATTTAGCAACGGGCTAACATATCAGATTGTGAAAACTACAGGGAGTCATAAATGACAGTGAGCTTAAAGTAAAATAATATATTGACTTACCCTTCGATGCAAGAACATTGTTGTTCCTTTATACATTTATTCTGTACAAGAACCAAGCCATGGGGTGGCTGACTCTTGCAATATGAGCAGTGAGCCTTGGCCTTGATTTTAATGTCCTCTTCTTCAGCATTACTCTACCGACAAATGATGTTGTAAATACATTTCTCAAATGCTTCTAGCAGTCCTTTCTGTCTAGTTCGCTCTAGGATTTCGTAACTATTACTCCAGAAATTTGACACGATTTCCTTCAGAATATCTTTCACTGAAATCGCAGAGAAATGCACGTTGGCATAATCGGCGAAGAAGCTTGCCAGGCCTAGAAGATGTAACCATGAGGGGCAGGACTTGAAGGGTCAGTTGGAATCAAGCTTTTACCAAGTGTCCTGCACTGCAGTATTTCACTTTCTGAACATGATAACTTTAATATCTTTGTGTGTCGTATATCAAAAAAAGGTTTATAAATAGAAATTAGAAGTATAAAGGGGAAAAAAAGGATCTGAACGTACAGTAACTTTTTGAAGATGAATGACAAACACTACACCCTTTCGCTTACTCAGCCTGTTTCTGAGGGTCCACCTTGAGTAATTTGTCTCATTGTCATCGTGTGAACAAAAACTAAATGGAAGTTGACTTTGCTGCAGGTTGTCTCTGGTTAAAATGGTTCAACTGGAACCAAAACCACTTGACCTCAGCAATGACTGGAGGCTGATGGTGCTCGCTCTGCTAACATCGGAAAGAAGTTAGACATAGTTACCCGCAGACTGTGATGTTGTGTTCAGCCATGTTTGTTAGATAATCTGAAAAAAGATGGCAGCCATAATGAAAAGTTAAATAAGTAGCTAAAAAGGGTTATGTGTCCCTTTTGAATCTATATTTGGTTGGATACAATCAGATACAGAGAAAACAGATTCACACACTCTCAGTCGGACAGCCTCCATGCTGAGAGACTGACGTCAGATTTTCCTCCAGTCCGTCCTTCTTTCTTCACTCTTTCTCATTACCAACGCAGCATGGTGCCGATAAAGCAGAAAAGCATGAAATCGTCTTCAGTAGTGTGTGAACTCTGTAGTCCTGCATGTTTTCTCCTGCTGACAGACTGCTGTCTCACAGCTGTTGTCCCATGATGGAAAATTGGCTTGTTACGGTGAAGTCACTAAATGAGGCATGGAGACCGTTTCCACACTCGTGCTGTTACATTCAGAGATCTTTTTTATCACTCTGTATGAAAATTATATCAATGAAAGCAAGACAGTAATGAGCCCCACATAAGTCAGTCTTCAGACTTGAAGCTCAATTGACTTCAACTTGAGCTTCAGGACTTAGACTTTTTACTGTGTGTTCTTGTCTGAGTAAGATAACAAGCTCAATATTATAACCTGTTATCACACCTAATCTTCCACTTCTGCTGTAATGTTCACAAAGGAAGAGGAGTCCTTATAAATGGTGTCCCCCAAAGCTGTGTCTATGTGAGTAAATCACTAAATCAAATTGAATTCAAAGAAAAGATTGTTTAATTTTTCGCAAATGCACCTGAAACCTGCAGACAGGACGACACAGAGGGTGACAGTTGATGGTATCTGCATCTTTGTGATCATTCAAAATTATTCACAGTCTTACTGATCTGAGACCTGTAATAGTGCTGTCAAGTACATCTAATTATAGGCTAGATGATGTGCTACACACACAATCGCACACATTTATTCACACTCACACAGTCTCCTACCTGCTGTGAAAAACAGGTCTCTATGTCTGAATCTAACTCTGAAGTTATGAGAACACCAGGTGCTCTCAGCAATACCTCTATCTACCTGATTTGCTCCCCCAGAGTGTGCTATTGTGTGAGAAAGAGTATGTGTGTGTGTGTGTGTGTGTGTGTGCATTGTGTGTTTGCAATCTAAGGAAGATTGAGAAGCTTATGAATCTGATCCTAGAACAGTAGTACTCTCTGCACTGTGATGTTTTTCTTGGTCAGTCTTGATACAGCTCTATTGAGAGAAAGGGGTGAGTGGGTGTTTATGTGCTGTACAAGTTTAACACACGTGTACTGCATGTTTGCATATGCACAGTGTGCAGCAGTGTGTGTATGTGCTAGAATATATGAACCACCTCTACATGTGAAGTATTCCCTCAGGCTTTCTCTCTCTCTCTCTCTCTCTCTCTCTCTCTCTCTCTCACCCTCTCTCTCAGTATCGCAGCCCTACAAACACTTTGAAATGCAGAGGCTGTTGGTGAGGACTGTGGCTAAGCCAGGGCTTGATGCTGCCTTTCAGATAGGGTGAACTTTTAAAGAGCTGGGGAAATAGCAGAGCGCTGATGGCAGGGGAGAGAGGGGGAGGTGGCAGGCGGTTGGGATCAAGTCAGAGTGAAGCGGAATCTCAGGGGTGAGCCGTAAATAAATAAGGCTGGGCCGCTGAACAGGCCGGGGGTCTGGCTGTTTGGCTGCAGGGAGGTGACTGTGGAGCTAATGTGAAGCTCCCAAAGTGAAAGGACAAAGAATAAAGAGGACAGTCTCAAGTCTCTGGAGCCCTGAGTCCAGACTAGCCTGCAGTGTTGGTTTACCAAAACTTCAGCACTTCATCAATACTTCACACGTAAACAGTATGTTATCTGAAATTCCTGACGTTTGCTGATTTATCTAGATTGAATGGTTCAATATGGCCCTGAAAGCAGAATTTTCCACTCTGAGGGGATGTCATACTTTTACATGCATCACCACATGGGGCAGTATCAGCTAGGAGGCATCTCAGGGAGGCAGGTGGCTTTACGTCATTCTTGCCTGTACAGCGTGAGCCTCTGCTTCAACTGAGTGAGTAAAAAGCAATGCCTCTGCCTCAGCACGTCCACTACCCATGAAAATGATGAGTCATCTTAAGAGAGGATACCACCACACCCCCCTTGCAAGAGTGTAAAACATGTCTGGTTAGCATGTGAGCTAGTAGGGTGGCATGCTAGCAGGATTTTGATGAGCTTTTTGATTGTATTGCAGGGTTTTAAATAACACGGTGAACCTAATAAAGAAGCATTGAGACTGTGCGAAGCAGGTCTGGCATATTTCAGATACAAACATCTGACAGAAATATCTACCCCGGGATCTAGATGGACCAGAATAAAGAACAAAAAAAGGATGTTTACTCACTTGGCTCACTGCTGGTCACACATTAAAAAAGCTTTTATAAGCAATATAACAAGCAATATAAGCTTTTTTTCCATCCATGTTTTCCAACAGTTATAATGTTTCTAAATCTGCATGGGTGCTTGAAGACTCCTCACTTTGATATTTTTGGTGCACATTCACAATGTGAGTTAAATCTCCAGAGGTTTGAAGATGTGCAGAAGTGAAGGTTGGGTAAACTGTTTCTGTATATGAATGGAGATGTTTGTTGGTCTCTCGGCTCGTTAATATTTATCAGTAAGGAGACGCATTGATTGTTGCCTCGGTATTCAAATCACTGTGGTCTGATGTGTCCACTGATAATCATGTGTCTCGCTCTGGGAGAGCAGAGATTAGCTTTGTAAACAAGACGACACGCCTGCCTCGATCTTAGCTTCCTCCATCCTCGATGTGATTAGGAGTGTAATGGGGACATTATAGCATGGAGGACGGACGTGGTACTCAGACAAACCCAGATACACCTCCATACCCCCCGCCCTCTCCTGACTCCCTTCCCCATTTCACCTAGACTCGAATTCAGTCTGTCTCTACCCTGCTCAGGGAAATACAATCAGTGCATAAGCCATTGACAAATTCCCATTATATGCAATTTCATGGGCATTAAACCCATTTGAAATCAGAATGATCCTCTGAATATATGCATGCAGCTCCCCCAAATGAGCTAATTATGGTTTTATTTTTTATTTCCCTCTATTTACTCTCATGAGACCCAAAAGACAGACCTATTTTAGAGTGGAGCTGGGCAGGAAAATGAACATAAAAACTCCAGAGATAAATCCACAAGATAGCTGGAAGAAAATATGGCCGTGTGACCAAAAAAGTATATAAGAGGGAAAATATCTGACATGTCTGACCCTGCAACACAATTTGCTTTGTGTGTTTCAAAGCCTTACCATGACTACAAATTACTTTTAACCCAATGCTGCTGCACTTTTTGAGTGTGACCATTTGGGTTACTTGTTATGGAAGCTTCACGTGGGAGTAAAAGCTCCCTCTGTTAACTGGATAATTATCTCAGAATTAGGACAAACGTTTCAATGAAAAAAAAGGTGTCCTGTCAAAATAAAAACACAAAGAGCAAACAAAAACCTTATAAATGAAGAACTATCCCTTTAAATCATGACAGATCAAACAAAGAAACATTTCTGTTCAAAACCTTTTTTCCCCCTGAGCAGATGACATTTGTGTTTAATTCATGAACTTCAAAATGTGAATAATGCATTTGTTTTGTCAGCCATGAATGTAGAGCACAATATATTCAGCTTTCCCCTGCTGTGTCATAAAGTGTTTTTCATCTGAATACTTATTTTGAGACAAAGTGCAGTCCAGCTCTGGGTTTCATTGCCTGAAACATGTCCCAGAGGACCTGAGCTTTTAAGCCTTTGTCCTGCTTCAACTACTGAAAAACACTCAAGTATTTACAGATTCCTTTCACAGCTAAAACAGGAATCACACTGTCACAGAAAGTTCCTTTTCTGCCACTATAATCTACATATTTGATCAGCTGTACAGAAAAAGTAGTAGTAAATTCATTCCTGTTTTGTCAAGCACATATGGTTCAGCTGTCTGTAAATATACAACACACTTTAAAACATCAGAGAGAAAGTCTCTGATTTCAGATTAAAACATTATTTTCTAGTTTTCTCTTTTATCTTTTATCTTAAAACAACAAATCCTTTGCAGAAATCCTCACCTGTAAGACACCTGTGCCTCAAATTTCCTTAAGGTTAAATTTCTCTGAGTTTGTTTGGTTGTTAAAATAATCACCCTCCACAGTGTGTGGGGAAGGATTTGCGCTATAAAGACTAAAACTATTTTCTGAGCAAAGCTGTTAACTATGGCTGCACGACTGTGGCCAAAAATAAAATCCCATTTTTTTTCTCTGAAAACTCGATTTTCGATTTTTCATTTAGTGACAACTTCACCAAACTTCACTTTAAATCTAAGTTTTTCTATCATCTCTCAAAACAAAACCACTGAAAATGATGTGGTCTAATGCCAAGCCAGTAAGTGGCGCTGTAATGCTGCCCAGGAAATGCACAAAAGACAGAAGAAGAGTACAGAGCACGCATATAAAGGTTGTTTTGGCTGGACACGCGCAGGCGCTATAAAAGAGTTATGCCGTGTGTGACATAATCGTTTCCACTTGGATGCAGATAGACATCCACACAGAGAAGAAATGGTAGTTGTTAATAGATTTATGCACTCTCTGACCCAATTTAAAGAAGTACTGTTTACAGTCACCTGAAACGCCGTTACGATAAAAAACTTTTGTGTTTATTCCTGAACTAGTTTCCATGTGGACGGTTCGATACTACCGTCAGACAGCAGGGAGTGGTTTTCTCTTCATCTGAAACTGTAAAGCTGTCCCAATTCCACATGACTGACTTGCTCTTGCCCTTTAAGCCACAAAAGTATCACCTTCTTTTGTAAACACCATGTTTGTTTTCACTGGTGTGTGTGGGAACTGGGGAGCACTCTTGCAGGAAGGGGGAGCCTACGGTGGCCTGGAGGGGTGAGACATGATAGAGAGGAAAATCAATTTGATGATTTTAATTTTTTTTTGCATCCTTATAATGAAATAATACAATTACGATTTAAAATCAAATAATCATGCAGTACATGCAATAAGCATGTACTGTAGATATGTTTATTTTTTTTACTTAATATTTGAAGAGACTGAACTTTAAATATGTGCATTCCATTGAAACAACACAAGGATTTGCCCTTAAGGGGTTTATGGTGTTTCATTGCTAAGTATAATGCATGCTTTGGTTGTTGAAAGGAGTATATCATCAATCCTTTAACTCCATGTGCATGCCAGTGCCTCAGCGGTGTATTATAGCACTTCTCAGTGTGTTCCAGTTGGACTCAGAAGTTAGGATTTCCGAGCTCCCTGTCAGAATTCATCTGAAGTCAGATTTCGGACTCGGAAAGTCAGATGATCCTCACCAACCCCGATTCGATGATGTCATAATCCAAGATGGCAGCGCAGCAGTGCATCAACAGTAAAGGGTAACAGTGAAATCTTTTGTAATGTATTCTTTATTTGCACTTCTGTTTTGTTTTTGCAAAATGAAATAAGTGGTATATGTTGTACTGCCCAATGTCTAACTGTAAACACAATGTTATGGTGTTTGTAAGAGTAAAATACTGAGTAATGCATTGTTTACAACTTGTATGGCTAACAACAGCTAACAACCGCTAAAGACAACTATTAACAACAACAATGGCTAACAGTTGGCGTCTATCTTGGTTTTGTCAGACTTGTTTACTGGAACACCATCAACTCGGGTGTAACACCATTCCCAGCTCCGACATCCCACTCCCGAGGTAACTGCAGTGCAGAATTACTCCTTACAGTTGTAGTCTTTTGGGTTGTAAAAGAGTTTAGTCCAGACCAGATTTTACTGCAGTGTTCTGGGATAACGTGTTATGATCTGGAGCTATAAACCTAGATAAAGACTGACTGATTTATGGTTTACATATAACATGGCTGCAAACTTGTAGCTGTGAAATGCTGCACTGACACTTAAAAATCCTTGATTTTGTTTCTCTGGGGTCTTTGAGAACAGGCATTAGAACAGACAGTTATTGCATAATTTATAAAGCGCATTAAACTGGTCTGTATATAGGTTATTTACAGCTCTGTTTGCAGCTGTGGCTGGTGTGGTAACTGTGCAGCGCTGCACTTAGGTTAATGAAATTTCAGCAGAAGATGGAGCCTCCAGCCTTTTTTCCTATATGTAGAAGTAGGAGCCTCATTGAGTGTTTCATTCTTCATCTATTCTAAGACTGTTAATGCCAGCCCCCCTGTCTGATGTACTGTTCCTGCAGCTTCATCAATTGTTAGCACTGTTAACTAATTACATACTTTGAGATAGGATCACCCTGCTGAGCATCATGACAGTAAGAACCAGTTTGACATAATGGTCCATCTCCCTGAAGGACAGTCTGATGATATTGGCTCTGTGATCTATAACCAAGCTCGATTACAGTATCATTGCAGCAGGACAGCCGATGGCTTCTGGCAGATTCAAGGCCCGTCTGCTTTGGTTCAACAGATGAGATTTAGAGACGGAAAGAGGCAGTCCCAGAGGATTAGAGCTCGCTTTTATTGAGAAGGTAGAAATGGTGATTTTATGTGAGTCATTTTGAGATGAGACCTTTACCAAATTGACACTGACATTTCTGGTAAGAGAAGCAACAGAAGGAAATGAATCTTTAACCGCTGATTGAGCTGGATGGCACCGTATGCCACGGTTTGTACCGCTCAACATTTTACATTTCTCCATTTCAGCTCCACTTGACATTATATATAGACATCATTTATAGACTTGGGTTGATAAAAACAGACCTAATGGATTCTGTGAACCGCTGTTTCATACATCATATGCTGTGAAAGTTATGGTTTTTTGGACTCATACTTGCAAAACATTTTTTCTTTTGCATCTCGGCTGAAATGTTGCACAGGAAAAAAAGTGTTTGAGTTCCTGCAGAGCTGCAAGGAAGAGACAGCCTGCAGCTTTATAAACTCTGCAAAAAATCACAGGGAATTTCAATGTCTGCCAGTCTTGGCATGAATTAGTGCTGCATTAAATCCTGTTAGTCATACCGTAGCTATAATAAGCATCACAGCCTGTGATCTGAATGTCCTCATGATTCTCATCTTACAGCAAATATATGGTTTGTGTTGTTTTAAAGTAGTCTTGGCAAAAGTTTGAGAATTACGTAGCTTGATAAATCCTGCAGTTTTGGAGCATGAGTTGTGTTTAAAGAACTTCCTGACAAATCTTATAACAGAAAAATCTTACTGCTGACATGCATCCTCGGGGCAGCATCAGAATGTGCTGGAAGCAACCTGCAGATTACGTAATCAGATTCTGCCTAAATAAACAAGACTCAAACTTCCGAACAAAGAGAGATACTGTTGAGAAGTTACACAGTAATGACAAAATACACTCCATTATGTTTCTTTAAAGTTCATGAAAGCTAGGTAGGAGAAGCTTTAAACTTGCTGTGGAGAGCATCAGTTGTATTGTCTGTATCAGGGGTCGGCAACCTTAAACACTCAAAGAGCCACTTGGACCAGTTTCCCACAGAAAAGAAAACACAGGGAGCCACAAAACCTCTTTGACATCTAAAATGAAGATAAAATTGCATATATCTTTTTTTTTTTACCTTTATACAAAGTATATAAAACACTGTAGCGAGTTGCATTTATGAAATAAATGAACTATTTTGGCGAGTGTCTGTCTTCTTCTGTAGTTAAACCGCAAGATATCAAAATCTACCCGGATACAGCAATGCTGCTTTTTGATTGGCTGTTCAGTAGATATACTTTATTTGATTGGCTTGTGCGTGGCACGCAGCTTCTGAACTCTCGGAGGAACTCAGTTGATTTCCCCCAGTTCCATAGTTGAAGAAGTGCAACTTGGTGGACATCACCGTGTTCATTTAAATGCGTGAGAAATACAATGTGTGGTGTGTGAGCGTGTGAACGAGTGGGAATGTGTGTGTCATACGCTGAATGCGTGAGACTTGAGAGCCCTGTGCTCACGCATCATCGATGTACTCCCGAGCCATGCAAAACGGTCTTTGCAAATGTTGCACTGAACGCCTTCCTTTTCAGTCTTGGTAAAGTTTTCCCACACCACTGATGTTTTAGGCCGGGATTTGGGTTGGGTTGTGTCCATGTTTTTCTCAGCCGCTGCCTCGACCATGGCTGTTTCTTTTCTGTGCGTCCTGCTGATGTTTACACGCCGGTGTCCATGGACATATATAAAGACCCGACGTATCGATTACAGAATTTGTTGGCAACGGATTTTTTCGTCACGACGAATCTACTTAATCGATTCGTTGTTGCAGCCTTAATAGTTTATTTAATGTTACAAGAGCATTATAATCTTTGAATTTAGAATTACAAAAAATAATAATAATAATAAAATAAAATGCAATTAAGTATTTATTATTAATTTTCCAAATCCATTGGGAGCCGCAGCTTAGGGAAGAAAGAGCCGCATGCGGCTCCAGAGCCGTGGGTTGCCGACCCCTGGTCTGTATAAAAGGTGTGTTAGCCTGTACATAGGACATATGTTTAATGTATTTCAACACTCGGCGGCACAGACTGAAAAACCCAGCTCTAAAAGCAGCAGGCTCCATCTGTTCCAAAGAGAAGGTCAGTATTCAGGCTAATGGTGATGTGACTAAGATGATGAGGCACATGGAGAGATTCTGTCTCATCAGTTTCACTAACTGCTTTAGCACGAGTGACGTTACCATCTATCATGCCCTCATGTTCACAGTAAGTGGTGCTCACAGCATGCAGGAATGACATACAGGTGTCAAACTGCTGGCTTTGACTAAATAAGTGAGGGATAATGCATAGTGTATGGGTAGTTACATAAAGGGGATCTCAACAGGCAGGGGCTCCGGGGAAATAGGACCTTTAATGAGGATTTGGGTTTATGCAGTGTTTGGGGTTCCTAAGCTCCTCCCCTCTGTGTGTGTGTTCTCCCCCTCTCTCTCTCTGCAGCGCTGGAGGCACGGCGGGAGGCGGGGCTGGCCTGGACTAATTGCACGCACCTGATTCTCGTTGGTGTCATTTACCTGGCTTTATATACCAGCTCCTCTGTCGGCTCGGTGCCGGATGATTACCCAGTCATGCAACATGTGTCTTGCCACGCCGAGCTCCCTGTTCTCCCGCCCGTGTATCCAGCCTGCCTCTCTGCGTTTGTTTGTGAGTACTTTTGTTACTTTCATAAGATTTTTCCCTTGAACAAAGGTGATTTTGTGTCTGTGTTTTTTCCCTCCAGTTGAGGAGATTTTTGGTTTACAATTTCTGTTGCACTTTGTCCTTTTATACTCCCTCAGTAGTTACTTGCCCCATGTGGCGCTATCATTTAAACTTTGAATTCACCAGCTATTTGCCTTGCTGCAGTGACTTTTTTCTGACTCTGGTTTTGTGTTTTTCAGTGGCATTCCGATCCGCCCGTGCCCTTTTCCCGGAAACAGCGATTTTCTGTTGTTCACTTTGTTTTGTTGTTTACTGTCAATAAATTTGAGCATTTGCCCCTGCATTTTTGGATCCTGGACTTTGTTCGATTCCTAACACCTTTTGGTGGGCCTGAAATATACAGTACATATGGTTCGTGATGAAGACGGTTGACTTTGAGGCAGTAATTGGCACATTTACCTGTAAGTTTATGTAACATCTTTGATATTATTGGATTTATTATTATTTCTAAATTTAAATATGCCTTGCAAACTCAGTGTATTTGATGTCAAATGAAATTAATCAACATTACATTTTCAATGTTTTGAAGTCTTTGACATAGCAGAGTGATAAGTAAGACAGCCAGATGACGACACAAACAAGACTGAGTGCAGTTTAAATTCAGAGGCCCTCGACCTCAGAGACTAGCTCATGTGAAGGTAAACTTAAGAACTGGACCCAGGTACTGCTCAGCCTGAAGATGTACTTCTGAATGGCCTTCTGCTAGCTGAAGGCTCTATTAGGTCATAACATCTGTTGGTCTCTAACATGTCATAACCTTGCAGCTCAGATCTAGCTTATCCTCTGAACTGTGCAGTGAATGATGGAGTAGAAAAGGCAGATGAGAGGGCCTTCAAAAATGTCTCCTAATGATCAAAAACATCCACAGCAGCAGGACGGACGTCACTGTTGGCAGGAAACATAAATATAACCCAGCCAGTCAACGCTATGACTATTGTTGTTTTTTTTTTTGTTTTTTTTCCTTCTTGCTAACCAGCTGTATGCATACTGCCACCTACTGTTTTGGACTGTGGACATCCGGGAGAGTACTCGGGAACAATATTTATTAGTGTGGAAGTACACAGATGAAGAACAGAAGTGCTTTAAGTGAACATGGCTTTCACATAGGAGACTAAAATATGGGACTAAATAGGTGTTGATTGTAGACTTGTGTCTCGAGTATGCTTAAGCTGCTATAAGTTAAATATGACCAGAAAAGATCTTAATTAGTGTCATTTTTTTAGCTGAGTTTGAAATAAACATCAGTACTTTCTGCCACTTTTATGTCTGAGAACAAAAACTTTGAAGAAGTCCTTGAAAAAAAAAAAGCACAACACTTATAAAATACTGTGTGTAAGAAAGTTCAGCTGCATGTAGCCTTATTAAAACTGCTCAATTAGTAGCTCAGTAAATCTCCCCAATATTATTTTTGGAGCAGTGTGTTCCTTTGTTCTCGTTGGCTCCTCTTTCTCTTTTTCCTCTGGAGAGTATCTTGATGACTATAACAAAGAGAATTTCATATGAATGGCATGTTGGCCAAATACGAAGAGAACAAAGTGGGACAAAGAAATCCCACACAAGCCATCAGTTACAGCAGGACGCTCGCTTGATTCAGACAGGAATTAAATGGAGATTTTTCTCCTTTCTGCCAATTGAGAAAACTTTATTAGTTCGACCATGCTTACTGTGGGTTGGACACTGTTAAGCGCAGGCTGTTGACTGCCGTTTGCTTTGTGTGCTGTGGGTGCTCCTCACAGTGTGTAAAGGGATTGTTGAAAGTGGATTTGTTCACTTTTCAGGGGATTAAGTCATTTTTTTTCTGCTCTCAGTTGATTGGCAATCTGGTGACAGGGTTAAGCTTGAGGAGACTGGCCTCGCTACCAAAAGTATGGCCTGTCAGGAGCCAGTTTTAGACAGACAACCCAGGTGTTCATGTAGTTCTCAGTGAACAGAGAGCACTACTAAACATACTGTGATTTTTAATATATTATTCCAGGTTATATTTTTCTGTAGCACATCTTTTAAATCTCCACATATGTCACATGAAGACTGAAAGGACATCTTGAGTGAAAACTTTGATGTGTATAAATATATATAAGAGTTATAAAATCTAATGGCTGTTGGTACAAAAGATCTTCTGAATCTTTCTGTCCTGCAGTGAAGAGAGAGGAGCCGTCCACCACCATTGGCCCTTTGGTCGTGAATTGTGTGATCCATGTTCTTTACAATAGACTCCACTCCTATCCACATCTGTTTCCAGCAGCACATTCCACTCTGTTGATTTAAAACAGTCACTTAGAGCTTCAGTGGCTTGAGGAGTCAATCTTCTGATTTTGACTTTGGTCACAGGCTGCCTTAGCACACAATGGCCCTCATTTATCAAGCTTGCGTATGGCAGAAAACTTGCATACACCTTGCGTACGAAAATTTTGACGTGAGGATTGGCATTTATCAATCTGCACGTGAGCGTACGCTATGACAGGTCTGACATCGTGTACGCAAGTTTGAGTCAGTGTGGATCTGCGGTGCAGATGTCCGTCTCAAAATAATTGATATACAAAGCTCAAACCTGTCATTAAGCACAATCAGATAATCGTTAATATCTGCAGAAGACGTAGGATATAAACGATTTCTGCTGACTTTGCAGAGTCAACTGCAGAATTAACGGCGCTCTGAATGAACGGGGCTTTGAAAAATCCCGCAGCATGTGTTAGACGTCACCATCTACACATGGACCAATCAGGGGCTGCCTTTCCCTGTTGTCCGGGTAACAGTGGAAACACAGTTACTGATTGGCCCGGTTATTTTCTGACCGGGAATACACGCTCCCAATGGGCCGAAGTCCAGACTGTTGTGGGAAGGAAATGCAAGTGATTCACGCAACAGAATGGCCCAGCCAGGCTAAAACAGAGCAGCATCAGTGCCAGTTTATATCGCAGTGGTAACGTTAGCATGAAAAGGAGGAGCTTGGGCAGAGACAGGGGGCAGCAGCAGCAATGACAGACAAATCACTTATAGAGAAATCCATTCATAGAGCTCAGCACAATTTAAATCCCTGTCAGATAAATTCTCACAGGATTACAGCCAATGAGGTCCAGTCCTAGTGCTCCCTTCTTTGACTATCTGCATGCCAGTACTAATGCCAGTTCATAGAATAATTCATGTTGTTTTTTAATGTCAGCTCACCCCCTGCAAAGAGGTGCAGTAACAGTCTGTATTTGACTATTCTTCTTCAAATATGCAGCTCATCACAAACATGTGAAGAAGGTGTCTCAGCTATAAAACTAATTATTTCCAAATATTCAAACGTTTCCTTGATGTGAGGATTGGATATCTAAACAAATCTGTTAATCACTGTTTCAGTTTATTTTAAGGTAATTTACTAAGTGAAGTCATTTATGAGTCATTGACAGGAACATTTAGAGCTTTCAGGCTCACTGGTTAATGCAGTAAAAGTTCAGTGAAGTCTCCTCTTTTTTTTCTCCATAATTGCAGAGTTCTTGCACTCCATGTTCTAAGTGGGATGAAAAAAGTTATTTTCAAGTGTTTTTCCTGGAATCATTATGAGCTGAAATTGCACAATAATGCGAGACAGTTGCACATCTAACTTTAGGGGATTTCAGATTTACTGTTTTTTATCATTTCCTTGAACTGTGCAGCAGCCTTACTGTTACGCCCCACCTGAAGGCGGCCCTATGGGGCTAACAACTATCCTCAACTTTTTACCCATCAAATTAACCAAAACACCTTCAAAAGTTTAACACGTGATTTATTGTGAAAAAACAACAAAATTGCAAACTAAACACAAAGCACCCACAACACAAATGAGAGGCAGCAGGGCAGCAGCTCCCCACCAAATGCCTCTCCAGACTGCAGGCAGCTCTGGGCTTTTAGACTCCCAGCACCAGGTGAGTCTGATTGTCACTCAAGTGATTTCACCTGGGCAGCTATGGAGAGACAAAAGGGGAAAAACACATGCAAAACAAACACACAGCCGTAACATTACAAACTAAGACCATTATATTCATATTTACAATCTGAAGCTGAGGCTCTTTTTGATTTTGGGCTCACAGGAACAGTCTTACTTGTCACTTAAATATGTGGATCTTGGGCGAGTATTTGTAAACTTAACACACTGTTCCTTTGACACTGTCAGTCTGAATTCTGCCCTCACTAGTTGGATCAGTTGGTTTGTGCATCAAAAATCATGACAAAATTATGAAAGAGGCAGATATTTCAGTTAATCAGACTGACTGTTTAAACCCCCATTTAAATACAACTAAGAAAATAAGGGGTGTCTGTTTAAGATGTGGTGTTTTCATCCTACTACACCACCAGGCAACCCCGAATCTATCTCAGGACACTGTAACACACTCTCAGTCAACCCAGGAATTAATTTCTTGTTATTATAAAATGACCTTTTTGTATTTGGGAAGCTTGTTAAACTTTTCAGCCAACAACAGGAAAACTTTGACTTTCAGCTTGAAGTTTCATCCTTACTTATAGAGATACCTTTAAAAAGAAAGAGGATAAAAATATAAACCAAACTGTAGCATATACCTTCAAAACTCCTCTGTTTCACATACAAGCATTGACATCATTTTTTTTTTATAACATGACATTTCAGTTTATTATGTATTTGATTAGATAATCACATGTTGCACATGTTTGATACATGTGATTTTTTAAGTAACACATCAAGTTTTCAATAACTCAGTTGCATTTCATTTAGGATCTCCTCCTGATCCTGAAAACAGATCTGATGGCCCTTGTGAAGAAACTTTTCATCCTTTTCAGTGGGCCCCTCCCCCTCACTTCAGAAGCTGGTCCTTCAACTGTAGGCCCATCGTTAGCTGACCTCAGCTCTTTCTCAGCCCTCTCTAGGTTTTCCTCTTCCACATGGCAAATAACAGCTGATGTATTATTGGAGAGGGGGCATTCAGAGTCTGAGGGGACTGGTTCTACAGGCTCTGGATTGAGTTGCATTTCATTTAGGATCTCCTCCTGATCCTGAAAACAGATCTGATGGCCCTTGTGAAGAAACTTTTCATCCTTTTCAGTGGGCCCCTCCCCCTCACTTCAGAAGCTGGTCCTTCAACTGTAGGCCCATCGTTAGCTGACCTCAGCTCTTTCTCAGCCCTCTCTAGGTTTTCCTCTTCCACATGGCAAATAACAGCTGATGTATTATTGGAGAGGGGGCATTCAGAGTCTGAGGGGACTGGTTCTACAGGCTCTGGATTGAGGGCTGGAGTTTCTTCATTTTTGGGCTTCTTGTCCTCTTCTGAGTCAAAACTGAGATCCTCATCCAAACTCTCAGTTAGTTCCAAAGTCATTTCATAAAACGCATCCTCCACACTAAGTGAAATGAAAATTAGTTCATGATTAGTTCTCAAATCATTGGACATCTCTGCAACCAGGAGACCATCACTTACTGAATGCTGGAGCCCGCCTCCTCCTCTAGATGTACCATAGTTATAAAGGGGTGTTGCAGGGCTCTTTTGGAGTGATCCTCTACTTGTGGTCTATGCAGAGGAGACCGTTCAGGAGATTTACAAAAGCTCTCCAAACCTCCAGCTTGATGCACTCCTCTAAGTCTAGGAGGAGCTACAGTAAAAACAAATGAAAGAAAGTTACTTTATTAGCTTGGTGTCTCTGAAGTGAAATGAAAATCCCGGCATCAAGCACATGGTCATCTGGCTGACCTAGGACATCCACAATGTTCCTCATCTAGGACCAAACACAAAGACGCACTTGACATCGGGTCTCTAGTTGAGTTTGGACTTTTTCTGGAGTAATATTTCTCTATCTGAGTGATCAAATTACAATGAAAGGAGTTACGTGCCTTCTGGTACTCACAGCCTTTCACAGCAGAGAGTCGTCATAATGTCATAATGCTGTTTTTATAGTGTACATTATTTCTGTAAGGACTGTCTGTATGTCTCAGTAACACATCTTTGCACTGGAGGATTCTGCTTTTGATAATTCACAGTCTGGCACAGTCAGTCTCCATCACTGTTGAAAAATGATTCTCGTCTTTTGAACAGCGTGTCGTTATTTGCCTTGTCTGAAGAAGAGAAAAAAAAAAAAACCTCTACATGATCACCTCCCCCCCAGAAAGAAATAAGAAAATAGTAAAGAGGACTGTTTTCACTGCTGACAAAACCCACTGATTTAAAAATAGATCCAAAGCCATTCCAGTTTTCAGGCCTTTTATGACATCTTGAAATTTATCCCTTGAGAAAATAAAGTTTATATCGTTCATGAATGTTACAAAAAGGCACCTGATATTATTTATATTTTAACAAAGCCACACTAGAAATCAAAATGCTCTGTTTCATGGTTGTGAAATCAAAGTGAAGATAAGGACTGTCATTTTGTTCAGGGTTATCAAACAATTATTTTCCTTAACTGCAACTCAGTCAAGACCACTTCCATCTAAAGAAGGAATGATCTGCATACAATCGTTATATCAGGTGGTGCAGCTCTGTTCTGAGAGCTCCCCGCTCATCCGCATACTTACGAGGAATCCTGAAGTCTGGGGAAGGGAAAGCACTAGGGGTATTGACAAGATTTTTACTGATATCAATATCATTATCAATTCTGCTTGTCGATCTGATTCTCTATCGATTCCCTTATCAATAAGTAAGTAAATATGAAATTGGTCACTGGATCTGGATATCTCTGAATGTAAATGAAAATTTAAAAAGTAAAACTCTTTACACATGGTCTCTGGATCCTGGATCTCTGGTCATTAATAAATATATCAGTACAAACTCAAACGCTCTTGTTTAAGAATATAAAAATAAATGCTTTCTCAGGAAGGATCCTTGATCTTTGAGGGCTGATAGCATGTCCAGCCATCGAAAAGACCCTCTCAGATGGTGTTGAAGATGCTTGGACACACAAAGTGCTGAGAGCAGGCAGGCAGCAGAGGTACTTAGTACGCTGCTGATATTATCTAAAATGGATCAAATGACAGACTATTTGTATCGCATTTGTTTCATCTACATTAATTAACAATACAGAATGTGTCATTGAAAGCTCTGCTAACAGAGCAGAAAAGAAGCAAAACTTACCCTCACCAGCTTTGCTCTGCAGCTTAGTTGCAGTGGCTGCACTTGTCTGAAGTTTGTTGAACACAACACTCTTGGTATTCAACAATGTGCACTGACAAATGTTTTAACATGTTGGTGATGTTGTGACTCTTGCATGATATTACAATGTTGCACAAATTACACTTTGATTTGTTTGCATCCTTTTTGGTAGAATAAAGCCCAGCTTTTAATCGCTTCAATCTCTCCGCTGTTGTCTTGGAAATTCTGCTACTGACTGACGAGCGTGACTGACGGTGGCACATCATGTGACGTTGACGTGAGGTTTGGCCCATAGACTGGACGTCATCTGCCTGGGTGAAGCCTCTGTGAGAACAGCACCCTCTGGTGAGAGGTATAGATCATAAACCCAGCCTCCGTTGTGGTGGACAAACTTTAGAAATTTATTACACAGAACAAACATTTTTCTCCCTCCTGGTTGCGATGTTGACATGTATTTACTGTAAGACTGGTTTGTGCTCAAGTCCTCTTTTATCTGTGCAGCTCCATTTTTAAAAGTTATTAGGGGGTTAATGTTTTCTATGATTGACACTTGATACAGCCTATGGGCGTATGAAGATCTCGTAGATCATCCAGGGGATACGCAGTTTGAGCAGAGCGTCAATGATAGATCGAACCATTTCTGATTGATTCTTAGCAGAAACCGGTTATCAATAGCCATCACTAGAAAGCACACCTCTGTTTCACATGCTTACATAAAAAAAGGAGGCAGGCAGAGCAGCAGCAAATACTCCTGACCACAGCACAGAGTCCTGGATCCATATAATACTGGTTAAATGGTGGTATACAGTGGCGTATGGTCATGCATGTGGTCAGCTTTTTGGCCAGTTCCTTCAGAAAGAGGAAGATGCTGCGGTGTCCTAACTACCGGGTGCAGAAAGGGACAAAAAAGTATGTCATTTAAAAAAATTACTTTAATTTCAGCTATTAATTGCATCTCACTTAATGTGTCAGTGCTGAAAACCTGTATTTTTTATATAATGTTCCTTTGAGCCGATCACACAGGCCCATCATTTTGATGAGTGATAGCAGTTATATCATCCAAATAATAAGAAAGAGGGGAAAAAAAGACTGGCCAGGACCTGTTTGAAGTCATGTCAGAGACTGAAGCTGCTCCTCTTCAATCTGCATACGGAGTTCCTCAAACTTGGTATGAAAATGTTTCCATTTCAGGATCAGTTCTTGCCATGTAAGAGAAAATAACTGGGGCTTCATGTACAGAGTTGTATTCGCTATAATATCGCCCACGCAGGACTGGGGGCTGAAAGTGACCTGAGAAAAGCTTCAGAGCAGAGTAATTAAGCATTTCAAGCCTATGGGAACATACGTTATTGTCTTTGACTAAAATGGGTTTTAAAGAAGTGAGGAGTGTTTCTGTGTTTGCTCAGAGATATAAAGAACTCCTCCTCAACTCTCTGTAAGAGGACTGCTGTCTGTGTGATGGCAGCTGAAAAGGTCTACAATCACATTGTAAGATCCTATTTTTAAACCAGCAGCTGTGCTCCTCATGACATATAAAATGAGACTTTTGGACAGTCTCTGTCTTTTGTCCTCAGACGTCAGGAGGACGTTTGAAGAGCCACCTGTCTGTCCCTCAGTGCCGTGATCCAGAGTTACAATTAAGCTCTTTTGGACTTTGCACATCTGAAAAAAAGAAAAACTCACTCAGGGTCTTACTCTGTTTTATTGAAACTCAGCAGAGACAGATATTTGCACATAAAAGCAGAGCAGTTTGCTTTGATAGACCAGCCACATACAGAAGCAAACAGAGTAAACTCACTGTTATTCTGTTGGTACAGACTATTTAATCTGGACTTGGTTTCTCTCTTGTCTTCGTGCTTGGATGTTTTTCCTGAAACCCTGCTTCATGGATTTCTAAAGTCTGAATGAGTTCCTGAGATGATGCCTGTTCACATCTAGTCGTACACAATCGCAGCTCCGTGATCAAAACACATTAAAATATGTTAGGTTTCCTTTCAAATTGTTTATGGCAGACCTCCTCTGCATCTATTTGGATAAAGAGCTGAAGTCAGTCAGTGGGGTCCAAATGTTGGCAGATCTGGAAATTGTTCCTCAAAAACACAGGTATGATCTTTTCTGTCTTGCACGGCAGCAGATATTTCCAGAGTCCTGCCCCTTCTTGATTCTGACTGGTCAGTTGTGAGAAGTGACATTGATGAGTGGGTCTGTGTTATATAATATTTGGCCCTTGACTGTGAGATGTTAGTATGGAAGCCTGTTTCCGCCAGTAAAAAAAAAAAAATGTTGTCATAATTATGAGATACTAAGTCATAATCATGAAATGGGTCTAAATGGGCTTCTATGATGTGCTGAAGCTGCAGTTGCAAGGGGCTGAGGCAAAGCTTCGTAGACCTAATGGATGTCATTATTGAGGAGGTGTCTTTTACTAAAAATATTTACCATCCATTTTTATCTGTCAAATCAAATAAAGAATGTATGATTAGGGTGCTTTAACACAGAAATTGAGGAATCTCATAATTTATCACAATAGTGTCTTGTAATTTTAATTTAGTATCTGATAGCTGAGACTTAAGAATGTTTTTTTACTTTTTCATTTTTTTTTTTTTTAACTGGCAGAAACAGGCTTCCATATGTTAGCCTATGCATGCTGGGTATATTAAAATGTGTATGATGCGATAGTATAATTGAATATGCAAACTCGAATGTGTTGAGTATTGTCATCACATAACGAGAGACACAGTTATTATTGTTACTATTATTGTATTGTAGTGGTTTGCAGCTGTGTGCAGCAGATGATTGACACTCTCTGTAGGTTGGCAGCTGGCTGTGGGTGGCTGCTTCTTATTCATGTCCTGTATATATTATTGGTTGTGAAGTGCAGTTAGAGTCCAACAGTAGCTCTGTCCTCCTCCTCCCTCTGCTCATATGTCCTCTGGGCTCGGCAGCAACAGCAGCAGCAGCAGCAGAGCTTCTCTCTGCTCAGACTCACAGCTCTGCTTTAACTCCCCCAGGACAGCCCTCTGCTGTCCTCTCTCTATCTGACCACCAAACATGTGATGTCCCTAAGAGCCTTAGCCCACACTTAGTCTGGAACCATTTTCTGCTATTTAAATATGGTGACCATGTGCACATGTTCTTGTGCTCCATTCCCTACTGTGGAAATCATGTCAGCAGAGACCATTTTCATCTGGATCATCTTTTCTATCAGCAGGATGTGACTTCAATACAGTGTCCAAGCCTGCTGTTTTCATTATTCAGCTTTCCATACCTGAACTAAATTTGCAGAATGGATAACCTGAAATAGTGGAACTGAAGCTAAGAGCGCTCTTGTTCAAAACAGTGTTCAAACGTATTAATATGCATTTGTGGAACAAAATAAGGCTGTTTTTTTGTGTTTGTTTTAAGGCTGTCACTGATAGGAATCGAACAAAGGCCAGGATCCAAAAATGCAGAGGCAAATGCCCAAATTAATTGACAATACACAATAAAACAAAATGAACAACAGAAAATCGCAGTTTCCGAGAAAAGGCACGGTCGGCTTGACTGCCACTAAAAAACACAAAACCAGGGTTAGAAGAAAGTAACTGCAGCGAGGCAAATAGCTAGTGAACAACAAAGTTCAAACGATAGTGCCACATGTGGCAAGTAACAACTAAGGGAGTATAAAAAGACAAAGTGCAACAGAAATTGTAAACCAAAAATCTTCTCAATTGGAGGGAAAAAACACAAACACAAAATCACCTTTGTTCAAGGGAAAAAATCTCAGGAAAGTAACAAAAGAACTCACAAACAAATGCAGAGAGGCAGGCTGGATACACAGGCAGGAGAACTGGGAGCTCGGCATGGCAAGACACATGTTGCATGACTGGGTAATCATCCGGCACTGAGTCGACAGAGGAGCTGGCATATAAAGCCAGGTAATTGACACCAACGAGAATCAGGTGCGTGCAATCAGTCCGGGCCAGCCCCACCTCCCGCCATGCCTCCAGCGCTGCAGAGAGAGAGAGAGAGAGAGAGAGAGAGAGAGAAAGAGAGGGAGAACACACACAGAGGAGAGGAACACAGGAATCCCAACTGCTGCATAAAATCCAAATCCTCACGGTCACAGTGTCAGATTTCACTTAAGATTTATTGTGGCCAAAAAGATCCAAGGCATTCTGGCTGCAGACCTCTACTGAGAGGACCCACTTCCACTGAGTGGACCGGAAGTTTTTTGAAGTCTTTCAAAATAAAAGCAAATGTTGTGTGTTTCTTTTTTTACATCCTAAGTTGATTTGAAGCCTTTCAGATGCAAAACGATTACACCGGGAAGTACGTATTTTTGTGTCCTGTGTGATTTTTTATTTTTTTTTCTTGGGGCTTTATTTTGTGTATATAATGTTAATATATATATTTTTTTTGTGTGTGTGTTTTCATGTGTTCAACAAAGAGAAAATACAAAATGGGGTGACAACTTCAAACAAACTGCAACACGTGAGAAAATACGTCACCTCGGGTCCTCTCAGTGGAGGTCTGCAGCCAGACCCCTCTGAAAAGATCATGTATCGGCAAAATATTTATGAAAACATGTTCATGTGCAGCTTCAGTGAAACTCCAGTCCAATGACTCAAACATGAGTCCCCATCTCTGCAACTGACTTACCCATGAGTTGACCAAAAGAGTCATCTAGTATGTAGGGCCGGACGTCATCAGGGTCGTCTGATAATTTGTGTTAAGACAGTGATTATGTCCCATTTTGACAGAAACCTAGGGTGACAATTTATTCTGTTAAATAAGATTTTTAAGTTAAGTTTTTCGGCTTTTCAAAGTAGAGTAAAACTCCCATCCAGTAAATCTAAAGTTTTCACACCGAGGGTTTTTTGTTTTGTTTTTTTTTTGCATGTGAAATGTGTTTGGGGGTCTGGGCTCTCTGTTTGCTTGAATTCTGGGTGACCCTGATTGAATCATGAAATATTAAATTCATCAATCTCAGACAGAAACAACAGAATCCAGGGCGCGCGTGTGTGTGTGTGTGTGTGTGTGTGTGTGTGTGTGTGTGTGTGTGTGTGTGTGTGTGTGTGTGTGTGTGTGTGTGTGTGTGTGATTGTACGTGAATGTCCTTCAGTTTGAAGTCTTGGAGTTTGGGTGTCAAGCAGAGAAGTTTGCCAGAAGTGCAGAGACTAAGAGAGAGAGAGAGAGATAGATAGAGAGAGAGAGTCAGTAAAGTTCTGAACAGATGAATCAGTATCACTGGAGAAGCTATGCTGCCTGAAATCATTTCTTCATTTCTTTATTTCACACAAAATAACAAAGATAGGCCAACTGACTTAAACACAGTTCATGACCTTGTGTCTGCATGACAAATGAACCCAAATCTGACTTTGCAGACAGCTGATTATTTCAAAAACTCTCTCTCTTTTTTTTTTACATCCTTACCCTTGTAAAGATCAGCTGGCATATTCAGTGTCAGTCCTGATTACGGCTAAATTAATGAATCTATACATCAAAAAGGTTATTAGTGATGATTAAAATACTCTTCATCCAGTTCAGTTCTCGGCTCGGTCTCCCTCCTCTTGCTTCTCCGTCGACTGTGTTCAAAGAGTGAATACTGTGTGTGCTCCTGATAGGACAGTTTGTCAATTATAATCCTGGAGATAAAAAGAAGCAGTGAGCTCACACCATCATGTATGTGTAATTAAAGGCACAACATAGAGATGGGTTTGATTGAGCTGCAGCTTTGAAGTTTAATTTAAAAACCAAAATTCAATCCAGAGCGGTGTACTAGAGAGAATAAATTAAGTTTCAGTCTGCAGACCAGCTTTTAGAGCAAAATACCCAAATATTAAGGAGGCAGATGAATTAAGCCACAGCAACAGCAATGTAATCAGAGCTGCGTTCCTCAAAACCAACTTTACAACAAAATCCAAAGAGAAGATTCCCTTAAATTAAAAGAAAGGACTTGCTGACCTCTATAATGACACAAAATGAATTTGACATGAAAGATGTAAACTGATGCCTTCACCTGAAACAGATGGACTGTGCCTCTAAAGGTCATGACACACTGAGGCGAATTTACAATTCTTTTGAAAAACCTCATAAAGTCAATGGCAAGGTCAGTATTGGATGTACCCAGACTCTTCTTGTTCTATTTGTTATTTAATAGCCTTACAACCATGACCAGGTCATCATCATTTGAGGATGAAGTCACCATTGTGCCCCCCCCCCCCCATGTTCTCCCATGGTGTATTTTCATGCAAATACATAAATTTTATTTGCGTCACACCGCTATATAAATCTATAGCCCAATATAAATCTTACCTCAGACATGTGGCAAGCTGTTTCTCTGGATCAGTCGGCTCTTTTTAATTTCTCCTTCTGCAAACGTGGAGTCAGCTGATGGAGCAGTTCTTGAAATTGTCCGAGCGACATTTATAAGTATTGTCAGAATTTCTGCCAGGCTGCAAAGTGAAATTTAAGCTCCTGGATCATTGTGTGGAGCTCTCCTATCTTCTGTGGCAAGGTCAGTATTGGATGTACCCAGACTCTTCTTGTTCTATTTGTTATTTAATAGCCTTACAACCATGACCAGGTCATCATCATTTGAGGATGAAGTCACCATTGTACTGGTCTTAGTTTACAAAAACATGATAAAATCCTGCTGTTTTCTGAAGCCTCTGTCTTTGGAAAGAGATAATAGCTGAGAACACTCGGAGAAACTTTCAGAGACAGACTGAACCACCAAAGAGCAGAGCAGAGAAACAGACTTTCCAAGTGGGGTAACATTTCAAAGAGTCCTGGGTGGGGGTGTCCTTCAATATTGTTCTGATAGGATGACAGAACCTGATGTCGGGTTCAGGACAAGTCTTGCAAAGTTCTTGAAACTATTGGTTCAAAAAATACACATCTTGGAATCTAAAATATAATGACAGCAAAGAGCTCAGAATTTTCTAAATACCAAGACTTAAGGAGTCACATGGTAAAGTGTAACAGCTCAGGAGTGATAAATGTTTGAAGGACTGTTTGTCGAAAACCATAAAATAAAATGTAAGCATTTTGGTCTTTGATATTCTCTACAGGATCGAGTCCAGAAAATAGCAAGAAAGACTCAGCACAATATCAAATTGTTTCTCTAATGCCTCAAATTTGGGAACATTAAAGCCTAATAGGTTCAGACATCATTACTAAACTCTGCATCCTCCACACAGCCTATAGCTAGAGCCTGTTAAGCGGTATGTTTTTCCTGTCAGTTGTTTCCCTGACAGGCTAATTAAATGTACCTAAAAAGGGCACGCCTGCAGCCGCTCACTTTGACATGACTGGATCCTGATGAGTTTAGTCTCATTTTGAAAGACTCATAATTATGTTGACTGACAAAACACACCTAGAGTGTGGCTGACACAGCTGTATCTGTTTACAAATGCCAGGCTAGCTGCACATCATTTTACTCTCTCGGTCACACCTGCATCACTCCATCACATACAGGAATGTGTGAAAAAGTTTCTCTCCACAGATATATTCATGTACGTTGTATTTCTGTACCTGGCGTGGCTGATTCTGCAGGTGAGGTGTATAACGCCTACACTCTCAAAACGAATGTGTCAAAAGTAACTCATCATGTGTTATTTCTTAACACATCCGTGTGTCTAGTTAAGGACAACACACAATGTGTTGTTTTGACACATGACTTTGTGTTGACAGATCTTACACATGTTGCGTGTTAAATGTGTCAACACATCAACTGTGTTGGGTTTACACAAAGATAACACAGAGCTGTGTCATATTTTCATGCAATTTACACATAGCTGCGTTATGTATTCTTCACACAAAAGTGTTTATTTTCATACAATTTACACACAACTGTGTTATTGTTTATAAAATATTAAAATACAAATAATGTTCAATGTAATTTTAATAATAATGCATCAGATTTCATATAGCGCTTCATCAGAGACCCTCAATGCGCTTTACATTGGATACATCATTCATTCGCTCACACAGTCACACTTTTGGTGGTGGTAAACTACCTTAGTAGTCACAGCTGCCCTGGGGCAGACTGACGGAAACATGGCTGCCATTTTGCGCCTACGGCCTCTCCGACCACCACCACACAACACTCACAATCATACACCAGTGGAGGACATACACTGGGAGCAATGTGGGTTAAGTGTCTTGCCCAAGGACACAACGGACAGACTTGGGATAGGGGGGAATCAAACCGCCAACCTTCTGGTTATTGGACGACCGCTCTATGTGTGTGTGAGTGCAGACCAACTCCTCAGCGAGCTTGATTATTAAGCTGTAGCTGTTAGCACAGCTGCCATTGTCGCATTTCAAAGCCATCAAAGGCAGTGGCGAGTGCTGCCCCCAGGAGGATCAAAGAAGGCATTACACAACATGATTTTTTTTCCAGAGCTGGTTCATGTGGCAACTTTCTCAGTGCATTGCTCCAATCCACACCCCTAAATTAGAGCTACAAGCTTCCATGACCCAAGGTCACCCAGCCAGGGACCATCCAGGTGTCTGAGTAAAGTGGACAGATCAGCTGGGGGTCCTACAGAAATGGGACTTATATATTTGGATTTATTTCCCCCTGAAATGGAACTTAATATTTTATTTTCATTGAGTTAAAATAGTACAACCCAAACCATAGTCAATTAAGAGAACCATACGTCTGTGTGTGAGGAAAGGTATACTCCTGTCTTCAGGGCACCGTGCTACTCACGAATCTGGTCTCAGATACCAGTTCTGGTATACTGAGACTGGGTGTTTGGAGGTTTGATTCCCCTGCCGAGGGGCTTCCTCCCTCTCAAAAAATTAAAAATAAATAAAGAAAAAAGTTACAGAATTTATAAAAAAAAGATGATTCCCGAATTATTCAAAAGTAGGACAATTAATAAAGCCACTGCTTGGTTAAAAATAACCCTGGCAGGTGTTTTCATTAATAACCTCTTTGACCTAGCAGTGGCTAACACATGTTGTGTTTAATTCACATGATAACTATTTTATGTGTTAAAATAGCATTAACTCAAAAGTGTGTCTAGGATAATAACACAGGATGTGTAAATATAACATAACAAATGTCAAAATATAATAACACAAAAAATGTGTATGATTTTAACACATTCATTTTGAGAGTGTGGTTCACACAGGACGCTGATGCCGTGCGCTTGGCTGTTCACACATAAAGCGTTTTCTGCTGCGCTCTAACGCGCCGGTCAGACGTCGACTGAGCCCGGCAGTACTCGGCTGTTTCCGTCTGCCCTCAGTTTTCCACACTTACGAGCGCTGTAAACATGGGTAAATCAGTATTTATTTACGTTTTTATTACGTCATACATAAATAAATATTGGCAGCATCTTCAAGTATTGTTTTAAATTATTATATAGGGGTAAACAACGAATGAATTGGGGAGTCTGTTGACTCCGTTGTATGTGTAGCCTTGTTAGCTCGAGGCTATTTACTCTATCCTAATAAAGCCCCCCTCCTTTGTCTCATTAACATCACTGAATCTCTGCAGCTCTCCCTCCGTGTGTTATTGAAATATATTTTATTTTGAAAATTGACCAGATTCTCTCGCATCTCCTGTTCCCTACTTCCTGTCTGGTCCGATCTGCTCTGTCCAGCTTTACAATTGGCGCTTGCGGCGCGCGTGGTGCTCCCCCGCGCACGTTGTGTGAACAGTAACATAGGTTAACACGTGCGCCGATCCGAAACTCGGTGCGACAAACTCGGCTTCCGCACGTGGCGCTTCCTGTGTGAACCAGAAGTCATACGATTGAAAGCACTGTGTACTCTTGACCTTCGCGCTCCGTTCCTTAATTAAGCTCCAGCTGCAGCAGATGGATGGATAATGCTCCTCTGTACCACAAAGATCTGCAGAAGTGTGTATGTACTTTTGCAGTAGCGCATGTGTTAGTGTGCATCCTCCCACTCCAGGACTCACCTCTGGCTCCACCGTAACAGACGGCAGTGGGTCATTATGGCAGCTCCAGGAGTGATGCCTGCAGTGATGGATTACAGTAGGTGTGAGTGCTCCAACGCGTGAGTCTGTGTGAATCAGGTCAACTCCACTCCCTCCTGACCTTCCTCAGTTTCACACACACCTCTTCTCGGCTTCGACTTCGCCGTCCTTCTCAGCATCTGCTGTCTTCAAAGGTTATTCACCTGGAGAGAGAAGCTGCGGCTCCTAATAAAATCTACTAACATTGCCAGCAGTTGTGCCCACACATGTTTCACTACATAACCTCACCGTGCCACACTCAGAGAAGTTAATGATGGAAAAATAAATGAAAAAGATGCCTGCAGAGAGAATGGGACTGCAATTCATGGTGTCATTTGCTTCTTTTCAATTATAGGGTACCTGACAGAGCCATTGTGCTCTGTAATAACAGGTGGGAGCTCTGCCACAGTCTGCTGTTATCTCCTCAGTTTATTTTTCTACTCCTCATTGATAAGCAGCGTGGACCAAAGCTGCGCATGTGTGTGTGTGCGTGTGTGAATTCATTCCCACAGTAAATCTGCTTTTGTTTCCATCTGTTGTTGGTAATGTTGGTCACTTTGTTAAGGCTTATCAGCACTAAGAGCAATCTGTTCCTACACCACAGCTTGTATGGCGCTGAATCACACTACAACACCTTATATGCTCTGCAGACATAGTGATTCTAAGGGTCCTGGTGAGCGGAACTACATTATGAACGATCATCATTACCAAGTTTTCTATTTTCCTACAGCAGACTGCTTCTTCTTTCCTGAGCAAAGAGTATGAACTTAAGATTGAATCACTTTCTTTAATCAAATAACAGCCTCGTTCAAAATCTTGGTGACTTAAGAACACAGTGCGGGAATTGAAGGGATATTCCGGCGTAAATTTAAGTTATGGTCGAACACACCATACAGCCGAGATAGACAAACCCTCGAGAGATCAATGTTACTAACTGCTAGCCTCTCTAGTTATACCAACTACAACAGCGCCTTTGCCTAATTTCTTTAGCAAAGAGACCAAACACAACTCACCCACTCTCCTCCAGCAGCCGCTTGTTTGTGGGGGAGCCCTGACAAGTCGATCACAGAGTGCAGCAGAGTTTTGCAGCTCAAGGAAGAACATTTATGATCATTATTTCATGCAAATGCAATCAGAGTTCTTGTGTATCTAATATGTGCACTGCAGACACGGTTGTTCTTCTGCCTTAGTGTCTCGGTCTGATTGCATTGCATTTTGGAATATCCCTTTAAACTATCTCCAGCATGAAGTTGTTGTATTTTCCAACACAGAAACACTGGGTTCATTTTCTGGTTAAATACTAATGTGTTGCCTTGATTGACTGAAACTATCAAACCTACTTAAAGTTGAGTAAGCAGAGGATGAACGCAGCACATAAAGTTTTGTTGTTTTCTTTATGTCATTTATATTCATGACAAAACCAGAAGTAATGTATTCAGGGCGGGTTCAGGCACCGGGGGCAGACCGGCCAAATGGAACAGTGGGTGGTTTTGTGGTGGGATGGTCAGTGCAGGCATGAAAAGTCAAAAAACGGGAAAGTTTTATATGTCAGCTGCAGTCGGCTGGCTCTGCAATAAATGTGGTTGTGCATGCACTTGTGTGCGTGTGTGCACATGGGTCATATATTTGTCACATCTCCTCTCTCCTCATGACTTTTTTACTCAGTTTATTCTGCTGAGCAGACAGGGTCTGAATACATTTGCAGAAATGTGAACATTGAGCTGAATGCTGCATGAGAGGCACTGCTTGAAGAATCAGACATGTGCCGAGGTTTGAAATTCAGATTTTTAAAACTGCCACTTTGTCACCAAAAATCAGTCTATTAATGATAATTGTGACCCTGTGTTGTGTAGCTGCACTGCAAACTCCTTTAATGAGGCATTTTTTATGCAGCTGGCACTTCAATGAGCTGTGATGGATTTGTTTTTAAGCATCAGGATCAAACATTCATTTCAATTCTCAAATATTCTTGGTTTGCAACATTAATTCATAAAACCTGTGCTTTATGAATTCATAAAGTCAATGTATTAAATCTTTCATATAATACATCACCTGCATACTCCAAAAAGGAACACAAATTACCTACCTGAGGGCTGAACAGTTTGTCAACCTGAGTTCACTCTTTACCTCTGGCAATTCTGTAAATTTTATGCATTTAATTTAATACTGCAAATTTAAGACTGTAAGAATACAAAGTATAAGGATGGAGCATCTAGACTTCTATTACTCTGCAGGTGTCAGGTCCAGAGAGAGAGAGCAAGAGACATGTGTAAATCTGTGTGCATGGATTGACACCCCCCCCCCCCCCCAAACCCCATGCTATATATTTCTGCAGATGAATATACAATCTGTGAGTACAGCAGCTATAACACTCAAAAACACAAAGCGCTCCAATTTAAAACACACTACAGCATAATTTCTGCTCATTATTGAAAATAAACCTGACTGACCTGGAGGGATTCAGATGCTGTGGGAATGATCTGTTCCTGCATCTGGTTACAAATCCATGGATATGCATTTGTAATCCATGTACACGGTTTGCAAATAATCCGTGTGCACAAATTAGGATTACATACCCAGAGACATCAAATCCACACACAGGGGAAAAAAAAACAGATGGTATAGATTTGCATTCAGGGTGCACAGATTTAGTGAAAAAGTGAGAACTTTGGCTGCTGTTTTTCCACCTTTCTTGCATAGTTGGGATATTTGATCATGAAAGCATAGATTTTCCTGATGGACATCATCCAAGGAAAGTGTTTGCATCATGGATATTTAGACACTCAGGGCCACAGTGACAAATCAGTTTGGTCCCTCGAGCTTCCAATGAAGGCCACTTTAACTTTGCAGCATATGGCCGAAGCTCTGGAGGGAGGAGTGCGCTATTGATGTTGCTTATAACAGGGTCGCAATGTTACAGTTTAATTCAGCAGAGGGGCTTTGTCCAAACATCTGAGAGGAAGTGCAACAAAGCAAGAATGAAACACCAGGAGAAAAAAACAGCCTCAGTGCACTGACTGTGCAAAGATGCAAAGAGTGCAGCAGGGTTATGGCTAAAATCAGCAGAAGTAAGTTTTCTTTTTTAATTTATGATCACTGCACAAGATACCTTTATTGGCTCACATATTAAAATAACCTTTTCAAACTAATAAATCTGTGTGCACAAATATGTACCTTGAGCTACAGAAACTCAATTCTCGTGTGTTTTTGTGTCAGGCTTATTTCACCTGAAAGAGAAAAAATATATATTTTTGTAAGATATTTCATGCCAGAAATAAGACCCCACTCATTTCTGCTAATGGAATAAGAAAAAAAAAAGGATACTTGTCAAATTCTTGGGAAAAAGTGATTTTCTTATTCTGAGAAACTTCTCATTACACGCAATTTAGGTCTTATTTTTGTCATCTTGTATCTTGTAATGAGACAGTAATAATGGACTTTGGTGGATGTGGTTCAAATGAAACCTTACAGGAAACTTTTTGCTCAGAAAAAAAAGACAAAAACACAGAGTGAGATTTGAGTTTTTTGCAGTATGTTCCCATAAATGACTTTATTTGGTATATAAACTGGTAGGGTTAGTTGAAGATTTTCACCGTTTTTGTAACTTGATGAAGTAGAGGTCAATGAGTGGGTGATGTTGCTTCAGTCTGCATGTGAAAAAAAAAAAAAGAAAAAAAAAACCTTTATTAACCAAATGACCCCGTGCTTCTGCAGTTGTAGTTTCTTTCTTTTCTTTTCTTTTCCCTAAAGCCCTCAGCAGTATCTCTTTGGTCTCTTGTTCAGCAGCTTTTTGATGCTGTAGTGAATAATTCAAGGTGCTGGGATGGTACAGTATGGGCTGATGCATGTTGCGGTTATCTTTATGTCGCCTGGAGCCTGAATGTTAAGACATAAGTGCAGTTTCAGGTTCTTGGATTGTAACCTGTGTTGTAGCGGAGATCTGAAGGCGGTGGCGTCCTCTGGGTGCTGTATGGTGTTGTACCCAGAGGCTCCAGGCTTGTCGTTGCTCTGCTGCTCACATTTACTGTGCAATCCACCAGAGAAGGCGAGAAAGAGAATGAGAGCAGTATTAATTTCTGTCAGGGGAGGTTTGAGGAGTATGGTATTCCGGATTATTAGATATGAAATAAGGCTATTACCCCCAGATATGAAGCATCTGTGGTTTCCTTTTCAGACCTAATGAGCAGTGAGTCATTCTCAGCTCAGCCCTGAGTTGTTATTGACTTTTCTTGCTGGTGGCGATCCTCTCTGCCTTAATTATTTTCTATGCCCCTTAGCCTACCTTCATTGCCACGGCTTCAATCTGTTGATAACAACATGTGTTTACCCTGATGAAGACGATGATGAGGAGATGAATAAGAATAAGGATGAAGATGACTGAGGAGAAGAGATAAAAAGAAATGTGACTCAGGGAGGAAAATTTGGGAATGAGGAACATTAAGAAGCTTCTTGAATAAACTGAGTGCAGTTAGTGAGCCGTCCTGTCCTTGGCCTTGTAATGAAGAGGGGAGAGGAAGAAATGCAGATGAGAGGGGAAGGCCTGCAGACAGGCCTTTAGCTCTGCTGTCTTCAGAGACAGTCTCATCCAGAGGTTTGCTCAGTTTGTATCAAACAGTGAGAGAATCTGCATTATTCATGTCCAGGGGGGAGTTACAGAGGCAGCAGGTAACAGGATGGACTCGTAAAGAATGGAGCAAGAAGATGTATAAAATAGCATGTTTGGCACCGCTCTCCCGGCATGATTGCTCAAATTTGTGTTTTTCAGGGAGATTTTTCAGAGAACTTTGTGAGAATTTCATGCATTTTTACCAGCGTACTCATGAATGAAATCCTCCTCTGCACAGACACTCAGCCCCTCAGTGTGGCTGGGAGTATTCAGCTGCTAATGAAGCTGCTAAGCCCTAAAACCCTGGCAGGAAACAACAGTGCTGAGCAGAGGAGTCCTGCTGTGTCTAATTTAAAAGGTGTTACTCTTCAAACTATCCTGTTAACTTACACCTGAAGCTAACAGGCCACATCACAGTGTTTCCATCTGAAGAGGATTATTTTTACATTATAGTGCCAAATAAGACTGACACAACCTACTGCTGAGGATATAACTCCTTTTAAAAGCACAACAGTTGTTCCTTTATCATGAGCTACCATTTTCAGCACGTAAGTGCAAATCTGAAGCATATTTTTGAGAGACTCTGCCCTGAACTATCTTTTTGATTTGAGTGTATATTTCAGTGTCAATTTTTTACTTATTCTGCCATCAGGAAACCAATTTGCATTTTGCACTATTTACAGATGCAACCCAGATGTGTTCGGTGGCATCAAAGTTTGTCAGCAGTGGTCCCCATGCAGGACTCAACCTAACTTTATGAGCCATTCAGACCAAAACTATATTTTGAACCAGTCGGTAAACATATTTGATTCTGCTATAAAGATGACATATTTTGAATGAGTGTCTGCGTACAGTTTCTGGTGATTTTGCAACCAGCCTCTAGTGGACACAAGGAGAACTGTCAGGGTTACCTTGACAAAAAAGAAGAGGAAGGTGTTCCTCAAAAGATGGTTTAGCCCCCTCAGTCTTCATACCTTTCTCCAATTGAGGTCATCATTTAGAAGTCAGGTTACATTATGGTGATGTGTTCAAGGTCAGATCAGTAAAATGTCAGCATGATTTGTCTAAGTGTGAAGTCCAAAACATATATAGATTTGTCAGCAGGGGGCTCCAAAATAGTCACTGACATTAAGTCCCTTACAGGAGCTTTAAGTGTGTTCAGGACAACTAATGATTTGAAAAAAGAAAAAAAAAAAAAAAAATCATTTGTCAGCACTTGTGATTAAAACATTTTTTTGTTGATCGGCAGCTTTACTGCTTCCATTTTGCCCAACATTTAGTCATCTCAGTGGGATCAGTCTGCTCGAACAATCTGAAGCGTCTATCAAAATCCTGTCAGCGTGTGACTAAGACTGTCTCTCTGAAAATATGAGGGAAAAGAAGTCGAAGTTAATAAAATTAAGTGCATGAATGAGTCAATTTCACACCAATGCTTTTAATTTATGGAGACAGTCCTCAGAGTCGTACTGAGCGTGAACTGACTAAGAAGTCTTCATAAATCAACCATCACTTTCTGAACACGCCCCACACTGAAGCAGACGAGCTGCACAGAGAAAGAGGAACTGAAGGGAGGAGCCCTTTCGTGAGGGTTTGAATGGACTCAGTCCTCAATGGACTCATGTTACAGCTTTGTGTTTCCAAGGACAAACTCCTGAAATTAGTCAGACCCAACATCTTCATGCTTCTGCAAAAATACAACCATCTGTCCTGTGTTTTTTTTTTTCACCTTGAACATCTTAGTTGCAGATATACCAATCAACCTCAGCACGCTCAGAGCTGCAAAATAAGAGGAGGAATGAACCTCATGAGGCAAATCCGAGGGAGCCAGAGTCTGGCCATGCACCACTGTTTCCATTTAGGAGAGAGGATGATGCACAGGTGCTCAAACCTGAGGTAGAGATTTGGGAAAATACTAATGAAAAATACTAATAAGTATAAACCACAGTGAAAGATGTGTCTTTCAATTGATTCTGGAGCACATGCATAGCCAGCTGACCTTTGTAATTAGATGCATAAATAAATCAACCTTTAAAAACCCTGACAAAAATACTGAGAATGGACAGTAATGATTTATAGAAAGGCATGAATACACATGAGTGCAACTGATCCTCTGCATAAAATAGTCTGCTGGCTGAAAAGAGAAAGAACCTCCTGAAACGTTCAGTCCTGACTCAGACTGAGACTGAAGCTGCTCTGCTGAGTCACCTGTGTGCTGGGGAGTGGGTGTGTGAGATTTTATCAGCACTCTTGCCCTGAACTGTGTGACAATGCCTCAAGTTGAGGATGCTACAGTTTGATGCACATTTATTCTTTTGTTTTACATTTACGTTTGATAATGTGTATACCTTTTGCAGTTTACTGGGTTTGAATTTAAGATCATCTGTGAACATCTCATCAACACAATCACAGTCTACTAAGTATGCTTTCAGTTGACTTTTTATGCACTTTTCATAAATATACTTAACAAAGTTAATGTTAAGTATACTTGGCATGTACAAACATTTGAACAAGATATTCTTAAGTATATATTTGTGCTGTAGGCTTAAGTATACTTGGTCAGTGAATTCTTCCATATATCTTTTTAAGAGAATACTCTAAGAGTATACTTGTAAAAGGTAAGCAGTACAGGCCAAGTATATAAAAAGGTAATTTTAATTGTGCTTCAGAGTCAGCATGTAGATAGCAGAGAGGATTAAGGCAGGTACACCCTATGTTGGGGACTGTGGTCTCTTCAATGGTCGTGGGTTCAATTCCTGTCCTGACCCTGTGCTTCATGTCACCCCCCAATCTTCCACGTTGCCAATCTGTGTTAACCATTAAAGACACCCCCCAAAGAATTAATTAATTAAATAAATAAAGGTATGCTTCAGAGTGTAATTGTTGTTAAGGTATGTTCCAGGGATTGCATTCCAAGCTTTCTTAAGTTCATTAAAAAGAGACTGCTGATTCGTGGGACGCGTTTCTCTGACTGATCGATCCAATTCATCCCGCACAAGCTCAACTGAGAAAGGTCTGGAGACTGAGGGGGCCAAACCATCTTTTGAAGAACACCTTCCTCTTTTTTTTTGTCTAGGTAACCCTGACAGAACTTGGCAGAGTACTAAGGGTCATTGTCTTGCTGCAAAACAAACTTGTGACCCACAAGTCTGAGTCCAGATGGAACAGCATGGTGCTGGAGGATGGAGTAGTACTGTTCCTTCTTCATGATACCCTTTACTTCAAACAAATCTTCTACTCCATCACCTGCAAAACATCCCCATGCCATGGAACTACCACCTCCTTACTGAATTGTGGGTGTAACATATGGTGCTTTCAGAAGTTCACTAGTTTGTCTGCGGACATAGACTCTGCGTTTTGACTCAAACAGTGCAAACTTGTTTCTAGTCATCAAAAGTCCAATTTTTGTGAGCTTTTGCCCACTCATATTTCTTTTTCTTGTTCTGTGGACGAAGTAGTGTTTTTTTGCAGATACACAACCATTCAGACCAGCCTTTCTCAAACGTCTTTTCACAGTTGTCAGAGATATGGGGTTTGGGTTCATGTTGATGGGTTTCGACCTTGTCATGTTGATTTCCTTCCTTATTTGTGGTGCTGTTTTTCGCCGATCTCTCTTAGTGGTGACAATGCTATGTTTATCCTCTGCTTTTGTAGTAACTCTCTTTCATCTAGGCCTTTGTCTATCATCATAACTTCCAGGTTCCTCTAGTCTCTTCAGAGCATAGTGGACTCCTTTGTTAAACACCTTTAGGCGTTTTGCAATTTCTCTTTCTGTGTATCCTTCTTTCCTCAATGTGCGAATCTGTACTTCTTTTTCTTTACTTAGTTGCTTCTTTCTAGCCATTTCTGTGGTAGTTTGAATGCAGTTGAGATTTATTAGGATTTTTGTATGCAGACTCTCAAAAGCCAAAAAGTTGAAGTGAATAATCCAACTGTGATTTGTTTTTTTGCTTTTGCACTTAAGTTGTGACTCTTTATATTATAATATTTTCAACCCTAAAACTAAGCCCTTATTGTCTTTTACTGACATATATTTAGCAATGGTCTGTTAACATCAGTGTATATCTAAAGGTAAATGGAGTAAAATGGTGCATTTCCATGAAAGCAACATCTGATCGTGGAGTAAATACATCCCAATATACATAAAACTCATGCTGGATTTTTAAAAAAAGCATTGTGAACAAAAACTTGAAGTTACTCCCAACTGTTCGGCCTGTAATGGCCTTGCTTCCAAACTTTTGTCCTGTAGTGTATATATATACAGTATATACACACTGCAAGTTTATTTGTATCAATGTACAAAGTATACTTTGGGAAGTGTAGTGCAATGAACTTCAGTATACTTCATAAAATGTACTTGAGGTATACTTTTTTTTTTTGGTAAGGGCTGTTGTGCAGGTCAGAGCTCACAAGCCAAACCATATAAACATGTCCAACAGACTAAAAGTGAAACTATTCACACACTTTCAATATTTAAGCACAAACACATGCAGGGCCCAGATAATTCTGTGACAACCAAGTGAAAACGCACACTGGTTCTGATACTATGAAGCACAGCACAAGACTGCAAATAGCCTTCAAATCACAGAACAGGTCTGTGTGCACTCTTTGTGCCATCACCAGCTTAAATATGTCTGTGAAACACACTGTGGACAATCTGCTGAATGTGTTTTAGTATCAGTGTGAAAATACAGCTTCATTATAATATTTCACTGCTTGATGGCAGCAGCAAATACTAAACCAAATCCTGGACTTTAAACTGTTGGTGCTCCAGTGCAATAACTCCAAACACACAGAGGGGCTGATCTGTTGTTGTGATGTAGTTGTTTGCAAAAGAATTTAGAAATTCTTATTTGTGCGAATTTGATAGGTAAGTATTTTGAATGTTGCAATATGAGTAGCTGCCAGGAGCTGCATAATGTCTGCATACTATGATGCATTTCCTTTTTTTAGGCTTTTACCAAGTTTTGCCTTTACCAACAGGGGGTGCTGCAGCAGCTGCCCTATGTTCTTTCCTTTTTAACCTGCTCGGTGCTGCCCATTTCAGACCTGATGTATGACTCACAGAAAACAACCACGTCTGGTGTTTTAGGGTGACTCTGCAAAGATCTCAGTGATTAGCAGTGCAGCACCTCACAGTTTTAATGGTGACGGGTGTTTGTTCAACACCTGGGCAGTTAATGGTAAAGACATGAACCAGATTGGGATCTGATCCACTGAGAAGAGGTAGAGCTGTATGCATTTTTAATGGAATACATAATGAACAAGCAAAAGCAGTAGAGTGATGAAGCCGTCAGAAGCTGATAGAAACACTGACAGTCTTATTTTTGGGGGGATTGATACTACTGATTATATGTTTTATAGGCTCTCTAAATTTACAGCAGATGTCTTTACCCTCAGCTGCTGCATACAGTGCTGCCACTCAGAGACTTTTCCTCCTCATTTTACCCCTAAATGAAGTGAGCCAGGAGCTGCTGCTCGATGTAAATGGCCTGGAAACACAGGGAAATTAAACCTGGATCGTGCTCCTGTACTCTGACTAATGATGCTGTTTCAAAATTACCTCTTAGCCAGGTCAAATAAAGGCTGAAGCCACACAACCAAGCAGGCCATTGGTCACAGAAACAAAAGACAGAGAAGCCTGCTCTCTCTCTCATGATAATTATGGAAATGTTTCACCTGAAGGCTTCCAGCTCGGTGAAATATTTCAAGAGTGGCTTCAGACCAAAACTGCTTTTGGCAAAGCACGTATTGATGGGAGGTTGGAGGAAAGGTGAAGAACAAAGGAGAGACGGAAGATAAATTACTGCTATTGGGATCGATGAAACACACTGGAAGATTCTGATAAAATGAAGCCTGTAAGAGCTGGAGGAAGCCGAGGTTACACCAACAGTAAGTTTATAACTCTTAGATTTAAAGCTGCAGTGTGTGATATCAAAGGGATGTTCTGGTGTAAAATTAATTTAGGGTCAAAAACACTGCAACACTGAGTTAGACACCCCCTTGTGAGATGAATGTTGCCGACCGCTTCCCTGCTAAGAACATTTACAGTGCATCCGGAAAGTATTCATACCACTTCACTTTTTCCACATTTTGTTATGTTACAGCCTTATTCCAAAATGGATTAAATTCCCTTTTTCCCTCAAAAATTCTACACAAAATACCCCATAATGACAAAGTGAAAAAATTTTTTTAGAACATTTTGCAAATTTATCAAAAATAAGACACTCAAATGTTGCATATACATAAGTATTCACACCCTTTGCTATAAAACTCAAAATTGAGCTCAGAGCTCAGGTGCATCCTGTTTCCACTGATCAGCCCTGAAATGTTCCTCCAACTTGATTGCAGTCCACCTGTGGCAAATTCAGCTGATTGGACATGGTTTGGAAAGCCACACCTGTCTATATAAGATCCCACAGCTGACAGAGCACGTCAGAGCACAAACCAAGCCATGAAGTCAAAAGAACTGTCTGAAGACCTCAGAAACAGGGTTGTATCGGCGCACAGATCTGGGAAAGGTTACAGAAAAATACCTGCTACATTGAAGATCCCAAAAAGCACAGAGTCCACCAGGACTCTTTCAAGAGCTGGCCAAAATGAGCAAGCAGGGGAGAAGGGCCTTGGTCAGGGAGGTGACCAAGAACCCGATGGCCATTCTGACAGAGCTCCAGCGTTCCTCTGAGGAGATGGGAGAACCCTACAGAAGGACCACCATCTCTGCAGCACTTCACCAGTCAGGCATTTATGGTAGAGTGGCCAGACAGAAGCCACTCCTCAGTAAAAAGCACATGACAGCCCGCTTGGACTTTGCTAGAAGGCACCTGAAGGACTCACAGACCAGGAAAAACAAAATTCTCTGGTCTGATGAAACGAAGATCAAACTCTTTGGCCTGAATGCCAAGCGTCATGTCTGAAGGAAACCAGGCACCGCTCACCACCTCGCCAATACCATCCCTACAGTGAAGCATGGTGGTGGCAGCATCATGCTGTGGGGATGTTTTTCAGCGGCAGGAACTGAGAGACTTGTCAGGATCGAGGGAAAAATGAATGCAGCTAATTACATTGAAATTCTTGATGAAAACCTGCTCCAGAGCGCTCGAGACCTTCGACTGGGACGACACTTCATCTTCCAGCATGACAATGACCCTAAGCACACGCTCAAGAAGACTAAAGAGTGGCTTCAGGACAAGTCTCTGAATGTCCTTGAGTGGCCCAGCCAGAGCCCAGACTTGAACCCGATTAAACATCTTTGGAAAGACCTGACAGTGGCTGTGCGAGGAAGAATGGGGAAAAACTCCCCAAATCCAGGTGTGCCAAGCTTGTTGCATCATACACAAGAAGACTGGAGGCTGTAATCGCTGCCAAACGTGCTTCAACCAAGTATTGAGTAAAGGGTGTGAATACTTATGTATATGCAACATTTGAGTGTTCTTATTTTTAATAAATTTGCAAAATGTTCTAAAAAAAAGTTTTTTGCTTTGTCATTATGGGGTATTTTGTGTAGAATTTTTGAGGGAAAAAGGGAATTTAATCAATTTTGGAATAAGGCTGTAAAATAACAAAATGTGGAAAAAGTGAAGTGGTATGAATACTTTCCGGATGCACTGTATGTACTGTTGATGAAGTTAGGTGCTGTTCTGAGCATTGTTTGTGGCTATAGAGTGGAGTTTTGGTTGAGGTTTGTGTGGGGCACCTCAGACCACTGTGTATTACTATCCTGCAGTGGTTACTAAAGTTGGTATAACAAGTGAAGCAAGCAGTCGACAACATTCATCTCTTTTGGGGGGGTGTCTAACTCTGTGTTATGGTGTGTTTGACCTTAAATTAATTTTACACTGGAATACCCCTGTAAACATGGTTCATTAAAACATGAAACATTCTTATGTACCTGAAAAATCACTTCAAATAAAAAATGATTTTGAATTTGTGGACATAGATGGGGCTAGAAAACTAAACATGATCACATTTCACTGCATACAAACCCAAATGTAGATCTTAGGAAAGCAACATCCGGAGAAGGAAGTCAGCCTTCAGCTGCCAGCCTTGTTAAGCACCAAGAAAAAACAGCATCAGAGTTGCAGTTCAATCAGACATCTGCTCGCACATCCAACCACTCATAGGCCGACTCCAACTTTGTCAAGGTCAGGCACTTATGTAGAGGAGCCCTTAAAGGTAGCGTTTGCAGTGCTTCTTTCCGATTAATGTGTCTTCTGAAGTGTGTTTTGTGAGTGTTATCTTCTGCGAGTAGGTGTTGGCAGCCTCTGCAGGTAGGCGTAATGCCAGCAAACACAGGCTTCTCTGGGAATACAGAACATTACTCAGATGTTAATCTAACCAAAAGCTGGGAGAGGACTTTGAAAACAAATCACTGATTGTTTTCCACCTTCATCCTCTGCCAACTAATTTTAATGCAATTTGAAACTTTTGCGGTCTGGTTATGTGTGTGCCTTTGGTTGCCTGCTGGTTTGTTGTTTTTACAGAATGCATCATTATAATGTTGAACTTAATTGGAACAAATCGATCAAAAAGCTCTTTTTCCTGTTAAACTTTGCAAGTTGTCTGTGACGAACAAAGCTTTGTGTACAGTTTTGCCTTATTTATGTTTCTGCTGACAGAGAGAGGGATGTGAGCACGGCTGCAGGCCACACTATGTTTGTGTATGTGAGTGGTGATGCAGGATACTGCTGAGTATGTGGCAGAGTATCCTTTTTCCTGTGTATCATGCATTTTGCTGCCAAGACTCAGTTTTGATAGGGCTGCCAGGGCAAATTATGCATGCACTCTTTTTCTATAAAGAGAAGTAAACTTCTTCCTTATTATCTGTTGTAGGTGTTTTTGTCCAGTACACAGACACATTCACACCCACAGTAACCCACAGTGTATGCCTCTGTGTGTATGTGTGTGTGTGCGCCTATGTTGCACACCCTTGTTTGACACAGAGCGTGTTTGGCGTGCAGGAAAAAATAAGTTATGGTGGATGTGTTGTTCATTGATCTCCTGTAGCTCAAAGCAGAGCTGAGGGCCTTCAGTCTTCATGCCGAGGTGAGTGGGAGCAGGGACGAGGAGCATGCAGGTGGACCAGAACTCAGAATCCCACTATGGCTCCTCTTATTGAAACTTTCGTTGGGTTAAGGCCAGCATTGATCAGAACCCCAGAACTAAGAACACATCCTGAAATGTAATTCATTGAAGGAGTTTTATTCAAACATGATATTTACAACCACAGAAAACTCAATCATAAATACCCGAGAGAGAAAATCAACAAAATGAATTGAATGTCATCATGTGACCAAATGTGAGGATATTTATTCTTTACTTGCCACCTTCAGCAGCTTGGCCTTTGACCCTGACTTTCAAAACAGCTATCTGTAGGACTTTACAGACTAACTGACCTGATCCAGCTCCCTACTGTTACATTAAAGATGCAAGAGTACATTTAAAGGAACCTGTCAATGGAGTGGTTTCACAGCTCTGGTTTTGCATTTTTTTTTGCAGACTGTATTCAATCTCAAGAGTCTTGGATGTTGACCTTTTACCTTTATGTAAGTCGTCAGATAAAGTCTCCTCAGGGGATTGACAACACAATTTAAACTCTGCGCCCCAGAAAAAAGTCCTGGGGCTCTATTTTCATGCACAGGCACAGGCGCGGCGTAAGTCAGGTCCGCCACGCCGACAAGGCGTTCCCAAGCACAATTTGGTATTTTGGTGAGGGGCGCAGCTAGGCGTAAGTAACCCCCATCCCTAACTCAGCTCCTCCCAGCGGCGTAAGTCGTAGCGAGGGAGGAGAGAGGGCGTGGAGTGGGTTTAACACAGCCGAGACCTGTTTTCACCAATCACATAAGCTCCTCTCCTTGCCTTTAAATCCGCCACTGGCGATGTGTATTCCAATTTTAGTGAAGTAGTCAAAGAGATCAAGAGATGTCTGAAGACAGTTATGCCACACGATGGTGACAGAAGGCAGCTCTCAACAAGTGTCACTGTAAGCGCTGCACTGGGCGTCCTCCACACTCTCTCATATGAGCACAGATGGATTTGGTGTGTGTAATGTTGGACCCACTGGTAAGACAAACACCCTTTTCCACAAATAAAGACACTCACATAAAGTTGCATATATTCAAATCTCACGTGACAAAGGTCGGTTGTGCGCACAGATCACAACATAAACTCCAAAAATGGCATTAAAATCGGAACCATCTGTGCGTAAATGACGCATCGTGCTCCTTGGCCTGGCTCTTTCTTTCATAGATGTTGGCATATAAAATAAATTTGCCTCACAAAACTGAATATTATAATATCCGTTTGTGGGCTTAAAGTAAATAACTCATCTGAGCACTGAAACAAATCATCTGTTCAGCAGGACGGAGAGAGGACACAGAGACATGTCCAGGTCGAGCTGCGCGAGAAATAAGAGGAAGAGGAAGAAAGAAAAGGAGGGAGACGAATTAAATATCTTGTTAACTTCATCATGTGTGTCTATTTACTAGATATTTAATTTAATTTAATGCGGTTTCAGCTGTGTTGATTCGGTCAGGTTGTGCCAAACGCGCTCATCAGATCAGATATAGATCAGAATATATCTATATAGATCTAAATGTATGTGCTGACTCAGATTAATAGTTGATGATGATTATTTATTGCACTGAAATGTGCCTGACACTGTGGAAACCTGCCAGTGAGGCATCAGTGACGTATGCCGATACGCCGCCGGTCTACCAAAATGCCACTAGATCAGCTGCGCTCCGCCTGTGCTGAAAGCTGACCAGGTTTGAATCTGCAAGCTTTCAGCGCACTTTACACGCCACCGGCGAGCAGGAAAATGTCACTGGGCCAGCTGATTCTGTCGACACCTCCCCCTGCCATGCCACCACGCCCAGCTTGGCGGATCTCGGTTCGCCTCCGTGCGCATCAGTGTATGAAAATACCAAACTGGCTGTAAGCCGGGCACCGCCAGACGAAGATACAACTGCGCAGGGTCCGCCACCCACCGCCACCTCACCAGCTTACACGAAAATAGAGCCCCTGGACTCAATATAAAAGATATCTGTCCAAAAGTCTGTCTGCTGCACACTCTAAAAAAGAGATTTTGTACATCAACATCAGCAGGACTGATTCACCTGGGAAGACCCCCCCATTGTGACACCTGTGCTAAGATGCTAGCATTAGCAAGCAGCAGCACAAGCAGCTCCTGGTATTTATCACTTTATCCAGCCGAAACAGAAAAGCCTGCAGTTATCATGACATCCGCAATCTGGTCCCACTTTTAGAGTCTAGCTAGTGTGAGTTTTGGAGTTATTATTGTCATATGTGTGGCTGAAATTATCCTTAAATAAAACGTGTAACGTCTAAGTAAAAAGAAAACCACAGCAAATACAAAACTGAGAATCAGAGACACAAAGACCAGAGGACACAGCTCTCCAGTGTTTTTGTCCCTGAATTCAAAAGTTAACCTGAAGTTTTATCTTTGAATTAGGAATGGGCATTTTAAGACAGTCCTTTGATCAATTAATCACAAAGATTAACGATCAATGTGATAGTTTTTTTTTTTTTTTTAAATGCGAATGGCATTTCCTCAATAACGGAAGCCCGCTGATGCTGTATCACTCCCCTTGTAAAAAATGTCAAAATCCTTCACGCAGTGATGGTCACTGCATTGCTTTGACACACACACACACACGCACGTACGCACGCACGCACACACACACACACACACACACACACTGACTAGACAAAGAGAGTAACCCTCCTGATCAGCAGAGGTTGATCTTTGCTGGAAAGCAGGTGGAGGATGGACGCACGCTATCAGCCCTTTTTTAATAATGTTAGACTGGTCAAAATTTTGTGTGATCGATGGAATTCTTAACGATCGATTGATAGTGTCCATTCCTACTTTGAATAGCCTGCAAACTTCTTGGAAAACCAACGCACCAAAAACTTTAGATTATCTTCTTCCTGTGTGATGTAAACTTTCTTTCTTGAGCCCCCTCCTTCTCTGTAAAGCCCAGATCTTTGAAACTCTAAGCGCCCAGTTTAAAACACAAGCTGTCTGTTTTAAATTGGTTGTCTCTGAGACCAAAGAGTGGAAACTCAGAGACATCACTGCAGCTTCAGGGTTATTTTCACTCACCTAAAAACTTGGGTTCACACTGGATGTTGTGTTATCAGTCCGCACAGGCTGAGAAATAAATGTTATTGTGCAAAGACATAAAAAAAGAAAAAAAAACCTGGAGTGGATGATATTTTTGTTAGAGAGTTAAAAGCAGATGAAACAAGGGGAGAGCCTTTTTTATCCTTTATAAAGCCCCTGTTTCTGTCTCAGATTGGTTGTGGTCAGGACAAAGATAACCCTGAGACTTCATCGCAGCATCAGGTTTGGTTTCACAAACTTAAAAAGCTCTCAGAGCCACAGCAGATGTAACTGTTATCATAGGCTGGGGAATATTAACAGTCAGATACCTCCCTTTACTCTAAGAATGGTCCCGGGAAGATAGTTGTTGACATGCCCTTGAATATGAGATATACAGTATTTGCTAGTTTTAAAGCAAATTTAAGCCTCCCTGTTGACTGTTGAACTTACACAAAAAATTGTAAAAGCTGAATGCACAAATATGGAAGGAACAGTTGGCTCTGATTTGTTTTGGGGGGGTACATTTTCCTCCATGCATCAGAGTCATACATCTCTTTCCCCCCCTGCCTCCCTGAGCCTCCTCTCATTGATGGGCCGGGCTGTGCCGAGTGGATCTGCCACACTCATTGTGACTAATGAGATGGAGACAAAGTCAGGTCGCCTCTTAATGTGTAATAATAAAATCACTCCATAATGTCTGCCCTCTGAAACAGACCTTGTGTTCAGAAATTATACTGGGCGAAGTCGTGCATTCCTGACAGACATCAGGAACATTAGCTTCTTTAATCCTGTCTGGAAACGACCTGATTTATGATGCAGTGTGATTGTCCTGTTGTCGAGTGTGAAGACACAGAGATACAGTTTCCAGCAACATTAAATTGGTCCCTGTGGGTTTCAAGAAAACTGTGTCTCACCTTTTTAACTCCAGTGAAGAAAATGATCAGCTCATCTCTCAGTCAGCTTTGTTGTTATGTCATTGTTTATCACATACTGCAGAACACAAGACATCATGATACCAGAGCTGAAGAGCTGGGCTTTGATTTCCATGGCTCTGGGCTGCACTGCTGCACATGCAGAGATGCAGATACATCCCTATAGACATGCATGTATTTCATCATAGGATCATAGGGCGATTTGACAAAAAAAATGATCACATTATATTTTGTCATATCATCTGATCTCGATTATTATCACAATTCTTTTTTAAACAGCGAGCTTTAGCGCATCTGTACTAAAAACTACTGGAGATTTGTTCCATATTTTATTAACATATTTTTAACCCAAAATAAACAAATCGCCACCTTAGGGATAATGGAGACACGTTATGATGTAAACGTAGATTGATTGCTGCTTTGGTCTGGTGGCCGCACAGCTAGTTGTGACTAAAATGCTAATGCTACTTGTACCGTCAGCAGTGACAGGTTGTACAGACTCTGCTCGCATTTTCATGCTTTCTGCATAATCACTCGGGAAGTACTTCTCCATATGATTAAACAGACTTGTTATGTTGTTGTTTTTGAGGGCATCAACCGCTGACATACCTTGCACATCAGCTTAATTACTCGACGTCACTTTGGAGATACCTAAACCGACGCCACACAACTGACATTGAACAACTTTTCTTCTCAACAATGGCATCTTTGGAGTATAACTCAAAGTCATGGCTGACATCTATTTTGCTGCCTCAGCTTCGCATTTAGCTCCATGTTATTCTATTTACTTCCCCAGTTTACTTCTCTTACAGAAGTGAGCAGATAAAGCTCGACTCTGATTGGCTGTTGTTGTTGTCACACACATTTCCGTTATATTCGATGGAGTAAATATGCTCACAGCTGATCACCGTGATCGAACTGACATTTGTCACGATTATTATTCACGATCATATAATCGCCCAGTCCTATTTCATCATATGCCATAATTGTAACAGAAAGTTAGGGTAATGATTCAAAGAGAGGACCTTGCTCTTCATCATAAAATGTATTCAGTCCTAAAGGGGTTTTCTAATGCTTGTTGTGTCCCTGCAGCAGGATGTATGACCATCTCTGCTCTCCAACACGCCACTGCCTCACTAAGAGTATCCCACCAGCATGATAATAACCCCTCTGTCCGTCTTCAACACACCGTGTGTGTGCATGCGTGTATGTGTTTAGGAGTGTGTGTATGTTTGTGTATTGTGCAGCATGGGGTAGAATGAGGGATCACTGGCCTTTTGTCAAAGACTGTTTAGAGCTGCTGTATTCCTGACCTCCCCTCCTCCATCTCTCTGAGGGTACAAACACTCACACGCACGCACGCACACACACACACACACACACACACACACACACACACACACACACACACACACACACACACACACACACACACACACACACACACACACACAGACTTTAACAACACTGCCCCATCATTTAAGCCTGAGGACCTTAAATCAAAGTTCAAGTTCCAACTTGGAAGCAGCTTTTTTTTATATTTCTGAAATAGTCAACTCGGTTTGATGTGTCAGCATGATACGGCGGTTCTCCTTTTTCGGCCAAACCTTTCAGGATTAAACCTTAGTGAGAATTTTGCAGTCCACACAAAGACCTGAGTACCTGCCAGGAACTGCTGTAGTGATGCAACATGAAGCCATGTGTGCTGCCGTTGTCAACAGAGATGCCAGAAGATCACTGCTAACCACAGAAAGCTAGCTAAAGATAGCGGCAAAGTGCAACATGCATGGCTACGACATTTCTTGCAAGTAAGAGAGCAACAACAAAGCATTGAGTTTTATGTGAATATCAGGCTCATAAATGTCCTATGAATAATGTCCCACAGTTAACAGCTGGAGAAACGCCTCCAAAACACAGATGGGATTACTTTTGCATTAGTACGGAGTAAAACCAATCACAGCTACAGACTCAAGTTCACAGAACTCCCCTCCACCTTCAGGAAGACTCCCTCGTATTTAGAAGTTTGAAAAAAGAGAAGTCCTTGTCACTGGTATTTTTGCTGTCCTCTTGGTGTGGGAAGAAGGAGTTTTATGCACCTGCAGCCCTGAATTTCCAGCAGATTTGTGTCTGAGAGCTGCTCTCTTCAGGTGTGTTGAAAGTAGATGAAGGCACTGGATGAAGATGCATCAGGCTACAAATGCTCTGACTGATTACTGTCTCTTAAATGATCCAGAGCATGTTGACAAGTTCTTTAAATTCTGTGATTTAGATGGAGTGTGCTGCTGCAAATCTTGGTAATGACACTGGTAAAGAGGTTTGAATAAATCTTAATTTAAAAAAATTGAAGCAGTACCAGATCAAGTAGATCGAGGCCCGCACACCATCTCTCAGACCACTTACAGATTTCTGAGTCTCCATCCATAGCTCCATCTGAGAGGCACAGGGGAGTCACTCCTGTGTGGATCTGTATGCAAAGCAGCATGTCTCCTCTCCTCTTCAGAGCCCAGCAGTCCCTTTCTAAGTGGTCTTAATGCATATGCTCTTTCATAAACTGTGCAATCTCCAAGAAAGCTAAAAACCTCAGAAGCTTTGAGGAAATGGCACCGATTATTAAGGGCCAAGTAGGGAGCAGCTCTGCAAGCATCCCTCGCTAAAACATTTTAGGGCTCCTTAACTACACACAAACATTAGCACCTCCATTCACTCCTCCATATCAATTACCTCGCTGTAATTCCTCCTCTGCTGTGCGTTCATCTGCACTTCCATCCCGCTAATCTTGCCGTAAGGCTTACATGTCACAGTGGGCTGCAGCTGCTGTTTGGAGCTGTCTGTAAAGACTGGTGTTTGCCTCTGATCTGCTGCTTAGAAACTGCTGATGCTGGAAACACGGCTTAACCACAGAGCCGAGCACGCTCAATCAGGCTGTACGGGCTCAGAATGGGATTACTCTGCATTGTATGGGCACCCGAAGAATTGCATTATGCTTCCAGATAAGCAGGAGTGATCACGCAAGTTCCTGCAATTTGAACGTCATATACGATCTTTCATATATCTTCATATCTTACATATATGTCATACTTAGTGTTCCAGCGAGCTCCCTCTTTCTCTCCATGCACTGATTTAAGGGCTTTGATTGGAGGTGTTTTGTGTCTGATCCTTCATTATTAATCAAACGCTCCAAGAGGTGCAACAAATAAGAGAGATCTACATTCATATTAATGTTGTTTTTGATTCCAATAAAAAGCTGAATTGCTTCGCTTAAACTGTTTCTCTGCAGTTTATGAAGCACAACGCCCCGCGAGCAGCAGATCACCGCTTATTAAGCTCGTGCCTGATATGAAGGAGCAGAAATCAGAGTCACATTTCTGCAGAGCTGGAAGGAAGAGTAGGGATGAATGATGTAAAAATGTTAGGGCAATTGAAGACCTGCTCCTGATGGCTAAGAAAGATGACTCCTGACTTTTGTTCAAAGTGTGAAGAGCAGCTAAGAATGGAATAAATATTCCTGTTTTTATATTTGTGCAAAACTGATTTTATAAAGCTGATTTTTCTTCCTGGAGAGTTTTGGAAGTAAAGCAGAACACTATGGCATATATCGTCTCTGCCCAATAAAAAACACGTATCTCCAAAAAAATATTTTTTTTCTTTTTTCGGATCATTAAAAAACAGTTTTATTCATAAACTACCTTACTGTATAAACCCAAAACACTGTGATTAGACAGACATTAGGACCCGAAATCAAAACCTATATTTACACAGTCATCAGTGACCTGTTCGATATTTTAAACAGATTTACCTGCTTTGCGTTGTGAGTGATAGTGGACAAATGTGTTTTTTAAATAATGTGCTCAGTTATTTACGAGCTTTGAGTACCCTGTTTATTTCCAGCTATGATGATAAACTATCTATAGCGGCTATCCTACATCTCCACATAATGCATTGGTTGTCATCCTTTTTGAGTCGTGATTCTCAATTTAACATGCACTAGTGTCCGCGACTGATGAAGGCGTACTGAAAAAACAACTGAAAAATGTAGTATAAGTTCTTATGCTACTAAGTTAGTTGGTTTTAAATAAAATTCTGGCTCTGATTTCTTTTAAATACCAGTTGAGATATTAAAGAGATAGGGGAAACACCACTGAGTGATACGATAGTCAACAAGTGTGAGAGAGAAAACAGCAGCAGCTTTTCCTGTGGGGATAAACTTCAGCTCAAGAAATCTAATGTTCAAGTAAGCAACACTGTCATGGTTAGGAAAAAAAAGTTTTAGGTCAGCATCAGTCGATGTGAGGACATGAGTGTAGCATTACCCTGGACTGTAATGAGTCTGTCACAGTGTAAATTTTGTTTGCTGAAATGACAACACAGGGCCTCGGTGCTTTGTTGACACCTCTGACACTTAATAGAGATACTTGTTGAAAAGATGATGTTATAAAATGTCTTTCCATCAGTCATTTGGATACCCAAAGCAACGGGTTGTTAGGGAAGATTATGGACCATGCATGTATTGAAAAAAGTCCAGATGGCTAGAAGTGGAGATACGTGTTTTTCATCAGATAACAACTGTAGGAGCTAAGTCGATACTTTAAGCTACTGAGATGCTTGACCCTGAGTAACCTGGTTGACACGCTGCATTGCTGTTTTTTTACACTACATTCAGTCTTTGATGATCTGTGAATGTCCAGACGCTGTTCCTTAGATGCAGCAAGCAAAAATTTATTGCGATGAAAATGACCAAATTCCATTTTGCAAATTGATATCGAGCAACACTGAACAAAGAAAAAAATTGGCATTTAGCGCCACAAGCTTTTGCCCTTCCGGGTCAATCACTTGCCCATAACAGTGACATGGCTTCCTTTATTCCTGAGCTCCAGATAACAGGACAGTAGCCACGTTTACATGCAGACTTTTTTCTCATTCGGATTATAATCATTCCGATTGAAGCTCCCAGGCGAACTGTTTACATGGAAGCGATCTATTCTGATCTGGTGTTTACATGTGCCACGGCATTCAATCGGAACAGCTATTTACAGACACGTGATACCTTCAAACATCACGTGATTGATTGATCACGTGATCTCCGACGCAGACCAGTGCATCGTGCTCTGCTTGGAAGCCGCCATCATGTTTCCATGTGAGTCATACGTCACTGCTTGTTTACATCAGGACAGAGCATGCGCAGACAGAACCCAGCCTGACAACTTTCCGATTCACCGTTTACATGACAGGATTTTGCTTTAAATCGGAATGGGAAAAGGAATATTCTACCCCTGTGAATCGGAATGAAATTCGATTCAGAATGGGCCTGTTTATTCCGAATGAGGTGTTTATATGGAGCATTTTCATTCCGATTGGGCTTCTAATCCGATTATATTCGGAATATTTGGCTCCATGTAAACGTAGCTACTGACACCTAAGGCATACAAAGTATCACATCAGATATCACATATTTGGCCCTTACAGCAACAATGTGTTTGTTGCCTATCTAAGTTTTTACCATGCAGTTCTTTCTTAAGGATCCTCTTGAAGACATGCTGGAACATCTCAAGGGGCTACTTTTAATAAAGACTCTCACTAAATCCACTTTACCACTGTTTTTCACAGCTGCTGAAATTCTCCTGATGGTTTCTCCCCTTTGGCTGCTCAACTCATGTCTCCATAAGCTTCCAGGTCAATCACCTGCCCTTAACAGTGACATGGCTACCTTTATTCCTGAGCCCCAGATAACAGGACAGTGACACCTAAGGCATACAAAGTGAACTGCAACTCATAATGTGGTATCACATCAGCATATTTGGCTCTTACAGCGACTATATGTTTGTTGCCTATTTAAGTTTTTACCATGCAGTTCTGTCCTAAGGATCCTCTTGAAGACATGCTGGAACATCTCAAGGGGCTACTCTTAATTAAGAATTTCACTAAATACACTTTACGACTATTTTTCACAGCTGCTGAAATTCTCAGGGTTCACTCTCCAAGATAATCATGCTGAATTTTGGCCTGATTCTTCTCTACTTTCAAGAGTTAGTAAAGACCAGATTATCAGATGGGTCTTAAAATGATCTTCCCAGATTATCCCCTGGTGTGAAGTGTGTCAGGAGTGATTTTTTTTCGCTCTGCTGAAGATGATCATAGCCATAGTCGTCCATGTAAAACATGTTTGAAACAAGGGCTCATCAAGTGCTGAAAACTCTGATTTTGTCATCCATCACTACAGCTTTGGGTTGTTTCCACTAAACTCTCTGCACTGCTCAAATGTTAGCAAATTTAGCTTGACAGCCATTGCTGATTAATTGGTGCCACTAGCTGTGTTTACATGGGCACACATAATCAAAATAAATGTCTAATCGGAATAAAAATGCATCGTGTAAACATGTCGATTGGAAGATTCTGATCCAATTTGGCTCAGCCGGAAAGAAATTGTATTCCGATCAAGAGGGGTGGTTTATGCCAATCGTTATTCCGAAACGCCTCCATGTAAACAATCTGAACATGACTCTCTAACCTGACTCAGTCTTCACTCTTTAGCCTTTGGCTTATTTATAGAGGTCAGTACAGGAGGTTTTATTCTTAACACTCTGGCATAAAACACAACCGCAGGTGCTGCTCCGATAACATAACAAGGCGTACGTACAGCGTAATGATGTCATATCTGCACACACAGTGCAACCTTTGACAGAACAGTAAAATAAGTACACAAGGGCGCCATATAGTGACAACATTTAACAAGGGGGAAAATCCTGAATTGGATGAAGTGAGCCACTACCACGTTTGTTAGTTTGTTGACAGATCAGGTGCCAATACAACTCCTCTTTGGTGGTTGTTTTGGTGAAGTCGGACAACTCTGCGCATGTCCAAATACTTCTAATCTAAATAAAGCCTGGTGCATGTATACGCAAGTCATGATTGGATTATTTGATTTTGCACCCATATCAACAGTGGATTCAGATTATCCGATCCCTCAAATTTTTAATTGGAGCAAGAAATTTGAAACCATGAAAATGTGGCTAATGCTGGCCAAGTAGGTTCATGGGAAAGTGGGGGACCAGAAGTGTTGAGTTCCTACTGAACCAGAGGCAACCAGAGAGAAAGAGAGAGAGAATCAGAGGGGCTAGAAGTCCAGCATGAAGTTTCCCATGTCATCCGCTGCTGGTGGTCTACTGTGTTTTATCAAGTCCAGAGTAAATGCAGCCTAAAGTCTACCAGCAGATTTTAGAGACCCTTTGCTGAGAACCTTGATGGAGGTATAAATTTCCTTTTCCAGCAAGACCTGGTACCTGCCCACAACACCAGAACTACCAAAAACTGGTTTGCTGACCTTGATATTACTGAGCTAGAGTGAACAGCAAACTCACCTGACCTGATCCCCAGATACTCTCTGGAATAACATCAAGAGGAAGATAAGAGACACCAGAGCAACAACACAGACTAGCTCTCAAAGAGACCTGGACTTCAAATACACCCCAGCAGAGCCAAATACTGAGAGCATAAATGATCATAATTTTCTAGAAGGTCAACATTTCTGTATCACTAATTCATTATTATTATTTCTGTATTTTGCAGTATGTGTTTGTTTTGAGTTTATTCTTAGTTTTGATGAGCTATAAACTGTACTCACGATGATTCAAACAAAGAAAAGTCTAGAAATATTTGACTTTGTGTGATGAACTGAGAATACACGGAAGTTTCACTTTTTGGGTTACATTGTTCTTCCTCCTCCTCCTTAAATTGAGGGGCATTTTAATTTATGAGCTGCAGCTGTAGCTATTTCCAAATTTTGATAAATGTGTTATTTGAGACTCCTGATGGTTGCTGCCCTCTGGCTGCTCAACTCATGTCTCCATAACTGCACAAGCAACATCTGAGTTTCTTCTCCTCTCTTTTTCTCCTAAACGCACACAGCTAAAGCAGAAAGGATGTGACGTAAATGAACCAGAATAGAGAAGAATATTTCCGTCCACACCAACTGCAAAATGTAAACTCCAAAGTCACTGGTAGTTTTTTATAGAAAATCATTAGAATAAACTTTTTTTTCTCACTTTTTCTTTCTCCGAGGAATGTTTCCAAGTTTGATTGCATGCAACCAAGTAGCAAAGGTGCTTTGGGCCAACAGTATCAAATCATGATTAATCAAAGACGCTTAATCACTGCAGGATTCAAGGTGCAATGCAAATCTGCTTAGAGGCACTGCTGAAGGAAACAAGATACTTGTGCACAGCATTAGTTTGAGGAGGAATAACTGCAGACATCCCTGCTGAGAAAGTGTCTTTCTGCTTGGCTTCACCTCCAGGGAGGAAGAGGAGCACAAATGTGTGTGTAGATGATCACCTGTGCTCCTCTCAGGATGCTGATTTTCTGGCATCATTACCCCCCAGAGCCTCCCTCCTTTTCTCTACTTCTCACATCCCCTATTCTTCAGTCCTCTCTCAGCTGTGTCTCACAAAAAGGGACCTCAGGTGGTGCTGTTGTCCTGACAACCAATAAGGGGAGCATCAGAGAGAGAGAGAGAGAGAGAGAGAGAGAGAGAGACTTCTGTTTAGAGTCTGGGAAAATCACCCCCACCATCTCTCTCTCTCTCTCTCTCTCTCTCTCTCTCTCTCTCTCTCTCTCTCTCTCTCTCTCTCTCCCATCGCCCCTGCTGGCTGTGCCGTCCCGTTACTCGGAGACTCGAACGCATCAGTGGATTATAGAGCGAGGATTCCGCACGTTCAAGTCTGTTCGGAAACTCGTACTTATCGGAACTGCTCTGGACCTAAAACCGTCAAAATTTTTACTACAAGTCTGGACAACTAATCTTGACTGCGCGTTATTTCACCCTCTGGATTTATCTCCGCTAAAGACGCGCGCTCCAACTGAGCTTTAAGATGCAAGTCGGACGCAAATCGTGTTGGAGGCAGTTGCAGGCTTCTTTTTTCAGACTGCTGTGTCTTATCCCCACAGGATTCCCCGTCCGGAGTGTGGATATGCAGCGGGCAACCGACAACATCACCATCCGCCAGGGCGACACGGCGATCATAAGGTAAGAGTCAGCTTCCAACTTTCCTCCCTCGCGGATGCGGAGCGGCATCCGCTGTGCGAGCTGCTGCTGCTGCTGCCACTGCATGCATTGATCGCAGTGCAGGAGGTGGTCATCTGTACAGAGTGTGTTAATTTATGAAGAGGGGGGCAGTTTTAGCTCGTCTCTGTGTTTTTATTGTTTAAATTTCTCTCCCGCTGACTTTAATTTGCAGCAAAAAGTAAACACGGATGGAAAGTGTGCGGATGAGAGTTGACTTCATCGGCAACTTTTATCTCCACCAGCGCTGATAGAAGCCCCTCTAGAGGGTTTGAATGTCATCGTCTGGACTAGGCTTTTTGTTTTGGTGTTAAAGTGCTCGGTAATCCCCTTTGGCTCCGTCCTGTTGGGTATTACGCGGAGTTTTGCTGTGATGTGTCATCCTTCTGCTGTTAGGAGCGAAACGCTCTGCCGACACAACACACAGGGCTGCAGCCTGTGGTCCCCGAGGCTCTATTTGAACCCAATTCATAAACCTCTTGTGTAAAGTGCGTCACGGGGTCCGGCGATGCACTCGGAGTGGGAATAACGCGGTCCAGACTCCTACTGTAAAGGGATGATGAGAGGAGACGGAGAGATGCGCTGTTCATGTAATTTATTCAAAGTCTGCAGCTGCTGATGCTTGTTTGTGTATTGCAGGGTCAGTTTTGTGTCCACTAAAACCCCGCTTCCCTTTTAATCACCTCACAGACAAAGCGAGCTGTCAACTCAGTGGTGTTGTGATACTGCTACGTTATACCACGTGATCCCAGCCATGTGTTAGAGGCAGGCTTTAGATGCAAAGGGATTGAGATGTGCTTGTTATTGTCAACAAGGCGCTTTACCTCCCCCTGCTCTCCTCTCCCCCCCATCCTTCCTCCCTGCTCCTCAAAATGTACTGTTGGGGAGTAACAGTCTGTGCACAGGGCGCTCAATCACATCGATTTCCCTCTCTCCCTCACCCTTTCTCTGTCGTCTCCCTCTTCCCATGCTGTATTTACAATCCCAGCAGCCAGTACCGCTAATGAGTGTGGGAATGCAATTAGGGGGTAGACCTTTTAACAGGCGCTGTCAGGACGCCCAAAGCAGACAGCACAGCTCCTCACATGTACACACACAAGCTCAGTGCCCACACACATGCAAACAGAGTCAATCCCTTTAATGGATTCCCTCTTTGGCCACACCGCCATCCATTCACTTGCTGTTTAAATCAGTCACTTGGCACCCGAAAGGTTGAACTCTGCAAAGGTCATGTCTATTTGCTTCACCTTCCAAATCCAATTGAGTGCATCGCTGCTATATTCAGGTGTTAAGATAGAGGCCGGCTTTAAGCCCAGACATGGATAAATCAGAGCTTTCTTTCACGCCCAAAGTGCACCTTTTAAACATGATATCAAACTATCATAAAATAACTTTCTGGAGTGATAACTAACTCAGATGAAATTAAGCAAATGTTTGTGAGGTATCTTGTCAGCGTTAGTGATCAGTCTTATTTGTTGTTCGCCACGCGGCGATAAACTGCAACGCGGACCCCCGTGGCTCCATCGGAAAACACAACCATTTTTCACTCCCAGTTTCAACCTGACAAATTGGAAATGGGAGGAGGGGACGTGGTGGGGAACAGGAGTGCTCCAGTGTGAGAGCTCTGCGGGGTGGGAGGCCATTGACTGGTAATTTGTGGGGCTACACAGTGTATCTGATTCCATAAGCTGGTTTCTGTGGAGGCTGAGGGGATGTTGGTGGCCAGGAGGCGTAATAAGTTTGGCGCTCCTTTAATGGAGCCCGTGGCTGCAATCGTGACATCTGTGGCACAAGAGGAGTGCTACTGGAGAGGAGAAACAGTATGTGGCAAAACAACCGCTGTGACAGAACACACTGCGGCCGGGGCTTTCGACTGAAATGAGAAAGGAAATTTATTTTAACCAGAGGGCCCGAAATGTGTCAGACTGAATAAATAAGCCAACTAAATCTTTGCAGTTCACTCATGCTTCAGACTCTCAGATCTGCAGCGCTGCTGAGGCTGACTGTGAAAGACGTCGGCAGAGACTGTAGAGATAGCTCAGGTGTTTAAAGTGGGTTTGAGTTAGAGGTCCACCAACATCAGTTTAGTGGCTGATTTGAATTCTGATATCTCCTTGTTGTTCCTTTTTTTGATTTTGCATTTTTTATTCACTGCAAAACCTCCAAATATTTGTTTAAAAAATGAAAAAAAAGATACAATGCATTGATGAATAAAAGCATCAATAAAAGCATTTGAACGATCATGCACGTCCCCAGTCTCTTCTCTGAATGCTGAAAAGAGAAGAGATGATTAAGAAGAGAGGAGGGAAACAAGTGACTGATGGGTAAAGATGTGCTATAAGAGAGTGGCCTTTACAGACATGACCCTGTGTCTCATTTCACTCATTGATTGGACCTCCTAGATTTTTGAAGTTTTGACAGGTTTTATATTGCAGATTTACAGTGAGTGATATATCAGGTTGTTAAAAGACAGAAAGATGACACTTAAAACAAATACTACATAGGAAAGACTTAAAAGTTATCACTTTGTCCACAGGGGGCGCCAAAATGGACATTAACCGAAAGTCCCTCACAGGAGCTTCAACCAGAGAGTGATAGAAGCTGCAGAGGAAGTAGATGTTACAGATATCAACCTGATTTAAGATGAAAAGTTTCAGTTTTATGTTTCTTTTACATGTATGGTCCAATATGTTGTCCCTGAGACTGAATTTTCTTAAACAGAACTCCATTTTTCCTTTCAGAAGTGAGCCTCTAAACTAAATGAAAAGCTGTGTCTCCTCAGACTGCAGGGAACCATGCAGCAGCGACTCTAAATCGATCCCCCCCTGCTTGTTTTCTGCCTTACAAGATTTATCCACCCTTGACCTCTGAACTCTTTGCCTAAGCTGTCCATGGAGGGGTTAATCTTGGGGATTATTTCTTGAACACAGTCTCCACGCTGCAGCAGCTTGGATAAACATTTCTGTAGCTTTTTTATTGTGTAAAGGTTTTGATGTTTGCTGCAGGATTAAACTCTGCGGCTGCTGATGTTCTGTGATGGAGCTTCTTTCAGAGGTCTTGTGTAACATGCTTCTCTCAGAGGTCACCATGTCAACAGGCTGTGTATCTACTTTCCTGACGTTTTAATGATCTGGAGCCTCTGTGTGTGTGTGTGTGTGTGTGTGTGTGTGTGTGTGTGTGTGTGTGTGTGTGTGTGTGTGTGTGTGTGTGTGTGTGTGTGTGTGTGTGTGTGTGCAGTTAAAGATTAACGCCTGTCTGGTTTTTACGTTTGTCTCCAAGCTGTCCTCTTACTGTAATGTGGGACTCTTTAAAAATCTGTATCTGGAGCGACATTCGCCCTGCTGAAAGCTGGACTGTGAGCCTTGCCATGTTAAATCTGTGGACTGGGTCTCCGCAGCTGTGTTACAAGATGTAGGTCAATGACCCCCCCCCCCCCCAAAAAAAAAAAAAAGTATTTTAAACAAGGATGATGCCAACTAGTGAAGTCAAACTCGTCACAATATGAATCTGAAAAACAAATCAGAAAAGTTGCTTCATGTGTCTTTAAGCCATTTCTCCTTCTCTGCACAATACTTCACTTTTTAATTGCTTTTCCTGATTCCTTCACTCTGCTGTGGCCTTAAGGGGAAGGTTGCAATGTCAGACAATGCTGTGATAATTGACATTGCTTATTATAGCGTTGATGACACAGCCTTTGTTGTTGCTCTCCTTTGGGTCAATTATCTGTGCTGCAGAGATGATTCTGCACCGTGCACCGCCCCAGAGAACCTTTGTTAAACTAAGCTCTGAACTCTGCTTTAATTTGGCGCCGACTGATATTATATACGTGAGATGTGCCAAAGGCTCAGACTCCACATATCACATGATGCTTGTTTAATTAAGAGTTCAAGGCAACACGCTGTGCTGCAGAATGATGAACAGATACTTTTATCAGCATTATGAAAACCTTGAATATTGATCTCTGATGGCTGGTACATATCTGAGTGTGTCAGTCATACCTTTTTTAGATGATTTAGAAATAAAAATAGTTTGGCTCTGTGGATTCAGACTATTTTTGAGGTATGGGAGTCAGGTGTCTTGCTGAGTCTGTGGGAAAACTTCAGCTTCAGTCTAACAAATAGTCCCCAAAACAAGAACACAGACTTCCGATGAGGCATCTTTCCAGCACTATGACCCTCATCTGTGAAATAGCCTGCCGGAGGACCTGAAGGCCACAGAGAATGTTCATATTTTTAAAAGCAGGCTCAAGACCCACCTATTTAATTTTGGCTTTTAACTAATGTCTTAGTTTTAATCTATGTTTTGATCTTATTTTATTTCATTTATATATTTTAGTCTTCATTTCACATGTTTGTTTATTCTATTTATTTACTTATTTTTAAATCTTATTTCAGCTATTCATCAGTATTTTATTTTATTTAGTTTAATGTTGTTTATGTTTTTTATTGTGTTTCTCCAGTGTTTCCTCAGTGGGGGCCACCTGCACTGGAGGCTGTGACTGGCTCTGGCTGGGATTTTTCTGCCCCGTGGTGTGCCCTCAGCTCAGCCAGGTGGGGATCTACAGCAGCACTTGCTGCTGTGGGCCCCATTGTGGCCTGGGTGGAGGTGTCACAGCCCTTGGCCTTGAGCAGCCTCCAGTGGAGTCGACCTCCTGACGTTTCCTGACATGGCTCCTCTGTACTCAGCCGCTTACTTTTAAGACTGCATTATGTGTGTGTGTGTGTGTGTGTGTGCGTGTGTGTGTGTGTGTGTGTGTGTGTGTGGGGGGGGGGGGGGGGGATGGATATGGGGGGGGTATTGTTTTTAACATGTAAAGCACTTTGTGCTGCATTTATTTTTTGCATGCAAAGTACAATATGAATAAATTTTGATTTGATTTGATAGCAAAGTAAAAGTTTTTACAGATCTTGGGTATTTGAGCTGCGCTCCCCTAATGATAAACATATTCTATTCTATTTCAGTTCATTAAGGCTGTTTTATTTTCAGGTTTTTAGTAGATATTGCATTAATATCATTATTATAGGCTGGAACGTGCTTGGTTCCGTTGTTGTGGTAGTTACAGGACCCTCCCCTAAAAGGACCACATTAACATAAGTACAGAGAATTTGGGTCTAAAATAAAGATTCAACTCTGATTGGTGTTTTCAATTGGGGTGCTGAATGTTTGGAGAAAGTTTGGTGCTCCATGACCATTTTTTAAAATTGTTTTGTTGGCTGCAAATATGATGGAAAGGAGCCAGAACCCCAGGTTGTCAAAACCATCCTGCGCAAAACTGGCAGGGTATGGGCGGCAAGTGCCCACGACCAGAATACCAGAATCAGTGGGTATGGCCTCTGAATGACACGGCGCAGCATGTCTATTGTCTATATCATGTATATTGTAAGATAGAGGGAGGAGCGAGCAGAGAACTCCGCTCATTGCAGAAGAGCAGAGAGATACATTTTTCCTGAAAGTCATGAAATGATTGTGAGCTTTATAGTCTAAAAATGCACAAATCATATTTTATAGGCCGTTTTGATAAAAATAAAAATGAAATGTATATATCAATTTACAACTTTAATTTCTGGGTTGGGATCCTGTAAATACACGATAAAGGAAAATCTGCAGTAAGCATCACAGGAGCTTTTTGTCCTCAAAGGCCACCATTCTTGCACTAACAGGAGGGGGTGAGTAAGAGAGCATCATAGTCTTAAATCTGACTGATAGAGTTGAGAGAATGTTTACAGTTTCACACACTAAAGTAAAAGATGCATGCTGTTTTAAGCCTCTGCTCTTCTGAGATCTGTTGACTGTCATTAACATGATCTGTACGTAAATTAACACCAATGTTTTTCCTCCTAAACCATGTGGAAAGCTAGGGTGTGTGTTTGAAACGGAAAGAGAGAAGCATAGAAATAGAGAAACAGATCAATTTTGGATTTCCAGGCAGAGTGCAACAGAGCTACATAATTTGCGATGTCCAGCCCTGAAGGGCCTCTAGATGTCTTTTGACTGCTCATCAAATAAGTTTTTTTTAAAAGTCTGCAGCCTCCCAAAGGACATCTTTAGGTTCCTCTATCTCTTCAACTCCTCTTTCTTTTCTCTCTGCCAGCATTGGATTGTTCAGCTCGGTCTCTGTAACCTGATTCAGAGCGTAGAAGGAGTCAGAGGAGGGAAGAAGGAAAGATAGGAGGGTTTTTACGAGGGTGATAAAGAGAAAAGAGCTGCGAGAGGGAGGGATGAAGCCGAAGTGTGTTCACCATGATAGAGAGAGACAAACAGCATGAAGACAGAGAGTGTGACGGGGGGAATTAAGGATGGAGGGAGAGGAGGGGGAGGAGGGGAGGGCAGGGACACAGTATTAGTACAATCAGCACAATAATCCCCTCTGTCCCAGCCGGGCCGACGCAGGATTTCCAAATCAATTTCATTTTCACTCATGATGCTTCAGAGGGAGCGCTGAGAGGCTGCCGAGCGGGTCGTTATCATCTGCTCCCATTTCATCTGTCTGCAGCACAGAGGTGAGGCCGTAGTGTCCAGGCACGGGGACATGGTTTTGGTTGATATTTGGCCAAATCTGTAAAGTTTTTCTGGGGCTTTTGGAGAGGCTCTGAGTCATGGAAAGTTCCTGAAGCTTTAATCTGGCTCAGTGGAATCTGAATAACAGTCTGCAGAGGCAGAGGGAAGTCTTTTGACATGGCAGATGAAGAGTGCTGACATTTTCATCTCCAGTCCACAGCAGATCAGTGGGCCGTCCACTCCTCTATTAAGAGCTCCAAACAGATCTGCTTTCAGCCTGTGGTTTGATGTTTGATGGTTCAAGCTCGGCCGACACAGCGGGACGCTCTCAGCTCTTCATTATGTGTTCTTGTGAATAACTCAACCACAGAGCTCAGACCTGAAATGTTTTTGGATACAACTGAATATTGAAGTCGTGCTTCCTCCTAAAAGCAATTCCACTCCATTTCACCTCTGCTTTTGTTGGCCAGGCCAGTCTGTCTCTAAGTGCATATTTAATCTACTCTGCTATTCCTGCTGCAGCCTCTGGCTGCCTATAGACCACAGCAGTGGGAGTGGAGAGGAGTGGGAGAGTATTTCTGTCAGGAAACCTCCAAATGTCAGAGTTTCAGAGCTGCAGGAGACGCAGAATGAGAAAGCCTATTCAGAGGAGAACTTGAAGGTGTTCAATGTCGATGGTGTAATGTTTATGTGTGCTCAGTATGAGTCTGACATGATCACTCCTGTTTTTGATTTACCAGAGAGGGTACTGGCTCAACTCTCGCTTTTAAGGGTCCAGACTCTTAGCCCTCACCACAGTTTAATACTCCAGATAATGTCTTCCGAGAGTTGCTAAAGCTGGAGGCAAGGAGATTCATCTAGCTCTCACTGTCTACATCTAGGTGTTTATTCTGCTTCCATTTATAAGGCAAACAATAAAACAGCCCTTGTATTAATTTATCAACTCTGTCATATCTGTCAACTATACTGTCGAGTGTAGTAAGTTGTTGGTAGTCATGGGACTGCAAGGGGTCAGTAAAACAATCCCCAAGAGGTTGAGGAAAGTTCATGAAGAAGAGACGAGTCATTTGTTATAAGGAGCAGAGGACAGTCGGAGGGACTCAGCTGAGTGCCTAAAGTAGGAGAGAAATCGGCGAGGACAGACTGAAAGACAAACAGAATGAAGGTGGTATTAGTGGTGACAGTTTTTAAAGACTGCTGACTCAAATTAAAAATATCCTCAGACTTTGGCAGCAACGAGGAAAAAAACAGAATGAGCTGCAGCAGAGCTTTTAAACTCATCTGGCTTCACCATCAGTCGAAGTGTTCAGTCCAGCTATGTAGATGGACGGTAAAAATGTGCAGAGCTGAGAGCAGAATGGTGACCCAGCCAAGGTTTTATGTATGAGATTATGTATAGTGGTCACAACACATGGACACATAAATTCTTGAGTTGAGGGTTTGTTGATAATAAAATAAAGACTCTAAAGATTTGTAAACCATCATAGTGACATCCCCGACTTTGTTGAACTGGGGTTTTAATCACTTCTTTCTTTGTATATGTTTCTGAGACAGCTAGGAAGAAAATATATTTAGAAATGTGTTAAGAAGGTGCAGCCATTAATAAGAAATGATCCATTTACAAAATGGTCTACATAATTACAAAGCTGCTTGTGCATTTGCAGTTTTAGTGACACAGCTAAGTGAACCATTGTAAATGATATTAAAATGATTATAGATTGTATATATATTTTTTGTTCAACAATAATTTTTACCCTGTGTCATAGAAAATAAGCTTTTGAGATTATTTGCTTTTAATTGCAGGCTGCAGATCAAACAAATCGTTCAATCATCTCAACTTTTATATAAAAACATCCTTTATAACATCAAGATATTGACATGTATTTTATTATGATTCTAAAGGACATCTTTCACTTTTTAGCACGGCAGTCATTAGTTTGTTAGTGTCTGTGCACACTCTTGGCCTCACTGCCTCTCTCTCTCTCTCATCATGCTCAATATGTCCCCTGGCCTTTCAGACACAAACCTGCCTCTCCTGCTCCTCTCCCTGCTCTCCTCTCTCCACCTGTGGCTGCTTGATAGTTTGCACCGCCGTTGCACAACATGTTGGTGATGCAGGGGTCCACCATTAACCTTAACAGGAGTTGTCACTTCCTGCTCCCGAGCTTAGTTTGACATCCATCCAAACAGCTTATGATGATGCATGCTTCGTTAAGCATAATGGACAGCAGACGTTGCAACACATAAGCAGCACAATAATTATTTAGTCACGATTTTATCATATTTTTGTGGTTGAAGAGTCCATACGGCTGCACCATTTTGGCCAAAAATAATCCAGATTTTTTTTCTCTGAAATTTGATTTTTGTATTTTTATTCAGAGACAACTTCACCAAATTTCACTTTAAAAATAAAAAAGGTTTTCTGTTGTCTCTCAAAACAAAACCACTGACAACAATATAGTGCATATTGCCAAGCCAGTAAGTGGCACAAAAGACAGAAGAAGAGTACAGAGCATGTGTACAAAGGTTGTTTTAGTCGGACATGTGCAGCCATCATAAAAACGTTACGCTGTGTGTCACATAATGGTTTCCAGAGATGCAGATATGCATCCACACAGAGATGAAATAGCAGTCATTTACAGATTTATGCACTCTCTGACCCACTTTCAAAAAGTAACATTTACAGTCACCCGAAACGCAGTTTCTGTTGGATGAAACGCTGATGTGACAAAAAACTTTTGCGTTTACTCCTGAATTCGTTTCCATTTGCACGGGTTGATACCACCTTCAGACAGACTTTACAGTGGGGAGTGGTTTGCTCTCTATCCAAAACTGTGAAGCCATATCAATTCCACATGACTGACTTTTTCTTGCTCTATTTAGCTACAAAATTATCACCTTCTTTTGTAAATGCCATGTTTGTTTATACTGGTGTATGGGGGAACTGGGGAGCACTCTCCCAGGAAGGAGGAGTCTACGGTGGCCTGGAGGCACGGGACATGATAGAGAAGAAAATTGATTCGAAGATTTTAATTTTTGTAACATTGTCATAATCAAATAATTTGATTATGATTTAAAAATCGTTCAGCCCTGCAGTCCATGATCATAACTGTAATTAAAATCTGATCAATCGCCCAGCTATAGGTAAAAGCTTGAATGAACTAGCTCTACAATACCAATTGTAACATTATGAATTAATGTGTCTAAAGCAGAGGGGAAGTTTCAAGGTCATCAGAAATTACTAAGAGAAAATCTATAAAACCTCCTGTGTACCATACAGTCACTGAGACAAGACAAGTAAGTTGGACACCAACACCTTGTGTGTGTTCTTTGTTCCTGTGATGTATCTTCTCTTCACGCAGGTCTTGTCGTTTTAATGGAGCTGTCATCTTTTACCAGTTTAGTCCTATTACTCACATGCCATCATGATTAATTGCAAAACCATCTTTTAAAAGGTGCAAGCTCTTCAGGAAAGCTGCCCATCCATTAACCAACCAGTTTACAGGGAGGTCACTTTATAGACAGTTTTGAGGAAAAAAAAACAAAACTGTAGAGCTCATTATATCCAGAGAATACCTGACACGAAAAGAGAAAGATGAATAAAGTGGGTGAACACAGGCTGAGCTCAGGAAACTCTGGAGCCAAGTTAGATAATGTTCAATCAGCCAGTCAGCGAGTGAATCCAAATTACAGCTGAAACATGTGGCTCTGAGCTGTGATGACTCTCCCGCCCATGCAGCTGCAAATCCACACGGCTCTTAAGCAGATTAGAGGCCTACAGTAAGTATAGTCCTGGATGAGCACACTCATTGTTTACTACCCATCTCCTCCAAGTTCAACAGAAATCTGCTTACTGACCTACTGACACACACCAGATGAGATGGCATCATTCTGTGATTGCAGCGTGTGTCTGTGAAGCTGACATCAGCTAATACCGTCTTTACTGAAACATTTACAGTTTTGGTTTTGCTCTGGTTATGAAACAGCCTCGTTGTTGGACTGATGCTACCAGATGACCTACAAAAATACAACATCCTATCGGTGAGAGGATTTACTCTATTTTTCGGGTTCTGGAGAAGCTTGGACCTATTTATAGCAAACAATATCAAATAGTGATCCATTATACAGATGGAGCTCCTGAGAAACTCTTGTTTGGTGCCGATGGCTTGATAGGAACTGAAAAAGTTGAAAAAATACCTATTCCTATTTGGGGGGGAAAATGCGCAAAATAATCTCAAATGCTACTCGATCCTTGATCCAAAGTGAACAAGAAGATTTGAGAGTCACTATGGCCCGGACTACACGTATAAAGATATTTATTTATCAGGATATTTTTGTACTCCCGTCTAAATAAATGTATCTGTCCACACGTGTTAGTTCTCAAAAATATCTGCATCCACACGTAGCCTTCAAACTCAATCCTTTCTGGTGCCGCTTAAAAAAAATTCAGGAACAAAGCTACCTGATTGGCCGATGAATCATAACAGCGTGATGCGTCATGCATTGTTTGCAGAAGCTACGCTAGTGCGTCGGGTCCATGTGACAGTGTGGCGGCTATAACAAAGCAGACGCCTCTGTGAGCTGGCTGACTGGTGGATGTAATTGTATAAAACAAGGTTCACTTGCAAGGCTGAAATTAGCCCCAAAAGGGCAAAACGAACATAAAGAATACCGTGTGTCCGCCATCGTTGTTGTTGTTTTTCTTTTTAATCCGCATGCACGAGCTGCGGTTTGACGTCATCGATCCGTAAAAGTCCAACCACACGAATCCACTTATACGGATATTTTTTTTATTTCTCCGCTTGTTTTTTCGGATTCAGATTTATCCGGTTTGAGTGCTCCAAACTCCCGTTTTGGTGTGGTAGGGAGGCCCTAATCTGACATAAATATGTACGGTTTGAAATTTATCCGCATTCGTGTAGTTGGGGCCAATATCTCAATAAGAATTGTTGCTTGAATGTTGAAAATGTGTGATGAAAATAAGTCTGTTGACCACTAGATGTAATGGGGTGGCTGTGGATCAGTGAATCAGTTGGTCGTGTCTAAACCAGAAGACTGGGGTTCAATCCCAGGTCCTGCCCTCCACATGCCCAAGTGTCCTCCGGCAACTTGCCTCCTGCTGGTTGTGCCCAGGGGTATATGAAAAGGATGAGTTAAAACTGACTGGCACAGTATCGTGCATGAGTATAAAGCCATTATATCACAAGAAGTAAGTCGTCATGTTAGGTGAATAAAGTGGTAGTTTTGGTTTGGGGTTTGAGCAGTCAGCTGGAAAACTGCAGTGGAGCCAAAGTAATGCAAATTTCTGCAATTGGTTTTATTGGTGATATCTAAAATAAACCGTCAGCTACGTGCTCAATATCAGACCTGATGCTGATAATCACTCTACCATCTGTTCATTTGGATTGTTATTCATGAAGATTGCATGAAAATGAGAACATGAAAAATGTATCATCAACAGGTTGTAATTTATTGAAGTAAATAAATCAGTTTCTCTGCTACAGATTGTTGGGATAGAATGTCACTTTTCTGTCAGACTTTCTGCTCAGGGTAGTGTGAAGAAAAGTGAAGGAGCAAGTGTCACCTTTTTCACTCCAGTCAAGATTCATCAAGCTTTCTACCTATAGAGGGTTTTTATTGCATGCATAGCAACCTGACAGAGTAATGAATAAGTGAGTTTTTCCAAGTTTGAACTGGGGACCTTGATCTCAGAGCTTTTATAAAAGCATAGAAAAATACCCCAGATTATTCTGCATAAAAAGTGCCATCCCATTGTTGGATTCAGCTTCATTTTTCTGCTGCCAAAATCAGACACGTCCCTGCAAAATATCTCCTACAATGGTGTTAGTATTTTGTTGCTGTTCAATAATGCTTCTTCAATGAGCAGATGAAACCACATCCAGGAAAATCTATCTGTCCCTTGCAGGTTTATATGTTGAATGATGCTATTTTCAATACACTGCCCCAGTGTTTAGCCTGACTTTGAATCCCTGTTTAAATAAGGAGGAAGTCTGATCCCTGCTGAGCACCCTCCTATCTTGGTTATGATGAAATGAAAATGTGTCTGTTGTATCTCAGGTTGCATGTTCATTTTAGTGTTTTGTTTTTTTTTTATCCTTTTTTTTTCTCTAAAAAACAATGCTTTGAGCAGTAGTAACCACAAATTTGTTTTATTTCAGGAAGATAACGGTGCCGGTGCCAGTTTACTTAGAGTATAAATGAAATGAAAAAAACAACCCACACTGACATGAACATTTTTCCCCTTTCATTTTCAAGAAGGAACCAACCAACGAACATTCAGACCACAGCTTTAGTGAAACTGTCAGTGACTTCTCTAATGAACTGCTTCAGCTGAGCTGCTAGTAATCTGTGTTTTTCCAAACAAACTAATCTGAATTTTAACTCCCCCCCAGATGCTTTTTAACAACACCGCTGTCACAAAGCATGCTGCTTGTTTCCTGAGCTCCACTTTCTGGACTAATTGCAGAAAAACAAAGCTTGTCTATGTTTCTATGTAGGAGTCTTATCCCATTATTATGAGCGTCAGCACTGAAACAAAAGAGAAGACTGGAAACTTCTCTCACATTCATCCTAAACCCACAGTGTCTTTGCAGTGAGCTACAGTAATGGATAAGGGTAAACCAGGAAAAATAATGATTCAAAAGTGGCCATATGTTTCCACCCACTGCTTTAAAGTTTGGCCGCATTCATAAATGAAACTTTTTAAAAGAAGACTCTATTCGTGAATACAGTTAATAAAGCATTTCATTCCCTCTGCGATCACTGAAACATCCAAGTGAAGTAGAAAAACACCAGACTGAACGATCACAGCTCCTGATTTACTTTCATGTCCACAGTTCTGTCCATTTTTACAGTCTCTGTGTCTTTCTGTCATGGTCTCTCCTTAATTAATATTAAAATGACCCTGATGATGTGTAATACCCAACATGGTGCCATGCACAGTGTCTAGCTAAACCACCTTTAAACACACCACTGATTGCTTGTAAAAGTTAATTAATTCATAAAGTCCTTAGTATATGACTTTAAGCTACATTCAGTGATACCAAAACCCAAAATGTAGTGACATGATGTGCTGCCACGCAAGCTCTGCTTAAGTTGTATTTCAGTCATAGCTTCTGTGGTAAAGCTGACATGCTTTACTATCAAGTTGTAAACATGTACAGATGATAGACTGTGTCTCATAGTGGGGCATGGTTTTGCTATATTTTGATCTAGAAAGTGAAGGTAAAGTCACATGTGGGCTCATTTAGGTTAACCAGGTAAATAACGAATGGAGCGGTGTGCGCAGGGCACTTATGAGGAGCTCTGCTAATGTTAGTCACGCTCTGCCAACCAATTTGACATTATTTACCCCCAAACTCTATATTTTTTTTTCCATATTTAAACAGTTTTCTGTTTCCTCACCCTTAGACTCTCTTTTATTTCTACTTCTGTTCTGTTTTTTTAAGCACTGTTATGAAAACTGCCAAAAACGAAGGTTCATTATTACTTGTCAAGATAATTATTTAGTCTAGTCAATGAGTTAGGATTTAAATTAGCATTTAAACGAACAGGAAGTTGGTGACTTTGAAGCTTCCCTACTGAGCGCCCCTAAATCTTGGTTATACCATGTTATTTTCTAGTAGAGAAAATACGTATAGATGATCAAATAATGATGTAAAAAGTGTTTTGATATCAAGGCCTGTCGGTGATTAAAAACTTATTTGAATACCAGCCTCTTATCTTCAGCAGTAAAAGCAAAAAAAAAGCCCTGGTTTATATTCAAGGATCTTTGGTCATATGTTTTTAATGCTTCCTTGAATGCATTTTTCCATTTGCTTCTGTTTGAGCTGAGAGCTGGCTCATTAAAGTTGCTAAATTTTTTTACTGCATTGTATATTTTTACTAATATCAGCTGAATGCTCAGTACCTTTCTTTCAAAGCCAAGCTGTGGATAATGGTTGGTTCAGATCGGCGCTTCTCTGCTGTGTTTGACTCTTATTCGGGAAAGGCCACAGCGCTAAAGGTGTAGCAGATTAATTAGAGTCTCTCTCTTGGCATTTCAGGGAACCAGGATGGCTCCGTGGCCTATTTGCTCGGAGTTCCCCTCTGATTTGTAGAGAATAACAGCGCCACATGTAAAAAATGAGGAAACTGAAGACTTTTCTGTTTTCCACAGTAAACTGTTTATTGATATATCATCTCAGCTCTCCAATTACTAAGCAGGTAAAGAGACAACAGTACTGCTTGTCTCATTTGCAGCTTATTAGTTCCCTTCACTTCAGTCCAATCCTCCGCACCATGGATCAGCTCTGTTTTTAATTACTGGAATCACTTGTTTCTCTGCATGGCATAGGATTACCTCCAATTGAGTCAGGTCCCTCTGTAAGGTGTTCAGGTATTGATTGCTGCTGCCCCCCCTTCATAAGCCTACCCCTCCTTTATTTTAAAAATGTACCATTGACCTATAACAAATCCTTTCTGTCAGCTGCAGCCAATCAGCTGGTGAAGCGCTCAGTGTGACCCAGGAGTACACCGCAGGCCTGACTAATTCATTATTTCCTGATGTTAGGCACTTAAACACCATTAGCTAGAGCAGCCCTACATTCGCACAGCGTGTTTATGTGTAAAAAGCTGTCCCCTGTCCTGGAGTGAGTGAGTGAGTGAGTGAGTGTGAAAGAGAGAAAGAGAAAGAGAGAGAGAGAGAGAGCAGTTAATCATTATATCTGGTTATCATGTTGTACATTTGTTGTTGACGTCATTCTGGACGTCACATATGGTAGAAATCAAGCGTCATCTGTTGTTTGCAAAATCCTCCATGGAAAACATGATTAAAAACAGTTGGACCCAAACTTAACATGATTTGATAACCTTACGATTGTGCTGGTTTAATGGAAGTGGCAGAATAATGGAGATGCATCATAATAAGGAGAAAACATTGAAATAATGTAGGCGTATCACAGACGACAGTTTTAAAAATATCTTTGCAATCTGCTCATGCAAAGAAGAATACCTGGGAAATACTTTTGTTGAACAGATTCTGACAGAAATATTTTCTCGATTTCATTTTCAACACAATGTCAGTCATTTTTAAGATTTATAGATTTGTATATCGATAAACTGAAGATGTGCAGATTTCATCTCTTTTCAAGAAGAGGCTCAAGTTTGCGGAAAACCTTTTTCTCTACATATGATCTCACTGATTCTCTAGCTGCTACTGAATATGAATGAGGTGACAGAGTGGGTTGATTTAATGATAACATTCTTGACTCACTCTGATATCAGGTATTGCTAAGATACCAAAGCCACAGGTGACTAAAGGCCGACCCATGAGGCTCATCTGTTTTGCTTTATGCTAATTTATGTTTACGATGACCATGTGACCTTGCTTCATCATAAACACATCAGGGTCTAATATTGGCCTGTATCTAGTCGAAAAGGATCTGCACAATCTGACATTAGATCCTCAGTAGCAGACTTATTTGTGACACTAATGAAAACTAACAGTTTGACCACAAAATTTCCAGATTTAATGCAAAGGTTTTTCTTTTTTTTGCCACAGTGTCAACATGGAGAAGTGAAGATTAAAAGGTTCAATTCTCTGCAGAATACCTTTGAATAAATGTGCTAGTTTGAAGTCAGTTCTTTGATGTACCCGTATATGTCTGTAGTTTCATATTAGCTGGATCTATATTATCTATTCAGCATCATCGAGAGACGTCCTGAGAGTGAGGGTTGGGTGGGGTCTTTGAGTCTGTCTGCACTAACAGGCTGTTGTAATTACTCAGAAAGGCTAAACTAATCAATGCGTGTGAAATTCCTGAACTCAAAGCTGATGAAAAAGACAGCCCAGTCATCCTGTATGTCTGATATTAATGATAACATTTCATTGAGGTGACTGTATATTACATTAAAGTGACACTCCAGAAATCTGTGTGTGTGTGTAAACTAATGATAGACTCAGGCGTTTTTGACATATTGGTGGTATATTCTGTTATTTCATTAAGCACGGTGCAGCAGTTCTCTCCATGAGGTGCAGTTAGCCCATGTCTCGCTTTGATTTACTGTTGGTGTTGCCGTACATATATTAAATACTAAAATATGGTTAAAAAGAGGTGTATTTTTATTTTTGAAATGGTGCATTTCTTGTTATGGCTCCTGTATTCCCACTGGGCTTTGTTTATGAGAAATATTAACTCAGTATGAATTGCTGAAAGGTATTTCTATGTAGCTCTAAAGTAGGAAATTGGTCTTGTCTTTGTATTTTTTTGTGCAAAATAAGCATAAAAAAGCCTGAAAAGTCCATTAAAGTTGTGTTAAGTTTTCAATTTGCCTAATTACTATAGCTCCTTAAATGCAGGAATTTGCAGACATTTGCATGTTTATTGCATTCATCTCACACTCCTGGAGGACATATTGTATTATGCCTGGAGTAAACAGTGTTCCCAATGACAAGAAACAGGTGGACGAGTATAAATACACTCAGCCCCTTTGAGAGAGAAAGAGAGAGAGAAGCTGCCTTTCAACAGGACAGAAACTAAAGCAGGGAGCCGCTCAGTCAGCCCTCTTAACTAAAGCTGGGTTTACAGTCACGTGAGCGTCTGTGCAAAAATGTTTGTTTTATGTCTTTAGGGCATCTTCATTCAACTTTTATACTGCTGCAAAATTTGCTTTAAAAATAAATCATATAGTCAGGGTGGTTATGATGCTGTGAGGTGTGTGACATGTTTGGAAGAGTTATACTTTTCCCTATGCAGTTACAGTTTTTTCTAACATGTCGAGTTGTTTTGAATAAGTCCATCGTCTCATGTTTGTGCGCATCTTACAAACGCTTATGTTGAAAGCCGCTGCAGCAGGGTTAACAGGATTAGTAACCTTTTTGGTTATCCAATTAGCTGTGGCAGAATACAGCAGATAGGGCGGGCAAACACAATCCATAGAGTGCGTCAGCCACTAAAATCATCACTTTGGGGTATTAAAATATCAAAGAGGATGCACAAAGCCACCATGCTGCTGTGTTCAGGGTTTTAGGAATGATGATCTGGTGTGTGTGGAGACGTCAGCTGCCTCTGACAGACCTCTGTGAACTGTTACTTAAGAGCATTGAGCATCTTTTTTTAACTTATACCTTCACATTACACACTGAATAAACGTATTTTAACTCAGCAGAGCACGCCAACACTATCTACTTCAAAATACTCATGTACCGTGGAGACTTCCTGGGTTTTTAATAGGCCCTCTAACATTTATTTGTAGAAGCACTAGAGGCTACAGACAACACCTGCATGTTCTGCATGATCTGAATTTAAAACTAGATTAATAAATCCACAAGCAGGAGCAACTCTTGTGTTTTTAAGAAAGAACTGATTCCAAATGGTTCAATCTATCGACATCGACATAACGGTTCCTTTCTTCCGGGGGCCTTGAAAAACGACATCGCGATAGCGGGTCGACCCGAACAAGAACAGAGACTTTGAGGGAAAAAAAAATGGTGGACGGTACAAAAAGTAGGCAGAAACAATCTAAAGCATGGCTTCATTTAACTAAAAAAGACAACAACAGCGTGACATGTAACGTTTGTCGAGCATTGATAACATGCAAAGGTGGAAACACCAGTAACATGCTTAAACATTCGTCAATGGGGCATCAAATATAAGGAGTCACATGAATTTGATGCTTTCTGCCAGTCGTCAGCCGCTGCTGCTACCTCTCATCGTGGCATGAAAGGTACGTATGTCCTGTGTTAACATAAGCACAGTGCATGCCAGATTAAACAATGTGTTATGTGTTTGACTTAATACGACCAAAGTAAATGCTGTACAAACAGTTTGTCGATTATTTTTAGACGATAGCGACGGTGGACTGAGAACATCTGCTGCCTTTACTAGCAGTGTTAGCTCTCTGGCTAATGTTGCTAGCCCCACTGTTGACCTGCAGCAAACCCCATTCACACTACAGACTCAATAAAATTTTTAGTTAACGGTAAGGCATAGATAAGGGAATCGTTAAACAATTGAATTGATAAGCAGGATTGATAATGGCATTGACATCGTTAAAATCCTTTCATGCCAATGAAGGCCAGTGATAATAGGTAGAAGAGAGGATGAAGATATCAACCATCATCACAAGTTTTTGACTCACAAAGTTTTTTCTGATTTTGTAGAAGCCAAAATCATTTTTGATCACCTTTACCCCAGACTTTCTCTGCACAAATCCCCTCTATTTTACACATATTCACTGTGAGAGTCCTAAAGTCCCAACTTAGGACATGCTTATTATCTGATCTGAAACACATCATGCTGTGACTTCTTTGTCACCTGATGCAAACTAAAACTCCCTAACTGTAAAGAATGAGCATGCATTTGTGTTTCTGGCCTCGCAGAATGCAAACATGCACAAGATATGGGTTTCGTTGCAGATACCTGAGCGTAGACCTCACAGCGAACAAACAATCCAGACAGATTTGTGCTCTTGCAATCAGTCCTGATGAAGACTGTAGTCTGTAACCTACAGACCCTCTGTGGATTTAGCACTGATCTTTTACTTTTAGTGCCTGTACTTGCAGGCCGCTGAGATTTAGACCTGGGTAATTTTTCAGAAACAAGACAGGTGCTGCTGCTGCGGGGATACCATCCTCCTCTTCACCCACAGCAGCGCCTGGGGTAAGCACAGCCAGACTTTAGAGGCTTGATGGCTTTATGGCTCTCCTTCCTCACCGCTTTGATTACCTTACAACTATTCACACACTGCGGCTTTACCTTTTCTTCCTCAGTTTCGGCATCCATCAGTGACAAGTGTGTTTTTGGCCACAAACAAAGCCGCCTCAGGAGTTATTCACCAAGCCAGGATGAGGACAAACATGCGGCAGCTGCAAATTCCTCCTCCCTTTCTTCCTGAGAGAGCAAAGTGCTTCCCCCTGGGTAGTCTCTCTTTGCGCTTTGTCCCCGGTCTTTACTGTTGCAGTTCTGGCCCACTGCACCGTATCTGTGTCAATTCCTTGACGCACTCTGAAGAGACTCTATATGAAGAATCTGCTGGTGAAGTGGAGCTTTCCAGAATTATGTTACGCAGCTGTATTAAAAAGACACGCTTTGACTGGTGAAAAGTTGAAGCTGCAGCCCTGAAGTTACTGCAGTTTCCTCAGTTTTCTTTCCCATGATGCACACCATCATGAATTTATCATGAGCTAGCTTTTGATGGAAAGTTGAGAGGATTCTTTTTATGCCCGGCCACTGAACAAAACCCAGAAAAAAAGGCTGGAGATTAATGGAGCCAGTGCACATGACAATGCCGCCCTGAGGACCTTCTTGACCTACCCACAACCCCCCTCTGTTCCCAGCTGTCGGGTCCAAACTTTTTCTGCGTTAGAGTGTTTTCTGAAAAGCAAACAGAAAACAAAGGAGCACAGGAGTGTTGTGGTGATGAAGGTGATAATAAAGACAGCAGTGCTGGGACAATAATGACAATAATGATCACATGCAATGTAGGAGGACTGGTGGCGGTGCTAATAAACTGCCATTATGGTAATGAACTTTTCCCATTATCATTAGCTGTGGGATGCTATCATTAATGTCATTGTTGATTGACTGTGCTGTATTTACATCATTTATTGTGCTCACCTAGACTTGCTGAAAACATTCACTCGTAACGAGTCTCACAGCCCTGCAGCTCACACTCAACCTGTTTCAACATCTATGAAGAAATCAAAATGTTCCTATTGCCTCTATATCAATACTTAAATTTAGTTTATTTTCTATAATGACCACTAAAACCAATATGTTTTATTATTTTTTGCATTTTAATAAGCATCTAATCAATTTTAGTGACTCAAACAAACTAAAAATCCCATCTGATGAGTGTTTCATTGACTTTTTCCTGCCTGTGTCACAGTATTGAACAGATACAGACACTGAAATAGCAGTGAATTGTGTAATATTGTGGGTATAATGTAAATGTGACCACGTCTGTATCATTTTCACTGTCTTCCATATGTCCCAGCACACATGGGGGGAGAAAACAAAGACCAGAGACTGAGCTTTCCTGCTCACGCTGTGGCTGCCCTAACCTGTAAACACCGGATCTGACAGAAAAGGAGTTCATTGATGCACACATGCAGCTCAGACCGACTGTGTTTCTCACAACCAAAAACAAAGAGAAGCAGAAAACAAAGACCAGTCCACAGGGGTCGTCCAAATGATGCTTTTTATTATCAACTGATTTATAGAAAATCATTAGGAACATACAGGACCGCCTGGATGAAGCCATACAATGAAATGTACACAGCACAGATTTCTCTGAAAGACTGAAGCCAGGTTTTTTTCAGTCATTCTTTGTGATTTTTCTTGCAAATTGCCATGATAACATCAATGTGAAGAGCATCTGTACGTGCATCACAAGTGGGGATGGGTGATATGGGCTAAAAAAACTATCTTAACCACAAGTTTGAGTGGTAGGTTATGGAGAAAACTAATGACATCCAACAAGTCTGAAATGTGAAAACATTTTCAATATTTGCGGAAAACTCGTATTGCACAGAGTGAACAGCAGCAGATCCACTGTCCTAAGTCAGGCACACCTGACTGTGCTCATCTAAGCCCCAATCTTGAAGGAAATTCCTGACATGGAGCCTCATTCAGTAACAAGCTGCTCAGAAACGTCTTCTTCATTACTTTCAGCCATGTTTTTTTGTCATTCTGCTCTGTGTGGGCTTTGGCTGCGAGTCCGTTGCTCACGCTTATGTCATCAATTTGCATTTATCGTATTTATCATGAGATGGCAAATATTTATCATGAAAGATTTTTCTTATGATAAATCGTGACTGATAATTTATCACCCATCCCTAATTGCAAGTATCATTGTTGCCTTGATGCAATTCTTATTGTTATGCCCCATGCCAACATTGAGTAGAAAATCAAACTTTGACCTGGAAATGAGGCCTGGTCAGGCGCTAAGGTGGTTTGTTGCTCTTTTGAGGATATGAAGTGTCTAACCAGCCCAAAACCTGCTCTTAAGTCTGAAGAAATTTGGTGAAGTTTTGTTTTTGAGAAATTGGATCTAGATAGTCTCTGTGGGATAGAGAAGCCCCTGGATGTAATAGAAGCACACAGAGTTTATCGCCGGCCACTGTCACTGTCAAGAAGCAAGTGGATTTTACAATAATAGAGTGCATTGTATCATTCTAACTGTGAACACACCAGTGTTTTTGAGCTTTCCTGTCCTCTGTAATTACTTCCTTGTTTGTTTTTTTGTGCTACTTCTTATGATGTTGAGTTAGTGGAACAAAGTGAAAGGCATCAATGTGGGAGCCTTTCAGCACAAAGGCAAATGATGCTGATGGATTGAAATACTTGGAAATGCTTTCTGTTTCCTCAACCCTGATCTAAAACCAACCCTTGATGTTATTTCTGTGGCTGTTTACCGAACATGTCGGCACTGATTTGCAAAGCTGTGCACCAGAGAAAAAGACTGAATGTGTTGCTTGGACTGGAGAGCATGTGCTGTGTGAGAACAACATGTTCAGACAGGTTTAGTAATCGGTCAGGTTTTTACCTTCTCAAGGAACAGACATTAATGTGGAAACAGCAAAGCTGTCACTGCTGGTAGAAACACATGGAGACAAAGAGTAATTTGAACTGAATGAAAGTCATCTGGTGATTAACGTCAGGATCTCTGATTCCTTCCTTCACAATGTCACCACTCGTTTTGGTTATGAAAGAGCTGTACTATGGGGGAAGTCAACCGCTTCATGCTGAGCCTCAACAATACCTCATTGGCTGTTTGACTAAAATACAACTGCACTGAGTTTTACAGTTTGCTGTGAGAGCAGGGCGCACACCAAGAACTTATCAAAAATATCTGAGAGCAAACTCCTCTAATCTCTGAGAGTTGTATTGATTCTATGAGCAGTTTGACATAGTGCGAGATCAACGCCACATCCAGCCTGACTTATCTGAGAGTTTGGAGCTTGTTAATCCTGTATATAGGGTGCAGGGAGGTAGTGAAATATGTGGTGGTTGTCTGCTGTGAGAGAGAGATCACAGCATTCAAGAAACTAGGCTCTTTTCAGCATTGAGACAAAAGAGACAGAACCTGGGGGACATGTCTCTGAAAGCAAGCTTTCTCCTCTCAATGCTGCTGTTGACTAATAGCTCCTTAACCGGCTTCGCTGCAGTTTACAGGTGAATTTTTAAGAGAGGATTCTTGTACATGTAACTCACGCATGGTTTTAACTAAAAATAAGACACATATATAAGATTGTACTCCTTTATATGTCTCCAAGTTTACATTTCAAACTTGTCACTTCAAATTAAGGCCATCTTAAGGCTCATTTATCCTCAACGTTACATCTGGATCCGGATCTGGTTTTCTGTCTATGCTTTGCATTCTTTTCATCCGTATTTCTGCACACACCCTTGTAGTTTCCGGATACGGGCCGTATCAGCAGTACCACTGGAAACCGTGGGGGTGGTATTGCTGCTGTCACTCAATACGCATCTCTAGAGAAAAACGAAGACAATGGTTGGGCTTTGTTGTCGAATGCCTCGACATACATCCTGAAGTACTGAAAATGGCAATCATTGTCAATTTCTCTCATCAGTACTACTTGAGAAAAGAATTCTCCATCCTCCAACCACGAGGCATTGAGTGGCCTAACCTACCACTGCCTCTTCTAACGCTGCCTCCATTTCTGTCTCCTATTCAAATAATAACTAGAAAAACACTCGGAGAGTGCAGACCTCTGCCAAGCAGCTCATGTCCCCCCTTATATTGTGATTGACACCAAAACTTTTACTGTTACGTGTCTTTTATTAACGTTTATTTGTGTTTAAACTGGTATGTTCACTGTTCATAATGTTCCTTAAACAGAAAACACCCTGACTGGGATTTGAACCCAGGACCTTCTGGTTGTGAGGTGACAGTGCTAACAACTACACCACTGTGCCGCCAATTTATACCACCATGCCGCCCATTGGTTTTCTTTCAGCATTGAAAATTCCAACGACACCCTTATTTTTGTGTGTTCTCGATCACATTATCCAGAATTTTGACCGGATCACCACCAAAATTTAATGGGATCCTCCTGGGGCTGAGACGCACCTCTGGTGAAAATTTCAGGTCAATCCGTCTGTTACTTTCTCCGTAAAGTTGCTAACAGACAAACAAACTCACAAACAAACCAACGCTACTGAAAATATAACCTCCTTGGCGGAGGTAATTATCACTAGCTCCTCCACAATCTCCATGTTTCTTTTCATTTGCTGTTGTCAGAAACTTTTGACTTCGGCCTGCCCCCTGGTGGATGTAATGGTCAACATTCATGCCAACGTAAAGGACGCACGGAAGTATGTGGGCAGTGATGGAATCATCGTTTGAAATGGACGCATGCATTTTCATATGTATGGCGAGCGTAAATGAGCCTTTACCATGATAAAATGAGCTAAGTAGCTTAATAAATCTATTCGGCACAAAAATAGTCATATGCCAAAGTGCTTGCACATAAATAAATGAAACTGTCTTAATTGCACTGTAGAGTAACTCATTTCTCCAGATACAGTCAATATTGTCCCCTTGATTGTATATTTTCGCTACTCTTACAATACAGATCAGCAGGAAGTTATATAATGTCTCACAAACAAAACAACACCAACTTAAAAAGCTTCATGCTTTATAATGACAGGTGAGCTGCACGCAGGGGACCTGAGGCCTGTTATTAATGACGCAGAGAGACATATTGCACCCAAAAACAGTGATTTTGTCGTCCCAGTGTGTGATCACTCATCTCAGTATGTTGCTGCAGAAGTGTGAGAGGCACAGCATGAAAAACACACTGAAACGTTCACACACACACACACACACACACACACACACACACACACACACACACACACACACACACACACACACACACACACACACACACACACAATGCTGTTTCGCCCTGCAGGCTCCAATGCTACAAATTTCTGATATCACAATTAGTACCTGTAAGAACTACTTACAGGTAGTATTTGTGATATAAGGAGGGCTTTTGCTTTTGATTACAACATTTAACGGCAAAATAATATTAAATAAAATTTTAACAGTGTAAGAAAGAAGCGGTAAAAATGTTTGTACAAAAAATACGGATTGTTATAACAACGCAACAACTCGTTGACTAGTTGAACTCATATCATTCTACCATGATGTAACTTGTACAGTTAAAACACGTGAAACTGAATAGAAACATGCATTCTCAAGCAGCAAAGGCATCCCATTTGTTGCCATCATCTCCCAGGTGTCCTGGTTTTGCAGCTGATCGATCTAGACCTCCCCACCCCCAGAATGCACAGCTTTTGTAAACAGACAATCACCACTCTTAACCTTTGTTCTACCACATTAGCCAAAACAAAGAGACGTGATGTCGGTGTGCTGCATGACACACATGCTGGCACCTCGAAGGAAACAGGCTTCATATGATCTGGCAAATAGAGCAATGAGAGGCAGCGTGAGCAGAGACACAGGGAAGGAGAGAGAGCGAGGGAAGAAAAAAGATTGATCACTGAGTGGGTGGAAATGTCACTGTGCTCCAGGCTATGCATTTTCCACATGTGGAAGCTGCTGTTTGTGCTCCTATCCACACTCGCATCTAATGCTCTCTCAGACCTCACCTCACGAGCATCTCGATGGGGTCGGCTTTATGTTTCTGTCCCTTCTTTTTCTATCAACTAAACATATAAAGGCCACCAGGATTGCATTCTTTTTCTTATTTTTCACAGTTAATACTCTTCTCATACCTTTCAGTCAAACTTTAGTGGATTAAAATGTAAAAAGAAAACCATCACCCTTGCATTTATATACTGATATGGCACAGCCGTTTGTTGGTGCTTCCCCCTCCTTCCCCTACCATAATCCTGTCCGCAGTACATTTTCTGTCCTTTCATCCTTTGTCCCTTCCCTCCTTTTCCAGTTACTCCTCCTTGTTACCTCCTGTGGAAGCTGCTGCTTCTCCCTAATTGACTGTTTTTTTTCAGGCTACCTGAGCCACTGCTCAAGAATGGGACTGGAATTAGAAATGTGTGCTCCTGCATGTCCAAATGGCTTACTGCATGTATTGTTTTCTCCTTATGTTTGTCTGAGAATGTGTGTGTGTGTGTGTGTGTGTGTGTGTGTGTGTGTGTGTGTGTGCATAGCATATTTCTGTGCTTTAAGCCCATCATCTAAGCCCCCGCCGTGTTTGCTCGCCCACCCAGGAAAGCCAGGATTTGCGTAGAGGTCCATAATTATAATCAATCATACGACAAAGCCACTCCTGTGACGTGTAGGAGCTTCGCCTCTAATGCCCCACTGCTGAGCTGCATGGGAGTCGACCAATTAAGAGCCCTCAGCTCAATACTATGCAGGCTGGGCTCTGACACATATCTGTGCAGAGATCCTGAGGACTGCAGGTCAAGATCACCTCACATGTGAGCACAAACAGCGTTCAGCAGGTATAGCTGTCAGCATGGTGGTCCCTGCTCAGGCTTGTTTGTTGACAGGGTGTCCATGGTGTGTATGTTTGGTGGATACCTGTAGACAGTAAATATAGAGGAAAGCTTTGATCACACCCTGAAACTGACTAAACCTGACCTCCATCCTACCTGGATTACAAACTGCTGCGGTATTAATTTTCAGCAGAGCTTCTTGTACCTCAGTGCTTTTAATAGTAACATATTAAAACCAGTCAGTCATACCTCCTGATTAAGCCTCTGCCAGCAAGATGCCTGAACCTATCTGGTATAAAACAAAGCTATTATCCATGCGTTTTTTCCACATCATCTCTCATTTTAGTCTTTTGAAAAGAACTCAATAAGAGGGCACACTCATGCAGAAGATCTCTGTCCTCCACTTTGATTACAGAGCTGGCAGGTTGCAGACAGAACCTACTTATCCATTTTTCTGCTGAGGGATCAGTGCGTGCCTGCAGGCCAAGCTTAGTGCCAGATGCACTGGCCCCTGTGACAATCTCCCTAATCTGATTAATCTCTATCCACACCGAACATCGTATGAAGTGTGTTTGCTCAGTCATATTTCCTACAAGTTTGTGTGGGTGCAGACTGTGAACCGTGTTGACATGGCGGAGTGTATTCTTCAAAGAGCATATATGCACACTTTCTGCATGTGTATGCATCAGAATAGTAGATGCATCTTTGTATGCATCACACGCCTGCATGTGTTCAGAGGTCTTTTAAGAATGCGTGGGCAACAATCTGAGTGCATTTGCATCTGCTGGTGGTTACATGTGTAGACATTTGTGTGTTGTTTAATAGATTCAGCCTTAATTTACAAATGCAGAGTGTGGGAGCAGTCCAAAGAAAAAACAGCTTATGTGGTCTCTATAGTGGAAATCACTGCATGATATCAAAATCCCTTCCAAAAACCATTCTTAGCGGATCACTGTATCTACAAATGAGGTTAAAACTGAAACAGAAAAAGAGGAAACCAGATAAAAACATGATCCAGAAACCAACCAAGCAGCATCCCTGAGTCAGTCAGTTTCAGATTTGATTGGGTGTCTTCAAGAAAAATCTATTTCTATCAACATTTCACATAGTTTCCTCAACTGTTTCAGGACTGAGGTTGTAGATTAGCCTGTTCCAAAGCGTTTGACACTTCATTGAAACTTGAGAGGCCCAGGTGAACATGCCCCAACAGTGCTGCTTTTGTATCTTTCTTTCAGAGAATATGAAGATTTCATTATGTTCACTCACATGTGTGCCTTTGCGTCCGCCGCAGTGGGCACATTGATTTTGTCATTACTGTGTTGCTCAAAACTGAACAGAGAAAGCTTGGCAATTCCAGAGCAGCGTGCTGTGTTTGTGAGTGGTACTGAGAATTTGTTAGTGCTCTTGTGTGTCTCCTGCGGTGTGCGGCGGAGAGTGTTGAAGGAGGACGAGGCTGTGGCTCAGTCATCATAACAGCAACATGTTTCCGAGCTCAGATCCCAGCTGTGTCTGGATGCTGCGGTTGACCTCAGCTTTTCCCCCTTGGTGTACGGCACACATTGATAAATGCCTCTGTTGTATGCTGGAGTTATTGGATGTATTAGTGAGTGCAAAGATAGAGTCAGCCATGGGTGTCACCTTAGGCCTGTCCTCTCCCTTTGATTGGATTTATATTTGATAAAAAAAATCAAGAAAAAAAGATTGGCACATTACAATGAAAAGGCTGTTTTGGGGCAGAAATCCTCTTTGCTCTAATTGATTGCAATAGGAGAGCAGTTCTTCATCTTTATCCTGCCCTGGGAGATAATTTTTAGACAATCTCATTATACTGGCTCATGTTTTAGAGCCTGGGTTCGGGTACAGATTTTCCTTTCATCTTTTCCCGCTCTGCTCAGTCGGCTCCCTGCACCGCAAGGGAAGAGGAAAGTTCACCAGTTCATGTAAGTTTGTTATCAGCCCCCCTGATATCACCTCTTAATTGAGCGCCACGGCCTAGGCGAGCAGAGGTCAGTTCAGGAGGCATTAAACGCCTGTAACCACAGACATGTCAGAGTTAGAAAATCAAACTTCTTATGTCGACTGAGCCAAAAGAAACAACCTGAGCTGAACTCATGCTGTAGATGCTCATGTTTTATCCAAGTGACCTACCCAGGCCTGCTGGGGCTCATTTTTTATTCAGCAACAACTTAAACTCAGCCCCCCTGTCCCCAACATCACATTTCTCTGGTTGGTTTAACATCTAGTTGCCAACAAAACTGCACATCCAGCTGGCCACCAGCTTCAAATAAACTAATGGTGTCTTTTGATCTGTAAACATGATGTACCGGCCATCTGGCAAAAGCCCACTTGGCCGCGCTGAAGTTTACTCAGTGAGATTTATAAATGTCTGCAGTCGGATGTTGTCGAATCTGCCTCCCAGTCTTGTTGTGCCATCAGGACACCTGTTCTGACAAGCAGGTTTCCACTTTCCATAAAAGTGGATATAAAGTTTAGAGAAGAGTTGATACACAGCCTCTCGATCCTGCAGCAGAGAGCGTTTGAAGCAGACAGCTCTGAGGTTTGGTCCAAACATGGACTCCTTCATACAGTTAAGGTTTGCAGGAAAGACTTTGATCTATTTATTTATCTGTACCTGAGATTAAGAAAGGAACATAATAACCCTCCTCTGATGGATCACTGAGCCTTTGCAGATATGAAGTCTTCTGCTGATCTTTGTGAATCTGATGTGTTTGATTAAATCTGTTCCTGGACTTAGAACATTGAGACCCTCTCTGCTGCAGCTCCTCTGTAACTTTGCATGCCCTCAAGATTGAAAAAAAACTAGAGCTGTAAAGTCCTAGTCAACTGGTCAACTTATTGTTCGACACATGCTGAGTCGACCAAAATTCTGATTGGTCTACTTGATATTTTTCCATGTCAATTTACAGTCTATGGTTACACCCCCCTTGTTTTCACCATTTTGGATTTGCCCAACCCACTAGAGACCGGCTGGAGACAGAAAGAATGAAGAGCATCCACGTTAATCAAGTCCGGTGGTTTGCTGAATATTCATTTTTATTTTGAGCGTTTCAACTCCCCTTTTGTGTTTAATTGACTTCTTGTGCTGATATCAGTATATTTTCATCCTGCTGGGCCTAACCCCACCACCAGACTAGTCATTTTTGAAAATTTCAGGGTTTCAGTCGACCAAGCATTTATTTGGTTGATTACAGCCCACGAAATAACAAGGCTAAAAGACATGTGCTCTAGTTTTCTATTAATCATACATTCAAGGGAAACAGTACAGTCTCTACTGTGTCCAGCAGCATCACTTTCTGTTGTCCTATAATACTGTAACACACCTACACACACATCCATGCCACCTCCCAGCCCTAGATTAAAGTGACCTACATGTGGTGGATATTATTGAACTGGGTTACTGCTAATCAACTGCATGCCCATAAGCATTGTTAAGTGTGTGTGTGTGTGTGTGTGTGTGTGTGTGTGTGTGTGTGTACACACACGTGTCCAGAACTGATGAGATTGATTGGCTGCATATTGGCTGGTTAGCTTGTCGTTGGAGTTGCCCTCTGTGTGATTATGTGTGTTACAGTCAAAGCATCCTTTCACGACTCTGTAAAACCCTCCAAGTTGAACCATCATGGCTGTAAAACATTTATTAGACACATGCTTTCTGTGCGTTTACCCTCCTGTGGATTGAAATATTAACTGTCCTTAGGGCTGGCTTCTCCAGACATCTCACCTTAATCTGGCTCTCCACCTTGCAGTCTACACATCTGCTTCCACACACACACACACAGGTTCAAGCCCTCCTCATGTGCAGAAGAATATATGTTCGGAGGCAGGGAGCCTCGGTGGTAAAGCTGAAATAGATCAGTGTGGTTGCTGAAGCAGCGACTGAATGCTCATTACAGCTGGCCTACATACTCACTTTTACACCCTTTTCCCCCAGTGTCATGTACTCGCTGAGCTCTGTATCCATTCACATGTACAGTAGAAGCACTAGTCTACTGTAGTCTCTGATTCACCAGCCAAGAAGCAAATTCCAGTCTGAAAACACACATATACACTAGTGTGTCACATTGTATTCACCATGTCTCTGCGCACATGCATTTTTTACAGCTGTGCAAATTTGCAGTAATAGAAGTCTTGAGTGGTTTGCACTACCTCTTTAACACGTGGCTCTGGTTTGTAACAGGTTGTAATTGCTCTGACATTTAAGTTATGTGGCAGAGTGGTTGTCAGTATGCCTTTATGATAAACTGGCTTTCACCAGTAAACACTGCACGCTGGAGGGATAGAAAATGATGCATGCAGATGAAGAAATGAAAAGATGACAGCAGCACCCGTGTGCTGTCATATCATGCTGCAGAGGTGGTTGTCAGTGTAAAGAGCTTCTTGACGTTGACATTATTGCATGGACTCTCTGATCCTTGTAGCTCTGTTTGCATCTCTGTGCTTTCTTTACCTCCTGTAAGGCTCAGTTTTTTTTTTTCTTTTTCTCTGCATCTGCATCTTTGGAACCTTTATTTAAACACACATAACAGTGAAGTAACAGCTGAGTGGAGAGGTTGTTCATCTGTATTATCTGCATATGTGCTCTAAATTTGGCCTTGAATAAGCATGCCTTTTAGTTAAGTTAAAGGAGCTGATCCTGCCCTGCTAACCAGATCGAATATCCTGATCCAGTTGTTTACATCTAGATACCCTTGGCAATATTTGGGGTTTTGTGTCAGCTGATAGCAGCAGTGATCTGATTTAGGACCACGATAAGGTAAATGTCCTCTAGCTCATGGTTCTTTGTGATTTAGGATTATAATAATCTATATATTTTAACATGCACCTGCAGTTTAGTGAGGGAATTTTCAAATTTAACAAAAATTACAACAGCTGTTGACCTCAACATGTATCAGATATTGGTCAGGAATTGGGGCTCCTGGATAAGAGAAAATGAATACAATGGGAAGAACATTAACACACCTAATCATGCAACAAAGTTGTGCAGGAAAAGTGCAATCATTCCCAACAGAATATACCACTGGTCGATAGGGCTGGACGATAAAACCATAACAGTATATTGAAAATTAATTTTGGTCAATATAAAATAGGGTCAACATGCCTTTCAATAGTCGGCATTCTGCCATGTCTTAGTAGAATATATGAATAGCCAATGAAAAGGGGAGTTGCTCCAGGTCTGCTTCGCGCTGAACCAATCATGCGCTGCGTAGTAGCAGGCTGCAGCTACAAGCAACCATAGCACTTTAACACATGAAGCTGACAGCACTGTTGGTGAGAAAAAAAGAAAATGAGTGCTACCCCCGGCAGAAGTGCAGATGAAGGCTCAACAGATGATGACATTGTCAACAACACTGGCATGAAAACATTGGTGATGTGGAGGTCTTTTGTTTTTTTGTAATGTACTTATGTTGAGTACATGATCTTAAAAAGTCGGGGAATACCTCAAATCTTTTTCACCACCTGAAGCAGCGCCATGTGGCAGAGCACCCACAACGCAAAAGGTTACAAACCACAAGCGGAGCAAGGAGCCCATGGCATCTCTGCATCTCTGACCATGCACTCCACTTTCTCTAGCATAATGCCTTACGACAAAATGTCGAAGAGACGCAAAGACCTCACAGATGCAGTAGCTTATTGTATTGCAAAAGACACGCTACCACTAAGCACTGTTAAATTTCATTTTTATATCGTGATAAATATTAATACTGTTGGATTTAGGATTGACAGTAGGACTGTAGTGACGGGAAAAACAGTGAGTTTAAGTAAAAAAAAAATTGTGCTGTGTCACCATTTTGGAAATGCGAACTCATATGAAATTTCTGTAAAGCCAGCGAGAGGGAAAGAGACGCAGTTGAGGTGAGAATATGTTTTTTGCTTTAAATGTTAGATGCTGTGCTAAAAATGGAACATCGAACACTGGTGTTAATGGGACTTCTTTGGCTTCTGGAGTCAGCCTCTAGTGGACAGGTTAGGCACTGCACTTTCAGATCACCTCCATTTACAGCTGCCTTTATTTCTCACCAGCAGACTCTGGTGCTTGTTCACTGAAGTTCCTGTGTTTGCTCACAGAGGCTGGTGCTCGCATGCAGCAGGTTTTCCTCGACAAATTAGCTGAAACAAAAAAATCCAACATTGACCACATCTGAAGACGAAAAACGCTTTATTTTCCATTCCTGCTCTATAATGAGACCCACAATGTGTTTCACCAGTTGAACAGTTTTAATATAAGACAGCTGCAGAAATGTTCCCAGTGCAGCTTTGATGCTGTTAAACAGCAGGCCCTGTTTTTATGAGGCAAAATAAAGAAGGATTATAAACTGTATCTGAATCCTTCGTGAGTCTGAGGGAATCTCAATTCATTGCGAGAAAGGCCGATTTTACCACCAACAAAGACGAGAACTTTTTATCAAGAAAAATCCCCCTTGAATCAAGAAAATATCAGATGACTCTTATTTTGAATCCTGTCTAGCCCTTTCATGCCTTTTGTATCATATTTGATACATACTTTTATGATATTTCTATCAAATTAATATGACCAACAAATTACTGAAAAAAAAAACCTGAATACAGTCAAATAAATGATAAAAATGTCCTTTTGTGGTTTATTAGTTTCTGTAAAACATCTAATGTATCCAATAAGATAAATATATATATTTGTTAAATTTTAAGGACATTTTGATATTTTTGGTTTTTAGTAGTAAGTGAAATAAACATTTCAGCTTCAAAAACAATTTAAATTTTCTGGCCATAATTTGTGCTTTCAGGCATTAAAGGGCTAGGTTAAGAAAACTGAGAGCTGCATGAGCCGCTGCTTACATAAACACAGTTGAGCCTTTGACCCAGAAATGACCCATCAGTAAAGGATCACTGTTGGTAATGCAGGCTGGGTCCACAAATACGAAAAGGACTGTATGATGATTCTGCTGCTCTTATCTTAACTCTCAAAGGCTGAAGGCAGAATGAGTAGGAGTTTCCTCAAAAACAGTGCGCAGATTTAGAGAATAAAACCCCTCTTAATCATCATCTTTGACCCTCTTGGAGCCTGTGGTGCTATCTACATCTGCAGAACTCTGCCCTCTGCCTGCATGTGCTCGCTTTGCTGAGAAATCTCCATACATTTTTCCAGTGTCCACCAAGACTGCACACTCTTCTATAGAAGTTATGTTGAAATGTGTTTAGCCTTCTTTCTGGGATGTGAAAATAACATCGATCATACAAGATAAACACTCTATATTAAGTATACTTTTAAATATAGATTTCTTTCTAGAATACAGTTGAATATTTAGATCTTAAAGTCTGTTTTCTGCCCTCAAACCAACGCTCCCTCCTACTTATTCCACACTGTGTCCAACTCTCTGAGAATAGAGTAGGAAAGAGACGAAGTGAAATGTTTCTGACTACACTTTGCAAACAAATGCAGCTAACTAAGTGATGAAAATCTATTAATTTTGACAATGTTCAGAGTTGTGTTAAATCTGCACCACCAGCCCTGCGATTGTAACTTCTAATGAATGAGAATGTGAAATGTGCGTGGCCTCTGTTTGCACAGAGTTATTGTTTGTTTTTAATAGTGTTTCATCTATTTGATTCATGTATCAGTGGACATGTGGGGGGCATACAATTGTATCCTATTATATCCTATTGTGTGGCACAAAATCCGATTGTACAGCATGGTATGGTATCATATCATATTGCATCATCTTGTATCGTATTGTACCGTGTAGGGCTGAAATGATTAAAGTACCTCGATTGCAAAAAAAGATTGAGGAATTTCTCTGCTTCGAGTACTCATTTTTAAGCTCAAATCATCACTGTTTCACACTTACCTCACTGTGATAGAAGGAGGGATTTTGCAGAGAGGGATGATGAGAGGGTCTTTTCCTCTGAAGAGCTCCAGTAACTCATTACAGTTTGTGTTTGAGTCATGGGCGGAGACAGCACTACTCTGCACACTCCTCTTCACGTTAGCTTGCAGGATAACATTGGCGGTGTAGTAGAAGCTAATATCATAACAAGCTTTCTTACAGGCATTGCAATCCCCTACCGCGCACACTTGTTTCGCGAAAATTGCACTTTAAATTAAATAAGTATATATGTTTTACCCGATTAATTGATGGAATATTTGGTAGAATACTCGGTTACTAAAATATTGGATAGCTGCAGCCCTAGTGCCATGTCGTATCATATCCTATTGTGCAGCACCATATCGTATCGTATCCTATCGTATCATATATCATATCGTATCGTATATCATATATCGTATCGTTTGACATCATATTGTAACATATTGTATCATGTCATATCGTATTGTATTGTGTTGTATTGTATCATATCCCATCACATCAAATTGTATCGCATGGTATTGTGTTGTGTCGTATTGTGTTGTATTGTATTGCATCTTTAATGTGTCCATTGGTGTTGTGCAATGAAAGGACCAGTTTTGCTGTATTCTGACCTTACTGCCAAAAATGCAAACCACAGTTGAATGGAGATGAATATCTGAGATATCTCACTGCAGTATGCACTAACGACCACAGAGACTTACAGCCAAAGCAAACAAAACCGCAAAGCCAGAACTATGCCACACATCCTGACTATGTCTTACTTTTGAGTCAAGTGTTTGCTTCTTTCTTCTCTGTGTGCTTTGAATCTCCAGAGATGTGTTGCATTTATCAGAGAGAACAAAGTGTTCAGCCTCTTCGCTGTATCCCCCCTAGCAACTGATATTTCAGACATGACTCTAATCTGGAGGCAAAGGTTGATTTAATGAGAGGATTAGTGACCAAGGAGGCCGACATCTGTGTGTTAGGGATGCACAGGGCTACACCCAGGTGTACACACACCTCTCCTGCAGGTTGACTGGATATAACATTGTCAAAGTGACAGTTCTTTAAGGATTCACACAGACGTCTTGCGCGGCCATGCCAATCAAAAGACAGAAACCCTTAAGTGCTGAAAAGAGCCCTCTCCACTGAGCTTGCTAATCAGGTTTTACTGAAGCTTTTTAACCCCGCAGCCCACAAGTGAGAAAAGACCGGATGCATATATTTCATCTGCAAAAGGAGCTTTTTTCATTTTCAGATAAGACAGTCTTGAATACCGAAAAAAAAAAAATTCCATAATGCTTTACCAGTGCTGAATGAAATTTCTGCAGAATAGACCACATGCAGAAAACAACTTCAAACCAGGTTCTTTGTTTGGTTTCCATTGGACCAATCAGAACCATCTCCAGAGGGCAGTGAGCCCAGGATGAAGCTTAGCACCCCCAGCAAAACAGAAATAATGGAAACAGTAGCAGGAACATGGAGAGAGAGCCCAGCTAAACCCCCCAAATAAATGAAATCACCAAACAGGCTTGCTGTGTTGCATAATCCAAATCCTTGGCAAAAGTTGTCATTTTCACTCTGCTGCTTGGTCGGAGGTTGTTATCTTTCACATGTTTGATGGTAACATGCAGATAGCTGGAGGATAACAGGATACCATCTGCCAGTTTGTATGCACAGCCTGTATCCTGTAACTCACACTAAGAATCATGCAGAGAGTGCTTCAGTTTTTGTTTTCTTGGTTTTCAACATGCCGAGAGGTTTCATGTCTGTGAGGGGAGCAGTAGCGGTTCTAGGCACGGGCGAACAGGGCAGCCGCCCGGGACGGCATTTGTGTCATGACTCATGGGGGGCGGCACGAGCACTTCCAAAAAAATAAAATAAAAGATAATAATAATAAATCTTAACCGCAAAGCGGTTTTGTATTAACTCTTGTTGTCAAATTGGCGCCCCCCCGCTGCTGTAGGCGCCCCTGCTTGCTCCGAAGGTGCTGCACAGAGGCTGACAGACTGTAGGAGACGAGGCGGGGAGAGAGTCGCGGGGGGACAGCTCTGCTCTGTGTAGGCATGTCAGCATATCAGCGGGAGCGCGGATACGTCATTTTGTAGTTTTTTAATCATTTCTGGAGTCGTGGTGAATGAAATCACCGTACCCGTCTGCCTTTGATAGGCGAATAAAGCGCTCGGGTTCATGCTCGGATCTTGCTACGTGCTTGATGAGCTTCATGAGTGAAGTAAACAAAGACGGAGGCAAAGAGCAGCTTCAGAGGAGAAACATCCAGCAGTGTGAACAACCTCTTCATATGGAGTGCTGTGGCTCACACTATCAGCGTTTTCTCTGAGTGTTGCATGACTTTGGGTGAGAACAGAGATGAACACACTGTCAGCCACGTATTTATTTATTCATTTTTTAGTTTTTAGTTCTGCTTTTGTACTGGCACTATACTGGGGCAGCTGTATACCCTTTCAACACCTTATTTTCTATATTTACATTTGTATTGAATGGACACTTTGTCATGACTGCCACTTGTTTTACAGAAAGCAAATTATTTGTCATTCTCCAGTGCAGAGCCTCTACTTTTATTTATACAGCCGCTTTATTTCATTTGAGTTTGTTTGTTCAAGGTTTTCAAAATGTGATGAAGGTTCGCAAAACTAAAGGAGAGCTTTCTTGAAAGCCACGTGTTTAAGCTCTCAAATACTTTTTGAATTTTGTTTCTATCTACTACAGAGGCCGAGATAGCAGCTTTTTTGTAAACCTTAACACTTCAGAAAACCTCAGGATCTGGGGGCCCTTCTCAAAATGGCCCTCAGGATTGTGTTTTTTTCTATTGAAGGATTTCTGCAATTGAGAAATATATTATTTTTGTTGTTATAATAATAATAATACTACATAGTAATACAAAACTATCTGTTCAAAATTCTATCTCTTTTTGTGTTTGTGTGTGTGTGTGTGTGTGTGTGTGGGGTGGGGGGTGGGGTGGGGGGGGGGGGGGGGCGCGCCACGGGAGGGGAGCAGAGGGAGTTTGATCAACTCAAGTGTAAAAATAAACAATAATTAGCGGGAAGCTTTTATTCCAAGCTTCCTCGGGCACCGGGGAAGGTACCACTGGAGATTCAACTTCACAGGTACTGATTTAATATATGCATGAACCCCAATATAAAGCCTCGATTCTTTAACCACTGAGACAAACACTGTAAGGTTTCCATACCATAACTTTTAAGGTTCACCTTGCTGCATGAGCCGTGATAAAAAGCTTCAACAGACAAGGTGGAGGAGCAGAAAGACATCAGTCCTCTCCTTCAGCGGAGCACTAAGGAGCTGCTTTAAAGACCAGAAAATGGTCTCATTAAGGGTGAATCACTTACACAGCCAGGTGACATGGAGTTAATGTAAAATGCATGATGTCCTGAACTTTAACACAGAGGCCAGTTATCAGGCAGAGTGTTTCTGATGGTCTTTCTTCACCGCTGGTTTCCTCTCATCACCAGTGAGTCAGAGTCTCACGCTGTGTTGCGATGCAGAATGCTTTCCTAATTAGTTGCTGTTGTATATGTGCACCACTCCCTTTCATTTCAGCTGTGTCTTACACGGCTCTTCTTTGACTACAGAACCGTGTGATGCAGCTTAGGTTGATCTCAGGAAAAAAGAACAATATCGAACATCTTGCCAAGACAGAGTTCACTGCTTCAAAGAATCCTTGGAAAAGAGAGAAACCTGGAGAGCTGCAGAAAATAGATACAGTACAATACCCTCCCCCTCTCTCTTTCTAAGCATATGTGCAGGTGTTTAAGCTCTTTCCAAGTTTTACTCTTCTACATGATGTGTGCTGCTCCGCTGCGCTGCTGCAGAAGTCTCATCTCTGGTGGATTAAGTTCTGCAGAGGATGAAAAAACTTTAAAATACTGAGGTGTTTTAAACGAGAGACAAACACAACTTAAGCTTTCGGAGTTTGTCACGATTTAATCCAAGAATTATTATCCGACTCTATCAAAGATTGCACATAATATTCATACTAGAGAGAGGTATGAATTGTGCGGTGGATGAGTCACCAAATCTCCAGGCTTCAGTCGACAGCCAAGTGTGTGTAACAGTGTAAGTCCAAGTGCAAATCAGCAAAGATGGATCTGATCCCTCATTAAATCATCATTACCTCCGCTCAAATCTTTGGGGTGGATTCACACCGAATAGCTTGCAGCTGCTAAAGCTCCAAGAATTGCTTATCATTCGCCCCCGTTATCTGCTCCTCCTCAAACTGTTACTCTCAAAGCAAATTGTACGACTGATATCCAAGCATAAAAAAAAAAAAATAATAATAATAATAATAAAAAAATAAAAAAAGTAAAAAAAACCTTCATAAAGTTCTGCAGCTCTGTGCAGTTTGCTTCAGTGTTTTATTTTTGTATTTTATTGTGACTGAGATGAGCTGTCAGCTTCTCCACTCTCTGCTGCACAGAGCTGTGCTGTGCACACTCATCCTGACTGTGCTGGATTCCATCCACACCAGTGGCGATTGCTCTAAGACTGCAAGGGAAGCTCAGCTTCCCTTAAAATGTCACCCCTCAAAAAAAAGAAAAAGTGGTGAAATACGTACTGCTGTGTGTGCATTTCATTAACTAAATACGCACTAGAAAGCCTTCATCTTTTGTTCAGACACTGTGATAAGACGCTGATAATCACAGGTAACCGGCATAACTTCGTTCTCATTCATCCTCGCAGCGCCTCAGCGCTTTAAACAGCCGGACGCTGGGCCTCTGCTGACTTCAATGTGGAAGCTCAAAGTGGGTTGTTCCAGCAGCGAAACTAGACGCTCATTGGATAAATGCTGGGCTTTGTCTCGCCCATCGGAAGCCCAGCTTCACTGGAGTTCTATGGCGAGAGGGCGGTCCCGACTTTCTCCCGGACTCCAAGCTTCTGCATCCATGATTGGATGAGCTGTCTGAGGCGAAATCCTTTTTTGATTGACAGCTAAACAAGCGAATCAGCGATCTTGAAGAATAACACATCTACCAGAGCATTTTCCAAGTTATTCATTCCGTTGTTCTTAACTGCTCCAGAGACTTTACCGATCCTCAGCGACTTTTGTCTTTGTTAAAAACGACTGCCATTGTGTTTGGCGACTCTGTTCTGTTACATACAAATAAACAAATACAATTATGATGTAGGCCAGAAAAATGAGCTTCCCCTCCTTGAAAGACCAGCAGCCGCCACTGATCCACACATATGATGAACTGAAGAGTGAGGGACATTTATTTCCTGTTTATTGTAAAGTTAAAGGGATATTCCTACTGATTAGTCGATCACAGAGTGCAGCGGATCTGAAACTCTGCTGCACTCTGTGATCGACTCGTCAGGGCTCCCCTACAAACAAGCGGCTGCTGCTTTAGTCCATTTGCTCAAGAAATTAGGCAAAGCTAAAAGATGTTTGGTGGCTAGTGCTATGGCTGGGACCCTGCATGTACTGTTGATGAAGTTAGGTGCTGTTCGGGGTTTATTTGTGGCTATAGGGTGGCGCTTTGGTTGAGGTGTGCATGTGAAGACGTAGACCACTGTGTATTGCTATCATACAGTTGTTACTAAAGTTGGTATAACTAGAGAAGCAAGCGAGCATAGATCTCTCAAGGGGGTCTCTAACTCAATGATACGATGTGTTTGACTCTAACTTAAATTTACACCGGAATATCCCTTTAATTCATGATAGATGTGAAATATCATGTCCAGCTTACTTCCTGGAGAAACTGATCATTAAGATGAAATAAAAACAAAACCACTCAGTTGTGTGTAATGGCACAGCTCAAATATGTTAAAGCTCAAGCCCTCAATTTAAACCAAACCCTGAAATGTTTAAGGGATTGTAACTGATTTTATGTGCAGATGTATTATTTTAGGTCATCTGGGGGTTGAATCGTTCTCACTTTCCCTGAAGGGTTTGTCTGTGGCAGTGCTGAGAAATACTAACTGCATGTTTCACCACCCCTCAGCAGATACTTCAACGTTTTACTCTCGATGTTAGAGCCAGTGTTTGTGACTTGCTACAGTATTTTCTACAATAAAAGGCTTATTTGCATAGAATTTTTACTCAAAATGGAACACATAATGGCTCATTTAAGTGTGAGCAAACAACACTGGATCACAGTGATGCTATTTGCTCTGCAGAGCAGTTTGTGAAATGTTTAATCCTTTGCATGTGCTCTGTGAATTTGATGACATTTTCTCATCTCATTTGCACAAGTTTAGCATGTGAAAAAGCTGTGAAACCTTGAGTGAGTCAGAGGACTAACCAAACCATCTTGCTCACTCTTGAGTAGATCCCTGATAGAAATGTATCCAAGCTTGAGGTCAGGGCCTCGAACTCCCCTTTCTTCTTCTCGGTGGTTTCTTGCATTTGTTTTCAAATCAGTGAACGTTAACTGCAGAGTTTGTTGTGCCAAATAGCAGAAACAAGGTAGTTTGAAAACAAGCATGCAGATGAAAAACAGCGCAACACCTGCTGTGAGTATTATAAGAAAGCAGCTGTTTTATAGCTTTGAGATGATAAGAAAAGCAAAATTTGTATAAAATAAAATACAACCTTTATAGTGTTCAACAATCATACTGTATATTTACCATCATTACTCACTCCCTCTGTGCAGGATTTCTCTAGTGTGTCTTAAGCTCCTCCATCTTCCACACATTCATTTTCCACACTGTGCTGCAATGATTCACGGCCCAAGATGCAACATCTCTAATCAAAAGAGACGTGAGTGATTGTGGAGGGTGAGTGAGCCCTGGGGTGACGCTCCTAATGAAACCAGTTTCAGTAGATGACTGATGAATTGGTTTGTGACACATCTAATGGTGTCATGGAGGATTTTGACTTCATCTTGTTGATTAGCTACAAGGCATGCACACATATACCCTTCGTACACGCACACACACACACACACACACACACACACACACACACACACACTTGTGCATAAAACCAATTAAGCTTGATTTTCTTCACACTTGACAGCTCGACTTGGAAACACACCTCGGGATGTCTTTGGATGTAATACATACATGCATTTGATGTATAACTGAGTGCTGTTGTCAGGCATATACCTGACGATAGCCTAGCTGAGTTTATGAGCAGTCAGATGAAGATGTGTTTGGCTTTGATCCACTTAGATCCATGGTGACCAGCTGTCCTTAGCTAAAGGTTTGTTTTCATCCAATATCCAGGACAATGTTGAGGTAAATCCTCAAATAAGAACTGGTCTAATCTGCAGCTGGGCTTGTTATTCTGACAGATCACAGCTTTCACAAGTGAATCAAGTATTGAATTGTAAGTATACAGCCACACACTCTTTACAAAACTGTCAGAGCTCTCTGATGCTCAGAGCTGCTTCTCATCATGAGGAAGATGCTTATGTAAGCCTGTGTCTATGTAAGGCCTTACCCTGTGTACCCTGAGATGGTAAAATAGGGGCGCTAAGTGAAGACAAAACTTTCTGTGCCTGCTGGACAGCTGAAATTAAGAACTAAATTATTGAAGACAAGATGAAAATGGTATTTGTTGCTCAAAGAGGAGTCATCTTCTTTGCAGGCTGCCTCAAAAACACCAGAAACTCTCACCCACTGGCTGACTGCTCCTTGACTCTGTGAAAGCCCTAAAGCATAAGATTTGGGTGTCAGTCAGTTCCTGCACTCTGCAGACTACAGCGCTTGTTATTGGGAATAAATAACCCTGCATCAAAGAGCCTGTTTCCTTTAGCACATTTCAACCTCATTGGCCTTTTTATTTAAAGCATTTCTGTTCTTCATGAAACACTTGATGTGTTTTAGGAAATGAGCTAATCGGATGGTTTATCAAGAACATGAGAGAATCAAATGTATAGAAGATGAGGTGTCAGGCTCTCTACTGGCATTAGCTGATGTACCTTTTGTTATTTATCACAGATGTGCGGTTTTCCTCATCTTCTTTGTCACTCTGTGTGATTGGATGTTTTGTTTTTTTTTTTTCAGTCACAGAGTTCAGATAAATCTTTACCAACTCTTAGGTAAATAGGATTGAGGGTTTTTAACACTTTCTCTCATACAGAATTCAAACCATGTCGCCAATTATAATACCCCACCTTGAATAAGGTCAATCTAAACCTTATATGACAGAGTACAGATATACAACAGCTGTAGCTGTAGGAACGATCCTGCAGCTACAACCACAATCACCTTTTCATTATGAATGTCTTTGCATTGACCATGATCTTCGTTGACATGTAAGAAGAAAATGTGCAGTTATTGATCCTCATTGTCAATCTATTACTCAGTAAAGGCCTAACTAAAGTGTGCAGTGTTATGCTTTGCACTGACACTGTGAGGTACTGACATGTAGTACCTCACAGCACACACTTGCTTGGCTCTATAAGATGGAAAAAAGCATTTATCAAGGACGCTATTAATGTTTTTGCACAGTTTGTCCATCAGCTAAATCTGCTGTTGTTGTCAACAGATGTTACTGCAGCATGTCATGGCTCTGATCAATGATAGTTGCAAATCAGGGCAATTAGGTGGTAGCTGAGCAAAAGTGAATATATTCTTAATAATCTGAAGATGATGCAAAAACAGTAAAACCAAATATCAGGGTTTCAAATTTTCATGCAGAGCGTCACATTTTCATATATTTAGTTGTAGCTTTACTTTTTCCTCAATGAGCATCCTCTTAGAAAATAATCTGAGTGCCTTGTCCTTCAGAATGCACACAAGATCCTAGTCACATAACAAGGAGTTTTATAGAGTGCAGGGCTTTTACTGACTCTCCGCTGAGTAACTCTTTGAAAACCATTTCAAGGCAACTGGCGAAAGTTTCAAGCCTTTAATATCTTTAATAAGTATGAAGTTATAGGGAAGATTAAATGAAAATGCTGCACAGTGCTCAGAGGAAAGCTGTGATTCAATTTAACCAGAGAAGAAGAAGTACATATGGGTGGAAATAGTACAGGGACTATTTTCAACAGCTTGAAGACCTCAAGTGAATGTGAGGATGGATGTGGAGCTGAGTGGCTAGCAGCAGCTTGACCACATAATCACCATTTCCATTAAAGACTAGAGGAGACCTTAAAGGAAAAGAGTTGCTTTGCTTGCCTACATAATTCAAATGCATGGCTGTAACAGCTTGTCAGATTCTGACATCTGAGAAACAGTTTTTTAGGCTTTTATAGGGTCACACTCAGACTCATTCTGCTGGTGGAGTTAATGCAATCCACCTTCAAGTTCTGAATCACCAGGAGACATTCAGAGAAAGACATGCTTCAAAGTTTGTGTACCAAACTAAACAGGCTGAACTATGACGGCCTGTCAAAGTTAGACCAACTCAAACTTATAGGCTCCAAAATACCTCTTATTTGACCTGTATCCTAATTCTGCTGTTGTATTTTTGTCAGAGTGCTGCCTAGTGGTAAGAGGCAGGAAGCCCTATGTGGCGTGATTCAGTTGGCTTAAACTCCACACTTGGTGATGAGAGGAAAATGCAACACTTTAGAGCCTTTGTGACCGCAGTATTCTCAGACTCTTTACAGAAAACTGTAACTTGCACTTTACTCTGACATGCATCAAACTTAAAGGTGCAGAAATGTACAAAGGCCTGCTGTTTTGAAAATTTACAAGTACCTCATAACACAATATTGTTGAAAAAAGAAACTGTCTCTTTAAAGGTGGGGTCGTCAGGATCTGAGGAAGTGGCAGTTTTGGGTAGAAATCTTGAATGTAAACTCTACCCCTCCCAACCAGTTTTCCCCTCAGCTCCTCCTCTCTCCTCCGTCTCTGCTCCAGCAAGCCCCGCCCACAAACAGACGCTCCTGCTCGCATGTATTGTTTTGATAAAATTCAGATATAATACAGATAAATACTTCAGATAATTACAAATGGGGCTTAGTCAACGTGGAAGTAAAAAGCATTGGTGCTACTGTAAATGCCAACAGACTACCAGCAAACACAATGTTTGCAGGACTTCTACAATTAGGATAAAGTGACATACTCCAGGACCCGAGGTAAATGGTTTAACGGCGCTACAACATGCAGCAGGTCCCGTTTGACAAGAAACACTTCTGTTACAGACACCTGGCTTACTTTGTTAAAGCGGTTTACATGTCCAGCAGAAAGGTTACAGGGTCCGTATAATCCCAAAGCGTCCCCCATCATTTATGCTGATGCTTCTCTCTTCTCCTTTTTCAACACCTGTTATTCCACCAGAGTCTTTGATATTTACTTTGTTTTCTTGCTTGTGTTGACAGTCGTGGCCAAAGGAGGATTCAGACAATTTTCCATACTGTCTAGTTGCTTTCTATTGTCCGATGTTGTAGCACGCTAACTTTCTTTTTTGCTCATGAACGTCATTCGAGGACGTGGCGCGTGCCTCACATCACAAGGGAGCAGTGTCCACCTCACAACCAATCAGGTCAGGGAGGTGGAGAACAGCTATGTTTACAGTCAAAAAGAGCGGCCCGCTCAAAAATTTTAATATGTTGACTACACAGACATAAGAGAACACAGCTATATCATGATATTCCTAAATATCATCAATAACTCATAGTTATTGACTGATATTAAAAGCTTTTTTTGTATACACCACAAAAAACGATGCTTGTTTAACGGATTCCTGCCTACCCCACCTTAAGCTCCATCAGTATCAGTCAAAGAGTGAAGAAATTACTGCAGCAGCTCATCATGTCATGGATGGAAGGAAGTATGTGATACTCAGTGTTGGAAAGAAGGAGCCAGCAAACCAGTGAGCAGGCTGCAGGTTAGTCAGTGATCAATATTTCATGATGACACTCTGTCAATCTACCGTGCAGGATTATCCTCTCTGTTACAGTTTTGAATCAAAGCCATCTGTTGAAGTATTTTCTAATTAATCACCCATCACACTGTTTGGCTCATGTTGCTTGTTGATTATTTATTTTAAAAAAAACATAGAAAACAGGAATATTTTTAATTAACATGAAGTTTTTAGTAGCTTTTTACAGAATATCTTTAAGTCCAGACATTTTTACGTTTGTACATCATACAGAGAAACGTGGTTAAGGCACAGAGTCTCAAGGCTCACTGTAGGATCTGCTCCAGTTAACCCCATGGAACATCAGGTTAGACTGACATTAAGTTCAGAAAGCACATAGATTATTGTCATAATATATTCAGAATGGTACTCTTGTTGTCATCAGGATCACATGTGCACATCAAAATGGATAATTTCACCAACCAACCCCCCCATCTTTCTCGGTCCCTCCTCTTCCTCTCTGTGTGATTCCCCAGAGGGTGTTTTGAATTTATGAAAACTGACTCTCCCTCTCTTTGAGCAGATGCTCCTACTTGGCAGCGAGCAGCGCTTCATTAGTTATTTAAATCAGAATAGCCTGGGACTGCATATCAGGCACTAAATTAATCTGATGTATGGTGACGAAAAAATGAAGCCATTAGTGGAAAAAAGAAAAACAGGCTGTCAGTGTTGGAGTGTTTACCCTGACTGACTGCTCACCAGCAGCATGTCTGGATATCATCAGGGGATACCGATGCTTACTTTGCAACCTTGAAGAAGATATCCGACCCCTGGTTGGAGCTGAATGAAACTCATATTCCATCTATCTATCTGGATGAGCATGCACCACGCTATATAAATATCACATGACCTGCTAAAAATGCTGTCCCATGTGCAGAGCTGTCACAGAGTCTATATATTTATGTTCCAGTGATGAATTTTACATAACAACCAGCACCCTGACATGAATGTCACCCATCACAATGATGTATGACCACAGAGGGTTATGGGAAATGAACCCTAGGCCGCATACAGCAAGGCAGTCGGACTGTGTGTCTTTCACACACACACACACTTTTAAATAAGAAAAGGAGCGGAGAGCCAATTACAGCATTTAGAGTCCATATTCACACAGTCTGCGGTGTTTCCTGTGACGCACTGGGGAGAGTGAGGGTGCTTACATTCATCGATGTGCTCTGGCAGCTGTTGAGATGAGATGCGCTTCAGGATGAGAGATGGCAGATTATGGCTGTGTGTGTTTTCACCATGCATGTTAAAGCCAACACTCCTCAGCCTCAAAGAGTAGAAATGAAGGGGGATGAGGAGTCATTTCTTCCTTCCTTCTCTTCTTGACATCTTCCATCACTTTACCCATCGCCTCTCCATCCTGACTAATTAGACTGTGTCTTTATTTCTCCAATGAGAACACAACAATCTGTGTTTGGGCACTAGTTCCAGCTTTAAATCTTCTTGGCACAGTCCGCCACCCTGCATTATGCTGTTCTCCTTAACGTGTCACTTGTAACAATTTGCAGCTTGTTTATATGGAAATCACTGTCCCAATTAGACTAAACGCCAAACAGCCGCGTCTATCAATGCCGTCGTCCCGGCTGAGTCCTGTGGGTAATGCCAGTCTGAGCTTCATGTCTTCATTCACTGTACTCGCCATGACGCCTGATGTCTTTTTATCTCCACACGTGTAGAGCCTTCACTGATTGGTGGTTTACCCGCTGAGCACTTTCCTATCAAGGACAGAGTGACATCCAGTTAGCATGTAAGTATCAGAGAGAATATTGGACAGGGGGATAAATTAGCAGTTTTGCACCAGGAACTTTTCTTTCTTCTTTGTTCACAGCTTTTTTTTTTTTTTTTTTAATTCCATGAGGCGTCGTTATTCACAAACGGAGGCCCGGCTTAAAAAGCTAACCCGCTCAGAGATATGGCCTCTGCAATTACACTTGCCTCCCTCAGATTAGTCTTCCTGCCGTTCTGTAATCCTTGTGGGTTATTATGAGCGGAGGAGCCCGGTGGAGAGGTTTACGGTGATCAATCTTAAACCATCCTCTCTAATTTTCCACGGTCAGTGCTTCCATCCGGCCTGCCCTTGTCGCTTGGCTGCCTCAGCCAATTACAGCTGTAACTATGTCAACTTATTACAGGACAGGCGTGGCCCTGCTCTCCGTATTGACCCCGTGCAACAGGCCCGGGCCCTTCAGCCTTCAGGCCTGGTTTAATTACCACCATGTTCTTGTTGAGCATGCAAACCAAGAGTGGGTTGAATAAACAGCACCATCACTGTACCTGGGTGCTGTGTTTCTTCTCCACATGGATCAGCTTCAGTTCAACTGGACACAGGCATAAAACACTGGAGTTTCTTTTCAAGTAATAAAAGTGAGATTACAGCTGAAGGGCTGATTCAAGTGGTCAGAGCTGCTGCTTATATGCTGCCGCGTAACATCCGGTCAAGAGCTTAAGAAAGAGCATAATAGAGGAAAATGGACTTCCTGAGTTGGAGTGTAGGAGTGTTTACTGTTTGCCAGTAAGTCTCAGATTGGAAATGTTTGAAGTGAATTATCTGTCCTGCTTCACTCTCTCTCTCTCTTTCTCTGCAATTAAATGGATGAATAGTGGCACAGTAAGGACTTCCCACTTTTATATCATGCCAAAAAATGTGTTTCTGAAGTAATATGACGGATCTTTAATGAGAGCTAGACAGATTGCTGACCCGCAGGCGGAGTGGACTATCAAATTAGGACACAGAGAGGAAGAGCGAGGAGGGATGAGAGCGATGGGGGGGGGGGGGGGTGTTTGTATTTGCGCATATTTCTGTGTGTGTGCAGAGTTCAGTGACAGTCAATGAGGCTATTATTGATCAGACAGCTCTATCATTAGCTGAGGCACACCAAAGGCCGGCTTGTTTGGGAATGATGCTGGCCAGTGCACTGGGTCAGTTCATGGACTAACCTCATTAATGCATTCACATATTCTCTCTCCTCCAGCCCAGAACCAGCTTTATAGTCAGTGACCCAACACAACCTACCCAAGATTAAGTTGTATTGAGTGGGAAAAAGCATCATTAATGAAGATTTAGCCTTTTTTATTTTTTTTCATTTATTTAGGCACTTAGAGCATGAACAGCAAGAACTCAGGCCAAGAGGATAAAGTGAATAAAACGAGGTTTCTTCAGCTGCAGAAAAGTGTAAAGTCGCAGAGATATCCTGGAGAATTCAGAGCTGAAACCTTGTAAACAAAATAGTTTCAAGTGTCAGAGTGCATTTTGGAGCACGAGTCATTTTCTTCACCTCTCCTCCAACAATTTACAAACTTCTTACTCTGCTTTCTCCTTTTCTGTGCTGCTGTTTGGTCCGTCCCTGACATCTTGGCTTTTGGGGACTAAATTATTTGGCATGCTTTTTTCGTGGCAAATTGATGGCAAGTACAGCTGTTATGTTGTGCTTCATCCACAGCCTGTCTTATTTCTCTGTTAAAAAAAACTTTAAAAGCAAAGAGAGAGAGAAAAAAAGGGGGAAAAAAGAGAGAGAAGCAGATAAAAACGGTCAGAGATGGACATTTCAGCCTCAGTCGGCCATCAACGGTGCAGAAAAGAGCTTGTCCTTCAAAGTGACAGTGTTTACCTACTTCCAGGAGGCTCTTCATCACTGTGCTTCATCACTCATCCTAGTGGACGCTAACTGCTCACAATGCTGGATCTTCACTTAAAAGCTTTATACAACAGATTTGTGTGGGCTGCTTCTGGACAACATTGACATAGCTGCACAGATGGACCGACATGTTTCAAGTAAATGCTCATGAAAGACAAACTACAGGGCAGTGCAGATGGAAATACTCGGAAACTTCTTTTTTTTTTCTTACAGGTGCATCACAGAGAACAAAACTATGGAGAAACAAGGCTGTATTTCCCATCAGCAGTAACATTCTGACCATCGTAGACTCATGATAGACAGGTGTACTTTATTGATCCTGGGGTAAACTGCTGCTGTGTTCCGAGTTCCTGTTCTAAATAGTATGTCTTAGTAACCTCATGCAAAATCCACTCTGTTTGCGAGACCTCAGTGGGCAGGAGTTTTGTTCCACAGGTTCTGAAGTCTCTCTTACAATTTAATAGCTTTGTTCCTGAGCGTCTCCCTGCACACCGCACTCATAGGGGATTTGGAACACTTGCATCCCCCCAGCATTGAGACTAAATGTGATGCAGCTATCCTGATATTTTTAGATGAATTCAGTTTTTTCTTCTTGATAGGTAACTTATAAACCCCTCCTGCTTTTCAGTTAGCAGAGAATTGTCTCCCCTTTGTCCACCTAAACTCTATGTTGCCTTGATACTGCTGGATAACAAAGTGACTCTGTTCATCACGAGTGGGATGTGTTGCTGTTGCATGTACTGGACTGAGTACTTTATTATTTTCTTGGAAATGGTGCTATGAATGTCATGTATTGTTTGCAGCCAGTAAGTTACAAGGTGTGTGGCCCGTGTTGCTGTGTGTAACTTACTGCGGGGAGTCTGTGTGCTGTGACAAGCTGTATGCGTTGAGTTGGGAGTGTTACTCCGTGTACGTATTACACCATATTAAGGTGCCGGCCGTATCATTGTAATAACACAGAAATCCTTGAGGGGGTGATATTAGTTATACATTGTAGCTTTAACTCACCTGCTCATATTCTTCCTCAGTATATCCATGGTTTGCTGACCATGATATTTATTAATTTTTAACATGGGCACGCAGTACCATTGGTGCTGAGACATTTAACCATGCACCTTTTTTTACAAGATGCCGAAGATGTATCTGAGCTTGATCAGAGAACCTGTGGAGGATGATAATGTATAGCCGACCCCAAAATACAGAAGAGCTGAAGGCCACTACCACAGCAACCTGAGCTTCATTAACACCTCAGAAAAGCTACAGGCTGATTACCTACACACCATTTAAGTAACTGGCATGTGCACAGAGTGGTGAATTAAAAACAGACCAATGCATTATATATTCCCTCAGGGCATCATGATGAAGTGAAGCTGGTTTCCTTGGCGATGGGCAATTAAACCTAATAGCACCAAATAAATGCAAACACATAGCCATTATATCAGTGCAAATAACTCAATCCATTGTTTCCATGAGAAAGTTGATGCAAAGATCTTCACTGTCCCCTTATTTCCAGTAACTTAAATCTTTGTGTGTGGGGGGCCAACATGTAAAGAAAATACTACTTTTTAAAGAATCCCCTCATGTGGACATGTCAGTTAAGACACTGAGCAAAGACTTCATATTGTGCACAGAAATTCAGTTTATCTGACAGGAGAGTACTTCAGCTACACCCTGAGTGTTTTTCTTTGGAAGTGGGGTTTTTACAGGAGGTCCTGCACTGGCCCCATGGTCCCCTCTCAGCTGCTGAAAGGAGTCAAGGATCTGATTCGCTGTGAGCACTCATTATTTCATCCAGACATTCCCACAGCCTGAAATGAGGGCTTGGCCTTTTGTGGGTAAAAGAAAAGAGAGGTTCAGTTATTTCAGTCTGTCACAATTCTCTCTGCCACGTTCACGAGACCACCCCCTTCCTCATGCTGCCTTCACTGTCTTCTCTCTTCTTTTATATGCTCCCTTATTTTTTTTCTCATTAACCCTCTCACCCTGTCCCGCCCCCCTGCCTCCCCCCATCACCTCTATTTCAGTCTGTGGTGTATTTGTGGTCCATGTGTTGGAGGTGGTGACAGGGACAGAGATGGACGGTGTGAGAGATGGCAGAGTCAGGCCAATGTGACAGAGGAGAGGGATGGAGGTGTCCAGGCCGGTGCTGACGGACGCTAAGTGGAACCATGAAGTCCTGCTGTTACATCGCCTGGCTGGTGATCAACAATTTGTCCAAAATTAAGTGGGCTGTTTGGTCTCTAAGCACCACAGTAACTCTGATGGCTTTATAATTTAAATTACGAGCTTCTCCCTGAACACCACACATGAGGGGTTTGGAGCACTTGCGTCCCGTGTATCAGTAAAACCTGGAAAATCACATCTGGGCTATATCTGCAGCTACTGCAAAACAAACAGGCTTTTTGGTGGCAAAGTAAAGGGCTGGAAAAAGTCCCATGGAGCTCAGTACACTTAAACTGAGATGAGGGTTCGGGTCACAGCCTCTCAAAATGAGCTCACTTATGTTGCAAAAAACTGTAGCCTAGCTTGCATGTCTGTTGTTCCTGCAGTTTTTGATTAAAAGGCTGGTGTAGGTACCAGATGTGTTCGGGCTGCTAGATCATCTATAGGGGATATCAATAGGCCAAGCGCCTATTGATGACGTCATGCTATATGATTGGCTGGAAGTCAAAGATTGTGGTTGGTCTGGACATTACAGAAGCGTTTTTTGTCGGATTAGGTTTCATGGGATTATAGTTTTTTGGAGAAAATATGGACAAATTTTACAAAGCAATCTATCGCTACTTATTAAAGAGGACAGTCAGACTACCGCCTCTTTTAGGTTGCCAAAGGAAATGTGGAATAAAAGCAAAACTATCTATTAATAAACGGAGATCCTGAGCACATTATTTTTTTTCTTTTTCCTTTAGAACAGTTAACATATACAATTAAAACTATCACAGTATATTAAGTTGTAATTCTCTGTATTATATATAGAGAGAATTTCAAGGTCAATTGAATGAACAAACAAAAAAATAAAGAAAACCCAGAGCGGCTTTTAACCAAGCACATTTGACTTATTTAGGTGCAATGTAGTTCGTCTAAATGAACTTGCCATAGTGTGACATCTTCAACAGGCGCTAGGCCCCAAACTGATCTGGCAGCCCGAACACATCTGGTAACTACACCGGTGTGTATTGTGGCCAAGTGATACGCAACTTACACAACCCCTCTTTAGAAACACTGGAATATCCCTTTAAATGCAATCAACTGGAAATATTGTTTATTGAATTTGTCCTATTAAATGCACAAAAGGGTGGCTGTTTCAAGGATGAACACAAAATATAGCACGTACTGTTTATGGCATTTACATCCACCGTCTTGGTTCTGACTGTGTTTTCATGGCCCGGTTAAAAAACAGTCTGAGGTCCAGTGGTTTGTGGTATTTAAGTCTGTGTTCAGCCTCATATTCTGCTGCTACATCCCTTTTTTCTTCTCCGCCTCTTAGCTGAGGGGATTATGAAGGAGCCAAACAAGGAGAACAAACAGACATACTTTGGAAAACTGTCAACCGTTTGATGCTTCCTGCACTTACTGCCTTTCATCTGCCATGTTGGTCTTGAATGATGGCTTCAATCTCAGCTTTGTGTGTCATTCTCCATATTCAAGTTCAACGCCCACATACCTTCAGAAGCAGCAGCTGAAAAACAAGAACAACAAAAAAAGACACAGAGGCTGATCACTCTCAACCCTGAGATGATTTCCTATGAGCCCACACAAGTAAATATGTCAGGGTTTAACCGCGGCCTCCAGCAAAGCCATTCTGCTTCACAATTAGTGGCTGGCTGATTATTGGCTGCTTGACCCCGACGCAGGTTTCTCTCCTCAGGGATCAGGAGGAGGAGAAGCTGGGGAGCAAGGGAGGGAAGGAAGGGACTAATTGTTGGCTGTAGAGTGGATGCTGCGTCGGTGGATGAATGAGGTGCTTAATATGCGAGGAATGCAGTGACCTCCCTGCGCTAGAGCAGGGAGAAACGGTGGAGGCTCGTTGGCTCAGTGTGTATTTAATGTTTGTGTGTAATGAAGAGGGGCGAAAGAAAAAAGAACAGAGCAAAGAGGCCTTGGAGACACAAAGGATGCCTCTGTTAGAGCAGGCGAGAAGAATGCACCGACTCAAAATTTCAACAACATCCTAGAAACGTAACAGCGAGAGTGGAATTAATGAGTGTGATTCAGCCACGGCAATACAAGACTTTCCTTTTCAGTGTTACTGCTTTATATTTTCACTGTTTTTATGAGCACCGTAGATTTGTTTTATCTACCATTCAGCTCTTTAATCCAGACTACAGAGAAGTGAAAACCTTTCTTCTCATGCAGGTTCTCAGTTAAAATCAGGATGGTAATGTGGCAATAGGAGGTTGACTCTCGGAGTTTGAATTTAATTGGCTCAGTGGTTCACTATATCTCTTCTTAAAGTGGATCGTCTTCTCCGTCTTCTTCTTCTTCTATGATGATACCGGCTCTACATGAAAGATGTGCCAATGTGATAAGCACTTAATCAGTGATTGATTTGTTTCGTCTCCCAGATAATGAGACCAGACTTCAGTATAATGAAAACCTGTTCTGCTCTGGTATTCCTGTTTATTCACTTTGAGTTTAAGCTTCTTTAATGCAGTAATAAAAGTGAGCACTCGGCAGTCACTGTCCATCATCCAGCATGCTTGAAACCCCTTTGATACCAGCTAAGTGTCTCATCTTATTATACCTCCTGCCAACCTTAAAAAATAATTTAACCACAAATGAGAGCTCTTGTTTGTCTTTAACTCAGTGCCAAGAAAAACAGAGCTGATCCCGGGACCGTGATATTATCGTTTGTGTAATTTTAGCTCATACAGTTGTGTAAAAATTCATACAATGCATCAAATACATCAGTTTCGATCCCTGCAGTCCACCAGTATCAACATGGTCTGCAGCAGATGTGCACAGTTTCTACTTTTCAAAGGATGCCTGAGCGTGGGGAAAACATCAAAATATCCATGGAACTTTAAGAATAAAAGCACTTTTGGCCTGATTTACTGAAGCACCTGCAAACAAACGTGAAAGCTGATCCAATGATATACATAGAGTGTGCCCAAACAGGGACTCTCCCCTTGTTCTTGCAGCTTTTGAATGTGCATGATAAAATAATGTGCAAGATAACATTTAGTACATTTGCCTCAATGAATAAGGCGTGTCTCCCAAAACCAGCGTTCCCAAAACCAGACTCAAGTCTAGAGGTGACAGGGCTTTCTCAGCGGTTGCCCCTAGACAGTCTACCCAGCCATATTAGAGCCTCACAGACCCTAGAGACTTTTAAATCGTCCTTGAAGACCCACCTTTCCTCCCTTGCATTTCATAAATGAGCACACACAAATGATAGGCACTGTTGTTTTTATTCTTTTACTGTCTGTATGTTATTCCATTGTTTTCAATTTTATGATTTGATTGTTATCTATTTATTTACCTCTTTTATTTATACGATCTACAGCACTTTGTCTGACTGCTGTCTTCTTAAAGTTTTAAATAAACTTGACTTGACCACTCTATTATCTTAAATAGGGTAGTCGAATAGGAGAAAATGCAAAGAAGTGAATTTAGCAATTGAATTGGGCTGAAAATAGTTTCAGTTATTCTTACTGTACTTTTGGAAAGAATGTGAAAAGCCAGGTTCTGTGGTTTCTCATGAGCAGTTTTTTGATAATCCTTAACAGAGGAAAACCTCTATGATTCAATATCTATTGTCTGTTTCCTTAATTTAAGGCCATTTCACAGCCATTAAAGAAAATAACAACTGACATTTGTGTCTTCATACTTTCCTCTGTTCGGCTCTGTTGCTGTGAGTTCACTTGGATGGAGAGACCTTATCACTGCTTTAGCATCATTTTTCTTCTTGCTCTCGGCATTTATTGACATTTTTGGAGCAGATGCAGCGCTGACCAGTTGTCTGGTGAGGTTGACGGTGACCCGGGTACCTCCAATCCACAGAGGTCACAGCCTGAACCTCCTGCACAACAGAAAACATCATTAACCCCCCCCCCTTTTTTTTTTTTTACCAGAAAATAAAACTTATTGTAATGTATGAACATTTTCAGACATAAATAACATCATCAGGTTTTGCAGTCGCCTTGGCCGTTTGACTGCCTTCTCCTGCTGAGCTGCTGCATTTCTGAAGCTATAAATTACCTGAGCTGTAATTATGCGGAAGATTGTCTTTTGTGCAGAAACACACCATGCAGCAAGTTGAACAGAAAATTATGGACGGGAAAGAGGAATTAGTCAGCAGTTGTTTTTTAAGGTTATACTCCTCCCTTGTCATTCCCTCCGGCTCTTTAATGAATCCACAGAAACAAAATTCACTAACAATTGCTCTGTGACACCACTGAGACCTCCTTATCTCAGCGCTACAAAGCGACACAATGCCACACTGTAAGACAACTGCAGTGTTTTTCACTCTGCTGCTTAGTTAAACACTTCTTTGTCCTGAAGGACGTGAAGGAAGGACAGGAGCTTTATCACTGTCAATCTCTGTTCTCCTGGACCACATCAGCCAAGTTCCTTCTGAACAAAATGCAGTCAAGCAGCCTGAAGGAGTCTATTCTTCTCCTCGCTGCGACACATTTGAATGCCTTCCACACTGTATATGACTTCAGCTGATAGGAGGAGAGACTGCTCTGCTCTCGTTTCCATACTCAGGCACGACTGAATCAGCAGGGTGGATGTGCCACTACAGCTATCAGCTATCAACGCATCAAATGAAATTCAAGTCAGCCGCAGACGTCAGTGTCAGCGCAGTGACAGCATGCAAACAGCATCGGACTGGCCCCCTGCACATTGTCATTATGCATCATTGTACATTCAGCTGCACTCCTGCGCACAGCCTAACATCAATAACACGCCTAAAGCTCCGCCATGAATCTATACAAAACCTCATAAAAACAGTGCCGCACTCAACAGAATGGCACATAATCACCCTGCACCCAAAGAACAAGAATAAAACAGCAACATCAAAGTTTTATAAGTGCACATTTAAACGAGAAATATTATGCCTGTCAGCCATGGAAACATCCAACCCCCCTGAGGGACTTCTCCTCACTGGAACGATTCAAGGTTTCTGTTACTTTTAATTTAGGCTAGGCTTATGGGCTACAACATCTTGCCACATTAATGCACCGTGAGGGGCTGTCGTTAAGTGTTCCCTCAGACCACCAAATGTTTTTTTTTAGTCTCTTATAAGGACCCAGCCTGTCTGCAGTTTGTTAAAGCTCCCAGGGCTCTACTTGAAATTTAAAGACAGGTACCAACTTCACGAGATGTTCATTATCCAGTTATCAGGCCAGAGCTTGCCTCTGTCACACATTGGATGAGTACAAGAACTGAATCATGGACACCTCAGGGGTTTCAGCTATAGACTGTATATACTATGAACAACTTGGCTCTGCCTTCCGTCATTATAGAAATTGAAGCCAAATTGCACTTTGTATTTCCTGGATTTTCGCCACTTCCTGGAACCACCACTTGCACAGTAGCGTTGTACGCATTCGGCGGGAGAGTCGCTGTGATGACACTCAGCTCAAACAGCGCATCCCCCGGGTGAATCTTTGCATACCCATAAGCTGTATCAAGTATTAATCATCGAAAACATGAACCCCCTAATAACTTAAAGAAATGGAGCTGTACAGAAAAAGAGGACTTGAGCACAAACCAGTCTTACAATAACTACATGTCAACATCTTAAGCGGGGGGTAAAATTCTGTGTAATAAATTTCTCAAGTTTGTCCACAGCTCTATAGGGATTGCTGGAGGAGGCAGGATTTATGACCTATACTGCAGCTCATCACCAGAGGGTGCTGTTCTTGCAGTGGCTTCACCCAGTGAGGAGGCAGACGGTGTCCATTCTATATGCAGTCTTTGGTTTCATCCCAGTTATACTTTGGGAACTTACTTAATGCAAAAAAAATAAAAAATAAAAATACAAACCTGAGGTTAAACCTGTAAAAGTCACTCTCATCTAGACCAGCTTTTTGTTAAGTGTCTTAAATAACATTTCTTGTGAATTGGTGCTGTATAAATAAAGATTGATTGATTTTCCAGTTCTCAAAGTGATGGTAAGCAATCTCAAGATGAATACCTGTGTTTTTTTAGACCTGTCTAACTGTTAGATGGATTTCTTCCTTGCAGTGGAAAAACTGTTATTGTATCCACACTTGGTTGAGATCCTATTTAATATGGGCACTAATAACCCTCTGGCTGTAACCAGCTCTGAATACAATGAACCTTGCAAATAGGTTGTTCGTTCAGACATACATGTTGCATGATAATTCTGCATTTAATAGCACCCCTGAAGTGAATAAACTAAGAGCTGACACAGAAACAGAGTGTTTGAAGCCCAATGGGAGGAGAGCTTCTGTGATCACTGAATGTACACTAATGTCCTTGTTACCAGGTGGAAAGCTTGTAAGGGATCATGCCCTCATTGCTGCGATAGAGATTAATTCTTGCCTGCAAGGGATGGTGGCATCTGGTTGGGACATTTTAAACCTCAGCACATGAAGCTTGTGGAGTCATGTGGCTTCCCTTGATACACAACAGGTCAACAGGCAAAGCAGAAGTGACAAGGACTCATGTGTGGAGGGGAATTGAACGTCCTAAACTGAGCAGGAAACAGGGGCAGGATATTTAAACCAAGACAGAAAAGTGGAAGAGCTACACAGATAAACTTTGCCTAAAACTATTACTTTACAGAGAATACAAAACACTCTGTCTTACATTTCAGTAACACTGATGTAAAGTTGGTGCACGCTCGTTTCCCATCGTGTTGCATTCACCATGCTGTTGTAATCCCTGCAGAATGCGGTTTGTCATTGTCTTGCTGAAATATGAAGGTCTGCTATGAAAAACTCATTGTCTGGATGGCAGCAGATGTTGCTCTTAAACCTGTAGATATTAAAAGAGAAATGTGTGTGTTTGTGGGACAAACCGCTACTTGTCTACAGAGAAACCATCAATACTTAATGTCACAGTTGGAGTTGGCTTTGTGTCTTCTGGTCTGTCTGTCTGTCAGAGGTATTTTTCTCCTGCTGTGCACCAAGCATCTGATAGAGTCAGAAGGCCGTTTTGTCCAGTTTGCTGTTATGTGCATGGTAAATACATTTCAAGGACATTTGTGCTTCGACGTTTCCAGACACACCAAGCACTGAGCCAGCAGCTGAACAACAACAGCTCCTCATTCATTTGGTGGCCAAGCTGCAGAGCTCATCAACGATCATTTTTTTGCAGGCGTGCCTGGCATGCATTTTCCTTAAGCAGCACTTGAGGTAAATTCCTGTGCACACATCGGCATGCACATCTCTCCAGTTTTTATGAGGGCTCTTTAACAGGCACTTTGCACAGATGGGTACGCTGCCCAAACTGGGACTCTCCCCTTGTTCTTGCAGTGCGTTCCTTTTGTTTGCCTGAACAATGTTTGCAGCTCCAGCCCTTCTTCTTCATCTTTATGCACTAAACTGATGTGAGATAATGGCCCTTGCGGAGTGTTGGAAAACTTGGAGAATGATGCTTTCTGACACTAATTGTTCTCTCGTCTTAGGCGGGGGCTTCTTTGCCAATCTCCAAAGCACTCCATAATGAGGCCTGTGGTGGGAAGAGGAGGAGGAAGAGGAGGCAGAAACAGAAAGATGACTGATGAAATCCAGTCCTTTTTTTGTCATGATTTCAATTATTTATAAATTTTTACAAAGCAAAAATTACCCAAGACCCTGCCCTCCCCAGACCCATTGCTGTTCACCATAAGAATATTTGCAGGATATAAGCTAAATGTATTCTGCTTTCCTGCTCCCAGATTTTATGAAATGGATTTTGTGATAACATCCACGAGGTTAGAGTCCAAATTGCTTGGCCGAGCAGAAATAACTACATAATTGACTGAGGTTGACCTTCCTCATGAGCTCAAAGCTGCACAGCGTCATGCATGGCTGCTGTGTTCTGTACCTGCTGATGATGCATGAAAAAAAAAAAAAAAAGTTTCAGTGAAGTTTAGGCCAGCTCGGAGTCAATTCAGCCACTAAATGGGTGCAGTCTATTGTTTTGCTGGCTCTCAAAGGTTTAGTCTGTGTTGCTATGTGCTTTTGGTGATGTGTGGTTTCTGTACTGATGTGCAGCTCTTTCAGAACCATCTGTGACCGCCCTGTTTCTTTCCTATATGTCAGATGAGCTCAGCTTATATGAGGTACAGACAAACCTACTGCCCTGTGTCCAATTAGCAGAGATTTGCACCATCTTCCTCAGCTGGTTACTTACTGTCTGAAATCGATTATTTTCATTCAAACCAGCACGCTTCGGGGTTAATAAATTCAATATTATTCCACTGTTTTCTTTAAATGCATGATTAAGACCTAATGAGGGAGAGAAGTGTTCCAATCTGGCTTCATATGTAACCAGCATGTGTTGTGCACACTGATAAAAGATTTAAAAAATGAGATAAAACTATCAATATTTAAGACCAGTGGATCTAAACATCCTACATCGCCTGAAATGGGACATAATCATGCTGAAAACATGCAGTCTGACCTCAGCTGAAGAGTGTTAGAGAGACGAAGACAGAGAATTATCATATCTGAGACCCACTTGGTGGAAGATAATCCTTCAAAGTCGGTGCCAGTCCTCTGAAAGATGTTAGAATAAAAGTTAAATTAGCATTTAAAGAGAAGATGTATGCTGTGAGATAATAGAGACTAAGTGAACTATATTTGACGTGAATCTGCCAAAGGCTTCACTTACCTCTCCTTCACTGAGAGGTTTTGGATTAAAGTCTGATATGAAATGTTTTATAATGTCAACAACATCAACAACAACAAAAGAAACATCAGATCCATGTCCAGGGTCTGTTTATGCAGTCTCCTGTTCAGTTCATGTGAATCTATATATCTCTCAGTAGCTCTTAACTTTCTTTCATCCATGTGAATGGGTTTGACATTGATGAGGAAAAATAAAAAGCACAAATTGGTTCATAATAAATAACCATGAAGCTGGAGAGAAGTCCCGACACTCCAACTCTCTCAGGAGCCATTGTTTGGTGCAAGGTTGTCCGCATGTTCAATGTTTTTTCTCCTCATTGAACTTGCGTCTGCCTTTCATCCTGTCAATCTGGGGCTTTGCAGAATTAGCAACTCAATAAACTCCTTATTCTTTATTTCCTACTGGTGTCCGTACAAACCTTTGATTCAGCCTCTACCTAAAACAGTTTATGTAGGCTGCCTTTAACTGATAGAAAGTTAGCACAGGGGTGTTACTTTTTACACAGCCTGGTGTAGGACTGCACAATTGATACATTTTAAATCGTAATCAGATTATTTGATTATGCCTATGTTAAAAAGAATAAAATCGTCAAATCAATTTTGCTCTCTATCATGTGTCGCACCGTTAGGCCACCGTAGACTCCCCCTTCCTGTGGGAGCACTCCCCAGTTCCCACACACACCAGTGTAAACAAACACGACGTATCAACCCGTCCACACGGAAACAGATTCAGGAGTAAACGCAAAAGTTTTTTGTCTTATTGGCATTTAACCCACATGGAAACAGCATTTTAAATGACTGTAAATGGTACTTTTTCAACATGTGTCATGTGTCCAGCCAAAACAAACTCAATACATGTGCTCCGCACTCTTCTTCTGTCTTTTGTGCATTTCTTCGGCAGCATTACAGCTCCACTTACTGGCTTGGCATATGCACTACATCGTTTTCAGTGGTTTCATTTTGAGAGATGAAAGAAAAACTTATTATTAAGGTAAGATTTGGTGAAGTTGTCACTGAATAAAAAATTGTGTTGAAAAATTGAGTCTTTAGAGAAAAAAATCAGGATTTTGTTTTTGGTTTTTTTTTTTTTGTTCGTTTTTTTGGTGGTCATGAAGTGCCTTCAAGGTTATGTCTTTACAGAAAACTTAAAAAAAAACAAAAAAAAACAATGCTTTCTGCAGCCTTAAATGCCTCACTGTGCCTCAGAGAATGTTTCAGGTTCTAGCATCCTAGGTGGAGTCAGCCTGTTACTTAACTGAAGCACTTTATTCATGTATTCATGTGTTCATGTGCTCTGCCTCTACTGCTTTCTGAGGGGATGAACACGACAGCTGAATACTACACCGAGAATAAAAAAATGCTTTATGAGAGCACAGCTGAGCCTGTGGTGTCAGGTCCAGGCCAAGTCCTGCAAAGTTCACTCAAAAAACAGTTCTGAAATCCTGAGAGGCACATGCAGGGATTATGTAAACATCAGTGTGTCTCATGTTTTAATAATTTTTGCAGATGTTAAGTTTTGCAACAACATTACACATGTGCATTTAAAGATGGATCAGCATAATGGTTCTCCCATCAGTGGTGTAGACTCAGCTGCCTCCTGTTTCTTGAGGTATCGCCGCAGGAACAATGCTGCTCCTCGCCTGCGTGCCTTCACCTGGTGTAAATCAGCTCTCTACTGGGTGCACTTTCCTTGTTTACACTGTTTTTAAATCAGCCAATTAGGTGGAAAAGTAGAGTCTTAAATACTTCTAAGAAAAACAGATCCTACTCCAAGGACAGAGTGGTATGTCGGCTTCTGTCAACATGTCTAGGAGCAGTAAATTGGGTTTCAAGGGATCATCCAATTACAGTCCCCATCATAAAGCCAGATAAGTGTGAATGGAGACAGGAGAACACCTCACAGTCTTTTTGCAGTCATTACCGCTCCAGGGGCTACTCTCTCATTATCTCCCCTTTAGTGAAGGAATCACTTAATAAGAGGGGAAATCAGTTAATAGTTTAGAAGGAAACGGCTGAGGTTAGAGCAGAGGAAGGGCACCGTGCTCCTTTTTTTTCCTGCTTCTTTGAGCTATCCATTGTTGAAATCGATTGTTCCGCTCAAGTCATTCCCTAAGGAGCCATTTAGACTGAGGTGGCTGTGGCTGCACCGCTCTCTCTCTCTCTCTCTCTCTCTCTCTCTTTGGACCTCTGATTGTCTCTCTTTCTCACACATACACACACACACCAACACTTTCTCACTCTCACGCACCAAATTTGATCCAGTGTCAGATATATACAGTTCTGAGTCACTGCAGAGTGACCTGAGAGGTGAGTTAATCCTCCCCACTTCTTACTGAGTTAGTGTGTGTTCTCATTAACTCCTAACAGTGTATTCTGCATGATTATAATGCACACACTCACTTGCTGCTCATGCATTTTTATGCACCTTACCCTCTTCAGTGCACATGCTGCAACACATGCTGTGGTAAGCGCAACATTCACGGTATTATGATTAACATGTTTGACTCGTGGGCTTGCTCCTTTCCTGTCCCTGAAGGCACTTTTTGGGTATTTGCACACCACCCACAGTGGACCTCGGCAAGCGCATGCACTCTGGGATTAATTAATAGTTTAGCCAGGCCAACGCACCCGCAGACAACTACTCAGTATGGAGGGGGGGATGCAAAGCAGGTGGGAGAAGAGCAGAAGTGGAGGCAATGTTCGGCAGGGCTATGGAGCAGCTAAGAGACGGAGGAAAGAAGAGTAGACTGGAGAGGACTGTAACAAGATTTGTCTTGAAGATTTAAACAGAAAGAGTCACAGAGGGAGGAAGAGAGCAGAGGAGTGTTAGAAAATACAGCACAGAAGAATAATCACTTAAAGGGACGGAGCAGAGGTGCGTCATGGATTTGTGGTCGGTTTCTATCTGTTATGTTGCTCATGCCACTCTAGGGAGCATCAGCTAGACAAGTCTGTCCATGCTCTCTGACTCTGCTGTCTTTATTGATTTTGTCAGCCAAGCCATGTCCTCCCAGCTAGCGGACACAAAGCTCTGCAAGCCTATTTGTGTGTGCGTGTGTGTGCTGCCCCCCTCTTTTGCTCTCTCTCTTTCTTTCTTTCTCTCTCTTTCTCTCTTATGGTTGTTGTTGCCTCAGTCTTTTGCAAACTTCACATTTTCCTGCTCCTGAATGTTTTTTTTTTTTTTTTATAACAGCAGGGTCTCTTTAATACCGGAGGACTTCAGAGTGTGTGCATGAGCATTTTTCTGCGTGGGTGTGCAGACTCTGGCACTGTAAACTTTCAATTAGAAATAACTGGATAGCTCATAGCTCTCCGGAGGCTGTGATCAATCACTGTCATCAGTAAAGACAGCCCAGTTTGTCAGGGAGCGCCCACAGGCCTTGGGGTTCAGATGGCAGTTGCATAGGAGGCCCCTAATCCAAAAAGGTCTTTTAGCAGCAGCAGCACCTCAGAAAGAGTCTCAGCCTTTAATCCTGTTATGCAATTACTCCTTCCCTCTGCTGGCGGGATGGAGGCCTGCTGAACAGCAGAGGTGCAGAGGCATAATAAGAAACGTCTCAGACAGAGAGCCGAAACACTCTGTGCTTTTGTAAGTCAAGAAACTCTGATTTGTGTATACTCTTATGCAGAGATTTAACCTGTCTGCAGGGGATGCAAGTGAACTTTTTCAAAACAAGAAAATAGGCAGAATAAAACAGCCTTAAGAGGTCAAGGACCTGAGATTTGGTCTGTTTTCATGCAGTCAATACAGCTCAGTTTGGGCTTTCTTTAATGAAGTGAGTCTTTTTTTCCTCTTAAATAGAAAACATCAACTAGGGGAAACTCAGAGGGTCCAAACAAGCCACCTCAAACAGCCCTGCATCGGCGTCCTTTGAGCCACACTAGTAGATCTTTAGTTGCTCCTGATTGGTTCCCAGCCTGAAATAGGCCACGGCTTAAATCCCGCCCTCCTGTCAGTCAAATCAGCCACCCCCTTGTTGCTCATAACTCTAGCCTAAATTTACAGATAATAGACGAGTTATATCTAGTTTAAGCCTCTGTACTGCTGTTACAAGATTGATTACAAAAAGTGAGTTATAAGTAGAGATAATAGACTAAACATTAAATGGACGAAGCCTAACCAATGTCACCCATATGTTTCTGAGTCCACCTATCAGAGGCAGGTTTTTAGTGTGCCAGCCATAGACCGTATATACTATGGACAACTTGGCTCCACCTTCCGTCATTATACATATTTGAAGGGTGTGTGTGTGTGTGTGTGGGGGGGGGGGGGGTTATATTCTGTGTAATAAAATTCTAGAGTTTGTCCACAGCTCCTTAAGGATTGCTGGATGAGGCGGGATTTATGACCTATACCTCAGCCCGTCACCAGAGGGTGCTGTTCTCGCCGTGGCTTCACCCAGCGAGGAGGCAGATGGTGCCCATTCTATATACAGTCTATGGTGCCAGCCTTTAAGTCACAATGTGGCCGTAGGAGCCCCCAGCAATTCAGACTAAAATTGTTTCAAGAGACTGTCGCTTCATTTCTTAAGACCAAAGGTTGCCACATAGAAGGCTGATGAATCGATTAGTTAATGCCATGTTTGAAAAAAAAAAATATTAGCATCACATCAGGTCAAAACAGGTGTCATCATCAGCAATAAGCCACAAAGACTACAGATACGACAGGAGAGGAGAAAAGTTTGCTCAAGTATAAAGATTATTTACTGGACGATGTCTTTGGAAGTGTTCACGTGACACGTTCGTGTCAGAACACTCTTTGTCTCTCAGGGCAGTAAACATGTCTCCTTCTGTTTTTCTTTTGAATTCCTCCTTAAAGAGGAAAAGGTCTATGGCACATCTTCAGTTTAACGTGATTAAAATCTATCTTTCATGATACGGACAAAGAAACTGTACAGTTGCTTTCATCCTGCATTCCGTTTCGGCTGAGACTTCATTAATGAGAGAGGGAATGTTTTTTTTTTCCTCTCTCATACCGAACAAGAGAAATATTAACTCAAGGTCTGTTGAGCTCTGAGAAAAACCAGCAAGTGGAATGTGATGGAATATATATATATTTTTTTGTCATATACCGTTTTGTATTTGAGTGAATGTGCCAGTGTTCAATAAAGAAATATAAATCATACAGGGTAAATCTCACATTTACAGTCAGATTCTGCATTAGCCTTTAAATTACAATGATAAAACTGCATCTATTAACTGGAGTCCTGTCATGTTTATCAAACAGACAGTGTTGGCCTCTCCTGTGGCGTGGAAAACACTCTTTAGTGCAGAGGAAAGATAAAAAGACCTAAGTATACATGTGGTGTTACGAGTCTGAACGGAAAACTGCAGAGACTGAGCTCAGCTGTAAAATGTAAACATGTACGCCATGGGGCTGCACCACAGAAACACCTGCATACAGGATCAGAGACCTGCAGCACCAGATCTCAGTGCTGGTTAACACTACTCATATCAAATCAACCAACACAAAACAAAGATAAATGCAAAAGACACCCAAGATAAGCTTTCAAGAACTTTTAGCACTTGTTTTGTTAGCAAGTCTAACAAATTATAAAAGCACAACAGTCCCTAAACACACTACAGATGACACCACAAGTTTTCAGTGTCTGTAGGATCATGAAAATCTGGATTTCAGCACCTCTGAATTACCTTTGGGGTAGTCTGGCTGTGATTTTCACATTGGGTCTCCCTGTAAATACAGGGTTTAGTCTAGACCAGCTCTTTTTGAGATAACATTTGCTGTGAGTTGGCATTTTTTATCCACATATGAGAAGACTATCTGTGATCAATGTGTTAACCACCACCGCTCAGTCCTCCCTGGGTATGTTGCAGCATTTGCTCTGCAGGTGATCTGACAGAGATTCCTCCTGTTAATGCAGGCTGATGATTCACATCTCATATTAAACACAAACCTTCTCACACAGCTGTTTTGTGCAGTCAGTTGCTGTTGCCCCCAGTTTTGGATCGTTATCACTCCAGGTGATCGTCCTCTTCACATGGATCACCTGCTGTGATAATGAAACACTTAAAACATGAGTTGTGTTGTTTGGGGTCCTGCTGATGAGCCTCTCCAAAGTATCAGACACAGAGAAACATAAAGAAAGAGAAAGGAGGAGGAGGAGGTCACGATGCTGCTAAAGGAGGAGAGATGCAGGAGTCAGGGGCGGAGTCAGGGTTTATCTAAGGGGTGCTCCATCACTGAGGCTTCCAGGACCACCAAATAAAATGATTTAAAAAAGCCTTCTCTGTTTGCAGCGTTGCTTTAGGGAAATGTGAGCGATCTGAAGTAATTAAATGTCACCCTGAATGGTGTACAGATCCTGTTTTTGTTGCTGTGACTGTCAAGATGTTTATCTTGCAGCTTAAAAATTGACAACCTGATGGTGCAAGAGATTAAGTCTCCAGGGCACAGAGTCAGCAGATTTTTCCCTGTGGGATTATTAATGTCAGTGTTAACTTTTCTTTTAATCCATCAGATGTTTAATAAGAGCAGCAGATGCTACAAACAGCTTTACAGTTTGTTTCTCTCTGGGCCTCCACTCTTTGCTTGTTAGCAGAAAACAGAAAGATAAACTTCGGCTTCATCCAACTGTGTGTGATTTGTTTTAAATTCCCAGCATGCTCTAACCCTGTCCCCTGACACACAGACAAATTAAGAGCTGAGCCTCTTCAGCTGGTTTAAACCTCCAAGAAAAAACCATCAGAGATAATCCTCAGACTGTTGATTTTATGTTCTGTACTGGACTGTAGTCTGACTCCACCAGCGCCACGGCGGATCTGCTCTGTGGGAGTTTGAATGCGTGTCACATCCGAACAACTAGAACAATCAAATAAATCTTTAAAATACAGAGGGGATATTTGCAGCCGGAGGTGAAAGAGGACGTTTGTAAAACAGGGAATCATATCATATTAAAGTCGGAGCAGCAGAGAGAAATACAAAGAAGAGAAGTCTAAAGTTTGAACCACAGGTCGACACAGACCCTCTCTTTCTCTAAGGTTAAAAACAAAAGGACAGGCTGGAGGTGGACAGAGGTGAGAGCAGAGGACTGGGGTCATGTTTGAGTTCAGCTCTCTGGTATCATCATCAGCCCCTCCTTGTCTCCTGACCTTTGACCTCACTTCATTTCAGATGGACACTCTTTCGCTCCCTCTCTGCCCCGCCTTCCATTCTTTTCATTCTTATCTTCTTGCTGACACATAGATTTTGATTTGTTCATTATAAATTATACTGTAGCTTTGTGCGTGCGTGCATGTGTGTGTGTGTGTGTGTGTGTGTGTGTGTGTGTGTGTGTGTGTGTGTGTGTGTGTGTGTGTGTGTGTGTGTGTGTGTGTGTGTGAGCGAGAAAGAGAGACAGAGGAAGAGAGTGTGTATGTGGGTCTTTAGAAGCAGTAATTGGGGTTATCTCTACAGAGGATTGTGGAAATGACTGGGGCTGTGAATCCATTTGAGTACAAGTTGAGTGTGGAGAACATTAGACTTGACTAAGTATCCTGAATAATACAAATGGACTCTCAGGGTGTGACCGGTTGAGCTAATTTAAGGCTGCTGTCATTCTTTTAATTACACACACTTAACAATGTCGAGTAGTTACATAAATCCAGAGCTTCTCTGTCTGTCTGCGAATACAGGACCACATGTAGGACGGTTCAATCAAAACGTGCTGCGGGAGCATCATCTGGTATCTGTCCTCTGTCTTTAACGAGGTGTAAATGTTTCCCTTACAGATTTAAATTAATCATCTGTCAGGAGAAAAGATGTTGAGAAGTTCACCACTCTGTGAGAGACTGCGTGAACTAACAGTTCAACAGTTCAGAATAATGTTCCTAAGTGTCAAACGTGAAAGAATGATCTATTTTTTTTCTTTTCCATTTGGCTCCCAATTAAATATTTCTAAACACATTTTGTGAGTTTATATTCAGCTTGTTTATGAAAAAAGGCAGGTGTGAAATTACCTCTTTACTCTTCCTCGCAGATTAATGATGTGTGCCACCGTTCCTGTTCGAGGGCTGTGTTCACTCTAATTTAACCAATGTTTTATTTGTGACTGTGTTTATTGTAAACTCCTATTTGAATCAAATCCCCTTCATATTGCAGCGCTCTTCTTCTTTGTTTGCTTTAAAACTACCAGAAGTCTGGCTTTGGACATGCATCACACGGCCAAAATAAAAAGAAACACTTCAGAGAGGTTTGTTGTTTTTAGGCACGGTCCATTGAGATTAATCCTGAAATCAAAGCAACGCTCTGCCTCCGAGTTGTTTGTACAAATAAAACTCCAATCTGTTTTTCATCTGACCTCCATATGTGTAGGAGGGTAGGTGTGAGAGTACATGTCTCAAAACAAACTGCACTTTAAGCTTGTAAACAGCTCCATGAAACAATTGGTGTGAATGTGTTCAACACATGAACTTCAGCTTTAAGATTGATTTTCTATAATGAAAGACAAACCGCTGTGAGGGAGAGCTGAAACTGAGCATGATTAGATACATAGATGACACATTTTCCCACAGTCCTTCTCTGGCTGTAGTCTGGTGATGGTGCTGAATGTGAAGCAGTGTGTACCGGCTGTCTGTGCATACCTATAAGTCTGCATTGTAGAAAGGAATCGATCCGAACAGAGGGATGTTTTATTAAACACAGGTCGGAATGGCGCGGCGTGTCCCTCCCTGCTGTGAAACTCTCTCTCTCTCTCTCTCTCTCTCTCACACACACACACACACACACACACACACACACACACACACACACACACACACACACACACACACACACACACATGCACACACTCTCTCTCGTTTGGCCTTTTACTGCTTTTAATGCTGTTGCAGAGTCACGATCCCCCTCTCACTGTGCTCATTTATCTCCTACTCTGGTCATTTTACCTTATTTCATGCACTCTCTTTTATCATTCCCTTTGGATCCCAAACTTTTCCAGCTTGTTTCTTTTCAACTTTTTCCAAACATCACATATGGTTTAACACAGGGCTGCATGTAACGGGATAATAAACAGAACACTTTATGGGATGTCAAGAAAATAAGCTGAAATGCATCATGTTGCTAGTTTCGAGCTTGATGCAAAACAAATCTCTGCAGTTTTTTATTTTGGATGCTGACTGATCTTGGAGAAAAGTGTTTTGTATTGTATGCACAGTCCTCCACCCCCCTCCCCATCTGACTTCTGTTACCTTCTCCAGCTCCCTAAGTAGTCCCACTTGCATCCCAAAGTTAGCATGGCTTGTATGTTTATCCAGCTGCAGGATGTGGGGGCTGCACATTAACAGTGTGAGGTCAAACTGAAGCCATGTATATTTTGGAAAGAGCTGTGAAATAAGAAGACAGGTCTCCAAAGGATCCAGCCCTCGTGGACTGCATGGGAACCGCAGTCAAACACTTAGGTCTACAGATCATCTCTTGTTCCCGCCCTAGCTAACCAACAAAGCAAACACCTTCTGACTTTACCATCTAAAAATACGTTTAGGTTTCAGAGCGTCCGTCTCAAAATCTCTCAAATTGATATAGACTATTCACTGAAATTTCTTCTCCCTCTGCTCTCTGACTCCACCTCACCTCCATCTTTCAGTCCCCCTCCCCGTCTCTCCTGGAGGGAGACTGGCTGATAAGCCGGACATGCTTTCATGCTCGTCTTCTTCCCCTTTCATTTCACTTCTCCTGGTCTCTCGGCTCCCTCAGACCTCTGCAGACTCCGCGTCCCCCTGTGCCCCCCGCTCTTGTTCTTCATCTTTCTCTTCTTTTCTTTCCTCCAGTGTGAGGAGAGAGATAACCCTGCATGCATCCCTAGACTTCTTCGTCTGCACTCTCTCTCCTCTTTGCTCCCTGGGGAAACACAGGAGCACAAACAATCACCCGCAAATACACTCCTCTCAGAGTGGGAGTGCCGAAGCTGAGGCTCGGCCATGTTTTTCCTACTCGCCATAAAGGCTGTAGCATACAATGTGTGTCTCTCCAAATCAATCACCTCTCCTTTTCCATATTTGTATGGTAACACATGCTCCAAAAGCTGTGAGGTGAGAGGACCTTGAACTGAGGATGAGATCAGGAGGAAAAGAGGTGACACATGAGACCAATCAACAGGTCAGTCCTGATCTTTCAGATGCAGCACCCCTGTCAAACACCTTCAGGTTTGACACCCAGTCCTTTCTTGTTCTCACTCTTTTCACACTGCTGTCTGCATCATCTTTTCAGATCTCTCTTTCTGCTGTCTTTATTTGATGATTTCAACCCACTTACTTGATAAACTTTCATGTAGCCGGCCTCACTCTTATTCTCTCATAGTTATCCAGCGACCAACCTGAAGCAGCAGAAGTTAGCATCAGCTGTTCTGTGTCCTCAATTAAGCAGCAAGTGTAACTTCTCTCAACACTTATTGAAGAATCTGCACATTTGGTAAACAGCAACACAAACATCATGTAAAAGCAGACAGTGGAAACATGACAGCATATCACAAACTGTGGAAATGACCAAACAATCCTCCCAGGAGGCCTTGTCTTGTCCTCCCCTCTCTTTGCCTTGTATTTCTTTAAATCTTTTCCACCTTCTCCAGTTCAAGATAAGAGCGCTGCACATGTTTCAAAGATGTGTGACAGTACAGCAGCAGTGATTTCAGGGTGGCCACTGCCCTATTGATTTTCTCATCCTTTTTTTCCCCCCTCCGAGACAGATTGATTGGGATGTTGTGTGTGTGTGTGTGTGTGTGTGTGTGTGTGTGTGTGTGTGTGTGTGTGTGTGTGTGTGTGTGTGTGTGTGTGTGTGTGTGTGTGTGTGTGTGTGTATGCGTTTGTGTGTTTGTTTGCTTTTGCAGGGTACAGATCGCTCAGCATCATCGGTCTTTCTTGAATTGAATTGAATGTGCAATTTGGACACTCACCGTCCTCCTTCATACAGTTGAACCAAACGCCACAAACAATCAGTGGCTGAATCCACCACACATACTGTAGACAGAATACAAACACAGATTGTCAGGCAGCTCCCATTCCACAGGGACACTCTCTGATAGAAATCAAACATGCTGTTCAAAGACACAAACACAAAGACAGGACAAAACCAGACTCAAATGGAATGCTGTAGGTCAGATACAGCGGCTGAATGAAGACAGGGGACATTGTAGTCCACAAAAAAAAAAAAAAAAAAAGTTTATTTACAACCAACACAACAAAAAAAAGATAGAAAACTGTGTAAAATGTAGGTAAATACAAACTCGGATGGTTTGCAAATATAAGTCAGAATCCCTGATGGTATGGGGATCATCAGAGTCAATATCTACAGGATTAGGAGCAACATCTGCTGACATCCAGACAAAGACTTTCTCAGGGAAGACCTTCATATTTCAGCGAGACAATGACAAACAGGGTTTACAACATCATGGCTCTGTAGGAGAAGAGTCCTGCTGAGAAACTGAACTGACCAAAGTCCTGACTTGTCATCGTTGAAAATAGAGGAGACCCTGAACTGTTGAGCAGTTGAAACCCTCTATCAGGCAGGATAAAGACAATGGAAAACACAACCCAGTGACAACTTTTTAGGAACGCCAATTTTAAAAAAAGCAGATATATTGTTGTTTTATTTTGACTTTATTCTCATAAGTTAACGACTTCAATCTTAGTCTTAATTTATTTTTTTCTTGTCAACTTTAAATTATTAAAAAAAAAAAAAAAACAAGAATAGCAAAAAAAAAAAAAAAAAAAAAACAAACAAACATAAAAATTTGTTTATTCAACATTTATCACACCAGTCCAGCTCTTTTGGTGACTGCGGTTGTATAATCAGATAAAACTCTGACCAAACTCGCTGATTGTTTCACTCACTCTTCTCTTCATTACTGAAATAATATAACTCTAATATAACTCCTCAGCCCTCCAGACTGAAGCTCCAGACAGTGTTTCCTTTTGGACCTTCATCCACTTTTTTCAGAACAAGTCAGAACAACCATCTAAAAGTCTGCCTGCACATGAAAAGGCCTTTTCAGTCCCACAGAGCAACTTGAAATGCCATGATACTGACATGAAGGTTAGCCCAGTGGTTGGTGAGAACAAAAATAACCATTTGAGCAGATTTTATAACTTGATTTTAAATGAAGTGACACTGGCTCCCACTGGGACTAACCTCGCATGAGGATGTCATGGCAAATACCGAGAATATTATGAAGTTTTGCCAAGTGGTTTGACAAGTTCAAGAGAAAAGGTGGATGTCAGTTTCATAATTTTCAGAGCTCGGAGGACACTGGGTTCACATTTCCTTGCAAACCAAAAATTGGATAGTGTTATCTCAGTTTTGAGTGCACCCTTCATAGCAAAGTAGTTTAATATAGTTTCTTCAGAGTGAACTCACCCTCACTATCAAACTCCGCTGGTCGTAGTTCAACAGATATGTGCTGCTCTTAAAAGTTTGAGCTGATATCAAAGTTTCCTGAGTTTCCAGAGCGATTTCCCTCAACAGCCCTTCAGCAGTCATCATCAGAAATATAGACTTATACTTGAAGATCCAGCAGGAACCGCTTTTCTCCTTGACGTCTGTTCAGCCCTGTCCTTACCTGTCGACATTACCTACATCAAAAGTTTGTCAGCACTTAGTAAGCAATTAAAAAGTGTTGCCTTTAAAGCTCACAATTAAACTTGCCTTTGCAAATCACAGCGGGGGGAGCTTTGGTTATAAAGAAAGTTCCAGATGTCCACAACCTCTCAATGGAAACACACAGTTAATTAAATGCCAACGATGTGGCACAGCTTTTCTTCAGCCTCTCATTAACCTTCCCCATTCAATATGTCAGAGGAAGTAACCTTTTCACCGCTCACTCACGCTCTAAGACATTGTTTTCTGAAGTGAATAAGCTCAGGCATTTTACCACTTTCCATCACAACACATTCATTATTCTTTTGCTGTGATTTCCACTGTTTTTTATCCTGCCCTGATTTTTAAGTAGTTCATTATTTGAGCTGAGCCCTCTGGCTAGACTTGCCTTATGAAACCACGTCAGCCTGTTAACTTCTCTCAGGGCACGTCAGCTTATTGAAATGTTCATGTACATGCATAAGTCATGTGTGTAAGTAAGTATTCTTGACCTCCTTTGACAGAAATGTATTATTTTTAATTAAAGGCCCTTTTTTCCTTCCATCACCGGCTGAATTACCACCAATAGCATCAGCATCAGCTCATGAATTAATACTGCAAAGGCATCTGGAGGCACTTTATGATCAAATCAACAATCAATTTCACTGATGTGGCGTGGTGCAGATCTCATTTTGCCTTTTTATGTGGTTATTATTGGAAGAGACTGTTATTGAAAAAGCCTTGGGTGGTTTCTCTCCACTAGTTCTTCATAATCAAGTCCGGATACATCTGCACTCATCTCCCTCTGGAAAGTGGCTACGGCGTGTGTTTGTTGGTCATAATGGTTGAACAAAAGGTGGAGGACCTTGCCCAAGGACACTCTTGCATTCCTGGACTTTAAAGCCTTCCATCTCCCCGATCAATACTCTGTCATTTCTCCATAATGTTGAAGCGAGGCTGGCCCCACACCTTCACACCTGTCCCTGAAATGGCAGAAATGTGTCACCAAGCTCTACTCGCTGAAACATGAAATCACCAACAGTAGCAGTGAAGCGAGGCTGCCATTTATAACAGTCATCTATGCGTTGGTAAGGTCCACAGGGACCAAGGATGAGACATAGGGGAGGTTGAGAGGGCACACCCATCCAGAAAGAACAGACTGGGATTTTAGCTCCAACTGGAGTCGAGCCGTCTCCATCTGGCTGGTTGTTCATCGTGAGGTGGGATGTCAGATAAAGCTGCAGTAGATGGAATTGCTTCAACTTTCTTGTAGAGAGAGTTTTTATGTGCAAACAGGTTTGTGTAAAATGACTTCTCAATAAATCCCAGAGCTGATTCAGAAAGAAGCTCCAGGGTGCAAGGTAACCTAACCCCGACATACTTCCTCAAACAAGGGAAGAGCTTCTTATAAGACGTGAATGTCGAGAAATCCTTGTAGAAATATAAGAGAATCCATTCTGGAGGATTTGCATGTACGTGACCCTTCTGCCTCTCCTTGAAAACATAAAACTAGCGGGTGGATCTTGATGAAGTTTTGCACACTTGGCTGATTAAATGAAGTTTATCTGTTAATGGTATCTTGGTACTTTTTTTTTTTTTTTGCATGGTGCGTAAGAGTTGTAAGTGTGTGAGTGAAATTGACAGATTTAAAGAAAGGGACAGCAGGGTCAGAGTCATAAAATACAAAGTAATCCAAAAGTCAGCCAAAGCATTTGACAGAGAAACCACCTTGTGCACATCTATTCTCTGTTCTATGTTTAGTGTGTTAACAAGGCTTTTCTCTGTCTGTTTTTGCTTCGGTCTCCTGTGGACATGTTCGCCTGTCTCCCCCCTGACTGATGCTGACTGCCACACACCCCTCGCCCTCTCTGCAGGTAAGAGCGCCTCTTCATCCGGCAATACGCCTTTTGTTTTTGATTTGCACTATGAAAGCGTGCCCTGCAGGAGCGTTTAGAAGTGACAGTCCCTAATGTGAGTCAAAGTTTGCATCATTGATGTGAACACACAGAGGGCCGACTTTGTACTGGAATTTGCATATACTCTCTGCACGCTCCTGGATCTCTCTGAATATTCATATGCTGCTGAAAACAGGTCTCAGAGTCTGAAATAGAGATTGCTGTCACAGCCTGTGAATCACGGAGCAATTTTGGCTCCAGAAAGCAATGTAATCAGTGCTGCCTGCTGTCATCCCTTATGCACACACAAACACACATACACACTCTCAGAAATGCATCAGTGCATACATTCACTTAATATTGCTGATGTCTCCTCGAGACCAGGGGACATTTTTAAGAAAAGCCAAGTGATGGCTTGTTGCTTGATGTGTCACACACCATCACTTCATCCCCTTTACTCTCTCAAATCCCCCCTCACTGGGGGTAGAGGGTGGTGGGGGGGCTAATAAACCCAGCTGAAAGCTACAAGCTTAAAGTGTCATGCTGCATCAATCCAAACAGTCACTCTCAGATGTGACTAAAGGCTCCTTAAAACCAGTCAAAGTGTTTATCTCCCCAAACCAACAGTCAGACTACAAAACCTGGGAAAGATCAGAGGTCGTCACTCATGCAGTGCTGGTGTAATTCCTCTTTCCCGTCAAGCAGAGTTAGAAGAAGTGTCACTTCTTGTTAATGGAAGGAAATCCCACAGCTTCACCCAGTCACAAAACAGAGACTTCAGTCTGGTTCTTCAGCTGCAGTGTTCCCTTTTAGCTCTGTGACAGTCAGAAAAGGTCAAAGAGAGGCAGTGGTCCAAAAAGGAGGGTTTAATTAAGGAGGGGGAAACAGGGACGGGTGGAGTAAATCCAACACCAAACACATTGGACAACACTAAATCAATGTACAGGCGACAGTAATGGTGTTAGATAATATTTGAAGAGCTGGGAACACATTAAACTATGAATTCAATTTCTCAGCTGATGTTTCCTTTAAAACTTCATCATCAAAACCATCAACTTCCTGTCCCATGTGTTAATAATGCACTAAAAAAGAGGACTGCACCATTTTTACAGCCACAGAGGGTGAGTTTAAACTATAGTTGTAAATTCATAGATATGTGTCATTCATTCGGAGTCTGAAAATCAGATAGAGTCTGACTCCTCTCTTCTGCCTTTGAGTTAAATCTGCTGTTTGTAAGCTGAACTCCTTGTTTCCCTTATTCTGACACCATTAGTGTATATGTGCAAACTTTCTCTGATTCAGACTCTTATTTTACAACTCCAGAGGCTGAGTGCCACCACAATGCAGACGACCTACATTCTGCTCAGTGTGTTTGCATCATGTGTCGGAACAGAGAGCGTAAAACCTCTGTCCTGGCATCGGTGTTGTTAGTCCTCCTGTCTGAGGAGAACCCTGCTGACTGCTCCTGCCTGTCACCTGTCTTTATGCTAAGCTAAGCTAACAATCTCCTTGCAGTGGGAGGAATATTGATCCTCACATCGACCTCTTGGCAGGAAACTGGATGAATGCATCTTATAAAATGTCAAAGTCTTTCTGCAGACGAAGGCAAAATAAAGTGAGGGCGGCAGTGACTGGTGGGCTTTTGCCACCACTTGCTGAGAGTTGAGGTCAGTCTGCAAATAAAGCTGCTCTTAAATCATTTCAACACCGTAAAGACCTGGAGAAACTTTTGAAACCAATAATAGCTCATTCTTTTACCTGTGGGGCTTGGATACAGCCGGGGAAGTGAAGCTGGTCTTTCTGTCACCAGTGTGATAGATTACTACGACATTTACAGTGAGTCCATTGAGTGAAGCAAGTTAAAAACACATAACGTCCAAATGTAGTGGTTTTCATCTAAACTAATAACTCATCATAAGGCAGCAGAAGAGCTTATCCTGCCATTTTGAGGCGGACGTTTACAGTGATTGAAGTTTTGGCTGTCTTGTGTTACTGTTTGTCTGTTAATCCTCTGTAAGAGCATCATTGGTCAACACAGCTGTCAGTCCTAGCGCTTTTTCCTGTTCTGTTGCATGTGTTTCAAAATCTTAGTTTGACTGGGTCCCAACATGAATTCATTACAAATCCATACACATCATGTTACTGGCTAAGAGAACTTGTATAATGGATTGTAATGTGCAGAGATAATGGATGCATAACTGTGTATCATTTGCATAAGTCATCCCTCAGGCAACCAAATACTTGCTCAGGCTCAGTCATTGACCAGTGAAAGACAGAATATGATCCAATATGCCGGCTCTTGTGTACTGCTGTGTCTCTGAATCCAGCCCCCACAGTGTCCTCCTCCTTCAGGGAAAAGCTCCCTGCTTTCATATAAGCTCCACATCCAGCCTCACTGACTGTCCTGCTCATAATGGCTGCTATATAACCTCACCTCACAAGTTTAGATCCATAACAAGTGCAGCCTGATGAGTAATTTAAGGTCAGTGTAGCTCTGACCTCCCCCACGGTTGAGGACATTATTAATGTTGCTGAAGCTGAAGTGGAGTTGATGTATATTTGTTGTCACTAGGCCATGTTTGCACTCTCAGCTGTATTTCAGATGTCATGTCTGCAGATTCAGCGATTGGCTGTGGGCGTCTGAGCGAATGTTAATGTGTTTCTGTATTTGTGGGAAGGGACAGGATTAGCATGCCTTCTCTCTCTCTGCTGTGTGCCCCGGTCATGCATGTATTCAGCTCTGCTTTCTGTCCACATGGCGGCATGCTGAAGAGGAGTGGAGTAGCTTCAAATCCAGAGCAGAGCTGTTGGTTCAGATAAGAGCAGCACCGCATTCAGGACGTGAAACAGAAGGTCAGGGCCACGGCTCACAGATCAGCCAGCAGCCCTGGATTTAGCTGTATTTTAGGGGAAATTTAGTGGGAAAACTGGGACTAATCCTGTTTGTAAAAAGTCACAGGTAGAGGGATTAAGGCCTTGTGTTGTCAGCCTCAACACAGACTCAGTCTGGGCAATAAGAGGTGTGTGCTGCTGTCTGAGGGCGTGTGTGCGTGTAATGGTGTTTGGAGAGAGAGTGTTAGAAGTGCTAGGAGGATTTTTTAGCACGGGGGAGCAGAGCTGACCTTCGGTACACACACACACACACACACAAACACACACGCATGCAGAGAGGTACTGTGTGGATATTGCATTACATGCTTATTCGTTCATTCAGAACATGCCATGAGGGATCAGAGAGAGACTGCCTGTGCTGTGAAATACCAGCTCACTCTTGCCCCCAATTGTAATTTTTTTTTTTCACCTTTTTATTTGAAGATCTTCAAGAAAAATAAACTCATCATTTCCCTCAAGAAGTGACCTTTATACACACTGCCACGTTTTCACATTTGGGTCATTCTGTATTGAACGATGCATCATTTGCAAAGCAAAACAACACGGCCACCACCAAGACTCAATTTCCAGTTTGTTGGAGTAGCAGATGTTGAAGGGTCCTGTGATGTTTCTCTGCCAAGCAGCAGCTCTTCTGCTGGTATTGAATGGAATGAAGATGGAATAAAAATTATGGGTGGGACTCTTCAGTGGCCCCACAATACGATTTTATTACAATACTTGGGCCACGATTCGATATTATTGTGATTTTTAACATTTTGCAATACAGTGAGTATTGCAATACAATATATTGTGATTTATACAGTTTATTCAACTGTTTAGCTAATTTAGGATTTGACTTTCCTTTATGTTTGTCTTATTGACACAGTAATTTATTTTCATGTAGCACATCTAGCAAACCTTATATGAATATATTTGTTGTACTAACTTTCTCCTCCTCTATGATGTCACCTCTGCCAACCTCACTGGACAAACAGTTGGTTTTATTTTTCCATTATCATAGAATTGACTTCATATTCGCAATTAATTTGAAAAATCAATACTTGGTTAGTGAGACGATACCATATATCACCAGACAAAATATCACCATACCACACTGTATCAATTTTTTCTCCCACCCCTTATAATAACACATGGTAATGTGATAGTTAGTGCAGTTTTGAATCCTGGAGCAGAACTGATTTTATAGATTTTGATGAAACTCCAGAGACTCTTGTCAATATAATCCAAATCTGAACAATGTAAACACCCTTTGTGCAGTGTTGGATCAGGATAGCTACAGTATTATATGGGTATACAGCATAACAATGTAATTATTGGATCAGCCTCTAATGGATATTTAACTTATTTAATGGAGAATAACAATAAGAAAGCTCCGGACTGAAGCGATTCCTCTGCCTGTCCCTTAAATCAGATATAGTTGCTGTGAATGAATTTGACGCTCTTAGCTGGGAAGCTTCAGTCAGTGTCACGCCATCATGAGAGTTGCATTTATCTGGTTTCCATTAAACAGAAAAGACGATGAAAAGCTTTCAAAGCTCTAATGGATTATCAAAAATAAGTGGCAGAAAAACAGCAGCTGCTGTGGGACCTGTTTAGTCAAAGTAAAAAACCACATTAAGGCATTTTAAAAGAGAAAACACTCATTTGTTTCACTGCTGCAAAAATAAAACCACAGATGGATAGTGTATTCATTTTTACAAATTTGCATGACACACCGAGGAGTAATGGTGCCTAAAACAAGTGCTGTGGGTTTACTATTTAACAATCATACCACACTTTGAAGAAAAACTATGCCTGCATTAATGAAGAAGGGGGTTATGGACTAAAATGTGATGGCAGGAAGCAGTAGCAGCAAAATTCACCAAGGAGGAACACATTTGTCTATTTGAGGTCCAAGCTATTTTGTCCACCAGTGTGTCAGTGCAGGGAACAGAGAAAGAGGAAACAGATGGGACACAATGGCTGTGATGCAGAACCAGAGTCTGTTAGTGATGAGCTAATGACCGCTCAACTTAACAACCATCCAAACAGACATCTGCATGCAAGTTCAAGGTTTCAAATCTGGAGTCACTCCTCACTTTCATATTTTTTTTTGAAAGACATTCCCAATGACATCAGTAACTGTATTAACAATAATAATAATAACAGTCAAACAGGGTCTTACAATCAAAGGGCAGAGAGTTTAGGATTCAAGACTCAACCAAGATCCCTCGTCTCCTTATTTCTTGTTTGTAATATCAGAGGGGTCCAAGGTTTCCTTGAACAACTTCCTTGAACTTAAAGCTTTGAAACATATTATTCTCCTCGAGCTAGGTCTTCATCCAGACTTTGTTATGACAATGATAACTATTGGGCAGGAGCTCTGATTGGCTAACATGCCTGACCTTCATCTACCAGCAAAAAACAGCATCAGCCTGTGGATCTAATTAGGTTACCTGTATTTCAGGACAAACCCATGACACAACTGTCTAAACTTATCACAGTACATTTTACTGTTGGACTGTAGAGAACAGACATTTGTTTTCATTGTTGTTTTTTCTTACATGTTTATTTCCACATAAACCCTGCACAGTCAGCGATCCCTCCATCCTCCTGTTGCTCAATGTGGTTTTGATTTGTCTAGATGTTGTCCTCATTTAACTGTGCATGGCTGTTTTTTTAAAACAGGCACACATTTGATGGACTATCTGATCATGGAAAGCAAAAGATTGCAAATACCAAATGTGGCTCATTCTGATCCAGATTAACTTTCAGAGCAACTGGACCCAGCGCTTTCAGAACTACACACTGAAGACAGACTGTGAGCAGCACACCAACATAATAGATCTCTAATCCCCCAGCAGACCAGTTCATTACTGTACTGGTGCACCACAGGGCAGAGAGAAAGGTCACAGTCCAGAGGAAGTGTTTTTGACAGAGTGTGACTCAGACATTAGCATGGATGAGTGTGTGCACACGCATGTATGCATGCAGGCTAAGAAACATGCACATATGCACTTGCACAGTGCATATGTGCACAGTTATTCAAGAAATGCCACCAAATGTCGCTGCCTTCTGCCTCATTTAACCTGGCAGAGTACGCTGTGATAATCCTGCAGATGGCCACCTCTATTTCTCAGTCTCCCTCTTCCCCTCTCACACACACAGACACACACACACACACTTATTTCCAGACACTGCCATCATCATTTTTCACCCACTCCTTCATCAAAGTCTGTGAATCAAGACCCCTTCTGTCTCTGGCTCATAACTCCCCTCTCTACATTTCTGTCAGCTCTCTGACCTCCTGCAACAATGACTTAATTTGTTTTTTTTGATCAGCATCTCAAAGCAGCGAGAGTCCTTTTCTGTTTCTGTCTCTGCAGAGGAAGTGAGACGCACAAATTTGGAGTTTTGCTGCACAAACTTGAGCAAAGCTGATCGGTCTGATGGCTGGAGCCCAAATCAACCCCAACCAACTGCTGTCTCATCCCAGCAGCTGCAGCCTGTACTTCCACTCATCTCCTTCCTCAGACCAATTCACTTTAATTCCAGGATACAAGGGATAGTCAGAGCCTTCAGATTATCACAATCAAGTCCTCACTCGCCTTAATGATAGCTCTCCGACTTACTCTTCAACAACCTCCTCTTTTTTTTCCAAAAGACTTCCTCTCCCTGTCTCCACCTCCCTCGTTTCTCTCCCTGACACATGCACGTCCTCTTTTTTTTCACAGTTTGAGATGCTTCTAAAACATTAGTGTCATATCAGTAAACGCTGCTATGAGTTCCTCTACAGGACAGACCAGACAGGATGTCAGGTACATCTATAATTATACTCCCACCATGCAAAATCCAATAGCAGTGAAACAAATGAATGCCTTTCCCTTGTCTGCCATGCACACTCATTCCTAATAGTATATCTCCGTATGTCATGTGCAGAGACTTCACCCTGCAGAGCTGCAGATAGAATAATTGAGAAAGGAGGAGATTGGACTCCAAAATCGCCTGCGCAGCCCACTTTATATTCCTCACTTATTAATTTGAGACCATGAATGAGCAGCATTGTGCTGAGAAAATGACTGGAGATTAGCACTGATTAAAGAGGGAAATCAGTTAACATAAGCACCCCCACACACACCCCACCCCACCCTCTCCAGCGTCCCTTCTAATTAAATGCAGCCATGTGGAGCTGGGGCTGTGGAGCCTGACTCTCTCCTGGGCCTCCACTCCTCCTGAAGCTTGCCTATCAAATATGTAAACCACTTTCGATAGCGGACAGATGGAATTCATTATTTCCTGCTATTTGACTGATGAGGCTACATGAAAGTTAGTGTGGGCAATTATTTCTGACATTAATGACGCTGTGTTTTATTTTACGTTTCTTCTTCTTCAAACGCAGCGAGATGAGAGCGGACCCTGCAAACTTATGACAGACGCATGTTATCCTCGACGCTTTGTCATGTTCTTTTAATCGTCTGAAGAAGTCACTTAAGATATGAAGATCCCCATCTCTCTTTTAGAAACACATCACAAAGTCCTCCAGAATCGTCTGATGTCTTTAAAGATGTTCTGATTTGAGAAATGGTAGATTACACTTATTAGAGCAGAACTTATTTTTGTGGGGAAAGAGAGAAACAAAGGTCTTTTTGTTTTACGAGGTGGCTCATATCCCTCATGTTGGCTGGGTGGTTCAATCTTCCTGTGGTCTTGCTGCAGAGGCACTCTGACAGTCTGGAGGATGAAGCTTGATAGCCTGAGGGTGGCTGTCAGTGTCCACCTGGTCTGACATGGCCTTGGGCCAGACGCTTTCCTCCTTTACGTCTCCAAAGGCAGCTCTCTCGCCTTCTCCTCTGCTAGGACTGTGTTTTTGAGGTATTTTTCCAGAAGGATATTGCAGGAAATAGATACCCCAATAATTATTGTGCGCAATGGAAAATTACGTCCAACACAGCTGTTTGAAAAGGCGCTTTTCTGTGTCTTGAAATCCCCCTGAGATTACATGCTCTGTGTAACCAGTGTGGGCTCCAAAAATGCCAGTGCCTTCGGTCATCTGAACAACTCCATGTTGCATAAACATGAAATCATTCATTCTGCGCGGCTAACCGGTAAATTAGGTCCTGAGGCTGTCTCTGGTCGAGGAATCCAGTTTTGACCCACACACACATGCGAAGCAGCGCAAAGAAACTAATAAATGGACTGCTTTCTTATCCCCTGATTTTGGACCACTCCAGGTGTTTTAGAGAGTCTTGCATGAAGACGCTGAAATGAACACAATCATATTTCGATGAACAGTGAACTGAGCAGCTCTTTTTGCAGCTCATGAAGAGGAAACATGAGCTAAATTCACTCTGGAGAAAATAAACAGAGGATTCAGGAGTTGGAAAGTGCTGTACACCTGCACTGTTTTACAGCAGCTGAAGTCAGATTACAGCACCTGGTTTACCTTCATCACAGTTAATGTTACTAACAGCTCATTGGTGCTGATGAAGAAGCTCTGATAACACTGAATGAGTGTCAGATGACAGATTCTGACAGGCTAAAAGCTGGTGCGGTGTCAGACAGGTGCAGCTTTATAAATCAGTCAGTGTGTTTGTTTGATCGTGTTTCTTTACCCTGAGCTCTCTTATTGTAGAGGAAGGTAAAACTATGGGTGTTTTAACAGCTGAAAGTCTGGACCAAGGTCCATGTTTCTGTTACGGTGTATACATTAAGGTTCGGTCTGTTGAGGTTTCACACTGTCATTATTGCAAACAGACTAACAGACTTTACATGACGAACCTACATGATATCGACATCAACTGCGTGCTTTTCATGTTTCTGTAGTTTACATTGATTGGTCAATAGGCTGGTGGGCGTCTGACGTCAAGTGCAGGTCTTGAATGGTGTAAACATGAATGAAATCGTCATTCCCACCATTGTACTATTTTTGATTTTCTACCTCCAACAGTAACAATTTAAAAAGCTGTACATGAGGCTGGTCTGAGGAAGTGTCATGAATTTGATCATTAGACGACAACTTTATCAACATCGACAGGAAAGGAAAAGAAAGTATGCAATCCTGCAAGTCATTGCAACACCAACTCAGGAGAAAAGTATGTGTAGTGAAACTCTTGAAAAGATAAGCTGTCGATAGTGAGGTATAACTTGATTTACATTATTATAAAATGTACCATTATTGGACATATATCTCCATTCAACATAATAACAGACACTTCTACTCGTTGCATCATTTCCTGCCTTTGGTATGAAGGTCAGAACCTTTAAAAATAATGCTTTCACACTGGGCACGAACCATGCCATGGTTCAGTTTGGTCCAGACTGAGACCACCTCTTTTGCTGGACCAAGGTCTGGCTGTTTGGTCCAGACCAAGGTATTGGGGAGGTTTTACACCTATTATTTTGGTTCAGACTAAACAGAGAAGTGTGGAAGTCCAGACCAAATGATGTAGGTGTGAAAGCCCGCTATGTCACCTACACAGCCTTAAACAAAGCCCATCTTTCCTGAGTGTGTCTGGATGTTAAATTCGGAGCCTTTAGCTTCGAAATTCAGATTTCTGTCTTTGTTTAAACAGTAAAAAACTCACTAATGAGACTTTTTTGGTCTTTATTTTTATTTATTTATTTTTTTAAATATGAGTCTTCAAACCAAATGTTTGTCCAGGATTCACAAGTTAAAAGAAATCATTCATTTAGTTTGTCAGTGACTGAGGGCTGTGGATCGAAGGACAGGAGTGAGCTGCAGTAAAAAAAATAAAAAATGTGTGAACTATACTTAATCAATCTGTTTGAATTGAACTCTAAGCTCTTTTTTGTAAGATGTTGCACAACACTGTTATACTGCAGAGACTGCCGCGCAAAGTGCAAAAGAATATCAGCTTTGGGGGGTAGAGGTGTATGAACTCAGACTGTTTTAGTGCAGGACTTTAGTAAAGCTGCACATGCACACACATTTAAATCCAACTTCCTGCAGCTTTCTGTTGGATATTTAGACTGTAAGGCCACCGGCCCCCTCAGACACTTCAAGAGGGACTGTGGCAGAAAAGCTGGAAATGCGAAGTGGAATCACTTGAGCTTCACTTCCTGTTTGGGGTCTAACACCAACCTGACATTTAAGAGTCTGTGGACTCCACCTCTGAGCTGAGGTGGCCTCCAGTAAAACGCCGTAAAGGGATCAAACCTGTTACACCCTTTCTTTACAGTCCATTCATCCATGTTTGTGTTTGCTCCCGCTGTGCTGCTTCTTGGAAATGGTGGGGAAGCAAGAGTCACGTGGTTGGTATAGAAGAGAGGGGACAAGCATACACCTTCTCTCCCTGAGTCAGACGTCCTTTCTCCAGGCTGCGACTGAGGAGCGCTCCATGTTTTATGGATGAGCCTGAAGGAGAGGAAGCAGAGAGGAGGAAGAGGAGGAGGAGGGAGGAGATGGTGAAGGAGTTATCACGCAGAGATGGAGCTGTAGCAGAGAGAAGCTTAGCGGAGTCTCCTCTCTGTTCATTCAGCGAGACATGTTGGCGTGGGCCGATCGTACGTGGGCACTCAGGAGAGTCTGCTGAACACACAAACACCATCCCTCTCTGATACACACAGATACACATTTACAGCCTTGATACATCCTGAAGACAGGGCTTTAGACACACACTCCAGGCACTCCAGGGCCGGGTTAGATGTGTGTTTATCAGTCTCTCAGGAGCCGTGGAGTAAACAGGAGCGGGCTAATGCAGCTTTGGAGAGAAGGTAGAGGAATGTCTTCAGAGTGCACCTGAGTGTGGCTGGAAGCAAATCTAAAAGAGTTGTAATATGCAGAGTGTGGAGGTGCACTTTATTTCATTGCAACATGCCCTGGTTGTGCAGATTCTCCTCTGAAGCTGACACAGAGGGTGAATACATACTTCAACTCTGCGGCTATCCAGACGTGAGTCCAGCTTGATTTGACAGAAGCCTGCCACGAACATGAGGCTGTGTGGACTTGTGCAGAAGAAGATGTATTTCTCACAAAGGCAGATTTTAGCCTGGAGCTGTCGAACGTGTTAGTGGAAAATGTGTGCGTGAGTTCGGCCGGGAGGTAGAGTGTGTGGGATGTTTGTGTCTTTAACACTATCACACGGAAATGAATCAGCCTCTGAAGTAGTGTGTAAAAATTAGCATCTGTTGTTTCCTCAGAACTTGTGTTGGATCTGAACTAGAGCAAAAATAAAAATCTATTTTATCTGAGTTTGTAGATAAATCCCTGAATCAGCCTCCATGATCTCAGCTTTCAGACACTTTTCTCTTTTGCAATAAAAGACGGATCTCCTGCGCTGATTTTTTGCATAAACTGCTTTTGATACAGGACTGTCTTAAACTTGATTCTGACTGTCAGAGGAGGGTGAGGTTAGTCTCAAATGTACCTTTGTCAACAAAGATGTGAACTATAATTACAATTCATCTGTTCAAAGATACCAAATGTACAAACCTGTCAAAGTGACATACAGATTTCTTCTTAAGCCCCATTTCCATGACCTTTCCATGACCTCTGATCTGTCCACTGATGATGAGCGGTCACACAGTGATGAAGATTGTCCTTTAGACTACGCAGGAGAAAACCTGTGCCAACATCCACTGGATGATTATTATCCATCCATTACTGATTCACCTTTGGGGATCGATAAAATTCTTCTTATCTGAACTTATTTAAGACTCCCCTGGTGAAAGTGTGTGCCTGATTGTTTGACTCTTTGGTTTATGTCTATAAAATATGAAGTGCTGATTTATATTCTGAACCATGTCTGCAGCCAGAGTTTCCCTCATGGGGCTATAAACATTTAAATATGATTGTTTTGTTTCTGCATTTCTCATAGGTTGTGCAGATTTGCTCGCAACCACACGGGCAAAAAGAAAAGAGTAATTTGCAAACCAATGAATTCCCTTCACTCTACCTCTGATTCCATTTTTAGCAAAGGAACGAGGCACATTCATGGGTTTCCACACTTCATTTCTCCTCCTGTGAGCCTGATGTGGATGTTTCCACGTCTCAGGCTCAGCGAGTGATGCTGACTGGCAGGCCCTGTAGGCGTCCTGCTGGCCCTGTAGGCTGTTACAGAGCTTAATCAACACAGCGAGGCCTCAGCCGTGACTGTGGCGCAGGAAGAGGAAGCTGCTGCATGCTCATTCACTCTGCAGCTTTGACGCCACTCTGTTTCAATCCAGGAAGGTCCCTTTAGAGTGCGCTATCTCACATCTACAAACCTCACATCAGAATAAGTATAAGATCAAGATTATTTAGCATCCAAGCTGTAGGAAAATGTGAGAGAAAATAAAACACGTACAAATGACAAGCTAAAGATAAGACACTTAACTTTGAAACTCCTCGACCTCCTGACTAAAATATGCAGTCAGACAAGAAGCTAAAAACCCTCCATCAGATTTTCAGCAACACAAAAATCTTCAAAACATTGGATCCTCCTCGAAAATGTTGAAGTGTTGTGTGTTTGAAGAGATAAGAGCTTGTTCTGTACACCGAAGTAAAAGTCTGAACAAGTCAGTCATAAAGCTCAGCGAGCATGAACCTGTTTTAAGTGATGAAATATTCTGTCTTATAAAAATTCATCAGGAGGAGCCTCTGTCTTTTTTCATTCAGCCTGCAGAGCCTTTCTTTGGACAAATACTCAGCTTCCTTTAAGGAGCCTGAGGATCATATGAACCACTGTCACTTTGAGCCAACTGAAGAGGCTACTTCAGTGAAGAGGATTCACTGTCCTTGTGTGAATTGTATTAATAAAAACAAATCCTTCATTCTCGGTTGAATCTGTATAGTTGCAGCTGAGACCTCACCTATACCTTGAAGACTCACTCTGGTGTGTCTGCTGTTTGATATAACAGCTCTTGTGCTGGTGAGAACCCTCTGGTACTGCTTCACCAAGAGCAGCAGCAGCAGCTTCCCTGGCCTCCTGCTGCTCTTTAACTATTATCACGTTAATTAGGCAGGATAGACGGCGTAGAGGAAACGAATTAGACACAGGTCTGGCTCTGTTAGTAGGACTGGTGGCCTGTACATGGAGGAGACAGTCTAGAAGTCAGCCCCCACCCTTCCCATTTTTCATGACTATCTGAAGTCATACTGTCATATGAAGTATGACAGTAGTAACTCTCTTTCATCTAGGTCTTTTTCTATCATCATAACTTTCAGGTTCCTCTAGTCCCTTCAGAGTGTAGTGGACTCCTTTGTTAAACACCTTTAGGCAAATGCAATTTCTCTTTCTGTGTATCCTTCTGTCCTCAATGTACAAATCTGTACTTTTGTTTCTTTACTCGCTTCTTCTAGCCACTTCTGTGGTTGTTTGAATGCAGTTGAGATTTATTAGGATTTTTGTATGCAGACTCTCAAAAGCCAAAAAGTTGAAGTGAATAATCCAACTGTGATTTGTTTTTTATTTGATTTTGCACTGAAGTTGCGACTCTTGCAAATGATTTTAACCCTAAAACTAAGCCCTTATTATCTTTTGCTGACATATATTTAGCAATGGTCTGTTAACATCAATGTATATCTAAAGGTAAATGGAGTAAACTGTTGCATTTCCATGAAAGCAACATCTGATCATGGAGTAAACACATCCCAAAATACATAAAACTCATGCTGGATTTAAAAAAAAAAAAGCATTGTGAACAAAAACTTGAAGTTACTCCCAACTGTTTGGCCTGTAATGGCCTTGCTTTCAAACTTTTGGCCTGTAGTGTATACTGTACATGTGAGCTTTTGTCCCTGCCTATAGTGTATCTGGCAGGGTGGGAAACCAACGCCCTGCCAACAAGATCTCAACCCAGAAATTGAAATTGAAGCTCGCAAACATTTCATTACTTTCAAGAAAAATGTATCTCTCCTCTCCTCTACAATGAGCGGGGCTCCCCGCTTGCTCCTCTCTGTATCTCACAACAAACATGCATGCTTGCTGACATGCTGTGCCCTGTAGTTCAGAGGTATGGCACGTCAGCACCGCTGATTCTGGTATTCTGGTCACGAGTGCTCACCACATACACCCTGCCAGTTTTGCGCAATGGTTTTGACAACCTGGGGTTCTGGCTCCTTTCCATTGTGTTTGCCACCAACAAAACAATTAAAAAAATGGTTATGAAGCACCAAACTGTCCCCAAACGTTCAGCACCCCAATTGAATATATCTGCATTCTTCAAAAAGATGGTGCATAGTGATGCAGACGCTGTACATTCCTTTGTGGATTCTCCCAGCCCCGAAAACAGCGCTGGCTCATCTCCTGCCACCCCGTATGATGTAACTCCAATCACTCCCGCTGCGATAGCCAAGTTCTCCTTGTGATGTATGTCATGACCAACTAGTGAGGGATGATTCATCTGGAAAACAGAGGACAAACTGATGGTGACGATGCCACTACCTGGATGGTTGTTTCTAACGGAAACGGGAATAAAGCGAACCTTCTTGAATGAAAGTGAGTGAAAAGGTCAGATTATCTGGTAACAAATCCTCACTTTACAGTCTACCTCAACCTTATATGTAAACAGACTGACATAGATGAATATAGACTCAACCATAGCAAGTTAAGAGTCTGAATTAAGTGAGTAGATGTAGACAATTCGGGCAACAAAATTCTTAAAAATTTAAGGGAGTAAAAATATATATTTGCATGTGGTGTAAATATGACATAAAAAGTCATCCACCCCTGCCGGTGGTAGAATAAGTTTAGACTTTATAATGCACAAACAGCATGTACTGCAGCTTATTTTATACATAAACATAAATATTTCTGTGACGTAAATAAAATGTAAGTGCAGAACTAAAACCTACCACACACTCTTCAGAATTAATTTTATCATCTAACATCTCATCAGTGACCCCTGAAAGAAGCTCCCGTCCCTCAGGGTGATAATATTAATATTGAAGCAGAGTTCATCACTCTGTGCTGGGTTACAGAGCCAGTTAAGTGTCAGTCTGCGTCGTCTCCATCCAGCAGCCTGTTAAATGAATTGGATTTTACGCCATTGCTGCCGACAGATGTGAAGGAAATAACGCCATGCCTCATGTCTGCTACTCACTGGAACATAAAGACCTGGAATATTTCCGTATGTTTTACTTATTTCATGCTTTCCTCACTTCACTTTAACGCCAGTGTGGCTCTGCGGCTGCTGTTATTTCAGCTGAGGCGGCGACGAGGGGTTGGAACGAGAGGCAGAGAAAATGAGAGATGGGGGAGAGGGATTGATGATTGACTTTGAATGAAGTTGAATGTGTGGGTTTATTACTGTATGTTATTATGTTCGGAGAGTTGGTGACAAAGGGCTCTGGATGGACAGTAAAATATTATTCCTCAAACAGATGTCTTCAGTTTCTCTTTATCTGTGAAAATTCAGTCTCTCAAACACGACTTGTGCTTTATTTTGCACCTCTAATTTGCACATCAAAGCTTTTAAATACTGTTAAAGCTGCATATTTAATATTCAAATACCAACATTGATTCACATGAGAATGTGTGATAGCGGAGGTGTCGCTTGGAGTGACAAAACCACCTGAAGTTATTACCGAGATAGAGTCAATTTAAATCCTGCAGTTTACTGTTTGCTTTTTTGGACTGTAACTGTATAGGAGTGTATCTCAGTTGTTTCTGTGTGACAGTCAGCCTAATACAGAGCAGGATGTGCTTATGAATACAGACTTTGTGTAGATGCAGCCTTTGCAAAATAAAAAAGGACTCCCAAAAGTAAATCTGCATCTTGGTTCACCTAAACCTCTGAGAATCGCTGGAAATTGTTTATGAGGTCCCCTCTAGAACTGAACGTTTAATTGCAAGTGCGATTTTCTAACCGCCAAACCTGCAAGTTTGACTGGTCACGTGATTTGGTCACATGACTTGCAAGCAGAGCAAAGCAGAGCAGATAGAGAGATTAGTCAAAACCGCACTCTGTTGCACGATGGTCCAATTCTGCTACAGAAGCTGACACTGCAGAAAGTTTAGTTCCAAAGAGGGGCAGCACAGCAGTTGTGTTGATTTATTTTGGCTAAAAAACATGCTGCTGCGCAACGTATGCAGAACCTGTTGTGCTACTGTTGCTACATCAGGAAGTAACACGACAAACCTTTATCAATTCTTAAAAAAACATAAAGCCATGTATGATAATTGAATGGCTAAATTACCAGTGACCAGCACTTCAATTTCAAACCACGTCTGCATAATGACGGCAAACACATGCAATACGGTGATGACTCAATGAATAGTCCAGACTCCAGGGTTTTGGGGCCCAATTACATTTCAACATCGGTATGTAAATTAGTATCATGACGTATATGATAGCGCATGCATGTGTGTGCGCAATAGTGTGTGAGCATAGAGAGCCTGTGTGTGTGTGTGTGTTTGTGTGTGAAATTGTAATTGTCAGAAAGAACAGTTTATGTATTATTAATCTGATATCGTTGTGTTAGTTGAAAAATATATTATAGGAGGACCATAAAAAATTTATTGCATATGAAATCGCAATATTGAGGAAAACTCGCAATTAGATTTTTTTTTTCCAAAATCGTTGATTCTTTGACATCCGGAAGTTTTCTATCCTACAGAGAAAATCAAAGTACTTTCAGTAAACAGTCCAGATCCAGCTCCAAATGTTGACGGGGCTCTTCAGTATACCCAAACTACAGCCTGTGAGTTCTGACGATATTTAATTAACTGTCCCTGAATTTTCACCTCATAGAGCAGGATGTCAGCATGTTAAACAGGGCCGATTTATGTATCAAGGACTTAGATAAAGCAAGGACCCAGACCTTAAAACTATTTCTAATGGAGGACTGTCAAAATAGAGGGAATGTGAGCCCTGGTCCAGGTCAACAACTCTGATTTACATAAACGGCAGTAAAAAGGATGGGAGGCATTTTTGGTTAAATATGAACCGTTTGCTGTGAAATATACTGTATAAGCTGACTCTAACTGTGCATGTTTAATAAAAATCCAGATCTACATGGAAAAGGAGTCAGGTCATGTCTTCTGATTGCTAAAGCAAACCGTTAACCTGCACAGCTTGTGTCAGGTGGTGAGGGTTTTCTGCTGCAAGTCAGAGATGAGGAAATAGACAGCCTGAATTATTGATCACAGATTGTAATTTTATATTGATAAAAAATAAAGGTATAAAAAATACTTTAGCGGCCACACGGGTATGACTACAGAGGACATGAAATTGCATCTTGTGATGTTTAGTAAGCTGAACATGGATTGTGGTTTTTGCAGAGAAAGAAATCTTATAGAAAATCAAGTTAAATACTTCGGTGGCCACCCAGGTATTTTCTTTCCCTTAATTGGTCCTTGTAGTTGCTGTCTGTTGATGCTGGCTCAGCCTGTGCCGGCAGAGTTTAGTTCCGCCCCTTTATTCTATTCATAAATTGTATACTTTCAAAGCAACAATGCATTTCTGCAGAGCATGTTTCAGGAGCAGCTGGCTGTCAGAGACAGGGGGGAAGGAGGGGAAGACACCGTCTGAATTATAGATCACAGTTTGTAGTTTGAATGGATAAAAAAGCAAATGTAAAAGGAAAGAAAGGGAAAATACACTGGTGGCCCCCCAGGTATTGTGTGTATGAGAGAATAACAACATTGATAATAAGACAGTTTCTGTGGTCTGCTAACCTGCAGTAGAGTTCGAATGAAAGTTGTCTGTTAATACAACCCCCAGCTTGTGTCAGCAAAGTCAAGCTTCACATTTTTAAGCTTACAGTGCATCATCATTTTAACAATGAATATGTTGCATTGCCATTAAACATGATAACATATGATAGAAAAGTTGCATCTGGTATAGGTTTGTGAAGTTGACTCATTGGGCACTAAACACAAACCCAGCTCTTTATTAAAGGGGAGTCATACTTTCTGCATAGGGCTGCATACTGTAAGTGGATCAGCACCCTGGCATGACGTCTGGCTGAATGAATATTAAAAGTCAGGCCTCTCGATTGCTGAAGCACACGAGTAAAAGCTCATTAAACTAGCCTACTAGGAGACAGATGGAAGTCTGCTTGTCAGCTCGACTCTCCTAATGAGGTTGTCCCTGTGAAGCTTAGTGACTGATTTCTATTAAGAAAGTGGGTTTGGGGAGTGCACAGAAAGGGGAAAGAGAGGCTGTGTTTGTGGTTTTATGGTCTACTTTCATAGTTAAACTCAAACTTGTTCCATTTCTCCAGGGAGAAACAGTGAATGTGTCAACCACTTATAAGAACTTCTCATTTGTCGCACTGGCTGTGCGGAGAAACTTTCTTTGTCACAATTCGACGAGTCACGGCTGAGTCTAATCTCTTTTTCTTTGTGTCGGGGTAGAATGGTGTCCTAAAAAACTCTATTGTCAAAGACCGCGGGCAAAAGGTAACTATTTTCCAGTCTGGGTAACAAGAGTTGCAGCAGCGTGCCACATTTCCATGGCAACAAACCCATTTTTTCGCCATTCGTGTTCCTGGAATAATGTGGCGCCAGTGCTGTTAGCTTCTGACCCAGTGATATTTCTATGAATAGCCATTCATACAGGCTCAATAAATTCCTGTAGCCTGCACAATTCCCAAAGAAGAGCCAGAACATTTTTGTCATTGTGAGTTTGTTGAGTGATGTGGAGAGATTAAGAAAAATATTAACACAAGCAGCTTATGCTCTCTCACCCCATGGTAAAATGTTATGTTTTCACTCTGGACCTTTTCATGTATTTTTCCTCCTCACATGGTCTCTCAGATGTAAACTGATTAACATCTCTATCCGCCACCAGCACGGTTCTATTTATGCAGATGTGAGGGGATCATCTGTGAAGACATGGCCTCATAAATAGTTTCCTCGTCTGAGGTTTTTATCCCTGAGACATAACATGCTCACTTAATGTAGCTGCCTGCTGCCCGCTCTCACCTCCCAGTTATTCCAAAATGAGATTTTACTTTGAAAGGCTCAGTCAAGGATGAAATGTCACGTGGGTTTAGTGTTAATTAAAATACTGACGCCAGGGCAGTATCTTACTCCCCTCTTATACATCCAGCTGCAGCACGAATGAGTCAGGTCATGCTTTTACTGGAGGTGTCACTGACTCACCATCAAGCTGTTTAAATAAGACTCCACACATTCAAAACAGATTAAATTCTGGCACTTTTGCTTGAATTTAATTGAATTCAAAGGCATCAGTCAGAGGAAGACACACTGAGGTTTTCACTTACTGTGTACATTTGCAGATTTCCCCCAGTCCAAAGCTTTATTCCCTGCAGAGAAACTCATATTTAAATGAGGAAAGACGCTGCCTCCACTGTTTCACCACTTCAGCCATCTGGCAAGATTATCATCGGCGCAGCTTTGCTCCAGGAGAGCCATTACAGTGAGATGAAGTAAGATGTGTGAATTATGAATTGTGAAAGTCACTCCAGAGCCATATGGGGGAAGCTGTAAGGATGTGAGGGGAAAACTCTTGATTGCTTAAACGACATTAACTTGGTAAACACCCCTGAGCTTTAGCCGAGCAGTCTTCCACAAAGCCCCCTCTTACAGGAGATGAAACTTCTCTTGGATAAAATATCACCATGTCTCTTCATGCCTGCATGTCAGACATTATAGCATTTTTTTCGCAGGGAACCTCTGAAATTAGCTGCCACTGGGATCTATAGTGTGCAACAGCAATCAGCCAAATGCTTCTAAGGAGATGGATGGTTTTCATTAAGTTTTCTCAATGAAACAGAATGGCAACAAATTACAGTCTGAATTGCCAGCTGAAGTGTAATGGATGTGTAACAAATGTAAACTGTGTCCTTCGGCTGCATTTCTATGATGCTGCAAGGGATCTCACTTTCACTTTGTTGTAGTTTGTTGACTGCTGGTGAATGCCAAAATGAGGAATGAGAGGAGTGGGATTTAATTTTGCCAGGAAGAAATGCAGTATGTATCTTTGATTAAATAAACATTTTAAAACAGTGAAGAGAAAACGTGTACTTATTTTCGATTCAGTGCAACCATCATGTTGGTGAAACATCAGCTCTTCTTTTAACAGCACTCTGTAAATAGACCCAGCAGACCAGATTCTGGAGTTTTAAAAGTGAAATGTTGTCCCAGACTTCCCTAATAGAGGATTTCAGCTGCTCAACAGTTCAGGGTCTCCTTTGTTTCAATGGTTGACAAGCAGGACTGCAGGCCAGCCAGTTTATCAGCAGGACCCTTCTACTACAGAGCCATGCTGTTGCAATCCCTGTTGTCAGAATGTGGTTTGTCATTGTCTTGAAGATCTTCTCTGAAAAATTCATTGCCTGGATGGCAACAGATGTTATAAACCTGTATAACAGAGGATGCAACATCTATGGTTTCCAGAAACATTTTGACACATTTTGATTCATGAGAGTACAGGACAGTTTTCTACTTCCCCTCAGTCCCCTCAGATCATGTTTATTTCTGGTTTCCATTTTGCATGGTTCAGTTTGAACCTTCATTTGTGGATGCAGCGGTGGACTTTATACACAGACAATGGTTTTTGGAGCTAATTTTAAGTCCACGTAGTGATTTCCACTACAGAGTCATGTCCTTTTTATTGCAGTGCTGCCTGAGGGCCTGAAGATTACAACCACACTGTATTGGTTTTGGGCCTGTTTGGTTCTGTTATCAGCACTCACAGTTTTCCTCTCTATAGTCTAATGCATCCTGCAACAAACCCGACTTCATTCATCAGCAGAGCATTTTATGATGCATTTCAGTCTCCAGATAAATATTAAACAACCACCCTTATTTCTGTGGATGAGTCTCGTTGGTAATATTAAAGAATTTTGCAACAATCCAAAACTCAGACACTAAAAGCTGATGTTATCAGCTCATATATTAGAAAAAAAAAGAGTTGCAGGGAGGTCAATTTCAATATCAGACATCACACTTCAATTGATGCAATATCAGCAGGCGTGTACTGAAAGACCCCTCTCTTACTGTGATCAACTACAGAGCATGTCTCAGGCACTGCAGGTTGTCAGAAACAAGGGAGAGAGAAGGAAAGAAATATTTTGAATTATTGATCATAGAAGGCGGTTTTATATGCATGAAAAATAATATGAAAGAAAGAAGGGGAATGTACTCGGACGGCCTCCCAGGTATTGTCTACATGTGGGGAACACGAGTCAGTGTTAATGGTCTGGCAGCAAACATAAAGCATTGATCTGTCAACATTAAAACTTTACAACTCGCTCAAGAAAAAAAATTGTCATTACTTCATGGTCCTGTAACAGGTCTACTTTCACTGAAACCACAAATACAGACATTAACCATGACTTGATGTAGTCTTGACACTTATTTGTGTACAGCATGATAACAAAGATGAAGAAACATACCTCTGAGGAGAGCCATTTGAACACTCAGAGGCTTCAGAAAAAGAGTCATTAGCACAGGTCCTCTGAGACCTCATTGTTAGAAAATCAACCACCCAACACATAGTACCCAAGTCATAGACGGGTGTTTCAGAAAGTATGCAATTGAAAACTGGCGAGAACTCCACAAAGCTGTTTTTTGGGACCTCCAGCTGTGGCATCCTCTCCTCCTTTTCTTGATAAGCAAACCGAAATGGATCCATTTGCATAAAACGTGGTGAATAATAAAAGCATAACTTTAATGGAACACTTCACTGCTACTTCTCAACAGTATGAATATTGACTCATCATTTGCATCTTTTCCTTTCCCTTTTCAGCCAAATTCCAATCAACTTTAGATTCAGAGACAATTAACCAGGAACAGTTTGAACCTCAGGTTATCTCATTAATGCAGCTTTGCCTTCCTGAACTGCATCCCCCTGAATGTCATCACACTCGCCAGCTTTGGGTTAAAATACCTTGACATGTACCCTTTTCCCGATTTCTTTGACATGAGCTTTGTTGACACCTCTTCTCACCTCTTGCCTGTAAAACTGAACCTAATTTCAATTCCCAGTCCACCTGAGGAGAGTTTGCTGAGATTTAGTTGGCTTGGCACAGACTTTCAGAGGTGTCACAGAAAGAGAGAAGGCGCTATTTTCACACATGCCAAGCTGGTGCAAATTTTGTCAGTTTGGGTGGTTTGACTGTCAGAAATGCCAGTTAGAGCCAGCTTAGCCTGGTGTGACAGTGTCGTAAATGTCCCGCAGTCTGTGACACGCTGCAACGGAGAAGCTGTGGCTGTTCAGATGGCGCAAGAGTTTCAGAAATAAAAACAAGGCAACTTTGACACGTGAAATCCTAGTAATTTCTGCACAGTTTTAAGAACTTTTAAGCCCTTTTCTTTTTTTTTTTCTCTCACATGCATCCCCTATAGAGAAAAGCAGGTAACATGACAGGAAGTTAAAAAGCTCCCAAACTATTATAAAAGCAGTACTTTTGGATTTTGGCTATTTTAAACAGCTTATTTGAACAAATTTAGCCTCCATCCAGGTTGGTCAATCAGGTTTCATGGGGCTGGTGCTGCTCCTGTTCACCCTCCTGAAAAGCACCTGGTTCCAGACCTACTGGGTTCACACACACAACTCTTTAGGAATAAATATATACAAATATGTGAACATAACGCTGAGAATGCACAAATGCAAACACACACACACACACACACACACACACACACACACACAACTCTTTAGGAATAAATATATACAAATATGTGAACATAACTCTAAGAATGCACAAATGCAAACACGCACACACACACACACACACACACACACACACACACACACACACACACACACACACACACACACACCACTTGTGCCTGGGCATTCAGCCACCACTCACACTGTCATGCTGCCCACCAGAGGTTATTAGAGCTGTCCGCCTGCTCAGGATGCATGGGTCCAAGACAATCACAAACTCTGGGGGCGTTTTTGCATCACAGAAAATTTGGTCCTCTTCCTCTGACTTTCGCTCACCTCCTTCAGTCTCTTCTCCTCCTACTCTGTCTCTTCCTTCATTCCTGCTGTCTAGAGCAGCATGAGTATCCACCACCCACACCTTAGCATCCTCCTCTCTGGCCACCCACAGACTGAAGTGATGTCTGCCAATCAGCTGCTCAGCGCCGAGTTAGTCGGTCAGTAAAGTCAGCATATCAGTCAGTTAATCTGTCTGTCAGGAGTGAGTCTGCAGAGTCTTCACTGAGACGGTCAGCCCGTCTGTCAGTCAAGCAGACACCTCATCAATGACACTGCATGTCAGTCAGAGATACAAACAGTCAGCTGCACGGTGTTCGCCGACGCAGCTCTGAGTCGTCTCTTTCCCCTGTCAGATATTCTGATAATTGCAGAGCAGTGACTGAAAACAGGCAAATCCAATATTTCAAAAGAAAGTGTACATGTGTCCTCAGAGAGGATCATCAGAGGGTAATCACAAAGTAATTTTATCTCATAAAAAGTATCTGTATTAAAAGCTTGCTGCATTCTTGGCTGTGCTTGTGAGTCTGTACCATTTGTTTCGGGAGTAAAAGATTGATTGCCGCTGTTCAGTTATATTTGTACACGAGCAGAAACACACACTCACACATAATGAGAAAAAGGAGGGAGGAGAGGGCGATCTTGTTTATTTGTTAGCGAAGGAAGTCTATTCTGCTGTTCTTGTTGATTGGAATGAATTGGATGGATGCTTCACTGCTGTTTCTGCATCCTGAAAGGTGTGTGTGTGTGTGTGCTTGTGTGTGCATGTGTGTGTGAGTTCATCAGTTTTCCAGCATATTATAAGTGCAGGAAGATTGCACATCCTATTGAGTGAATAATCTCACAGGATGATACATTGGTGTGTTGCACTTGCCCATGCCTAACTGTTGCATTTCTACGTTTTCAAATTAGCTTGAGAGAAGATGGGTGACCCTGTCAGAGCTATCTGTCACCTCAGTAAATAGATGGAGGATCTGCTGCACAAGATCTGCCGTTCTCTGAACAGCAGCTTATTCACAGTTAGAGTGTTATTCACTTTCTGAAAACAAATCAACAAGAGCCACACAGACAGATATAACAGCAATGGTTAAATCGACAGGCATAATTAATTTGTGTAATTCACAGGCTTATTCAAACACACACCTCCCATTGGCCCCATTAGCATGACGTTGACCTGAAAAAAAACTGTGAAGGATTAGCAGGACTGACAGTGATGCCGTGATTACACAGCTTTGTTCTTTCCTGACATCTTATTTCTGGAAATAATCACATTAAATTAAACACATGTTATTTACATGGATGCATCTTTGCCAATCTTGGAGTCAAGGCTCTGATGAGGTTCTCTGAGAGCTGTGTGACATTGTTGTTTGGGAGGGGTGGGGATGGAGGGTTATTTTCTTCTTGTGTTTTGATGTTTGTTGCATTAAAGCTGCAGTGTGTAGTTTTAGCAAGCTCCACCCACACGACATCAGATGATTGAAATTTCAGCCCCAATCAGCTGACGGCACTTATCGTCAAATAGGAAAACCATCATTTTATTTGAACATTTTATTTTGAAGTTGTGTCTAAGCTGCACTTACATGCCTTGAGAGGTTTTGGGGCTGTCACTAAAATGCTTTTTTACGTGGATGTAAACAAACACAGATGACTGACACTGATGGCCATGTAGTGTGTCAGTATTTTGATCTGTGAAATGGAAATGAAGTTGTATGTAGGCTGTGTCTGGTAGAGCTGGTTTATTCCTACTTGGGATCTGGACATGAACCTTCATGGAGGACTGAAGGCTTGTGCTGCAAGCTCTGCTCATGGTAGCCTTACTTTGTAAACAAAAGAAATTGTTTGAGTGCAGACTCTATATTTAGCTGTTCTGATTCAAATCTGCTGGTGTTTTCTTACAGGTCTGCCTTTCATTTTTCTGTTTTAATTAGTCGCTTTGAAACATCCCTCGTCTTATACACCAAATCTCATGGTAATTATGGACAGTTATATTTCCACCTCTCTGTCTGCCTTCTTTCTCTCTGACTCATGACTCACCACTATTATCACCGCAGACAGTGTTTGGAGAAAATTTATACTTGTGTTTTTCTATGATTCATACTGTCTGCTGTGCACAAGGTGCAAATGAAGCCTTGAAAATAGCTTATTATAACAAAAGCCTCATAAAAATACAGCATCTTTTACAACAAGTTATTAGGGAAAAGTGCTGCTTTATGTAACCTCTTCAAACACAGAGAAGAACAGCTGTGTGTTTACCAGAAAAAAAGATAATGTGGCCCTTTTTTCAGCTTTCTCTGCCCCACTGTGATTTATATTTCCTATTTTTATAGCACCCTGCTGTGTTTTCTGTAAGGTCTTGTTTGCATGGTAATATAACCCTGAGCCCCTTTTATTACCGGGGCTCACCTTTAAATTGTTGCTCTTAAATGTGACTTTCTCTCATAATGTCAAAGACGGTATTTACATCCTAACATACTGTTAAACCCTAAACTACTGATCCCTGTCAGAAGAGAAATCTTTTATGTAATCTTTACAAGCAGAGCAAGCTATCCAGGTTGTTCTTGTGGACTATGTGGGATCCTGTCTTACCGCAATACAGGCTCATTGATCTGCTCGGATTCCTGCAGCTTCTGAATAAATTGTTTTGCATCTTAAACTTTGTTTTATTTCAGAGAGCTAGTTTCTCCTTCATAGTGTGTGGCGTGATCCTTGTTATACAGACCGGATCAAACTGTGTGTAGAGGGTGAATATAGCTCTGGGTACAGAAAGGTAAATTATACAGTATTGTGAAGTTGTTTGAAACTTTTAGAGTCTGCAAAATGAACAATGTGGTGCATTTAAAAAGGTTAAAACTGACACTAATGGTATTTTTACTGTTATACTTTAATGTCAGTAATTGTGTCGTCACTGAGATGGGTTTCATCCCTCTACCTGTCAACTTCTTTTCAGCCCCTAATGACCTACTGCTGTAATATTACAGCCTTCCCTCTAGCTAACCTAAAAAAATACATCTTTTCATGCATTTCCCATAAAAACACAGAACAAGTAGGATCTTTTATTCTTTATCCTCACAATACTTTTTTATAATATATTAAATCTATTATACATTTTCAAACTTTCATATATATATACTGCATATATATATATATATATTTACATATATACTGCATATATATATATATATATACATATATATTTAGACTTAAAATATATATGTATAATTCCATTATACTTATTCCTAGTTGCAATCAATATAATAATATAAATTCTTAAATGGCGTGCCATATATATATATATATATATATATATATATATATATATATATATATATATGTATGTATATATACTGTGCATCCGGAAAGTATTCATACCACCTCACTTTTTCCATATTTTGTTATGTTACAGCCTTATTCCAAAATACCCCATAATGACAAAGCGAAATACTTTTTGCACATTTTGCAAGTTTATTAAAAATAAGACACTCAAATGTTGCATAAGTATTCACACCCTTTACTCAATACTTGGTTGAAGCACGTTTGGCAGCGACTACAGCCTCCAGTCTTCTTGTGTATGATGCAACAAGCTTGGCACACCTGGATTTGGGGAGTTTGTCCCCCATTCTTCCTCGCACAGCTACTTTCAGGTCTTTCCAAAGATGTTCAATCGGGTTCAAGTCTGGGCTCTGGCTGGGCCACTCAAGGACATTCAGAGACTTGTCCTGAAGTCACTCCTTTGTCTTCTTGACCATGTGCTTAGGGTCATTGTCATGCTGGAAGATGAAGCGTCGCCCCAGTCGAATGTCTCGAGCGCTCTGGAGCAGGTTTTCATCAAGGATTTCGATGTACTTAGCGGCATTCATTTTTCCCTCGATCCTGACAAGTCTCCCAGTTCCTACCGCTGAAATACATCCCCACAGCACGATGCTGCCACCACCGTGCTTCACTGTAGGGATGGTATTGGCGAGGTGGTGAGCGGTGCCTGGTTTCCTCCAGACATGACGCTTGGCATTCAGGCCAAAGAGTTCATTCTTCGTTTCATCAGACCAGAGAATTTTGTCTCTCCTGGTCTGTGAGTCCATCAGATGCCTTCTAGTAAAGTCCAAGCGGGCTGTCATGTGCTTTTTATTGAGGAGTGGCTTCTGTCTGGCTACTCTACCATAAATGCCTGACTGGTGGAGTGCTGCAGAGATGGTGGTCCTTCTGTAGGGTTCTCCCATCTCCTCAGAGGAACGCTGGAGCTCTGTCAGAATGGCCATCGGGTTCTTGGTCACCTCCCTAATCAAGGCCCTTCTCCCCCGCTTGCTCATTTTGGCCAGCTCTAGAAAGAGTCCTGGTGGACTTTGTGCTTTTTGGGATCTTCAATGTAGCAGATATATTTCTGTAACCTTCCCCAGATCTGTGCGCCGATACAACCCTGTTTCGGAGGTCTTCAGACAGTTCTTTTGACTTCATGGCTTGGTTTGTGCTCTGACGTGCTCTGTCAGCTGTGGGATCTTAGATAGACAGGTGTGGCTTTCCAAATCATGTCCAATCAGCTGAATTTGCCACAGGTGGACTGCAATCAAGTTGGAGGAACATTTCAAGGCTGATCAGTGGACACAGGATGCACCTGAGCTCAATTTTGAGTTTTATAGCAAAGGGTGTGAATACTTATGTGTATGCAACATTTGAGTGTCTTATTTTTAATAAACTTGCAAAATGTTCTAAAAAGAAAGTTTTTCGCTTTGTCATTATGAGGTATTTTGTGTAGAATTTTTGAGGGAAAAAATAAATTTAATCCATTTTGGAATGAGGCTGTAACATAACAAAATGTGGAAAAAGTGAAGTGGTATGAATACTTTCTGGATGCACTGTATATATGGTTACCGTGCTTATTGTGCATGTCACCTCGTATGCTGCTGATTGAAATGCTACATCTTTTGGCCGCTCTGCACAGGTGATTTTATTTTAGATTGCAACAACACATCTTCCTTCAAGGAGGGAAAAATGAAAATAATCTCAACATTTAGACACAACAGAGCTCATGCAGGTTTCTCAGCTAATCACACTGAATTTTCTAGTATCAACTTTAAAAGTGATCCTGAAGAAGAAACTGTGACTGAGGCAGAGTGAGTCATACCCAGCTCTTCTGTGCATATGCGTTTTAGTGTGTGTATGTGTGTGTGCGTGCGTGCAGAAAAGCTGTCATATTTCACACTCTTCCCCCTGCAGACAGAGTGTGTTTGTCTGCATATCTGAGTGTCTGCCTCAGTCTCTCTCTGTCCGCCTGATGTGATCTTTTACTGTCAGGTAGTGGATATTAAAGATTGATTGCTCACCCCGGGGTTGGAAAGATCCTCCCATTCATCCACTCTGCCTTTTAATGATGGTGGCCGGTCAGTGGGGGGGCTGGACAGTGCCAGAGGAGAGCTGTGAAGCTTCAGTACTGGACAAGCCCTCCCAGACACCAAGACATTGGAGTCCATGCGGTCTCTATTAAAAAGCCAGGAGCAGTGGCTGTGTGGTGAAGGATTGATTTTTATAGGCAGCTCAGCTCTGAAACAACTGACTTGTTTTCTGTCATTTTGAAGGATGAGGGGGACAAAGTTATAGAGAGGCTGAATAAATGTGCTTGTGTGTTGTTGTGCATGCAGCAGTGTGTGTTTGCATGAGTGAGAGAAGTGGTGCAGCTCCAGCCAGTTTGAATAATTGAAACTCTTGTCCAGTGTTTCACTTGGAACCAACACTGTGCTTGTGTTCAGGTATTTTTCAGCAGTCTGTCGCATCTTTTTGAATAGATGATGGCATCACTTGATCTGTGTGCCAGCTGAATGATGTGCCTGCAGGGCTGTGGTGTAAATGACAGACTGCACAATGGGGAGCATTCACATCCAGGACGGCTGACATGCTCAGTTTAATTCAGTCTATAGAGTACCATCAGTCCCAGCGACAAACACTCCATTCTCACCATCACAGACTCGAAGGAGCTGCTCTTTATGACATTTCTCAGGAATTTACACTCCAACAATGTCTTCCATGCCATCAAGACATTTCTTATTGAATTGTGAAGACAATCTTTGTTGGTCATAAATCTTCAGTGTTCTGTCTCTCTGCAAATAAGACAAAAATATTCCTCATACTTGGCTCTGAAAGGAAAGAGTGGACAGGCAAAAGAATTGTGTTTCTCAGATGCAGGAATCCAAGGCTGAGTTTCGCACAGAGAGAAATGTTGTTTTGAATACTGATAGTCCAGAAAACCTTCAATTTTGTAACATGATTGTGTCTCCACCACTGCGGGAGTCATGCATATCTTAATGTTCACTCCAACACAGCTGCTCCCAAAGTTTGGTGCCAAAACTGTGGGACTTAAGCCCAAACTTCAATCTTGATTCTGCAAACATGATGACTCAAACTTGGACTTGGACTGCATTAGGACTCAGGAGACAGCAAGGAGGACTTAAGCTCATAAAGACTGCTTTAATAGTTTTGTTTGTTTTTTGTTTAAGGCTTAGTGGAGCTAATTCAGGCATGCAACTGGAGCTTCACTTTATACTTGACATATTTCATCTTTACAATAATCTGACACATGCATCCTCTAAGATTTCTTGTCTCTCCCTCTGCTCTGAACTGGAACTGTACTCATACAGTCTGCCAAAATTTGCAACTTGACCTTCAAGCAAAGTTTTGAGTTTGGAAAAACACCAAAACAAACATGACGAGCATAGATTGTATATTCTATGGACAACTTTGTCCCACCTTCTGTCATTATATGCATTTGAAGCAGAATTGCTCTCTGTATTCCCGGGATTTTCTCCACTTCCTGGAACCACCACTTGCGCAGAGTCGCTGTGACGATGCTCGCCTCAAACAGTGTATCCCCCGGTTGAGCTATGCAATCTTCGTAAGCTTGTAGGTTGAATCAAGTGTCAATCATAGAAAACATGAACCCCCTAATAACTTTTAAAAATTAAGCTGCACGGAAAAAAGAGAACTTGAGCAAAAACCAGTCTTGCAGTAACTACATGTCAACATCAAAACCAGGGGAGAGAAAAATACATATTCTATGTAACTAATTTCTAAAGTTGTCCACAAATCCATTAAGATTGCTGGAGGAGGCGGGATTTATGATCTATACTGCAGCCTGTCCCCAGAGGGTGCTGTTCTCGCGGTGGCTTCGCCCAGCAAGGAGGCAGATGGCGTTCATCCCATACAGTCTATGGTGGTCAGCCCTTTAATAATGTTGAAGCGGTTTGAAGTGATGGGATTGGCCATATCAAATGTTTTAATGCTGTGATGGAAAACAGACATGACAAGTCTTAATCTCATGTTAAGAAAAGATCTGTGTTTTTTTGTGTCAGGTTCATACAGTCAGTAGTCTGGAGTCAAACAGTGCTCCTTTTTCTGATGTCTCCACTCAGGCTCGGCATAGCGTTCAAGTCTACTGCTTTGTGCTCGGTTAAATATCAGCTGACTCTTAAAAGATTGGAGACAAAAAGACAGATTTAACTTGAACTTTCACTTCTTTTTTGTCTCAATTCATTATAAGAAATTAAAATGCTGATGCCCGGGACTTCAGCTGTCTCTAAATAGCATATGACTCTCTCTGTTATTATCCTATGTTAACCTTTGACCCTGTCAGCCACCATTCTGTATATTTATTATTATGGTTTACCTGAGAGCCTGCAGAAATACAATATCATCAACTTTTTGAATTAAAGCTGATATTGGCACTTGTTAATCTGTCTTCAAAATATTTGATATCCTAATTACATTTTTTAATCTCACTTTGAAATGACAAGCTTCATAAAGTTTTTTTTTTTTTTTGATTAAAATGTGTGGAGACATGAAACAGTTAGACAAATGGGAGTTAGGCTCCTCTAAGATTTCCATGCTCTGTTTGGAGCTGTAATTAATTTGGAGGCAAAGAAAGTTGAAAATGATTTTAACTTTAGTTGGGGAAGTGCTGCTTTTCATTAAAAACAGAAACTGGAACTTCTTATCAAGTTTATTTCTCGGACTGCTAACTAGACAGTCTTTATTTAGGTCATGCAAAAATACAAAATACATTAATACGTAGATGAATGTGTAATTTAAAAAAATGTGTGCATGTTCCTATGGTGAAGAGTGCCAAAGTGCAGGTTCATGATTTAATAAGGAAATTTACCAATCTTTGGGTGAATTTTGACGGGCTATAATAAAGCTAGATCAGGCAGGTAACCAGAGCTTCACTTCAGATTTGACAAACTACATTATGACAATCACCTGACAAACATATCCTCTTCATTTGGAGCTCCATTTATATGCAGGATATCATGTCCTCCTCAGCGCTGCCACTGCCATCCCTGCCTTACACCAGCTCCCCACTCACACATAGCCCTGAGGTCTACCTTAAGGCCCTGACCATAGAGTTTAAAAGTCTCACATGATGGTGTTATTAGCAAGTTTCAACATTTTATTTTAAATTCACTCACAAAACAATCACAAGTTCATCCTCAGTGGAGAAGCTGCAGCCTCTCAGTTTGTAACCTCATTGTCCATGAAGTGATCGGAGCAGACAGAGATGCTATAATAATGAAAATACTGAATGTTTGAATAGGGCTGCAAAATTTGGGCCAAAAATGAAAATCCAGATTTTTTTTTTCTCTAAAAACTCGAATTTCGATTTTGATTTTATATCTACCGACAACTTTACCAAACTTCACTTTAATTATGAATTTTTCTATCATCTCTCAAAACAAAACCACTGAAAACGATGTAGTTCATATGCCAAGCCAGTAAGTGGCCCTGTAACGCTGCCAAGGAAATGCACAGAAGACAGATATGACCAAACAATATGACCAAAAACTGACTTTACTCCAGAATTTTTTTTTTCTGTGTGGAAGGTTGATTCCCTCTTCAGACAGACTTTGCAGCGGGAAGTGGTTTGCTCTTCATCTGAAACTGCAAAGCTGTACCAATTCCACACAACTGACTTGTTCTTGCAACCTTTTAGCCACAAAAGTATCACCTTCTTTTGCAAACACTATGTTTGTTTACACTGGTGTGTATGGGAACTGGGGAGCACTCCCGCAGGAAGGGGGAGCCTATGGTGGCCTGGAGGTGCGAGACATGATAGAGAAGAAAATTGATTTGACAATTTAAATTTTTTTATCATAATCATAATCAAATAATGTGGTTACGGTTTAAAACTGATTAATTGTGCAGCCCTATGTCAAACGTTATCTGTGGAGGGAGAATGCACACTGGTGCAGACAGATGCAGAGGCGGAAAAATACCAAAAAGCATGGCAAGTGCTCCAGAAAAGCCTGTACCAGGTCACCACACACGTGATCCAGTATCTGACTATGGAGACACCTAAGGTGTAGCAGCAAGGGAAACCATTTAATTATAACATGATCTTGCCTTAAATTTCTAAAGGTAGGTGAGTGAGGAGTTGCCAAACACATAAAACACTAAACGTGTTGACAAACCAACAGCAAATGTGTGTTGAACTGAAATGCTTGCAAACATATAAACCCATTTTGTGCAGTTGTTTATAACTTAAGATGCAAATGTCATAATTTAAGATATTTCCAATCTGTTTAGCTACAAACCTCAGCAGTCTGTTTAGTCCTGTTTACTTTCAAATGGCGTGGAAAAACACAGCCAAAGTGGTGTTCATTAGAGGTAGAGCACTGCTGTGAATAACAAAGTGACATTTGCATCTTTGAAAGTTGCAGCAGATAAATAACATCAGGCCATCAGCTTTTAGAAAGCAGCTTAAGCTCTGAACCTTTTGATGCTGCATGTTCAGACTCGGAGCTAGACTTTTCATTTCTTGCTCCAGTGAATTCTTACAATCTGTTAATGTTCATCAAACATGCGGTTCTGTTTCTCACTTTGCACAGAAGTTGCCAGAGCCTCCAGAAGCAGCAGTGTGCAGCAAACATTGACTGGTGGTGTTGTAGATGTTGATTAAGAGGTCAAGCTTTGCAGAGGGAACAGCCAACTTTTGGGCTGACACAAAAACAGAAGCAATAATCTTTGACTTATTACTCTCCCTTTCCACCCGTGCACAGACTGTTGTTTTATGTCTGCTGTATATTCAGGGCTGGCTATTCTGCAGCCTCACAGAAAAATATAAACGTGAGTAAATCAAATGAAAAAGAGCAGCCAGACTCTCCAGCAGACATATAACAAAGAGATGCTTAGCTGATGTAAGGCTGCTGTCATGGATGGCATATTTTTTAACGCCTCTCTTGGGGGATGTTGGCTGTGACATCGTGTCTCACAGTTTATCTTAAAAAATGACTTGAGGTGTGACCACACAGTGTGCCGGACACCTGAGCAGCACAATAGCCACAACCATCTCAAACAGCAGAGGAACAACATGTACAGGAACGTAAAGATTTGACTTTTTCTTCGTGTTCACCCTCGATGGTGGATTCATGTTGTGTTATATAACCAAGACTACTGACAGGATCTGCTCTCTTTGTTAAGTGCCCAAAATCTGCAGATTCGCTGCTAATAATAAAGCTGATTGTTTGGTTGAGATGAAAAGAACTATCAGTCTAAGAGATAAATGTCCACTTCAAACCTTACCACACAGATTTTCAGACAATCCTGCTATTCATGTGTGTTCCCTTTTTTTTTTTTTTTTCTTTTGGAATTTCTTCTCAGATAAGAAGACATCAATTCAGGGGATTTCCTGTGCATATCTTGCACGCATGTCCTTGGACTGAAAGAATATGAATTCCCAGTTTCGGGCCTCTCACACTTATGTGGCACCATAGTTTGATGCATAACCACGCACACTGGGACCCAAACATTAATGCATGAGCAGAAAAACGTAGTGATGCAGAAACACTAATCCAGGGCTGTTGCAGAGTTGCAGTATGTGAGGCTTGTGCCCTCAGATCCAGTCTTAGTAGAGGGGATCAGCTGTAAGGGCCATCAGTCAAAGTTATGAGAGTCACAATTATGAACTTTAAAAGTGAACACAGAGATATTCATACTCATCATTAAGTAACTCTGACTAAATCCTCATAACTCTTAGTAAATCTAATCTTACATTTTTGGATGGCCATCATACTTTATTTTGGCTTCATATCTCGTCAAAATGGCTTTCTCAACAGCATCAAAAAGCTAAATGCAAAATTCTTATAGGATGCTAACACTAAGCACGAGTAATACCATCTCACTTAATTCTCGTGAATCTAGACGCATGAATGAATAGTAGTTACACACTTCATTCATGCGTCAATGGTAATTTCAAAGGTAATCCCTGCCTAACGGGATCAAGTGTTAGAGGTTTTTTTTTAAATTTACCAGGTAATTCGACCTCCTCACTCACTTGCCTCCAGATGAGCTCCTTTTATTCCGGTTTCCATAATTGAGAGAAAAAGTATCATATAATTCAGGGTACCCACACACTGACACGATCAGTTTATCCTCCATTTTCGATACAGTGAATAACCGTCTGTTTTCATATGTCACCCGGCAACCCTTCGTGCTGACTGGTTATCACGACGGGAATATCTGCTCAAGTTGAGACATTTTCAGCTTCTGGCCCAATTCGCTTCATTCGTACCACAAGAGTAATCACGTCTTTGCGTTGACTTAACGTGTAATTCATTTGCGCGAATGTATAAGCTAGCGCTTTGTGTTTCGAGAAAGTTAGACAAATAAAAACTGAGGGCTCTATTTTCGTGACTCGCCAGAGACATGCCGCAGGTGTAAATCAGGTCCGCCGCGCCGACAATTGCGCCACAATTTGGAATTTTGGTGAGCGGCGCAGCCCGGCGTAAGTATCCCCCCTCCCTTACTCAGCTCCTCCCAGCGGCGTAAGTCGTAGCGAGGGAGGAGAGAGGGCGTGGAGTGGGTTTAACACAGCCGAGACCTGTATTGACCAATTAAATCAGCTCCTCTCCTCGCCTTTAAATCTGCCACCTGCAAGGCGTATTACTATTTTCGTGATGTAGTCAAAGAGATCCAGAGATGTTTGAAGACTTTTAATGCCACACGATGGCGACAGAAGGCAGCTCCTCACCAAGTGTCGCTGAAGAAGGCGTCCTCCACACTCTCTCATATGAGCACAGATGGATTTGGTGTGTGTAATGTTGGACCCACTGGTAAGACAAACACCCTTTTCCACAAATAAAGACACTCACATAAAGTTGCACATATTTAAACCTCAAGTGACAAAAGTGGGTTGTGCACAGAGATCACAACATAAACTCCAAAAATGGCATTAAAATCGGAACCATCTGTGCATAAATGACGCATCGCGCTCCATGGCCTGGCTCTTTCTTTCATAGATGTTGGCATATAAAATAAATTTGGCCCACAAAAATGAATATTTTAATATTCGTATGTATCTGAACTTATCTGATCACTGAAACAAATCATCTGTTCAGCTGCCGCCGCAGCAGCTGCAGCAGGACGGAGAGAGGACACCGAGACATGTCCAGGTCGAGTTGCGAAATAAGAGGAAGAGGAAGAAAGAAAAGGAGGGAGAAGAATTACATATCTTGTTAACTTCATCATGTGTGTCTATTTACTAGATATTTAATTTAATTTAATGCGGTTTCAGCTGTGTTGATTCGGTCAGGTTGTGTGTCCAAACGCATGCCAAACGCGCTCATCAGATCACATATAGATCAGAATATATCTATATAGATCTAAATGTATGTGCTGACTCAGATTATTAGTTGTTATTGATTATTTATTGCACTGAAATGTGCCTGACACTGTAGAAACCTGCCGGTGAGGCATCAGTGACGTATGCCGATATGCCGCCGGTCTACCAATATACCTCTAGACCAGCTGCGCTTCACCTGCGCTGAAAGCTGACCAGAGTTGAATCGGCGAGCTTTCAGCGCACTTTATACGCCGGTGGCGAGCACAAAAATGTCACTGTGCCAGCTGATTCTGTCGACACCTCCCCCTGCCACGCCACCACGCCCAGCTTGGCGGATCTCGGTGCGCCTCAGTCCACGAAAATACCAGACAGGCTGTACGCCGGGCTCCGCCGGACAAAAATACAGCTGCGCGGGGTCCACCACCATCCGCCGCCTCACTGGCGTACATGAAATTAGAGCCCTGAGAGTTTAATCTTCTGTGAGGAGGTTTGAGCTGGTCATGGAACAAAGTATATCTGTGATTTTGATGTGTTACAACAGCAAAAAAAAAAAAGAAGAAAAAGAAAATAGCAGTGCAGAATATTTCCAGTCCATACATACATGACACCCATGCAGGATGGTCCACGTGTCAGAGAAAGAGCTTCATGGCAAGCTGCAGAAGTTTCCATTTTCCATGGCACTGATTTTCACAGATTGATACCTTTTACTGTCTAAAGAAAGTCTGATGTAATTCGTTGTATGTATATTTGTATATATATATAAGCCTTTTTCTCTATAGGGGCACCAAATCAACACAAACCAGAAGTTCTTCACTGGAGCTTTAAAAATGTGTGATCGGAGTTACTTTTAAGAGAGAATTCATGTTTGAGAAAAAAAACGTGTTTAATCAGATTTTTTATTTCACAGGTTAATCCATGTTCCATCTGTTAACATGGAGAAGGCAGGCTATAAAAACTATACAGCACCCAGTCAGTAGGGGGAGCCCTAAATGGTTTTTAAGTCACTCGAAGAGCTGCCTTATCAGCTTTCTTTATACAGTTCACCTTTTGATCATCAGGAATTGGAAGAAGTATCAACAGAGCTGCACTTTGAAAGTCCTTTAGAAGAACCCTCTGCTTTTTATTTTTCACAGTACAAAAGGAAAAGTTTTCCAAGGACTCGTCTCTTTTGGTCAGAAGAAAAATAAAGTATTTCAAGGATCCTGGCAAAGGGACCAAAACAAAAGTGCTGACTCACTTCCTGCTCCTACGACTACAAACTCGATCAGCATTGTAATAAGGTTAGCTTGTACATGCAGTTATTGGTGTGAAGCACATTTGAAATCCCTGCATGCATGTCTTTACAGACTGCTAATGCACAATGCTGGTGCCACTGTAATAACTGAGCCTGATCAATAACAGCAAACTCTTCATGATGTGCGAGGCATAATGATATCTTTTTGCCAGGACTGAATGGAGCCTTGATTGGTCAGTTGGCTGAGTGAGAGGCTGTGTCTAAGCATTTCCAGTTGTTGCGCACTCTTCATTTTTCTAGGAGAAAGCTGGAAAGTGGAGATGAAATCTGAGCTTTACTGGAAAGAGGTTTCAATAGATGGAGGTGTTAAAAAGGAGTGAAAGCACTCAGTGTGTGCATGTCTTTCTTTCGTCTGTTCTCCACTCCTGCCTTGGCTTATTCTCTGTGCAGGTTGAATATTCAGCCTCTGGGACTGAAGCCTTTTTAATCCATTCAGATTGAGATGATAGAGCTGAGCTCTGAGTGCTTCTGTGTCTGTCTTTGAGTATGTACATGCACATATGCGTGTTGTTGCTCCTCTGTTGCACCAGGAGCTGTGAATGCAGGCAGGTCATGTTAAGGTGAACTACCACCATCTGAGACACTCTGCTCTGCTCGCAACATCTTTGATTCAAAAATAATAACCATCGAAAACACCTAAGCGGTGTTGGTGTCTGTAACAGGAGGAGACTAAAAAAAGATGATCTCAGATCTGGGTAAGATGAGCTAAAAACAGGTTATAAAACCCCTAGATTATCTGCATCACCTGAAAAGAAAAAGGGGAAATGTCAAATTTAGGAATCTTTCCCACTGATTTGCATAAATGTTAAAATCAATTGCAGCGACATGTTTCGAAGAGTTGTTACCATGACAACCAAACAGGTCAAAAGTTGTGTAATTCTTAAAAAACAGCTGGAGGATCAACTCCCAACAAATGAGTGGAATTTCTAACAGGTTAGTAACATGACTGGGTATAAAGAGGACATCCAGAGAGGCTGAATCACTGTGTGAGAGACTGAGTTAGTTAATAGTTCAACAGTTTCAGAAAAATATTCCTGGGTCTGGAGAAATCTCTGTACAAAAAGGACAAAGACTGCAACCAGTACTGGCTGGTCCTGGTTTTCAAGGCCCTCAGGCAGCGCTGCATTAAGAACAGACAGGATCTGGAGTAGAAATAAACGCATGGGCTCAAAATCTCAGTTAATCACTGCATCCACAAATTAAGGTTAAATCTGCATCATGCCATTATGACATTCGTTCATTCATCATGGACACAGCGTAATACCACTTCAAAGAAGATGGACCCCTTGGCTTAAAATCATGGTTTTAATGATTTGTAGAACATGAGTATCTGTTTCCACTGACATTTTTCACAGCATCTCAACATTTTTGGAGCTGTAGTTGTACATGAGGAATAGAAAACGTTGCTTGTAGGTGTATTGATTTGTGGGAGCAGTAATTGTGAAGCAGGTTGTTAGTAATGGGAAAATGTCCCTCAGCTAATCATGATTCAGCTAGAGTCCTGTGCACGGCTGTAAGAATAACTGAGCTCAGGACAAGTCTACTTGTTCAATGTGTTCAGGGAACGAATTACAGGTAGAGGAGGAAAATGCGGAGCTTCAATGAATGATGACAGGTAATGGTTTTCAGCCCGATGGTATTGAAAGTGTATTTGTCGTATAAGCAGAAAAATGCAGAGTTACAAGAACTCATCATTGCTAATATTGTGGCAACAACGGGCTGTATCCCTCAGCTGGACAGCCCCATGTGCTGGAGGACGCCTGTGATAAATAATTGAAATGTTAACTCTGCCGAGCAGTCCAGGTCAGAACAAGCTGTATCAGCACATGAAGGTGTGCTCCCTCCTGTTTGTGTATCACCCTTGTGGGTTTGGAAGACCTGAGAGGCTGCGAGCCGAAAAAAGCATCACTGTACATTCAGCAGGGAAAGAGGGCAGAAGGTTTGGGCAGATATGAAGGGAGGGAGGGCGAGAGGAAGTGTGAAATTGTACAGCTGTTTTCCGTTGCTCAGCTGATGTGCATTCCATCCCACCATCACTCAATAATGTTGGCGCTAGCCGTGAGCATTGTCTACACAAACACACACACATGCACTCAAACACAAATAACGAATCATGCCGTTGGCTGGTGTGGCGGTGCATCCACACAGAGGAAGTTAGGAGCCTGCGAGTGTTTTCCAGAGTTTAATTTATGTCTGCAATTAACTCCAAACAGCAGAGAGCTGCTGGATGCATATTTGTCCCGTTACCGCGGGGCAAACTGCTCGTCATGCTTTGGTTTGGACACAGCAGAGGATGATGCACAGTCGCTGCTCTCTGAAATGCAGCTGGAAACTGAATTTGTTTGAGTACAGAGCCGAAAGTACCTGAGGCAAACCTCATGGATATGAGGATAGGGTTTTAGTGAAAAGGGGGAAATTAACCTTAATGGAAAAGCTTTCTTCTGTGGCATTTTGAGTGTCAGAGGATGTGGTTATTTTCATATTAGTTTGGTGTTTTCATCATATTCATGCCCCTCCTAAATCTTAAATGTTGGTGTGACTTTTTCAGGGATGAGGTGGTCTTTCTAAACTATTTCTTTGTCACTGTGTTTCCTGCATCAGACACATAGTTTAGTTGACTTTGCCTCCTGAAAGGGCCCCTCCCTGGTTTCACATTGAACAAGGATGCTTCTCCTTACTCTTCGCCCCATAAATGCCTTGTCTAGTAAAATAGCATGTGATTTACAAAGGCATCCAGTCACGACCAGCCTTTGCAATGAGTGGAAGAAGGTTTCTCAAGCTTGTCATTGAACTATTTATCTTAGTTGTGGATCCTGTCTGGTTAAGAGTTATCATCACGGTACTTCAGTTAAGGCCACGCCTTCTTTAAGGTGAAAGCTGTCAATCTGATCTGACTGGTGTCGGAGGAAACTCTGGGTTCTATAATATCTTGAGTAGGGCCGGGACTCTAACCCGTTAATTGTGATTGATTAATTACAGCCATATTATCTTGTTAAAAAATATTAATACATATTAACTGCACCTACTGTATTTTAGCACTGTGGAATGTTTCTCACTGGACCAGTTTCAGTACACCACTTACACCAGAGCACCCCAATATGAGTGAGTGCAGCAGTGATTCCGGTCCCACTGCGGATGAATGTGGGTGTTTTTGTTTTAAAAAAAGATGGATGGAAGCCTGGATCAAAGAAAAATAGTCTTGTGCAAACTATTTAACAAAGGATTTGCATATCACTGCAGCATGTCACGCCTCCAGTATCAGCTAAATGCTAAACATGTTGCAGCTAGCGTGGAAGCTAGAGTTAGTCCGACTCCAAGTCCAGCGACCCACACCCAACCAGATGAGTGGATTCAGAGCTAAGATGAGTAAGTCCACGTCATAAAAATTAACAAACTCTCTGGCTCACTGGATAGCACTCGACTGTAGACCACTTGCTGTGGTGAAAGATCAGGGGCTTTGAAAGGTGCCACAGATAGCATTGTATTATGTATCATTCAGTTCACTATTCATTGATTCACTCGTGTGCCATTTAAAAAAAAATGATTCTCACTGTTCTCAGGTCAAATATTCACATGTGATTAAATTGCGATTAATTGTGATAAATTCATTAAAAAGCCTCTGATTAATTAGATTATTTTATTAATCGAGTCCCAGCTCTAATCTTAAGATATAAAAACATTTTCATTTAATGGTGAATAATACTATCACTAATAATAGTAATACCGATGAAGTTTTCTTGTTTGAGACTACTGACTTGCCAAAGACTCTGGAATTCCCATTTACAGCTATGCATCAGGACGGAGTGCTTTCACCCTAAAAAAGGTTGTGAAGTTTAAACTGATTAACCTACTGTTAAAAATTAGTAAATACTCACTGTTGTTGCTAAAGGTAACCAATGTCAACAGTCAAGTCTGCTCTCTTAGGCCATAAAAGCGATGGACTTAGTCTTAGTCAAGTCTTAGACTTGAAGATGCTTCCTGTTTCTTCTGCTTAGAGATTGCAAAGAAAGATTGGATTAAAATATTCCAAAAATCATCAGGTTATTATGCAATTCAAAACTTAAACTTACCCAATCAAAGAGCCTGCTGGACTCCCATCAGACCGCACAAGATCAAGCCTAGGTACAACATGACTGGTGGAAATATACTGACTCTCAAGGGATTTTAATATGACCCTTGGATGTGACCAGAGATTAATTCTGCTTGTCGTCCTTCTCCAAAATGTTGCCAATTTTATCCTAAACGTCCGTCTTTTTCCCACCAAGGCTGACTTTATTCTCAGTTCCCTTGTCGTTGTATTTACACAGCTGTGCAGTGAAAAAATATTGGATTTTGAAGTTAAATAGATTCATTGTCCTGCCCTTCTGGGTCAATACTGGACGCTTGGAGGAAGTCACGTTTTCGTTGGCATTTAGTGGTGCTGTATATGTCACCGAGATTTGAAGGTGTCACTTTAATGAAAGAGGCTTGAACCCATTGATGGGTGTGAATACAGAGCAGGAGGAGAGCAAAGTAAGACTGAGGACAAGAGGAAAGACTCTTTTCACAGATTTGAAAGACAATAATCGTGCTTTAGGTGAGTCAGGGAAACTCATGCTCCGATTTTTTGCAAAACAGGAGACTCAGTGATGCAGCAGTGAGAAGAAAAACTCCACATTTTACATCTTTCAAAACAAAACAATTAATTTTCTGAATTTCTTTGGCCTTAAACTTGTGCTGCTGTGTATTTCTGTGGAGCTGTATCCAGTTTTATTGCTTTCTTGCAGCTGATTGACACGCTCGCCTAATCCATGAAAGAGTTTTTAACACAAAAACCCCCATGAAAGAAAAGCTATGTTTTAAATCTTTGAACACACACACACACACACACACACACACACACACACACACACACACACGTCTTTTTGAGTATCCTTCTGAAGTGATGGCTGGTGGTTGTCAAATTTTAAATATCCAGCATTTATGTATTTGTCCTTTTAATCGTGGATGTCTAGTCTTCAAAATCCTCAAAAATATCCTCGTCAACCATTTCTACATATTCTAACAACCCAATGCAATAAAGCATTAAAATACTCAAAAAATACATGAACTGATTTATTCTTTTTTTCAGCTCTAACAATTTGAAGTCTTGTGGATCTCACTGTAACAGACAAAAAGAGCTGATTCATTCAATAAATCATTCAAATGACTGGAACAGACAGATAGTGAGCCTTTTCATCATCCACTTTGACATCCAGTTATAAAACAACCAGAACATGAAACTGCAGAAAAAGAATCAGAATGGAAAACTCTTAAAACATAACAGCGGTGGCCTGAGTACTGAACCCTGTGGGACTCCAAACATAGCTTTCAGAGTGCTTGATCAGTTTGATATGTTCAAATTGATACCTGTTTTTTCAGATAACTTGTTAACCAATCACTGTCCAATCTTCTCACACTAACGCGCTGTAATTTAGGTTATAATGGTTAATGGCCAGTGATGTCTAATGCTCTGCAAATAAAGAAATATCCTCCTGGTAGTATTTATAATTTGTTAAGTCTATCAGTGGTAGTGAAGTCTGTTTTTTTCCCCTAAACCCATAAAATAAAACCTGTTCAGAGGACCAGTATGGCCCTGTCACTCTAAACCTTGCAAAAAGTTGTTGCACCAGACTGAGTTTATTTTGTTGATCCGGCTTGCGCTGCACCCTGGTAACCTTTGTGTGCACCATCCCAGGTCCCGCTGTCCACATGCCAAGGTGTTCTTTGGCAAGACTCTTAACCCCGACCGCTCTGCTGGCTGGCTGCTGGTGTGTGAACGGGATTAGTCAAAAACAGATGGGCTCTATACATAGCAGCCTCTGCCATCATGGTGTGAAAGTGGTGTGAATGGATGAACATGACATGTGATGTAAAAATGCTTTGAGCGATCAGAGGACTTGATAAAGTGTTATAGAAATATCATCTATTTACCATTTACCACATAAAGGTTACTGCACCCTGGATGATATTAGCAGCAGAAGAAAAGATGGCTGCAGGGTGAGTTACATCCTTCACTCGCTTCCACATCAAATGCAGACTTTGACAAGAGTGACATCTTTATCACAGCAGGTGTTAGCGCCAATGGGAATGCAGTCTTAAACCCAGAAACACTACGAAAACTTCTCTGTGCAGTAAATGCAGCAAGGCCTCAAACTTTTTACATTATTGAAACTGAAAAAACAATCAGACCCCAAAAAAGGAGAAATCTGTCACTCTAGGGCTAGAGTTTGCAAAGCATATGAAAATGATGACTACAAGATACTGTCTTCAGTTTCATCCATATTTGTGCTGTGAATCACAAAGACTTTGCAAACCTGGCTTAACATCGGATGCTTTTGTCTTCTCCCACATCAAACAGGTCCTATCTCAAACATGTGATGTCTGTTTTTAAGGTTCCTGAATTACAGTAATTTGGTAACACCAGATGGAATTTGCAACCAGCTGGAAGAGAGGCCCTGATCTTTGGAATGACGCATCTTTGGCACAGTGTGCATGTAAAATGATAGAGATTGAGAGAGGAGGTCAGCGGATCCGGGTTTTTTCTGCCTCTCTCTCCCTCTCTTTCGAGATGTCCGTGCGGTAAATATACTCTCTCCCCATCCACATTTCACAACATAGAGTCTAATTGCTTTACGCTTTAGCATTTTCTGCTTAACGAGATCTGCACAGTCCTGATACCACGGGGGGGAGGGGGGGTGTCATGGATATCTGTCGTGGCCCGTGGCCATCCTACCAGGCCTTCTCCTAAACACAGTTTCCATCTGCCTGTTCGAAATAAACCATAATCTTCTAAATGGCGAGAAATGGATTTATCCAGGAAACAGTCTGGGTAAACAGTGTTTGGGAAAAGTACTTTGTACTCCGAGTGTAATCATATTGTAACACTGTCAGTTCACTAATGCCTGCGAGGGGGAATAGAAATTTGGCCCTCATACACAATCCAAATGTGTGTTTGGAGCTGGCACAGGGGCCGCGCGCACACACACACACACACACACACACACACACACACACACACACACACACACACACACACACACACACACACACACACACAGGTCTGTGCTGTATTTAAGTCACCACTGTTTGACTCGGCTGCTTACAACAGGAGCTCTGTCCTCTGCTTTGCTGTCACTTGTTTGACACTCACAAACACTGACATGGACACAGGAAGGCCTACGTGCTTTTCAACCCTCTGTAATCAAAGCCGGCGATTGTTGCACGTCCATCTCTCTGTCTCCTCTTTGTACTTTTTTCTTTTCATCTGTGCCTCAAACTTGCTCACTGGCTTTTTAAAACTCTACCATCTCTAAATCTTTTTCCATGTCCGTCCTTTAGCCCCAAAGCTTGGTGACATGTCGATGCTAAATAGTATCCTCCAAACCTCACTCTCCATAATGTCCGCCTCCTGCACTCAGAGACTGATAACACTTTTCAGACACCCTTCAAGACCTGCACATCAGGCTGTGCTGCACCTGAGGCAGATTGAGGCGGACATGCTGAAGGCTGGTTAAGATTTGAGCTGCTCCGTCAAAAATGGAAAACTCTTTCATTTATGCTCTGAGAAAGAACTTGCATTGGCATCAGATGTGACCCAGGCACGCAAGGACAGTTTTATAGGCCTTAGGGATCGGCTCAGGGTCCTGCTCATGTAAAATGATTGGCTGTAAGTTTGATAGCGTTTTCACATTGTGACTGGCTGTATGTTGAGGAGTCTACACCTGGAGTCTTCATGCTTAGTCTTATGTGTCCTTGTGGTTTTGCAGGTGCAGGACCCCCAAGCCTATTTCAGCATCAGAAAGCTATAGTGTGTTTCAGGGTCGTAATTCTCCCTTATATTCAGTGTTGCTGCCTCACCAAAAGATCTGTGAAAGACATTCTGAAATTATCATAAACTTAGACATATCAATCCTTCATTTAGGAAAGCACATCTGCAAAACCTCATAAAGTATTATGCTTTAGTAATGTGCTCATGCTGCATTATGAGAGGTGGGTCAATATAAAGTGTCACCAAATTATCTCCTGTTGTGTAACTTGGCATGTGTGCTGTTTTGACACTTATTTTTTTCAGATATTTTAGAAGAAACCTTGCAGCTCTTCTTCAAAATCTAATATTACCTCTGGTGTTCCTTGAAAGTCAGTTTCAGGCCCACTTTTGTTTTCTTTCTGCATCCATTTGTCAAATTGTTCAGCCTCAAAGAGAGAAACCTTCCTTTGAGATCTGAGAACCCCTGCTATTTTTTTTTCCTATTCTGATTAAAATCCCTTCGACTTGGTGCTTATATTTCCGATCGCAAGGTGCTGATATGCAAAATGTGCCATCTTAACTGAGCAGCTGTTTTTGAGCTTCTCAGGGATCAACCAAACCTTGTCTCAATCATGCTGTGAAACTGTTAATAAAACCATCAGAGCAGCTGTGTCTATCTGGCTATGTGGGTGAGTATGATGAGGGGGAAGAGAGGTTACACTACTGTAGCTCTACCGACCGGGCCTCAGCATGAAGGTAACCCGAGAGACACTGAAACTGAACTGATTAAGATGTCTGAAAGACACACACACATCTATTGGACGACTGCATTTCCATCAAACTTATAATTTATTCATGTTTGATGTTTGATTGTGTAAGACCTGGTTTTAGACTTGGTAATAACACCATCTGTATTTGTTTATACTTTACTGAGAGTAGAAACAGTCATCAATAACAACACAAACTGCTGACTCCTTCGAGTGGCTCTCAGCCGAGCAGAACAAACACTGAACTATGATATTATTTTACAACAATGCTAACACACATTAAACACACTCTCTGGGTTTATCTCTGGCTCATTGCATCCTCAAATTGAATCCTTAGGGATAACTAATACTGCCGCCTCATTAAAGGCCAGCACAGACGCCATGTTGGACAAACACAGAATCAGAGCATGAAGAGAGATTATCAGCTGAATCCTGTTTGTAAAACGAGTTTCATGGTGAACATTAAAGATTTAAAAACAACTGTTTTCTTGTCCCCAGGCAGGGTGTTAAAAAAGTTTGTCACCCACTTGCGTGTTGATGCATTTTAGAGTTTTTCGGTCCCTATGTTGTTATATGTCCATGCAAATCTGCCTCCGTGTCCGTAGGCGGGCGGAACATTTGTTTGCTGGCACCATCGTTCCCTCAAGTCCTGTCTAATGGGGATAAGGGAATGGCCTGTGGCAAGATAGATATAAGGATGTTGTGTTTATTTCAAATGGTCCACAGGCTACAGCCCCGACATCACAAATGAGGGAAAGCAGGGGAACTCGCCAGGGAAAAGGGATGATTAAGAGAGCGAAAAAGAGCAATAGGAGAGGAAAAGAGGAGGGATTATGAGGAGAAGAGAGGGAAGTTAGGATAGAGACAGCAAACAGAGAGACTCAAACTCCCTCTAAAGGGGTTTATTGTTGTTAAAGATCCTCATGTAAACTCAAAGCTCCTCTGCCCATAGTTGGCAGATTTTAGACCTTCAGAAGTTGGAAACTCTCAAATGTTTTTGGTAGGCTTTAATCTGCATCAGTCAATCCAACCCACTCACTTTCATTGAAATAAACACATGAAAGCATCCAGCTTTAACCGCACATAAACACACAAACAGGCCTCAGCATACAGTAGTTTTATTACCCACTCACAGCTTTGACATGATGATATATCGCCTCTGACTTTATTCTGCTTTTCAGCTCTTATAATACCTCAAAAGAAGGTGGTAAAAAGGGTGGAGGTGAGAGGGATCTCTAGCAGAGGTATTCTGTCTGTCCTCTTGATTATTTATCTGACACACTGGCTAAAATATAAAACTCAGAATAAGTTGGAGAAAAGGTATAACATAAAGGTTTTTAGACAGCCAAAACTTGGAGAGTTGAAGCTGGAAGAGTTCGTCTGTGAGAGAAACCGGAGAGTGAGAAATCAATAATTTGAATATATTTATCTGGACAATGTTTTAATGTTTCACAAAGATTTGATTTCCCCATCTGTCAGCGGTTTGGGATTATAGACATCTGTTCATGCATTCTTTTTGTGTGCATTAATATTTCCACTGCCTGACTGGATACTGGAGGTGCATGAAAGGGAATTTTAGATAAGTGACGATGTCTGCTGAAGTCTAAACTTGCACACAGACTTCTGTTTAGAGACATTTATCAGATAATTCCATCAAAATGACTGACAATTGGCTTTAGGGATTGAACTATAGGAGAATCTGAAAACGGAGATTTGATTTCTGGTGCTAGAGGTAGTCTGACATGGTTTTCTTTCAGCAAACTGTGAAGTTTCTGTTTTGTTTCTTTTAAAGAGATCTACCCCTCTCATGTTCTGGCACATGTGTAGTGAAGTTTAGCAGGATTAGCAGCTCAATAAACTCAATATTTATCTCATACTGGCATCATTAAAAAAACACTCATTTCACCACTGTTCAGCCTCTGCTTCATTTCGGCTGCTTTTCCACTGTCAGAAAAATGGCCGCAGCTTGGGGTGTTACTTTTTACACAGCTTTGTAATGACCCAAAGAGTTATGTCTTCTGAGGCTAGCTGTTGGTACCCACTTAGCTCCCCATTATACATTTACCAGACAGAGTCAAAGGTACTGCTTACTTTTTGCAGGGAAAAGGCAGAAGCTTCTCCTCGGACTTGAATGCTAATAATTCCCTCTGCGTCTCAAGATCAGTTAAATAAAAAATGGGTTTATATTCTTTCCACCTTGTGTTCTTACTCGGTGAACATGGTGCATAATAACACAAATAAACAGGATCATAAAACAACCCCCTCAGCTGGTTTTGTTTATCTGTGCAGATTCAAGGAGAGCACTTACAGCGCAGCACTGGAGGACTGTGTTTGTTTTTATGACTTTTAGATGGTGATAGACTCCCTGTACGCAGTAAGAAACTATCTCAGCGCATCTTATTGAAAAACTGCCAACCAACTGTAGAGCAGCTGGCTGTGACTTTGGAGATCTGGTCTTAGAGGTCTTAAAAACACAGCAGTGGCTCTTTACTTTGCTCATTTAACAAGGAAACTGTTTGGAAGAGAAGTTTACTGTTTTCCTTTTTATCTGCAGGGTTACTCTGGACTGAAAATCTGCTGAAAACTGAAGTGGCATTCAGATTAGCTGAAGGAGCTTGCAGGATCCTAAACACATCCTATTGGAGTTTACAATCATGCTTTGGCTTAGTTTTTAGCCTAATTACAACAGGGTTTATGTCTGTCTGACTTTAGTCTTTCCTCAGATTTCACTGATTATTAGAACAAAACTAAAACTTCAACCCTTCATAAAGCAGCATCATCGTTTTCAATGCTGTTAAAGGGATATTCCGGCATGTGCTTAGGTCATGGTCAAACACACCATAACACTAAGTTATACATCTCCTTTAGAGGTGAATTTTGCCAACCACTTCTCTAGTTATACCAACTTTAGTAACAATTGCAGGATAGCAATACACAGAGGTCTACGTCTCCACATGCAAACCTTAACCAAAATGCCACTCTATAGTCACAAATAATTAACAGAACAGCACCTAACTTCATCAACAGTACATATATGGTCCCAGCCATAGTATTAACCATTAAACATCTTTTTAGCTTTGCCTTATTTCTTTAGCAAAGAGACCAAACACAACTCACCCACTCTCCTTCAGCAGCAGCCTGTTTGTGGGCCTGGTGAGTCTCTTAAGGGGGTGCCTAACTCGGTGTTACGGTGTGTCTGACCCTAAATTAAATTTACGCTGGAATATCCCTTTAAAGATTGCATGTTTTCTTATTACTTTGGCTTAAAGCTCCTGTGAGGAACTTTCTGTCTGTGTTGACTTTGATGTCCCCGGTGGACACAGTGGTAATATTTTTGTTGTTGCTGATTGCATCTTGGCCTTAAGAGAGCAGCATTTTATTGGCTTATTGCAGAGAAATAGACAAATTTGGGTTTGTTCATCATAGAGACAAACCTCTGTTCACAAACTTCTCACAGCAGCTCTGAAAAGAAAAAAAAAAAAACAGCAGCTCAGCACCCGTAAGAGTTTGTTTGTTTTTTTAATCTGAAGTCATCTCAACATTGATTCAAACATATTCATTTTTGATTTTATGAAATTTCACAATAGGATTTTAACAAATCCACCATTTGATCAGTTAGAATCAGCAGATTTTCTCCACCCTCCTTCAGAGAAATAAAACTCTACCCGCTGAGTTCAACAGTCTAAGACCAAGTTCAAAACTTCAGTTTTTATCAGAAGTTTTAGAAAAAAGTGGTTTCAATACCGCTCTTGGCTTTGGAGTCCCATTACAACCTCCCTGAGAAGTTTCTGAATGGTTTAAGAGTTTTATGTAACTCCTGAAGGTCACAAATGTTCTTTTCATCTGCAGATGAAAAGAGGAAAGGAGAAAAGGAGTTTTGATTATTTTGGACCTCAGCGCAGACTTTGACACAGGCCATCTTGTTTTTTTGTGCTAACGTCTTAATAATTTTGTGCATGTCAGAGGCTCTGTACTTACCTGTTTATATTCAGGTCTTTTATACCAGATCCTTCCTGCTCCTCAACATCTGATAACACCAGTGGTTCAGGGTTCCTTTTTAGGCCCACTTAAGTTTCAGTTTTATAAATACTGAGCCCAAGAACTCTGCACCACAGAGACTTCTTTCATTAGTTTGTTCATGAACTTTTTAGTGGTTTCAACCTGTGTTTCATTTGTCCCACAGAGTGATGAATCCCAGACTTTTCCAGTTCTCTGTGAATGAAACAAATAGATAAAAAATTGCTGAGGATAAATGTTTGTTCACAATTCTTTTTCCCATGAAAAAAAAACAAGTGTAAAGACATCACAGATAACCAAAACTCACATGAATTAAGGTTTTCATTTCAGTTTTGAGACAAAATTGTTTTGGATGAAACTTCAGATATTTAAAATCCATTATATGTTCCCCAGCAAGGATCAAGTCTGTCATCTAAAATATGAGCAATATACTCCTGTAAGTAAGTTGAGGGGTGCAGAGTTCATTTTGTCACATCCTGAACAAGTGTGAAGTAATCTTCTCTGCCTCCAAGCTTCTTTCTCATTTTATAAAGTTTTCCAATGCCACCAGCTATCTAGGCGACGTCAGTTTTATGTATGATATTTTTTCTCACTACAGATCAGACTTTCATTTTCTCCAGTAATGTGGGGTTGACTGTTGCTCATGTACCCCGTGTCAGATGCAGATGAAAGGTGAATGAACAGCTGTCAGTGCAGCATGTTCTCCAGGTGCGCCAAGGCCGTGCTGTGGTACAATCTGCCAATGCACAATGAAGATAACATAAGAAAAATACCCTCCTCTCACTTCACTCTGACTTCTTGTCACATAGCCTTCCATCTATCCCCTCCAATCACAGAAACATTGAAGCATCTGTTCAAGCTTTGAAACCTCTAATCAGCTCCCTCCTGATTATCCAGCAGCTACATCTTCATCAAAAATGCTGCACCAAATGAAAGCAGATCATCTGACTGATGTTTGCAGCATCACTCCTCTTATTTGTACAAACAAGCCCCCCTGCAGTCCCATAAGGCTCATGGTAAACTCGTCAACACGTTCCGTTTAAGAATGTCTCTACACGCGTTCAGTTGCAGGAAAATCATGAGAGTGTATTTGTTCTACTTTTGGGAAACATCCTGACATTTTCAAGTTCCTGTCTGTGCTGACAGAATAACAAGCCCCGAAGCGCTGAAACACATCACAGCGACACGCAGACTTGCAAAGATGTGCACAAGTTTACACATAGGTGAAGCGACAGGATCGGCGATGTCCAGGAGCAGGCTTGAGGTGCTTCATTCATTTCAGAGACCACCGCTGCTTCCCTTCCCCTCGGAGGTATCGGAGCAGACAGAAGGATGTAAACACCATTTTATGCCCACTATGTTAGGTACAGAGAGGACTGTGCATCTCTTATATAGCCTCTGGAAGTCTCTCTTATTTAGACTTGCAAGCTCTCTCTGGGAAGTGTATTTTCCTTTTTTTTTTTGCTAGAAGCTGCTCTGTCATCGCTTTAGGACAGACAGGGTTTACCTCACCCAAGGCAACTGTGAATATGCTGAGGGTCTGACAAGGGAATACATGTAATTTTAAACAAATACAGAGATGATGTAACTGTGCTGCAATCAGGAGACAGCATGGAGATTACTCTGTCACCTTCTCCAAGAGTTTATTTGACAGTGTGCTGTAATAATGAAGTGTCCCTCAAACCGCTGTGGCTGTTACGGAGAGCACTGCGGCTTTTATGGTTACTGTCATTTGTCATTGTCTTTTATAATGCTTACGATAGAAGAATTTAATTGAACATTATAAAGTTGTCTAACATCACTCAGCCCAACCCAAAGTTGGTGTTATTATGAGAGAGTTCAGAGGAATTAAGAGTGCCATCAAAAATGATGGTATTTCTGCTTTGTCAGAGTTTAACAGCAAGTAAGTCAAAGTAAGGATCAACTAAAGCAAGACAAACCATGTCAAAGAGAATACAATGGAAGCTATGAATACATATTGATAATAAAAACTCTGGCTTGTTTCTGCAAATGAGGCACAGGAGAATTAAAATGTTCGTGAAGGAAAGTCGATCCCTCAAAATCCATACCCCCTCCACCCCATTGTTTATTGTTTGTAGCAAGTGTGCAGCAGGACTTGTTTCCTTTGCATTTCACTGACAAAGACACAACTAAAAACATGAGCGAAGTCAGTTTAGTGTTTATGTAAGCTCTCCAGCAGCATTGCAGCGGCAGTGATGACCAGGCCGTGGTTACCTCCTAGATAACAGTCCACTGCTCCTTCTGGGTAGGAACTGAGTCTTTGTCTGAAGTTGGGGTGTTTAAATGTCTTAGATTCTTATTTGTGAGAGAGGTAAAAATAGATTGTGAGATTGATGTGGCGCACTGGACTGTCATGGTGAAGAGAGAGCTGATCCGGAAAGCAAATCTTTCGATTCAGTAGTCGATGAGTCGTGATAGTCATGAGCTCTAGGCTGCTCCGAATTTTAATCCGGAGGGTGTCTGAGGTCAGAGTGCAGCTTTGGTCCTTTACATCGAAAGGAGTCAGTTGAGGTAGTCCGGGCATCTGATAAAGATGCCTCCTGAACACATCCCTTTGGCGGTGTTTCGGGCAACTGGGAGGAGACGGGCGGTAGACCCAGAGCTTGCTGCATATCCCACCTGGCCCAAGAGTGCTTCAGCATCCTGGAGGATGAGCGTTGAAAAATGGGAGGATGGATATCTCGAGAGATGTTTCACACTTTTCATCAAAACTAAACTACATCACAGCTAAGAATGCATGAACTTGGTGCAGGGTTACAGCTCTGGTTTGCAAAGAAAGGATGTTTGAAAAAAGATTCAAACTGATTCCTCTATGTTACCATGTCTGTGTCTGTGCAATAATGTCCCTTTTCCAGGTTGAATCAGACTGTAGGAAACATGGATAAAGCCTCAATGTATTTCTTCTATTATGCTTATAAAGACTCTTGAAAATACACTTGCTTTACATAATTGTTGTATTTTCATTTGTGCAAAATTATTTCATAATGTAGTTTTCTTTGCAAATTTCTAAACTGATGAGTCACGCACATAGACTGTATATAGAATGGAGGCTGTCTGCCTCCTTGATGGGTGATGAAAAACAGCAACCTCAGGTGACTGGCTGCAGTATAGGTTATAAATCCCGCCTCCCCCAGCAATCCCTGGAGTTGTGGACAATCTTTAGAAATTAATTACACAGAATATGATTTTTTTCCCCCCTGGTTGCGATGTTGATATGTATTTACTGTAAGACTGGTTTGTGCTCAAGTCCTCTTTTTTCTGTATAGCTCTTATTAGCTCTAAGTTATTAGGGGGTTCATGTTTTCTATGATTGACACTTGATACAGCCTATGGATGTACAAAGATTGCCTAGCTCACCTGGGGGCGATACGCTGTTTGAGCTGAGCGTCATCACCGCGACTCTTGGTGACTCTCCTGCCGGATACGTACAATGTCACAGTGCAATGTTGGTTTGAGGAAGTGGAGATAATCTTGGAAACACCGAGAATAATTTGGCTCTTAATTCGTATAATGATGGAAGGCGGAGTCAAGTTGTCCATAGTAGATACAGTCTATGGTCACACATAATGTTGCAGTGTTTGCCATCTGTTTTTGGATTTGTGCATCACATTTTTCTGTTCTTTCGTTGCTTCAGAATTTGCAAAATTTTCCACAGATATTTTTGGGGCCCTTGCACACGTCAATCTCATTTCAGCTACTGTAATTGCACGACCCATGTGCTTTCATAGCTTTGAATAGTCTGAGTTTAGTAGCATACACACCTCCCAATCAAATGGTTTGTGCAAGTGCCACTAACCCTGTTACCAGTGTGAGACATTCTGCACACACCCTGACAAGGCACTTCATTAGGAGAGGATGTGAATGCCTGAAACGTCTAGCTGCTGTGCACTCTGGGTAATGAGCTCTATACAAAGCCTACCTTCTCCTGACTCCATGGGTACATGCATAGATCGCAGGTACAAGCAATTCTTTTTGTGAGTGGAGAGTGGGCCCTGGTGTGGAATAGGTGACAGTGGCACCACAACTCAGACTGGTGGACTCAGCAGGAAATGGTCTGCACACATTGAGAGATGGTGAGAGTGTCACTTACCTTTGAGATGCATCTTCAGGATAATTGCCAGGCTGCTTCCAGCTCTCTGCATTTCCACCTTCACCTCTCCATGATTGTTCTTTGTGATTATTTTGGGGCAATGCCAGTCAACTTTGATATTTCTCTCTTTTTTTAAGCTTCTTTTTTCCAGTAAAATTCACAAAAGACCATTAGCACAGAGTTTTAAATGCACTCCTGTACCTGTAAAGTCAATCAGTCCATCTGTGTGTGTTGATGTATGATAACAAAGACCCATTTGGCTCCCAGACAAGATGATCCGTTCGATTCTATTCTTTGAGATGTGCCTCTGCAGAGCACAAATCCTTGTATTAAGCTAAAGAGCATTAATCTAACTTTATAGTTGCATTAAAGTGTGTGGCGTGGGCCTTTTGATTAAAGGGCTGCCCTCTCTTTTATTGCACATTTATGAACTGAGCTGCAGTACATTGAAGCACATTGAGCCGAGCATTAAACAGGCTTGATTTGGATTCCTGTCGGAGGGCCAGTCTCAGCAGAAAGCAGTTACATTAAGAGTTGAACCATCGGTCAGTCTCTGTGTTTGTAAGGGAATTTGTTGCAGCACTAAGTTAAAATGTCAGAAAATCAGACCTCTAAAACAAAAATTCATCGAAAATCAGACAGCTCTTGATTCATTAAATGTTTACGTTTGATTTTCAAAGTGCCTGATGCACCACGGCATAGCTTGTGTCAACTGATCTCAGAGCAGCCTGGAGGCATGGTAAACTTTTTAGATCACGCAGTCAATCATTGAAGCAAAGTCCTTAAGAGAGTTACAAGGGATTGAGTTTATCATAAATTATTTACAAGCTGTTTTCACTTCTGCTCCGGCCTTAGTGAAATACGCTCTGTGTTTTTACTGCAGGACTTATCTAAACGTCCTTAAACTCAGGTAATATCTGCATCACCTGAACCTGAAGGTGGATAGATGTTGCATCTCTGGGATAAGGAGAACATTTACATGCTACAATATACACCATCCCCTTTGCTGTTCTTGAATGCAAGTTTTAGTGACAGCCACCCACTGCACTCAGAGGCAAGTGTTACAGCATATCAACAGCCTAGGTGAGGGGGGTAGAAAAGAAATATGGTTACACTACATGAAAAAACACCACTTCTGGAGCACTAGAATCACATTTAAAAAGCCTTAAATAAGCACTGATTATGTGTAATAAAGATCTTTTAAGTGATTACAATCATTAATAACAACTTATAGCATTATTTATGAAGTGTTATTTATTATGCATTAGGGATGAACAATTTTGGCCAAAAAAGAAAATCCCAATTTTTTGTTCACTGAAAACTTAATTTTAGATTTTAATTTTTTATTTAGTGACGACTTCACCATACCTTACTTTAACAAAAAGTTTTTCTATCATCTCTCAAAATGAAACCACTGAAAATGATGTAGTGCATATGCCAAGCCAGTAAGTGGCACTGTAACGCTGCTGAGGAAATGCACATAAGACAAAAGAAGAGCACAGAGCATGCACATAAAGGTTGTTTTGGCCGGACACATGTGCAGGCGTCATAAAAGAGTTACGCTGTGTGTCACATAATTGTTTCGAGAGAGATGCAGATAGACATCCACACGGAAATGAAATGGTAGTTGTTTACAGATTTATGCACTCTCTGACCCATTTTCAAAAAGTACCGTTTACAGTCACTTGAAATGCTATTTCCACATGGGTGAAACGCCGATGTGACTAAAAACTTTTCATTTACTCCTGAAGTCGTTTCTGTGTGGACAGGTTGATACCACTTTCAGACAGACTTTGCAGCGGGGAGTGGTTTGCTCTCCATCCTAAACTGTGAAGGGGTACCAATTCCACATGACTGACTTGCTCTTGCTCTATTTAGCCACAAAATTATTGCCTTATTTTGCAAACGCCATGTTTGTTTACACTGGTGTGTGTGGGGAGTGCTCTTGCAGGATGGGGGAGCCTACGGTGGCCTGGAGGAGTGAGAAATGATAGAGAGGAATTTCATTTTTTAATACCATCCTCATCAAATATTCCGATTACAATTTAAAATCAATTGATTGTGCAGCCCTGTTATGTATCATGTGTAGCGTCTTTTAAATTTGGGGTTTCATAAAACATTCACTTTATCTAGTATCTCCACTGGATGAAACTATCACTGCTGACGGCTATCTCATTCACAGAAGCCTAAACTGTCCTGGATCTGGTTTTGGATCAGGGGGACCTTACATATATAGTTGGATGGTCGGAAATCTTAATTTGAAGCAAAAACTGTTAGATGCTACCAGTGTGCAATTTAAAGTCAGAGCCGGTGCCAGCCGTGTTTTTTTGTGTGTTTATGTGTTTATTGTCTGATCGTTAAATGAACTGATTTAACTGAAGAAACTGATTTTCTTCACTGCCTGTTTTTAAGCAAACAAATCACCACATCTCCCCATCATGGCTCCCATTATCGAAGTGACCATCAGGACCACAGCCTCCCTCTAAAGACTGATTTCAGTCATAATAATGTGTTTTATTCTCACTCTGAGTCAGGAGTGAGTCACAGCTTAAGAGCAGATTACAACCATCAGGAGGTGTCCCAGACTGATGGACCAGACTCTTAGTGACATCCTGGCAGGGTGCCACTCAGCCAGAGCCAGGCCTGCCAGCATTCAGTCTGAACTTACACATCCCCCCAAGCCAGCAGTATGTTCATGGGGATCAACACTCCACATGAGACTTTTGGGTTGGTGTGTTGATGTTTGGTTTGAAGCCGCTGTGATAAGAGCGTTGATGAAGACCACCCGTTTTATTTGAACAGCTGTGAGCTCTATCTCTGAGTTTCTCTTTTGATGGGCTGGTACTTTAAAGGAATCAACTTTATCTCCGCTCATCTTAGTTTGTTTGAGAGTAAAACGTGCTGGCAGATGTTGCAAAAAACTCTCTGAGTCTAAAGCGCAAAATCTGATGTACCAGCACTGTCATTTGATGTAGATGTTAGTTCTGGAACACTTCAGACTTTTTCAGCTTGGATACACTTTTCTTTCTGCACACGGTCTACAAAACTCCACATATATTCCTCACAATGCTTTGTAATTCAACCTCGACCATAACATTTCTGCTGTTCCGGGTGTCATTATCAAATCTAATAATTCTGAGGAGCTGCAGCTACACTCGTGTATGTAAGCAGTGCTCTTTGAACACAGCCGGCCCCACAGAGTAAAATAACACAGACCTGACTACCATCTGCATAGATGTGAAATCCAAATAAAACAGGGTAAGTGCCCTTTAATAGAGAAATCCCACAGGATCTCCGTTCTCACTCCCCTGTGCATTGCTGTGCACACATGATTTCATTTCCAGACCTTTCTGTGCAGCTGCAGTGGCATTTTCCAAACAACATGCATTTAATATTGGATGAAATAATGTCATTCTTGGTCTCTTGAGCCATACTCAGTTTATTTTATTTTATTTTTTTTTATCTCAGATGGAGAGCTGTGTCCTTCCAGAGATTGCATTTATAACCATCGACCAAGAGGATGTTTTATGATGTTTGTGCCATTTGATGATAATCTCTGTAACACAGCACACTGAGGGGGATGGTTACTGTTTCAGATGAATCGACTGTAGCTGGGCTGATGTTACTAACATGCTTACACTCCTTAATCTGTGAGTATAGATCCAGTCTGTAAAGATAGGGGTGTCACTGAGGATTGGGGTCATTAATTTTTACTGATAGTGAAACCATTAGTGAGACTCCATAACGATCCGTGTCTAAATCAATACCAGCCGATCGGTTTGCAGAAAAACGAGACTCCTGTTTCTAGTGATTAGGGAAGAAGGATTTCTACACACTTTTGAAACTCAAACTTCAGATTTTTCAAAGACATATTTTCAAAAAAACCCTTTCATATCAAACATAAATATTATCAAAGTAAAAATCAAATTTTTTAAAGCTCTTTACAAACTTCAAATAACCATAAGAGGGTTGTTTGTTTCTGCCAACCATTCCCTGCGATTACTGCAGAAAAAAGCACTTAAAATCTTTACAAATAAAACAAACTACAGTGAAAACAAACACGTTATCATACAGGGATGGCCCACTTGAGAATATTAAAGATACTATTTGTCTGTTGTATTGACAACTGAAAATAACATGAGAGCTCAGAGTGGATTGGGAAATGAGACATTAACAAAGAAATCCACCCAGTAGGATTAAAAAACATGTGATATTAAGCAAGGAGATCAGATAAAGTTAAGTCCTGTTTTTCTTTACATCGAAAAACCAGCTCAGGGGTGAATGAAATGAAACATGACACACAGCTCTTCAAACTATAGTTGCCAGAACTAGAGTTTCATTATCACATGGTCCTACAACTCTGATTCGACAATCAAACAAACCAAGTCATACCTGACAGCAGTAAAAACTCAACTGCTCTGTTAAAATTAAGTTCTTTTAGAAATTTAGATGGTAAATGCTCTTCAACAAGACAAGCCAAGTCAGAACTGAGGAGAAAATTAGGGTTGTGTTTGTTGTTCTGACTCTGTTTGGTGCAGACTTGAGTTTAATTTAAAGGCTGTCACAAGTGAGAGCAGAGATCAATGGTAGTTGTATAGCAGTGTGGTGACATGCATACGTATCCAAAAGAGAACATGATCAGTAAAGACAGGGTGACTTTCCGACCTATCCCCAGTCACTCTATTGGTATGTAATTAGCTGATACATCATTAAGGTTTTAAAAAGCTCTGCATCTTTACAAGCAATTTAAAAAACACAGATTGTTCACCTGGGTGCCATAGCAGTGCTGCAATTAAATCCAAAAGGCAATGCAACAGGTATTACATCAGAGTACTAAATCAAATGAGTCATACCTCTCTGAATCCAAGCTGGGTCTGATCCTGCTTTTTCAAAAGAGGCATTAGCATCACTCTGTTGTCAGCCAAGGCTTCAACTGAGTCATGCAGTGATTTTAAGTTAATCAAGTCTCAGCTCTTAAACTCTCAGCTCTTCCTGCAAAGATCTCCTTCCAAACGACTGACATCTCAAGTTTTCTTCTTACATTTTTTTCGTAGGTCTCTCTCTGTCTCCAGCCTCACACTTCTGCTCAGGTTCAAAAACTCACACCTGAAAAGTAGGCCAGAATTAACCATGATTCAACAAGCTTTATTCATCTTCCACCTGCTGGCTGCTATTTGCACTCAAGTATCTGACATCTCTTGTATTGACGAGGAACAAACATGTGCATGCAACTTAGCCTGGGAGTGCAAATTATTGTACTTTTATCTGGAATGTATGATCAATTAGTAACTCAATCAAACACATATAACTCAATTGTACTTTATTTTTTTGGACGTTTGATCAACATGAAGCTAATTCATGTGCTCTAAAGTTTGAAAAAGTTCAGTTCTTTCTGGCTTTGCTCAGTACTAACAGATTCATGACCTACAGTTGCACTAATGTTGGGAAAGAGTCTGAAGGTAGACTCAGTTCTTCTTCTGAGGGCAGTATGTATTTCTGTAACTGTGGTGAACACAGCAGAGTCCAACTGTAGTTCTCTTTCAAGTCTTGTGGTGCTTCATGTACTGGAAGACAGAAAAAAGAATGTGTAGGAATAAAGCAGGTCGAGTCTCTAATATTCTCTTTGCTGCCAGAGCGGATGGACAGAGGAAAGCAGGCAGCCTACGGCACTTCCAGATGTGAGAATAGAGTCCAGCTGTTTGGTGAATCCCCTACTTTGAAGACTCTCTTCATGATGCACTTTGACTCGGTGTCATTAGCTGCTGTAAAAGTCCATCTCAGATTACTGAGGAAAGGCAAGGAGTTTTACACAGTTGTCAAACTTTGCTTGTTTGTGTTCTTAGTATCTAAACTGAAAGTGCAATCTGGAATAAAGATTATTTGTATTCAAGGTGTTATAGATGTTTATGTGTGAAGGAAGCTTAACAAGCTGCCAGAGCACTTTGGAGCATACCCCCTCTCTGCTGGCTCTATTCAAATACTTCCCACTGCTTTGGATGGATTTCTGACTTGAGCGCTCTGATTTGGCCATTAGCTGGCTGCCAGCACCAACTGCAGAGAAGTCCCTTTTCAAAATCCTTTCACAGAGCGCTCGAGTTGCTACGCCACTGTGCAAACAGCTCATTGAGTCCAAAGTTACAAACCCTGGCAGGAAGAATAAGTGGACTCTCACTGTTCCCACAGCTTTGCTGTCTTTCTTTGGGCAACAAAACACACTAACAAGGCAGTTAGATGTGACCTCGCGCCGGCTGGCCGGTGTGAAGACTTTTCAGGCTCAAAATGACCTCTTTGAAAAGAGGGGGTCCATATGTCCCCAATCATACAACACTAAGGCCAATCTTTCTGCTTCAGCGTTGATTTGTATGTAGAGCTGTCAGGCAGCCAACAGGCTGAAGTTGCTGTAAGGCATGTGGGATCACTCAGTGATGAATTAGTGTGAAGATCATGAATGTTGTCTATATCATGACCTGAGAGACAAAAATACAGCTGTTTAAAAAATCTCTGTAATTTGGAGTTGCATCACACATGAAGAGGAACTCTTCAAAAGTTGTCCTCTCTTATTTAGAAAATGTGCACATCACAAGCTTTAAAAACATTGCATCACTCATTGCTGCATGTTGAGATTATTATTGTGTGTGCCAGAGGACAGAATACATCAACTCACAGTGAAGAAGATGGAGATGAAACACAGACTGACGTGGAAGGGTTTCTGTTGTTTTTCTTGGGTTGAGGAGAAATTAAAGCACATGGATAAATTAGTGTTAGTTTGACAGAAACGGTGGAGGAGACACAGATTATTCCAATAGAAATTGAAAGGGATTTTCATCTGTCATCTTTAATATAAACAAAAGGATCCAAACTGTGTTAACCTGACCTTGAAGCATGGACTGAATCTGCCTTCTTTCACCTAACTCGCTCAGAGAAGAGCCTCATGAATCAAAAGAGTTTCCAGGCCTGTATATCCATTTCGGCCTCAGACAGATCTATTTTATCAGGGAAGAGTTTGACATTGGAAAATAAAATGTTGAGTTTGTTAGCCAGCTCTCCTCTCGCCTCTCTCCAACCATCTCCTTAGAGCTGCATGCAAATCCTGAAAAACCACAGCTCGCCGTGTTCTTGGTAAAATTAACAGATCACTTTGGCGAGTGTGTCACTGCTCCTCTTTGGCTCTGTGGTTTGAACTGAAGTGATTTACATGAAGACTCACAGAGGAGCTTCTGCATTGATCAGATCCATCACGCTTATTTAGAATCATATAAAGATTACCCTAAATTGCCCCCACTTAAATGCAGATTAGCATCCTACGAACCCAGGTTATCTGTAGCTGCACACATACATGCAAATAAGCACATTCTCCAGAATCAGTGACACATTTCTGAAGCAGCTTTTACATGCAAATATTCTGTATAAACACTTATGATTTACTGCTGTTAGACCGCCTCTACAATCCCTCTTCCTTCCCTGAACCATTTGTCTTTGTCTTACTCTGTCACACACACAGGCCTGCACAATTTAGCAGCACCGCGAATAGTCAGTGTGAAATCTGGAAGGCAGGATTATTACTTATGTAACCATATGTGTAAAACAGCTTCCTTGTGTAGCCGTATATATACCATAAATCCTTAATAAAGACAGGCAGCATTCACCAACTTCTCCCTGAGCAAACTGCCGTAGTTGATTGGTGTATCTGGGGTGTAGCATTCCGGCATGTGGTTTCAATTGTTTCAGTCTGTTACTGTCAGCTACCAGTGTGTTGCGCCACACACTTTGGCAACCAGTGCTGTAGCTGATTTGAGCTCGATAAATGGTTGAAATGATTTCCCTGCTTGGGTGCCACTGGCCACTGGAAGTCTAATGCTGCATTCAATTTGTACTTGGAAGTTAGATTTATTGAGTTCCCAGTCAGAAATTCATCTGGAACGCCCCCCTGAGGTTGGATTTCCGACTCGGAAAGTCGGACGATCCTCACCAACCCCAACTTGACAACATCATAATCCAAAATGGCAGCGCAGTGCATCAACAGTAATGAGTAACAGTGAAAGCTCTCGTAATGTATTATTTATCAGCTCTTCTGTTTTGTTTTGTGAAATTAAATAAGTGGTATATGTTGTACTGCCCAACATCTAACTATGGACATGGTACTATGGTGTTTGTAAGAGTGAAATACTGTATTATGTGCTGTTTTTAACTGATATAGCAAACAACAGCTAAAAGCAGCTAACAACAGCTAAACATTTTAACAGCAGGTGCCTATCTTGGTTTTCAGATATGGTTATCCGAACACCATTAACTCGGGTGCAATGTCATTCCCAGCACTGACATCCGACTTCCGAGGTAACTGGAACGCAGCAGAAGCTCATCAAGTCTTTCCAACCTGCTGCTTCTTTTCTCTATCCAGCATCTATCCTGTCTTAAACAAAGCTCAAAAACACAGTCTTGAAAAAAAAAAGATTAAATAAGCCTTTTAACTTTGGTATTTATGTCTTAGTTGGTAAGACTTAGTAACCGTAGCAACTGTGGATAACACCAAAAACAAACAGGTTTAATTGGTTGGTGGTGTTTGATTTGAAGAGAATTATTGTGGTTATGCAAATGTCACCACAGGTCACAGTTTGGTTTCTACCTCTCTGCAGAAATATTTCAGGCTTTAATTTCTGTCAAATTCTCCATGGCGAAAAAAAAAGCCAAGAAATTACCTCCACAGTGTTGATAACCTGCAAAAGAAAACTGTGGCTAAATACACTTTTTCATCTTATGAGTCCTTTTTCCAGAGTTTTATTCATGGATTTGAAGTGTTGTGTAGCTCTTCGCTTTTCCTTGAAGTCAGAGAAGCTGAAAACTCCTCAGTCTGTACTGAAAGCTTCGCTTTTAGGATGCAGCTCCAGTGAGAGTGTCTGCCTGTGCAAATTACCTCAGAGTCAGTATGACCCATAAATGATGAAATCCAAAGTGGATATTGCTCCACCATGATATCTTGAGAGCATATCTGCTCTCTGCATTGGGACCACTTTGACCCCATCAGATAGTAAAGTGTTCAGCTTTAACCACCACTCACTGCATTTCTGAAGTTTGCAAACAACTAGGAACCCAAACTTTCTGACCCCATGCATGTAACTTAGTATTCTGTGTAGTTTAAAAGGCTGAAACTCTGAGATATGATACCTGAAGATAATCCAGAATAGGGCCGCAGCTATATAATATTTTAGTAATCAAGTATTTTACAGACTATTCCATCGATTAATCGAGTAATCAGACCCAAATGGCAGACTTCAGATACAGTGAGATTTCCTACGTCACAAATCCAAGTTCAAACCCCAGGGGCCTTATGTATCAACGCTGGCAGCACCAGAAAATCTTGCGTACGCCAAAATCGGTGCACACGTCCAGATTTATCATCGCGAAACGAGCGTCGGTTCCAGCGCTAATCAATGCAAAGTCAGGAGGTGGTGTAGAAATTGGCGTTGAGCCGATACTTGCGTTGACTGTGATTCGCACTTTGGCGACGCTGTGTGGCGGTGTTTGGTGACTCACTATGTGACAAGCGTGCAACACATCCCCGTGGCCGAGCAGCACGTTGCCCCACATGACGAACCAGCAGCAGACGGAGGGATGCGAGCTGATCCCTGCCAGGCCGCCGTCCTCGCGGCCCGGCGAGGATGGCCGCGAGGACGGCGGCCGTCCTCATCGCCACAGTGTGAATGGGTAAGAAGTGAATACACAGTTCAATGAGCCAAATTAATTTATTTTTCTCCACCAGACACTCGAGGACATTTACGAGCCGGTCCAGCCGCTCGTCGATCCCCGCGATCCCCCTGATGATTTCTTCCTGCGATTGCAGGACCCCCTACGCGAGGACCCTTCCACTGCGTCCGGGTGGTCCAGCGGAAGCGCCGCGGCTGGTGGACGCTCCACCGCTTGTCAGCGCGCTGGTGCTGGGGCCGGGGGCCGGGGTGGCCCGAATGCCGCTGGTCCTGGCCGACGACTCCGAGCCGGCGGACGGGCTGCCGCGGGCCGGGGTTCCGCAAGCCGGCGACACGGCCGACACATTGATTTCTGTGACACAATAAAAATATTTGTTCATTTCAATTCCTGCCTCTGTGTATCTGTTGCGTTTACATCTCTCTCCACGGTATCATAGGTAATGTAATCCAGTATTTAGAGGTCAGTTATGCACATTACAGTTGTTTATTGCATAAAAAGTTAGCGAAAAATGAAGTTAAGGGCGAAGTATAAATCCCGTCTAAAAATAGACTGAATCCCGACGTTGAAATGAAGTATAAACTTAGACTAGACGTCTAATATACGTCTTTTGCTCAGTGGGATGACAAAGCATGTGGACATTTGTGTGACACGCCACTTATAATATAATAATAATAATAATCGCCACCACCCGCTGCTCAAACGGTGTGAGGGTCTCCTCCCCCGGACCCCCACCTGTCTGGCCAGTACTCCTCCGGAGGGCAGCTGTACGCCGCTTGACCTCCACCTTGAGGTCCGACCACTTTTTTTTAATCTTCGCGGGGGTGCGTGTCTCGGAACCCACCACATTCACCCTCTCGCAAACTTTCTCCCACTCCAAGCGTTTTTGTTTTGCACTGATGCCACTGGACAGGCTGCCAAACAAAACACGCTGTCGCTCCTCCACCTCCGCCACCAGCACCTCCACCTCGCATGCCGTAAATTTAGTTTTTCTTGTCATTTTGTCTGCGTGCGAGGACAGGGAGACCCTATTTAAATAAATCTGCATATTTATGTGAGGGCGTAACGGGGACAGGCCCAGTCACTCCGACATCTGCGCTCAATTCCACGCTGATTGGGATTTATCAAGGAAACACACGTGGATTTCGGCGCCCGCACACATTGATACATACGGATTTTTTTCAGCGTGACGGACCTTGCGTGCGCTCGTTTCTGGTATGAGTTCCACTTAAGTGTTGATACATGAGGCCCCAGATCCTATAAAGGCCAGACTCTGAGAAATAGAGAGGACAATCGTGGAATAAGCGTGTGGGTTAGTGGATTGCAATGCTCGTAACAAAGCTAATTATGATATTAGCTTTCACCATGTCCTCAAAGACATGAGTGTCTGAGAGCTGATAAGCTCCTATGTTACCTGCTACTTCTACTACACCGGCAATGTTGGGCTACAAACTAGCATGAAGAGGAGTGTGCAGAACAGCACTGTCTCCGCCCATGACTTACAGTTGAATTGAAAATAAGCTACAGGAGCTCTGCAGAAGAAAAGCCCCTCTCATCATTCATTTTTTTCGTGGTCCGCAAACCCAAAACCGTGCTTACTCCTCACTCTACCGTGGAGGTGTAAGTGCATTGTGTCACCTTGAGACTAATCCATGCGAAGCAGTGACAATTTGAGCCTACAAACAAATACTTAAGGCAGAGAACATTCCTCGATCACTTTTTGTAATTGGGGGTACTAGAGGTACTCAAGGAATCATTTCAGCCCTAATGCAGAATATGATCCAAATCAAGAACAGGCTTTCATGAATGAGTGTGTATGGGGTTTCTGGTGCTTCTGCAGCCAGCCTCTGGTGGACACTTGAAGGAAGTCCAGATTGAAGCACTGGCTCCTTTTATCCAGGCGATGATTCTTTGTTAAAACTCATCCAGGTCTTTGTCTTTGTCACTCTTCTCATCACTCCTGAGTGGTTTTAGCTCCTATCAGAGTCATCAAGTCTGACTGGCATTCCCCACATTCTCCTTCTTTTTAAACAGCTCAGCCTGAGTCAGTAAAAAGAGCCGTTATCTGGCATCAGTGGTTGAATTGTGACTCCCCCTCCCTCTTCTGTGTGAAGTAAACTCTTGTGTGAGTGTCTTTTTCAGGGTCTTGACTCTGTACACGCATGGGTATCTCTGCCGCGGCCAGGAAATACATTTTTATGTTTTTTATGCATATGGAGATGCAGAGAGACATCCTGGTTGATGCATTTGTGAAGTTGTGTACTCTGGAAGTGCTGGCTCATGTTTTCGGTGCAGTCATTGGTTCAAGGTACACAATCCTGAGAGCCAGTTGCTCCTTGCTCTGTGTGGTGAGTGGGTGCAGGGAGACAGGATTCGGCACAGATTCTCTATCTTTCCCCCACAAACCATTTAGCTTTAAGGACTTTTCCCTCTGACTGAACAAAGTTCTTATGGGAGGCGACAAGTGCATGTGGCCGGCACAAAGTGATTTCCCGTTTTACTGTCACTTTAAAGTGATATGCTACATGTCGCACAGTCAATTCCCCACTACCTGTGACAGATAGAAATTGGCCAGGCTGAGGCCCGCAAAATGGGTTTTCCAGCTGATGTGAGAGAGAGCACAAAAGCGGGGGAGTCGGAGGGGAATCAGAATCAGTCGGAGTTTAGATTGCTCAGAACGGTAATGGTAGTCAGTTGGTGCATGGTGCTGGAGTGTGGCGATACTATCAGGGGATGCAGGTGATGCTACGGAGTTTGAAAGATAAGTTCATTATCTCCTCAATGTCCATGATAACCCCATGCTTCCTGCAGGCAGAGAGCTGATTACAAAGGTATGCTGGTGAGTTTGGGCCAGTTTATCTTAAAGGGTGTTTGTTTCTATGTCTTATGTGATCATCAGAGAGAAAGAGATCCTCATTTTGATCCAGTGATTTCTTGCAGTTAAACCTACACATCAACAAAAAGTAGAGAGGAGGAAAAAAGAGAAACAAGGAAACAAACTGTACAGCTGCTGGGTGGGCATGTCCTTGAAGACTGTCCTGATTGAACTGCAGAGTTGATGTCTATCTTCGATTATTTTTGGCTGTTTTGGAGAGCGTATAGACCTGAGACCACTTGCTGTGAGGAGTACAGTGTCTGTACATGGGGTGACAGTTTAACCTGGGGTGCGTTCAAATAGTCCTCTGTGGTTCTCAACCAAGTGAAATGATTTAGAAGTCTTTGTGTGTTAGTCATGATCAGAGCTGTTTGATTCCTCCAAAGGACGAGGAAAGGAGCTTCATTCTTTATTACCTCCTTTAGCATAGACACAGGAAAAATTACCCATAATTCCTTCATTTAAAGTTGTCAGTGTGGGCTCAGCATGACAGCAGTTGATTAGGAGCTAAATTTAAACTGTTATGATGCATGTGGTTAGATAGGAGAGAAGAGTGGGGTCAGTGGGGAGACAGATTTCACCTTTAGTAACTGATGTAAACCTCACATGTAAAGTAGTTAAATTTTAAGCTGCAAAGAAGAAGAAGAAATAACTCCACTTTAATCGACTGTACATAAAATAGACACTTGGTTTGGTCTATTCAGAGTGTATTAAACCTTGATGGTTAACCATGCACTCTGTGTTTCAGCAGACTCTGCCTGTGCTGTTTGTTAGCAGTTTGTTAATGCAGCACTGTTGCATTGGTAGTTACAGATAAAAAAGATGAACAGTGTGTGGCATTTAGTTTAGATGTTCTGAAAAGCCTCTCATCCTTGTTTGTGCCAGAGGCTGATTCCCTCCAGCAGCACACAGTCGGAGTTTTATAACAAAGGCAGAGTTTTATCTGTTATTAAAGCACCACTGTGATGAAATTACAGCCTCCTGCATGTTATCTGAGCACTTTAGCCTGAGTGATAGCTACAAACTTTCGCTTTCATAGACATGAGCCAAATGTTAGAGTGATTTCAGGCCAAGAAAAATACTCCCCCCCGCTCTGCCTCATCCCTTTGTCCTGACGGTATTATCTGCAGGAGCAGTTGCTCTGAGGAAGAAGAAGAAGAAAAACTCTTCCCATCTTTTCTTCTCCTGCCTCTTCGCAGTGTCACTGCCCCCTTTTTTCTCTTCACCATGCACAAAGGCAGTAAAAAGAAATCTGTTTATAACACCTCGGAGAAGAATCCAAGGCTGTAATGATAATATCACATTTCTGCATCATTACTTAGACTCTAGTTATGACTGGTGCCTGGATGAGGGTGCCTGAGCGCTGACACGATGAGGCCTTTTGTTCTGGACTACAATCTCTGTGCGTGGCGTAAATTCCCCCTTGGTTTGTTTGTTTGTGTCTGTCCTCTCTTTTCCTCTGTCTCTCTGCCATCATTTCTAAGACTCAGTTAAAACCAAGTTCTCCTGGCTTCTGCTGCGCTCACATGGATTTAGGCAGACGGTAGACAGCAGAAGGATAATCCTGAGCCAAAACACCAAAAGCATGAGCATCTTGTTGTCTCAGTGACATTGCAACAAAGAAAGTAAAGAACTGAATGTAAAATACTGGAAAATAATAGTTCATGATGAAAATGATGAAAATATCTGTACGAAGAAGTACAGAAAACTCAATCCCTTAACTTTACATTTAAACTGTTTCGTAGATTCCCTCCCTGCACAGACACACGGAAGGTTTTCTGTGTTTGTCTTTGGAGCATAGACTGTATATAGAATAGACGCCGTCTGCCTCCTCACTGGGTAAAGCCTTCTTAACCCAAACCCTCTAGTGATGGGCTGCAGTATAGGTCATAAATCCTGCCTCCTCCAGCAATCCCTGTGGAGCTGTGGACAAACTTTAGAATTTTTTTTACACAGAATATAATTTTTTCTCCCCCCGGTTGCGATGTTGACATCGTAAGTTACAGTAAGAAGGATTTGTGGTCAAGTCCTCTTTTTTCTGTACAGCTCCATTTTTAAAAGTTATTAGGGGTTCATGCATTCTATGATTGACACTTGATACAGCCTAAGGACGTAGGACTATAGTGTAGTCGGAGTGACTCACAGCGACTCTCCTGCTGAATGCATACAACGCTACTGCACAAGTGGTGGAGAAAATCACAGAAATACTGAGAGCAATTTGGCTTCAAATTTGTATAATAACGGAAGGTGGAGCCAAGTTGTCCATGTTAGATACAGTCTATGGTTTGAGGGTTGTAAAAAAAGAGTATGATCTGCAGAGGGCACCATTCTGGGTTAAAGTGTTTTAGGTTTTGCCAGCAGAGTGATGGATTTAGCAATGAGCAGCTGTAACATGAAAATAATGAAAAAATGTAAATATATACTGTAGGTTGTGCTGCACTGATAATGGCGACATATTACCTGAAATATAGTTTGCAGTTTGGTCTCTGTGCTCTGGTCCTGTCTAGTCTCGTCTTTGTGAGATCTGTTGCATTCTGTGCTCATAGTGATTTCTCACCTCTCAGCCAGACCACAGCTTTACTACTTAACAGTAATTTAGGTCAAATGTGATGGCTTATTTGCATAAATTTATGAGCCCTCCTCTGAGTCTAAATTATGGGTTTAAAATAATCTCATTTGGTGTCGATGAGTTATACAGCTCAAGCTAATAACACTTCTGCTGCCATGCTTTACTGTGTGAATAACTTAATGAATGAATCATCAAATCCATCGAGTTACACTTCATCATCATCATCACAGCAGCATTGTGATCCTGGAGTGATTGTAGCATTATAGCTTGAAATGTTCAGTAACAGCAGCTCTGTAATGAAAGATTGTGTTGGGGCGCCGTGGATACGGAGATCAACATCTATATGTCAGAGTCCATTAGACTCACGCGTCCCTCCTCCTTTGATCAGTGCATGGATGCTAACTCAGCATAAAGCATGTAATTAAAGATCATTTTAAGAAAACGGCCCCAAGCTGGCAAAGTCAGAACCTCTCACGTTAAGGTCCTCTGCAGCATGCAGTGGTTGTTAACACTGGTTAGCCTTGTACAAGCCCAAGGGAGCCCTCGAAGGAATGAGTTATCCTTGGCTCTAAGTGCTGAGCGAGACCTTCCATACAGCAGCCAGACTCACGCTGGGTTCACACTGAACAATCTGAAAGGGCTCTGTCAGAGACTAATTATTATTATACCCTGAAAAGAGGGGAAAAAAAGCTACAGAAACGTATGCCAGGGTGGTTACAATTCCTATTGTTGCCATGGTGACACCATCAAAGGGTATTCAAGCTGAATAACAGGAGGCAGGTCCCCTCTATCTGGCATGTGATTTTGCATCCTTGTGTAAAGGATGTGAGTAAAAAGCAAAGTGAAAATGTAGCTTTTTATATGCGGCTAATGAGCAGTGTTACAGGTCATGTATAATACTGCAGAGTAAAGACAGCTTTCACACCACCACGGCGGCTTCCTGTAGCTCCTACTGTGTGATAACTAAGGTTATGAAACATGTAAGGCTGCCGCCACAGACACACCTACATAGGTGCTCACATTCAAACCTGCAGCCTGGGACAGACTCAGTTGTTGATTTCCCAAAATCTCCAGGTCCAGGAAAGATCAACTGTCGACATTCACACTCTCTCTTTAAGAGCCTCGTTTGTGAACTCAGTATTTCAGTCCAAGTTAGAAAACATGTAAATCACATAAGAGAGTTTTCTGTTACTCTTCTCTGCTGCTTCTTCCTCCTGGTGGTTTAAAGTGGGCTGAGAGTTGATTTCAGAAAAGGTAATGTCACACACCTGAGGCCTGTACCAAGCAGCAGGATTTGCATATATCAAAGTCATCTCTGGGTAAACTCTGGGTTTCCAGTACCCAGAAGGTGGTTTTCTACTTTCTCTAAGTAGATTTAAATATAAACAAGTGTGAGTAGTGATTTTTTTTTCCACTAAATGAAAGGCCTTATTCTACTTTGTTTAACCCCGAAAAGCTATCCCTCACTAAGACTCTTGGCTGTGCAGTCTGTTTTAAAACAAAGAGCTTCTTCCAACATAAGACATAACTTCTAGTTCTCTGTTGAAACAGACTCAATGTTTAAAATCTCACTTGGGGATGCTGCACAGTGTCAGAGGACACTGATAAAGTCAATTTAAAAAGCATCACTGCTTTTATGATTTTTTAAAAGATTTTATTTCTGACATGTCTCGCTACAGTCACGTGCAAATGAAATACACCATGTTCAGTAATTATGTTGATGTTAAATCAATAGATAGAGGCATGTGATGTGAAAAAAAAAAAAAAAAAAAAAAACTTGGAATATATTATCTGACTGTTTTTTTTTCTTTTTTTATTCGATTTTGACAGACAGATGATCAACATACATTTATGGCTTTCACAGCCAATCATTTATTTTCCTTTCCAGAATCCAAAGTCTGCATTTGAGACCTTTCTTTTTCATAAAGGCACAGTGTAAAAAAAATTGAATGTCGTTGAATATCAATAAGTCAGATTTTTGAATGAAATGTTCCCTTGCTCACCCCCTCATTAGTGAGGTGACAAGGTAAAAGGCTCCGTATGATCCTCCATATGTCGAGTAAACAAGTTTTTTAAGTCAACAAGTGCATTATTCTCTGTTCAGCTGCACTCTGTAGTGAGGCTGCCGTCTTTCTGCTCCTTGCTGCCAAAGTCATGGAAAATAACAACACTCCTGCACCTTTATATGGCACATTATACTTTATGCAACTCCTGCATTGCTCACTCGACAGGTCAGAAGTAATCTGCACATTAAAATACCGATTGGCCTCCTTGTTATAGCCCTCTGTTAGTTCTTAGCGTCTAGTTTGATGTTAGTAAGAGCGCTCACATTGGATGTTCGAAACGCTCACAGCATTGAACAACACTTGATTTTATCTTATGTCCATGATCACTTTATTTTTATTTTTGAATTTTATGATCACTTTATTTTAAAATATTGAAAATCACTGCATCATGTCAGATTTGGATGATTTTGTTCATGTTTAAGACCAACATTAAAGCTTCACCCACTTCTCCAGCATGCTCCCTATATCTACTCCACCTCTTGCAATAAATCACAGAAGACCCCTTGACCTTTTCATTCGCTGTGACACCTGTCAGTCATATCTTTGATTTGTGGACACCTCTGTGACTAACCTTTTAAGAGTCCACCCTCAGGACTCACTGTAGACTGTGGATGCAGAATCAAACAGCGTCCTTTACAGCCATTTAATGAGGCAAAGCTTTAGAAAATTAGTCCACAGGGGAGAAATGCTGATTAGTGTGGCAAGAGGGTATAAAAGCCAAATTTCACTCAGGAGGTGGTGATGAAACAGCCTGCGCCCAGAGCTCAGATTCCCAACATAATTATTTAAGACACATCTTCAGCTCAAAGTGTTACCTGAGAGATAAACCAGAGTACGAAGGAGGAAAAGTGGCAAAGCTCTGGGCCTCCATTTGATTTTCTGAGCTTTGCTAAAGCTTTCCCAGACGCGAGTGGAGCCTGTGTTGTTATAAAGTGGTGCAGGCCCTGATAGTTCTATGTTGTACCTTATCAGAAGCTTTCCCAAGGAACATAAATAGTGCGCCGGGCCAAAAGATTCAAATAAGCCTGTTTCATTTCAGACAGAATTTATAATGCCGCCTTTCATTTCACAGCTAGGTCTGGAGTTTTAGTACGTCTAAGCATGCGGTTTCTTATTCCTCTTGCTCTGCTCTCCTGAAGTGACTCTGCATCATCAACTGCTTCACCTCTTTCTGCCCCAAATGTGCCAAAGCAGAGCGCAGTGATGGATCACAAAAGAGGCAAACTCGGAGGGCGGAGAAATGAGGTGGTAGTTCCTCTGTGTCACACCTGGAGACAAGGCTTCAGCCTGACATCCTGTAATAATAAGAGTGGTTTGTGTGTCGAGTGCAGCCAGAAGACAGCAGCAGGCTGAAGAGACTGACACTGTACAGCATTGACTATGGAATAATGAATATAATTTGCAGCTGTGGGAAGCCTGTGGTTTTCTATGTACTTACACTGACTTTATGTACCAAGCTTCACTGCAGCAGGAGATAAAAAGGACTTTTTAGGTGCACTTTTACCACATGTACCCTTCATTTTTTTAAGTAGCACAAAAAGCCAGAGCTGCAGACACCAAAAGAAACTAAAAGTAGGATATCTGTTATGTCTGTTATATTCACAATATTATGAAACAGCATAGGGACTCTCTCTGGATACATACCTTTTTTTATCCACGTATTTACATTTAACAGCCTGAAGACACAAGTTAATAATAAGACAAGATAAACCTTTATTCATCCCACGGTGGGGAAATTCTCAGTGTTAACAGCAGCAAAGGATTAACACAGCAAACAAAGAAGAATAAGTACACTCATCGTGCACACAGATGATTCTTACAAGTTAACTTAGATCTATACAAAAAAAGTTATACACCATAAAAGGTTGTTTTCTAAAACTGTAATTTAAGCACTGCTTTTACAAATACAAGAAATACAGTGTAATGATACAGTGTGATAAAAAGATCAGCAAAAGCAAATTTATACAATGATAAGGAGTTCAAATTACAGACAAGGGCTGATCATGATCATGCTGTCCTTAGACTGTAGTTCAAACGGTAAGATTCTGCTTAGAACAAAATAATCTGCGTTTAAATCCAGGACAGGGGTAAATCTTGAAACACAGGCAAAGATTTGCTTCTAAACTATCATAATAATGTAGTGAGATGAGAAGGTCTACAAAAAAAGCACTCCCCACATTCGTGGTGTTACTCTTAAGATGCAGGGTTCAAATCCAGGACATGGGACTTATAATGGCAGATGGGACTGCTCTTTGGAGCTACCCTAATGCACTGGTGAGATGAAAATACCACCACAAGTGAGCAGTTTTCTAGTAGTTGCACAAATTGAGAGCACTATACTTGTTAATTATTTAAAACCAATAAACCAAGTTATTTCAACACTATTTCAGTTTATTTTACCAAAAACATGATCACAAAGTTCAAATGATATGAAGAAAAATAGGAATAAGGATGCAGCTTGCTTTTTAGAGACAAATAAAAGGTACTAGTGATGCACCCCTGGTGTGTGACTATTTAACATGCACACATTTTCTTGTAGAGTAAAACAAAATATCAGTAAGCCCCCAGACATTTTTCCTTTGTATTAATATCTGTACTTTTTGTCCATCCTCATGCACCAAATGATGACTCTGCAGTACTGTCAGACCACTGCTGTGCAGGGCGTTAAAAAGTTTAATGAGCAAAGACAAGGCCAGGTAAAAAGTGAAAGGGCGGACAGAATAAGAATGAGTCAGACAGATAGGGAGGACGAGGCAAAGACAGAAAGAAAGGAGACGGTTGAAAACAACAAAAAAGAGAGTGACAGAGAGGGACACGTACACCTCCGGAGATTTAATAGCAGAGTCAAACCCTTGCTATAGATCCTCCTGCCGATGACTGAACCAGACGCCGTCTGTCACAAGCTTGTTATGTCCAACAGCTTCTCCCTCACAGTCAGACCTGGCAAACACAAAGATGAGGAGAAGTCATATTGAAATGAGGATGAGTGGCTGACAGGACCGATGTCAATGCTCTTGCTTTACCAATACAAAAAAACTGAACCTATAAACTACACAGAGATCTAACTCCTTGGCACTTGCAAAGCCTTGGAGGTAAAACCGCACCTGGTCCAAGCAAATCTGAATAAAGCAGACCTGCAATGCTGGGTTGTTTGTAACCACTTTTTGATTAATCATCCTCCGCCTGCGGGTCTGCTGGCTGGATCTCCAAGCAGTCACTCCTGCCATGATTAATAGCTCGCTCTGAGCAGTGATGCACGCCAGCGAAGACGGAGAGGCTTTAAGCAGACGGGATGAATCAAGTGAGCAACAAAGGTTACTCCAAGTCTATTCCCAAGCTCTTTACGTCACAGAGGATTTCCCTGCAGGGATCGGCTTCAGGGCTCGGCTTATGAGGGAGAGTGATGGGTGAACTAACTGAAGTGATTGTCGTGACTCATGGCAGGGCTTGAAGTTTTGGAGTTAAAAGGTTATAACTGCTCTGTCTTTGTCTCTGCACTTCCTATTTGACTGTGGTTCCTGAGAAAAGAGGAGAGCTGCTTCTTGAAGAGAGGGATCATGACATTTTCAAGCGGAGCTTTTCTCCACTTCTCTGCAGAGCCTGTGGGCTGAGACTCCTCTTGTTGATAACAGCTTCATTTAAAAAGCCCTATTAATGAAAGGAGACAGTTTATTACCCTTGACTCGTCAGCTTCATCATCCCTCTCCTAATTTACTTCATCAAACCTGCAAAGGAAATTTTACAATTAAGCTGGAATCACTTAAACCTGCGAAACCAGAATAATTAATGGACCCGTTTACCAGCGGTGTCAACCCTCATTTACTGAGGCAAAACAAAGATTATGTCTGCTGATTATCAATTAACTCACCTGCATGGAGGCGCAATCTAGCACAACACATTTGCAGGTGCAGGAGGTTCACTACCAAAAGAGAGGAGATGAGTGCAGCTTCATTTAGCTTAAAGGCAACTAGACTAAAACAATCAAGCACAGATAAAAATGCTCTGATAGGAATCAATCTCATAGATATGCAAAAGAATGCAAAACTGAAAACAGCTTTGAGGGCTAAAGACAATTAAAATCAAGATTTAGACCTTAGAAATACAGCTTACATTTGCGGAGTCATTTTGACTTTCTGATGCAATTTGGTGAGAAATGTTGTTTCTTTTTTCTGCTCAAAAACACAATTGTTTCTATTGGCTGACAGTTTTTTTTTTTTAACTGGTGTTTCAATAGAGGCTTCCTTTGCTTCAGCTATGCCCTACAGGATAAACTGAGACTTTAGCAGGAATACCTGCAAAGCACAGACCGCTTTGAGGAGTGATCTGACTTTAACTTGCACTGCAAACCTCTGCTTTGTTTCATCCAGCAGCTTAAGTTCGGCTCTCTCTTTCTTTGTCCCTTATTTGAGTCTCTTTCTCTTTGCCTCTCTGTCTCTTTGCATCTGTCTGTTGTTCCTCCTTTGACATACAAAAAGACAACAAAGACGCAAACCTTACCTGCCAGCCTCGGCAGACTTCGATCAAACAACCCTGGTGCTAGTCTGGCTTTTGATGTTTATGTTTATCATGAAACAGGGTGTCTCTAAAGTGGAGTTTTAACAGTCTGAGGGCTGACAGGGGCACACCAGCATACATGACAGTGACACAAAAGTCCAGTGAAAAGAGAGAAAGGAGAGGTGATGGGGATGACATGGAGGCAGAAGTTTGGAGAGAGTGGAAGACAGACAAAGACAGGTCCTTTACAAAAGGAAAATGTGGGGAGAAGGCGTTTTGTTAAGGGGTGAGGGGTGACAGAGAGGCAGAGAAATGGAGAGAAAAGAAGAGGTGAGATGAGGGGAGCTCTGTATTGATGGGGAAGGCGGGTGGCGAGGTTGTTCTGTCAGTCTTGGCACATCGTTCCTCTCATTACAGTTTCACTCCCAGGCTTCAGCCTGCTCTCTGGTCCTCCCCCACGGCTAGCCCTGGAGCAGGGATCCATCCAGCCCAGCCCTCCTGTCAACACAAGCCCAACTCAGCAGCTCTGGCCCGGGCATCTGTCAGCCCACACAGCCCCCTGTCAGCTTCAGCCTAATGTCCAGTTCATATTGGCTCAGCACAGCAGGGAAGAAAGAGTATAATATTGCAGCGCGCAGCATCTATCAATGCAGTCGGGGGTAAAACAGCACAGGGCAGCAGCCCAGGCATCCATCACAAAGAGACCCCTCGTAGACCCATCCTGCCATCTCTGAGGGAACTGATAAACAACAACGCTGCTCGGCAAAGTCCACAGATGCATTTAAGATGTAGAGAAAATTGTTGTCATCAGCTCTTCTTTCCCAACAGTCAGTAAACGCAGCAGACCAGTTTCTGGAGTTTTTAAAAGTGAAATGTGGTCCCATTCTTGCCTTGAGGAGGATTTCAGCTGCCCAATAGTTCAGGGTCTCCTTGGTTATAGTTTTTTTTTGTCATGATGAGCAAGTCAGGACTTCAGTCAAGCCAGTTTCTTGGCAGGACTCTTCTACTACAGAGCCATGGTATTGTAATCCTTACCTATCTGACCTCCTCCACATCGCCACTCCATCACACCACCTCCGGTCCTCTTCCTCTCTCCACCTCACTGTGCCCCCTGTTCACCTCAGCACTATGGGGGGCAGAGCTTTCAGTCGCTCTGCCCCCCGACTCTGGAACTCTTTACCATCACACATCCGCAACATAGACTCCCTCCCCCTCTTCAAGTCCAAACTCAAAGCACACCTGTTCAAACTGGCCTATCCCTCCCACCACCCCTAACTCACTTTTTTTTAAATTAAATTTCAATTGGTATTATTCATTTCTTTATTTATTCCTTTGCTGTTGTTCATGTTTTAATGTTGCTTTGTTGATTTTAACTGTTTGATGATTAATGATTTTAATTGTTAATAGTGTTTTATTATTGTTTTTATATGTTCTGTAAAGTGTCCTTGAGTGACGTGAAAGGCGCTTCAAATAAAATGTATTATTATTTTATTATTATTAATCCATGTTGTCAGAATTTGGTTTGTCATTGTCTCTCTAAAACGTGAAGGTCTTCCCGAAAACCTCATTGTGTGGATGGCAGCAGATGATGCTCCTAAACCTGTGTATACTGCTTTATTGTTCTAAAGGTTCTTCTTGAGGAGCACACAGTATGTGCTGGCATTAACGTGTTTTTATGTACAAGTAGTGTTGTGTCGTTCATGAACGATTCGTTCAAAGGAATGGAACTGCTGAGTGAACGACATGAATGGAGTCACTCCAAGACCTGATTCATTCCTTTCTTAGTTCAGTTGAGCTCAGCCGCTAGCGTGGCATGCCGGTCGGGAGTGGAACTGCCGCCTTTGACTCTTTGGCGAAAGACACACTGCCAGCCAGTAAGCAAGCAGGCAGGCAGAGTCTTATTGCTCACAGTGAATGAACGACATGTATCAGTCAGACTGTGAATGAAGGGAACGACTTCCAAACGACTTGAGGATGGCAGAAGAGGGAGGGGTGTAGTGTTGTACAGGCTAAGATAATACAGTGTATAGTACCTTTACATTAATACATGTCTCTAAACTTTCCTGTAAGAAGGATTTAATTTTAGCAAATTTAAATACGCTATTTGATATCTTCAAAAGTATCAAAATCCCTGCTAAAGATGCAATGTTTATTTATTTTTAATCTCTCCACTTTTTTGCGATATATAAGAGCAGCGACCTGCGCTGTTTTGCAGGCGTGCTGTTGTGTTGTTTCACTCGTGTCACGGTGCGAACGTTGGCAGCACACAGACACTGAGTTTTTCAGGGCAGGGGATTGATTCTTCCTTGGTGAATGAACAACATGTCACCCAGTGAACGACGCTGTGACTTCAGCAGCAGGGAGAGGAGGGGCTCATTCAATGAACAAACTCCCGATCAGCGCAGCTTTGTCACTCACTCCTGTACTGCACCTGGCAGGGTGACTGACTGATTCATCGAACAAATCTTTTGAACTAATCTTTTTAATGAACAGATTCTAAAGATTCAGTACAGTCAAAAGAACTGTTCTCCCCATCACTATGTAGAAGGTGGTGGTGTGTTTTACAGGATGATAGGCTTAGAGAGGATTCTGCATGAGATAGCAAACATCTAGATGCTGCTGTGATTAAAAGGCAGATGTTGGCATGTATTGAGATTGATAAAGTCACACTGGCTCAATACCACAGCTGAGACACTGCATCTTTCTCGGGGCTGTAGCCAGGTAATGGGATGCATTTTCATTACAAATCTCTCAACCAGAGCTCTCTATTGCAATCAAATCGATTTTCCTGCTGGCGACTTGTTGAATGTGCCAGACACATCAGGCCAGACAGCCCAGCCCTTATTCTCATTCTGGTCAAGCAGTGCCCCTGCACAGCCTTAGAAACCCGGCCCTGCAGATACACCTTGACAGCTACTCTGCTGGAGGGAGGCAAGAGCTCCAGGCAGACATCTGCTCTGACAAGTGATGGGAAGTTCTCTGTTTCCAAGGCAGTGGTTCATTAGCGGAAAACAGGAAATAGCCACCGCTAAGCATGCTCCAATTTCTACACCAAGGGTTGTTAGGGCACTCTGCAGGTTTGAGCAGCTGAGGGGAAAGTAGACAAAGCGGAGGGCAGAAGGCAGCAGGGAAACCTGAACCAGAGGAAAGATCACTGAAGAGTTCCTTTTGTTTTTATTTCATGCTGTCCATTTTTTCACAAAGTCTTGACGTAGATCTGAGCAGAGGGCTGCAGAGAGGAGGATGGTGTGAGAGGAACAGAGGCACGCTTGGTAAAGGAGAGGTGAAGGAATAGTGGTGCTGAGAGGAGAGGCTTGAGTCATGGAAATATGGCTCTGATTGACGGTTCTAAGCCGTGGTGTGTGTTGTGAATTAATTATCTACTTTTGACTGATGTGGAGTATTTGGTGACCACTTGCTGCAAAGAGGTGCTTTAAACACGCCCAATTTGGATAGTAAATGGTCCCAGACTGTCACCTGTGTTCACCCAAGAGCTTTGGTGCCCCTGTGATCTGAGGAGCCACACTAACAGTGCTAACACAATGTCAAAGGAAAGCTGTTGGTGTCACTTCACAGAGAGTTAAGTTCAGTAGAATCCGGCTTCACACAACTGCAGTGTTTAGATTTTTCCTGTCTGTGAGGATCCTGGTTTTCATGCAGAATTTTAAAGCTGTTACAGTGTGATTTCCATTGCAAAGGTAATGAACACTATGATCTTTCCACAAGGTGTGTGTGAAGGGTGAATGCTGTCCAGTGAATCTCTCGCCTTCTCTCCACGTCTCAGATGTTACACAATATGCGAGATGTGTCCTTTTATAGCCACTTTTTATTTGACCTTTTACCTTCGGATCAATTATCACTTAAAAAAAAAAAAAAGAAGACTGCACATATTTGTTGGAGATTATTTCTTCATCTAACAGTGAAAAATGTCATCTTAATGTGTTAATTTAATCTTAACAGCTGTGATAAAGTCAGCTCCTTTATTTCTTCCTCTGGATTCGATTATCATGGCAGCTCCATTTACCAGACACATTTCATCTTATCTCAAATCCTCTTAAAGAGCTAAAAGCTTTTTATTTACATATTAATTGTGTGATGAATGTCTGCTAACAGTCAGCTGAGTTACAGCTCTTCAGCCTTTGAACCCTTTCCTATATCACTAACAGCTGGCTGACTCAGATTTACTAAAAAAAACTCATCAGTCTTTATTTTCCCACAGTCCTAACAGCTGACCACATTCCTGTTTGACAACAGAGTCTGTTCAGCCTATCGAAATAATAAAACCAGCAAATATTCTGTGGGAACCATTTGAGCTGCACTATAAAATAAAACTGCATTTGTGACGATGACACATTTTTACATTATTGCAAATGTGGTCAAACAAATAGTAATAAAAGTTTGTTTGCTCTGCTATAAAATAAGATTCAGAGACTATTCAACAGGGTTTGGTGCTGTGCTTCTGGAAAATGAAAAAGTCTTTGTCTGGATGTCAGCAGATGTTGCTCCTAAACCTGTAGATATTGATCAGCATTAATGAAGCCTTCACAGATGTAGAAGCTACCCATGACATAGACTCTGATGTCCCTGTACCATCAGGGATTCTGGCTTTGTGCTGATGACAAGACTGGGGTCCTCTTCTCTTTAGAGAAGAGGATACAGCATCCATGATGTCCAAAAAGAATGTAAGATTTGATTTGTCAGCCATCAGGCCACCTTAAATGCGCTCAGGTCCAGAGAAGTCTCCAGTGTTTCTGGATCATACAATACAAGCCCCAATATTGAGGCTCTGTGAAAATAGCAATAAATCAGATTTTGATGGTCTGCAAATCTTTACAACCCTTTTTAGAGTGGATGATGTTGTGTCCATGATTTCCAAAAAGAATGTAAAATTTGCACGGTTCAGTTTTAACCTGTATTCGTGGAACTGTGTTCACAGACAGTGGTTTTTCGGAGGTAATTTTGAGCTCATGTGGTGATTTTCACTACAGGGCCCTATCTATTTAAATGCAGTGTTACCTGAGGGCCTGAACATCAGGATAGTCCAATACTGGTTTTGGTCCTTGTCCCCCTAGTTTGTACAGAGAGTTTTCTTCACTCAGGAACATTTTTCTGAAACTGTTGAGCTGTTCACTCATACAGTTTCTCACAGAGTGGTGAACCTCTTCCCATCTTTCCTTCTGAGAGACTTATCCTCTCTGAATGTCCTTTTTATACCTAGTCATGTTTCCAACCTGTTGGAAATTAACTTCATTAGTTGGAGTTGGAGTTTCTCCAACTGTTTCCTGTTTGTTGTTCCTGTAACATTTTTAGAAACATTGAATCAAAAATAAGTTTATGCTTTTTTAAAAACAAGACATATTTTCAGTCGCATTTGATGTGTTGTCTTATAACCATCAAATTTTGTTTTTAATAGCCCTGTGATTCTGGTTTTACCTTTCATTGAAATTTGAATCTGTAAAGGAAAAAAATGAGCATTGATTCTGTTCACATCTTCTGCCACTTTTTTCTCGCTGGCTGTTGTTTTTCCCTCATTTTTTTTTCCTCACAGTTGACAATAACAGGTAATAACAGAGGAGAGGAGCTCAGAGAAACAAACACAGCACTGTTCAGTCAGACAGGGCGGTTTATTGCCTCACTGCAAACACTTTAAAGCTGTTCAACTTGTCACACTACGTCTTTATCTTTTACTAATATACAGCATTATCACCAGTTGTTTAACAGTCAATCACAGCAGGAGGCCCTTGACACAGAGAGAAAGAAAGCTTCTTTAATAACACCAACAGTCTGGTGAAAATGGAGATAGATGTACAGACACATGTACAGAAATCAAGCCAAGATGCGCAAATACATAAATATAACTACCAAGTAATAGCAATAAATAGAAAAAAAGTATTCAGCAGGTTCATAACAGTTTGATGTCCTCAGAGTTAAACTCAAAAAACTTTTCATTCATGTAGGGCTGAGCGATGAAAAGATGACGATATATATCGAAAATTAATTTCCCTCAATATAAATATAAAACATGGTCAATATGCTTTTCAATAATCGGCATTTTGCCATGTTTTGGTAGACTATATGAATAGCAAATGAAAAGGGGAGTTGCTCCAGGTCTGCCTCACGCTGAACCAATTATGTGCTGAATTTGAACCAAGTAGCAAAGAGTAGTAGCAGGCTGCAGCTACACGCAACCATAGCACTTAAACACGTGCAGCAGACAGCACTGTCGGTGAGAAAAAAGTAAACGAGTGCTACCCCTGGAAAAATGCAGATGAATGCTCAACAGATGATGACATTGTTGATAACACTGGCACGAAAACGTTGGTGGTGTGGAGATATTTGGGTTTTTTAAAGTTGGACATGAAGCAAAGTAATGTGCACTGTAAATCATGTCGAGTATATGTTCTCACAAAGTTGGGGAATACCTCGAATGTTTTACACCATCTGAAGCAGCTCCATGTGGCAGAGCACACGGAATGCAAAAGGTTACAAACCTCGAGTGGAGCAAGGAGCCCATGGCACCTGTGCAGCTGAAACAGCCGACCATTAAGTCTGCTTTCTCTAGCGCAACGCCTTACAACAAAACATCGTAGAGACACAAAGACCTCCCAGATGCAGTAGCTTATTGTATATAGCAAAAGACATGCTACCAATAAGCACTGTTAAATTTCATTTTTTATATCATGATAGCGACTGATATGAAAAAAATATATTGTAAGATTGATATATCAAGAATCTACAGTCCACACCATCATCAGTCTGGTGAAAACATTGATGTAAAGCTGCAATAATCACCCCTTTGAGTGAACATTTTTACACATTTTCATTTACCTTTTAGAGGTCTAGAGGAGATTGAACATGCACCCAGCATGAAATACTCACTACATGAGCCAATGAGCCTAACCCGTGATTTGGCGAAGGCTAAAGCAGCTCACACTGACTGAGAGTCAAAAGGTGATCCATATTTGATTTGTGCAGCTGCATTTAGGGTCACAGACATTTCCTTTGGGTTCTTCTCAGTGCAGTTTTGGAGAGTTTTTCATGCTGCTTTGCATGATTGAAGGGAAATGTGTCAGAATAAGTTTAGCAAGACTTGGACTGGAGTCTGCTGGTTTGAGATCTGCAGGAATAACAAAGTGAAGTGATAAGGCTGCTCACTTCAAAGAGGAGAAAGTGGAGTCAAGTGAGTCAGTAAATACTGTGAGTTATCTCACTTCTGCACAAAGAGAGGGAACATCAACAGGGTTTCCAAGCTGCGTGTGCAGGACTTCAACAATCTGACATCCAGCTCCCGCTGGGTGTCAGGCTGATGTGACTGCACCTCCACTTTAGAGCATCACCTGGGGTCACCTGCCAAAGACGGCTTCACTCTGCTGCCTGGCTAATCTGCTCTCTTGTACCCAGACAGACTCCAAAGACAAGTGTGCAGCCACTCCGGGAGATGCAGGAATTTACATGTGAGGCACATCTACTGTCGGCTCACATCACAGCTGATATCCATTCTTAGCGATCCCTGACATCTCCCTACATTTACATATATTCATTAAGTTCACGCTTTCACCCCCCACCCCTGTGCTAGATGTCTCACCTCGAGCCGACTCGGCGTAATGTTCTGACAGCGAGGAGCGAGCAACAACAAGTAAACAAGAGGAAACCGGTGTCCTGTCTCATCCACAGAAGCAGGCTCACTATAAAAGAGGCATACATATCAGAGCCAGAGTGAGGTAGGATGAAAGAGGGACGGTAAATTGGAAAGAAGAGAGTCTATGAAAGAAGGGAGAATGTTCATGAGCAGCACAATGAAGGAAAAGCTGCTCAGTTTTGGACCTCTGAGTAAATAAAGTGTTTAATTGTCTGATAAGTTTACCCAGCTCTTTTAAAGCCTTCCTGGTCAGTTTTATCAAACCCAGCTGCTCTGAGGTGTTCTGCTATAATCCGGCTGGGCTGATGATTGTGTTTTAGAGCCCTGACTTTAAAAGCCTGACTTTCACAAAGCCCGCCCACTCTGTGGAGTGCATAATTGCTGTTATTTGTTTGTTTCCTATCTACACAAGTCCACATTTCCTCCTCCTGAAAAGTTTCAGTGTTGGAGCTGCCTGCCTGTTTTCTCTGCCTCCCCTTTTAGAAAGCGAACCCTTTACTTTGATTTATTTTCCTCCATTGACTCAGTCTCCTCCGGTTGTGCCTGCAGGTGTTATGTTGATGACAAAGTGTCCAAGGTGGCCTGGCTCAATCGATCCAACATCATCTTTGCCGGCCAAGACAAGTGGTCCCTGGACCCCAGAGTAGACCTGGTCACCAAAGGACAGCTGGAGTACAGCCTACGCATACAAAAGGTAATAACCACTCAGAGACCCTACTTCAGTGCTCTGCAGCTGTATGTACCAACTGAACATCAGGGCTTGAATAACAAAAAGGCAAAAAGAATTAGACTTCAATGGACTTATAAGAGATGCAGAGCTATGAATGAAAAATAATCATTATCGCAGTGATGCAGCAGGCTCAGTCAGAAAGATACAGTAACTCTAATTTTGAATGTGCTTCTCCAACCATGAACTAAATCAGACTGTACCTTCACCATAATTTAAGAGTTGTTTTCTGGTATGTCAATATAATTCCCCCATGACAATTAATAAAGTAACAAACCTGAATATTAACCTACTAAACCACCCACTAATCTGCGATCTAGCCTATTTATACCTGACTATAAAAGATGAACATGCAAATTTACCTCCATACAGATTTATTCTCCAAACAACCAACTTACCTTAACCTACCAAAGAACCCACCTACCTACCTGAAAAGCCACCTGAACCAAACTAACTGACTGTCTAATTAACTAACTGATGAAGCAACCAACTTAGAAAGAAAATATCCAAATACCCTCTCACCTTTCAACTACAAAACTAGCTAATTAAATGTCCTAAACACATCTCCACCCACCTTTAAACTACTAAGTTAGCTAACCAACTTTTCCTTCTAATTAACAAACTAACCAGCTAAAAAAGTAACTTCTGTATTCACCCATACATTATCTGACTAGCTGACTTACTAAATAAGTGACTAACTGGCTAATTTAATTACACACTTTAATCAATTACGTAGTTAATGCGTTACTTATCACCCACCTTCTGACTGACTTATTACCTAATTAACCTATCTATTTACCAACCAATTTTGAATTAACTAACTTTCTGACTTACCCATCCTTCCATTCATTTTCTATCTAACTGACTATCTTACCAATGCACTGTCTGGTTAACTGACTGACTACCCTTACCAAAAAAGTATGCATCAAGGACATTTTATGAAGTATACTGAAGTTCATTTTAGTACACTTCTCAAAGTATATTTTGAACACTGGTACAAATATACTACCACTGTATTTGCAAGTAAACTTCTTGGGACAAAATTGGCCCAATTTAGTTTACTATACTATTAGATTACTAGTAATAAACTTCGAGCCCCCTTTTCTTTGTTTATAAAAGTACACTCCAATGAATACCTGTATGTAATTGCTTATTTTCTTTTTATTTATTTATTTATTTAAGTGGCAGTTTAGAAGATGGGGGGGGGGGGGGGGGGGTTGACATGCAGCACATGATTAAATTAAAATTACCTTTTTGGTATGCTATTATTTCAATAGTAGTACATATTTGTATACTTGGCCTGTACTGCTTATATTTTTAAGAGTATACCTCTGAAGTATATCTCTGAAAAGTGCATAAAAAGTTAACTAAAGACATACTTCGTGTAAACGAAGTATACTTCTTTTTGGTAAGGGTTACCAACTATATCACGAATAAACCTGGTGGAAAACTAACTCAGTTTTTAAATCACTTAATCATTCTTTACTGACTGACTGACTAACCAGCTAACTCAGTGATTAACTGACAGACCAACTAACTTACTTAAAAACTTGTGACTAACCAACCAACTATTCTTCTGACTTGTTGAGTGACAAAATAACCCAAACTAACCCAGGCTGTCAGTATATGTGGAACCACTAGGCTATCTGTGCTGCATAAAAGCATGTTATCCAACAATACTCTTTGCTATTGTCTGCAGGTGGATGTGTATGACGAGGGCTCCTACACCTGCTCCATACAGACAAAGCAGCAGCCCAAGACCTCCCAGGTCTACCTCATTGTACAAGGTAAGCACAGAAACACCTGCTAAAAGTACAGCACATCCACGCCAGCCGGTAAAAGTAAATAAGGTTTAAAAATGATTCATGGGTGTGACTGAAGCCATGAATGTCCTCTGTTACTGGACTGAAGATTTGATATCATATCTTTAGTGCAACAATGATGAGTTTTCATTGTCTGTCGACACACCAGCTGCAGGCGTCAGTGTCACCTGTCCTATTATCTAAAGTAGAGATGTGTCTCTCTGACTTGTCTTCAGGGAAAATATATGAATGTGTATTGTCAGGATAAAATACAGCCCATGTCACAAACCTCCGCCTGCAGCAGCAGAGTTTCTTGTTCAGGTTGAATTGAATCAAAAGAGCTTTAAAAAGCCCTCAGCTGCAGTTTTCCATTTCAAAGGAGAGGAAGTTATTTCTTCTGAATGGAGACAGCAGCAAAGTTGAGAAGAAGAGATAATTATGAACCAAGCGGGATAGAAAGAGAGAGAGAGAGAAAGGGTGCTGCAGGATTTGATCCGAGGCCTTGGGGTGGAAATTTTGCAAAGCTTTTCTTTTTTGTCTCTTCAAAATTGTTTCCTCTAAGTTATCTTCTTGTGTTTTAAGGTTGTAGCCGCTGAGATAAAGACAAAAGAAATGCAAAAACATCACAAGCTTTCTGCACAATAGAGGTTTAACAGAAAGTGTAAAATCACTGGATGAATTCACATTCATCCACTTTTCTCTTACCCTTGGCTGTTAGTCAGTTCGCATCAGCCATCAGTTAAGTATAAAAACTATCACACGCTTAAAATAGTTAAATGAGGTAACTAGAGATAATAACTAACAGAGATATTCCACGTCCCAGTGAGCAGGCTGTGTCCTCTGCCAGTGTTATTAATACTGTGCCTAATGGGACCCCGTTGCCCTATTTATTCATGGTGTGTTTGTTAGAGAAAGGTACAAGATAAACTGGGAACAGCCAACGGAGTATCATAGGAGCTTAAGATAAATACAGTGAGATAAAAGGGAAAGGTAAGCTGGGTGTATCATCAAACACATTCAGCAGCTGCAGAAGATCTGACATGAGCATGTTTGTTGCTGAAATAAACAGGATTTAGTTGGTCTCTTAAAAGTGTTAAATTTGCATTATGCTGGTAAAGCACCAGCACTCACAGCTAACGCCAGTGTTAACCATGTATTACAGTTAAGTACAGACCCAGCCGGGACACCTGTCAAGCTGAATCTAAGAGTCTTTTTAACAAAACTAACACAATGCAATGTTTGCCTTTGAGAAAATGAAGGTATGAATTCAAACCGTTTCTGTAGGCAATCAAGTTTTTAACACAGTCCATGAACTCGGCTCTCTATCTAACTATAAATGCATTTCACCTTTTCCCAATAGCACTAATCTCTGTCCCTGTGATTATCCAATCTGACTCAGTGACCTCTACAACAGAGGCAGAGATCATGAAGTCTCACTTTGGCACCACAAACAGATCATTATACAACAATTTCAAGCTTTTGCCTTTTTGTATTTATCTATAACTTTAAAGTCAAGGTCTATTTCAAACCTATGAAGCTTTATTGAATTGTCAGTAACCTCAATATTGCTGTGAAATATTGGGCTGAGCATCAAGGCCAGAAAATACGATTTCAATATCCATCAAAATGCCACCAAAATACCTCTACAATCTTATTTATGCAGAGACACAGTCTGGCAGACACATCTGCAATATCTAAACTCTTAGAGGTAGAATCCCTCGTCACTGTTTGTTTGAATATTTACTTTATTTTTCACCCACTCCAGCTGTCGTCTGTGCGTTCAATCACTTCATGGGGCTTTATAAGGAGTGCCGTATTTTTACAGGTGGAATTCATATATTCCTGCTCAGCACATGACAGATTGTTTTATTACTTGGAGTCTGTTTCTGTTGACTTTGACCTTTCCATTTTAAAGCTGCTAACCGTGTGGTGTAAAAGCTGACCCCAGAATAATCCCACAGAGGAAAAGCGCTGTAATGTAATTCCCCCCCATACACACACACACACACACACCCACCCCCACACACACACACACACACACACACTAACCTGCTCCAGAACTCCTCACTCTGCTGTGGAGTGAAGATATCATCCATTCATAGCATTTAAAAGGTCAATACAGGAAATGAATCCCCACTTCTAGGATCCATAACCTCTCCTTCATAGGATCCCTTGTGTCCGATGATTCAGCGTTTGATCATCGGGATGTCCTACGCTGACTTCCAGAGTTTCTGTTGGCGGCCTCGTTTATCACGACTAATGCGACAGTTATCGTCCGGCATTGATTCTGTTGCTTTCCTCGCCTTGCTGTTTTGTCCTCCGCTCAGCCTCTCAAAGTCCCATTCAGCTTCAGCGCCATTGTAATGCTCATCTGTTGTACTCCCTCCATGTGGGCGAAATCTTTTTCCTTGAGGTTCAGAGCCGCATTTTTCATTGAAACTGCAGAGAAGAGGTGAAGGTGTACGTTTTTTATTCTGAACAAATACTGCGGAGCTTTTATTCACTTTAAACTGGTCAAATACTCAACAGAGATGAGAGGACAGGACTGAATGTAGAAAATGACTGAATAACAGGAGGCAGAGAAGAATACACTCAACTGACTCACACTGAGGAGGACACTGTGTACAAAAACTGAACTTTATGGTTTCTATATCATTTAAAGTCTGTATTTAACTAAACGAGAGCAAAGACAGGATACCAGCTGTTCAGAAAAAAATCTGTTCATTTTAAATGTGTTAGTAGCAACATATTTCTAAACAGCAGTCTCAGGGTCATGTTTCTAACTGTGTGTCATCAGCTCCTCTTTTACTGTATAAGTTTTGAAAGTGAAATGTTATTTCAGATTTCAGCAGCTCAACAATTCAGGGTCTCCTTTCTGTGTCATGATGCTCCGACTGTTTTCAGTCAGGACTGCAGGCAGGCCAGTTTAGCAGCAGGACTCTTCTAATACAGAGCCATGCTGTTGCAATCCCTGCAGTTATCTGAAGAAAACTTTTTATACCGCTCTACAGGTTTAAGTCTCTTAGTGAGTAAAGAGGAGCATATACTGTATCTTTGTGTGTAGCTTCACTTTACCAGCACAGACAGAGACTGAAACCAACCCCTGAAAACTCTGTGAACTCTGGGGGATAATAATTCACCGGCCTCCATCTTTTAATGGGTATGAAAATGTTCAGGACATCAAACACCGCCCCTGGTTAAGGACCCGAGAGCGGGTTCATATAACCAAAGCTGACAATCCTCTGCTCGCAGGGACAGGGGTGTAATTGGAAAACAAATGATCAGACAAAGCAAATTTGCAGTGGGAGAGAAAGTGGCAAACTGGAGGGACTCAGATGAGTCGTTGCAGGCAGCAGGGTCGCTGCACACGACAAGAATCCCGATATAATGGTCGGCTTTTCACTCAAATCCTGTTGGATTTATGTAACCCAGACAGAGAAGTTTAGCTGACAGCAAGTCCAGCGAAGTGTTGTTGTGATTTGAAAGCCTTACTTTGATGTTTACAGAGTAAAGATTGTGGGTTTGGGGAAATGTAAGAACGAGTGTGTGCAGATCTTAGAGTCAGACATTGTTCAGTGATTCAGTCTTGTACTTTTGATCCTTTTGCTCAGTTTTCTTTTAAATAGTGACCTTCACTAAGCAGAAGAGTTTTATAATGATATGCACTTTATCCTCTGTAAACTTGAACTTTAACTCAGCACATTTAAACTGCAACAGTGTTGCATTGATGGGATTTTTGGAGTTTGCAGAAAGTTCAAGCATTTGATCAGGCTGGGTAAAAAAAAAAAAAAGTGCTCTCTGTAGATGCCGTGTCTGACAGCAGTCCCAGTGAGGGGACAGGCTGTGCTCTCATACTGATACCCTCTTTTTTTTAAAACCCTGTCTGTGGTCCATTTAAACCCCCGCGCTGTCATTTATAATATTGTCCCTGTCCCAGAGGACTGGCGGCTGGAGTGCTCTCCTCTAAATATGAAGGAAAATATTTGACATTTTACAAAATGAATAACTCATTCCTTGGTTAGTTTTGACACACTGGGAAAAAAAAGCTTTCTCAAATCCACTTTAGCAGAAGAGGGAACATCCAGTCATCTGCAATACTCATCAATGACATTTCTTTTATTTATTTATGTGTACTTTTAAGCAATGCTACAACTACAACTAACTACAACTGAGTAAAAAACAGATGTAGTCTCTGTGATGATTCTGAAGCTGGAGTTTAAAAGCCTGTCGAAGGATGTCTCTGTGATAGAAATGCTGACTCAGCCCAACTTACAGACAACCAAGACAAAGAGTTGGAGTTCACTCGTTCAGACGAGTTTTGAACTCTTTTAAAAGAATGCACATGTGGCCTCTGGAGCTGGTGAGCCTCTAGTGGACACTTTAGGAACTGCAACTGTTGCCACAGCTATGCTCTCAAATCCAGAGCTTTCATTGTTTCGCCCTGTTAGAGGTAGACCTTTCGATATGAATGACTCATAGCCATGTTTTAGTGCAGTTAATGGTGTTACAGTATTCACAAGTAAATTTAAATCAGCGTCAAGTCACTTTAGTATAAAACTGTGTCTGTTTTAGAAATAAGAAAAAGATGTGTTTTTGTTTTTAGAGAGAGGCTGCACAAAATGCACGAGTAAGAAGAAGAAAAGTAGAAGTTCTTGCGTGCAAAATAAACTTGACAAATGAAGGATCATACTTGTTATGCATCGCATGGAAAGGAAACATAACCCTCCACGAGTCGTTCTTCAAGTTGGGCCTCCCCAGTAGAAAACTCTGTACACACTCCTGTTTATTCCCTTATCATTCTGAAAAATCCAGGTGGAGATCCCACAGAGAGGCACCGAATAATACTCATGATGTAACAGGAAGGCACGCTTGGAAAAACAATCTATCTATAGCCTCACTTTTGCAGACGGAATCATTTTCACACAGATATTTAAAAACCACAGCAGCAGTTTGAGCCAATTCAGCATCTCTTTAACATGCAATAAAAATGTGTTTTAGAAGTGAGAGGTGATTCATTCAGCCCAGAAGCTCCTCATCTCAGCGCTGTGTAACTTTATTCATTTATCCTATAATGTAACCAACAATCCACATGCCTGCACTACGCTGGCCCCAATCAGACATATTACAGCCTGTTGAACTCTTACTTCCACCATCCAACAGACGGTGTTCACAGTGTAAATGTTTCACTGAAGGTAGTCAGGGGAGGATTTCACTTCTATCTCAGATAACTGGCCTCATCAGGAGATCAATCGAAAGTCCATCTGGTGGATCATGCATCACATGCTAAAGGAGCCATAAGAGCCTGATTGATCTGCTGTCTGTGATTTCATGAGAAACTGATGTGTGTCCGTGAGTGTGCATTCATTTCTCTGCATGTGCGCTTACCTGATTATTTATAGATGTAATGAGCGCCTTGAAGCCTGTCAATAGTATCGATCGCTTGTTCAGCAATCACAGTAAACGTTGTTCCTTATAACTTTGTCTTTCCATGATTTCCTTCTCTTTCGGTCAGCTCAGGAGAGAAAATAACCTGATTAGGAGATTCAGTATCGATCTGACTCTGTTGCTAATAAACACGGCCTTTATGAAACAATGTAGCGGCTTGATGAATATGACGTGAGCATTGTTTTAAACGCCAAAGTAAGCACACAGCCCATTCACCTAATACAGCGAGGATTTATAACTGACATTAAACAGAAACAAAAAGATGTAATAATTCAAGTCGAGATGAAGACGGAACGCTGAATCTGCTTAGGAGTTAAAGGTCAGGATCTCATGATGTAACATCACTGAAATAAGTGTTGTTTACTTGTGTTATTGATTTTTGCTTCAGAAAAAAATGCATTTACTGAGCAGGACTTATGAGCGTCTATCATGTCAACATCTTTAATATAATTGTTGGGAAGATCTCTTCTTTTAAGATAAACTCAGAGTCCAAAGACCTTCACGGCAGTATGGACTGTCTTCGGCTGAACCACAGTACTAACAGACCTGCCAAGCCCTTGATTCTGCTCAGAGGAGAGAGGATTGAGGAGAGAGGAGGGAAATCAGAGAGGTGATCAGAGAGGAATCACAAGAGCAGCATTTGCACAGGTCTCTTCATTGACATGCACACTGCATCAAATATACTAATATAAACTAATACTGTGACTGAATGATTATACTGACTGTACTGATTGGATTCTGCGGGTGTACTGGACTTCACATCAGCTGGAGTTTCACAACAGAAAAGACAGACACGAAACAGCCACGAAGGAGAACAGGGAAACATAAACACATGCTGGTTTAACCAGTGGGTATGTGATGAGGTTAAAGAAATGTTTACAAATGTCACAAAATCAATAAAACAGATGAAGACTCGAGTGAGTTTTATATCTGGTTTATTAGTCATAAAGTCTAAGGTCATAAGAATAGCAACACTGAGTATCATTTATTTCAACTACTAACTTTCCTGTTGTTAAAAGTTAAGTGTTGCAAATTTTCTGATTTCCCTAAAGTTGTGCCAGAATCCTCTTAACTCTCTGAGGCCTCATAAAGTTATATATACACACTCACTGAGTGAGCCTAGAGTTCCCTATAAGCTACATACTAAGTATAAATAATAAATTAATAATTTAATAATCCACACAGAGATGAAATGGTAGTTGTTTACAGATTTATGCACTCATGTACCTGTTTTGAAAAAGTACAGTTTACAGTCACCCGAAACGTCGTTTGTGCAGATGAAACGCGATACGACAAAAAACTTGTGTTCACTCCTGAATTCCTTTTCGTGTGGACGGGTTGATACCGCCTTCAGACACACTTTGCTGCGGGGAGTGATTTGCTTTTCATCTGAAAACTGCGACGCCGTATACCAATTCCACACGACTGACTTGCTTTTGCCCTATTTAGCCATGAAATTATCGCCTTCTTTTGCAAATGCCATATTTGTTTACACTGGTGTGTGTGGGAACTGGGGAGCGCTCCGACAGGAAGGGGGAGCCTATGGTGGCCTGGAGGCACGAGGCATGATGGAGAGGAAAATCGATTCGACAATCTAAATTTTTTTAACATCATCATAATCAAATAATTGGATTACAGTTTAAAATGGATTAATCATGCAGCCCTACATCAGAGGCATGTATTAGTGTTAGCACAGTGCATAAACAGCTGATCCTGTCATCATGTAGGTGCTGCTTCATGTGACGCTCTGCAAAGAAGAAAAAAATATTGTTCCCTGTCTCCTTTCATCATTTCCTTTTCATTTCCTTCATCTCTCCACTCACCTCTGATGGCAGGGATGAGGACACAAGTGGGGGGATGCAAGTGTGAAACCTGGGGGCTATGTCTTCATACCTGACAATTTGTGTATTTCCATAGTCTTGTGCAATCATGTGTATGTGGTCTTCTCCCTGGTGTGCAAATGAGGATTCTTCACAAAAATACACCTGTCTGCTGAATATCTGTCCACTCCCTGAAGTTTATAGATCCACTCTCTGATACTTTTTGTTTGGGTAATAATCACAGTCCTTACCAACAGTTGAGGGGTTTATTGTCATTAAAAAAAAGATCATTTTCTGTCTTTACTCATAATGTAATTTTATAATGCAGAGCAGCACACGTTAGAAACATGGAGTCAGCCTTCCTGGATGAAGTATTCTCAGTTATTTTTGCCAATACAGCTTCATAACTCTTACTCCACTGAGTTAATGAGCAGACCCAGTCTGGTTTGCAGTATGGATCAGCTCTTAAATCTGCAGGTTGTCACCCAAACCTCCCTTATGAGCTGCTTCTCCTCTAGGACAGATGGCATCATCCATTTATAACTGTCAAAAAGACGTAGGGACGATCAAGTTGCAGACAAAGCAGCTGCTCTCTGGCTCTCTGACCCTGTTTTAGCATGCTGTGTCTGTCATGAAGTGACACGTTTGTGTGCTGCACACAGTCTGTGGCGAGGAGTCAGACAGATTTGGTGCAACATCGGGATGTTGTGTTTCTAACCGGCATGAAATCAGACAGATACATTGAAGGCCAGCTGCAGAGTTACAGTTCTATTAAATCTCAGTCTCAAAAAACGGATTTTTCTGCTTGGTCTAACAGCATCTCCTCTCCAGCTCATTGGTTGTTTTAACCTTTTTTGTGTGTCTGGGAAGTGCTGCTATGATTGTTTTCAACAGTTTGAGCTCTAACCTTATTGATGACTCTACCTCGGCTGCAGGAAACCGCTTTATCTCTGCTGGGCAGCGCTGGGTTAGGCAATAAAAGATATGAAACATACAGTGAAATACCTCCTTTTCCACACTTGTTTGTGTTTCCTTCCTTTCCTTTCCTCCTCCCTTGTATCACAATGCAGTGGTATTTATGGAGCTCATCCAAAGACCTCTCCAAAGTCACTTGTGTCACTCTAAAGAGCACCTGGTCAGGTGGGGGCAGGTGTGTGTGTGTGCTCATATACAGCTTGTGGTTTTATCTTCCTCTTCATGGTGCGGCTAAAGGGCTGGACTGACCTTTCAGTAATTATCATGGGACAATCAGAAGCTTTCAGGGCTGCTTTTGAGGCGAGTTACTTTCTACCACCCACTCCTCCCCACCTTTCCCACCTGAACAATCCCCTTCACACTTCTTATTCTGTGACCAAGCCTAATCTCTGATATTGCTGAGGGTTTTCGGCACTTTTAGCCTCACTAACCATTGGCTGATAGACCAGAGGGGATATAGACAGACTTGGAAAGACAGGTGAACTAAAAATTATGCAGCTCCAGGAACATGTATCATATAATCTGTTCCTTGTGTTGGATTTCACAAATCTAATGTGCACAAAAAAGTTACCACAAAGACATGTTATTTTAACATAAAGCTGTGTAATTGTTGCACACAGTCATGTGGTCTTGTCGTATTTGTGGTGTCAAAATTAAGGAAGCAATTTGCAGTTCACATGTTCAGGATAGTTGGTGCATCAGGGTTCATGAAAACCTATCACAGAGGTCTATGTGTGTGCTCTGAGCATTGACCTTAAACTCAAGCCTAGCCTTGTTCAGAGTGTCGTTCTTCGTGCGCTCCCATTGGCTCCTGAAAAAGCTCTTCAGGAGTAAAAGCTTCACCTTCAATGAGCGGCTGCCAAAGGCTGCTGTGATGGAGCTCTTCAAAGAGGACATTTTGCTTAGGTATTGTGTTTTTCCTTTGATAAGTTGCAGCTTTGTTGATCTACCTGAACACGCCTTTTTGTAACTCAGGTATATAGAGGGCTTAAACTGCAAAAATGAATGTCATCTAGGCTCCATGGCTGCCGGCAATACAGGCAGAACTGTGTATTAGAGTTTGATCATGGTGCTGCAGCAGCAGCAGACTCAGACAGGCTGCATATAACCAGAGTTAATACAGTAACCATGTCTATCTGGCTGTCTTTATGTTTGCCACTATCTCATCTCCATTTACTGTTCATGCATAAAGATGCAGTCTGTCAGCACAGGAGCAGATATTGGTATCAGAGGCGTTGTGATTGCAGTTTGAAATCCAAACAGTATTCCCCTTTTCTCATTCAAACAGTGTTAGCTCTCTGAGGAGAGAAAAGGAGGAGAGAGGAATCATCTCTTATGCAACACCAGAATCCGCTAGCAGCCATCTGAAGATTTGGCTTCAATAAACTGATTTTTTTTTTTTAAAGTGCAGCTAACTATCCTCTTACTGAATTAGTTAATCATCTGATTCTGCATCCTTCACAAGGACTTGTATTTTCTCTAATTTTCCTGTTTGCGTATGATCTTTATCAATTAAGACCAACAGCGAACATGATTTTGACAAAAGTCAGATATTTTTTCTTAAAATTGACCAATAATCGGCACCGCCAATAATATTGGCCGATATTCAGCATTTTTACACTTATCGACATCAGCTGTTTTTTCCCCCAATAGCTGATAAAATATGCGCTTGTGTTCAGCCTCTACACAGCCGTCTCTCTCTGCCTGAAGTCACAACCACTCTTGGCTGTGTAACAAAATATACATTTTTACTGCAAATGAATATTGGTTCTAAATATCAGTTATTGGTTTCCTTGATTACTAATAATTGGTATCGGCCCTAAAAAAACAACAACAACAAAAAAAACATTTCAGTCGATACCTAAATTTTTCATCACCTTTAACAGCTGAACACAGAGACAGACTGAGACTGTGAAGTACTAAAAGGTGGAATTTATCAAGGCTTGTAGGAGCAGGAATCAGAGATCAAACGTGACAGCAGGTAAAGAGCTCTCCACATTCAAATTAAACACTTACAGGCACACAGATGTCACTGTGGAGGAAAACTGAGAAGTTTACATCTAGGGTCAGGTACTTACCATAGTAGGCTGAAAATTGGAGGTTTCTATCCAGCTGCAGCTTTCAGGGTTGAAAAATGAAGCCAACGCAAGAGTACAGAAAAAGTTGGCAATTGTCAGGAGAACTGATGAATGCATCCTCCAAACAAACATGCAAAAAGCTGCAGGATTGTGTTTGTGTTTTCCCGCCTGCTTTGTGACTCTGCTCCACCCTCCATCATCTCTCCTCTTTTCTCAAAACACGGATGTTTTTCAGGTCATCCTGGCATCTAACAGAGATATGCAGGAAATCTCTGCGTGCACAGCTGCTAAATGCTCCACCATATAATCACTAACTTGTTCTGGGCAGGAATTACAAATTAGACCTCTTACTAAATAGCTTCTTGCTTTTGCCTAAAATTGTGGTGGTAAAAACCAAACGGAGTCGAGCAATTTGCATGAATAAAATCAGACAAACTAAAGCTCCCCTCACGTACACAGGTATTAGAGTCTGGCATTATTGATGAGTGTAGCTTTTAAAGCACCATAAGTCCATGTTGGTTAGAAACAGAAGTCCAGAATTCAAGCACTTGCAGAGCTGAGAGTAAACCTGCAAAGGCTCAGGCTGTGTGGAGACCAGACATAAGCCCTGCCATGCCTCATTATACCCACCGAGAGCATGACAGCAGACCAGTGACTAGACACATATCCATTCACGCCAGCCCTTCAGGGACAAGATTACATGCAGTCGCCTATTACTGCATGCAGCCGCCGTGCAGGATGAAGCGCAGGACAGACAGGAGACACACACACACACACACACACACACACACACTCACTCACACACACACACACATCTCCTTCTGCTTTTGAACTTTCATAATGAAACTGCTGTCTTCAAGCTTTAATGAAAGCAACAATTTAGCATTCCCTTTTTCTTCTCTGGCTGCTGAGCTCATGTTGCTAAGACCACATCTCTAAAACATGAAGAAAAAAGAAACTGCTTTCCCTTTAATCTTCTTTATGCCGGCTGTGAGAGGTGCTCTCATGCATTTAAATGGGGCCATCCTGTGGACACACTCGACAGCAGGGGTATTCACAAGGGCTGCAGGTGAGCCGGTGAGGGGGCCATATTTCACAGGCTAAACCAGGCGAGCCAGTGGCCATCGCTTCTGGACAACATCTCCCTATCCCCTCTATTTCTTCCTTCATTGCCTCTGCTCCCCTTACCCCCAGCCATTACTCCTGCAGACCCTGCTTGCACCCTTACCCTCTCTCTTTTTCATCCTCTCTGTGAACCCAGCCTGTCACATAGATGGACAGTCCTCATGCCGTTGAGATGAAAAGGCAGAGGTTAAACCTGACCTCACTTGCTCTCTCTGGGGTTATGTGTGTGTTAGCGCTGTGTCAGTGTCACACCTGGAATATTGTTCTCTATATGTAAACATCTGGATGGTGATGGCCCCTCGTGTGCTTTTTGACATTTCACCCTGTTGTAGTTTAATAGGATACCATCACCTTTACTCCAAGGTCCATACCCGACATTTCTGCGGTTCACCTGTTCTGTGAGGACATTACCGAGTGAACTTTCCCTGCTGATGTTCAGGTCAATCCCACAGCTAAGCCTTGATCCCACTTTTATCACTGCAAGCTGGACAAGAGCAGCGAGGCCACACGTCAGACTGCTCTGAGACAAACTGAGAACCAGGAGAAATTTTTGACCTGTGGTTTACGTGATGTGAAGAAAAAACAGAAAGAATGGACCAGGGGGTGCCCAGCCTTTTTTAAATCAAGTTCTACTTTGAAATTTTCTAGTCTGTTGAGATCTACTAGTTCAGTCATCACAGTCATCCATAGTGCTTGCAGACAGCCTATCAGTGACATATTTATTTACAATGCACACAAGAAATCGACACATCCAGATGACAATTAATTCATTCCCCCTTAGTGTGACTCACCAAAAAGTGCATCAGAGCCCTCAATGAAGACTTCCTTAACAACTTCACCATCCTTGAATGACTTCTTGTGTTTAGCAAGAGCATAAGAATCTCGATAAGATGCCATTATTGCAGCCTTATCCTTGGTGTTTGGTCTGGTAAAAACAGACTACTGTGCGGCGAGCTCACTCTTCAATTCCCACACTTTACGAGAGTGTAGTGGTGTTTAAACAGGAAAATCCATCTATTTTGTGTACTGTCTTGAAATGTTGTTCCAATTGTCCTTCTTTGGTATGACCACTGGCTTTGCAGATGAGACAACTAGGCCTTAAATTTGAGTATACAAAAAAGTAATCATCTTCCAACGCTGGGTAAAATTGGAGGTTTTGCATCTTTTTGCGTCTGCCATCTTCCTTCATTTTAGCTGCTAACTACCTAGCGAGCATCTCTCAGCATGTGTGTGACTTGACCTGACAGCGACAACAGAGAGGGGGCATGACAATGGCACAGCACAGCCTTAAGAAAAAAACTATCAAAGTGTGGATTGATTACAAGGGTTTTATCTACCCTTGTCAAGGCTACTTCCCACATCGACTGAGAATTAGTCCACGATCTGCCAGTCGATCATGATCAAGTGGTTGGGCACCCCTGGAATAGACAATTAGAATAAGTTAGGCAATGCAGATGCGATTCAGATGTTGGGTTTCTTGGACAATTCTTTTTTGCCTTCTGGATTAAAATCTCTCATGTTGAAAGTTTGGCATCTGGTGTTTGATGCCTAAGGCGTCCATCACCCCCTAAACAGCAGGACACAGCAGTGGAGATGGTGGTTGAGAATCTATTCAGTGGATTTGTAGCTCCCATTGTTGTCGTAGTGTTTTTTAATGGAAACTAATGTCCAATAGCATCATCATTTCATTCTGTGACCAGTTTTGCACCACCATGTTGCTTGAAAGTGTTTTTGCGCAAGAAACAAACATGTGCAAAACATCTGCTAACAGAATACAGTCAGAATAAGTATTTACACGGTTGTTTATTTAAAACTAAAAGATCACATCACCCTGTTTTCAGATCAAATTCCAATCCAATCTGGATTGATGACAGTGTTTGTATGAGTCATTTGATTTAGATTGGACCAATTCAGGAGTGGAAATGGTCATCTAAACCATAGACTGTATATAGAATGGTTGCCATCTGCCTCCTCGCTAGGTGAAGCCACCCTGAGAACAGCACCCTCTGGTGACGGGCTGCAGTATAGGTCATAAATCCCGCCTCCTCCGGCAATCCCTATGGAGTTGTTGACAAATTTTAGAATTTTTTCGCGCAGAATATAATTTTTTCTCCCCCCTGGTTGCGATGTTGACATGCAGTTACTGTAAGACTGGTTTGTGCTCTTTTTTTTGTACAGCTCCATTTTTAAAAGTTATTTGGGGTTCATGTTTTCAATGATCGACACTTAATACAGCCTATGGGTGTATGAAGATTGCGTAGCTCACCTGGGGTATACGCTGTTTGAGCAGAGCGTCATCACAGCGACTCTCTCAACAAATGCGTCCTAACGCCACTGCGCAAGTGGTGGTTCCAGAAAGTGGAGAAAATCCTGGAAATACCAAGAGCAATTTGGCTTCAAATTTGTATAATGACGGAAGGCGGAGACAAGTTTTCCATAGTATATCCAGTCTATGGTCTAAACCCATGAAAAAGCCTCAGACAAAGCAGGTTTCTATTAGCCGGAATATCGAGTCAAAGACGACAAAACACAAGATGTGTTACTGGGCGCCTTCAGGAAGTACGCTCATGATGATTGTTGCCTGAATGACAGACATAAAAAGGGAAACACTGGGACGTGTGTATGACTAACATATACTGTAAAATATAACAAAGTCTCAGAAGTAACTTTAAAATAAAAACAGATAAATGATCCATGTTATTGTAGTATTTACATTATCAGCTGTTAAACGAGAATATTAAGACGTTAAGTTACTCTAAAATCCACTCACTTTGTGAGACCGTCAGCTTTCTAATTGTAAATTTTGTGTATTTCTGCGACATAGAAGATCAGTGCATATTCAGAGACTGTGCAGATCAAGTTTCTTGAAAAAAAAAATAAAAAAGAGATATTCTGTGATGATTTAAGTTCAAATTTTAGTCAGATATTATCTTTATTATAAGCTATATATGCCAGACAAAAGCTTTTATCTTTGTCCTGGTCTGAATTCTTTCAATCGAATCTGGGAAAATTGAAACAGATTTGATTGACTGTTAGTGGACTGCTGTGATCAGAGAAGCACTTCCACCTTTAAGCAACACTTATCCCTGTTGAGACATCGAGTGCAGCGTGATGAGGGACTGTTTGTGTTTTTTGAGTACATGGTGTGTGTCATGACTCTTACCTGCACTCAGACTTCATGAAGGCTCACTCGTACCAGGCTGAGCACCACTGGGACCCATGTGGTTTCAAACTACTTCCCAGCCTTGCTTTTACCTCTCTCAGCTGTCAGTCATCAGAAAAATCAAGTTCAGCCTTTTTCCTCCACAACAGAGCATGAACCTCACTCCTTTATCCACACTCAAAGAGAGGCTTGATAGTTATCACTGTCAGGTTTTCTGTCTGTCAGTGGGTCAGTCCATTCTGGTCCACACTAAACTTGCTCTAGGTCTGATGACTCTTTGTTCAGTGATCGTGTGTCTGACAGGATGAATACTGACTTCAGTGATCCTCTGAGTTTTCCTTTAGCCTGGACTGAGATTTATGGTTGTAGTAGAATAGACAGGAGTTGTTTCTGCACCGGACCTCCATTAGACAAACTGATTTAAAGGGCTGACCCATAGTTTCCAGTCTGTACAGGAAGAAATCCATTTCTGTCTATATATATCTCAAAGATACAACCTCTGTCAATTTTTTAAAAATACAGAGACAATTTTATATGCCTGTATGTCTTCATAGCTGGATTATTTTAAACGCCTTTTACCAAATTTTTTCCTGACAGACTTCAGTCAGTCCAGAACTGCTGCCAGGCCTCTATCCAGAAGTCAGAAATTTGAGCACATCACTCCTGTTTCAACATCCCTGCATTGGCAGCCAGATCTTTAAGCACTGATCAATCAGCATTTGTTAAAAGGACAAAGCTACTGACTAGCAGACGTGTATCAGTATGTACTGTTGTTCAACTTCCAAAAAGTGCTTGGCCCGCTGTGTATCTACTATGTGCTACTAGGGCTCCCAAACAATGCCATGCTATTGTTGGCAAGCCAGTGTGAGGTTAGAGCACAGAGCAGATGTTGTCATTTATATTTTGTGTAATCGATTTCCAAAGTTTGTCCACAGCTCCAAAGGGATTGCTGGAGGAGGCGGGATTTATTACCTATACTGCAGCCCGTCTCCAGAGGGTGCTGTTCTCACGGTGGCTTCACCCAGCGAGGAGGCAGATGGCGTCCATTCTATATACAGTCTATGTGTTGGCAGGTATACAGATCAAAGTTAGACCTCTGCTTGAATCCCAGGTGTTGAAACCCTAACCCTAACCAGCAAAAGTTATTTTCACAAACTTAAAGAGCAGTAAGAGTTTAAGAGTTTTGATACAAGCATGTTGTGGAAGCAGCTGGAAAGCAGGCAGGTCTGCAGCAGCGACCCAGAGGGACCTATGGCACGATGGAGCACTGGGACTCCTCTCACTGAAGAGATTTTGTGAGTTTCTTTTGACAACTGAGATCCAAGCTTACAGAGCTCTGCTGTGTCTGCAGCTGCCCCTGAATTAAACTCAACGAGACCAATGAGTAACCAGGACTCTAGCCTGCGACAAGAACTGTGGTACAAACTCTGCTAATGGTGGCCACTGCAAACCAGTTTGACATTGCTAACCTGTAGACTCTGTGCTGAGTGTTATTCCAGTGTGCTCAGTTTTGACTGTTTTCCTACCTTGATTGGTCGGAATTCGAATATCTGTTTAATAAGTATAAATGAGCCACATTGGGACATCTCTTTTCATGAGTGTTTCAAAGAGCCTCAGGATTCATGTAATTTGTCTAGATTATTTTCTAATGAACATCCTCTGTATTTCCTGGAGAGCAGACTTGGCCACTTGGTCTCTCCCAGTGCCCGCTGCCCCTCCAGATGTCTGGTCTGTTATTTAGCTGCAGCATATGGAAGTCAGAGCTGATGCAGTGCTTTACATAGGAAGCCGTCTGTGTGGCAGAGAGTGCTTAAAATGACTCCTGATGGAGCATATGCCGTGTTGGATGTCTTTATGACACTGGTTTTCTCTTTAAAACAATTGGGCTAGAAAAATGCAGCTCATGTTTTTCCAGGTAGTCAGTCATTAAATATATGTTAAGTGTTGGATTGCAAATGTTGTGATGTGAATTGGTGCAAAACTCTGTTAGAAATGTGGAGTTGGCATAAAAGAGGCATACTATTTTCACTTATTTCAAAGCAGCTCCAGCTTTCATGAGGATATTGCTTTTATTTAAACTTATTTCACTCCGAGGTTCATGTTTTTTTTCTTTTAGCGGAGCTGTAATCAAAGCAGGCCCTGGGAGGAACTAAAAATACACCCTGTTAATGAGAAGAAAATCGCTTATCACTTACAGAGAGAAAATATTTATGACTCTTCATTATAATTCTCTGCTCTGTAATGCACAGGCGTCTCTGCTGCAGTAGCTCAGAGCTGTTGAGTCTGAGCCTCTTCTTGGCACTTTGATGGGGCAGCTACGAATTTGATGGGAAATACTTTTCCCTGAGAGGGTCTTTGAGTTGGCACTGGTCGGCTGCTGCAGTGGCCACAGTGGTAAATAACATATGGGCTTGTTATCTCTCCTCAGAGCTGGAAAACACTTTCCAAACACCAGGCACTGCTCATTAGACTGCAGCTCAAGGCAAAGTGAAAAAACTACAGAGAGAGGGAAAGGAAATGGGGAAGAAGACAGGAGGGAATGTGACAGTGACGAGGCGAGAGCTGAGGAGACAAAATGACAGAAAACAGAAACAATAGAGGGAATGTGAGCAAAGTGGAGACGTATCCTACAGAGACAGGGCTGTGAGAGTGTGAACAAAATGAGCATTTGCATCCAAATGTGCCGGTTTTAAAGAGAGGAGAGAAGTTTGGAGAGAAAGGAAGTTGAAAGCCAGCGAAAGTGACACTCCGGAGAGAAAAGGTAATCATGAACACACTCCACCCACCAGCTGGCAAAGAGGCACCTGTGAGTCTGGTCAAATGTGTGTGTGTGTGTGTGTGTGTGTGTGTGTGTGTGTGTGTGTGTGGGAGTGACCTCCTGCTGAGTGTGTCAGGTGCTCTGCACTTTACCAGCTGTTAACAGCTCCTCACTCAGTGGGGGGCCACCATGCTGGTTGAGAGTTTACAGATCCGGAACCCAATCAATGCTGGTGCAATGACAGCTCCTGGTTTTCAGGTTTCTGAGCGAGTGACACTCTTTGAAAGTCCTCTGAAGTAAAAACTTGCCGTCTAAATCAATTATCCACCTCAATATATCACCTCATTTCTATCTTGTCCAGTTTTTCAGTCGCTCCAAGCTGCCCATAGTTTTTATTTTTTAATTATCTCAAAAAGAATGAAATAGGAAGCGACCGCTGCATTTCCCACAGTCCTTTGCAACATCAGAAAATTGCTGGTCCTGCAGAAAACTGTAGTCTACCTCCTTGCAGTTTGCCATTGAAGAGGTGGAGCTGACTGACATTTAAATAAACTCAAGGCTCATGCATGTATCAGTTGAGGCTCATAGGAGAGTAAAACCACCTTATCCAATTAATCCCGATGAGTTCATTTTATCGTGATCAGTGTCTGTTCCTCAGCCGAGATGTATTCACCCAGCAGCCCTTTAACCTTGATACTTGTTCTCAGGGTGAATAAACAGCTCGTGATGCTCCCTGTGACAGTCGGGTCAGGCTGGTGCTGGGCTGTAGGAGTTCTGTGTAGTGCTTATACTGTACCCTTAAAAGAGCCCACTGTGAGAGCTGAGCTCATTGATGTAGTTCAGCTCACAGAGAGCTGCAGATATTCATGTTAATTGGACTGTTGGCGTCTCAAACATCAGTGTCTTATCTAAATCATTTGGGAAATACCAGAAGGTGACGATCATGTGGAGCAAAGGGTATTGAGTCTTATCTGTGATGTACAAAGCTAAACTGTGAGTAAAAATGACTCGGAGCCGATTTTATATTTTTGAAAGAGAATAAGAAACACGTGTGGAGTGAAAGAGGGTGTTTTGAGTAATGGCGTGTTCTGGCACTACATGAAAGTGTCGTCCCAGATCAGCTTTCCTCAAAGCAGAAAGCCGGATTTGATGTTAGCAGTGTTTTTACTGTTCTGGTACATTACTGATTCTTACCAAAGCGGCCCGACTCATAATAACAGGAACCTTTTGGTCTCTGGAAGCAAGAGGACTGATGTCTTCTGGAAATCTCTCACAATGTGTGTTCATGCAGACAGGAGATATGGAAATAATGCAGAGTTTAAGAGGATATGTGGCTGTTTTTTTGACTGATCCTTAAATACAGATCCAGATTCAATCTGCAGCCAGGTCCCTTATAAAGGTCAGGATCACTTACATTTCAAGTAAACGAAGACTGTCCTCTAAAACTGGCTTGGATCGTGCACTGCCATCCTAACATATACTGTATTTATATATTGTTTTTGCTTATAAATACTGCAACACTTACACCACCGACTCTCAGCAGACAGTAAACTTCTGACTGCAAAGCTGTTAGTGACACTGTAAATGAGAAGTTTTTGCAATTAAGCTCATTGCATAGAAGGAGGTGTATTTTAAATGTATTTTTAATGCTGTCATGACCCGGCCCTAAAGAGGGAGAACTACTCAGTCAACTAAAGTTAATTACCAACTTATAGGGCACCATTTGTTAAAGGTTTATTGTAATTTTCAACACATATATATTCCACATTTAGCTCGTTCTCTGCACATTTAGATAATATTTTTAAGCAAAAGAGGCATGATTAAGAAGAAAATTATCATTTGCAGGTAAGAAAATTGCAGGTAAAACTTACATAAAGTAATCCAAATCTGAATAATATATCCACATCTAAATGTTAAATCAAAATCTTAATCTAAATGCTAAATCTAAATATTAAACACTAAAGCTCATCAAATCATCTCAAATTTAGCTTTAGCTGATTTGACAGCCATCTTGCAATTGAAGGCTAGTTTGACAGCAGCCTGTTACTCTATCATAAAGGGACCCCAGAGTGCGGCCAAACAGTCTGCCGGTCATAATGTCTCACTGCAAAACATTGCTTCTCATCATGTACTTGTTCATATGCTACAAAGGAAAGATTGAACTGACGCTACAAAATAGCCAGGTAGCATCTGAGCCACAAAGGTAAAGTGAGGTTAGTTTTGGTAAAAAGATGGAGAAATAAGTTAACACCATAACGGGTGTTGTTGACGATGATGGTTGAACTGCCCCTTGAAAAGCTGTCAGCACACCTGCCAACACCGTCCATCCAATGTCCACAATCAGGAGGGAAGCAGCCATGGTTGTGTCTGTATGCTGGTGTCACAGCCCACTGATGCCCACCAGTCAGTGGTGGTGTGAGGAGTGCAATAACATGATTTGCATATTTCCTGAATATTAAGCTTTACACTCTGCAAGACATTTAGATTTAGTTTTAATATTTAGATTTGGATTTAACTTTTAGATTTAGCAATCAGATTTTGATTTATTATGCAGATTCATGTTCAACATTTACATTTATTATTTAGATTTATATTATTTTTTAATTTAGATTTAGATTAAGCATTTAGATTTAGATTAATTATTTAGATTTATTTTATGACAGTTTTACCTACAATTTCTCACCTGCAAAGGATAATTTTACGATTAACTATCCATCTTATGTATGAACAATGATCTAAATGTGCAGAGAATTAGCTTGATGTGGAAAATATCATGTGTTAGAAAATTGCAATATACTTTTAACAAAAGGTGCCCCAAATGAACTAAAGTGCAACAACTGAAGTGAAATACTGCAATGAGGTGTGTGCATGTAAGAAGGTTGTTGAAGTGCATTTTAAGTTCATTTGAATATGTGCAAACATCTCACAAACATGTCATCCTGCAAGATCTGCAAGTATCTCTTAGCTTTCTTGACAGCTTTTTTATTTGTGACGGAAAAAAATCAGACACAAATTTCTAAAGCTGGAAAAATTGTTTATCTTATTGTGTCATTTTGAGACAATGAGTTATTATGAGATTTTAACCACTTACGTTATTTGATGTGATTGAAACTCTACTGAACTTACTGAACTCTTGACCCTCAGAATTTCCCTGATGTCTGATCAGACTTTTATCTCCATCTGAAACTGGTGGACCAAAAGACACTTTTTTTTTCTTTCTCCAAAATAATTTGTGAAGTTTTCTTTCACTAAACGTTTAATTTTGGGATAAGTGGCTCTGACACATCGATCCAAGGGCTTCTTTGTCATTAGTGTCAGATTGGTGAGTCATCATCGAGGCTGCAGATTGAAGAAAAATTAGAGGTTAAAGAGTTAATGGACATGAACATGGAGACTGGGTGGCTGCAGTCAGGGGGGGGGGGACCGAATTACTATCATCCTTACAAACACACACACACACACACACACGCATAATGCACTCACAACCCAACACTCCCCCATTACAGAGGTGCTCTGTGATCAGGTGTACTGCATCAAATGGGGGCGTCTCAGTCTGAGCGGATTACTTGGTGATGATTGCTGGTTTGACTTCCACTGACCCTCTTTTAGGGCCTTTAAGGTTCAGAGAAATTAAGCTGAATGTCAGTCTGAATGACACAGTAAGTCAGGCTGTCATTTCACAGACCTTTCCTAATGTCTGAGTGGACAATGAAAAAGCCTATCAGCGTAAATCAACAAAATACTCTTGTTCTAATGTTTGAACAAGAGTATTGTTTATCAGTCATTTTACAGTAACCAAGACCGACTAAAGGGAACAAATATTGAGTTTTTGATGTAAGTAAAGAAGAGGATCCTTGTGATCCAAGTCCAGAAGAGGGTTGATCTAAATGTAGAGATAGATTAAATCATCTGGTTAACAGCATCTTGAGATAATTGCTAGTGGTTGATATCAACTACGTCAGACCTCCTCTTAAATATGCAGCATGACAGCAGATCAAATCAAACAGTGACTGGCCTCTGTTTAATACATGTTTTAATTTCATTTTGAATAAGTTATGATTTAACCCAAAAGGTCAAACTTTATTAATAATGAATTTAATATGAGCCAGGATGTGTATTTTAACTCTGTGTTAATGCAATGGGGGGAAAACATAATTGCGCGGCGGCACAGATTTCCTCTGTGAACCCAGGTTTTGCTGAAGCAGCTGTACTGCACAAAACTGAAAATGACTTTGGAATAAGAAAGAGGAGGCGATGGTGGTTCACAGTGGGAGGAAAATAGGACGCAGTGGGGCATAAAAACACATCCAGACTGAGCTGCAAAGGTGTGTGGGCTGGAGGAGGGCTTGTGATCTGTAAAAACCCCGCTCTGGACAGAAGTGACATAATGAGAGATGATATTTGAGAGTGGGAGAACAAAGGGCAGCAAGTGGTATTAAAAAGACAAAGAAACACTTCCTACTGAGAGAAAGGTGGCCATGGTAGTAAGAATTGTGTAACCTTGGTTTTAGTGAGTGTAGCTATCTTTGTTTTCCTCATTATCATGAGCTCTATGATATCCTAAGCCTCTAAATCATCTCATGGCTTGAATGCAAAACCTGCTTTACCTTCCTGGCAAGCTGTCTGCTCACTGCAGATGCCAAGCTATTACTCTGGAGAATGCAAAGGATTTACGGTGGTACCTTGGTACCGCTCAGATAAGAACTTCAGCATAGATGGAATACATAAACACAGACATTTTTCATAAGGGTGAGAGCCACCATTAGTCGGTTTCATGAAAAAAAAAAAAAACACACAAACAAAACCAGTTTTTTTCTTCCTCTTTGACCCTCCCTAGCTGCCGGTGTAGAGCTTGTTAGCAAACCACTTTTACATCTTTCTATTTTACGCCTGTTTTTTTTTTTCTCTCTCTTTTAGTGCAAACACCAATTAAATGTTGGTGTGATTTACGAGGTTGCTGCCCTTGTGGGCCCCCTGTCAGAAAAACACCTTTCATAGCAGGCTGCAAAGCCATTTCCTTAATTAATCACCTCTGTGTCCCCAAGATGAGCGAGGTCGACACATAAGGAATGGATGGAAGTGTGAGAGGTCTCAAAAGTAGAAAATATTCCATCAGAAAAACACCAAAGCTATCTTTCTTTTTTTTACCTTCCCCTAATTTCTGCTTGTGCCTGCAGCAGACGACTGCATCTGTCCCCGCCACTGTCTTCACCACTTCCTCTCAAAGCTTCACCGACAGATTGGGTTTTATTTAAGCCCTACCGCTGCTGACAGCTATGGTTAGGATGGAGAAAAGGTGGTGTCTTCCTTCCCAGAAAACACTCTCTCGTATTCTTCTTCATCTCTTTTGCCTTTGTAGCCCAGTGTATGTACCAGACTCATGAACATGGTCTGGCCTCTCGAGTTTCCTCTCCTGCAGCAGTGTCAGCTCACTTCTAAGAACCTCTGTGTCCTCTTTCTTTGTAATTCTTCAGCCAGACACAGAGGAAGTAGTTTGTACGTGTGGCGCTGCACAAAACACACCTTGAGGGCTCATATCAAATGAGATCGCTGCCCCTTTGTATTTTGCATGCAGCAACACCAGACCAGTACATGCTTGTACGTCCCAGAGTGAGTGGCGAAAGCGGAGCGGCTGTATCTTGCCGATGCATCCAAGAACACTGTCAACATGAATTATTGAAGGGCTGGGTGCTGGATATTAACAGTGAGTCACAGGAGCATACTGTATAAGCTGCAGAAAACAAAATGTGCATTAGTGTCAGTGACATGTGTGTGTGTTTGTGCACGCAGGGGTGTGTGTGCATCACACAGTACTAAGACTACATCCGAGGGCTCTGCCATGAGGCACAGTGTTAATCTGAGGAGATAGTCTTTATCAACATGAGCACATTGCAGGCATTTGAAGATGAAACACACAGATTGCTTCTCGCTTTCTTGATGCTTCTTTTTTTTTCTTCAGCTTTCAAGTCTCTCAGTTATAGTTTGTGAAAGGGTGCAAATTTCGGTGGCAGTTTTATCTTACATTTCCTTGTCAGAGTAGATGAGTGTGCATCTTCTCTTCCTTTCAACCCCATTGGACAAATCCAGTGAAAAGCACTCACGGTTTACCTTTTTTAGCCTTTGAACGGTCAAGATTTTTATAGTTTCTGCCTTTACGGTTTCAAAGTCGAAGGTGCAGGTGAAGTGATGCAGAAAAGCAGAGAAGTCAACAAATGATCACACAGCAGATGCTTGTTTAATCAATGGTATTTGCTCTGAGAGTTGTGACTGCAGCATCCCCGGTGGCCAACTCAATGCTTGCATTATTCTTTTTTTTTTTTATGTTGCCTTTGAATCTGAGGTTTTGCACCGACCCTTTTTTATAGAAAGAAGGTAATTGGCTGTAAAGCTTCCAAGCACTAAAAGCTAAAGAGCTGCAAGTGCTCTCTCCTGATTATCTTCTAATGGTTTCAAATTAGCTGAGCGTAATCGCACGCCTCTTCTGCACTAACTTCCACATCACTCCTCTGAATGTCACATTGAGAGCCAGCGGGGGGTAAATGTAGGAGGGAGCAGAACGAGCCAAAGGGGAAAAACACTAAACAAGTAAAATGCTATACAGAGAAGCTGCGACAGTATGGATGATTTATTGCTGAACCAAACTTTAATGTCTTTTTTATACAGGATCCGTGACTCTGCTTTTCTTGCGCTTGTACAAAACTCAAACTGTTCTTTTATTCTGACTCTGGTTCTTATTTTGGGTCCACATAGTTGAATGTGTTGCTCCGACCAACATCCTGCAGTGCCGCAGAGTAATAGAATGAATTTCACAGTCAAATCCCTAAAGCTGTCTTGTTGTTTATTGTTTCCCGTTTGTGTTCAGAAGGGTGGAATAGAGTTCGGCACTATAATCCTTGAATCGTAATGAGCACTTTGGCGAGAATATAAAGCAACCTGACAGAGTCCAGGTGTGCGAGGATGCATCCTCTGTGACGCTTCCCCTGGTTCAGTTTCAGAGGTTAATTTCATGCTCAGTACGTCTGTTTCTGAGCAAAGATGCAGGCAGGTTCTTGATATATCAGGAGAAAAAGCACCTGTGGGTGTAAGAAATGGAAATGAAATACAGATTGTACAGCCTCTTTTATTGGGAAACATGAATAACTCGTACAGCAAGCAGTTAAACTTTTCTGCCCAACATCAGCTCACTGTATCACCATCTTTGCTGTTATTGCCTTTAACTAATTGGTTCCTTGCACAGCTTGTCAAAGATTTATCAGTTTTGTTTTTTTTTAACACATGGTTTGTTGCTGCCTGGATACAAGCCGGGATTCAATAAACCCCTGTGTGGAGGACAGGGTCTGAAGTTGCAAGACTCAAAACCTCCAACAGCACCCCAGAGCATTTCTCAATGATGTTCATGAATCGATCTAGCCACCTTGAAAGTAAAAATCAAAATTATGTTTGTTATTTATTGCCTGTTTTGCATGTCACATAGGAGTTTTAGCTGGATTTTGCAAAGTGTAAATATCTTGGCTGTGAGTTGAGACAGAGAGTCTGACCTGGGCTGGGGGGGTGGGGGGTGGGGGGGGCTCAGCCTTGGGAAAATAGATCAATTAATCGATACTTTACATACAAAAATGATGTAGCACAAATTGCTTTACATAGCAGAGGAATAAAAGAAACAAAGAAAACCCTAATCTACCCCAACCCAACCCCTCATTCCCACCCCACATCTAAGCACAATAGAAACATGTTTTAAAATGTATTAACTTCAAAAGGGCTCGATTTCATATAAACAGGAATGTGCGCACTGAGGAAATGCCATTTTGATATTCAAGACAAGGAAACACTGGAGGTTAGTTTAGGATCTAAAAACAAAGTAACATAAAATGAAATTGAAGAAATCATAAATAAAGTGAAATAAAAACAACTATAAAAGAAGCTAAAATAAGCACACCAAAACAGCTTAATAAATGATGATCCTGTCATTAAAAGTAGAAGAGATAAATACTAAAACACTCCACCATCAAGTATTCTCTTGTAAATCTCCCGTATTATAATATATGTATACCAAAAAACAATATTCTGCCTCTCCAAACTGAACTCTGTCACTAGCATGCTCTCAGTACCCACCAACCAGTAGCGAGTTGTCATCTGTCATCACACAGACAATGGGGGTCGGAAAATTCCCCTTTATTTTCAAACCAAAACTTGACAGGTATGACCATCACCACAAACCTGAAGATTATTGGGACAAACAATAAGTCCGGAATCGGACCTCTGATCATCTCAAAAGGCAGCTGAAGTCAGATTTCTTGAAAGAGACCTAGATAGTTTATTTGGGGTTCAATTTTCTTATGTTTGTGTACCTTAACTGGCATTCTCTGTGCAGGCTCCACAGTTTGCACATAAGACTTTGACCCAGTAGTCAGATATCATAAATGTCCTTACCTTAACAGAAGTTGGCATTATTTTTCTGCTTTTGGATGTCACCATGAGATGCAAAAATTTCCACTGAGTGTAAAGCAGAGAATATGAATGAAATTGAAAAGGAAATGAAAATCTAATTTAGGAATAATTGGCTAAATCCAGACCGTTTTGTTCATGAAACTTGTCCTGTTTTTTTTTCCTAATTGCTCATTTTCTCTCTATTCAAGCTTCATATATCCAAATGTGAGCATGTGGTCTAACACATGGCAGGTGGAGGATACTTTTTTGTCCCTTTGCAGAATACTTAGTAAAGTAAAGTGTTTTGTACAATAATTTATGGCATAAAGTCAAGTATACGCATGACCGATACCATCTGTTTTACTAATACTGGCAGTACCAATAAAAAGGCAGATTCATGCATATATCAGCAGTGCATAAACACATTTAATGCCAACTTTTAAATGACTTTGTTGCCCCACAAAAACTGGCATATATTACTGAGTGTTAGTGACTGCTTTGAAGTTTAATTGCAGGAAAGTATTGCAACACTACAGACTTTGATTTTAGGAAAAACTAATTGAAAATGCAATTGCAAACAGCAGAATAAGTGAAGTTACTGTTAAAAATAGGTCTTGTGCAATGATTGCAATTGCCCTCTTAAAAATAAACTGGTCATTTCACATGCACAGCTGAATTCAGACATCGAGCAAGCAAGGCTATTGTAAACCACATGAATCCCTACAGCAACCTGGCTAAAACAAGAATGATCCTTATATTTAATGTTTCAGTGTTGCAGAAAATCATAAGAAGGCGTCTCATTTCAGTCGCCCCCTGGTCCGTATTTTTTCTTGTCTCATGCTGCAGAGCTGCCTGTAGCACCGCTCCCACTCTCTTGCCGTCACTCCTCTATGCAGACCCACACTTAATGCACAAACCCACAAACACGTCTCCCTTCCTAATTACTCTTCCTCTCTTTGCTCTCCTTCACTCACTCACTCACTCACTCTCACTCTCTCTCTCCTGCTTCTCTTTCTTTAATTCTTTGAAGTTTGAAATTTGAGTTGAAAGCAAGGTCAGTGTATTTATAATGTTTTCATCAGAGATTTATTATTTTTTCTGAGGAATCTGAAAATCTAACCAAGCAGGAGATCATTAGCGGGAGAGGACCTGATGTTTTTCTTTGGGTGGTGCTACCTACCAAATTTAAGGAGGTAAACTGCTCCTGCACACTGTGGCTGGTGATGCATAGTGTTTGAATAGAAATTACCTCTGCTCTGGGGTGTGTTTGAGGATAATACATTTACATCATACATTTATTCTCCTGGGAGTAGTGAAGGGGCTAATTCACAGCGAATTGACAGTGCCACCTAGTTGTATCATGAACTGTGCACCACCAAAGGTGTGCTATGGCATTTTTCTGATGCTACAGCATGTATCATGAGAAAAAGAAGTTTCAAATTGCATTTCTGAGCATTTCTGCATTCGAATTGCCATGAATCTCTCACAGACACAGAACAGTGAGATTTCCTATGTAGCAAATCCAAGCTCCGCCCCGGAGCCCTGCTATGCAGGTCACACAAAAGTAGAGAGAACAGTCATGGAACATGCATGTGTGTTAGCTGGTTGCAATGCTGTTAAGAAAGCTACTGATACTAGCTTTCATCATGTCCCTAAAGACATTAGTGTCTGTGAGCTGAATAGCTTCTATGTTGCCTGCTACTTCTACTACAACAGCAATGATTGGCTGCTAGCTAGCACAAAGACAAGTGTGCAGAGCAGCGCTGTCTCCGCCCACGACTCAGAGAAGAACTGCTAATGAGCTACTGGAGCTCTGCAGAAGAAAAGCCCTTGAAAATGACACAAGTAATGCGATTTTTGGTAAAAAATTTCATGATCACAATTTAAAGACCACTGAGAACACTATAAGTAGAAAAAAAAATATTGGAGTGGGAATTTAATAATGTTGCAGATCTCTGCAGTCTGCTCTTGTGTTGCACCTGATTGCAAGAACAAGCTGTCAGTATTTCAACTTACAAGATCTCAGAAAGAGAGGTTTATATATATATATATATATATATATATATATATATATATATATTAGATGGGCTCATTTGCATAGAAAGGCGTCAATTTGGATCCCCAATAAATGCACATGTAATCATCCTCCAACAGCTGCAAACAGATGCTTTTTGACCCACAGTGCAGGTTCATCTCATAACTCCACACTCTCTAAATTACATGTCTTTTTTTCTCATCTGTGCAGGTTTATCAGGACAAAAGCTGCACAATCCCATCCTAAATCAGACCTTGTAGTGTACATATGTGCAACAGAGCCGACAACTTTCGTCTGTACACAGTTTAATCTTGAATGTGGATGTTTTTTTTTCTTTTTTTTTCAGTCCATGCCTCAGTTGATACCGCAGTCCACACACTCCCAGCCATAGGAGAAACATTAGCAGATAGTGCATTATATCTCTAAGGAGTCCATTCATCCTGCAGCAGAGAAGGTGAAGTGCTTTTCAAAGAGCTGCCCTTTCCAACAATGTTGGAAATGACCAAGATTACCATTTATTCCTTTCTCCTCCTGCCTCCTCTCCACCAAAGGCAGTTGGACATCACACGCTGTTCCCCGAGCCCAAATGTCATTCAAACTCCTTTTCTTCGCTGCTGTCTTCCTCTGCTTTTTTCTCCTCATCTTCCACAGGCCTGGAGATGTCAGGGTTATCAGAGTATGAGCAATTGTTCCTACAGGATCCATTTTTATCTGTGCTTCCTGGGATTAATCCTCCAGCACACATCCTTTTCAGCCAATCAACTTCCCTGCCCAGCTTTGGCTGTTTTTCGAGTGCGGGAAACGAGCCAATTGGATTCTTTGTCACCTCAATCGAGTGCCTCCATGCGGCTATTCCATCTCTCATATCTGAAAAACACATCTTCATTTTAGTTTGGTCATTTGACTGCAGCAATAACTCTGTATGACTCCATTTAAAATGTTGTTTGACACGATTGTAAAAGTCTTGTCAGTTGGCATTAGAGGGATGGGTTACTCTGGGATATTTGTAAGTGTGTGTGTGTGTGTGTGTGTGTGTGTGTGTGTGTGTGTGTGTGTGTGTGTGTGTGTGTGTGTGTGTGTGTGTGTGTCAGTGATGCTGCACAGAGACAAAGCCTCAATAATATCCTTGCTGGAGAAACAATCTGAAGGAGACAAATGGTGAAATATTGTTTCTAAGAAAACATGGTCGATATGAAGGAGCGGAGCCGCTTTATTTCAATTTCTGCACAGCGGCTCCGATCAGATTTAGATCGCTGCTGAATTCCCGTAAGATGCAGTCTCACAAATGTGTTTACATCTTGGAACCCTTAAATGATTTCAGTATAGATTTTCTATAGGTGTTTCTGTTGTGTACATATACACCCAACCAGATAAGCGAGTACAGATTAGTTTTCATTACACAAAGAGATAAATGCTTCAAGCAACTTCATAAAGGCAGAAAATTTAAAGCTTTGAAACACGGCCCTCTGTCAGGGGAGGCTACAGCACCCACTGGTAACAATGACTCCCTGTTGTTCTGGTAAAGCTGGCTGTTTTGCAGGGCCGCAGAGTTACTTAAATGGAGCCGTCAGGGTTTAAAAGCCCTGTTTATGGACAAACTGACGGCAGTTGTTGAACGCTGAAAGTGTCTGTTATGTCCCTTAACGGCTTCAGATTGTGCAGCTGTTGACACTTTTAACCAGGTCGTCCTGCACTTGTTTCCCATTTATTTGTTTTTAGATGATCTGGATGGAGAATAAAAGTGAATAAGGAGGAGGGTTGAGTCAAATATTTTAATCATGATTTATTACACTGCAGTTAAACAAAGACAACACTGCAAATGCTAAGCCTAATTACAGTGACATAAAAACATTTTATCGTCTGAATTAGGGTTGTTCTAAAGTCTATAATATCTTCATTATTCAGACAAGAATTTAAATTCTACCCGTGTAATCTGAAGGTTAAAAAATACTCAAGTAACTGTCTACAGTGTGTTTTTGTGGAAGAGGATAAGAGCCACTGGGGGGAAAAAGGTCCAATATATTTGTTTTTATTATTATTATGAGATTTAAGTCAAATTCAAACTTTTTCCCTGAATAAAACTTTTAAGAAATATATATCATATATTTTTTTAGTGGCCCTAATCCTCTTCTGTAGTGTTTAATGTGAGTGTCACACAAATATCTCATGTCCACATAAGCGTTGTTCAATTCTCTTTCCAGTAAATTTAAACAGCTATTTTAAACTCCAAAGACTTGACTGAACTTAAGTTATAAAAACAGTCAAAAGTTTTTCAAAAGTGAGCAAAATTTTCTTTAAAGAAACAGTCACTGCATCCTAATCCAGAGGTAGTAGCTATTGAAGGACCCAGTCTGTTTGTTTTAAGTCTATGAGATGTTCTACAAGTGAGCACAATGACACCAGGACAAAGACTCTTGTCACATAACTTGAACACAGTCACCAACATTTCAAAGAGGAAATCAAATTTCCTGCTATTTCTTATCCACATGTGTGTAAACGTGGCTTTCGATAGCAGATATAATTACAGTATATTTACCAGATCTTTAAATAATCATGTTCACCATCATCCAGAGTCATCTTCTCATGACCTGATTCACAAGACATGACAAAAAGTAGGGAAAATATGTCACCAGGTAAATGATAACAGTTTAGCAGGTGTGTCAGTGTGGAAAGTGTAGTGGAGTATGTTATAAATTGTGAAAGTAAATTGCAAAGATGGTCGAAGTGAACAAAACTTCTCTACAATGCAGAGCATCTGGCGAGAATGACAGCAAGATACTGATCAATTAAAGGGGTGGAAGAACCCATTTGAAGGCGCCTGGGTCTGAAAGGGTTAATATAACAGAAACCTGGGGTGGCCTCAGGTGTCAAGTCAAAGTTAATGTGACCTGACAGGATAAAACACACAAACTGGCACTAAGAATAAATTGCAGCTGATAAAAAAGTGACTCTTCTTCATTTTCCTGCTTTATGCATGCAGTAACATTCATCATATTCCAAAGTTATCCATCATTATTTGTATTTTTGCCTGTGTATCTGTATTTACCGTACTTTATCCAACAACTTCAGCTGCAGTCCGTGGAAACAGTGATGTATGCTCGCTACGTCTTCATGATTGATTGCATCTTTGCTGCTGACTCGCTTTAAAGCCGCCTGTATTGCTTTAATTCATCAGAGTTGTTTTCTGCCCGGGTGAGGTTTCTCCCCCTCCCTCCTCTCTTCAGTTTTTGTCTGTCTGTGTGGGAGAAGGAGCAGGAGAAGTGAGGAGGACATGGTGGCGCTGGAGCAGCAGGATCATCATTAGGTCAAAGTAGCTCCATGTTACCTTGACATATAAGAAGATTCTTTATTCCACCCTTAAGTTTGGGTTGTACTTAAGCGCCTGCTTTCCTGCTGGTATATCTGTGAACTCAGAATCAGTGCCAAGCGTCTGCTGGGTCTCGGTATGACAGGAGAGGCAATCTGTTTTCATGAGCTTGGGTCCCGGGGCAGGAGATTAAATTGCTTATTTGGATCCTGGGTTGAGAAAGTTTACTGTAAGAGCCTCTCAGGGCTGAGGCAGGAGGAAAGAAGACTTCTCCAAAGCTTTTCTGAACTTTTCCTTTCACAGGGAGAATCCAGGGCAGCCTGTGTTTGAATTTAACCTTTGACCAGAGATAACAGTTTCTATAGAAAGATGGCAAATAGCTGGCCTGGTTGCATAGTCTGGATTTCCAATGGACAGGTCTCGATTTATTTCTTTAGGTGAAAATGTGATCTGAGATTGCTGAACAGTCAAAGCTGCTGCTTGCCTGATATCTTTATTAACCAGCGATAAAACATTATAACCAAAGATGCTACAATCCAACAAGCTGAAGGTAGGATAAATCCACTTGAAGTGGTATTCTGCCGTATTCACAGTGGTGTGGTTTCTCTTGTTTCTGCAGTTCCAGCCAACATCTACAAAGTGTCAGAGGACATCATAGTGAACGAAGGCAGTAACGTGACGCTCAGCTGTTTGGCCAGCGGTAGACCGGACCCTGCTATCACCTGGCGGCTACTCAACCCCTCAGGTAAGAATCATCCAATCAGTGCTCGCTTAGGTTACAGTCATTTTCACTTAAGTGAAAACTTGCTTTTGAGCGTTCGATCTCTGAGGGGCTGCAAAAAGCATCAGTGCCTATATCAAAGTCAATGTCCCACAAACATGACCTCCTCATTCAGCCTCAGTTCTTAATAAAAATTCCCTCCTACAATCATAGCATGAGAGTTAAAGCTGTGATTATATTTCAGCATGGTAGGTGTCCTCATGTGTGATAGTTATATCGAGGTCTGCACAGTTCAAGTGTCGGTACATCCCTCTGTGTGTGTCCTCAGATTGCGAGGTTTGTGTTGGTTTTAAATTCAATACAATCCTAGAGAGAGTAATGTCTCTCCGCTGATAAGTCTGTCACCTGATGGATGGAGATGCCTGAGTTGACAATGTCTCACTTTGATAACAACCTTGGGCTGATTGAAAACATTTCTATTTGTGTGTCTTTATCAATTACTGTCAGTTTGTTTTAACACTCCAGCCATGTTTCATCTGAAACATCTTTTTTCCTCTCACTTGGAAGCTGGACATGTTGGATTGGTGTATTTTCTCCTTTTGTCTGTTTGCATTAAAGCAAAGAAAGGTGATTTCTAAGCCTGGGCCTGCCTGCCATGTGGATCTGACTGGCTGCTTTGCAGAGTTAAAGGAAGAACTGAAAGCTTCCTTTCATTTTCCTCTCTGTGAAACTGGAGAGGAGCCCTCAAGGATCAGATGGTTAACAGAGTTTGAGTCAGTAAAGCTGCTTTGTAGATTTAAAAGACTTGGTTCCAATCACAGAGAGGGAGATGTGATAATAGAGGACAGGGATTAGAAATATTTAAAAGTACATTTTTCATGTAAGTAAGAGAATAAGCATCCATATCTGAACCAGTACAAGGTCTGAGCGGTTTCCTTCACTCTGTAGTTTTTCTTCTGGAATTCCAGTTTTGAGGAAGTTGTGGGCAGACCACGTTCAACTGATCTGTGCTTCACTGAAAGACAGCAGTGTGATAGATGGTAAATCCTGCTCGAATTGGATCCTGCGGGTCAACACACCTTTTGAGATGTGTATTCTGTGCCATTTGCAAACACTCTGCTGCTCTTGTTTTGTTGTTGTTGTTTTCATGAGTGTCTTTCACCGCCCAGAATCCATAAGTCTGACCCAGTTCAAGAGCGTGAGACGGACTGCTGCGAGAGATAATGATGTCTGGCAGCCTGTGGTCTCACTGCTTCACGCCTTTGCCTGCCTGGGCGGTAACACCGCCTTGCTCTGCCAGCAAGGCTTTTAACTTTTTGTTGGAGCTGCAGATGTACATGAGACACAAAAACACCCATTCAAGACAAGACTTGATTGTTTTATTCAGAGGGCGAGTGAAGTCTCAGTCTGACTGTCGGAGGACTGAGCCCTGATATTAAGTCCAACCCACTGACAGAAGGTTAAATGGCACCAGTTTCAATGAGTGAGTTATTACTAGTTATAAAGGTATAAAAGAAACATGAGTTTGAACATTTTATAGCAAAATATTCACTTTTTCCAAACAAATAATGAACCTGTAATATTCAGAGTAATCAACTCTGCAGGGTTGTAAATAAAAGTCTGTTCATATGCAAAAAGGTTAATTGATCATAAAAGAGTTCAACTAGAAACCTGCTACAGTCAGTCTTCAATCAATAGCCATGTTTACATGGGCAAAATTTCTGGATCTGATGAAAAATTTGAGGGATCGGATAATCTGAATTCACTGTTTATATGGGCGCAAAATCAAATAATCCGATCATGACGTGCGTACACATGCACCAGGCTTTATTTAGATTAGAAGCATTTGGTCATGCACAGAGTTGTCTGGTTTTGCTAAAACAGCCACAGAAGAAGAGTTGTATTTACGCCTGTGCTGTCAACAAACCAACAAAGGTGGTAGTGGCTCACTTCATTCAATTCAGGTTTCCCCCCTTGTTAAATGTTGTCACTATATGGCGCCATTGCTCACTCATTTTACTGTTCTGTCAGAGATTGCACTGGGCGTGCAGGTGTGACATCATTACACTGTAAACCACCCCTCTCGCTTGGACTACAATCTCTTTCCAATTGAGCCAAACTGGATCAGAATCTTCCAATTGACATGTTTACATGACACTTTTTTATCCCGATTGGACCTTTATTCAGATTATTTGTGCCCATGTAAATGCAGCTACCGTGAGATTATTTATGTTGAGTATAGTGTGAGTTCAACCCTGCTTTAACCATGGCAGTCTTTGCTGCTGCTCCCCCTGCCTTGTCTTCTCATGTATGTGTTCAAAATGCGTTCAGGGGGTGTGCTTTCCCTGCCTCAGGCTTTCACTCTCATGCTTACATGGCGGGGCAGGCAGCTCTCAAAATAAAGTCTTGAAGTCTTTGATGATAGTCTCCCTGCCTTAACCTTAGGTGCACACATATGACTTGAAGGAGAGGTGTTTTAGAGCTTTATTTGCCATCAAAAAACCCACCTGCACTATTTACAAATGCAACAAATACCCATGCCTCTCGGTCAGCTGAGCTTTAAAGCTGATCCTCCAAATGGTTTCTCAGTACAGGGACTGAGATGACCAGGATCCTCATACAACCCCACCACAAAAACATCAAACTGGCCCTTTCACAAGAAGTCTGATATAAGCAGAACATCCAGTCTGAAGAAGAAGAAGCTGATTTATTAGTGTGAAAAACTGCAGTTCCTCAAGAGTCCACTTGGGGCTTATTCCAAAGCCCCAGAATCCAAATGCACACCCATTAAGCTCAGGTCCCAGTGTTCACAGCACTGTATGCATTTTTAACTTGCTTTTGCTGAGACCCACATGCTTGCCAATATTTTACCACCAGACCCTGCTGGTAACACTTCATTTAGTCAGCGTTCAAGTTGTCAGAAACTTAAATTTGTCCCCTGAGGAAATCTGTTCAAAACTACAACATCCATTTTTAATAAATGTTCTTTGAGCCACATGAGACCACAGCTCACCAGATTTTTTGAGAATCTCTGGGAGACTGGAAAGGCCTTTGTTCAAATGAAAAACAAAATGGTAAAATCAAAGTGGTAGCAAGAAAGAAGAGCTGATTTAGGAACATTTCTTACATGTTTCTGAATCATAAAAAATGGAAGAGCATCGACTGAATTTTGAGACTGAAGACACTCAGATTGTATTTTTGTAATAAATAAGTACTCCAACTTTTCTCTAGCCTTCAGAATATATTTTTTTTCAGTGAATTTATGCAGATGCACCATATTGGCTGACTTTAAACTCCCCGGGGTCAGCTTTTCAGAGATTTTGATCTGTCAGAAAGATGGTATACAGTTTGTCTTTCAACTGAGAATACTCAACTGGAAATTATTGAAGGAAAAGCGATTTGCATTGCGTTGACAGCAGATCAAACACTGTGTTTCTGTTTGAGGAGTGATGACAGGTTGACACTTTGATGTATATTGAAAACCCAGAGGGGACATTTGATCTATTCCTTTGAGAAATCGAAGCTGCACTTCCTGCAAAGCATTCAAACACACAGAAACACTCCATCTACCCACCCGTCTTATTGTTGTTGTTGTTATAAGGGTCGTGATACACAGTCTCCTTGTGTTTTAACAGGTCAGCAATGTTTCACCTTGTTGTGGTCTCTGTTGCTTAGAAATACAACAACTATTTTCTGGAGTTCATCTTCATAATTCAATGTGTGAACTTTTATTTACACAGCACAAATGAACAGAAGTTATCTCTGGAAACTTTATAAAAAGAGCCTTTTTTTCTAGACTTTATGCAGATAGATATGTGGGTAGACACTTTTATAAGGGTAGACTCTTCCTCAGTGTGTTTACATACCCAGTTAGGTGGAGCTACAGCCATAGCTTCATAAGGACTACTGAGCGAGTCCCAGTTTGCATGCACTGAGCAAGAATGGAATTATTGACAGAAGCAGGTCTGCCTCTGTTATGATAGACGGGGACAAAGCAGCCTGAAATTTAACATCTCTGTGTCGTGTTTAAGGAAAGTTTCAAAATGAGAGAACTCTTACACAACAGGAGGTGTGGACATAAATATTGACCATGTTAAAATTTAGCAGACTTCAAATCATTTAAGCACTGATTGTCTTCCATGCATACCGGGGTGAGTGAATCTGGAAAAACTCAAGAAGATTATTGAACCATCACAAAATTCAGGCTTCTGATAGAGGTGGGATAAAAAATCGATACAGCATAATATTGTGATATTTTGTCTGCTGAAATATTGTATCGTGTCATTGACCAAGTATAGATTTTTTTCAAATTAATTGTTAATATGAAGTCAATTCAATGATAATGGAAAAATAAAATCAACTGTTTGTCCAGTGAGGTTGGCAGAGATGACATCATAGAGCAGGAGAAAGTTAGTACAACAAATATAGCAGCACCAAGGGAAAGACATTAGGAATGCAAGCAGGGCACAAATTGGATGGACCTGACACATAAGGTTTGCAAGATGTGCTACATGAAAATAAAATACTGTGTAAATAAGACAAACATGAAGGAAAGACAAATGCTAAATTAGCCAAACAGCTGAAAAAATGTATTAATAGCAATGTATTGTATCACAATACTCACTGTATGTTAACAAAATGTTAAAAAATCGCAATACTATTGTATCGTGGCCCAAGAATTGTGATAATTTCGTATCGTGGGGCCAGTGGCTTCTGATGACTTTTGTGTGAAAGGAGTAGACTGGGCCTAAAATTGTTAAAGTTGTGTCCCCTACTTTAGCATTTGAGCCTCCCTGGTGTGCAGACTCAGGCTCACCAGTGCAAGATATCAGTACATGTCCCAGGAGGTGTTTAGGCTTTAGTTTTATAAAGGACAGAGATAAAGTCAATGTACCAGTAAAGAAAGGTGTAAAATCTTAAATAAACGTGGAGTAACTGCAAAGTTTAACTGGTAAGTCCTCACACATGAGCCAGATCTCATATTTATTATATTAACGTCTCTCTCTAAAGCTTATAACTGTTTATACCTAAGTACCCATTCATTCAAGGATTGCATGGCTTATGTGCTCATTAAACCTGTGCAAATGAGCCAAAGAGACTTTTTCCAACCCACGAAGCTCATGCAGATGGTTAAATGCTCAACAAACAGCTCTACAGAGCAAATACTATCTCTGTGTGCCAGTGCTGTTTGCAAAAAAATAAACCTCTATCGTGACATTTTCATCAACTACAATCAAGTATTTGTGAGCGCTGCTATGCTCAGACTCTTTATTCAAGAGAACAATTCCTCCTCTGGATGACCAAGACACAATATCACAGATCAATACATTAAGTCTATTTAAAGCACTATGACATAACTATTTTCATGTCTGTTTGTGGCTCATCCTCTGCATGCAGCTTGTGAACTTAAACGCAACAGAGATTTATTGATTAATTCTTGAAAATCTTCTATATCTTAACATATGTCACATCTGTCAGTCAAAATAGAAACCTCTCTATTTAGTTCATCCTCAACTTTTTAGCCCCGGTCAGGTTGAGAGAGCACAGTGCAGCTCTGACCGGCAGAGAGCAAAGAAGTTGACAGTAATCTGTAACAAAATGCACAAAAATGGAGGATTTACAGAAAGCATTCAGACAACTTAATCGTTTCATTATATTTTTAACTGCTCTGAAACTCCAAAGACTTTCTCTGCCAAATGACAAGATAGATGTGAGTGTTAAAAGTTTGCTTTGAATCAAACTGACAAGACAGTAAACTGCAGTCTGACACATAATTATCGGACAGACTGGCTGATAACAACCCATCAAACCTGCAGACTGCAACAAATCAGCTCTGAAACATTTCTTGTCTTCAGTTAAGTCTGTGAAACTTCTCTGTCTTAGGGGTTCAGTTGAACCTGAAACAAACCCACGCAATTCACCAAACCGCACTAACTAACTAACTAACCCTCCAGCAGGTTTTCGGCACTCTGTCTAAATTGGTAAGCTAGAAACTGTTTATGAGCTGCTAGATTGCAGGGTTCCTCAGGGGGTCCACATTGATTACTGCTGTCATCTGTTTCTGCAGGACCGATCAGGCTGAAAGTGCTTTTTCTTCAGCTCTGCACAGGCTTATTTTTCTCTTAGTGTTGCCTTTATCGCTCTGTTTTCACCAGGCTAATTAGATTATTACTGACACATTATGTTTCTTAATGATAAAGTGACAAAGACTAAAGGATAAAGAGTATTTTCTTCTTCATAAATACATCTTTACAAATTAAATTCTGTCAAAAACAGTGTCTCTCTTCCACCCTGAGACAATAAATCTAGCAGATTATTACTGCACATCGCCGAGCAGCGTCTGTAATTAGGGGATTGTGGGAATGCATTGAATATATTTTCCAGAAGTCTCGTAATCCACTGTTAGAGCATCCTGAGACACAGACATTTGAACTTAGAGTGCCATTGCATGAAATAAGGAAAGATTTGGCTGGAAAATAATATAACCCACAGTGTGTGATGGAGGATGACAGTGGTGCAGAGATACTTCATTAGAAGTATGAATGTGGATGGTAGTGGTCAGAGAAAACAAGGTGCTCATTAAAGACAGACATGCACTGGCTCACCCAGAGGCTTTATCAGATGTTAGGCTTACAGCTGATGACACAAGGAAGAGCAACAATGACCACAATCATAAAATAACAGGCTGTAATAAAACAGAGGGAAATTATACCATTCACACACTCTCTCTCTCTCTCTCTTTCTCTCTGTGAAACTCATCCTCAAGAAGAATCAGTTGTTTGTATGTATCATATGTGAGATGCTCTATCAAGCTGTAGCTTCCTCTGGATTGCTGCTGATGCCTACTCGCCAGCTGCTTCAATCTCCCCTCTGTCCATCTCCCTCTCTCCTCTCTCTTAACCCAGCTCAGTCTTAGCAGATGACTCTCTAACATGAGTCTGGTTCTCCTCTGGGTTTCTGCCTGTTAAAGGAAGTTTTTCCTCTCATGTGGTTGAAGAAGGATGGGAGTGGGTCTGATTGTACACAGTCTGATCCTGTCTTAGAGTGTCGGTTTATTGCAATAATATATATCTCAAAGACGGAAAACAACATAATATTCATTTTTTTTCCAGTATCATGCAACCATATTACACTCTGCTTTATTTACCCAGTTAAAAAAAAAAAAAAACTTTTTTTAACTGGGGAAACAGCTGTCACTCTGTTAAAGTGGAAAGACTTCTGCCCACCTGGCTCAAAATTTGCATGGCGCTGGAGTATCTGCGAGTTCAAATCTAGAGCAGAAGCAAAAGGTCGAGTGCAGGTCAGTGTGTCTTAAGGAGAGGTTTGGCTGCAACGGGAAGGACTGAGCAATAGAAGCGAAAGTATATTTTTTTCTCCTCTCAAAGTTCCCCAACCCCAAAATGGAAAATAAGAGTTTTTGTGCAAGAGTGTCTGACAATACCGCACCCCTTCCTCTCTCATGGAGCTGTGAAATAGGTGCTGCAGCTTTTGCTAACACAGAATTTAACATTAGTAGTTCTAACTGCATCTGCATAATCCACCACAAGCATTTCAGGAGCCAGACAATCTCTTATACTGCTGAGAAACGAAGGTATAGAGGACTAAAAACCACTGCGGTCTGCAGTTACCTTCAGCTGAACAACTCAACCTATTTAATGTTCGGCAACCGAGCCAAGAAGCAGAGATTGCTGTTAAAATCAGGGTTTGAAATATCAGCAAATATGCTTGTATTACTTCTGTCTGAGACGAATGAATAAATGCGTGGACAAAGTTAATGAAGCTGCATGAACTCTTGCTGGCTTGTGGTGCACTCTTTTATAGGCTTGGAGCTCTGTTGTAATCCTCGTCATCGCCACCTGCTGCTGCTGCTGAGTTGGTTGAAGGAGTTGAAATCCTGCAAACACATGTAGTTTGCATCAAATATGTTGCATATATTTGCATCTTGTGTAGTTGCTTGTGCAAATACAACAAAGCATTCAGTGTGTACATGTAAGTTTTTAGAGTGAATAAACAACCCTGGGTGTCTTTAATTGTAGTATCTTTGTTGTCGATTCATGCTAGATGTTTTTTCCATCTTTTGATAATCTCGTGTTGTTCGTATTAAAGAGTCCATTCACTTTGAGAAAGTTCAGAATAAACAAACTAACTGCACGTCCATTTTGTGCCTCATTAAAGTGTCTCCTCTGACCGCAGTCAAAGATGCTTTGAAGATCTGACATGCAGCCTCATACCGTTTTTAAAACACTGTGACTTCTATTTTCCTCGGGTCTCAGCTGAGGTTATTCCGCAGGTAGCGCGAATCTTGTAGCTCTTGTACTTTTCATCAAAACACTTTTTGTTCAGCCTCTGTGTGGGCGCTGCTGTGAATATCGACTCAATAACTCATTGCTCAGACTTGTAAAGCGAATGATCAATAGAGCGCAGAGGGGCGGGGAGCAGAGCAGAGGTGAAGGAATGATCAGCGGGACGTGAGGAAGGAAAGAAGTTAAAAGAGACTGCTGAAGAAAAGTGCAGGATGTGAGTGAAACCGTGAGTGTGAAAGCACAGAACGTGTCTGCAGAGCGTGGAGAGACTGCAGGTCTGGTTGTGTTGATTTCCGTCACTTACTGGTTCCCAGCTTGAATCCACTCCCCTTTCTTTTTCGCTTAGGCTGGTGGACTGAAGCCGCTGGAGGTGGGAGGCGAGGACAATAGCGGCACCCCATTGTGCATGAAAGGGGGCGAAATAGAGAAGGCATGGACTCAGTCCTGACATGCCTCTCAGACCACCAAAATAGACACAAATAGTAATTAGACTGCCAAACTAGTCTCCTGTAGTGATGGGCACGGCAGGTCTTTTAGATGTACTGAATCACTAGAATCAGTTCACCAAAAAGATTTGTTCAAAAGATTCGTTCAACAAATCACTGTATCATTCAGCGCTTGGCAGGAGGAGCCTGTGACTTCGACCTCCTGAACTGATACACAGCTGAATGGTTCAGGATTCAGATCACAGCTTCTAGAATGAGAAGACAAGAGTGTTGTGGCTGTGTTGCTTTGACAAACAGGTTTGTAGAAATGAACTTTTTAAAATATCATGATGTTTTAAGTGTACTGTCCATTGATATGCTATTTATTTGCTATTTATCTATTTTAATCTACTCTGTAAATTGAGCTAAGTGAGGGATTTGTTCACTGAACATTTACCTCCCAGTAAATTCATTGAAGAAGTCACACTGAACACTCACTGTTCTCACTGTTCCCTATTTCTCAGACTGTGGGTTGTATACACTACTTGTTACATGCTGTGTCCTACTGTATGCAAGTTGTTGTGGTGGCAGTTGAGTAGAATTTAAAAATTAAAAGTTAGTTTTCTTTGAGGTACACTTAAACATAACACACCGCTATCTACCTCTGTCGCTCCTGTCAAGAGCTTGCTACAGCTGGTGAGTCTCACTCTCTTCTCCTTACTGCCAGCCTAACGTTTTAAGTTTGTTTAATTGGGAACTAAATCTGTTAAAACAACAGGGAACAACAGTCGCCATGAAAGTGTATCCCTAATACAAAAATTATTCCAGAGAGTGTAGTTCACTGCGTGATTCGTTCACTAAGTGATTCAGGCGTCGGTGTGTGCAGTACCTCGCTCGGAAGTGATTCTGTTCAGTATGTTCACTTAAAAGATTCACGTGTTTTGAACAAATCATTTGCGAATGACACAACATGAGTCTCCTGACCACTCAGAGTGCTTTGATATCACACACTGAGGCTGCTATGTCCAGAACCCATCAGTTTTGACTAATCCCAGTTACACACCATGGGGTGCAACCACCAGGGGCGGGCGGGGTCAAGTGTCTTGGCCAAGGACACCTCAGCACGCCAACAGCAGGACCTGGGATTGAACCCCTGACCTTTCGATCGAGAGATAACCAACTCCACCGCCAAGCTACAGAAAATACTTCCCCCGCAGTACAGTGTTCATGGCAGGAGGAGGAACCAAGCAGAGCAGAAAGGAGAGGAGCAAGGGAAGGAAAGAGGAAAGGAGGCAGAGCAGAGCTGTGTTTTAGTATGCAAATGAGCGGCTTCATTACACATGCAATCATTCCTATCATTAGTTATTGTTACTCCTGCAGTTAATGAATGTTTAAATATGCATTGAGATCACACCTCTGTGGTGTAATAGAGTTTGTCACTCATTTTTCAGGGCAGGAGTGAACTGTGGGTCCACTGAAGCAAAGAAACACACATCTGGATACTGAGGAGGGAGCTGTGAGGGCAGGAAAAAATCTGTGCACTGAAAACTTTCAACATGCATCAAGTTTCAAAGGAGCTCTCCTGATAATTATGAACACTGTTTTCTGTACATGAGGAAAAAAAATATATATATATATATATATATATATATTTAAGCTGTAGGGCAACGGATTCAACCTTTATGAAAAAAGCTGCCTGCAGTACAGTTTGTTTTGTGCCAACAAATTAGCCAGCTGTCAGAGAGACGTGTGTAGTGAATATGAGCAGCTACTAAAACAAACTAAGATGTAGTTAAGGGGCGGAGTCTGACGACTTCTCCATTCAGCTGAGTTATTCTGGTATATAAATTAAGCTTTTTGAAGTATTTTGAAATACAATAATGAAGCAGCTTGAAAGTTGCCATAGCACAAAGCAGAAACAGCAAAAGTAAGTTTTAAACAAGTCACTGTCATAGACTGGATATAGAATGGATGCCATCTGCCTCCTTGCTGGGTGAAGTCACCGCAAGAACAGCACCCTCTGATGACAAGCTGTAGTGTAGGTCATAAATCCCGCCTCGTCCAGCAATCCCTAGGTGCTGTGGACAAACTTTAGAAACTTGTTACACAGAATATAAACCTTTCTCCCTCCTGGTTGTGGTGTTGACATGTAGTTACTGTAGGACTGGTTTGTGCTCAAGTCCTCTTTTTTCAGCTCCGTTATTAAAAGTTATTAGGGGTTTCATGTTTTCTATGATTGACACTTGATTCAGCCTATGGGCGTACAAAGGTTGTGTAGCTCATCCTGGGGATACACTGTTTGAGCAGCACTATGCAAACAATGCTACTGTGCAAGTGGTGGTTCCAGTAAGTGGAGAAAATCCCGGAAAAACCAAGAGTAATTCGGCTTCAAATTTGTATAATGATGGAAGGTGAGGCCAAGTTGTCCATAGTATATACAGTCTATGGTCACTGTCCATTGCCCATTTGTTGCAGCTGATGAAGTTGAGATAAAGTTGAACTCTATGTAAACAGAGTTGTAAAAAGTTCAAAGCCTGATTTATGAAGGTTTGCATTTTTAAAGCCCTGCACCTACAAACAAACATGTAAGCTGATCTATCAATTACATGCACTGGGGATTGCATCTTTTAAATGTGCAAAGTGCACTTAATACTTAGTCAGTGCATTTGCCATCATGAATATGCAATACGGGGTGTTTCTGCCCTAACTAATGAGCAAATTACTGGGAGGGGAAAATGCAACCAAAAGATCAAAATTGTCTAACACTGATATTTATGATATATTGCTATGATACACTGATATATTGTGATTTTGACTGTGTCTGAATATAACACCTTTGAAAGGAGGGTTCAAATCCAGGTGTGCAGCTAATTTGAATATCACCACTTTCCCAGTCGTCTCTGTGGCTGCAGGGTTTGAACCTGCCTCACACTTCAGATCCTCATGTTTTGCTGTTACTGCTGAATGAGCTGCAAACATGTCCTGTAAGTGAGACAACGTTACTTTGAGTCCCTAAACACCTGTTAGTGATCCATCAGCTGCCAGTTTACTGTCACTGCGTCCTTGAGTATCAAACCAAAGGTGTTAAAAATAACAGCCTCTGCTTACTGTAAACTGCATGCAATGAATCTGCTCCAACAGCTTCGCTGCAACCAAGACATCTGCCAAAATGAATTGATTTGGAGCACAGCCCACGCTGCACGCCGTATGATCCAGCTGAATATTGAAGTCATAACCTTTTTTATAATGGTGCTTGGCAGGGCGGCCTTTTGTAGGCTTGATGCTGAGTGTCCTTGACATGCCTCCTACACTGACCTCTCTGCTGTCGGCCCCACTCCAAGACCCCGATCAGTAAGTCTCCCCTGGACCGTCACCCTGTCAGGGATGCTCTCTTTTACTGCTCAACCCTCCGTCTATCCATCTTCAGCTGTCGATGCATCTTCCTCTTCTTCTTTCTCTAGCTCATTGTCTCCCCCTCTTTCCATCACACGGCCATCTCTCCCATCGGCAGAGTGTGGCAGTCACTTCAATCGTCCTCCCTGCACCTCATCTCCCTCTGTCAGGGGGGAGACGAAGAGTGAGAGAGGCAGCACGGCACACACACCTCAGCCTCCCAGGAGTGGGGGTGGAGATACGTCTGTGTGTCAGTAGTGTAGTTCATCTGTTAGGCAGCAGACTTACAAATATACACACACATACACACAGCCTTAAACTGAGAGGAGCTGACAAGCCTGCTGATTGGTGGAGTGAGGTGTGAGGTGGTGACAGTTCCTCGTCAGAGCAGCCCAGGTAGAGCCTCCTCCTCACAGCAGGGTGAGGGACTGTGTGTGCATGTGTTTGTGTGTTTGCAGTCAGCCTTTTGGGAGGCAGGGTGAACCAGCTGCTCATGGTCTCTCTGCTGGCCTTAGATCTGCTGGATGTCAGCGCTCTACGGTTTGTTTACTATCAGCAGCATCAGCAGCTGGTCTGAGATCAGTCCACTGTCAGACAGATCAGAACACTGTGAGTACAGCTCAGCCAGCGTCCACCTGGCCTCATTAGAGGGAAGTCACCATCAGGCAGGCTGAACACCGGAGCTCACACTTGTTTACGCTCACAACTGCACAAGAAGTCAGCACTTTTTTTCCACTGTCCATAAGCACTTTCTTTTTCTGAGTCATACAGCTCCTCAGGGAGGCAGCAGCCTGGAGGGAAAGCAGAGCAGTGATTTCAGGGTTTCTGGTTTATATCTGGGCTCAGGGCGACTCTGGGAACTTTATTCAGGAGTAACCAGATGGAAAATCTTGGTACAATACACAGAAACCATTGAAAATCATCATAACCAATACAGTCAATAAAGTATGCATATTCATCACTCATCACTTGATATGCTGCTTCCCACACCTGTATAGGGGGTACAGGTCTCAGGGCTTAAGCTTTAGGAAAACTGGTCCTTAATTTACATTAAAAAATGCAGATGCTGCTCAAACACATACAGTAAAAGTTGGACTCATCAAGTATTTGCTCTTGTTTGACTGAAAGTGCTCTGTGTCAAACTCCTCATAGCTATTTTCTGGTTTTAGGTGTTGTAATGGTTTCAGGTTGTCAAGATATGAACATGAGTAGACTGACGTTAAACACAGGCGCTTTTTTTACAGGCAGGTGCCGGCTCAGCAGAGAGAGCAGGGAACAAATAGATGTGGAGAAGACTGCAAAAAATATTCCTCTAAGTAGATAATATTTATGTTAAAAAAAATTCTTCAGCCAAGAGCATACGCAGTTACCTTTTATTTATTTTTTTAAACTAAGTTCCGACTCAAATCAAGTGCTTTACCAGTGACTTTACTCACCAAAGATCTGTCCTGGACATAACTTCAGAGTAAAAGCATTGTGTTGAAACAAGAAGAGTCCCTCCTCAGAACACAAACAGCCCAGGATTTGTTTGGGAAGTATTCCCTAGGTACCACCAGCCTACATTTATAATGCTTTTACTACAAATGTAGCTGCTACAGAGCCAGCACAGACCACAACTTACCTGCTGTCCCCAGAGAAGCAAATTCACAGTATGTGGTGTTTTGAACACTGCACCATCTTGCTGTTGCTCACAGCCCTCATATGCTGGAAAGTGGGATTGTGGTATATGGAGGTTGTCAGTTGAACTGTTTAAAAAAAATTAAGGTGAATTGGACTTAATTTGATCTACCCTACATACTGACCCTCACCAATGCCCGTGAGCTCTGGGTTGTGACTGAACGAATGAGATGGCAGGTAATGGGTGGCTTGGCTTAGTCTCAGAGATTTGGTTTGAAGCCTGGACATCCAGAGGGAGCTTGGGGTAGAAATGCTTCTTCACACCCAAAGAGAGTCTAGTTGGGGGGGGTCTGATAAGGATGCCTTTAGGTTACCTCCCTTTGGAGACCTCAGGGTAGGCCCAGAGCTTGCTGGAGGGACTACATATCCCACCTGGCCTGGGAGCACCTTGGGATCCTGGAAGTGGAGGAGCTGGAAAGTGTTGCTGTAGACATGAAGGTCCAGGTTTCCTTGCTTAGACTTAGAGTGGGAGAAAATGGATGGATGGAGGTGAACTTGACCAGGAAGAGTATGCACTGTCTCATTGCACTGACTTTCATCTGTGACTTTTCAAATATGACTCTTCTTTTGGGGAACTCTTCTGGACCTACACGTTTGGAGAATCAGAGGTCGCTTTCACACCAGAGCTGTTTGGTCCGCTTTAAACGGACCAGAGTTCGTTTCCTCGGATAGTCCGCTTCGTTTGGGCAGGTGTAAAAGCTCATCCGAACTCTGGTGCGGACCAAACAAGCGAACTCTGGTCCGCCTGAAAACGTGGGTCTCGGTTCGCTTGCAAGTGAACCCTGGCTCGGTTGTATGCAGTGTGAAAGCCGGACCAAACACAGGACCAAATGTACGTAATGACGCTATACGCAGTGCATGCACAGTGCATCTTGGGTAGAGGAAGCAGGGCATCCTTTGTTGCTATGGCAACAAGTGTCCGCTGACATTAGCAGTTGCTAGCTAGCTTAGCTCAATTGTCTGAACAACAATAACCCATAAATTCACAATTTAGCATATTTAAACAAAATCAAATCACAACTACCAACAGTCGCAGTCCTTAAACTCTGAGCTCATATGTTGTCACATGTTAGATCGCCAAAGTTAGAAAAATAACAGGATCAATCCCTGACAAGCTACAATAGCACTATAGGAACAGTTGCGTTCACTAACGTTGTAGCATTCCATGAAATAATGTGACGAAGCACGATACAAGACGGCTAGTCCACCCCTGTTTGTAATCTGTGAGTTAACATACCCCTCCTACTTTGTCCAATCGATGAGTGCCCCTTTCAACCATGTAATGCTGCTTGGAAAGTTCGGTGCGCTTTAGAAATCACAGTGTGAAAGCAGGACCGAAACAAGTGATAAATGCAACAATGTTGCGACTTTCAGCTCCCCAATCAAACCGAGTCCGCTTGGTCAGGTGTAAAAGCGACCAGAGAGTGGTTTTAGATGTTTCCTGTTTTTAATCTGCAGATATTTTTATGGCTGAAACTTGTGTACCTGCCTCACTTTACAGGTCTCTTTATTAAAGGGTCTCTAATCTAAAGAGAAAATACCAGTTCAAATAAAATGACCTGGGATGTATGTAAGGCTTTCAGACAGGTGATAACTTGTCCTGACTGAAGATAGAAAAGGTGAGAATAATTGACCTCTGATGACTTCTCCATTCAGCAGAATTCAGACTGAAGCTGATGGTTCAACATTTGATTATTTTAGACTACAGAAGATTGTTTAATATCTCACTCATTTCTTAGGTTTCAGAAGTACATGCCTCACTCTTAGCAGACTGCAGTGTTAGTCGACCTTTGACCGCAGCTCTGTAGACCTCCCTGAGCACATTGGTGAGGTGAAGCATCAGGAGCATCTCTGAATGTAACTGTACAACTAAATATCTGGGACATACTGAGAGCAGGCCGTGGACATAAAAATCAGCCTTCAGGTTCAGTCAGGAGGTGTTATGAAAACTCTGTCAAAGTCTGTACAGTGAAAACTTCTTATCGCCTTCAGGTCCAAACATGTCATTTTGCTGACAGCCTGAACAGAGCGGGTCACAGAGGCCAGAGACTGGTTAGAAAGAGATCACCTCTAATTGCTTGTTGGGAGAAAAAGTTAGTTCAGAACAGTTTTTACTGGCTTTTCTTCTTTTCTCCTCTGTGTGTGGGCAGTGTGACCTCCACGTTAGGACAAAGATTTAAAGTTATTAACATAACACAAAGGACAATCTGCGAAACTGGAGAGAAAATAAAACCTGGTTTGTTAGAAATATAGAAGAGAGTTTGAAGAAACCCTGAAAAAAGGCCAAGTTTGTCAAGAAGTGTTTTAATACAGAATTGCACAGCTGTGTTCCTGAAACTCTACATGCAGTTGTGTTGTAAAATTCTCCTTTTTCTTTTCAAATGAATCTTATTGCAAAAATACAGATTTTAAAATCTCTTCTGCTAATCAAGGTTATAATAGTTTTGGAGTTTTCATTATAGTTTTTTTTTCTTTTTTTCTCTCTAATTCAGTTAGTTTTGATTAGTTTTTAGAAGAGGTATATTGGTTTTTGTTCATTTTTATTTTTTTTCTAAATGATTAGTTTTAATTTAGTTTTAGTTATTCACTCCTGCAGCAACAGGTGATTTGAATTTTGGCTCAAGTAAAAACCTTAATTTTTTGAAAGTAATCAACTCACACATTCTTGTAGACATACCAGTCTCAATAAACATATTTACGAGTGCATCTTCCCACTTGTGGTGTTCCTGTGTGTTTACTAACCAGCAGCTGTTTGGTCGTAGGTGAAAGCAGTCCATTAAAGTTGTTTCCTGCTTCCTGGTGTGACATACAGGCCAAGATGTTGCTTCTCTTTTGGGGGAGCCACTCAGAGAGGCCACTTTTTCGAGGTACTCATGATAAGCATTCTTGTGTGAGCTTTTGAAATGGACTATCAGATTTGTGAGATTTTTCCCCTTGAAAATTATTACACATATTTTATTTTTAGTTTCCACTACAAGGCCCTTGCTTTTGTCTTTCTCACTGTTGTATTTAAAGAAATTTCATACAGGACTCTGTTGCTTTCTCCCGAGTTTTGTCGCCGTTTTGCCAGGTAGAGTGGTGATGAGAAGCTGACTCTAAACAAGAAGTGATGAATTGTGAGGTGCCATATTTAATTTCATATCAATCCAAATTGACAGAAACAGAAATGAAGAGATTTTTATTTGTATAATTTCAATACGTCTTAGTTAGTTTAGTAAACACACAAAACAGCTTCAGTTAGTTATCGTTTTTTCTTTTTATTATAGTTTGTTTTTTTTTCAGTTAAGAAATAATTCTAGTTTTAGTCATTTCATTAGTTTTCATGAACGATAGTAACCTTGGTGCTAACAGCCACATGAATATTTCACCTCTGATGAAAGTCACCATCTACTGTAAATGTGGATAAAACTCTGTCAGCTTAAGATAGCTTTGTGGGGATGTTAACGACTCATCTCTATAACCCGATGTAAAACAAGAGCAGGTTATAAAGAGCTCTAGGTGTGTCTGTGCTTGAATACCATTAGTGCAATAAACTAAGGCCCTGATAGTGGGAGCAGTTGATGCACAATTCTTGATGCTACAAACTGTGAAAATCCAATCTTACTGAATTAGCATCTTAATGTCTTTGTAAGTTTTTCACAAACTCTGCATTTAGCTCGTCTCCACAAAAGTCAGTCTGGGTGTGTTGCAGGTCCAGTTTTGGCTTTAAAACATTTGATATGCTTTGCAAAAAAAAAAAGGCCATTAGTTCTTTTCAGTTCTATGATTGGCTTCAGCTCAGAACAATAAATCCCCTCTTTTTTATTTTATATTATTTTTTAAAGGACAGAAAAAGATGGAAAAGGTTGTTCCTCATTCACATGCACACACAGCAAAAGTCTGCACCCCACTGAGAGCAGGCTTTCTAGTTTCACAGCTCATGTCAGGTACGACATGAAGGCGAGTGAGTGCATGAATAATGCTGATGTATGTGCGTGTGTATGTGTGGATACAGGTGTGTGCATGAAAGAGAGAGAGCAGATAAAATGGGGATAAGGGGGTAAGCAGCTCTGCTCTCGCTTTGACCTTGCTTAACAAAAAGCCTCTTCTCCCATGGCAAACAGGAGCTCATTGAATCCATCCAGACAGTAATGAGAAGTGCTCCCTCAACAATAGAGCCGATCTGTTTATCAGCAGCCAAGAAGAAAAGCAGACAACCACACTTCCCTTCGTGGGGATTCAATCACTGCACTCCATTCTGCTTGATCAACAATTCATCTGCTTTAAGAGCGTCGCACTCTGATAGGACAAACAACCTGCAGGCAGCCTGAAACACTGCTCACCACGCTAAAGGCCGGACCAGCAGCAAAGACTCATGAGTGTCAGAGTAAAGAGGAGGGCCTGAGTCAGAAAATGAGACAGAGAAAGGAAAAACAGACGGCTGCAGCACTCCGCTGTGCGTATCATTTCCTCGGCTCAAGAAGCGGCAAATAAACAGCCGTCTTGTTTTTGGCTCCAGCACCTGTGTTATTTCCTCGCCGCTAGCAGTGACGGTGGCGGTGGCAGCAAATGGCTTGTGACTAGAAGTGGAAGTTTTCCTTTTGTCCTCAAAGTGCTGAAAAGATTTTCACCCATGTAGGATTTCTTCACAGACATCTGAGTACAGGCACTCTGCCAGGAGCAGAAGGACGTTTCAGGCTATTCAACACAACACACACACAAACAAGAGGAGTCTACAAGGATAAGAGCTCTACCTTTATTAGACAGGAATAAAGACTTTTAAGGTTACAAGTGATTTGTCCTCATCCTTGAAAGAGAAAAAATATTTACTGCTCTTGGTGTAAAACTGTATTTACCCAAAAATGCCTGATATGCTGACATTACTTAATCTATGTGAATAGACAGCTCTGAAGAGCCTGTCTCATTTTACATGATATTTTACATTGATCCATCAAAGCCGCAGCCTTTTTATGTAGACCTAATCAAGAACTTACCCATGATCCATAATGAATTAAAAAACTGTAAACTAGCACAATAAACAAAAAAATGAGATAGCTATTGTGCATTGTAAATTGATTTTTTCCTCACCCTTTAGTCCAAAAACAAAGAAATCAACATTAAAGGCTCTTTTCTGGGGTCCTGCTGTATAATCAGTCCCCCTTAATGTGTGACAGACTGAAAACCACACATGGCATTTACATTTCAGTCAGCCAGTCAGTGTTTTTGTGTCATTCCTTAGCAGTTACTATCTGCATCTACTAACTAATACTCGCCCTAAGACTGGACTTTTAAAATGCACAGAAACATGTTAGTTTGGCTGAAATCACTCTTAGTTAAATGTCCCGAAGTCACAACGATTTATCTGGATGATGCGGCTGAGGATTGATCTTCTCCTGCATGTATTCACCTCAGTAAGCCCCAAACTGGCCTCAGCATGCGCCTGCTCCACAATTTTTAGTGTACTGGGCTTTAAACTTGATGACAGCAGCATAAATGCATCAAACATTGCTGGCATTGTTATCTGCTTTTGAATATCACCATAACCTAGAGAGAAACCATGACCACTTTAGCCAAAAAAATATTTATTTTAAAGTACATAAATGAGCCTAGAGTCAGTCTAATCAACAGAACTTTGTGACTGTCTGAAACCTGCTCCGTACACATTATCATTTATCCTTTATATTAATGTTTGATGTTTGCTTATGTCATATCTCTCCACTTGTTTGACAAAGATACATACATAGCTAAGGCAGGGAGAATTCCCTGCCATTTAATAATAATAGCACTACCAATAATAATAAAAAATTCTAATAACAATAATAATAGTAATAAAAACAATGTATAATGATAATGGTTATAATGAAAATCATAATAATGAAAATAATAACAATATATTTTAATTATTGTATAATAATAATAACAATAATAATAATAATAATAATAATAATAATAATAATAATATAATAAATATTATTATTATTATTATTATTATTATTATTATTATTATTATTATTATTATTATTATTATTATTATTATTATCATACTAATAATAACAATAATACTTATAAAAAATTACAATAGTAATAATAATAATAATAATGATGATAATAATAATAATAATAATAATAATAATAATAATAATAATAATAATAATAATAATAATAATAATAATAATAATAATAACAATAGTAATAGTAAAATTACAATAATAATTATTATACCTTTTTTTTTGTTCAAAAATCAGTGTAAGTTGTTAGAACCAGTAAAATGCAACCACTCAAAGACATTAAGAATTTAATGATTAAAAAGCATTGTATGTCAAGGCAGGCAGAGCAGCAGCAGAGATCCTGAAGTACAGAACAGAGCAACAGCCTGCAGGCTAAAGCAGTTTAAATTGAATTGAAACGTTCATTTGTGACTCTTGGATGGTGGAAGGTAATCAGCTGAGCTGTCAGCTGATATGGACTGGAGCTAGCATCAGCTGAGGTACTGTGGGCGGAGCTTGACTTTGTGGCCTGCCTGAACTAACACAAAGCTTGATTTGCTCCAAAGTCAGTCTTTTTTTTTTTGCCTTGCACACACAGAGAAAGTGCTTATAAGGACGGTCACTCTGCAATTATGTGTTAACCCATCATCTAAATCACTTCAACTCCAGGCAGAGAAATAAATGCTGAGTGGCTACATGACAAGGAGCCAGAACCACAACATGCTCAAATGTGCACTCACACACAAACACACACACACACACACACACACACACATATATACACACACACACACACAAGTGCAGAAATGAGGGTCCAGCTTGGAGTGACAGTCATATGCATATATACAGACAGCAGCACAAACACTGTCAAAGCATCTCAGACAAAAGAAAAAAAATGTCACGGGGTCTTTATGCCTTTCCACTCTGAAGTTTCTGAAATCGTCTGCTTAACATAAATTAGCATCCGAGGAAATAAATGTAATGTTTCGCACTGTGGTAAAAGTAATGCTGATGAATGATGCATGAGGTTATGCAAATCAGCACCATCTAGTTGCCAGCTCAAGTTGCTCGTTTGAGATTCGAAATCCCAAACTCCTCCACCCCCTCCTTTCTCCCCTCCTCTGTCCTTTCTCGGGCTTTGGAAGGTGCTCGGCCTGTGTGAACACTTGGACCTGCAGACTGCCTGTATGTGCTGCCATCCCACTGCTGTCCCTCCATCTTACAGAGGATTTTAATTGTCAGGGAGAACCTAAAGACTGCGGCTGTTCTCACAAAAACTCGCCTGTGCAATGCAAATCAGGCATCTAGCAGGCAAAACTTCCTCCAGGCCCCACAACTCCCCCAACTTGCTTACAAAAGCCTGCTGTTGCCTATCCCCAAGGCTGCAGGGCATTAAACATTATAATGACTGGAAAAAGACAACAACTATGTGCACTGTCTTTGCAGCATGGGTAGCACCATGCTGCATGACAAATGAGAGAATGTCAGGAAAACAATTTGGGGTGTCCAAGAAAGTGTGAAAGGTGGATTTAAAGTCCAATTTTGAATATCTTGCTTTTCCTTTAAAACATAATTGGTTTGCAGAGATGGAGGCAAGCTGTAAACACTGCATGTTTTTCAGTTTGCTCGGTCACAAACCTGTAACTTGGCCTCTCCTCTTGGAGCACTTTTCATAAGCTTCTGAATGGTAATGCAGAGGGAGACTGTCTGGCTGAAATGCTTCGTTTCTGGCGTTTAGTTCTCAGCTGGAGGCAGCTGTAATGCATCTCACCGTGTAACTTGATTATCTGCTTATGTTTCCCGTAATTCTCGATTATGACATTCTTTTCTGGAGCAGAGTGATTTCTCTGTTTATATTTGACTCTGAGGGGGTTTTACCAACTCCATTTCAAACTCCCACATTCGATGTTTTACTTTAAAGCATCTTATAAAAACAAGCAGAGCTCTCCAATCACCATGTTCAGCAGTAGTCATTTCGTTTTAGGCTTTTCTGTGTTGGGCGGAGAGTGAAATGTTACACTCAGCGAGCAGTGTTGTTGTAAAATGAGATAATGGAGCTTCTGAAATGGAAAAACATTAAAATTACAAATTAGAAGCATCATGTTGCAATATCAGCAAAGTTAGGAAACAGATGTAAATTTCTGTTCAGTTACATAAAAAGAAGTTACTCCGACTCCACAGCTTAGCAGTCCATAACACCTCCTCTTAGTGCCAATCACAGCCTCTTCCTCCATGGTTCCTCATCGTGGTTTCTATTGCTGGAGTCGCTGAAGGCTGCTGACACTCCAGGTTGGAGATGTAATCGAAGCCTGGCACAAAAGCACACGGATGTTTGGTAAGGATTCACACTCTGACCTGTGCTCGCAGATGTGCAGGTGGAGGAGGAGTAGGCGGCACGTGCGTGTGTTTGGATGTGGAAGACAGCGAGTCAGGAAAAACTAAGAAATACTGGAAACTTTTGGTTCTACCAACAAGACTTGAGTCTATTTGTGACTCTGAATCTGCAGCCTCAGTTCTAAAAGAGTCGGTACACTGCATGTGAAAAATGCAAATCTATATATCTATATTAGGGGTGTCACAGTTTGAAATTTCCACCTCACGATCATGATGCCCAGAAATATCAGAATAAAGATATTTTCGCAGTATTTATGGAAAAGTTTGAAACAAATAAAGCATTCATAAACTTCATGAATCTCCTGCCATCACCTGGTCAAAATCGTTGAAGACGCTGCAGTCAGTGACTTAACTTTTTACAGAGATCACAAAGTACTCTTCAAAAGGAGAGGGAGAGAAAGAATAACAAGAGAAAAGAGAGAAGGATAAAAATACAGTACGCTGTAAAGATGTGGCTCCACCTGTCAAATACTGGCATGTTTTCATCGCCTATAAGTGCGCCCGTACTCTGGTAACTGCCCTGAAACTGTAGTAATGTGAGCTGAAAATATCTACCTGCTCTTATTGAATCAGCCCTTCCCCTGGCTGTCACCCGCTCCCCCCTCCTCTCCTCAGATTAGCATAGAAATATGATGATATAATACAGTGTAATATCAGGGTTTATGGAGCTTTTCTAATACACACACTCTGAATTCGTCACTGCTCCCTACAGAGCTTTTCAGGCAAAGTGTCTTCACCTACATTCAAGTTCGCTTCACACTCACTGTTACTCCTCCTCCACAGCCATGAGCATGTTGCATTCACTTGCACATGCTATTTACTGTACTCATCTCCCTCTGGACCGTTTTAACCTGTTGGTCTTAATTAAGCTTCTAATAACATGTGAAACAAACACCTCGTGTGTGAGGCGCAGTATCCTCCTGCAGCTGCAGAGAACAATGATGGTGTGTTTTGTTGTGAACAATTTTTTTCTCAGACAATACCTCACATCACATTGTGTTGAGCTTCTCTTGAACACACCAGGTGAGATTACGGACCGTTAATTGCTACACTTGGCAAACAAAGCTACCTGCTTCGTCTCATCCCTCATTTAAATTCCCTTCTCTGCTCTCTGCTCTGTTCTTTGATCTGTGCCATCACCTGGTTTTCTCTCTCCCCGCATCAGCCAAAGGACCGACGGAGAGCTGGAGCTTCAATAGAATTTCCATGGCAACAGATTTTCAATCATTCCTCTCCAATCAAGTAAAGCCTGGCAGTCGGTCCAGAGAGAGCTGAATGTGATCAGGTTTAGACTTTGATCATGATCTCACTGATCTTTCAATCGGTATGAAATGATTCAGTATCATCCAACCTTCTCTCCATCATACTCTTTATTCAGACTATTTTGATGTTTCTTTTTGTCTGCTGTTAGACCAGACTCAGCTGTAGATGTAATATGTTTGGACTCTAAAGCTGAAATGTGATTGCTTCAAGAAAAAAAAAGGATAAGATATGATATTACTTTATTCATCCCACAAGGGGTTAAATTTGATGTCTGCAACATGTTTCCAACTGTGAGTTATCAGCTCTTCTTTTACTCTGTAAATCTGTGAACCCAGCAGACCAGTTTCTAGCGTTTGGAAAGTGAAATGTGGTCCTATTCTTGCTTTATAGAGGATTTCAGCTGCTCAACAGTTCTGGGTCTCATTTGTCTTCAGTTGGTATCAAGTCAGGACTATAGTCAGACCGGTTTCTCAGCAGGACTCTTCTACTACAGAGCCATGCTGTTGTAATCCCTGTTGTCAGAATGGGGTTTGTCATTGTCTTGTTGAAATATGAAGGTCCTCTCTCAAAAATTCTTTATCTGGATGTCAACAGATGTTGCTCCTAAACCTGTAGATATTGTTTAGCATTGATGGAGCCTTCACAGATGTGGACTCTCTGATGATCCCCATACCATCAGCCTTTGGACTGTGAGCTGGGTTATTCATCTTTAGAGAGGAGGATATACAATTCGTGATTTCCAAAAAGAATGTCAGATTGTGATTTGTCAGTCCCTCAGGCCATCTTAAATGGACTGAGGTCCAGAGAAGTGTCTGCTGTTTCTGGAACCTATTTCCATCTGGCGGATGCAGTAAAGAACTGTGTTTACAGACAGTGGTTTTTGAAGTGATTTTGAGCCCATGCAGTGATCTCCACTCCTGAGTCCTGTCTTTTTGCCTGAAGATCATGTTACTAACCTGTTGGAAATTAACCTCATTAGTTGGAGACAATACTACACAACTTTTAAACTTTCTGAAAACTTTGTTTAAACATGATTCTGGCTGAAAATTAAAACAAGTGTTTATATCTTTCGTGAAACAATAGAAGTGAAACAGAAGCGGTGTGCTCCCTGCTGTTTGTGGAGATCTGCTCTTCAGGGGAAATTCAGCAGCAGCATGTTTCATAAAGACACCCACATATCACAGTTTACAATGTTTCTGACAGTCTTTGTGGGCGGTCTGCAAGTGGATGAGGATTGTTAACCATGCAAATCTGGCAATGATACGAAAATTTAATTAGTGCAGGGAAAAGCAGCAGCATTTAACTCTCACAGAGTCAGTGGCCCTCAATTATCAAGTTTGCGTACGACAGAAAACATGCGTACACCTTGCGTACAACAATTTTGATGTGAGGATTGGCATTTATCAATTTGCACGTGAGTGTACGCTACGATCAAATCTCACGACAGGTCTGACATTGTGTACGCAAGTTTGAGTCAGTGTGAATCTGTGGTGCAGCAAATGTCTGTCTCAAAATCATTGATATACAAACCTCAAACTTGTCATTAAGCACAATCAGCCAGATTTCATTAAAGATTAAGACGTTAGTAAAATAAAATAAAATACATTTGTTATGTCCTTGGCAAATAAGCCTATTTGATAACTATGCCCAGAAACACTACCACAGAGCAGGAGTGCTGTGTTAACTTTGCGCACACACGCCACTGTGGAGCGCTGCGTTTGACTCCTAAAAGGCAGGTGTCTCTGTCTTGGCCCAGCAGTGGGGACGTTGTTGTACACTCCTGAAAGGGTGTGGGACATTATTTGGGCCAGTACAGTTTTGCACGATGTTGCAGCGGCGAATGGAGTGCCGTTGGCTGTGCCGTTGCAACGTGAGGACCCGATGCCTGGAGAACAATAACGAGGAGAGACTCCACAAAGGTGCTGTACAGAGGAGACAGGACCTTATCCATGGATTCTGACATGTAAAGTATAAGTTTAGAAAGTGCTCTTGTTATTTAATCAGTGATAAAAATCCAATAGAAGTCCATAAAAATGTGCTTCAGGGGCAGCAACACACCGTTTGGTGACCTTAACCCTTTGATGCGCAACATATCCACACCCCCTCTAATACGCAACATGGGTCTAAAAAGACCCGCATTCATTTCCAATGGTATTTCATGCTGGCTGAGTTTTTCTTTGTTCTATCTTTTGAAATAAGTTTATTTTCTGATTGAATATTCCAAGTATTCTTTAAATATCTTGTTTTTGATCACCACTGATCATTATTTCTATTTTTCTTTTCATACTTTATGAAATAATATAGTTTCTATATTATTACATCAAGTTTACACACATGGGTCAAAAACGACCCATTCATCCAAGTGTGATTTAATATTGAATTACCTAACACTATAATAATAATTTGTTTCAGGTAATGAAATTAGCAGTGAGTGGGACCAAACCATAGACTGTATATACCATGGACAACTTGGTTCTGCCTACCGCCTGTATACTGATTTGGAGCCAAAAAGCTCTCGGTATTTCCGGGACTTTTCTACATTTCTGAAACCAGAGCTGCGCAGTTGCGATGCGCGCATTCGGCCGCGCAGTCGCTGAGAGTCGCTGTGATGACACTCGGCTCAAACAGCGTATCACCCCGGGAGGGGTACGCAATCCCTGAACGCCCATAGGCTGTATCCATAGACTGTATATACTATGGACAACTTCGTTCCGCCTACCGCCTGTATACAGATTTGAAGCCAAATAGCTCTCTGTATTTCCAGGATTTTTCTTCATTTCCTGAAACCAGCGCTGCGCAGTAGCAATGCGCGCATTTGGCCGCACAGTTGAAGAGAGTCGCTGCGATGACACTCGGCTCAAACAGCATATCCCCCGGGAGAGTTACGCAATCCCTGAACGCCCATAGGCTGTATCAGGTGTCAATCATAGCAAACATGAACCCCTAATAACTTTTAAAAATGGAGCTTCACAGAAAAAAAGAGGACTTGAGCACAAACTAGTCTGACAGTAACTACATGTCAACATCACAATCAGTAGGGATAAAAATTTATGTTCTGTGTAATAAAAATTTTAAGTTTGTCTACAGCTCCATAATCTTTGCTGGTGGAGGCTGGATTTATGACCTATACTGCAGCCCATCAACAGAGGGTGCTGTTCTCTGAGTGGCTTCACCCAGCGAGGAGGCAGACAGCGTCCATTCTATATACAGTCTATGGCAGGTGTCAATCATAGAAAACATGAACCCCCTAATAACTTTTAAAAACAGAGCTGTACAGAAAAAAGAGGACTTGAGCAAAAACCAGTCTTTCAATAACTACATGTCAACATCACAAGCAGGGGGGAGAAAAATGTTATGTTCTATGTAATAAATTTCTAAAGTTTGTCCACAGCTCCATAAGCTTTGCTGGCGGAGGCGAGATTTATGACCTATACTGCAGCCTGTAAACAGGGGGTGCTGTTCTCGGCTTCACCCAGCGAGGAGGCAGACTCTGTCCATTCTTTATACAGTCTATGGGCCAAACACTTTTGTATTTTGTATCAGCAATATGTTTATTTGTCATTTTGTCACATACACATGCGTCTGATTATAGCTAGCTGAAATAACGCTAGCTGTTTTACCTGTAACTGTGTAACTTTCCAACATGTAATGTCCTCACTCTCAAGGTAACCTAAACCTAATCAAATCAAATCTATGTACAATTATATTTCACAATTGTCATCCAATAATTTCTAAGATAATGTCAGAACAATTGAAAAACCATACTTACATGTATTAGACAGTCTTTTCATGCTAAATGCTACAGTCACTATATGTGGGTCGTTTCTGACCCATGTATGTAAACTTGATGTAGAAATACAAAATCTGTGCTTCCTCATAACGTAAGAAAGGAAAAATAAAAATGATTATTTGTGCTCAACTAAAACAAGATCTTTACTGCATACTTGGAATAGTAAATGATAAAATTAATTTATGTCAAAGATATACCATAGAAACACTCAGCCATACATGAAATAACATTGAAAATGGATACGGGTCATTTTAGACCCATGTTGCGCATTAGAGGGGTAGTGATACAAAAACGTTTTTTATTCTAAAAGTAAAAAAAGAAAAATTAACATAAGGATGTAGGGTCGTCAAAAACAAGTTAATTGAGGAATTCCTTGAGTACCGACTGATGGAGTTAATTTTTTGAGAAGATATATAAAATTTAAACTCAGCCGGGTCTTTTTTGACCCATGTTGCGCATCAAAGGGTTAATAATTATTTTTGTTCAGCCTCTGTCAGACTCTCCAGTCTGCTCTACATTACAAAGACGCAACAAATTAAAACTAAATACTTTACATAAAAGGGGCAACGTACCCTATGTCATGCCAATAAAAAATATGAGGCATGTGTGAGATATTAGTTTATCATCATGAGCAACTTATTGACTAATGATTTATTTAAACTTCAGCCACTGTCCACTATTCAGCGGCAGCGCTGTTCACCGCGAGGAGGAGTTTTCTGGACTGCTTTTATATCAGTTTTGATGCTCTCAAAGAGAAAATCCTTGTTAGTTTCCACCACAGATGTGAGGATATCCACTTTCAGCTCGGAAAAGTTTCTAATCTTTCTAATATTTCTCCTCTTTCATGTTTGACCTCAGTGGGTGAGGCTTCTGAACCACGAATATTTAAGGCCGTAAACATGTTAATGACAATCGATTTCAGCCTCCGCATTTATCAAGACTCGATCATACGTACGCTGGGATTGGTCAGATACGAACTCTTTCATAAAACTCATGTGTCCTATCGTACGCTGAATCCTGCGCTCAGATCTGCGCAAGATTGATAAATGAAGGCCATTGTATTTAACACAGGAGCCAGACCTGCAGGACTTCCTTCCCCTCCCCTTTCAGATCACCTGCAGCATCTGTGTTTGGAGCTGCAGGTGATCTGACTCAGAGTGACTCCAGATCCTCTCTGATTGTAATTTTAAGTGGATAAAAAGTCACATTGATGATTTCAGGGCGATTTGACCCTTTAGCTTTATGGCGTATATTGGCACAACATTACTTGTGTTCACTCAAGCGGAGCAGCAGTTTCTCACCTTAGCTCTCTAAAGCTGCCGGTTCATTCCCCTGGTTGCAGCACTTTGCTCTCATGGCGCCTCCAGCTAGCTGACATTTACTGTCCTCACAAACATGCTTTCCCCTCTTTCACCCCAGAGGTCCCCTCAGTGCAATTTATTTCCACCGCCACAACTGCAGCTCTGTGTATATTTCTCAGATTAAGGGAAGTATCCGTCGATGTTCGTGTTATTACATCGTCCAGGTCCTGAGAGAGTCCCTCGCTTATTCGGTTTGGATAATTATGTCTCTTTCAGAAATACCCTGAGATCTGCGCCGCTGCCACACTCTCTATAAACAGATGATTCCTGTTACACATTTTCAATCATCTTTATTTCACTCCTGTTCAAATGCATGCAGAATAGATGGTGAGTCCAAATAAACAAGTTGTAAATCTTTGTATAATGTGTAAATATCGCATCGGGGATAAATGATCTCACCTCTGGGTTATTAACTGCAGAGTTTCACACCAGAATAACAAACTTAAATCACAAATAAAGACATTACCAGCTTGCCACACTTATGCTATCAGCTGCAATAAAAGATGACGTGCAATTAGCATGGCAGCACATCAGATAATTTGCCGATTCTTCCTCTTGACCTGCCGTAAATCTGCAACACGGCATTGCATCTCAGCTAATGAGACACTGGGAAGCTGTGCTCTGTACATGGCTAATTAGTTGGATTGCTCATTAAGAAATTAGCAGGATATCTGTCTGATAGTCTCTGTGGTTTTCTCGCACTGTGCTCAGATGTTTTGTCTGACATTTGCAGATATTATTCCTCGGTTAATTGAAGCTCTCAGACAAAGGACTCGTAAAAGTCAGCTCAGCAAGTTGTTGAATGTTAAATGTTCGGCTGTAAGAGTAAATGTGAGTCGTTTAGCTGGAGTTTTCTGCACGATCTGACTCTGAATCTTTTCTCCCAGAGTGTGAAAACATGCTGTTGTTCACACTGCAGCCTTATTTATTCAGCCTTTAAACACAAACAGATCCCAGAGGTCTTAAAGATGTTGGTCTGCCTGGGGAATAAATTATCGACCTAAAAAAAAAACCCTCCATCAGCTTCCTTTGGCCCAGCTCACCTTCTTCACACAACTGCTGACCAGGTGTGCTGAAATGAGCTCTCTGTGGCTCCTTTTTTGCATGATTTTGACACATTTTCTCATGAGTATTTCAACACTTTTAGCCTGCACTTCAACCAAAATGGCTTTTTCTAAAGTGCCAGATTTCTACGACCCTGTCTGCAAGCGTAGCTAAAAACTTCTGCCTTCATTGTCAGACGAATCAATTTAACTTCTTTTTAAGACGGCCAATTCAAATACAAGCTTTCTAAGCTATTTAAGGCAGAAATCACCTTCTTTGTTGCAGCCAAACACATTGAATACAATCCGTCCCTGAAAGCTCTGAATTACTTTTAAATCTTAATCAAACTGGCCATGATGTCTCTACTCCATTGTCCTCTGCTCTAATGCTGGCCATGGCGGTGGGCTGTTGTGGGAGGTTCAACAATGGCAGACGTCTCAGAGGAGAGGAAAGGTCTGTTAATGCATCATGAGGATTTAGACATTCACAGGTGGAATAACACAGCAAATACTATAAGAGCTGCATGATGGAGTCTGTGTGCGTCTAAGGGTTTTCAAAGCACTTTGTCAACTCCTCATTCAAAGGTGCAATGGAAATAAATTATACTGTACACAGCAAAATCATGAATAAACATTTTCTGATGTCACAAATTTTTCAGGACATAAAGAGACAAACAACCTTTCACACCTAAGAGCAACTTAGAGAGAGCAGTTAGATTAGAGGAGCAAGTCTCTGGACTGTGGGAGGAAGTCAGAGAACCCACACGTGCACATGGAGATCATACAAACTGCACACAGACAAGATCTAGGGGGACTCAAACTAAGAACCTTCCTGCTGTGAGGCAGCAGTATAAAGCCATAGACTGTATGGACAACTTGGTTCCTCCATTCGTCTTTATACAAATTTGAAGCCGAATTGCTCTCAGTATTTATGGGATTTTCTCCACTTCCTGGAACCACTGCTTGCACAGTAGCTTTGTACGCATACCACAGGCGAGTCGGTGTGATAACGCTCGGCTCAAACAGCTCATCCCCAGGTGAGCTACACAATCTTCATATGCCCATAGGCTGTATCAATTGTCAATCATAGAAAACATGAACCCCCAATAACTTTTAAAAATGGGGCTGTACAGAAAAAGAGAGTACTTGAGCACAAACCAGTCTTACACTAACTACATCTTAACATCACAAGCAGGGGGGAGAAACATTTATATTCTGTGTAATACATTTCTAAAGTTTGTCCACAGCTCCATAAGAATTGCTGGAAAAGGCACAGTTTATGGCCTATACTGCAGCCTGTCACCAGAGTATGCTGTTCTTGTGGAGGCTTCACCCAGCGAGGAGGCAGACGGCGTCCATTCTATATACAGTCTATGTAAAAAGCTTAAAAACCCACAGGAAGAGAGTTAAGTTTCCTCACAGTCGCTCTGCCCACTGGGAGTGTGTTTGGAGCATAGTGCAGCCCTGGCCAGCTGGGCTCAGTATACCGAAAAAAAAACAGTCGGCTGTTTTGCCTTTCTGTGGTTGATTTTCTGCTAGTTTGGATTTTATTCAGTGACTGTTGATTCTCCTGTATGTGAACAAGCAATGTGATTTTAAAGTTTGGAATTTTGCAGGTTTACTCATGTAAACTATGTTCCACTTTGCTGTGCTTCAGACAGAGTTAGCAGATAAAAGTCCTGTTGGGGTCCACATGGATCAAGAACTGGCCATGAGGTTGTTTTGTGTTACTGATAAATCTATAGTTAGGAAGTTTTTCTCATCTACATGAGCTGACAAATTGTCAGGACCCAGACCCAGACACACAAATAAAGTTTAAGATTTGAGGTGAGTATTGTGGAGGTGATCTCAACACTTAACTCTCTCTCTCTCTCTCTCTCTCCCTCCCTCTTTCTTTCTCTCTCTCCATCCCCCCTTCAACCATACTTGCAGCAGAGCCTCTGGATGGGGAGGAATATCTGGATATCATCGGCATTATGCGAAACCAGGCTGGTCGATATGAATGCAAAGCCAGCAACGACGTGGCCACGCCTGATGTCAAATACGTCAATGTGGTCGTAAACTGTAAGTATTTAAAAAGCTTCACACTGATCGATATTCTTATTGGGGAGATAACGATGAAATCACGTCAAAATCAGAATTGAAAAGGTGGAGACATGTCGTATGTGGTGCAGCAGGTCAGGGAGGGGGAGTCTTCAGAGTCTGGAGTGCACTTCAAGTTAAAGGAAGACGATCCATGGCTTTGATTGCAGCTGTCATTTCCACATCGCTGTTTAAGAGGCACTTAAAAACCCGTCTCATTACATCCTGTCAGGGGTCCGTGTGGATGTGATGAGTGTCGAACAGGTTGACGAACAGCTCATGAGACATCACAAACACACTCCGTCCCCCTAAGGAGTTATAGACTTTTCTTTGATCCGACAAATCACACGTGGCTGTTTGCCCGAGCCGAGCGTCAGCCAAGTCTGAGAGCCTGAACGAAACGATAAAGATTTCTATATTAAACCACTTCTTAGCTTTTAATCCCAAATGGAAAATAGGCATTTATCCACAGCGGACACTTTTTCTGGCCAATTTTGCTCTGTGGAGAAACTAGACGGTGTGTTTGTTTAATGTTAATAAAGATGATGCATTTCAACTTTATTGATTATTTCTTTAAGTCAGGCCTGGAGTAATCTTATTAACATTCACTGGTGAGGCTTTAAGTCCCTCAAATAAAAAGAAAAGGACAGAGAAGAGAGGAGAGGAAACTTTCATTTCCCTCAGCTCATCCTGGATCAGCTTTTCTGTTTGTTTGTTTATTTTGTTTGTTTGTTTGCCGCCTGGCCTGTATCAGTGATATTTCATTCACAGCATTTGTCCTCATATAAAGAGCTTTTCCTGCGTCCTAGACTCATAAAAAAGTCTCCATCAAATAAAATCAGTCTCGTCCACAGACAGAGATGAGTTTTAGAGGAAACACAAAGACAGCACAGGGCTACATCACAGGATTTAAAGCCCTGGTTTCAGTGTAAACCTGATTTTTGTGACTCTGCAGACCCTCCGACAATAAAGAAGACCCAGAGCTCGGAGACTCAGGTGGGCCGTATGGGGACACTGCAATGTGATGCCACCGCCGTGCCTACACCGGAGTTCGAATGGTACAGAGACGAGAAAAGGTAAGACATGGCACACATTAGAAGTTTTTACCCACCCCATCTCCATAAAAGTCCTGATAAATGGCCATTTTCAAATGTTTTATTTCTGTTGAGAAAAGTAGTTACCTACCAAACACTAAAGTGAACATCAGAGAAAATAAATCCAGAGAAAATAGATCAGCACTGAAGAGACGAAGGATGAGTAAGAGCTTCCTTTGTGCAAAAAGGAAATACAATTAGACGTCCTCTTTTTGACTCTGAAACAAACAAAAATAGAGAATGTGGGTACATTTTTAATCCTACTCTTTGTGCAGACAATAATTCAATTAAATAGAGTTTATTTTGAGCCCATCACCCTGCTAGAATTTCTAAAAAACGAATGTTTTCACCACTGTATTTGTAGATATTACCAAAAATAATAAGAAAACTGCAAGTTAAGACCTAATGTCCTTGGTCTAATCTAACAATCAGCCTTCAGTTCGAGCATGAAACAGTTTCAGGTCTAAGTTGAATATTTGCTGCAGAAAAAGCTGCAGAAATTCTCTGGTCAGAGTCCAGCTCCCTCATCGGTGTGATGTGATCCCTATTTCTTCATATCAGAGTTGTAAGATGAATCTCTGACCCTCACACCGACTGTAGACTCTTATTATGAAGCTCAAAAGCTGCCTTTTGGATTTAATCAAGTCCATGAAAAAACCTGCTTGAGTTAATTTAAGCACCTCATTCCTGAGATGGACCCAACTCACAGTGCAGATTTCATTGTGGTCTTACTGTCATGATTAAATTCAAGGTTTTAGATGCCAATTTTTAAGGTTTTTTAATATTGCAGTTGTTTTCTTTCACATTTTTAAGCGTTTGTGAAGGTAGAGCAAGTTAAAAAAAAAAAAACAACACACCTAACAATCTCAATATTTTCTGAAAACTTAGAAAGAAGCGTTTTTCTTTTTGGCTTGGCTACAGGAGGGAAGCATGAGGGCTGCATGCAGCTCTGGGGCTGTAGGTTTTGGTCCATGTCTTTTATTGCATGAGCTTATAAATAATAGAAGTATTCAGCAAAATAATGTAGATAAATTATATCTAATATGTCTGGTCATAGCATTTGTGTTTCTGGTTTTGATGGCTGGTAAATGTAGGTGAGCTCAAGGCTATTCAGCGGGTTGTGTCTCCAGAGAAGGGATTGTTGCACTGGTAAAATAACCAACACATCACTGAAGAGTGCCTTGGACTGCTTTTTGAAGGAAAGTTGCACATTTCATTTTTGGACTTGCTTTTTAACAATCATCTCTCCAGAAGAAACAATCATATCAAGCCTGAAGCACCCCAACAGTACCTGTACGTGACAGATACAAAGACCCAGCAGGGCCTCTGCTCCTTTAGTCCTCATATTTAGAGGGTTTGTCTGATAGCTGCTCTGATGAATTCTGTCATTATCTTCTCTGTGTATGATGACTGAAAGCCATGCATGTGTTTTTGATGACTTCATTTGAGTTTGGAGTGTGAGTGCAGGTCAGCAAGGGACTGGGGAGGAGGGCCAATCACACTCCAGTACAGTACAGAGAAAATGAGAATCATGAGAGTCCGGCCTTGAAATAACCAATCAGAGAAGCCATCAGAGAGAACATCTAGTTTGTCTCTGTACCACAAAATAAGAACTTTTTATAATAAATTTAATGAGAAACAATAACTACAGGGTTTTTATTCCAGTGCATTGAGTTATGAGACAAAAAGGGAAATGTATTAAATCACTGCCACATAATTCATTGGTGGAAAAGGGGTCAAAAATACACAGGCTGATATCAGCCAATCAAACAGAGCATTACTGTGACTGGAACAACAGCCATTAGCCTCCTTATCCCCAACAAATATATCATCTGATGCCTTAAAGCCCCTCTATTACAGTAATGATCTGCTGCAGTGTTTCCAGGATTTAGCCCCGCCCCCTTACTATTATAATTACTGGAAACAACACAGCCCTACTTCAGCTTGATGACTGACTGTTTCTACAGTTAGGGGACGTTTGTGCCGTTAATGGATTTTATTATTTATTTTTCGTGTACTTCATTTTTACCTCATTGTCTTCATACTTTCTCTGTAGATACAGAAAAGGGTTTTCAAGCTGTGTACATGTCCTGAGGTAGATTCCCTTTAGCTGTGTTAAGTTTAGCTTTAGGTGAGGAGTGAGGGAAGTCTGTGTGTGTCTGCTTCCTCTCCTCTGGATGTCAAAGTCAGCCTTGTTCAGAGCCTGTTTTCCAACAGCAGACCTGAACACCAGTCCTCTTGTCTTCTCTCCTTACCTCCCTTTCTTCCTAGCCTTGGCTGACCCGCTGTGTTTGAGGGTCTACACCTCAGCTCTGTTTACTCTCCTTCTTTATCACCATTCTCCTCTTTCTCCTGAGGATAACGGCTGTTCTCAGAGGTGGATACGCACTATCATTAGGAAAGCTTTTTGAAGCTGCAGCAAAAAGCCTTGATAGTTGTCTGGTGAATTTCTGTTTCCATCCCTGTTTCCTTCATTTCTTCACTTCCTCACTGTCCCTGTTGTGTCCTTCTCTTCTCCTCTCTTCACGTCTCTCTTCCGGCAGCAGACTTCCACTGTCAGGAATGGGCATTACATGTAGTGTTGCAGCAATTAGCAAGATGCAACCTCTGGTGCAAAAAGTGCCAAAAATTGCAGTACCTCTAGTGTCCACAACCTTTGAGCTTGTGTCTCCTCAGGTCAGTAAGGAACTAAAGAGATTTACTCTCTAAATATTCTTGAACTGTATTTCTTCAGTTCTATAACAATCAGAGGAAGAATAATTAAAAAAATAAAAGCACAATTTGACCACACAGGGAATAAAGCAAACTAAACACAAGATGAAAAACCCTTTGAATGTACGAGGCTGGATGTTTCTCTCATACTTTCTCTCCCTCTCCTGTTCTTCCAGCTGTGGCGGTACTTTTATCACTTCCCCCTCATGCCTGGCATGCTCCTTATCTTTTCCACCCAGGGTTATAATGAGTCCTTTTGATCTCTTTGTCAAACCTGCCCTCTCAGTGGTCCTATTGTCACATCCTGATGTTGATTTCATGACATCATCTGTGTGGTCTGATAATGACTAATCGCCCTCTTAATCTCCAGCTGGGCTGGTATACCAAAGCTCTCTCGATGGAGCGTCACTGTGTGAGCAGGTGCTCTTTATAAACCGCAGTCTTTTTAAATCCCTGTAACCTCTTTCTCATGCCTCCAGTATCCCACTGAAATAGAAATCAGGCTTCCCTCGCCACACTGTCCCCTGTGAAATTGCAAAACTGTGTGAGGAGACAGCTGCTCATTGGACTGCTATCAGTCTAAGTGCTGTGCATGAATTCAGGAAAACACTTAAAGAAACTCGAAGTGTAATGACAATCAAAGGCGGTAATAGTCCAGGACTTTCACTGCAGCACTTGTGGTCCAATAACAGGAGAGATATTCCTCTGTGGGGCAAACGCACCCTCTGAGTTAGCTGAATGGGAGCGCTCTAATGGAATAAGGCAAAGATAAGAAAAAAGCGCACGCAGAGCACATGATCTGCAATTTCACTTCAAGCTACAGCAGCAAAAACTCACCTGAGATGTGAGAAAAATATTGGTGAAGTGTCACACCTCTGATCACTGATAGGGTCTCTTAAGTAATAGGCCTATCAGCCCAGTGCTTGAGAGGAAAGATTTATGGTCTCTGAAATATTTTGCATTATCAGTTGTTTCCAACCTCCATCTATCTCAGTTGCTTTGTCCCCTGGAGGATTTTGGCTTTATGCCTGTATGTGCCCACTGCTCCCTCTGTGCGAGTGCAAAGTGTTATTGTCCTTTCTCCTTGGATGATAATGTTAATGCACCATAATAATATCATTTATCATCACTTGGCTAGTTAATTTCAAAGTCCCCTCTGGAAATATCAAAACAAATGCTCTGCAGCCTGCTGTGTCTTATTTACCAGACTGTAGAGGTGTTATTCTTGTAATCGATTTGATGCGAATCAAGTTTAACCTTATAGTCTTAAAAGTCTGAGGCCTACGGCGCAGTCCTTTCCTGGTATTTTGGAGGGGGGCATGAGCAAGAGACAAAGATGCATATTAGCCCCTATTCATGGGGAATAAACTGACTTTACACAGGGACGGGGGGGATTAGAGATGCAAGTATTCTCCCATGTCTTTGTATACTATGAAGCAGTAGGAGTCTAATACAGGGATGCCAGAGGACAAGGGCACACTCATTATGGTCTATCCTCACATCTGCTTCATCTTATACCTGCACAGGCCCTGATTCACTTTCCACCATGTATATAGAATCATTTTAAATAAGTCCCACAGAGTCGGCTGTGTAGTTACAATGGCACACAGGGTCAATGTCAGACCAACAGTACCACACAAAGCTCTCTGAAAGTGTTGAAACAGGGGATATACAGGTAAAGAAAGACAAAGACAGTTTTCTCATTTGTCCTGGGCTGTTATTGATTTAGCGGCAGGTTTTCTCAGCTGTAACAAGGACGGTGAGTTTAAGGGTTTGCTTTCAAATGTCTCCACCATTCTTTCAGAAGGGGTCTTTAATATTGACCTGGTGGCTTTACAGAGAAGACTTAGAGTGAAAAGTTTGAAGACAAAGCTGCACAACCTAGACAGAAAACCAAAACAATGATGGATGCAGAATTGCCACAAAGTGCTGCGGGTTTCAGTGCTTTGGAAAAGATAAAATACGGACTACAGTTGTTCTCTGTTCTTTAACTGTTTGTACTTTCCACTGAAACACACACTGAGCTCGGGGACCATACTTGTGTTTCATCTTGGGTTTATGTTGCATTTCACGTTATACTATGTTGTGTTCGGTGATCAGAAACTTCCTGGGACAAACTTTCTCACGTTTCTGTAAACTTTGGTTTGATTTGGCAGGTTGTGCCTAATTACCTGCTTACAACATACACAGACGTTCGAGGGAAGCATCAGACTTACTTTAGGACCCAGTTTGAACAATTTAAAACCCAAGCTCTAAAGTACAAGGTGCAAAGTAAACTGGAGCAACCACGTTTCCTAGTTAAGCAGAGCACAGTCTGAGCATTTAGCAAGTCTTTTGAACACAACATGAACTAAACCAATCAGAGAGTCTGCTCTCATTCCCTCTAGAAGTCAGGTGATGCAGGCAGGACCAGGCTCTAGCTGCATTTTCTTACCTCTATCTCGCACACTCAAAACACACAAAGGCTGCTGTTTACGTTATGTAAGTGCATGTATACACAAAGTACAGCAGCATAACTTTCTTTTTTTAAAACTTAGGACATGCCGACAGAAAAGCGCAAGTGCTGTACGCCCAAAGGATTAAAGCTGAATGTAAGATCGAGCCCGGAGTCTGTTTTCTAACCGGTTAAAATTTCATCAGGAATCTAAAACGAGCTTTTCTTTTGAAAGGTCAAGTAACCAAGAAAACCCCCTTTTTCCTTTTACAAGCATACAAACTCATTATAAACTAATCAGTCTGAAAACTGGAGCCTGCTGCACTGGTTCAGCAAACTCTGACAGTGTTAACACTTTTCAGAGTACATGTCAACACATTAGGCTACTTGCTATTGCAGAAATAAGGAGGAGTGTTTTTCTTTTGTTTTTTTTTATCACTGCAGTTGACACCTTTGGCCATAACAGCCTCACATTTCAGCTGGTTGAAGAGAACATGTTGAAATGCCGAAATGCACTGGAAGTAATGAAACATAAACTCCAGTTAATTCTGCAAACAGTCAATCAAACATTTCTAATTTGCTTCAGTCCTTTTGAAATAAAACCTCCTTTGATTCTCTCTTGTTTTATTTTTTTAATCACTCATTCATTTTATATGTCAGATTTATTTTAGCAGACCACCTTTTTCTCACATTTTAATCATCTATTTTTGGGACCTTTTGTTTCTGACTTCTCAACATGGAGAGTTGAGTCACAGTCATAATGAAATCCATTTCTCTGGTAAAATATCCTTAAGTTTGATGGTACTGGAAACGAGACCCTGTTTTGTTTGGCCTTCCTCCAGCTCTCACACACGTGCACTGTTGATTGATGTAACCCCAAAAAACCTGCAGCTCTCTTGGAACAGGATGCAAACTGGCTCTCACTGGTGCCAGGTTCAAAAAGCATTCACCTGGCCAAACAAGCCCAACACAGAGAGTAAACACTCCACGGTTGGAACAAACTGTTTGGCAAAAAGCAAGGAACACAAAATGGGCTGCAAGTCCCCCCACCCCATCCCCCTCCTGCTCTGACAAAGAGGGGCTAAAATTCTGCAAATCCACCCTCTGTCACTCCAAATATCTGGGTTAAATCATGGATATTCACTGCTGAGGATAAAACAAGCTTATCTTTGTAAACACAGCTTTACACAGCTTTGACTTTAAGAGGGTCTCTGTGACGCCTAAGGACCTGATTGACATGACTCTCCCTCATAGGGCTCTATTTTTGTGTCCGCCAAGGACGCGGCGGAGAATGGCGGACCCCATGCAGTGGTATTTTCGTCTGGCAGAGACCTGCGCACTGCCGGTTTGGTTTTTTCATAGACTGAGGCGCACCGAGGTCTGCCAAGCTGGGCGTGGTGGCGTGGCAGGGGGAGGTGTAGACAGAATCAGCTGGCACAGTGACATTTTTGTGCTTGTATAAAGTGCGATGAAAGCTCGCCTATTCAAACCTGGTCAGCATTAAGCGCAGGCGGAGCGCAGCTGGTCTATATTTTGGTAGACCAGCAGCGTATCGGCATACGTCACCGATGCCTCACCGGCAGGTTTCCACAGTGTCAGGCACATTTCAGTGCAATAAATAATCATCAACAACTAATAATCTGAGTCAGCACATACATTTAGATCTGTATAGATATATTCTGATCTATATCTGATCTGATGAACATGTTTGGCACGCATTTGGACACTCAGCCTGACCAAATGAACACAGCTGAAACCGCATTCAATTAAATTAAATATCTAGTAAATAAACACACATGATGAAGTTAACAAGATATGTAATCCGTCTCCCTCCTTTTCTTTCTTCCTCTTCCTCTTATTTCTCACGCAGCTCGACGTGGACATGTCTCTGTGTCCTCTCCCCATCCTGCTACAGCTGCTGAACAGATGATTTGTTTCAGTGCTCAGATGCGTTATCTACTTTAAGCCGACATACGAATATTATAATATTCAGTTTTGTGAGCCAAATTTATTTTATATGCCAACATCTATGAAACTAAGAGCCAGGCCACGGAGCACGATGCGTCATTTACGCACAGATGGTTCCGATTTTGATGCCATTTTTGGAATTTATGTTGTAATCTGTGGGCACAACCCACCTTTTTACGTGAGGTTTGAATATATGCAACTTTATGTGAGTGTCTTTATTTGTGGAAAAGGGTGTTTGTCTTACTAGTGGGTCCAACATTACACACACCAAATCCATCTGTGCTCAGATGAGAGAGTGTGGAGGACGCCCTCTGCAGCGCTTACAGCGACAATTGTTGAGGGGCTGCCTTCTGTCGCCATCGTGTGGCATTACTGTCTTCAGACATCTCTTGATCTCTTTGACTTCTTCACGAAAATTGTAATACGCCTCGCTGGTCGTGGATTTAAAGCCGAGGAGAGGAGCTGATGTTATTGGTCAATACAGGTCTGGGCTGTGTTAAATCCACTCCACGCCCTCTCTCCTCCCTCCCTTGCACCGCTGAGAGGAGCTGAGTTAGGGAGGGTGCTTGGAAACACCTTGTCGGCGCGGCGGACCTGACTTACGCCGCGCCTGCGCCACGTCGCTAGCGAAGCACGAAAATAGAGCCCATAGACTTTGGTTGACTTTCCCCTCCTTGTATCCCATTCTACACAATCTTTCCCGGGGGGCACAAAGATATTGGATTAAGAGCCCCAGTGAATTAAAGGTGTGTTTTGAGGGTAACCTGAATCAGCTCTCCTTTCCTTTAACAGGCAGGTGTAATCAAATAAAACTATTAAAAATGGAAAATAAACAATTATTCCATGTATATTAAAATTTAGTACAAGATTATCTAAGCCTTCAAGATGTTTCAGTTTTAAATAATTTATGAAACATAACCCAGAAAGGACCCCGGAATAGGATTGATTAATCAATTTATTCATTCATTTATCTATAAATACATCTCAGAGTCAATCTCCTCAGTAAAATCTTTATAGTTTCAGACTGTCCAGATCCGGTCCCTCAAAAACAAAGCAATTAGTGATGATTCATGTTAAAACTTAAGTGAAATAGTTCTATTTCTGTTGTTAGCCGACCGGGCTGGACGGGGGGCAGACATCTTTGTTTGGGTCTGTCAACCAATCAGATGAGTCTAGGAACAAGCCCTCTGTCACAGTCTGCCCTCAAAATAGAAATGGGACAGATAGAGCTGTTTTGAATGGATCCATCTCATTCTACTCTCTGTGGCTCTGCACACCAATACTTAGGCACTTTTTTACACAAGATTTTGTTTTTTCCATTTCATTGTTTTCTCATTATTTCTGGTTCAGATTGCGCCCTACATGGAAAGAAGCTCTGTCGTATGTAAGCCTGGCTCTAAAAGTTGGTCTATAGTATGTAAGTTGGAGTATCTGTGTGTAATAAAACCCTCAGGTAGCTGCTTCCTGACAGACTGATGTGTTTGTTGTTCTGCAGGCTGATACATGCCTGCCACAGCTGTTGGACCCTTTTCAATCACCTCTGAGTTACAGTCCCAGCAGGACTCTGAACTTGATTTTATTTATCACTGGCCTTGAATCATTACTGGCCTGTCACTTTCCCCAGCACTGATAACCTACTTTAGATGCTCCTGCACGCCACAGCATTAGATCTGTGTGTCTGATGATTCGCCCTGCTCTTTCATCTCTGCTGGCCACTGCCTGCCCTGCGCCAAATACAGAGGTCAAATCATTTCAGCCTGGGCTGTAATGTTGCAGGGCGGCTCTGTGCATAGAGAAATCATCCATGGAGTTAAAAAGTAGAGCTCTGCTGCCCTCTATCTTTGAGGAGGAGCACTGAATGTGATACAGAAATGATAAGAGCATGAAAAAAGGTTGGAGCGTGTGATTTCTGCCAAATCCCCTCATAATATATTCCAGTCTATTATGCCAGGAGAGGATGCTGGCAGCCATGCATGCTTTTTGAGGATGAACTTGAAATCAAAAGTGAGAGAAGTTTTTGTGTTAGACTGGAGTGTGCCAACACGTTAAAAGTGGAATGGGCTGCAGAATTGTGCAGTCCAATAAGTGCTCATGGAGAAGAGGTCCAGCTTTTCCTCAGCATCAGATTTTATTCCTGTTTTTCTTTGCGCTTAAACTCCTGAGTGTGAAAAGAAGGTTCAACGTGAAAGCTTCACTGCGAGTACAAAGAGACTTTCACTTTGATCAGTTCGCTCCCCTGAGACTGCATTGCAATCATGAACTGTAATCTGCAGTAAAAATAGCTGTTTGCTCCGGGCTCCCTGTGGTGTGGTGCATTATCTGGGTCTCTGAGCATGCTCAGTTGGTGGGCAGACCTCTTTGACAGCGGAGCCACTTCACATGAAGACACACGGGAGGATATTTGTGCTGTCGGCCTGGCTGTTGGAGCGGGGTTTAGTTTGCAGACAATTTGAGGACACTGCTGCTATAATTTTCCTCCCCTCACTCTGTTTCAAACACACGCACATATACACACTCACACACACTCAGGCTCCCAAGGTGTCCCTATGGGAAAGACCTCAGCACTTTATCAAGTCCCTGCTCCACACCGAGCCAAATTATGCTGTGCAGAGATGTGAGCTTTTCCTTTTTATGTTAATACTTCCTATCAGCACAAACTTCTTGCTCCCCCGCTCAAATTCAGATTACCACATTACCCAGACTTAAGCAGGATTAGGCTGAGGCGCCTTAAATGAACTTCACCTCATTCATGATACAAAAAGGCTCAATCAGCACCGGACAAGCAGAATCCATTATGTGCAGTGTGTTATGAAAAGAGTTTTATTTGGTTGTGACGATGTAAGGGAGAGTTCATCAGCGAGGTACACAGTCTGAGTCAGCGTGTTGTATTGATTCATTTGTGCTGAGGGAAGTTGAAGGTTGACATAATTGATTGTCAGAAGTTTGGTGGTCATTAAGACTCCCAGAAGTGCAGAGATGGACGACAGCAGCATACTAATGTTTCATTGAAACTGAGAGGGAACGCTGGCAGTTGTTGTTTTATGGCCAAATTTAACACGCTGTGTGGCGATACCCTGGAGAAGGGAGGAAACTGCCATTAAACTCTTAGTTAATGTACCATTGAGCCCAGAAGAGAACCCTCTGGTATTTAAGACAGTCTGCTTCTGAGGATCCCGGAGCGAATCTGCATTAAGACCTCCATTGTGTTCAGCAATGGGAAGTTTTGGTGCAGCTGTGTAGGGTTTTCTTGCTACCTGTATAGTAGCTGAGCTCATACAGACCCTTTTACTGTCAGTTAACAGCATGGTGATTTTTAGGAGGCGGGGCTTAGCTAAAGGAAGAAAATATAGAGATGTACATATGGTTTAATGAGCTGAATATCAACTCATAAAAATCATCCTTGCAGATTTATACAAGTAAAGCTCAGTCTGCTAAGTGATAAACTTCTGCAACAAGAACTGGACAGAAAATACTTCATACTTAAAAATAAGTATGTTAGGTGTCTCATGAGGGTGAAGCCGTGTCACCATCAGACAGTCACAGTCAGACACACTGTCAAACAGGACTGTGAACACTTTTCAATCTTTGCAAGTCTTCTCGTCAATAAAGTCTAACTATACTCCCGACAAGTCCAGAAAAATGAGACCTGAATCACTGATGTAGGATCTATAATTAAACCATAATCTTTTTAGATTTGAGTTTTTGCACAAAAGTCTGTTGGTTAACCGGTCAAGTCTGAGCCTCTGTTAACTATCATGCACTTGTTGATTGATAGAGCTAACTAGCTTGCAGAATAATATTTTACGCTGCTCTTTGACTCAAATGTGTGCTGGAAAATTTATATCTGATGTAAGAGCAGATGCCGCATGAATGATGGCCACATCTTTGTACTAGTTGCAGGTTTAACTCCCCTTTCTCCTGTCATTGTCTGATGCATGAAATTTCCTCTTTTTTTTTTTTCTGCTGAACAAAGACACAAAAAAATTGTTTTTTTTTTTTTTGTTTGTTTGTTTTATCAGCACATGATCAGTAGGAATCTAACTTAATTAATCTAACTCTCTGTGCTGCTGTCACAGTTAGAAGAGAGCAGCAGACGTAGTTTCCACTGCAGAAACAGAGGCTGTGCAAGACAGACAAACACATAAATTGGCGTCATTTGGAAATCTGCTTTACAGTAGTGAAAAAATACTGTAAAATATCATTTCTTCATGATGAGTCATGTTATGAGTTTATTCAGTTAGATCAATCCGCTCATGAGCATGAGATATTTGTTTGAAAAATATATTTCAATTTGTACATTGTTTATATGTAATCCCTAAACCCCATTTTAGCTGACATCAAATTACATCCAGTGTCTTTAAACTGCTGTTTCCACATATTTGAGCCTAAAATGCTGTTTCTACAAGCACACTTACCATAACTTAAATGAACTTTTATGATCTTCATGTCCTCAAACTGATTTTGCAAAGAGATTAATAGAAATGACTTTATGACTGAAGATGCATCACCTCTTGCAGAAGAATTGCTCCTTTGACATGTTGAACCACATTTCTAAAGCTGCTAAGTTCTGACTCCCACACTCTGAGCTGTTTTCTGGCTTTGCGGGCTGTAATAATGTATACTTTTCAGCTAGATGTAGCTTCTGACTCATTTCTATTCTCCGCTAGTAAAGAATCTGTAATTTTCTCGCTTAATTAAACTCTGGTGAAGTGTCTCTTCTCATTTACCGGTTCATATGCTGCAGACTTCATTCTTTTGCCCAAATGTCATTAACTCCCTCCTGGCTCCAACTCAAACTTTCATTACTTTGCAGTTGAAACGCACTGACTTCAGTCTGCCTCTCCTCTGCAGGCTCTCCAACACCCAGGGCATCAATATCCAAATCCTGGGCACCACCACCATACTCATGATCGCTAACGTCACCGAAGAGGATTATGGGAACTACACGTGTGTGGCCACCAACCGACTTGGCGTCCAGAATGCCAGTCTCTTTCTTTACAGTGAGTCTCCATGCTGCTGTTCTATCTTTATCTCTATTAACATTTTACTGCTGTAATGCATGAATTATTAAATCACAGAGTAATGATTTTCTAACATTTCGGAGAGCAAAGACATGGATCCACACAGGAACAGTGAGTAACCGTAAAAATAGAGAGAAATTCAAAGAAAATCACTTTATTCTTCATCTTAAAACTTATTAAAGTCGTATAAAATGCTGAAAAAAGCTGTGGAGCATGAAGGCTGTTAAATAAAACATAAATTATATCAATCTTTGGATAAAACCTGCAGAATGAGGTGGAATCTAATTACAGTCCTGTTCGCAGACTATCTCCTCAGTGCGCCATGTCCACTGGAGAAAACAGATGGATCTGATTAAAACCTGCATGAAAATATTCCTAACACCTCGTTCAGGATCACCTGAATCCTGTCAGCTGTAGTTGACACCAAAGAGCTAAACAGTCACAGTATCACCTCCACACCATGTTTGAGTCTTTGTGGGTTTAGCAGCCAGCTGCCCACCTTTAAATAAGAGCGATAGCGCCTCTAAAGCTCTGATGCTCCGTGTTCCTCATTCTGGTGGTAGCAGCTCTGCTGTTAGCCCATCCCCTTCAATTAGCTCAGCCATTAACCCAAACTCAATTAAGACTTTAGAGTCCAACCATCATGACTTTAATCTCATACTAATATATCTTTATTATGACTCTGCTCTTCTAACAAGACTTCATTCTCCTAATTTAATTACTTATATCATGACTTGACTGCAACTTTATCAGTCGGTTAATATTAATAAAGATATCAATAAGTAATTCTGGGACTCTACAACTCCCATAACACATTGGCTTTATTTTCATAACACTGTGATTAGATTACAACCTTATCCTCATAATATTATATATTTATTCTCTTTATATTATGACTTAATTATGACTTTTTTTACATTAAAGTTGTGACTTTACTCTTTAGTATCATAACTAACTTCTTGTTATAGGTTTACTTTATTGTCTTTACATAGTGGCTAAAAGCACTATAATATTATGACCTATCTCTCCTTATCTTCAGACTTATCCTCATCATAATATAACTTTACATTTTTTCTTGATATACTATGACTTTACAATAACTTTTCCCTGTAATATGATGGTGTTATCGCTGAAATATTTTGACTTTATTCTCTATCAATCAATCTTGTCATATTTTGACTATATTTTCATTATTCTGTGACTGTGCTGGAGCTTATTCTTGTAATACTTTAACTGTCCTGGGACTTTTTTCTGCTAACTTTAAGATATTATTCTTTTAATGTGTGCTATAACTGCTCTCACATAACATGATGACTTTATGTCATGAGTGTGTTCTTGTTATGTCACAACTTTATTCGTCATCATTTGTTTATATTTTCTTCCATCCTGTAAAACTCTGTCCTACCCTGTTTGTTGTTTCGGGGTGGGGGGTTGGGGGGTTGTGTGTGACCTTTGAGGTAGATCCATGTACCAAACTCCCCTGATTCAACAGGATATTCCAGCGTAAATTTAAGTTTGGGTCAAACACACCATAACACAGAGTTAGACACCCCCTCGAAAGATGAGTGTTGCCAACTGCTTGCTTCTCTAGTTATACCAACTTCAGCAACAACCGCACGATAGCAATACACAGAGGTCTACGTCTCCACGTGCAAACCTTAACCAACAAGCCACAAATAGTGCTCAGAACAGTACCTAACGTCATTAACAGTACTTATAGGGTCCCAGCTATAGTACCAGCCATCAAACATGTTTTTAGCTTTGCCTGGTTTCTTTAGCAAAGACGCTAAACACAACCCATCCACTCTCCTCCAGCAGCGGCTTGTTTGTGGGGGAGCCCTGACGAGTCGATCACCGAGTGCAGTGGAGTTTTGCAGCTCAAGGAAGAACATTAATGGTTGTTACTTCATGGGAATGCAATCGAAGCTCTTGTGTATCTTGAATGTGCATTACAAACACGAGAGTTCTTCTGCTGCACTCGGTTGTACTTTTGGTTGCAGTTTGTGTGTGGAGACATAGACCACTGTGTATTGCTATCATGTGGTCGTTACTAAAGTTGGTTTAACTAGAGAAGCAAGCAGTCGACAACATTCATCTCTTGAGGGGGTGTCTAACTCAATGTTATGGTGTGTTTGACCCTGACTTAAACTTACGCCGGAATATCCCTTTAACTCCTCTGTGCAGTCTGAAGCATACTTGAATCCTCAGCATTATTGAAGAGTTAATGTCATAGCACAGCTTGGCCATGAGATGTCACCAAACTCCCTTAAAGTCGACTAATTTTGACAGCGACTGCCCAAGAGAGGTTATAGTCATAATTACCTCCAGAATGAGTCATTTATAATGTTACGGCTCTTCTGTCAGACTTTAGATAATGTTTTTAGCATCAAAATCCAGGATAGAAGTCCACTTTCTCTGTATTTACTCTGTCTGTTAAATTATTATTATTATTTGTGACTGTGAAATCAGTTGGTGTAAATAATTCTGCTCAAAGCGGTGAACTTGAACTCACTCTGTTCTTCCTCTCTCTGTTTTTCTTTGCGCAGGACCCGGGACAGGTCGAGATATCAGCGGCTCTGCCTGTGTTTCTCAATCACCGTGGCTCCTGCTTACCTGCTTCGCCTGCCTTCTCCTCAAGTGTTAATACAACTACCCTCCTCTTCTTCCTGGCCTTCTGTCCCTCCTTCCCTTCCCCGCCCTCCTCTCAAGCTCACCGGCATCCTTACCTTACTACCAACTCTGACCGCCCCACAGACTGTTTGCATCATGAGACGATATCCTGCTGTGCTCTCCGGCACAGTTATTATGAAAAGTGATGGTTTATGGGTAAAATGTGTGAGGAACAACAGAAAAAAACAGTGAAACGAAGGACATAACAAGCAAACAGCGCTCTCTTTTTATTTTTATGCACTCTTTTTTTCTTTATCTTGACTTTGGAGTCAGGATCGAGGTTAGGATTTGATTTATCTTGTCTTCAAGGCGATGAAAGCAGATAATCCTTTCTTCTAGGTGTGCTCAAGACAGATGGTATATTTCTTCCCCCTTCTGTAGATGCATTATGTTAACTTAAAATGTAGATTTAACCGAGTGTTTAACCAGTGCATTAATGAACAACATGCAAAGTATCTGCCAAATATCGTTGACCTATATAGATCTGAAGCTAACATGCAGAATACAAGGTGAAACCCTGCAGGTGTTTCTGAAAGAGATTAAATCTGATATAAGAAGCAACTATGATGTGATCTATTAGACACAGAGATGTGCAGCATTGTACAGATATCTTCTTAATCAGTGACTTTGTTTGCAGGCGCAGCAGTCTTTTGGTTTGCTGCAGAAATTGAGGATGCAGACTCGACCCCCTAATGAGCTAACCCATGCAGAAATCAAGCTCCACATCTTTGCAGCCGCTCGCCTTTATTCCAAAAGAGTTGCTCTCTTTTTTTTTCTCTCTTTCTTTGGCAACAGGAAAAGAAAACACTCAAAGTCATAACGTGCATACTGTACATAGTAAGATTTTGTATTGCTCAGCCAGTCCTGCACCTGCAACAACAGGAAACATGGGAAATTGTTGCAGCTGCATCACAGTTAGCTCCATAAACCGTGCAACATGCGGTGCTTCAGTTTTAGGATCATTCTTCTTACTGCTGGAATTTGGATAAAAAAAAAAAACAACAACAATGTATGACACCAATGAATGACTTACTTTTTCTCTTTCAAAGATGTGTGCGTGTTTTAATATGAAACAATACAGAAAAAGTCATAATATATTGATATTGAGGTTATTTTTTCTGTCTTTACCTCATTCATTTTAGTTGTGTGTGTATATATACTTGAATCCAATGTCCTTATATTATATGAAAAGACAAATTTTATGTGTCCATGTTCCTGAGTAGGGTAGTGAAGACCATGCAGACCCTGCTCTATCATGTGAAATGAAGCCCATTAGACAAATATGTTTGTTTTTCCTTTTGGGGACTAAAAAATTAGCTTAAAAAAAAAGATAGTTTTGTGCAGTTATTATTGTACTTAACCTTGGGATGACACAAGTGCCGGTTTACATGACGTTGAAGTGAATGAGTCTAGCGTTTAGCTTGCTGTTTCATAAAGCAGGAACTCCAGAGAGCAGAAAACAATGAAGACTGAACGCTTATCTATCTTCCTCTTTACAAAAATATGACCATTATAAAACATGTCCTGCATTATATTTTCTCACTGCTCCTCACTAACACGTCTTCTGATTAATTTCTTTCTTACATGGAAACATCATGAGTGAATATTTTATAAAACTCTGATAGTGAAATTTTTCAATCAGTGCAGTTCTTGAGAAAACAGCTCTGCAGTCTCGAAAAGCTGAACCTGGAGCGTTATCAGCTGCCTTTCTGCCGTTTATTTTGACCTTCTCGAAGGTGACTAACAGCGTACAGACTCCAGTGCCCAGACCAGCTTCCTGTTCACGTCTCTGCTCTTCTAACAATCAAGCCGAGATAGTTCAAGTACTGTAAGACACACCTGTAATTACTGTCATCCCTGTCCTGCATTAAAGACATTGTTCCCTGTGTTTTGATTGTAAATGCTTCTGAGGCTGTGGCTGTGTGACTTCATCGTGTTGTGACGCTATCTGAATCAGTCAAGTTTTATGTGGGTTAGAAAGTAGACAGAGAGCTGTGCAAAGACTCAAACTGTATTTATAGCTGAAACTTTTCAAGAACTAAAAAAACAACTATCATTTAGATCGAATAGAAACAGCGGCTAAGACTGGAGTAAAAAGTTTGCTTGTTTTCATACTGTCACCATCTATTGCTGTTTTTTTATTTACTTTTCTATGACTGAAAGACTTACCAACGTAGCGCTTCCACTTACTAAAAGTTTGAGGATTAAAGAATTAAGTCCTGAAGTGGAGAAGAAAAAGTTAGAAATAATCCTTCAAAAGGCTAGAGTAAAGTGACAAAACAATCACTCAGTAATTTGATTTAAATTCACTTCCAGGAGTGAAAGTTACACATTGAGGCGTGTAAAGTTGTAAAGTTGTGTGATCAAAGCCATTTACTTATAAGGGGAAAAGTTGTTAATTTATGAGAATAAAGTTTTGAAGTTACAAGAATAGAGTCGTAAACTTGTGAGTTACAAAGATCAATATTGTTCATTTCAGGATAAAGTGAAAATTTGATGAGAGGAAAATCTCTGTCAGGTCAAAGTTGGAAAAATAAGTTGTAGCATGTAAAATAAGATTCTGGAGGTTATGAAAGGAGCAGTTTGTTTCTGCATAAAGATAAAGAATGTGGATTACAGACTCACGGTTCATTCACAGTCCCGATTCCTACGTCAGTGTATAGCTGATGGTTTTGAGTTTCTGATGAATATTTGAGTCAGATCCTCAAAATGACAAACCTTCTGACTGTAGATTGACATTAAGACTTTATTCTTTAAAAAAAAAAAAGCCTCTTTTATTCTTTAAACCTCTGAATTTTTTTCCCCTTGTTTTTCATGGTCCTAAGAATCAAATAATCATCAGTAAAAAAGCTGCTGATCAAATTGCTTGAGCGTGGCCTGTGCCACATGTTGATTTCAGTGAGTCTGTCTGTGTTGCATTTTAAAACACCTCAGGGCAGAGCCAGACTGGCCTTGGACGGACTCTCAGACTCTCAATAACGTGTTCTGATTTTTGTTTTATTGCTGGAGGAAATATAGACAGACCACCAGAGAAGGGTCCTCAAACTGAACCCAGTGTCTGTTTTAACCTGCCAGGAATACATGATGGAGAAGGACGCTTTATAACCTGGTTTTAGAGGCTGAAACAGCAGATTTACACTGAAAACGAAGTTTATTTTGCGTGTTTTCTCTGAAAAATAAAAGACCTAGGATTAGGTATAGTCACCTGACAGATCAATAAGTTAAATAATCAGTCGCAAAATTCGAGTTATAGCGAGCAACAGTTATAGAGTGCTGAAGCAAAGACTGTTGCGCGAGGTGTATTTATGCAGTAAAACAATGAAGTAAAGTTAGGTATCCTCATTAACATGCACTTAAACCCAACAGAGCTAAGCAGACAGAAAACCAACGGCTGGCAAAACATTGATACAACTCTCGTGCAAAAGTTCAGACTCATCTTGATCTGCCACTGTGACTTGTAAGAAGTTTAAATGAGGTATTTTAAAAGTAAAAGAAAAATCTTTGTGTTGAGTTTTAACTGTGTAGCCATCCCTATTTCAGATTAATATGGACGGCACACCTCCTCCCTTTGTAAAACAGTGCAGCCAAAACTCTGACAAGCTGACGTACTGTACTGGGAGAGATATTTTCGAGCCAGGTAAAGAAGAGGAGGGGGTGATGGGATAGAGTCTGTGAACCAAGGCCCACAGAAAGCATGTTCAGTACTTTCCTCATAATAGAGCAAACAGGAAAGGAGTTCCTGAAGGCTTCAGGTTTTTGAGGTCTGAATTTTGTAACCTAACTTTTTTCTCCAAATCCTGAGATTAAAGCTCCTGTGAGGAGTTTTCTGTCGGTCATAACACGGACTGAGATTAAAACTGATGCTACCTCAGGACCTAAACAAGCAAAAAGACCACCAAGACAAAGAGTGACTTTCTCTGTGCAGTTATCTTTCATGTCAGAAACCACTGGTGGAGGCAGGGGGCGGAGGCAGAGGAATTTTTTTTTTTTTTTTACCTTTCAACCACAAAAAGTTTTGTTGAGTGACACATTTGGCTGAATTAAAAGAGCAGGATGAGACTAATTTTTGAGAAGAACTAATTATTGATCACCTGACTGGAAAAAGCTAGCAGTCACCTTTCATCTGCTTTAAAGCTTTAATTCTCAAATGAATTTTTACGTTAAAAATGTTTACATTTTTCTGAGATTATTTGAATTAAGTAGAAATTCAAGCCAGAATCATGACTTCGGTCAGAATTCAAAGTTTAAGCCAAACTTTTGAGTTTCTAGTCAAATCTTTAAGAGTCCAAATTCAGACTTTGATTAAAAATCTTTTGGATGACTGTTATTCTCATGAGTTCTAAGATGGAATAGAAAAGTTAATCAACACCTCCAGCATTATCAACAGACACGCCCACTTTTGGGTGCGGTACATCCAAAATAAACAACGGTAAATGGGAATTCCAGGTGATCAAAATGTTTTCCAGTCTGCCACCAAACTGAATAAACAACCTTGTCTTAAGTCACGTGACCTTTGTATGAATTATAACTGTTAGCTGAGTCGGGTCGACACTCATTTCTCTTTGTCAGGATACTGACACTGTTTAAGAATGATGAAGTGGTGATACAGCCGGAGCTACAGCTGCCTCACAGAGTCAGTGTAGGTCACTTTTTTTCATAGAGCCTCAGAATGAAAACTCTGAAAATTGATGGGCTGTCAGGTCACATGGCAGTTCGATGGAGGTAGACTAAGAAAACACTTGTGAGAATGTTACGCTGAAGATCGCTGATAATAAAAGTCATCATCTATATGTTTGTCATGCAGGTCATTCTAAATAGCCATTAAATGATATAGTTTTCTTATTTGATGAGCTGTAATTCTGCTAAAGACCCTAAAAATTCACATTTACTAGTGATAGTGACGACTTAAGGGCAAAATATGGCAAATCTTTAAAACTTCATTCCTAATTTTTTTTGTTTTTCTGTAGCTCTTTAACACACTTTGGGGGAGCTTTTGTGCTGTCCATGTTTCTACACAGTCTTTGGTTTAAACTCCAGGCTCTTTCAATGTGGGGAAAGCCTCCCTAAAGAGGAATGTAGTTGCAGGTTAAAAGCATTAAAAACAAAACAAACAAACAAAAAAACAGTGACTGATACTGAGGACCCTTGTGTAAAAGCCATGCAGCGCTGTCTCACCCATGAAAGTAATAAAGGGAAACTGTCGTTCACTGCTCCTACAAACCAACAGCCAGCCTATGAACATTCAGCTGTAGATCCTGTAGACAGACCTGGTATCTACTCAAGACTGTAGATATGCAGCTCAATAGTTTACTCCTGAGCATCGCCTCAAAGCATCACCACTGTGTGTGTGTGTGTGTGTGTGTGTGTGTGTGTGTGTGTGTGTGTGTGTGTGTGTGTGTGTGTGTGTGTGTGTGTGTGTGTGTGTGTGTGTGTGTGTGTGACTCTCTTAGTTTCTATGAACCTCTCTGAGACTTTAACATGAAGCATGAGATCCTTGGTGAGTTTGGTGAGTTTCTGGTTCGAACCCTCCTCTCTGAGTTCACTTCCTTTCCCTCCTCTGTAAATACAGTACAATGTTTCTAATGTAGAATGTTGTAAAGTCACAAAAGTCCATCAGATCATGTTTATACGCTGAAAAATTCCAAGAGCAGATGTAATGGTGAAAATGTTTGTACTTCCCTTCCTCTCTTCAGGAGGAGCTCAGATTCAGTCACAGTTTATGACACAACTATGGCCCCTGTCTTTCTGTTTTCTATTTTGCTTTTCTTTATTATGGCATAAGGTGATTGCAGTCAGTTTCTAAAAAATGATATGTAATAAAGGTATATGAGAAAATGTTCATAACATGAAATAAAGTTGTTTGAAGTCAGCGTTTTGTACTTGAAAGTGACTTGAGAGTGACCTCTATTTGAGAAAGCTTCAAACACTTTACTAGATTATTGAATTTGTCCCCATTTAGCAGGAAAATAACATCAGACACACAGTGTAAGATTAGAGTTATATTTCTAACTTACAGCAGGAGTAAAAACAACATTAAGATAACATCAAAACAAAGTATAACAAGATTTAAGACATCAGATTACAAGGATGAAATCTCAGGGCTCTATTTGCCCGTCAGCAGCGCGGCGGAGGGTGGCACACCCTGCGCAGTGGTATTTTCGTCTAACAGAGACTGGCACACATTTTTTGTAGACTGAGGCACACTGAGATCCGCCAAGCTAGGCATGGTGGCGCGGTAGGAAAAGGTGTCGACAAATTCAGCTGGCGTAGTGACATTTTCGTGTCCGCCTGCAGCGTGGAAAGTGTGCTGAAGCTAGCTAATTCAAACCTGGTCAGCTTTCAGCGCAGGTGAAGTGCAGCTGGTCTAGTGGTATTTTAGTAGACTGGCGGCGTAGTGCGCATACGTCATGCCTCACTGGCAGGTTTCCATAGTAAAAGGCACATTTCAGTGCAATGATTAATCAACAACAGCCAAAATTCAGTGCAAGTATCTGAGTCAGCACATATGCATGTATATCTATATCGATATATTCTGATGTATATCTTATCTGATAAGTGCATTTGGCACAAGGGTGAACACTCCATCGAACTGAATCAACACAACTGAAACCGCATCATATTTAATATCCAGTAAATAGTCACACATGATGGAGTTAAAATGATATTTAATTTATATATATATATATATATATATATATATATATATATATATATATATATATATATATTTAGAGTAAAAAAAATGACGGTTAAAAAACTTTGGCCTGTCCACTCCTCTCCTCTCTTTTCTGTCTCTGTCAGTAACATTAAAATAAAGAAAGTATAAGCACTAGAAAAACTACATATGATGGGAATGATTAGAGCTTCAACTCACCTATGATAAAGTTAGTAACTTCAGACTTCCTTTCCTTTTCACAGAAAAAAAAAAACAGAAGTTTTCTTGTCGTTAAAAAGTTGATGGGCCTGACTCCAGAGCCTCAGCAGGCGCCCTCTTAGGAGGACGGGCTTTAACCACCTCACTGAGAGCCGCAAGGGTCTTGTGGTGTTGCTCCTTCAAGGCCTCATCAGTGGTATTGGAAGGAAACTGTGTGTGTAGCCTTACGGGACTGTGAGGGGGGTTGGCAGGTAGCCTGGCTGGGCCATCCTGTTGCGTGAATCACCTGCTGTTCCTTCAGAAACGGCAAGTGATTCACGCAACAGGATGGCCCAGCCAGGCTGGTTGGCAGGTGCAGAGCTGCTGCTGCTGGAGGTTTGTGTTGGGACCCTTCAGAGGATGAGCCACTGGCTGTTGGGCCAACCTTGAACTGGGATGAGAGCTGAAGCCCAGGTGAAGCGCTGCTTCATCTGCAGGCAAGAGTAAAAACTAACTTTTTTAAACTTCTTCAGGTTCTGAGTTTCTGACTCTTAGTATGTGCCTTTGAAACAGCTAATGCTAAATCTCGAATGATGTAGTTGTATCTTAAGATCAATAATGTGTCAAATTTTTTAAACAATCAATGAAAAAATGTGAGTGAGCGTGCACTGATCAGGTTGCCTTTTACCTTTTATGACCAAGTTAAAAAAATGCAGCCTATCATGTAAGCTTGTTTTAATGACAGCTTCTTTACCATACTTGATTGATCATCCAACATTTCAAGGGGATTTTATTGAAATTATTTTCATAATTTGTTAATTATAGTGAAACAGTTTGGCATATGTTAACAATTTGCTTTTATTTGCTCATTGATTCACATCATTTATACTTTTCTTCACATAATGGGGTCATAAAAAAGTCCAAAATTCTCTCTTTTCCTCCCTGAGGAAGTCCTGTCCTGGGGCCTGGTGTCTGGTCTTTTGTTAGTCCTGTCAATTAAAAGTACTTTAATGGACTTTGTTTTGAAAGAAATTCTCGCTTGAAAATTGTTCAGCTGTAGCCTGGCTGGGTCATCCTGTTACGTGAATCACTTGCCGTTCCTTCCCACAACAGTCTGGACTTCGGCCCATTGGGAGCGTGTATTCCCAGAGCAGTGGATTAAACAGAGTGGCGACAACTTCAGATCTCGCCGCCAGAGCGGTCACGTGGTTCATGTAACCCTCCACAGTTCCAAGCGCAGCCTGCACTGTCCATGCTCTTCAACGGGACAGACTGCAGTGAGCGCGCATTTAACAGGTAAATATTAAAATTAACCGTAGAAAGTCAACATTTGCAACTCTTATTGGATTACTGTGTACACGTCAAAGTCACGTACATATATTTAGTGGCTGGATGACAAATAAAAGTTTGGTAACAGGTGTTACTTTTTAATAAGAGAAAATAATACAATAAAGTGGTAAGTAACAGGTGTTACAAGCTCTTTAAACAATTGTGCAATGTTTTGGTCTTGCAGCATGGCCTGCATAACATTTTTCCATGTTTAATCCACTGCTCTGCTTTGATGTTGATTAAAACCACAGGAAATTACACAATTTTAACCCGGAAACGCCATAATATCTCAACTTTTTAACTGATTAATGCATTCAAAGTTATAACATTTTTTTTTTTACCTACCTTGAGGTATATTTGACAGAAATGTAGAGTTCTTCAACATAGAGGCGTACTGCATTTATTTGAGGATAAAACTGCTCTTGTTTCCTGAATTAACAAGAATTATATCTCAGAATTAACTGAAACATTTTCGGGGGAAAAAAAGTTTTTTTTTTTTATTTAGTTAACAAAAATAATCATGTTAGATTTAAAAGATGAACTTCAATTTGTAAAAGAAAACATTCGTCCCAGTTTTTCTTGATTCAAAGATTGGTGTCTTAGCTTTAAAGGAATATTCAGAATAAAAATAATATCCCTTTTTCTCTAAAATAATGACATAAAGCAGCCTTTTTTGTTTTTATGATCTGGATATAGCACACACCATGTAAAATTTTAGCAAATGGGTGTCTAAATTCAGGTGAAAGCTGCAAACATAGCTAGGGACAAAATAAAATGTAAAAAAAAATCTTCAAAGAAACAAGAGATATTTAGGATTGATACCACTGAAACACACAGGAAAACCAAATGATCATAAAGATTTATTTTGAGTTCTTTAAAAAAAATAATCAAAAATTCATTTCCAATTCACTGTAGTGTGTGATCAGCACAGCTGATTTGTTACACTAGATGAAACTATTTTACGACTGTGTACATTATTCTTTTTATTAAGATACAATATTTCATCACACCTTTTCAATAGCATTTTATTCGTGGTCCAGGTGATACATCCGTCCGTACAGACAGGCGGTCACCAGTCCAGCAGTAATGTCTGAGTGTTTTAAAGTCACTCTTCCATCTGCAGATTTGTCAAAATGCTTTACTTCCTCTATAACCATTTGACTCGCCAAAACTGATGGGTACACATATCTGGTTCCAAACTTCCCCTCCATCACAAAGTCCATTTTGGTCTCAGCTTCTTCTACTTCCTGTCCACAGGAGCTGGGGTCCAACCCTGCACAACGGATGAGTGCACACACCTGCAGAAGGAAGGATACAGGTGAGACATGTTGTAAAGGACAGTGTCTATATCCATAAACCCTTGAGTTCATACCTGCAGGGATAGGTCTCCATCCAAAGTGTGCAGCCCAGCAAACGCACCAAATGCATACAGCTCCTCACTGTCACCCTGTGAAATTCGCTTGTACTGCAGGTGACAGCAAAAGGAGCCATTGCACACCTTCACCCTACCCTCTTTTTCATTTAGGAGGACAAATGTGAACGGGTCACCAATCATGAATGATGTGAATGTGGCTGATGATGAAGGGACTGAAGATGCATCAGAGCAGCTCTCACTGTGACAGAATCCAGAGTCTGTAACAGGGGCTGAAGTGGACTCAGACTCCAATTTCTCCTCTGTGGCCACCCTCTGCCCCGACCACTCTGGGTCTAAGACCGGCACCCTGGCCACCAGCAGCTTGCCCTCAATTATAGTTATAGTTGTAACAATTATAGTTGTAACTTCTACATACACCGTGCTCATGAAGAAAAAGGTTGTAGTTTTAACAACCTCAGCAGCTTACTGGGCCAATTTCAGATTACCTTAAAGCACCTGTGTACAATCACCTGAGTATCCCAGTGGCCTTCGAGCTGGACCAGCTGCTCCGATCAGAAAAACAATTGACTTAACTCTATGTGTTCAAGATAACTCTCTGGTAGACCCAGGAACTTTGAACCATTTCTCCTTTGTTTTTGTCTCTATCTTATGGCTTTTTAGCAGGGGTCTGGGTCTGCTCCAGGTTTTCTGCCTTCTTAGTGAGAAGGTTTCTTCTGTGCCACTCTAACTTTCTAAATGCTGAAAGGTGCTCTGCTTATGGTACATTAAGATAAGACTGAGACTTATGATATAAGATTAGAATGAATCTTATCCTACAGTGATGTTGGCATGACATAGAACTGATTTATAACTCCACTTGCATACAGATATGTGAATAAGGATGTCAGCTGCATAAAAATAACATTTAATTCAGTCAAGTAATATGAAGATTTTACATAAATTTCCCACTGTATTCTTATTTTTCTAAATTATAATTGTGCAGTTACTTAGAAAGTGATTTACTAAACAATTTTGTATCAGCACACCTATTCCAGCTAACAACAAGCCTCCAAAATAGGCAACAAAATGTACAGAGACCGGGCTGTGAACCAATTCCAGTGAAAAACAGCCTGAGGGAAAACCAGGAAAACTCAGCAGGATTTATATTTTTCAGCTCGGATATAAGAATCCATCACTGCTTTTATCAACATTCAGTCAGATCAGCATGAATAAAACCATGAAATCCGGCGGCATCCCTAAAAAGACTTTTTTTCCCCTTCACACAATACTGTTAATAAATCAAACACAATTAAAAGGTCTTTCTTTATTTATTTTTATGTTTTTGCTGAGTGGCAGAAGACACAGGATCAGGATCATTCATGTAACTCAGAAATAGCTCTGATAAAAATCAAATCAAATTTTATTTATATAGCGCCAATTCACAACAGTCGTCATCTCAAGACACTTTTCAAGGAACAAGAGCAGGTCTAGACCACGCTCATTGTTTGATGATCAGGAACCAACCTAAGATGGGTTTTGGCCCATCTCAACTAACATGAGTAGCAGTGGCAAGGAAAAACTTCCTTTTAACAGGCAGAAACCTTGGGCAGGACCAGCCTCATGTTAGACAGCTACCATGCCGCTGCTGGGTTGGGGAAGAATGTGGAGAGAAGAGGGTAGAGGAGAGAGGACAGGGGGAGAGAGAGAGAGAACAAGATAAGGGAAGGCGAGAGAGAATGAGTAAGGAGAGGGAGGGAGAGAGAGTAGAGAACAAGGGTGAGAGAGAGACAGGGGGCAGCAGAAACAACAGCAACAACAACAACAGCTCATGTAATGGTGAAACAAAAAAGAGTTCAGTTTACAGGGTTAGGATATGAGTGATTATGGACAGTGTTAAATTAATTGAGTGTGATTACAGTCAGCAGTCCTAATCGTAGTCAGCTCTAGTTTATGTTATTAATGTCAGTGAGGCTGATGTTCATGTCTGCAGTAACAGTCCCGAGGAATCCAAGAGAAGAAGGAGCAGGGCCTGAGGCGGACAAACGTAGATGATGCAGCTAGAGTCAGGCAGGTCTGCAGCAGGAGCAACCAAGGTTGCAGGGGGTGTCTGCAGCAACGGTCCAGAGGAGCCAAAGAGATGGGGGAGCTCAGGGCCCAGGGTGGACAATCAGGGATAATGCAGCTGGGGTCAGGCAGTTTCGCAGCAGACCGTCTGCAGCATTAGTCCAGTGGCAGCTAAGAGACTCAGAGACACTCAGAGAGACAGAAAACTGGTTAGTGACTTGTATGGGACATAAAGATTTAAAGAAGAGATAGAGACAGACTCTAGCTCAGTGTGCCAGATAACCCCGGCTAAAACCAAAGATTATGAGGGCAAAGTTGCTTAATTTTTTATCTTCCCTTCTTCTTTTCTTTTTTCCCTCTTCTTTTTATCTTTCTTTTAAACATTAATTTCTTCTTTCTTCCTCCCTTAATCCATGTTTGAATTGTTTTTATTATCACAAGTAGTGCCTGATACTTCTGCCAAAGCAGTTTACCAAACAATTAATTACCTGTCTATCACAAAATGTTTAACTAGGATGAAGACATCTAGTTAACAGTATTTGATTGGTAAAATTGATCGTATATTTTTTTCTTTCTGTCCTTCTTTCTTCCAGTTTTTTTCTTTCTTTGGTTATAAAGCATTTTGTAGTTTGGCCAATAAAGGTGTTGAATAATCAGCAGAAGAGACAGGATTCATGCCTTCTGATTACTAACACAAGTCAAAAGTAGCTTGAGTAGAAATGATTATAAGTGTTTAGGCTTTTTTTTACCCCCCTTCCTTCCAGCCATCTGTGCTCCCTTCCTTCTTTTATTCTCTCTTTCTTTCTTTCTTTCCTTCTTTCTTTCTTTAATTTTCTCTTTCTTTCTTTCTTTCTTTCTAACTTTCTTTCTTTCTTTTTTTATTCTCTCTGTCTTTCTTTCTTTCTTTCTTTCTTTCTTTTATTCTTTCTCTGTCTTTCTTTCTTTCTTTCTTTCTTTCTTTCTTTCTTTTAGTTTCTCTCTTTCTTTCTTTCTTTCTTTCTTTCTTTCCTTCCTTTCTTTCTTTCTTTCTTTCTTTTATTCTTTCTTTCTTTCTTTCTTTTATCCTTTCTTTCTTTCTTTTTTTCTTTCTTTCTTTCTTTCTTTCTTTCTTTCTTTCTACCTTTGTTTTTTTTCTGTTATTCTCTTTTGTTCTTTCATTCTTTCTTTTATTCTCTCTCTTTCTTATTTTTTTTTACTCTCTCTCTGTCATTCTTTCTTTCTTTCTTTCTTTTATTGTATCTTTCTTCTGTCTTTCTTTCTTTTATTGTCTCTTTCTTTCTTTTATTCTCTTTCTTTCTTTCTTTTTTCTTTCTGTTATTCTCTTTCTTTTATTCCTTCCTCTTTCTTTCTTTCTTTCTTTCGTTTATTCTCTCTCTTTCTTTCTTTTATTCTCTCTGTCTTTCTTTCTTTCTCTCTTTTATTCTCTCTGTCATTCTTTCTTTTTTCTTTCTTTTATTCCTTCTTTCTTTCTTTCTTTCATTCTTCCTATCTTTCTTTCTTTCATTCTCTCTTTCTTTCTTTCTTTCTTTTATTCTCTCTTTCTTTCTCCTATTCTCCCTTTCTTTCTTTCTTTCTTCCTTCACCACGAAGAGCCATGGGGAGGAGGTTTTATCAGAGCAGGAGGTCTATAGACTCAAAAAGGTTTTACAGAGGGTAAAAGAGCAATTCATCAGTGATGAAGATGAGTTTTAGATGCTTTTACCCTTCACTGACTGTTCTCCTGAGTGTTAGTCTTTATTTTTTATCCATGTGTGATTTTAATATCAGCACCTTAAACCTGAACGGGGCCAGGGCTGATTTTAAACGAGCCACTCTTTTTAAACTGATGGAGACTAAAAGAATAGATATAATTTTTGTCCTAGAAACCCACAGCAGCTTAGATAACGAGAGTGATTGGAAGAGGGCTTTTAACGGGGAGGTACTGACGGCGGCTGACAGAGAGCCAGGAGCTGAGTGATGTGTGGAGGGTTTTTAACAGTCAGCACAGACAGTTCACCTGGAGTCACAGTAGGGAGGGGGTTTTAACTGTAGCCAGACTGGACCGTTTTTACTGTTTTAAACACCATTTAAACATTTTTAAAAGGTGTTTTATGCTGCCAGTTGGTTTTACGGATAATTTTTTAGTCTCCTGTCGTGTTTTTATCAAAAACATTCGTTTAAAGAGCGCCTATTGGCATTTTAACACAGCCCTTTTATCTGACCAGGCTTTTAGAACTGCTTTTAGGGTTTTTGGGGAATCCCACAGAGAGAGCAGGCCTGCCTTCACCAACATACAACAGTGGTGGGATTTTGGGAAAGCCCAGATAAAACAGCTCAGCCAGCAGTTCACTCGCGGTGTCACTACAGACTTAGCTCGGTCCATGAAAGACCTGGAGTCGCAGGTGGTAGAGCTGCAGACTACTGAAGACTCTACAGCAAATCGAGGGCTTTTAGACTCCCTCAAGTCCAAAAAGTCGGCTTTAGCCAACCTGCTAGGCGTCTCAGCACAGGGGGCTCTGGTCAGGTCTCGTTTCATGAACATCACACAGATGGACGCCCCATCTCGCTTCTTCTTTGGGTTGGAGCGTAAAAATGGACAAAGGAAGACCATTCACTGTTTACAAACGGGTAGCAGCTCCGAAGTCTCAGACTCGTCTGAGATCAGGAAGTTTGCTGCCAACTACTACAGAAACCTCTTTAAGAGTGAGTGGTCGCATAATCCAGAAGTGCACAGCAACTTCCTGGCGGGTCTCCCTCAGGTCAGTGAGGCTGAAAATAGCAGACTGGCAGCAGAGGTGACGGTGCAAGAGCTCCATGCAGCCACCATGAGCCTGCAGAGCGGCAGAGCTCCAGGCATAGACAGCCTTCCTGCTGACTTTTACAAGTCCTTCTGGTCCATCATAGGACCAGACCTGCTAGAGGTCATGACATAAAGTGTGAGGACCGGCAGGCTACCTCTGAGCTGCAGGAGGGCCGTCATCACCCTGCTGCCCAAGAAAGGAGACCTGCAGGAGCTGAAAAACTGGAGACCAGTCTCCCTGCTGTGCACGGATTATAAGATCCTTTCCAAGGCTCTGACCCTCAGACTGAGGGAGGTGATGGCGTCCATCATCCACCCTGACCAGACCTACAGTGTTGGAAAAAAGTTTGGAATATTTGTCAATTTAACCCCAGCCTCGTGTTTAACGCGGTCTGCTGCTTTCTGGAGAATTATTCAAAGACTTTTTAATGTTCCCGGGTCTCTGTGATATGTTTTTGAAATTCACATCAAACTATTTTGTTTCTCAAAAAATTGTAGGGCGGACACCTCATGATTCACAAAAAGCCATAGAAATAACGTATAAAATCATGAGTCCGTATTTAATAAATAAACGGCTGTAATTTTAAATTGCCACAAAATACGTGGACCATCTTTGAAAGCAACATCAAACATAACAAGACGATAACAACAATACAGTCAGTACTTTGTGTGACCGCCTCTAGCATTGTAAAATGCGCGTACACGTCTGGGCATGCTGGTCACTAGGTTGGTAAGAGTTTCAACCGGGATTTCTCGCCAGCATTGGATCACAGCCTGAGTCAGTTCAGCCACGTTTGTTGGAGGATCATTCACGTTACACGAAACACTGAAGAAAATATTCCAAACTTTTTTCCAACACTGTACTGTGTGCCTGGCAGGCTCATCAGTGACAACGTCACTTTAATTCGAGACATTTTGGAGCTCTCCAGGTCATTGGGTATAGAGACTGGTCTTATTTCCATAGATCAGGAAAAGGCTTTTGACCGGGTTGAACACCAGTACCTGTGGCAGACTCTGGCTGCCTTTGGGTTCAACCCTGGGTTCATAGCCATGGTCCGGGTTCTCTACAGTGACATTGCGAGTGTTCTGAAAACTAACGGCGGGTTGAGTGCACCATTTGAGATCCAGAGAGGGGTGAGGCAGGGCTGCTCTCTCTCTGGGATGCTATATTCAGTTGCCATCGAGCCTCTGCTTCACAATCTGAGAGACAAACTAAGTGGTGTGAGTTTCCCCAGGTGCCCTGTGTCTTTTAAACTGTCTGTATACGCTGATGATCTTATTGTTTTAGTAAAAACACAAAGAGACATTGTCATTTTAACTGACACTGTTCATGACTTTGGTTTTATCTCCTCAGCTAAGGTGAACTGGGGGAAAAGCGAGGCTCTGATGGCTGGAGGGGAGCTGGGGGGCCGGCTCAGGCTACCCGGGGGCCTACAGTGGAAAAAAGGAGGACTCCGGTACCTTGGGGTCTTCCTAGGAGATGAGACCTACATACAGAAAAACTGGGACAATGTCCTAGAGCAGGTTAAAGGTCGGCTGGAGAAGTGGAAGTGGCTACTCCCAAAAATGTCGTACAGAGGCCGAACCTTAATCGCAAATAATCCGGTCTCATCTTCCCTGTGGCACCGGCTGGCCTGTGTCGATCCTCCAGTTTCTCTCCTTCCCAAGATTCAGTCGTTTTTAGTTGATTTTATTTGGGACAGACTCCACTGGGTCCCACAGAGTGTCCTATTTTTACCAAAAGAGGAGGGGGGCCAGGGCCTGGTCCACCTGGCCAGCAGGGGCGCAACCTTCAGGCCCCAATTCATGCAAAAGCTGCTGATGGGGCCGAAGGACACTCTGTGGAGGCCCCTGTCCCGCTGCATTCTGCAGGGTTTTAACAGCCTGGGTCAGGATTTTAATTTGTTTTTACTGAACACACAGAACATGAGCACATCTTCTCTGCCTGCTTTTTATCAAAGTGTTTTTAAGGTCTGGGGCCTGCTGAGGAAGGAGAGGAGGGGCCAGGTGGACTCTATATACTGGCTCCTGCAGGAACCGGTCCTATGGGGGACCCGTCTGGACCTTCCCAGCTGGGCAGGACAGAGTCCAGAGGAAAAACTGCAGACAGCGGGGATCGTCACTCTGGGGCAGGTGGTGGATCTGACGGGACCCCAAATGGACGACCCCTCTGGACTCGCTGCCCGGCTGGGACTTTTATCGATGAGGGTCACACAAAAACTCATAGAGCACTGGAGACAAAGACTCACAGGACACGACCGCCTGCTTTTAAACTCCCCTTTTACCCAGACCGTGAACGAAGAAAACCCCTTTCCTGCCATCTTCCTGGCACCGGATTTTAAAGACTGTTCCGGTCCGCTGTTGGATTTTAACCACCCCGCCCCTTTGGAGGGCACAACTGGGAAAACCTTTTATAAAATCTTGGTGAAAACAATAAACAGGAAAAAACTGAACCAAAGACCTGACACCGCATGGAGGGACTATCTGAGCCTGGCTCCTGAGGCCAGGCCTGAGTGGAGGGCCTTCTATAAACCTCCACTCTCGAAGAGACACGCAGATGTGCACTGGAGAGTCCTCCATGGGGTCATAGCAGTGAACTCTTTTATATCGCACATTAACCCAGCAGTAGAGGACACATGTCCCTACATGTGTCCTCTACACATGTAGAGGACACATGTCCCTACTGCCCACAGAGAGAGACAATTTTTCACTGTTTTTATGAATGTCTGCGTCTTTTACCCTTGTTTCTGTTTTTACAAACTGTTTTTACCAAGTGTGGAGAGGTTTTTAATAAGCGGGTTTTTATTCTGGGTTTTAAATACACACGCCAACACAAGAACAAGTGCCAGCTTTTAAACTTTGTTTTAGGGCAGGCCAAGATGGCTGTGTATTTTAGCCGCAGGAGGAAGGTGGAGGATGGTTTTATTGTTGATCCGGTCACTGTCTGTAAGAACATGATCAAGTCCAGACTCCTCATCGATTTTAATTTCCACAAGGCAGGAGGAGATCTGGACTCATTCCAGCGGGTTTGGGGTTTTAATCAGGCGTTGTGTTCAATAGCAGGAAATATTTTACAGTTTGAAGATGTGCTCATGTAATTTTTATTTATTTATTTACTTATCTATTTTTTGACTCTGTGTGATTGATTGTATGAATTGACCTCTCTTTTGAAAAAAGAGTGAGAAATAAAGTAGATTCAAAAAGCAAAAATTAAATCTCTTTCTTTCTTTTATTCTCTCTGTCTTTGTTTGTTTCTTTCTTTCTTTTATTCTCTCTTTCTTTCTTTCTTTCTTTCTTTCTTTTATTCTCTCTCTTTCTTTTATTCTCTCTTTCTTTCTTTCTTTGATTCTTTCTGTCTTTCTTTCTTTCTTTCTTTTATTCTCTCTTTCTTTCTTTGATTCTCTCTGTCTTTCTTTCTCTTTTATTCTCTCTTTCTTTCTTTCTTTCTTTCTTTGAGTCTCTCTGTCTTTCTTTCTTTCTTTGATTCTCTGTCTTTCTTTCTTTTATTCTTTCTTTCTTTCTTTTTTCTCTCTTTCTCTCTTTCTTTCTTTCTTTTTTCTCTCTTTCTTTCTTTCTTTCTTTCTCTCTTTCTTTCTTTCTTTGATTCTCTCTTTCTTTCTTTCTTTCTTTCTTTCTTTTATTCTCTCTCTCTTTCTTTTATTCTCTCTTTCTTTCTTTCTTTGATTCTTTCTGTCTTTCTTTCTTTCTTTTATTCTCTCTTTCTTTCTTTGATTCTCTCTGTCTTTCTTTCTCTTTTATTCTCTCTTTCTTTCTTTCTTTCTTTGAGTCTCTCTGTCTTTCTTTCTTTCTTTGATTCTCTGTCTTTCTTTCTTTTATTCTCTCTTTCTTTCTTTTTTCTCTCTTTCTTTCTTTCTTTTATTCTTTCTGTCTTTCATTCTTTTTTCTCTCTCTCTTTCTTTCTTTCTTTCTTTCTTTCTCTCTTTCTTTCTTTCCTTTATTCTTTCTTTCTTTTTTTCTCTCTTTCTTTCCTTCTTTCTTGCTCTCTTTTATTCTCTCTTTCTTTCATTCTTTTATTCGCTCTTTCTTTCTTTCTTATTGTCTTTTATTCTCTCTTTCTTTCTTTCTTTCTTTTATTCTCTCTTTCTTTCTTTTTTCTCTCTTTCTTTCTTTCCTTTATTCTCTCTTTCTTTCTTTTTTTTATTCTTTCGCTTTCTTTCATTCTTTCTTTGATTCCCTCTTTCTTTCTCTTTCTTTCTTTGATTCTTTCTTTCTTTCTTTCTTTGAGTCTCTCTGTCTTTCTTTCTTTCTTTTATTCTCTCTTTCTTTCTTTCCTTTATTCTTTCTTTCTTTCTTTCTTTCTTTTATTCTCTCTTTCTTTCTTTTATTCTCTCTTTTTCTTTCTTTCTTTTATTCTCTCTTCCTTTCTTTCTTTCTTTTATGCTCTCTTTCTTTCTTTCTTTTATTCTTTCTGTCTTTTATTCTTTTTTCTCTCTCTCTCTTTCTTTCTTTCTTTCTTTCTCTCTTTCTTTCTTTCCTTTATTCTTTCTTTCTTTTTTTCTCTCTTTCTTTCCTTCTTTCTTGCTCTCTTTTATTCTCTCTTTCTTTCATTCTTTTATTCGCTCTTTCTTTCTTTCTTTCTGTCTTTTATTCTCTCTTTCTTTCTTTCTTTCTTTTATTCTCTCTTTCTTTCTTTGATTCTCTCTGTCTTTCTTTCTCTTTTATTCTCTCTTTCTTTCTTTCTTTCTTTGAGTCTCTCTGTCTTTCTTTCTTTCTTTGATTCTCTGTCTTTCTTTCTTTTATTCTCTCTTTCTTTCTTTTTTCTCTCTTTCTTTCTTTCCTTTATTCTCTCTTTCTTTCTTTCTTTCATTCTTTCTCTTTCTTTCATTCTTTCTTTGATTCCCTCTTTCTTTCTCTTTCTTTCTTTGATTCTTTCTTTCTTTCTTTCTTTGATTCTCTCTGTCTGTCTTTCTTTCTTTCTTTTATTCTCTCTTTCTTTCTTTCTTTCTTTCTTTCTTTCTTTTATTCTCTCTTTCTTTCTTTTATTCTCTCTTTTTTTCTTTCTTTCTTTTATTCTCTCTTCCTTTCTTTCTTTCTTTTATGCTCTCTTTCTTTCTTTCTTTTATTCTTTCTGTCTTTCATTCTTTTTTCTCTCTCTCTTTCTTTCTTTCTTTCTTTCTTTTTCTTTCCTTTATTCTTTCTTTCTTTTATTCTCTCTTTCTTTCCTTCTTTCTTGCTCTCTTTTATTCTCTCTTTCTTTCTTCTATTCCCTCTTTCTTTCTTTCTTTCTTTTTCTGTCTTTCTTTCATTCTTTTATTCTCTCTGTCTTTCTTTCTTTCTTTTATTCTTTCTATCTTTCTTCCTTTCTTTGATTCTCTCTGTCTTTCATTCTTTTATTCTCTCTTTCTTTCTTTCTTTCTTTCTGTCTTTTATTCTCTCTTTCTTTCTTTCTTTCTTTCTTTTATTCTTTCTGTCTTTCTTTCTTTTATTCTCTCTTTCTTTCTTTCTTTCTTTTATTCTCTCTGTCTTTCTTTCTTTCTTTTATTCTCTTTCTTTCTTTCATTCTTTTATTCTTTCTGTCTTTCTTTCTTTTATTCTCTCTGTCTTTCTTTCCTTTATTCTCTCTTTCTTTCTTTCTTTTATTCTCTCTTTCTTTCATTCTTTTTTCTCCCTTTCTTTCTCTCTTTCTTTCTTTCTTTTATTCTCTCTTTCTTTCTTTCTTTTATTCTCTCTTTCTTTCCTTCTTTCTTGCTCTCTTTAATTCTCTTTCTTTCTTCTATTCCCTCTTTCTTTCTTTCTTTCTTTCTTTCTTTGATTCTCTGTCTTTCTTTCTTTTATTCTCTCTTTCTTTCTTTCTTTTTTTCTGTCTTTCTTTCTTTCTTTTTTCTTTCTTTCTTTCTTTCTTTGATTCTCTCTGTCTTTCTTTCTTTCTTTTATTCTCTCTTTTTCTTTCTTTCTTTTATTCTCTCTTCCTTTCTTTCTTTCTTTTATGCTCTCTTTCTTTCTTTCTTTTATTCTTTCTGTCTTTCATTCTTTTTTCTCTCTCTCTTTCTTTCTTTCTTTCTTTCTCTCTTTCTTTCTTTCCTTTATTCTTTCTTTCTTTTTTTCTCTCTTTCTTTCCTTCTTTCTTGCTCTCTTTTATTCTCTCTTTCTTTCTTCTATTCCCTCTTTCTTTCTTTCTTTCTTTGATTCTCTCCGTCTTTCATTCTTTTATTCTCTCTGTCTTTCTTTCTTTCTTTTATTCTTTCTATCTTTCTTCCTTTCTTTGATTCTCTCTGTCTTTCATTCTTTTATTCTCTCTTTCTTTCTTTCTTTCTTTCTGTCTTTTATTCTCTCTTTCTTTCTTTCTTTCTTTTATTCTTTCTGTCTTTCTTTCTTTTATTCTCTCTTTCTTTCTTTCTTTCTTTTATTCTCTCTGTCTTTCTTTCTTTCTTTTATTCTCTTTCTTTCTTTCATTCTTTTATTCTTTCTGTCTTTCTTTCTTTTATTCTCTCTGTCTTTCTTTCCTTTATTCTCTCTTTCTTTCTTTCTTTTATTCTCTCTTTCTTTCATTCTTTTTTCTCTCTTTCTTTCTCTCTTTCTTTCTTTCTTTGATTCTCTGTCTTTCTTTCTTTCTTTTATTCTCTCTTTCTTTCTTTTATTCTCACTTTCTTTCCTTCTTTCTTGCTCTCTTTAATTCTCTTTCTTTCTTCTATTCCCTCTTTCTTTCTTTCTTTCTTTGATTCTCTGTCTTTCTTTCTTTTATTCTCTCTTTCTTTCTTTCTTTTTTTCTGTCTTTCTTTCTTTCTTTTTTCTTTCTTTCTTTCTTTCTTTGATTCTCTCTGTCTTTCTTTCTTTCTTTTATTCTCTCTTTCTTTCTTTCCTTTATTCTTTCTTTCTTTCTTTCTTTTATTCTCTTTCTTTCTTTTTTCTGTGAAGCATCGGCTGGTCTGAAGACAGAAACAACGCAGACATTTAAATTAAACAAGCTGTAACATTTGACTGTGTGGTCAAGGTCATGAAGGAAGCATCTGTAACATCAGTATCATCAAGAAGAGACAGTCAATACATTTTACTTTGAATTTAGTCTCTAATCAGCAGGTTAATTGTGCAATAGAAATAGATTAACATCAATGCAGCACCCTCCATTAAGAATTTATATTTTTGGTATGTCTATTTCAGTCATTTTATTTTATTGGGAAAAAGACTTTTTCAGGATTAAATAAGAAAATCCTCTGTCTTCAGTTTGATAAAAAACTGACTTCCACAAAAGGACAGTGTTTCGATTACACTTAGTGAATTTTTCCCATAATTGAAATTTTAAATATTGTGGTAAAAAAACACACACACTTGATCCATGAAAACATATTTCAGTGGAACATTATCGAACTCTTCATTTTAAAGGCTGTACATAAGACATTTCTTTTAACTTAATTTCATCTGTTTTTGTAACTTTTTAAATAGGTTCAAATGTAATTCTTAGGATTTTTTTGGTTACCTAGGCCTATTAGAGCACTTATACACTGTGTGCACAATTATTAGACAAGTTGTATTTTTGAGGATAAATTTTATTTTTGAACAACTACAGTGCTCTCGGTCAATCCAAAATGTTAATAAACCTCAAACCTTAATATTTAAGGGAGTAAAAGTGAGATTTTGACTTCCTTAGGCGAATATCTATTTGTGCACAATTATTGGGGGCAGCTATTAGTGTGCAGAATTATTATGCAACTAAATGAAAAATGAAAAATTTTCCATCTCACTTGTTTATTTTCACTTGTTAAAGTGAGAATGATAAACAAACAACTCAATTTACAAATAAAAATTGTTGAAGTTTAAAAAAAAAAAAATCAGTGACCAATATAGCCAACCTTCTTTTCATTAACAGTCATAAGCCTTTCATTCATGGAGTCTTTCAGTTTCTTGATCTGTTGACGATCAACTTTTTGTGTTGCAGTAACCAAAGCCTTCCAGACACTGTTCCAGACACTGTTCAGAGAGGTGTACTGTCTTCCTTCACTGTAAATTTCCCGTTTAAGAGGGGCTCACAAGTTCTCAACAGGGTTTAGGTCAGGTGAAGAAGGAGGCCACGTCATTATTCTTTCGTTTTTAAGGCCTTTACTGGCGAGCCACATAGTGGAGTACTTTGTTGCATGCAATGGAGCATTGTCCTGCATAAAAATCATGGTTTTCTTGAAAGATGCAGACTTTTGCCTGTACCACTGCTTGAAGAAAGTGTCTTCTCAAAACTGGCATTGGATTTGGGAGTTGATTTTAAGTCCATCTTTAACCCAAAAGGTCCAGCTAGCTCATCTTTAATAATACCAGCCCATACCAGTACCCCGCCTCCACCTTGCTGGCGTCTGATTCGAAGTGGAGCTCTGTGCCTATTACTGATCCAGCCACGGGTCCATCCATCTGGTCCGTCAAGAGTCACTCTCATCCCATCAGTCCATAAAACCTTTGAAATATCTCTCTTCAGATATTTCTTTGCCCAGTCTTGACATTTCGACTTGTGTCTTGTTCAGTGGTGGTCAGATTTCAGCCTTCCTTACTTTGGCCATGTCTCTGAGCACTGAACACCTTGTACTTCTGGGCACTCCAGGTAGGTTACAGTTCTGAAATATGACTGCACCGGAGGATAAGTGGTTCCTGGTAGCTTTACGTTTGAGTCTTCTAAAATCTTTGGCAGTTAATTTGCGTCTTTTTTTCTTAACACGTTTCTTGCGACCCTGTTGACTATTTGCATCAAAATGTTTGCTGATTCTGTGATCACGCCCAAATATCTAAGCAATTTCAAGAGTGCTGCAATCCCTCTGAAAGACTTTTTACATTTTTTTGACTTTTCAGAGTCACTTAAATCTCTTTTTTGGCCCATTTTACCTGAGGAAAAGAAGCTGCCTAATAATTATGCACACCTTGATATAGGGTTTTGATCTCCTTAGGCCCCAGCCTCCCTCATTACACTAATACACATTACCTGATATGCTTATATCCAATAAGCATTCAAGTTTATACAGCTTGGAGTTGGAAAATATGCATAAAAATGATTATATGATCAAAATACTCACTTGCCTAATAATTGTGCACACAGTGTAAATAGGTCTAACTATTATGTCTTTTTAGTTTATTTTGTTGAATTTTATGATGACTGTCATTCTTTAAAGTTATGAAGGTGTCCCTTATTTTAACACCACATTTCACTCCTTTAATCTGCCTCTTTCGCTGTAATAAGAGTGAAAATAGCTTGTGTTTGTAGTTTTCACCTGATAGCATTGGTTAGTGTAAAAGAAACTGTCAAATAAGTTTCAGACTGACGGCTTTAAATAGCCCAGAAGACATAAAAAATCTCTTAGAGAGATTTTTCACAATAACACGAGCTTTTCTGCTCTTAAGCACGAAGAGTCTTTGACATGGTGGGCAGGACTTTCATGTGATGTCAATGCATCACTTTTAAGATAAACATTCGAACATCTCGACAGTAACACACACAAAAAACGCCTATGTTCACTTATTTTCGGTTAATTTTGATAATGCCTGTCACATTAAAGTCATAAACACTGTAAATATCCATGTCGATGCATCGCTTATCCATCACGAAAGTCTCGACAGTAACACAAGTTTGTATGATAATATTGTCATGAAATCTTACGGTCTCCATGTCGTAGATGTTGTCCTCTTTGTTCAGGTGTTGGTCGAAGGTGTTTTTTCGGAGTCCTTAGTCGTCTGGTGAGGTTTTATTAACGATGAAGCCGTCAAAAGTTGTAAGTTCGTGAGCCACAAGTTTTTCGTGCTGTTCTCTTCAGATTTGATCTTCAGCTTGGTTTGTAATGATTCAAAGTTTTTACATCGTTACAGGTTACCATGGAGATTTAAAATGCTGTTTACTTTAGAAAAACCCTTACACTGGTAGGTTATATCTAAAAGTTTAATATTATCTTTGATTTACTTTAATCTCAATGGAATATAAATATCTCTTGAAGTAAAGTGGATGTTATTTTTCGTCAACTAGTTTAAGAGTATAAAAAGCATTTTAATTTAAAAACCTTCCTTATTTCGGTACAAAACGACCCCTTTTTGAAAACTATAGCTTAGTAGGCCTATGTCTCATAGGTAACCCAACAAAAACTGAAAACTTTGTCTCTCATTATAATTTCCACTGAAGCCTTTACTTCAATTAAATTCAGTCGATTTTCTTTAGAAGGCTTCTAAAAATAGTCTATATATACTCCTATCATATCAATATTTTAGAGCAGTAACTAGATCTGTAAAGCACTTTGTCCCCCTGTTTAAAAAAAAAAACCCAAAAGTTGATTATTGTTATTTGACAAAGCCCATTATAAGGCATCAAAAAGGCCATAAAGATATCGAATTTTTAACTTTAAAAAGTAAAAATATCACATCAGCCTTGAGCCAAAATACCTTTTCACTTGAGTAAAAAAAAGCCTATTTTCATGTGATGGTACTTTATACTAATTCACACATTTTTGTTTAGTTTTGTTTTGTTTGATTTATTGTTGATAATGAAGGCTGCTTTCATTTACTCTTTCATTCAGGGGTTGGTAGAGGCCAAGAGCTGAGACTACCGTCAGAATAACAACAACTCAGAAACTTCTGCTGTGTTTGATCAGAGCTGGTCTGGCTTCAGAAAAGCACAAAGAGGAAATGAACCAAAGCAAGGCCTGATGATGACACAGATCTTTGCTGGTGTATTCAGAGAAACCTTTTTCTTCTTGCTTTGAAAACTGAATTTTTCCTGGCATTAGAGAAACTGTTAGAGATGTGATACTGAGGAGCTTTCAAGCTCACACTGTCTTTACAGATGTTTTGTCCTACAAGCTTTAAATCAGCTCAATCTTATTACTCCAAGGCTTGCTGCTGCAGTAACAAGATTAGCCACAGGATGTCAGTACAGTTCAAATTTATGTTAGACTGGGCCTCAAAAGGAACAGCATTATGAGCCTCCCATGAAAAGGGGGCAAAGGTTAGGAAAAAAAAAAAAAAACATGCTGCAGACTTTCTACATCTCATTTGTTTCAGGTCATACCTGCTGTGTTTCACTCCAAGTACTTTAAAATCAAACATGAAAATCTTTAAGAACTTTCAACAATCTTTAAAGTGTAAGAAAGATGTTCGACTCAGTGAGGAGCCAGTGATGAAAGAAACTTTTGACTGATATTATCTGATTTCCTGGACTGTTTCAAGAAAGTATGAAGGTCATATATTTCCTGAGAGGCTGTCCTCACTCATTAGGCCACTGAAATGTTTTTAAGAATAATTAATCCCAAGAGTAATAAATAATTAACTTAACAAACCCAACTGCAAGTGTCCAGGGTTTAGGCCTGCACAGTTTTTTATTCGAGAGCAGAGAAATGCAGTAACCTCATACCTCATACTAATTTAATTTCAACAATTGAAAGTTCAGTTTTAACTTAAGATATTGTTTTCTTCAGTCAAGCACAAGTTTAACCTGATGCTACAGGTGCAACAGCCCAACTTTGTATCAACCCACCACTTTTAAGGCATTATTGACATATTTATATAATCTTATAGATGCATTTTAAGATTTTAAAACAATCTTTATTAATTAATATAAATATTCATGAGAACTCATATGAATGTTTATGAAGTGTAATAAGCAAAGATGCACTGACAGGGTTATAAATAAGGACTATATGGATGATTAATTATAATTAGCTTATTACCACTGTTAAAAATGGAGAAAGCTGCCCTGCATTATAAAATGTTATTAAACCCAGAATTGCTATCGTAAATTTGATGTAAAGACTAATAAATGATAAATCATACCTTCATAAGGTGTCATATTCACTGTTCACTTGTGTGCTTAATAAACTGCTACAGGTGGTTGTGCTTACAAAGTATTATGAATGCTTTAATAAGGTTTTAAAAATGGGTTTCTCATGCCTTATATATAGTGTTGCAGAAAACAAGTTTGGTCTTTGAGGAGGATTTTCAAAATAAAAGTCTTAAAAGTGACAGTCATGATCTTTCTCCAGAGGGAAACATGTTTTAATTCAAATGCAAATGCTGATCCCTTAGAGTCCTGGAGTAATTACAAGACAATCCGCCCCCCTAAACAGAAACTCCACAGTTTATGATGGTAATTGGCACATTTGCTTTATTTTGAAAACAGACATTGAAACCATTTTCATTTTTTCATATTTTTTCTCACAAGTTTGAACTCCTTGATAAGGTTGAAACTGGACATTGCACTCACTGGAACATGGGAAAAGTATTTTTTGTTTGCTCATTTGTTTGTTTTTAACCTTTTTTACGATTTTTTGTAACATCAGTGCAAGAATATTTTTTTCCAATTCATATAAACTGTCATAACAACACCAAACACATCAAAAAGAAGCCGCCACACCTCTTAAGTTTTTGTGACTGCGAAAAAGTTCCTCTCTGAGGGAGAGTTCCCATCATGCATCTGGTTCGATGGTTCATGCTACTGTTCTCAGGTTGGGCTGGCAGAGCATCATGAAGGAGCCAGTTATACAATCACTATAGAGGATTTCTATAGTTTATAATATGATCATTAAAATGTCAACAGGTCCATTACTGTAAGGGTGAGTAAACAGAGTTTGAAAAAGGAGTGTAAACCCAGCTTGAACAACTCAAGCAGAAAAGAGAGAGAGAGAGAGAGAGAGAGTAATAGTCTGGTAATATATGTGATAATTGAATTCAAGATAGAGCTGCCCAACTGGAAAGGAAACACATCTAATGATACATTCTATTCTCCATACGACATGTCAGTACATTAACTAGCTGCTGTGTTTTCAATACGCTTGTATGGTGTTGAAAACTAGGGTTGCATTTAAAAACCAGCCTGTTTTTGTGCGTGCAATTGCAGAATAACAGATTTAATTTGCAAAATGGGTTTAAAGAAGCTGCATTATGATGCAAAGAAAGGACACTGCATTCACAATGCATTTTAAATGTGTCCAAATCCAGTTGGGAGCGTGCACTCCAACACTGATCCACTCACAATAGATAGTGAAGATGTAACAAACCAATTCCTCCTGCACATCATCCTCATCCTCATCATCGTCATCCTCAAGGTTACAATCTTTCCATAATCACAACATTATCATCATCATCATCATCATCATCAACATCATCATCATCACTTCCTCATAGCATTAGCTTGAGCCACAAAACTTCACGCTGGAAACTCCCCCAACATGAGAAAATCATTGCCACACAAAAAATGACAAACAAATAGAAACGGACTGCCTTCTCGTGGGGGAAGGCAAAGAGCAACCATTTTAGATTTTTGTTTTTGTGTTATTCTTCATACTCTTTATTTCTGCTTTCGTTAGGTGAGAACTGGACTTAGTCATCCTTGGACTCGGTGGCCTCCGCTGCTGCATCCTCAGGGGCGGCCTCCTCTGCTTTAGACTCTTCTACAGCGTCTGAGAGGAGGGGGAGGAGGAGGGGAAGCAAAAATAAAACAGAGGATGGGTAAAAGACGGAGAGAGGAGAGAGGGAGATAATTAGGGCGGGGTTCCATCAAACACTGGCTGAAGATTTCAGACAACAGCTGCAGAATAAGAAAATGGTCAGATACTGTAACATTAAGAAATCATGAAAAATGTGACGGTATGGGCTGAGGAAAGCACGCACAGACGGAGATATGTAGCTCAGTGAGGTTCACAGGATGTCAGTTCTGCTAAGACTGAGAGGACGTCAGTCAGGAGGTGCAATCTGCAGCCTGAAACCCAGCACTGGCAGTGTGAATAATAAAAGAGGAGAGAGCTCCTAATGGACCCATGAAGCATTTGAACTGACATCACAACGCTAACAGCGCCATAGCGGCTTGTCACATTTGATTCTGTATGACGCCCTCAGTGTGCCGCGCTGTAATAACATCCAGAGTGGAGGGAGATACTGCTGAATAACTATCCATGAAAAAACAGTGTGCTCTGAAAAAAGACACTCAAGTAAATCATTTGCAGGGATGATGAAAAAAAAATGTTTTTTTTCTGGTGGAGCATCTGAGCTCCTGGGATTGTAGATGTTTAATTTCATCATTTCTGACCACACCTTTTATTCGTGTGGGCTCAGAGCAGTGAAGTCATAACAGGATGATCTCATACGCCTTTAATAGAAACAGGAGCCATGAAAGAATGACATCATTGCATTGGAGATTAGGGTGAAGGAGTGCATGTGTAAGGGGGTGAGTGCATGTTTGAGTGTCTGTCAGGGACACAGTGGTGGGTTGAGCTTGCTTGGACTAAATGTGTGTGACTCACGGCAGCAGAGTCCTCCAGGTAAGAGATAACTGGCCCGTTAGCTGCTGTGTCAGACTGGAGGATGTCTGTTTCTGAAGCCACTGAACAGTGTGATGCAAATGCAATTTCACCCAATTTAAAGTGCCAACGCTTTTCATTTCTGGAGCTTTAACATCACCTCAATTACCTCCACTGGTGGTACAACAGCCTGAGTGCTGGTTTCATTTCTTTTACGCATTTTTGTGCATGAGATGAATACAGGAAAATTAAACTCAAAATTTGGGAGGTCATCCTGTATCCAGATTTTGCTAACCCAAGTAATCAACTTGCTATTAATTACCTCCTTATTAGCAGTGTCAAGTTAAGTGGCAATGGGTGGCCTGGGCCCCACATGAAATCTGGCTACCTAAAGCTGCTTAACTATAATTTGTCTTTAAAGAGGTGAGACTCTAATCAGAGCATTTTGCAGCATTTAACTTCCTTTAACAGGCAGAAACCTTGAGCAGAACCAGAGTCATATTAGACAGTCATCGACTCAGACTTTGGGCTACACACAGCTCTCTTGCTCAGGCCCAGGTCCACATAAAGGAAGTGTAGACAAGGTAACCACTTTGTCCACAGGAGGCTCCAAACTTCACTGAAGTGTTAGTAAGTGTAATATATGTCTTGTACTGTATGGTTTTTGCTCTTGGTAATATTCAGGTTTCATTTATACAAGAACTACTCCTGTGGTTCTGTGTAAAGATTCTGTGGAGCTGACAGGGTGAGCCAAGTGATCTGGATCACCTAAAAGAGCCTGAATTCCCTTCATGGGGAACATCTACACCGAATTAGTTTAGCTAAGAAGAAAGAGAAAGAAGAAGAATCCAAACCTGCTCTGACACGGTAAGATGGCTCACCGCCTACTTGAGGTAGATCCATAGACTGTATATACTAATTTGAAGCCCAATTGCTCTCTGTATTTCCGGGATTTTCTCCACTTTCTGGAACCACCACTTGCACAGTAATGTTGTACGCATTCAGCAAGAGAGTCGCTGTGATGTCACTTGGCTTAAACAGCAATCTTCGTTTGCCCATAGGCTGTATCATAGAAAACATGAACCTCTAATAACTTTTTAAAATGGAGTTTCACAGAAAAAATAGGACTTGAGCAAAAACCAGTCTTACAGTAACTACATGTCAACATGGGGGAGAGACATTTATATTCTGTTTAATTAATTTCTAAAGTTTGTCCACAGCTCCATAAAGATTGCTGGAGGAGGCGGGATTTATATATGACCTATACTGCAGGCCGTCACCAGAGGGTGCTGTTCTCGCAGTGGCTTCACCCAGCAAGGAGGCAGATGGAGTCCATTCTATATACAGTCTAAGGGTAGATAATACAGACTTCGGGAATTTGAAGATCCAGAAAAACAAGTGGATCTCGTGGATATATATATTGTGCTTGGATTAAATCTTGGTTGGAGGTGGGACCCTGTCTGCAGCAACATGAAAAGGGTGAATGGGTGTAAGTAAGAAGCAGCAGGTCAGAGTCAAACTCAGGCTGCCTAAGGGTTTAGATAGTCTTTCCAGGAAAAAATATCTGTTGACAAATCAAATGTTGTCAGAGATACATTTTCTATTTCCTAATCATTAAACCAAATAGAGGAACTGCTTTTTATATTATTTATTTTTCTGCTCAGTTTTATATTTTTGCATCTCCTGGGAGGTTCAATAAAAGTGCCTTTGTCAATAGTCTGATTTCAGAGGTCTGGTATCTGAGCCTTAATTTCATGAATGGATATTCATTCTGTTTGTTTAAACGTTATGGTATGTGATCATGCATTATGCAAGTGACTATGTACTGTGCATTATGATGCTATGGCATTTCACGCCTCTGTCAGATGTATCTAAAAGGATTCAGTCACACCCTGTACGCTCGGTGGAGAATCTGGATCAACCCCCGGCTGCCTCATCTATTATTCAGTCCAGTCAGAGTACCTGTCGTCCTTGTCCATGTGACTCCAGTCTGAGTGCCCACAGCCGTTAACCAGGTAACTTTGAGGTACGCATTCACTCTCCCTGTTCCAGTTCAGTTGGTAAAGCACGCTGGGTTCTTAATTAGCGGCTCTTGGTCAGGTAATGTTTGTGTGTTTGTGACAGACGTCCCCGGTGCAGATCGTGACCGGTAAGGATCATTAATCATTCATTGAAATCAGAGCACCTGTTATCTCTGCTCTGCTCTGTGCAGGCCAGCTATCCTATCGAGGTGGTAACTATGACAACAGGGAGACAGCGCTGCCTAGGTGACCTAGTTTCCCTGTAGTTCTCCAGTTGGCGTGTGTGTGCATGTGGTGTGTGTGTGTTCCCCACCTCGCACTCCCGCCTACCTCAGGCTGAACACGCTCCATTAACTTCCTGTCTGACCCAGTCTGAGAGTCCATGGACCAGAAATCCCAGTTCATGTCGACAGTGTGTTACTGGTACGCTCTGTCAGCGTAGTAACGTGCTTCTTGTCAGATCAGCTTTTGCACCGTGATTAGATGTGATGTTTAAAACTCTTTCTGATTCTGCTGTTTCGGGCAGTAAATACTCAAAATATTTGACAAAATTTACAAATATTCTGTTATATTTGGATCTTATAAGTTCACCTGATCTCCACCTGCTATCTCCTTTGACTTTTATTCTTGTTATTTGTCGTTCTTGCATTCAATTTGAATTTTTATGCTTAAATTAAATCATATTTGAGGCGATAATGTTAAAGTGGCTGCACTGGTTCTGCTCTCCATAATCCAAGTAAGTTTTAGAGTCAGAAACTTTCATCAGGTCACATGTAAAAAGACAAAAACATCTTATTTCTACATGCAGGTTCATCAGAGGCTAAAAGGAAAGAGTAAGGCTCAAAGAAAGAAGAATTTTCCACACTTTTAAACAATAGGAGCTGAGCTCACTGAGGAGAGTTGATCACACAAATTTCCAGCTTAAATCTCATATATATCGCTCTCATCTTTAGTATATCCATGTCTGGGAAGTTTTCTGCAATGACAGACACAAATATTCTTTATACAAGGTCTATTTTGGTGAAAATATGCCTTCACAAAAAACAAGCAAGCAGTCTACTCTCTAGACTGTCTCTCCTGCGGTCGAAATGCTCAGACTTGTTGACACGCACAACAAAAATAAAAAAGGAAGCATTTGCTGCATGCTGAGCAGGATTACTCAGCACAGCAGACATCGCTCGTGCATGCTACAAAAACAATCAACAAACAAGTTACCAAGAGGCTAAAGGTTTTTGCACCGAGTCTGCTTTTCTTATCTAAAACTGTCATGAATTATTTTTGCACACTGTTTTAAATTCATGATTGTTTTTTAAGCGCCGGCTCGATTCCCTGCGTTTTTGTGATTAGCTCCACAGAGCACTTTAAACTATGTACACCACTGACTGTGATCTTTTCTGATTATCCACAAATGCTAGAGAAATCCTTATATCCTGTATCCAATCATCAGCAGGGGAAACTCTCCTTACTTTCATATTCTGTCTGATCAGGTGTGAATGGACCCCATGTTCTTCTTTTTTAAATGAGTGAAAATTCAAGAAAAACATCCCAACCGCTTGATGGCTCCATGAACAACTTCACAGCTGTGTATCTTCAACAATAGGTAAACTTACTGACTGTTGTATAGAAATATCCCTGCGTTGGTTTTGGTTACTCCTGACCACCTTTAATCTTCATCTGTCCTGTTTCCCTCTCCTCCTCATCAGTATGGAGTTTCCATCTTGCAGAGGCAGCAATTCTAAGCTGTCTAATCTAATATTGAGCTGTGTCTCTGTGTTAACCAGTGAACAGTGGAGCTTTGCCAAATATCTTTAAATCCCGAGACTCCATGAGCAGTTGTTTCCTGAGGTGCCTGCCAAGCAGATGACTGCAGAGCTTACCTATTCTCTTTGTTTAGACTCTCAGTAATTAGCCCCTGATTGGAGATTGTGTCTGGGATTATTTCCTGAACTTAGTGACCTCTCAAACATTTGCTCCACTGAAGGTCTTGATTCAGGGATTTTGAGATCCTCCTGTGTGGGCGTACTTTGTGGATTTTGACGAGTCCTACTCTGATAAAGGGATATTAAAAGCTTCAGTATAATCTGCATACCTTGTTTATCTTTTGTTTGGTTAGGCTCCTCCTTCTCAGCTGTCGGGCTGACAGCAGCAGGCACATCGGCTTGTCTGGCCTCCTCCTCCTTCTTCTCTTCACTCTCCCCCTCCTCCTTCTTTTCCTCGGCTGTGGCTGTGGTGGGACTCTTGGCTGCCGCTGCAGGGGCCTCCACCTCTTTGGGCTTCTCCTCTGCCTTCTCCTCCGCCTTTGGCTCCTCTTTCTGGGGCTCGGAGGGCGCTGTGGCGGCTGTAGGAGAGGTAGCAGCAGGTGCCGCCGCTACAGGAGACGTGGCTGCAGCTGCAGGGGAGTTAGCTGGCTTTTCTGCCACCGGGCTTTTGGCTTGGCTCGTCTCCTCCTCCTGCTTGGCTTCTTCTCCTGCAGCCTCTTCCTCCTTTGCAGGTGCCTCCTCTCCCTCGGCTTTCTTCTCCTCCTCTCCTCCCTCTGTCGCCTCCTCTGCAGCAGCAGGACTGTCGCCCTCCTTCTCCTCCTCTCCGTCTTTCATCTTTTTCCGGGTTATGTGTCCGCGGAAGCTGGCCTGTATTTTGGTGGCAGCCTTGTGGGCCTTGTCCTCGGGTTTGTTGGTGGTGCCATCCTGCTCAATCTTCTGGTCTGCATCCTCGTTCTTCTCCACCTTGCAGCAAAAAAATTACACAACAAGTTAATATCGCCATCAAGCAGATCCACAGCAAACAGATTAGAGCTGCAACTAAACACTGAAACCTGTCAGATACAGTCTGAGGATGATCCCCAAAAGTGTAATATTGCAAACTTAAACTCAAACTGGAGTCCTACCAAAGATAGAAACAGTCCTTCATGGAGTGAAAGGTCAGAAGATGTAAATATGAATGTTATAAGAGAGAAAGGAGAGTTATCATTGGGGTAAAAGTCAGGGTAGTGGGGTTTGCAGACTGGTTTGGATGTAAAAGTGGGACTGGATGAGGTTCAGGGTTAAGAGTGGGACAGTAGAGGATTAAAAGTGTCTCTGTGGCTTTACCTTCAGGACCTGGATCCATACAGAGGCTGTCCATCAAATAGTGGCGTGTGCAATGAGTCATAAAAATCTAATGAAAAGAAATCAAATCAAATAAAGGAATGAATGATGAGCAAACAAAATGAATCAGTACATTCAAACTGAACAGCAAACAAATCAAGGTAAAACATTATCTCAACCAATCAGACGCTTTAAATGTGCCCCTGAAATGAACGTGAATAAGCAACATGAAGCAAACAGAAACCGTCAGAGAGAGGGCATGCAGTGCAGCATCAGTGAGCAGATGATAAAGAGGTGAAAAGCTGCAGAGAGTCAATGAATCTGAGTGTTTCTGTCTGCAGAGGGTTGAGGTGGGTTTACATGACGACTTCTCTTCAGATTAGAAATAGAATAACCAAATTAACACTTAGAATCTAACTCAAACTTTTGCACAGACTCGTCACTTCTCTCCAATGGCTTTAGATCGTGCAAAAACATGATGAAGTGGGGCTGTCACCCTCTCACATCCTAACCTCACAATCATCTGGGTTATTAGCACTTGAACCTCCTGTGAGGGACTCTTTGGCAGTCACGAAACAGAGTGAGGTCCGACCCTAACCCTGAAAGTTTGAGCAAAACTGAAACTTTCAACATCATAAACAGGAGTTAACAGTTTACCACGGTTAGATTAGCCAGAGTCAGAAATAAAGACCCACCAACTATAGGTTTCAAACTGTTTAATTGATTGATTTCGTTGGTCACTGGTCCACTCGTACTTTTTATGACATACAAAAACAAAAGAGATCATCAGTGATGCAACAGACTTATTCTATACTGTAATTCTCAACAACTAAAACGGTTACAAAGGGGTAGCAGACACCATTTGAGCACACACAAGGCAGGATAAAGACTATTTTGTCCACAGGGGGCACCAAAATCAACACAAAGTTAAATTCCTCACAGGAGCTGAAAACAGACCCTCTTTGAAGAAGGAAGCTTTTCTCTGATTGGCTACTGGAAATGTGAAAGTCATATCTGCGATTATGTTTTGTTTAGTTTGGACTTTGCAGTCTACAAGTTAGTACAAAATTTAGCTAGTGTGAACACTACTCGGTGCAACAGTCCACTGTACTTCACACCGACTGGGAGCTTTGAGTGAATTTTAAGTTGCAACTCATTCTTATGTTAAAATCAACTCAGCTGGAGCAACACCAAAAACAGAAGCTGGTGCACATCTTCAATCAGAAATGACTCTCAAACCAGACTGAGTTTGAACCTCTGCAGAGCGGGTGCAGCCCACTGCTGACTGCATCTTGACTGCATCTTGTTTTTCATTGGGCCAAGATTTAAAATATCTCATTGCCAAGTCCTGTTTTTTGTCCTGGTTTTTGGTCATCAAAATATGGTCCCTCTAATCTACATAACACGGTCATAGATAGATTTTCTCTTATATCTATGCACCTCAATCAGACTCAATCTGGCCTTAGAGTTCTGAGCATGCTCTCCATCCTGTTTGTCAATTGCTTTGGTACATAAACCAGGAGACAGTCCATTAGTGACGAGCTGAAAAGGAACATCGACACCTACTGCAACTATGCATGAAAATACACTGACAATTTGAAAGTGCTGGTGTAAACCCACCTACTGACTGGCCTGATGACAGAATAAATGAGCAGCCTTTTCTGATTTCATGTGCTGTAAAGAGAGGATTTTGCAGCATTGTAGTTCTGGTTCTCTGTTTGGAGGCTGACAGATGTGTGAGGAGGTTGATTGTCTCCACTTAGAGGATTAAATTCAGCAGGATTTTTGGAAACCACAGACAGCTCCAGGCGTGTATTTATGTGGTTGTACAGGCGTGAGGCTGATATTGTCCTCTTGATAATGCTGTTGGAATAGATTTGTTGAATAATTACTGAAATTAAGGATTTCTGAATGGCGTCCTCTGCTGACACATTCAAACAGTAACCAGAGAAATGTGAGCCTTCAGATGGAGTCTGTCTCTCTAAAATAATGAGCCTCTATTCTCTGGGTACAGTATCTTTCTACAGCTCCATCTCGGCTGCTAGGGAACGAGCTGCCTGCTGAAGAACTCCTCAGCATTCACCACCATACCCCTCCCAACCATCAAAGGTTACCTTGACAACCAGAGTGCTAACTCATCACTGTGCTGTCTGCTGGTTGGAGCTATGAAAGACTATATGTCACCCTGATTGGCAGCACACCTGACCCACAGGGGAGTGGGCCAATGGGAAATCGTAAATCAGGCAGAGCAATCAGCGTGGTTAAGGAGGGGCTGCTGCGTGCGATGTAGCGGCTGGGTGCGGCGCCGGGCTGGTGGGGGTTATACATGCGTGGATATGTCAGTGAGCAGGAGGATCTTGTTTAAGGTCAGTGAATGTCTGCAGAAAGGGTTTTCAGAGACACCATATCCACTCGTCTCTTTCCTTCTGTCTTTGATAGTGTCGTCTGATTGGATACGAGGCAGACCTGGACAGCCGCCTTGGAGAGAAATCACATCAGTGTGACGTGATTTAAGAGCCAGAGGCTCTAAAACCAACATGTCTTCTTCAGGGTCAGTGTGTCAGTCCAATATTGGAGCGCAGAGGCCAAGGCTCAGCTGTGTGGGTATATTCACCTCCTCCACCTTCATCACATGCCATCCCCAGGGCTCAGGGTGTAAATCCTGCCTCAGGCTTCATGCATTTCTTAATATAAACCATATTCCTGTGGCACTTTGATGTAGCGTGACATCTAAGAACATATTCTGTAATACAGGTTTCTTTTGAAAATCCGCAGCTTCAGTTTTACATCAATGGTTGGTTTCAAATTGTACGTTGCTAAAGTTATGCATAGACAGATTATGCACATTTTTCACTTTTGCACTTTGGATATTTTTCCTATTGTATCTTCATTTGTCTTTTTCTGAGAACAGCAAGTTTTTTTTGTTATTTGTTTTATTTTATTTTTTTGAGATATTTCAGTTTGATGATGTGTCTTTACTGTAACAGAGCATTTTCTTTCAATGGATTAATGAAGTATCTCTCCTCTCCAACCTTTCCTAAAAAGTCTGAATTAGAACAAACCACAGGTGCGGGTGAAGTAAAACCCCAAAGAGAGCTTCTCTACAAACCTTGCCTTTAAAACCTTTAACCTTTGAATTATGTTTAATTTGTTTCCTTTTCATGCAGTCATTTTACATGACCTCCACTCTGCAGGAATGCAGAGGGAGAAGACAGTATCTGCACTGACCTGAAAAGCATTTCATGATGTGTTATTTAAATTGCATCCCTAAAATGAACCAGAATATATCCATCTTCAGTTCTTTTTTGCATCTTTTCATAACACAAGCAGATCTAGTTTAAACATACAGCATCTCCTTCTCTCTGCTTCTCTTAAAGGGCAGGTACCACTTTTGGGGGGCATTTAGGTGAGAACTGTTCTCAACAAATGTTTTTAACCAATAATTATGAAAGTATGAATGAACCTGCACTTTTTATAAAGCTCACATAAATTTAACTTGACACACTGATATATCCGCAGGAGAAATGTGACTCCAAGAGCTTCCACATGAATGATGCCATGCAGAGCAATTTTGGAGTATCACCAGGAACATTTGGGCTCCTGGGACTAAAAAAGGGTCCAAACCCTAGTCTGATATGGTAAGATCATATCACAGACAACGTGAGGAAGATAATACAGTCTACAGTTCGATTAAATCTGCTATGGAGGGTGGATCATGTGATGTTCAACAGGTTTTTCACTGATAACTTCTGTTGATTTTGATTTTGAGTTGATAGACAAACTGAAGTGAGTATTTTGTTAATACATTCACATGCAGTTATATTTTGGATTTAGAGAAATGCTCAGAAACCAAAGTCTAATTAAAAGTTTGTGATTAAGTAGAGGAATTAGTTTTGCCGGTGTCCTCATCCAACACAGAGACAGACAAAGAAAGCAGCACCGCCACACCCTCTGCTCTTAATAATATGCATTTCCAGGGTGACTTATCAGGCTTTTATTGTTTCTGATCTCATGGGTGCTTACAGCTGCCAAAAATTTGACCCAAGCACTTAACTCTTAATAGAATTACTTACTGGCTGAACACAATGAGTCAGACAGAGCCAGAGAAGAAAGAAAGCCATGGATGAGAGTGTTTGGGAATATGAGGGTATGACATCATTATTGGAAGAGAGGGGATGTCATTTACTTTAGAGAGCTGTGTGTGTGTGTGTGTGTGTGTGTGTGTGTGTGTGTGTGTGTGTGTGTGTGTGTGTGTGTGTGTGTGTGTGTGTGTGTGTGTGTGTGTGTGTGTGTGAGAGTGAGTAATAAAATACCAGCAGAGAGTTGAGTGATCTCATATCAGAGTAAGACGGCAGGAGGACAGATCACCATCTTGTTTGGTTTGACCACAATTGAAGCATGAGGATTTGAATTATTGATATTTGTCTGTGCATCCTCCTGAAAAGTGCTGTGCTGTGATTCCTGACTCTCTGAATGAGCCAAACGTTCACTCTCTGATCCCTCACTTTAAACTTATTTGACTGCGCAAACACAGTGTGGTGATTCTTACAGACTGGGACATTAACTCAGTTCAGATGCGTTATTATTTAAGCAGAACCATTGCTCTAAATCCTGCAGGAATGTCCTCCTAAAGGCTCTGACTGCTCAGTGAACCCTGGTCACGTACCCTCCTGCAGGCACTTTTCCACTCTGTGGCTGTGCAGCACACATTTTCATTCATAAATACGGCGGCACCTCCCCGTGGTAAAAGGTACACCCACTTTAAATCTACACCACTATTTCAGCTCCTGCTTAATTAACTCACAGAGAGACAACATATTTGCACTGTTAGAATAACGAGATTACTTATTACAATAAGCCTGCAGTGTTTCCTCTTGGTGCTCGGTTGCCATGGATGCACCACTTCACAAAAATTGTTTGTTATCCAGCAAAAAGTGGGATGTTTGCAATAGAAAAGTGCTTTTCAGGCATGATTTGAAAGCAGTATTATGCAATCCTTCTACAATTATAAAACCAAAGAGGAGAGAGGCGACGTTAAAATGCCTGTTGCAGGAAGCTCCCTCTGCAAAGGTGAGAGATAATCTGTCATCTTTCTGCTCCAAATCTAAATGTGCCAAAGCTCTCAGGTTGATTTATCTGAACAAAAAAGAAAAACACCTCTTTCTCTTCTGCAGATAAATGACTGATTTCATATCTGAGTGTTGACGGTTCTGTCAGCTGCAGCTTTGCGTCTCACTCTGTCCTTGGGTGGGCAACCGGCCGTCGTGAGAACCACACCCGAGAGTGAATGGCTTCACCAGCCGATCCATAACCACACACACACACACACACACACACACACACACACCATCCCCCAATGGTGACACACTGTTACAATCTACCACCTTGCCTCAAAGCCGGGGCCATTAGGGACATGTTCCAGGAGGAGGAGGGGGGTTTATAGTGGTTGAATTACTACAGAGCTACAGTCAACGTTAATGCACACACCAGGCATGCATGAAAACACACTTTTTCTTGTGTTTTTTTTTTCTTTTCTTTTTTTTTTAAATTAATCTGGTCCATTCAAGCACAAGAGCCGCTCCGCCCTCTTCTAAATTAGAGCAGCAGGAAGGAAATAGCCAAGGTATTATGTGCATTGATGGAGTTTTACCTTGCAGAAACACATTAACAGGTGCACCTGCACAATTGAGCACATATATGCATGTATTCAGTTTTGTAAGAGTAATGCAGCCAGAATGAAATGCAAACTCTCCAGACATTTGTCACCACAGTTTCCAAGCATTCACAGAGATGCTATTAGCCACCCTGCTGGTGACACACATACTTCCTCCCTCCTGAAAATCCCGGCTTTATTCCAGCGTCTGTCTGCAATTCTGCAGAAATCATCCAGACACCAAAGACTGGCTGCTGTCTGCTTCTGCTAAACCTCGCTCTCTTTTCTTCCTCTCTCTCTCTCTGTCTGTCGTCTTTCTCTCTCTCCCCCTCGCTAAGCAAACTGCTACCCACTCATTCTCTCTCTCTCGCACACATACATACACGTACAGGCATAGCGGAGCACCACACCCTTTTAGCTGGCTATCTCCTGCAGAAGAGGAGAGGGGGGCTCAGGTGGTGACTGCCACAGCCCCTGCTTCACCATCCCTCCCTCCTTCTCTTACTCTCTCTCTCCCTCTATCTCTCTCTTCTTTGACAGTGAATTGATGAGCGATGTTAAAAGATGAACTGTGTCTTTTATGACAGCTAGGAAAAAAGAGGCGTTGTGCAGCAAATAATAAGCAGCCGTATGCCGGCGTTATTACATCCTCTGGAGCTGCCTTTAATTTAATTACTCCGACTCTCTGCCTGAACAAAGGCTCTGCTATCGCCACTGATCTCATAAGGGGGACGGGCTGGGATGAGGCAGGGCATGTGGAAGTGTGGAGGAGCAGCAGGACTGTAGCTGCAGGGCTGACCGAGGGTCTGATTGGGATGGTGCTCTGGTTTGAAGGTGGGCTTGAAGTGCCAATTTTTGAGAAAGGGAGTGGACTTTTGGGATCAGACTTGGGTTAAATGTTGGTGTCTAGTCCAGAAGATTGAAGCTAGCTGAGACAACGCAGTAAGGAGAACTTGTAGGCATTCAAAGTCCTGGTTTTGGAGGGAAATAGCATCTTTGGGAAGCTCTGGTTTACAGGAGGAGTTGTGTTAAAGACCTGAACCTCTGCTTCAAACCCTGACATGAAGAAGAGGTGTCTTATTTGGAGTGATTTTCTTTAAAGCTGCATAAAACTAAAGCTAAAGCTGCAGGCAGGCAGGGGCTACTTGAGGAGCTCTTAATGAAGTGCTGGTAGCCACTCCCAAAGTGAAGATGTTGCAACATTTCTGAACACCTCACAATGGCAGGACCACCTGCAGCAGGTTTCCTTTGTTAACAGCAGAGAAAGAAGCTCTGTGTTTGCTGGTGAAGACCTCAGAGTCTGTCTGGATTCATTTCTGCTTCTGTTCAGGAGGGAAACCGCTGAGGCCTGGAGGATTTTCTTTGCTCACACACAACAGCGAGAGTGTTCGGTGGGAGAAGCCGGTGCCTCACCCACATGGCTGCAGTGTGCAGCATGCTGTCTTCCTTTCCTTTGATTCCTCACCTTTACGGTTGCTCAGCCGCTCCTCCCTTCATCTCTGGCTCTCTGTCACCTACTCAGATCCTGCCGGTTGGAGCTGCCATCCAGTTTTGTTCCTCCCTTCTCTTTCTGCTCTGCCTCTCCCTACCTTCCCCCAATCCTTGCAGCCGCTCTCCTGGTTTTTCCTCCTCGCCACATACCTCCTCCTGCATCTTCCCTCATCTACCTCCATGTGCACTTGCTTCACTCCACCCTGCTGCTTGCACCCATCTCTTCAAACTGGCATGCTCATGCTTTCGTTTCCTCCCTCCTGCCTGCCAGAGCTCATATGACTCATGCAAGGCAACATTTTTGAAGCAGACTGATGTCGTCAAAATCTGAAGTGATAGGAATCTGATAAAAATCATAATCAGCTGAAGATAAAAGCAGAAAGTCTCTGATCACACACGAACCACCACCATAGCAGCTGATAGAGGTCCACCCCTCTCACTCCGCCGTCCAGACCCACCCGCTTCCATGCAACACCTTCTCTTTTTTTTTTTTTTTTGGATTTCTCTGCCGCCGACACCACCCTTTCACACCCTTTAAACAAGTGCACACTTCATAGTACCCTCAATTGACAGCATCCACTTATAAAGCTGGAGGGCTATGATAATCCATTTAGGCTCATTTATTCCCATTGTACTCCCCAGAGGCCACTGACATGATGGTGCTGCTCACTCAATCTGTACCCCGCCCTTTTTTTTTCTCCTCTCTGTGGAAATTTACTTTCCTGTGTCACCCAATTCTGCACAAGACAGCAAGAAATCAAGAGAAAGACCCCTCCGTAAAAGGGCAGCTGTGTTTGTCCCGTTATTATAAATCATTACTGAATTATTCTGACTTTAGAGAAGAGGGGGGAGCCCTTTAGCTTCAAAAAACCCGGGAAAACACAGAGTCTTCCAAGTGCCTTCCAATAAACTGTCACTTTTTAAGTGCATGATCAATATGAGGGCATGCACAAGTCCCCCAGATCCAGTTACAGTCTGGTTTCCTCCCAGTACAGTGTGAGGTCTGAGAGGCATTGTGGCAACATCCATTCATGCGGGATAATCACATTAACTAGGCGTGTCTGGGCTCTGAGGATAGACTTGTAGAAAGAAAAGCCAGGCCCAGAGTCAGAGCAAATGACAGCAACATCTCCTCTAATCCCTCCTCAAACAGATTAATCAGCAGGAGGGACAAAGTTCAGAGTTCACAGCATCATTTAGTCACATTAAGAAATGAAGAAGAAGAAGAAGAAGAAGAAGAAGAAGAAGAAGAGAGAAATGAAGCAGCTTGTTACCGGTTTGGTTCTTCTTATGCAGCACAGCATAGTTGTAGTTGTTGTATCCTCCCTTTCTCTTCTCTGCTTCTTTCTTCCCTTTTTCCTCCCTTTCACTTCTTCTCTTCTCTCACCCTCTCTCGCTCTCTCTCGCGCACTCTCTCTCTCGCTCGCTTTCGTGCACACACACTCTCTCTCTCTCTCTCTTTCTCTCTGGCTGTATCAACAGCTAAGTCGCCGGGTGCATTTACTCATCCCAGTTTGCACACACTCGCTCTTCAGTCGCTCTGCCTGGGCACACCTCTCTCTCTCTCTCTCCCTCTCTCTTACACGCAGCCTGACAATGACTGCACGCCTACCCTTTAAACCCCTCCCTTTCCCTCTCTCCTCCTCCTCCTCCTCCTCCTCCTCTTCTTCTTGCTCATAGTGATGAACCCCCCACCTCTTTTAGATCAGCACTCCTCTCTTCTACATCTTCTTGCCCCCCCACCCCCCCACCCAATCTTCCTCCTCCTCCTCCTCTTCTCTTTCAGCCTGCCTCTAGCTAAAGCAGCGGCCCCACCCTGAAAAGACTCTCGCTTAATGACTGGCTGGAAACCTCCATTTTTCCACTCATAATTTATTTTTTGGTGCTTTATTTCATTCCTCTGTTGAATCCCCTCCCCTTCCACACTGAGGGAGGTGTCTTTTCTTTTTTACAGAAAGCATCTCTCTCAAACTGAAGTTGCCTCCTCTAAATGCTTAGTCTCCCTCTCTGAATGTGTGTTCTGCACTCTTCTTCTTCGGGTCTGTGATTAGTGCTGTGAGCCTGAGAGCTCTGCGTCCAAATTGCCACTGCGATGCCAGAAGCATGTTTTCTGGCACAGCCAGGAGCGGCTCCTGCCAGCAGAGACGTGTGAAAGAGAGCACTGATGATTCGCATGCTTGCATTTGTGCATGCACACACACACACACACTCACAGTTTGCTCTCAGGACACGTCACCCACACCACCACAAACCCCCCTACCTCCCCCCATAGCCAGCGCTCTCTGTTCTCATGGAAACACCAGCAGATAGACTAGAAGAGCTGAGGAGGAGGAGTGTGTGTGTGTGTGTGAGAGAGAGAGAGAGAGAGAGAGAGAGAGAGAGGGATGGAGAAAGAAAAGGATGGAGGTAGGAGGAGGAGGAGAGCCGGGTGTGGCAGACATGCAGGCAAAGCAAACTGCCTCTTGTTTCCTCCCTCCCTCCCCCCTTTTTTCCTCCCTCTGTGCCCACATTTGCACACAGTCTGGTTTAATGAGCGGGCACAGCGCATGCATTATCCCCACAAACTCCATCTATAACCATTACAGGACAGAGAGGCTCGCAGGCCCAGGCTCATGCAAACACCCACACTCTGTATTTGTCTCTCAGAACACACATAAACAAACACACGCACACATACACACACACACACACTGTAGTGTCAGAAGAGTCCCCACCCCCGCACTGACACCGGTACACTCCAGCAGATGCTACAGACACAATGAGGATAAAAGAAGGGATGGAGGAAAGGGGGATAGACCGAGAGAGAAGAACAGTCCTGAGGGGTTGTGTTCTGCTCCTCTCCCCACTTGCAGGATAATTCCACATCCACTTCACTAAGGGGAAATCATTAACCTGCACCCCTGAGCCTGAGCCTTGCAAGGTGGTCTCTGTGCCGCCACACAGGACCACGCAGCAGCCTTACCGAGCTGCACTACATCATCACTGTGTGTCATCAGGCTCTATAGCACAGCATATGACACAGATGCAGAAAGAGAGAAGCTTCTGCTGAGTGTGCATCCTCTGTCCCAGTATGGCCTGCTTTACTTTTACACACCTCTGCACATTCATACAGCTGTCAGGGATCAGTCCCTGCTGGGTCACAGACCCAGAAGAACCTGCTGATGAATGTTGTGAGTCAGAAAACTCTGATTCTTTTCTTTGGTTTTATGTAGTTATCACGCACAGAAAAAAAGGAAAAGAAGAAAAACAAAGACAAACATCATCTTCAATTAAGCAACTTCTGTTTCTCAAGTCCTACTTGTTTGAAAGAGTTCAACCTGAAGGAGATAGTTCCTGCCAGATGAGGTCCAGGAAGGATGAACCTGTCAGCTGGTTTCAGGGTCATGGCGGTCAAGGATGAGTGGGGCCTCAGTGGACCAATCAGAGGAGACTCTGAAGCTTAGTCTACTGGGAAAGTTATAACGGGTTAACAGATAAAACAGAATAAAACCATATTCATCCATCCACCCTCATTTCATTCAATTCAATGCAACCACCTTCCATGTTTTATGTCTCATTAATCAATTCATTTATCTGTTTAGCCAGTAATCAACCCTGACAATCATTCATCCATCCCTCCATCTATTAATCCATCTATTTATTCATCTATCACTCCATCAATTCATTCATATGCATCTCATCTCTTGATTCGTCTGACCCCATTCACACATCATCCAAGCATCTGTGCCTCTGTCCATCTCTTCATCCCTTCATCTACTTATCGAACTCCTAGTATAGCAAACATTCACCCATCTATCATTCTATTTCCTTCAACCATCCAGCCATTAATCTATCAGTCCATCCCATAGACTGTATATGCTATGGACAACTTGCCTCCGCCATTTGAAGCTGAATTGCTCTCATTATTTCCGGGATTTTCTCCACTTCCTGGAACCACCACTTGCGCAGTAGCCTTGTACGCAGGACAGTAGAAGAGAGTACAAGAGACTCTCGGCGGGGGAGTCGCTGTGATGACGCTCTGCTATCCCCCAGGTGAGCTACGCAATCTTCAGGCTGTATCAAGTGTCAATCATAGAAAACTTGAACCCCCTGATAACTTTTACAAACTGAGCTGTACAGAAAATAAGATTTGAGCACGAACCAGTCCAAGAGTAACTACATAACAACATTGCAAGCTGGGGGGAGAAAAATTTATATTCTGTATAAAAAATTTCTAAAGTTTGTCCACAGGTCCATGGGGATTGCTGGAGGAGGCACAGCCCATCACCAGAGGGTGCTGTTCTTGCAGTGGCTTCATTCAGCTTGGAGGCAGGCAGCCTCCATTCTATATTCAGTCTATGGTCCATCCATACATCCATCCATGCATCTATGAATCCATCCATCTATCCTTAAGTCCATCCATCCACTCATCCTTACACCCATCATTCTTTACTCCTCTCTCAATCATGAATTCCCCATTCACTTACTCAGCCATCACTCATTCATCCATTCATCTTTCTATCCATCCATGTTGAATTCATTTAATTCCATCTCCTTCCTCACGTGTCTCTTCTTGTTCAGATATAAACACAATAAATGATTCATCCATTAATGATTCCATCATTTGATTATTCATCCATTTTTAATCTATTCAATTATTCATCTTACATTAAATTTGATTGAATCAAGTGAATTGATTTGATTTGTTCATTTGTTCTTTCAATCAGAGTGTACAGTGTTCAGTCAGTGAAGTGTTAACCAAACACCAATATGTCGGGTTAACATATGATGAATAAACTAATCAATTACAAATACAATCGATGATGGGGACTGCAGTAGAGCAAACTAAAATAATTTATATTTTCTCTTAAGCCAGTCATCTGTCTATGACTGTACATGATACTGTTATATGAACTGAGAGATTCTGATCCAAAAGCAGACGATGAACTTCCCCTCAGCTGTGTGTTGCTTTAAAAGCTTACAGCATCATACCAACCCACTTAAAATCAAATCCCTGCTCTGCTACAAACCCTTTAGAGGAGAAATGAAACAGCAACACACTGGCTGACAAACGGTCTGGGTTGTCTAAATGAAAAATAAAAGTCTAAACGCTGAAATCCCCCTGAGCCGAATCAAACCGAGGCCGGGTGAGAAACAGAGCTAAAGAAACAGAGAGTGTGCGAGCGTGTCTCTGAAAATGATCCATCCTCTGGCAGCGGGTTGGCCAGCAGAGGACTGTTAAGTGACCCAGCCTAACATCTTGGTATGCTAATGTAGTCCACTTACGAGATTTTCCTGTTAAGCAGCTGAATGTGAATATCTGAAACCACAGAGATCAATACTGTCACACCGTCCTGCCTGTGCCCAGACATGTTAGCACTCTGTCACAGCCTGCAGCTGTTTACTGTGATTACAAAGTCGGCTTTGCTGGTTAAAGTGTGCTCTGTTATTAAAGATGAGGTCTCTAAAGTGGGGCTCTCGGTTTATTATGTTTTATCACTTCAATACTACCTGGAAGAATTTATCACATACTCAGCTTCCCCTTTGGTGCAATGTTAGCTGTCTCACTTTTGGTAAATAGAAAATAAAGCACATCAGGTGTTGCACCAGAAGTAATTTGGTCCTCAAACAGGTGGTGAAATATAAACTGTGGAGGACTGAGGATGAAGCAGCTAGCTAGCTTATAAAACCACTGAAGTCACAATGCTGCAAGTTTGAACACTTAGAAGCATTTTAGCAACAAAACAGCAGAATTTATCAGCCACACTGTGATCCCCCATGTAGGGTTAAGTGATAATTTATGCCTCTCAATAGATAATTACATGCAAGTTATGCTGAAAATCCATTTTTAAAGGCTGGTTTTAACACTGACTGCATCTTCTCAGGCTGCCAGTAAGACTGCAAACAAAGGCGATGTAAAGATTTGGCCGTAAATCCATTATTGCTAATTGCCTGCTGCACTGAGAGCTCTGCAGAGTAAGCCATAAAAAGGAAACAAGGAAGTAAACCGTGGTTTACAGAGGCTGTATCATAGTCAAACAGAGTAACAATGAAATCTGTCTTCCCTCATTAATTCATGTAAATTTTTATGTGTAACCCTGATAAGAATATAAACCATTTGGTCTCATCTACTCAATCTAAAACGATTTTAGTCTTGATTTCTATCTTTTTTTGTCTTGAAATTAAAAGCTGAATGATGGACAGGAGATGGAAACAAGCTGCAATCTCTTCATGCAAAACATGAGTCACAACCATAGACTGCATATACCATGGACAACTTCGCCCCGCCTTCCCTCATTATACGAATTTGAAGCTGAATCGCTCTCAATATTTCCAGGATTTTCCCCACTTCCTGGAACCACCACTTTCGCAGTAGCATTGTATGCATTCAGCAGGAGAGTTGCAGAGAGTTGCTGTGATGATGCTCAGCTCAAAAAGCGTATCCCCCTGTAAGCTACGCAATCTTCATATGCCCATAGGCTGTATCAAGTGACAATCATATAAAAATTTATATTCTGTATAATTGATTATAAAAGTTTGTCCACAGCGCCATAGGGATTGCTGGAGGAGGTGAAATGTATGACCTATACTGCAGCCCGTCAACTGAGGGTGCTGTTCTCACAGCGGCCTCATCGAGAGATGAGGCAGACAGCGTCCCATCGAATCAAACCACATTGATGAATAAACAAATAAAAGACTGTGCAATTTACTGTGCTGCCACATTTATAGCAGTACATTTTACAATGTTGAAACTTGGTAAATTAATTCAATTATTCAATTTATACCATAAAAAAAAAAATTAAGCAGAGCTGTGATTACAAAAAAAAAAAAAAAAAATCACTGAGGCTCCTGGGAAAGCGAAAGATCGTCTGTACACAAACTACCATGTAGTGTGTTGTTATCTCTGCTAGCAATGCTGACAACATACAGAGCTGACTATTCAACTTGTAACAGGAATGCAGTCAAACAGGACCGCCATTACCAGCTCTGACATTCAACGCCTGAGGTGAAAAGTACATCATAACTTTGAGGTCAAAGCTGTGTAGAAAGTAGTACCCCCAAGCTGTGACTGACTTTTTATCAGGATGAAAAGCAGCAAACTGCAGCGTTACACTATCCCAAAAATACAGAAAACTGTCTGTCCGTTCAGAAGAAATTTTATGTATTTACAGTATATAAATAAAATCTGATCATCAATCTTATTCTAACCTTTACTCTTTGCTTCCTCAGAACCAAAAATGTAATTTTATATTCTAAAAAGAGCATTCAGTCTGCTAATGTTTGATTTTTTAAAAGACATTTCTATATTTTACCTCAAACCTCTGTGGTCTCAGGATCAATAGTTGTTTTTTTTTCTGATAGGTGTGTTGATGGAACACTCTGGAAAAGCCTGACGGGCAGTGTGAGCAGGTATTTGACTTGTCCTGTCAACAATGTTTTCAATGGACTTCAACATAATTCAAGCCTGAGGCTGATCACTAATGACTGCTCAGATTATTGAATCATAGAGAGGCAGATTGATTGTGTGAGTGCACACTCATCAGGAGTGTTTACTCTACAACTTAACAACAGGAAGTGATAAATAACCTTAAAGTGTTCTAATTTTGCTATTAGTTGTCTTCAGATAACTTTAGAGTATCTGTGAACCTTCAGTTTTCAACATCCAGTTTATTTACTGCGACTTTTGCAGCACTCGATGGCTCTCTTGCTTTCTGTCCCCTCAGAGTGAACTGACGTTTCAAAGGACTGCGACCTGTAGGAAAATGAAAGGGTTTCAACAGACTAAAAGTGGTCCAGGTGTCCTCTCAACGCTGCATGACCCCAGACACAGCTGCACCCACTCTGCAGGACACAGATGTTCCATCACTAAGAGAAAATTCACAGAGTATTTCCAGGACATATCCAAACTTTCTTTTTAACACATCTTATAGATTAGCATTGAGGCACATACTGACATTAAGAGTGACAGGAACATTTCAAGACGGAAGCCGAGGTCAGACCACACCATCTTTCTGTCTGTGAAAGATTAGCCGATCACAGATTTAGCCTGCAAATGGAGTCAGTGTGTGTGATACTTGCTGTATTGTGTTCAGAAAAGCCTAAACAGGACCAAAAGAAAACCGGCTGAGTTTCTTATTTTGTCTGCAGGTAGTGGACCAACAAATTCCTTTTACTCAAAACTATTAAACATGATTAAATCTGCTAAAAATTAAACTTAATAGTCATGTTGCATTTCCTCAGCAGTTGCAGGGCAGTAGCCAAATAAGCAGAAAAACATCCACAGAAAGGCAAAATACCTTTTCTCACTGTTTCCTGTACTTTAAGTCCAGCTACTCCAGACTGCTCTCCACTGGGCGATGCTTCAAACATGCTCCCAGTAGGCCACAGACATGCTGTCAGACAGGGCAAAACTGTGGCATAAATTTAGCTCGCCTGCTGGCCTCCGCAAGGTGACGGTGACACATCATAGAAGCAGGGGTTTTGTTTCCAGAGCTCAACAAACACTTCCTCTGCCTCATAGTTTTACTCTGTGGCTTTACATTTTTTACTTTGCCGTTTGTTTGTTTACATGCAGAACACATCAGAAAGCAGAAAGAAAAACCAAACATGCTGAACTTTCTGTCAAGAGCAACTGCAGAAGCATAAATGATTGCAGTTCATTCAGTGTCCACTAGAGGCTGGCTGCAGAAGCAACGGAAACCACACACACACACTTGTGCTAAAAAGCCAATTTTCACAACAGAAATACACGTTTTACAGCTCAAACAGGTATTCAAGTCTAAATGCCTAAACTCTCTCTCTGCACACAATATAAGAGGAGTTAATGTTTAAATGCATTTGTTTTTTAAATTACAAGTTTTGCAGTTTCAGAGGCACAGCTGTTCTAAATGACAGGTGTGTACACAGTTAGCGAGGAGGCTAAAGGCCCCGCCTCAACTCCACCTCTTTGCCTCATGGTAGGTTAACAGAAAGTTAGGCCGAGTCAGCATCTTCACCACGGCAATTGCTACCAAGAGACTTTACCTGAGAAAATGGGTGACGTCAAAGAGTACATTCATCTTTTATATTGTCTGTGGTCTGGAGGTCAGAAAGCTGTGAGGTCATTTGTCATTCAGTACACACTAGATGATTGTAGACCAAATTAAACAGACTTATAAATAGTTTATAACATGTTAAACATTTCTGTTCTGCTAAAAACTGTGCAATACACCTTTTAACTGGGATGTTCAGCTCATCAGATATTCTTAAATAGTAGTTTTACCATGCAGCATCAAGAAAAATAACTGCTAGCATGCACCTGTAGTATATAATCTGCTAATGACAACATGTTACTGGAATAACATAATGTAAATCTATCATTGTCCAGACCAGTCCCAGCTGTCAGCTGCATATTTCCCTTCAACAACCAATTTCTTCTTTTTCGGTGTAAGGTCATGAGGAAGCTGTTGCCATGGCAGTTCAGATGAAGCAGGAATGATAATTGTTTGACTACAGCGGTGTGTGAATTATTAAAGCCTGGAGGACATGAATGAGCTGAGTGAAAAACAAAAGAAATAAGACAGAATGAGGACTTATCATTCGCCGGGTTTCATTGGCCCCTTTTCATTAAGTCGTTTGATGACTCTCCAGTCTCACGACTGCGTAGATGAAACAGATGCTGCCACAGTTTATGAGAGAAGCCCACAGACTCCAGCATGTCCTTGCAGATTTAAAGGAATATTCAAAAAACATTTATGAACGATCAAACCAAGAGTCAGCAGTGCGGAGATGATGGCCGTATGCTTCCATCCTCACTAACATACTGTCTCAGTTTAATAGAGGCCTACAAAGCTGATCTGTATTTAGAAATATAGACTCACAAAGCTGGAAGCCCAAAAACCTCTGCAGTGTTTAAGACCTGTAAAACTTTAGTTTGTGTCCCAGGCCTTATTTTTATTTGGGCCAGGCCTTCATTCACTTCCTCATGAAGTCTTCTCCAGGCAAACTGGAGAACATGATCTTGTGATCTTATTCTTCATTAGGAGCTTGGAGTCTTTCAGGCTGGGTATCTTCTAACAGAAAAGTGGTCATGGAGGAGAAATCTATCAGTCCAGCTAGCTCTTGTGGTGAAATCGTCTCTGTCCCCGTGGCGTAGATTTATTTTACCTTTAGTCTGATGTTCTTGAATGCTGCTTACTGTAAACCTACTCACATATTTTCAGCCCCAGCTCATCTCTAGGTTTCTGGCCTTTTCGTCATCATGCTCGGAAAGATGCCGAAAATCAGATTGATGTTTTTGTCATTCTTTGACTCCTATTGGGTCAGCAGAATAACAGTAAGAAGACACTCAGACGATGGCATCATTCCCAGATGTGTTTTCCACCTTCTCTGAAAAGCTTGTATCCAGGATTTTGCAGGACTTGGCCTGAGCCCAACATCATGCTTGGCCCCCCCCACCCCACCCCCCGGACGCTGGAAGGAGCATTTTTCTTTCTATCCTTCCCTCCTCTCTGCTCTTTGTTGGTTCAGTCTGTCTCTGAACTTTTCTTTTGGTTAAAACAAAGGCTTATACAAAACAGCTGGAAGTTTGGATGTTTTCAGGACACCAGCAGCCACAGTGTAGCTTTATTTGCCCGCTTCTTCACTGTAACTCCTTTGTAAACAAAGGCTGGTATGAGTTGGATTAGAATCTCAGCTGATTATCAATAAAAACCTTTAAGAGGACTCAACACCTGAGCTAAAAGGATAATTAGATAGTGGGCCTAAGTGGGCACTGATGACTAACCTCAGACATTTTTTGTTAAGGCACAACTTTTGGGGTCCTTTTTATGACTACAGAGCTGTGTAAAAAGTAACACCCCCAAGCTATGACTAACTTTCTATCAGCAAAGTAGACATGTGTAGCGCAGAACCTGAATAGAGATGAAATTAGGGTTTTTAGAGACACCAGTATGAGGTAATTACGGAGCGTTTTAGAGCTGCTAATCATGCTAAGCTACTTGGCATAAAAAAGTCATTTTGTCATTGCTGGAAGCATCTGTTTAAAAAGTCCTGTTCATCCCCCATAGAGCAGAAAAATCTCTTCTTGAACTATTTATTCAGGCAGACATGTACAAACAGAGCAAAGCTGTGCATCCAAAACAAAGAACCTCATAAAAAAGCAAAATAACCTCATCCATGGAAGACTGTTTCAAAAGTCAGATTTTCCCCGAAACATACCGAGTGATTTTATGACATGTTTACAGCTGAAATAATGACACAGTACAGGGCTGTACAGGCTCTGAAAATATCAAACATAATATTTTGCATAAATAGTTCCAAGTTGTCACATTTGATGTCCAAAATCAAACTAATAGTTTTCTGTCCAAAGATAAAGAAATATTCCAACAAAGACATCAACAACATTCAGACAGCCACTGTGACAAAGGCAATAAATTAGACAACACGTTATTATCTCCTTCACAATAAAGAAAGTGACACATGTAAATTATCAGGACATAAATATAAACATAGTGCTCCTCTGTGGGTTTGCATGGGCATGCAGAGAGTCAGACTAACCTGCTTACCTGTGCAGACAGAATAAGCTAATAAGGTCGAAAAAAGAATTTCAGAATAAGAGCCTATGTGTCCGTACATCTGGCTGGTCTAAGAAGCAGGGGGCAGGTCTTTAAGAAAGACTGGGAAACTTAAAGGCATGTAAGAAAAAAGTAAACCTGACAACGGACATATTTTATTATAAATACAAAAGTTTGAGTTGCATGTTTCAGACTGTTTCAAGACAATCATACGTTACTCCGCAGAGCCTCTTTCACTTGGTTGACTGTATTAGGAAGACGTGAATCCAGAATCAGTTCACATTCAGCACCTCCTATATTCAGAGCACCAGGAGGTTGAGATGATGCAGTTACACCTCCCAACCAGCAGGGGTTCTCTAGCACTGAGACTCAGCATAGCCTTCATCCAAAGGGGGCCTCTTTTTTAGGTTATAGTAACCCTCTTCATCCTCCGAGTCCTGGACAGACCAGAAAAACCAGACAGTTAGATGATGCTACACTCAGAGAGACACAGACACGCACACACAAACACACTCAGTGAGATCCAGACACTAAACAACTTCATTGGAAAAATCAATATTTTATAAACCTTGAGGTCCTGTCAGCAGCCATAGAGGCCATGTAAAATTAAAGGTGAAGTGGATTTAGCAGACGTGACTCATTGAGTTATTTATGGGTCTGGAGACAGTGAGGTATGAAGAAGCGTTCAGTACTGTACCATGAGATATAGGTCACAGCAGGAGGCTTTCTTTGCTTTATCCCCCGATGGATGCATGCTGTACTCCTCTCTGGTGGAAACAGAGCAGATCATGAAAAGTTAGTTATGACTGCAATAGAACAGCTGCCCCAAAAACCCCTCCACAAGCTCTTTTTTACCCAGTTAATTACGAACGGCACCCAAGCAGGACACAAAGTATTAGTGCAGAGAAATAACACAGATGTAATGATACTAGAATAGAACTAAACACGATAAATCCAGTCAAAACAGCTCTATCTATCGTATATTTGTGCCACGAACAAGCTAGAGCATCTGATTGCTCAACAGATCTAAACAAAGATGGTGGCCTCTACCTAGAAATGTCACTCTTTCACTCAAATTCATCCATAAATCATCTTAGATTTATTTTCTTTTTTTTTGTTGGAGGGACTGGATCTGGACAGTCTCTGTAAATACACTGATCTTCTTTGTGGGATAGAAAATATCCTGGATGTTGCAGAAACACACTCAGCCGGTCTCACAAAAGGAGTGGATTTTACAGTGAATTGGTACATACATAAGTTCTAATTTTAGGACTGATATTGTAAACACAACAGTGTCAACTCAACCTCATTTACAACTAAACCTGAATGTGAGACAATCCCACTTTTTCCAGTTGCATTTCAAGGAAACTAACGACTTATATTGGAGTCAGTGAAGTGGTTTTAGGAGGTCTGAGTACAGAGAGAAGAACAGAGACGGGGGTCATGCTGCAGATTAAACAGAAAACATTAATACACTAAATTAATAACCCTGACAAATAAATATTGTAGCTCCAAACAAACAGTGACTGATGTTCTGCTCGGATAATCAAAAAATCTCATTAATTGGCCTGACACAAACTGAGCTGCTGCTTTTTGTTTAAACTCCCCAGACCATGTACTCCATAAAGGCTGTTGTGTTTTACAGTGAGGCTCTGGTTTGTTTCTCATTTATATTCCTGTTTCACATCAGTCACAGCACAAATACCAGCTCCACTGTGAGTCAGACCGCAGGGAGGAGACTGCAGAGTCCTGAGCAGTCTAGAGAGCTGATCACTAAGGGTTCAGCTCTTTAGGCAACAAGCTCAAACTCTGCTTTAACCTTTCTCATATTAGTCCCTGGGATGAACATTAACAACCATCAGAGCCTGCCATGAACATTATTGCCCCCTGGAGACCCCGAGGAGTCACTGGTTGAATAAATCCACTCACCCCTCTGTGACCTCAATAGGCGACCTGTAGGACCTTGATTGGTCGCGCCGCTTCTTTGGACAGAGCATCCGCCCAATCAGGATGAGGGTGATGATGGCTGAGGGGAGGAGGATGAAGGCCAGGAGGACCGCGACATCTGAGAAGCGAACGCTGGGCGCTGGGAAAGGAGGATATAAGGTTATTAGAAAATCATTGATGGGCTGTTTATGACCACACTTACCATAGACTGAGGAAGACTCCGCATTCAGACATGATATTAAGCTGCTGACTAAATGATTGAATAAAAAAGCCTGGTCACTACTAATTTGTCTCCAACAGCTGATCAGGAATATGTTGTACGAGATGGATAAACAGATTGGGACTTTTAACATGTGGTTTGATTCTGTGGGTCGAAAATTTACTGTAAAACCTGTGAAGTCAGAGCTGACACAGAATCAGACTTTATGGACTTTTCTACTTCCTCTAATTCATCCAAAAGAAAAAAAGTTCTGCCAGTTCCCTGAAATCAATATCAATGAGCAACCTCTGAGTCACGTTTTCCAGTTAACTGTTAGGATATTTAAAGAAAAGAGGCAGCCGCCGCCCAGTAATAAGTGAGTGTTTTTCTCTTCAGCGGCAACAGAGCCAAACTCTGACATCAGCCACACAGAGCCCGAGGACAGTCATCCTTTCATTTTCTGCTGCTGCCTCAACCTCCCAAAATCAAATAAGACATTCAAGTGGAAATGTTCAACTTTCTGTTTCCATTTATCTCACATTTCATAATCATAAATATCAGTCATAAAATCAAGGTCACTTATAGTTTGTGTGATCTGCTTTTAACAAATGGGCTCACAACAGAGCTGCGGCAGAGGCTGACAGAGATTTTAGCTTTGATACTGGTGCCAGGAGTAGTCTTACTATTTTGGAAAATGAAACAATGCTGGATCAATACCTGGTAGATCAGGAGCCAGATGTCTTACGAAACATAACTGTACCAACAGGCGTGTTTTACTCTAAATGTTCAAAAGTAACCCAATCACATTTTACCAGATTAACCCGGGAGCGTTATGATTACTATGGGTATGATGTTCTAAGACAAAGGTGCAGTGTTAACTGGCTGCACTCTACGATACTAGACGAATTGGCAAGCAAGGTGAGCCAGCATTTAGCTGTTTAGCCTGCTGTTGTCACAGGTAGTGGACATGTTGAGGCAGAGGCATTGCTTTTCACTCATGCAGAATAAACGTCTTTATATGACAGACGGCTCCCCAGAGTTCTGGCAGCCTGACAGACCTTCCTTACAAATACTTCCACCTTGTGGTGGCGCATGTAATTATATTTCATCCTCTCAGTGCAGGAAATACTGCCCTCTCAGTCACTAGCTGACAAGAACAGCAAAAAGATGTTCAGACTGGGCTGCTGCAGGAAAAATCAAGATGCAAGGAGAGGGATTTTTGACTTGTTCATATCAGCAAAACTGAAAGTGAATTCATAAAGTTGAATGAGCACATGTATATCTCTGACACCATCTTACCTCTTGGCGTGACACTGAGTACTGTGTGTGAATTCGGGGACCCGTGGACATCAGGAGGGTTCCTGACCGAGCACGTGTATGTCCCATTATCTTTCAATGTGGCGTTAATCAGAGAAATGGAGGCTTCCCCACGTGCTGGACTCCCCTGCCAGCGGATACGACCCATAAACTGACCGTCAAGCGGAGGGAAGGCCCGTGAGGAGAAGTGGAAAAACTGGAGGGAAAGAATAACAATCACGTTTATTTCTTAGAAGCAGACTGTGTGAGTGAGTGAATGTATTTCTTATCATTAAGCACACTTAGACTTAAGTTTTTAACAAGCAAACAAAACCTACAACTCTAACTCAATGACAAGAGAGCAAATCATGTGAATAATCGCTCTGTAATGTGTGTGTCTGAGGAAAAGTGATTGAAACAACAGGTGGTGGGACAGATGGCGGTGGGACATTTCCTTTTGGCAATATTGTCGGAGGCACAGTGAACAGTGCTGTCAGTGTTCAAACCCAGAAATATAGATATAAATCTCAACAAGCGCCAGTCAAAAAAACCAGTGTGCTCATGAGAAAATATGATCCTCCAGCGTCTCAAAAACTTTTTTTTTCACTCCTCAGTTTCAGGTTTACAGCATAAGTTTGTTTGTAGGGACCACATCATTACTCCCACGCCAACAGGACCCAAAACCCTCCAAAACATCCAGAGGTCAAGTCTGGTGTAGGCGGAGTAAGAGTGATAAAAATGTGAAAATTGAAGGTTTATGTTGTCACTGAGTCAGCAAGGAGCCTAGAGTTTTAGTTTAGTAAAGTTAAATGATGCTCTGATTAGTCATCTGGAGAAATGCCCGAAAACTAAGGGTTATAGTACAAATAAACAAATGTGAAAATTTGACTTTGAGTATAACCTACGTGTTTTAAACAAGTGTGAAATGTTGATTGGTTTGGTTTATAAATTATTTAAACAAAATTCAGGGTTAAATATTTTGAAAATATGTGGATTTCATTATCTACAGTATATAACATCACTAAATGATTCAGAGAATCTGGAGAAATCTCACAGTACAGAAGACCTAAACAGGATGGCCCTCAGGCAGCACTGCATTAGAAACAGACAAACAGACTCTGTAGTGGAAATCCCACAACAAGTTCAAAATCACTTCCAAAAGCTGTTATCTGTGAACGCAGATTCAGGTTTAAAATTGAATCATGCAAAGAGGAGACAAACATCAGACTTCTCTGGACCTGAATCCGTTTAAGACAGACTGAGGGGTAGAGGTAAACTGTCCAATGGTCTGATGACTTAAAATTTGACATTAATTTTGGAAACCATGTAGCCGCACTATAAAGAGTAGAGGGACCACCCCGTTTGGTATGGGGATCATCAAAGTCCATGTCATGGGTATCTTCCACATCTGTGAAGGCTCCATTAATACTGAACAAGATCTACAGGTTTAGGGGCAACATATGCTGACATCCAGACGATGACTTTCTCTGGGAAGACTTTCATATTTCAGCAAGACAGTGACAAACCACATTCTGACAACAGGGTTTACAACAGCATGGCTCTGTAGTAAAAGAGTCCTGCTGAGAAACTGGACTGACTGAAGTCCTGATTCACTCCTGAATTCAGTCCGTAACTGTCGAGCACCAGAAATCCTCCATTAGGCAAGACTGGGACAACCTTTTACTTTCCAAACTTGATTTTTTTCATCAAACTGAAACATTTTGCAGCTTCAGTATTTGATCTGTCATCTCTGGACTACTCTCAATTAAATATCAGCTCTCAGTGATTGGCTAATGTGCATTGTCATTCATTTTTATATATTATTCATTTTTCACTTTACATGATGATTGAACTGGCTACTAGATAACTAAATGTAATACTGAGATAAATAAGATGAAGCCATGTAACAGGAACGCCCTGCCATTACTCTTCTGAACTGCATCTTGTGCTGGGCTTTTTGAGTTGTATCAGGGACATTAAGACATCAAGAGGCTTTTAGATGAGTTGCAGGATAAGGTCAGAACTGCTTGTTCCTTATCTGAACCCTCACAGCAGTGCAGGAGGAGTTATTGATTTCTTCTAAAAACAACATGGATGGTTTTGATTCAGGCCGATGCACGCAGCTCATTTTATACTGGGTCTAGGTGAGCAAAATCCAGTGAAGGATGGTGGCAACAGCTCTGCCAGTGAAGCGCCACATTTTCTGGAAGTGAAATGGAATAAAAATACTGTTGATGCTGAACATCGATATCATATTCTATTGGTAATACACTGCATGGCAGCTCTTTGTCCACCTATGGCAGTTTGTAGCACTTACTCATGTTGTTTCCTCCTGTCTACTAGGGGTGGGAATCACTAGTGGCCCCTTGATACGATAATATCACAGTACCTGCGCAGCGATACGATATTATTGCGATTCTTAACATTTTGCAATACAGTGAGTATTGCGAAACTAGACTGCGATTGATATATTTTTAACTGTTTGGCTAATTAAGCATTTGTCTTTCTTTTATGTTTGTTTTATTCACACAGTATTTATTTTCATGTAGCACATCTTGTAAACCTCATGTGTCAGGTCCATCATTTGCATTCCTAATGTCTTTCACCAGGTGTTGCTATATTTGTTGTACTAACTTTCTCCTGCTCTATGATGTCACCTCTGCCAACCTCACTGGACAAACAGTTGATCTTATTTTTCCATTATCATAGATTTGACTTCGTATTAGCAATTCATTTGAAAAAAAATCGATACTTGGTCAGTGAGATGATACAATATATCACCAGACAAAATATCACTATACTATGCTGTATTGATTTTTTCTCCCACCCCTACTGTCTACATCTTTGCTTGTGTTGTGCTTTCTCTTAAATCAACTTTGCTTTGCACAAAGTGTCTCCTACAAGATATTCTAATATGATAGCATCAACAAGCAATAAGTAGACCTGTGAGTATCGCTAAGATTATGAATTTGAATTTAAGTCACATTGTGCAAAAGCTGTTCAAACTGTGAGGCAGAGATGATGGAGTGTGTTTCTGAATGTGCCTGAAAAGCCAAGGGATGAGGGAGGCAGACAAATGCCGGGCTAAAAAGTAAGGCATTTTTCCAGATCATGGTCATATACATGCCCCTACAGACAGGTTCGATCTGCAGCCTGTGATAAAATGTAAACTGTAAAAGAGCTTTAATCCTTCAAGTTTTGATCACAGTGTAAAAATACTTAACTCAAAGTGTAAAGAAAGAGATTATGTAATAAGTGTATGTTCAGAAAGTTCACACTGATTCCACACAGGGATGAATTTATGGCTCTGTAATAAACTCTGAGCACACATAAGCAAACAAGATCACATGCAGGATCCCAGACACTGATTCAGTTTGAGTGTTTTACAGCAGCGAGTATATAAGCTGGATGTTTATGACAGACTGATTGTGGGCCTGGCGGAGATAAACCTGCTTATCTCTGCACTGTGATTCATCCAACCACTGATTATTTGTACACTGGACAGCAGCATGAAGTCAGTGACTACACAAGAGTCTGCTCAGCCTGGAGTTAAACACTACAGCCAAACAACCCCTTCAAACTCATGATAAAAGCAGCAAAACAACAGGGAGGGATTGTTTTGAACCGACGCCATGCTCTCTATAAATCGAAAGCCCCCACTGACTCACAGTAAAAAAAAAAAATTTAAAAAGCGCCTAGATCAACATTGTAGATTTATTTTTAGCATTATTCAGCAAATTCAATGGCCAAATCCTCCAATTACCATTGGCTCCCACTGATATTTGATTGAGCATTCAGCCGCTTGTCTCCAATCTTCAAAATTAATTCTCATCAGGACCGAGGTAATTATGCAAGCCACTGAAGCACTGCGGCAATTCAGACCGACACTAAAGCTTTGGCTGCAAAATTATATTTTCTGATGGAGCTTTTCACATGCTTATTCATGGTCCTTCCCGGTGTGATATACGGCTGGGGACACACGGGCCAATAAAGCAGCCAAAACGTTAATGAAATTGGATTGAAAGTAAATGAAAGCTGAGAAATAAGAATTAGGAATTCAGGATTTAGTCCCATCTACAGGCCAGATCAGGAGGCTGCTACGCTTTGTTAACCCGGCGTTAAACAGCTGAGCTGGGCTGGGCACTGCTGTGACTTTTTTTCTCAGGTAGCATTTGACACACCTTCTGACAATCACCTGCCAAACTCTGTGAGGTAATACCAAGCTTTGTGCTGACTGAAACACATGTGCAAACACACTCCAACACACTCTCAATGTAATGACTAAACCAACAGCACTCCATATCAGCGGAGCCACAAAACATTAGCCTCCACTTAACTCTGAGTGCTCCTATAGGAAATGATGGCATATAGGGTTGCAGCTACCACACTATGGATTCCCAAGGTCCAAATGCAATTACATAAGACCACATTGGAAGACTATCTTCAAACAAATGGTACAAATGGACCTGCTTAAATCATGTGGTGGTGTTTTAGTGGGCTGGTCACTGAAACTCAACCCTGATATGTGCGGGGTTAGAGGACTGAGTGCAGTTATGGGCTGTAATAGACATCTGGATGCATTTCAGACAAGACCACCAAATCCACAAAATAGGAAGGGGTATTGTCATAACTGACCAGGGTCTCTGGGACAGGTTTGTGAAAGGCTCAAGAGATGGGCTGAAATGTGAGTGGAGAAAACCTCAGGAGTGATATTAATAAATCAAAGTTGGAGAGCCTGTATCAGAACTGAGACACACTGATTCAGAGATCATGAAAAGAGGAGCTCAAATGCAAATAAACCACCTGAGTATTCAAATGAGCTGTGTGTGCAAAGTGAGGGATGCATTAAAGGTTAGTCTCACATGCAACTCAAACAACCCCTATATCCTCTTATATGGTTCAAAACAGGCTGTGAATCCTATTTCACAGAAAATCTTTTTTGCAAGAGTAGGACAAAAATCATTATTGTTCAACAATGTGCCTACGCAGTCTCTCACAGAGCTCCCATTTCTGCTTCTGAGACTTCCGAGGCTTAATGATATTCTGTGTCTGAGTGTGAAATGACTGTAGAATGTAAACATGCAAACACCTGAAAAAAACAATACTATAAAATCACGTTGCTTTTTCACATACAGTAGAGGCTCAACAATCAGTGAATTATATCCCAATTAGCAGGAAATAGACCACAGAAAGGCAAAACAACCTGTTGTGAGCATGTTGTCTCTTCTATACTGAGCCCTGCTGACCGGGGCTGCACTATCCTGTATGTGATACCAAGGGCTGCTCTACAGAGCAAATATGGAAAGCGCTAAATACGGATCCTGTATGGTTTTGGCTTAACAAGTGATTTATCGTGACAAAAGAACAAATTAACTAAACACAAAGATTCCACAACACAAATGAGAGGCAGCAGGGCAGCAGTTCCCCACCAAATGCCTCTCCCGACTGCAGACAGCTCTGGGCTAGGCCTGGACGATATAGAAAAAAAGCATATCGATAAAAAATAAATCATATTGATCGATATCGATAATTATCGATATAATTATTATAATTATTTAACATATATTTTAATTGCAGCCCTGGATGTTTTATGCTATTGCTTAATGACCTACTTTTAATAAAGAACACACAAGCACTGAATTCAAATTCAAATCTTTATTCAACCACCTTTTTTATTTTACCACAACTGAAAGTTTTTTAAAAAAGAACTAAAAAAAAAAAGAAATCAACTTAAGTGGCCTGAGTGACTGACAAACATAAAGACTAAAGTGACCAGAAAATCTGATAAAATAAATATTTAAATAGTCTTTTGATGAAAATAAACAAAACAAACAAATATATAAATAAACAGAATAGCTTTAGGTGGGAATAGCATACTACCAGTTTTAACTGTGTGGGAAACTGCCCACAGCCTGGTGTCTGAACACTGAAATATTTCTCCCGGGGTCGGGAGATTTTTTTTTTTTTAATTATCATGTGATTAACTTCATACACAAACTAAGCACGAGAAGCAGGACTTATCCACGCCGGTGTTGTGTCGTAGAATGCACCCCTGCCGAATGCACCCCCTGCTAGTAGCCATGATCCAAATACTCGCGTCTTTGTAAAATATGAGCTCATTTTCTTCCACTTTAAGAAGCTAATGAGTGGACGGGATGCAGGTGTGCATTCTACGGAACAACACCGGAACGTATTTCCTCCGCACCCTTCTCACCTTTTCAACCCCTGACCCATTTTCATGCCTGAAGCGCTGTGTTTGAGAAATACTTGCGGCCGGGCACTTCATATCGCGGGTCGAGAGTGGCTAGAAGCTGGTCGAAGCCAGGCTTTTCAACGGTAGTTATTGGCAGTATGTCCCTCGCTATGGAGCATGTTACTGCATGGGTGATGTCCTTATGCCGCTCGGACGCTTTGTCGTATTTTGGCAAGAAACGAAGTCCAGTTTGGTCTGCTTCACATGCTTTGTGCTGGTGCTGGCTCCGACGATGACGTGGAGCCGCGGCGCGGCCGACACAGCTCGTACTCCTGCGGGTGCGATCGGTTTAGATGGTAAAACAAGTTGGTTGTGTTACCAGACTTGGTTTTTACTAATTCTCTGCAAATTTTGCAAACGACCGCTGTTCGCTTTTTGTCAGACTTCTAAAAACCAAAACATTGCCATGCTGGTGAACTACTGAAACCTTTTTTCGGGACAATGTCCTCCGCTTCTCCTTGCTGTATCATTTTTTCTAATACACGTGCTGTCTGTTGTGGTTTGATAGGGGCTGGGCTTGGTGCCGTAGCGTACCTGGGTCTGCGTTTGTAATTGGTTGGGAGGAAGTAATGACTGTAGTAAAAGCTACATGATAGGCTATGATGAAAAAGAAAGGGAAACTGTGTTTTTCTATCGAACTTTTTATCGACCCGTTTTTTTTCTATCGCACCACACGTCTATCGATCGATATATATTGTTATCGAATTATCGTCCAGCACTACTCTGGGCCTTTAAATTCTAAGCACCAGGTGAGTATTACTGTCACTTAGTGATTTCACCTGGGCAGCTAGGGGAGACAAAAGGAGGAAAAACACACACACAAACACGCAGCCATAACACTAAATTTATAAAATATTTCACGTGTTGTTTTGCTCGTCAGCATGTTCATGAACGCTGTTGGTACACTGCTAAGCTAACGGGACCACTGAGTGTTTACCCTAATTTACGCTCTCTTTATTAATTCACAGGATCTCTTAGATGATTATAACTCCAGTTATTCAAATAAATATACTCACAGTTTGGGGCGGCCCCCCACTCTGGGGCCTGTAAGACCAGTCAACTGTCATCTTACTGGTCGGCCTACTGGATGAAGTGAAAGTGCAGGACAGTGTGACAGTGTCTCCTTTGGATGCATGGAGCTCCGCTGGGGTCCTCACTGTGATGGAGGAGACGAGGGAAGGAGCTGGAGAGAGGGAGTAAAATAAAGATGACGAATGAGTGACACAGAGGACGGCGGTAAACAAGGACAAAGAAGAATGAGACGTAAACAGAGCGACGTGTTTACGGGAGGAATCAGAACAGAGAATAGAAGGAGACAGGTTCTGAGTGGCATTTCTCTCTCTTACTGCGGGAGAAATCCCGAACAAGAAAACCTGATAGGGGTTATAAATGTGCCCACATTGAGCTGGCATGAAAGTGCCAGAACAGCAAATTCCTCCAGGTATAAAGTGAAGTGAGAGACGTCCTTTTTCAAGTTTCTCACCAGCCCCTCTTGTTGTTTCTGACAGGTCTGCCACACATCTGTCTGTCAGGGGCCTTTCTCTGCATGTAAATCTGTGTCCCTGTGTCTGTTGACGCTCTTTCACAGTCATCACTTCATTCAGAGTACCATCAGAGGCCTGCCAGAAACCCAGGAGCCTCCAACACTGTAGCCACAGACATGAGCTGAATACTAACACACGTTTTTAAAGAAACCCTTCAAATATTCAGTGACAATGAGTCATTGTGGAGACATTTTTATGAATAAATAAGAAGGTTAGGTGACTTTCATCATGACTCCGGAGGCACATTATGGTCGAGTACAACATCCCCAACTAACAAAGCAATCTGTGTACTTGGACACCTGCAAATGACTGATGACTTTTGATTAATTTGGGTATTATTCTGGTTTTTCTTTACAGTCTGTTTGGAGTGTCCGACTGTGTTTGAACAGAGAGAATGGGCTTCAGTAACATTCAGGGAAACAGTCCATGTAGGGACAGAAAGAGGCAGAATGGACCAGAAAAATGATCCAAACCTGCACCCACCCACCCACAATTTGGAGCCTGAATATCTACATGAGGGCACATAGCAGACAGACGGAGATGCCTGAATACCTGATTTGGGTCTCCGTTTTCTGTAAGATTTGACTCTAAGCAACAAGAAATATTGATATTGTGCTAAACATAAACATAGTATTTCAGTGTAATCAAGAAGTTCTTAGTAGAGGGGTAAAATGCAATTGTTGGAGACTATCATCATTTGACCTTTGAGAATTTTCATTAGATATTTTTACCTTCATTTCTCTGGTTCATCTTTATTTCTTTTTTCAGGGACAAGAGCAGCACAGTTAAGCTGAAGGGGCTCTTAAAATAGCTACTGCACAAAGTTGTAGACCTGCCACACTCACATGAATATTAAGATTTCTTTTCCTGCCATAAAAAAGTGTGATTGTCTTAAATTTAAGGATTCTAACACCTTCATGGTCAACTTTGATATTTGACATTAGTTTTTCACCATATCAGCACCAAACACATAACAGTACAACATACTGACTTTCTGTAAAATCCACTCGCTTTGTGAGACTGACCGCTGTTCAATGATAAAAACTCAGAGTTATCATGGCATCCAGGAGCTTTCCTGTCCCACAGAGTAGAACAGAGTATTTTCAGATATAATCCAGATCCAATCTCTCATAAACAAAGAAATTCTCTTTGCTCTTTCCCTTCAAATTCATCTCAAAAAGAGGGGTCGTCTTGTATTTGGGTCAACACATATTTTCTATCACAGTAAAAAAAAAAAAAAAAACATACAAAGAAACAAATCCCCAGTGTCATCTTTTCAATATATTGTCTGATTTTCAGTCACGATAAGCTCATAAGGCCCAAAAGGTGTTTTTTGGCTTTAGGAGCCACTTGCAGGTCCTCTAGTGGAAACTGCAGTTTTTTGTACCTTTTTACATTGGGTCTCTTTTTTCTACACTTGTGTCAGCTTTAAAACCAGCACCATGAGAGAAGGATCTACAGAGTCACTAAGAGTCACCAGCTGATCTGAATCAATACTGATAAATAATCCAATCATTTTTTTTACCAATCAAATACCAGCAGCAGATTTGACAGTATTAGTAGATGTATGGAATAGCTCTTCAGACATAATTAATGCCATGCACTTGAGCCTCCAATATAAAACCACTCACTCATTATCTGACTGATAGCAGCTCAGAAGTGAATTAAAAACACAGTATTTAAGGGGCATAAATGAAAAACAGGAATATTTGTCTAGCAGGGGACAAAGCTGGGGCAAAATTGCCCCCTGGGTACATCGGATCTCAAACAGACACCATTTGTTGCATCTGAAATCCCCAAAAATCATGATAAGAACAAAGTTTATCTTACACAAGAGAGCGAGAAGATATCCGGGAATCAGCCCAACTTATCGGCAAAGACCCTAGGGTGAGCGAGTTGACAAGCGAACAAAGCTATCGCTCCATGAAAGAGGAAAACAAACACAGGGCCATGGAAACTGAGCCGTCCTTGAACTTTAAGATGTGATAATATCAATACAGTGATGGGATGGGATAGGAAAGTAATCAGTTCATCAGTGATTTTCTTTTCACTCATTTTCAGCGAGATGTGTGGACAAATTAGAAACTAAACCGAAGCCAAACAAAAACATGTCACACTGGGAGAGGTTTGTGGTGTCCTCTCGTAACCCTGGTGGAAAAGTGTCTATATTTGAACACTGCTCCTTGACTTTAAATAGCATGAGGGAAACCATAATGATACTAATCTGCTCCAACATTTCCATGCAGTCTGTTTTCAAACTAAACCTACAGCACACTAACCATCTCTGTATGCATGTGTCATTTCCGCTGCCTGAATAACAGATCAAACACTGTCAGGGAAAAGCAAACATCTGCCCACAGAGCAGAGTCCTGTTTGTAATGTACTGCTCTTCAATGACATTTTACTCTTATAGCCTGCTTTGGGAAGAGGACATGTAACGACACCAATATCATATCAATATTAATATCAACCAATCAAAAACATCCAGACAGTCCAGCGTGTCCCACACATGGACATAGAGGATATTAGTTTGTTGTAGATAACCCCCATGTTTGCAGGATGTTCACAGGTATACATGGTGGCAGGCCGTCCATCCGCCACCCAGTTATAATGGCTGACCAGTTCATATGTTTCCCTTCATTAATTCTTTTATCTGTTTAACAAACTTCAATCTCATAACATCATACTTTTTAATAGTCACATAGGAGCTTTATTCTCAGTAAATTAATTAAACTATTAAGTTTAACTGTATTTGACATGATGATTTTTTTCTCATAACATCACAACGTGATACTCCTACAATAATTTCTTTATTTCTATGACATAGTGTATCTATTCTCAAACAATATATAACGTAAATCTTATAAGAGAGCGACTGTTAGGTAAATAGTCTGGGGAAAAGGGTCAGCTATATCTAATGTGTCTATGGCTGCTTTGTGCTTCCTTACATTAGCATTTCCTAGTTTGAATTCTCCTGTTAACTTAACCCATAAACAGGATTATAAACGCCTCTAAGCGGCCGTATTTCTGTCCTTGGTAATGTTAGTCTCTCCATGGCTAATGTTTGCAGAGCTGCTGCTATATCCTCTTCCACTAGTGGAAAGTAAGAAATGGATTTCTCAAACTCAGTCAACTTTACAAAAAGTTTCACACTGTCTGTCCGAAGTTTAATCGAAGAAAAACCGGCCTCTGTCGCTAACAGGACAGCGTAAGCCTCAGCAGACTTGTGTTGTAAATTGTGTTGAAAGAGTAGCATGAAAGCGCAGCTCCAGGCCTGTTTACTCACCGAAGAAAACCACCAAATACAGCAGCAAGACCACATTTAGAGCGGGACTCCTCCGGCTCCGTCCACTCATGTTCAGATATAAAACCGGGTTCCCACGGATAATGATCAAAAAAGGAGACCAAAGTGCGTCAAATCTCCGGTAAAATTCCGTCCATAGTCTAGTTTGTCATGACTCAGTCTCTCCGCGGTGTCTGCACACTGTGGGCAGATATCCTACCTGACAAACAGGTGTATCAGGAAGTGGAGCTGGTGGATCACAGGGAGGAAAACAACACACCATTGCGACGGTAATCCCTGTGAACGAAAGAAGGAAGGGAAGTTTCCAAGGAGAGATCAAAAAAGTTATGATAAAGAGTCGAGGTATGCCTGGCACTGAAGGTATGCCAGGTTTACTGCTGTTACCAAATCTGCAATACCAGCCTGTTCACTCCAGGTCCATATGTAGTTTACAGAGTCTGTGCCCGCATACTCTTAAATCAGTATGAAGGTTTAAAGGAGGTAACATCTGAGGTGGATTAACCTATTTCTCAGCTAAAATAAGTGACTGAATTTAAAAATTACATAAATTTCTCTTTTTGAAACTCATTTCTTTGAGTTTTATTTGTTTGTTGATGTTACTGTATTTGGTCTCAGTTTTGTATGTTTGTGTGTAAAATAATTGCACCACCGTCCACAATTCTGGGTATAAATGGCTGATGCTAAAATTTACAAATGTTTCAAAGTAACTGTAAATTTTGATATACTGCCAAAAATACGATCAAAATTGTATGAATGACTTGTCTTCTCTGAATTATTTCTGTGTCAATAATAAACCATAATGTAAGTAGGCCCAACCTGAGATTCAGATTTAAAGTTCCAGTGAGGGGTTTTCTAACAGTGTTGAATTATGTCAAAATTCATATTTATGCTTTGATTTGATATACAAACGCAAACAAGACCCTTCATGACTTTTATTTTGTAGGTTTTACCAACTAAAACTGGTGTTAGGGTAAAGTGTCAGCCAAGCAGCTAAAGAAACAAACCTGTTTTCACAATTTCCATAAAAAAGATTCACAATAAATGTTAAATAAATTATTTATCTCAGAATAAACAAATCAGTAAACACTAATTGAACATTTGTGCAAAGCTCTGTATTTGACCGAATAATCCCTTTCAAGCCATCTTCTTCCTCGAAGTCCTGTTTTCAGACCACACTAATGTAGCGGTGCAGCATATATTTAGGTTGTAAATCTAAAAGTCAAGATCATAAAGTATGGTTCCTTACATCAGCACACAGCTAACACTGCTTTACCTCATTAATATGGACTCAAAACTTAAATTGTTTAGAGTATAATAACCATATATTTTCTCTTCACATGTAACCATCCCACATTGTGACCTCTCCATGTAGAGGCTTGCGGCCCGGCCCTCCCCTTATCTCCCCAGCCAGCCCCTGTGTAAAAGCAGAGATCCTCTTCTGGGACTCTCCTGCTATTTGTGGGCATATTCCTCCACTATCCCTGTCCCCGATCTCCCGTCTCGACTGTTGTAATTGTCTCTAATGGGAGCAGGTGTTTGTTTTTCTAGCCCCACTCTGGTGTAATGTGTTATCTCTCCTCTTCATGTTGATACTGAGGCCTTTTGAAGTGTATTTATGTCTTTATTGGGTCTGGATTGTCAGCTCCATCCTGACATCCATCTGCTCTGCCAGGAGCGTTTCCTCCACTGTGACAACAGACAAGCTGGAGTCCTGTTGCATAACCTCCTTTTATTTCATGGCACATCAGAAGATGTCGAGTGAGAGCAGTATCTTCCATTACTCTGGTCCTGTCTCTATCAGATAGACTGAGTGTCCTTTAGCAGCGCACCACATGCGTAATCTGCGTTTGACAGAACTACCTGTGCAGCTGCATTTATTTTACACTTTCCTATAGCGTGGCCTTGAGCAATAACATCACTTCTGTGCTATTAAAGACACTAATAACTGTACCATAAAGCGGTATAATAGAGTTATTAAGCCTGAGGAAAATACACATATCAATTTACCTCATAACATCAATAGAAATGACCAGACTTCTCTGAGGCTCTTTTCAGAGGCATCATTGAAAAGATGGGTTGTTATGCCATGAATAGCCACTTATAGCTTTTCATTTAATACAACCCACTTATAGAAACTTTGAGATCAACCTTTTGCAACTGTTGAAACATCCTCCATTCCTCCAAAAGGCCCAAAATCAACAGTCCACAAAAAATTGACAGACTTACCTGTTACATGAACTCTTAGCACTTTAATGTATGTTGTAAGTTTATTTAACTTACTTACCCGTTAACATCATAAACACACTTGGTTACTTTCATGCCTGTAAATTTAATAATGTGCTTGCTTACACATTCTGACTCCTACCAACCTTCAAACTGACTTGTATGATTTTTCACTCATGTATACACATTACTTATTAATTAAACTCCCAACTTTCTTGTATACTTCCTTCCTTGCATTCAAAGTGTTGGTGCATTCACTAAATTACTGATGTACTAACATATTTAATTCTCTTCTACGCTTTCTTCTCACAACACTCACCTTGCGCATTTACCACCAACCTTCCTTCATACCTATTTGTTGGCTTATTTTCTTGTGTGCTTAATTGCATACTTACCTGCTCTATTTTTACACACTTGCATATTTAATAGCCAAAGTATTTCATAGTCAACAATTTGTATGTTCACCAAATCATGGATACTCTGCACCTGTACAGAATTCTGTCTTGCAAATGGACTTTCTTGTGTACCTTCATGTTTGCTTTTTCCTGCATACTTTCTGGCTTTTTCACTTGCTTGCATATAATTTGATCATTTTAAATTGCAAACCTTCTTGTTAATGTACTTAACTTGCATACTTACTTTCCACTTGTACACTTATTTACTGGCACACATTAGCATTTTTATCTTCTAATTTAAATACCATATTGCATACTGTCATGTGCACTAAGATTTTGTATTGTATACTTACCTGCTTTCTTTTTTATAACTTGCAAATTTCGTAACCTAATAACTTAATTGCACTGCATTGCTAAATTTTGCAATAAACTGCAAAACTTTCACACTTACAAACTTTTAAACTGTCTTGCACACCATCCTGTCATCCTGTCATATTTACATTGTCATTCTCAATCAATCAATTCAATTCAATCCATTTTTTATTTATTTGTATAGCCCCAAATCACAACAGTTTTTAGCCCAAGATATTCCCTCAATGACTTGATTAGGTACTATCTAGTAAGCATACCTTAATGCATATACTAACTCTCACTCATGTACTTACCTCTTGCATATACTTACATCTTTATATTCTGATTTACATGCTTACTGCCAACTTTTTGCATACCTGTTTGTACAGTTGTTTTTGCATACTTTTTTACCACTTTCTTATTCACTTGCATACTTATTTATTTACTTGTGCACTAACTCTATACTTTAGCACATATTTCTCACTTAAACATTGATTGTATTTAAATTAACTGAATTGCTGCTTCACTCATTATCCCACCTGGTATCTTGCTTGAACTGAGCATTAATCCATCAGTTTTTGTTCCCTTCAAAGTCGACAGTCACTATAATCTTTCTCGTGCTCATGCCTGTTTGTAAATATCTGTGGCTTCTTGTTAAATTGCAGTTATTAAAATTCTCTGTGGATGCCATTCTTTATGAGATAAACCCTCAGAGGTTCTTGTTGGTGCTCCTCCACCCCAAAGTCCACAGTTTGCACTGTCTGTGTTGACAATATAATGTAACGTTTCCCACACTGGAGGGGGGAATCTGCTTTGTTTTTGTGAATAGATGCTGAGTTGCATGGATTACATTAAAGCATTTACAACTGTACCGCTCCATGGTGTTGCATTGTGTTGACTATATTACATAACCTGCTGCAGCCTGATAGAGACCCCCCTGTTTTCTGTTGGGAGATAAAGTCTTGTGCCCCCTGCCTGGGCGCCCTCTCACAGTTAAACACATTAATACATTGTGCGATGCATTGTGTGTGTTAGTACAGGGGCTCTCTGTGTAGTTACAGTAGTGTGGTCTCAGTTTCAGCTCCCCCGTTACAATGAAGTCTCTCCTCTTTTACTGGCGACTCTGGTCAACAAGAGAGCCGTTCTTCTCCTGTCAGCACCTGAGGGGTCTGATAGAGGTGATTTAAATTGTTGTAATCATTATCCACCAGCCGAAAACATGAGAGTCTACAGGTCTTTTCATCCTTTTAAAGGCGCTCCAAGCCCTGAATGCTTGATGAAAAGCTGTTTCTGATATACTGCCATCAACTCTCAGTGTGTTTTAAAGGTTTCACATACAGGCTAACTTCTCTCCAGAGCTATGACAAATAAATATGACAGCATTAAGAATTAGAGGCCTGGGTCCACACTAAACACTGCGTCAAACAGAGCTGACTCTCCACTTTCAGGATTGAGTAGCTGTTGCGCTGAGTGGATTTACAATTGTGTGTCGGGACAAGTGTAGAACTTCAGTCATCGCCGTAAGTCACAGTGCGACACTCACTCATATAGCTACATACCTTTAGGTGATTTGTTTCTCTGTCACGCCAAGCCCATGTTTGTGTTTGTGTGTGTTGAACCTAAGTGAGCATGTGAAGGAATTTCATGTGTCTCTATGTATTTGTGCCAGGTCCTGAGGTGAGGAATGCAAACTGGAAACAGAAACCAAGTTGCAGAGCGAGTGAGACAGACAGACCTGATTTATGCGTCAGTGCAAGCTGCATACAACCTTTAGTATTTCTTCTTTTCTCATGCAAAAGCCACATTAATCTATTCTTCATGGAAATGATCCAATAATAAGAATATTGTGTAACAGACTGACTTGTGCAGTGAGTCATGTCTAAGGAATGGGTAAGAAACCTCTCCCATAAGTTTTGTTCTCACTCCACCACCCAGTGCATGTGACAGGTTTCAAATCAGTCTGAAAATGTGCATAAAACTCTTAAACTGATGTTATTATTGTGATAAGAGCGTGTTTATTTGCCAACCTTCATCTGCAGGATGTATCAGGAAGGTAATAAATGCTTCATGTGCTTGTTGGTTGCTCAGTAGCAATAAATCTTTGATTTACGTCCTTTTTTCCTCCAGCATATTTTCCTAAATTTGCCTCTTGGCTCACACCTGAAAACAGGAGATAACTTGCTGCATGCAGATGTGGTCCTGTTTGTCTGGGTGGAGAAATAAATGCCAGTGATGATCACATGGTAACAGTCAGAAAAATAGGCATGTCCTTCACTCAAAATAGAAAGTCTGCTGTGTGTTGCAGCGTGATCTGGTCTGTATGGAGAAGCTGTCTCTGGAAAAAAATGTTGTTTGTTGTTTCTGCTGTTTTTCTCAATAAATAGAAGACGATGCAGGTGCACGGTAACTACCACTTTATCTGTAATCATTTACATGAACCATTAGAGATGTTATTTGTGTCTATTTATATATATGAAGTAATCCCACCAAACGGGGATGTCCTTGAAGTACCCAAGCTTTCTGTATCACAGCTGTAACATCCTCTTAAAGTTCAAAGCCTTGAAAACTTCAAATATGTGAAATTGTGTGTATGAGGTATGAAGTCTTACATGGGGTGACACCACCTCCACTGAATGGTTACATCAAACAGAAGTAACTGGAACATCTGGATCAGGTAATTTGCAGCTTCCAAGGGTCATCTCAAAGGATCACTCGGCACAAACCAGACGTGTGAAGTCTCACTATCCAGCCATACAAAAACATCCATGTTTGTATGTTAACTGTGTGCAATAGTCCAGTCATAAACATGTCTGATCATGCAGATTTTGTGCAATCACTATAGCACTTAAACTGAACAGGCCTGGGCAAATGTGCACTTAACACCATCACCTTACACCAACAGCTAAGCACTTTAACACCACCTCAATACATTTAACACTTGCTGCGCTCGAACCCTGACTCCTTCTTTCCACTTAGTTATGAGCATGGTGTTTGTAGATCCATCAATAATCTATGATACCTCTAGTGGTAGTGCATTTTTTATATAGATGGATAAACCTGAGGACCCACCTGAAGCTATGCAAGATAAGCTTTGTCTGATAGCTAATAAATCTAAGTGCATTGAACACCAAACTGATCAAGGTTATGTTAAACTATATTTTAGCAGAATAACATGGCTCAGTAAATTAGCCTCTGGCTTCAATCTGGCACTCATGTTCTCTCATATGTAAAAGACATTTGTCCAGAGTCAGGATCTTAAGTTCTTGGTAGAATTCCTGCCAACTGTCAGTCAAAAGTACTCTTATCAGCAGCATTTCTGCATGGAAACATTAAGTGTGTTTGCATGCACTTAAAAGAATTATTTGATGGTCTTAGTCCGACGGAAACTGGACTTTAAAAATCCATGAAAACACATTAGTCCAAAGGAAATCGCTCTGAAATCAAACTTCTCCTAACCCGACTAACGTACTGAGATACATACTCATACGACTCAGTGGAGGTAAAACTAGCTGAAACTAGCTGAAGCATTCAGCGCATACTACAGTGTTCGCGTAGTAGGCTCTGAGCTAGTGGTTGAACTGCATAGATAAGATAAGACAAGGTAAGAAGAACTTCATTAATCCCCAAAGGAAAATTAAAAGATGTGTTAAGTGAGTGTTTGGCCCTCAAATGTGTTGCTTGAAGGCCAGGTAGTAAACACACCTCGACAGACAAAGAAAGGACATAAGAAAGAACTTTTTTTTTATAACAAACAGCACAGAGCTGTAGAAGTAACATCTCTTTAGCCTCTCGCCAATGCATTAGCAGACGCAGACATCCTTCTGTCAATTATTCAATTCTTGCCCCAGTGCATGAAAACTGGGATAAGGACAGCGGTCTAGTTAAATTGCCTAATGGAGCTTTGGCTGTAGCTCAACTTAACTGTGCTTGTAAAACAATTGAGTGTTAATAATTGTATTTAAAGTTCCAATTTGTTGTGTCGTTTTTAGTGCCCCCTTTGGGCCAAAAGCCAATGTCGTTTTACAAAAACACATATTTTTGGTCCACTTGTAGATACAAATTTAAAGGAGACGTGGTCTTTACTCTTAACAAAAGCTTTAAGGACATAAAAAGAAATAACAGCAGCCTTTCTCCTAAACTAAACTGAAGTACTGAGCTTGGACAAACAGAAACCTGCCTCCCACTCTTCCTCTTCTTATTTAATGCTAGTCTCCCCTGCTCTAAACCATCTTCACACACACACACACACACACACACACACACACACACACACACACACACACACTTTGGTCTGTCAGTCAGTAACTACAGTCTCAGGGGAACTTTGATCAATGCACACAAACAGGCACACGCAGTCATGCACACACTGATGTAACAAAGTAACATATTCACAGGCATGAACTACCACATCCTAAAGCCACACTTAAGTCACAAGGCAGCATTAGCATATCAGACCTGCAACCATTTAACAATCCACTGCAGCCATGCTAAAAGGTAAACAAGAGAGGAGCTCGGCACACACACACACACACACACACACACACACACACACACACAGTAAACACACAACTGACGGGAGTGCATTAAAGATAATGATGCATAATAAATGACAGATAAGATTCATCTTTTACATAATAGATAAGCTTTATCCAATAATGCAAATACTGTGTAATTATTTGTTTCATGGGTCAACAAGTGTCAGCTGAGATCTATGGTGTGTAGTCAAATGTGTGCAATACCACAAAATAAAGATTTAAAGGCATTTTTATTAGAAAATCTTTTTCTTTATAAAAGCTCTATGAAAAACATACAGTGACATTTTTAAAAATACAATCAAATACTTCTATATCATGATCTCAAAAAAATGAAAATCTATTTTTATATCACTCAGTATTACATCACAAATACACAATCCTGTCACAAAGGATGAAAAGTCAGGCATTAAAATCATTTGTTAGTGTATGTGGTGCATTTGAAGACATGGAGAGAGGGAAAAAAGGACTCTCAAGGACATTTTGCAATCAAAGGGTTTTCAGATCTGACTGCACGCTCCCACACAGCGCTCAGGACAGGTGCATGCATGTGTTTGCCTGCTGACTGAGTGTTTGGCCTTCAGACTGAATGGCAACAACATCACATTTTTTTCTATTTAATCTCAGTAATCTGACGTGACATGAGCCCTTCTGCCACCCGAGCATCAAACAAGAGCTCTGACACTTGCGAGTATTAAAACAGTGTGCATAACAAACTGAAATGAAAGACCTTTATAATCCCTTTTGTATGTGAAAATGCAACCCAATATTCAGAGGAAGGTGGGACGCTGTGTTGATACAAACATAATTCGATGGTTTTCACGTCATTGCAGGCCATGTTTAAGAGAAAATAGGGCAAAGACAACATATTAAATGTTAAAACGGAGCAATGTTATTGGATTTGATCATCTACAGAAGATAATAACATTAAAAGATTCAAATAATCTGGGGAAATCTCTGTACTAAAGGGACAATGACTAAAACCAAGACTGGATGGTCCTGATCTTCAGGCCCTCAGGCATTAAAACAGACAGGACTGTGGAGTGTAAATCACTGCATGGACATTGCATCCTCCACCCTAATCAATAAAAAGACCAAAAAGCTTGTTCTCAGCTTTCAGTTTAAAGCCAACATCCCTGATGGTATAGGGATTACCAGAGTCCATGTAATGGGTATCTTCCATATCAGTGAAGGCTCCATAAATGCTGAACAATATCTACAGGTTCAGGAGCAACGTCTGCTGACATCCAGACAAAGACTTTTTTGGGAAAACCTTCATAATTCAGCAAGACACTGACAAACCACATTCTGACTACAGGGATTACAACGGCATGGCTCTGTAGTAGAAGAGTCCTGCTGAGAAACTGGGTTGTCAACATTTCAACAAGTTGTCTTTGCTCAAGTTTCAATTAAACTGAATTAAAATTATTTGCAAACAACAAAATTTTATTTTACCAACAACAGCGTCCCAATTCTGGTGGGATTGGAGTTGGAATCAATAGCAGATAGTCTGAAAGTAAAGATTTTTGCATGGCTCAACATGGCAGACAACACCGTCCTCTTTTACTTACAGCATTTTGCAGCTGATTGTATTGATTTTCCACGCCTAACAAGGTCCATGTTAAAATCAACACTCTTTTCTTTGGGGAGAGTAGCCCAGCCTGCTACAATGGTTTAATCTGTGAAGCCATGCAGAGTTAACTCAGCGTTTCTTTCATCAGAAGAACATTTCTTAACTTACTTTAAAGTAAAGTTTCTACCCTTTTGATCCCATTTCAAAGCCTTCATCAACAGCCTCGCCCTGGTCTTTGTTCTTGCTTGGAATCTCCCAAACAGAACTTTCTCTCCATTTTCTTCTTGTGCTTGAACAATGTGCTTGTTCTCGACTCAGCAGCATGGCTGTCTTCATCTCGTCTCTACTTGGAATAACCATGGCATCCATGTCTGCCACCTAGGCATCAACCCAGCAAGCTTCCTGGCTGGCATCTTATCAGTGTTTCTGCCTCTCTGTCTGTTCCCACCTCCTCAGTCGGAGTCATCATCGTCGTCATCGTCATCTGAGCTCGGGCCCTCGCTCTCAGAGGAGCTGGAGCTCGGGGTGCTGGGATCTGAGATCATGCCGTCTGAACTGTCAATCTCTATGGACGTCTCTGACATGTAAAGATGTACGGCTCTTGACGGGTGGCTGAGAAGCAAACAAACACACAAACACACACAAACACACACATTGAAGGACCAAGGAGACATTCACAGGGGAAGGTAAGGGCAACAAAGCACACACAAACACACACGCACACACCAGGAAATGCATTCATGCATGACACATCCATGAATTATTTATGGACATGCATGTGCATAAGTCATGGACAATGGGGACAGGACAAAGACGAGCAGACACCACAAACACAGCAGCAGGGACAAAAGGTTAGCCTTACAAAGGGTTAAATGGTCCAAGATTGAAAGGGGATGTTTGATCGATATCTCTGTTTACATATTTGCATGTGATTGGGGTTCAGAAATTAGCTCCCTTTGTCTGCCTTTACAGTGAATCTGTGTGAATATGATCAATATGGACTGGTGCGGTTTTATAAGCTTTGTCCAACAGAGTTCAGCTTTTAAGTTTGCTGCTTATGTCAACACTACTATTTGGAAGGTCACCAGCACCTGCTGCAGAGAGATCTGAAAACCCAAGAGAGAAACAAAGATGTCCCACATGCCCAGAAAAAGAGTTTGATACATAAAAACTCAGCTTATTGTTCAAAACAGACAATCAGCCTCAAAAAGGCGACGGTTCTTTGAGATTCTCCAGAACTGCTGCTGAAGATAACCAAGTGCTGGTACATTTTTTTAACCATATGAATGTCTGCTTCCAACAAACGCTCTCCATTAGGTTTGGTTGATTGATAGCACCACAATAATTTTCAATATCAGGCTGTAACACCAAGAAAATAAACAATACAGCAATAAACCTTCAGTAGTGAAACAACAAGAAATGTACACCAGAGTCTTCCACATTCAGAGAAACCACATTAAAGCTGAGGTCAGACTACACAGGACAAACACGGTCCAGCAGATGTTGGGGTTCAAAAGTAATCGTTGTGTTCCCTTTCATGTGCTTCAGGGTGTTCTCCAAGACAGAATGGCAAAGTGTAACTGGGTAAGATTTTTAAAAATTAGTCTTAAAACATACTTATAGGAAGGTTAATAATCTGTAGCTAGTGAGTAAAATAATTACGCAGCAATAAAACTGTAGATCAAACATATTCTAAAGTTATCAGATGAGACAGAAGTGACTTGCAAGATGCGAGTAGCATTGTGGCAAATCCTCACTACGATGATTGTGAGAGAGTTTTGAACCTGAGGAAAAAGTCTGAGGCTTGCCGCAGGAGAAGCTTTTAACAAAAACAGTGAGAAAAACTCAGTGAAGTCATTGCTGCAGTTTGAGAAGAGATCGCTGCAGGAGAAGCTGAGAGTTAAAGAGCTTGGACCTGAACATGAATACTGGTTAAATTGAACTCTTGCTTGCTTCTCCTGCTTTCCCTTAATAACATCATCTATGGAGCTGCTAAACTGTAGACCTTGGTGACCATCATGACAGAGAGAGGATTGTGTAGTCTGACTTCAGTGTTAAGGTGGAGGGACGGCTTTATCTGCACCACTAATAAAATCAGGGATGTCAGAACCTTTGTGTTGGGTTTCATAATGTTTCCCGTCATGTGGTTATCAAACAAAATTTCAATAGAAGCTGGAAAGCTGCTCATTTATTGTTCCACAGCATCTATTGTCTGCTGAATAATACATCCAACATGTGGTCTGTAGTGCAGTGGCGTGTCGGGGTTTGAAATGTATTAGTAGGGAAGTACAGTATTGTTCTGGCTCTGCATCATCAAAACATTTCATCTAAACAGGAAATGTGTTTGGAGCCCATTTAGCTGAACAGGAAGAGATGAACTGATAGAACAGTAGTTTCTTTCCAGAAATAAAAGGCACTTGGTGGAATACGAGATACATAGCAGTCTGTCTGCAGCTCTACATCTACAGCTCTCTACTCAAAGGCACATTTATCCATCTCTGCTTAGTGACAGCTGCCAATAAAAAAGTCCAGATTTGGGGTCCAAAGACTGCAGTTCAAGAGGAAGGTGGAAGTGAAGCATCCCATCAGGAGAAAGCCCCGGCCCCCCAAAAAAGGACCACCACCAACCGGACCCCCAGAGTCAGAAGGAAAGTGAGAGAGGGAGTGTGTGACTGTCCTCTTCCTCTCTCTATCCCCATCTTCCTCTCCCTCTGTCTTTCTCTTGGTCTTACCACGCTGTCGGGTCTTTTCTCTCTTTTCGTGGAGCCTCCTCGTTTCCTTCCACATGTCTCAGTCTCTTCTTCTTGCACCGTCTGCAGGACACAACGATGATGAGGAAAATGACCACAAGGGCAATACCACCCCCGATGGCCAGAGCCAGGAGGAGGAGCTCAGAGAAAGATGCTGTAGGTGAGAAGGATACACAGAAATGCAGAATTTTTAGTCATTTTCAGGGGTGACTCTTGAAGACTCTTTGATATGTTTATCAATTATGACGGATTATAATCTACAAATGCAGAGTAGCTTTGGCACACTCTATCTGTTACAATTCTGTGCTCATACACTGCAAAGACAGTAAACACAGAGACAGAGTTGAATAATGATAAATGATCATAACCACTTTTATGATCAACACTGAGCTGAACGAATGTAAGTATCAGGTTGAGAACTTCAAATTTGAAACTATCTTCAAATATATTGCTATTATTGCTATGGCTTGGGAAAGCTAATCAGCCTTTTAAGCAGACTGAGCGGTTTGCACAGACTACAAGGGCTGGATCCAGACTGCTGAGGGTTTTTTTTTTTTTTCTTTGACCTGTATCTTAACAGATGAGACCCCTCAAGGATCAAACATCTACAGAATAGAGTACGCGGCTCCTTTTCCTGTGGATCTTGACAACACAAAAACAATACATTGAGTGCTGTATTCATGTCTCAAGCATCTGTCGAAGTAAATGCCTGATCGATGTGTCTGGACAGGTATTTGGTAACAGAAGTGGCTTGCATGAATCATGCTAGCTGCAGGTAAGTAACATTAATTAATAAATAAAATCACACCTCTTCACCTTGTCAAGTAAAATATCAGTCCTGGAGACTTTTACAAGGTGGGGACATTTTTATAGTGGGAGGCTTTTTGTTTTAATTTTATTTATGATGACATAGAGTTTTTTTTCCTATATGACATGCTTAAGTTGTTTAGATATTGTGAAGATATTTTGTAAAAAATCTGCATCACCTTCAGGTCTCTTTTATTTCATGAGAGATTTAAAACATAATACCAATAATTTATCGAGTCCTGCTGCCAACAAGTGAACAAGAGGAGTACCAGTAGGTCTGTTTTTCTGTGCATATACATGAATGCTTATAACTGGCTGCATGGTTCAGCTTTGGCTTAGTTTCTGCATAAAATCAATGCACAGGTAAACACCAGGGTTATGTGCTGCCTCACACAGCCTGCAGCATATTCAAACTCTTCTTGTCCACATCTTCATTCAGACATAATTTATATTTTTTACACTAATAATCAGAGTGTGATTGCTATCCTGGATAAAATGAAGCTCCCTCATGTAACGTGGAGAAAACAGCTTTGTATCTGCTGACCTGTGGTGACCACTCGAAGCTTTATCTCTCCGACCGCCCCGTGGACATCAGGAGGATTCTTCACCTGGCAGATGTAGGTGCCGTTGTACGTAAACTTGACCTGCTGGAGGATGATGGAGGCATCCCGCCCCATGATGTCACCGCCCCAAAGAACCCGCTTCCTAAAAATGCCGTCCAGAGGAGGGTACGGCCGCTGCTGGTAGTGAAACACCTGAGATTGAAGACAGGCGGGTTTAGTCATCGCTGTAACAGGTTTGTTTGTCAGACTGTCTCAAGTAAAAATGACAAACTGTGATGAGTTAGGGGAGAAAACTCAGACAGAGAAATGAATAGGAGACAGAAACCTGCTGCTTCTTTTCTCTATTATTCTCTCTCTCTCTCTCTCTCTCTCTCTCTCTCTCTCTCTCTCTCTCTCTCTCTCTCTCTCTCTCTCTCTCACACACACACACACACACACACACACACACACACACACACACACACACACACACACACACACACACACACACACAGGCTGTCTCAGGCACTCTATAGGGAGCCTGATGACTCACTGACTCCTCTCTTACTTGGCTGTGGGGGTGGATGCTCCCTGACACAATGAGAGAAGTTGGAGGTTTGATCTCACTTTCTTTCAGACACAGACACACGCGCGCACACACACACACACACACACACACACACACACACACACACACACACACACACTAACCGACTCCTCTCGGCCTGGCTTGAGGGGTCTAAAGGTCCAGGAGATGACGATTAAGTTGGGGTTGATTGGGGCAGAACTGTGGAACGTGCACTTCAGACGAGCATCCGTCCCGTTGACCGCCTCCATCTCCCCAGATGTGTAGATGCGCATCCCGCTGACCTGCAGCACGCCTGCATAAAGCAAACACATGGAAGCAAAGTTGACTACTGAGATGAATGCAGGAGTGTTGCACTGAAAAATCAATACATAAATAAATGGTTTGTAAATGAGAGACGAGTGTATACAAAAGAACAATACAACAGCCTGATATAAATTCACCCTCATCAGGAAACTCCTGCAGGCTGTGCACTCAGTGACCCTTCCTCTGCCTACGCAGAGCTGCTGCCAGGAAAACCTCTAATTCAAAGTTGTCACTTGTACTATCGGAGATACTGCGTATGAAAAAGTAAAATGAAATCCCACAAATTGGACCGAAACAGAAGAAAAAAACTGCTGTCAGAGAGCGGCTCTGTTTGACAAAGATCTCACTGATTTCAGATCAGTGACACTTGATGAATATCCCCACTTTAGCTGCAGACAGAGGGCTGGTAGTGACAGTCGGCGGTGTGCTACACGGTTATGGACTGTATCAATCTTTACCGTGCGTGGTGGACCTATTAAATGGAAATTGCACTGACTGGAAGAGCGAAGAGGGATATTGGCAGCAGTTTGGCTCCTCAGCACAATGATGGATGTAGCTCTAAGAATGAATTTAACTTTGACACATCAAAGAGACACTACAACGACATGAGACAGCCCAGAGGGACGACTGCAAACATTTCATGAACACCAGAAACATCTGTTATGGAAAATCATTTGATGAAACCTGACATTTTTTTTTACAAAACAAAAATATTTCATAAAATGTAAAAATGTTGTAATGAAACTTTTAAACAATTGAAAACAAAAACATTTCATGTAACAGAAAAAAAAATGTAAAATGAAAAAAAAAAGTAAAATGTAAAAGTAGCTTTTCATAAAATCCACAAAATTGTATTTGTGTTGTGAAAAAGTTGAACAAAATATTTTTACGTCTTACTGCATTCACGATTCTTTTGAAGCTTTTTTTTTCTTTGTGTGTTTCACGACACTTTCATGTTTTCATGTGGGTTCGCATCAAATGTATTTTCAGTTTGCTAAGTGTTTTTGTTATTCATGAAATGTTTTCATTTTGTCCAAATCATGTTTCAAAAAAACTTGATGAAACATGTTTTTGTGTTTTTGAACTTTATTTAGTGTTCAGTGAAACTTGTTCTATGTTCATGAAAGGTTTGTGCAGATTACCCATGCTGGATGCTGAGTCTCTGTCTGTCTGGCAGCCAGTCAGCGTCATGTCGGTTACCGGCCAATTACATCTCCCACTCTCAAAGACTGCTGCAGGAAAGTGTCTATCAAAGCAGATCCGACCCTACTTAAAATGGCTCTGTGAATTTGTGTGGGTCTGAGTCTCCCTGGACGCCCATGTGCAGGCTGTCTAGTTCAAATAACTGTCCTATTAATAGAGTGTGATCTACCTGGACAATATAAAGAACTGCGTCTTGTCTTATTAAAGTCCATGCCCAGGCGTAAAGCAGACTGCCTGTCTACAGAGCGAGCAGCCACAGTGAGCCAAGGGACAAAGAGCTGTTTGCTGCAAACTTCCACATTTGCACACTTCATATTAGGTTCATGCAAGAACTCCTACTTTATGACAGCTAGCTCAGATTCATGTACAGCTGTTTTTTTGTAAACCTGTAAATCTCATAGAAATCTAAGATATAGGAGCTGTAGTCATTGCTTATTTTAAGAAACAGTGCACAGAGCTCTGTACAACAGTTCAAATGAATGTTACAGGATCTGAGATGGATGTTTTTTATGTGTTTGAAAGCAATTTAAGGGCTCCAAGAATAGAAGTGAGAAAGTCCAGGAAGGCAAAGATGGCCATGACATTAGCCCTGCATTATGAATACAGCAAGTATTAAAGCAGGAGCTAGCTGGAAACTAGTCAGCAGGGGTTTGGCTCTTCAGACGTTCTGTGTTCTGTTCCTTATCAGGCTGCAGAGGGTTTCCTGTGGGCCGGGACGTGAGAGCGGGGCGACCAAATGGCCCTGCACAGCATTAAACAGACAGGCGTCTCTCTCATCGCCGGGCCCTTACTGAGCTCTCTCAGCCTAATGTGTTTTAAATGAGCGCGATGAAACCCGGGAGGAGCGAGGATTACAGGGAGAGTCCACACTGCAAGAAGGGTCAGGCGTTTTAACAGTGGGGTCCTTCAATTATGACTGTTTTTTTCTTGAATAAAATAACACCTATTTGCAGAGAAATTATAGTATAAACTTCTACATTATAGTCTGCTTAAATATTGTTAAGGTCCTAATATCCTTGAGTCATGAAAAAAATTAAAACTAATGAGTGCCTATTTGAATAAAAAGTTAAGATATTTAATCAAGACTAGTTTCCTTTTGGAAACAGGCGGCAAATGTGTTTAATTTCGCTGTAAAAAGTGGCATTTTAATATTGGTGTGAATGGGGTTTCTGCAGCCTCTGGGAAAGCCTCTAGTGGACACTCAAGGAACTGCAGTTTTTGCATCGGGTTCACTTCTAAGCATTGGAATTTGTGTTTTTCCAGTGAAAATAACACTACAACAAAGTGTGTTTTTAGGAGCTGCTATCTCAGCAACGTGGCGACAAAGACAGCTCAGCCAGTCTAAGTCAGGTTTAAGGAACCAGAGCTCTGAATCCAAGCCCTGAGAGGGGGGTTGACAAACCGAAGAGTAGCCAAGTCACACTTTCTCACAGTTTGAATGTATTTGAACTCAGTGGCAGATTTGTTACGAAACTGCAAGATTGGAGGAACTTCAGAGGTAACAAGCCTCCCTGCGACCTTTCTCCTGCTCCCTCGCCTACCTGCTGGTGGAAACTCTAAAGCTAGTGGATTAAACCGCCTGTGTGGGGGGATATTCATTAAGCAGATAACATCAGCACTGGCTCTATCTGTCCAGCCCTTAATGACTGCCTCCCTGGCTCTCCTGTTAGTGTGTGTGTGTGTGTGTGTGTGTGTAACCATGAGCGAGAAAACTCTGCAGAGGAGTCCGAGCCGGCGCTGAAAGGTCACCTATTCCATATTCTGTGTGAAGTTTGACAAAGAGGAAGAGGAGAAACAGAGAAGGGGGGAGGGAGCCAAGTCTGCTGCAGAAATGACTAAAACTCCTATTAGTGAGAGTGAGTTTAATGCTGAGGACAGGGGCTTTCATCAATGTGAGCTTCATGGCCTAGGATGGCAGTGGGGTGATCAGTCTACACTTTCATTCAGACCAGAGCAGCTGTCTGCTGTGTTGCAGTACATTTTTTTAGGGACAATCATGATCCCTGGAGGATCAAACCTGCAGACTTTAGAGAGATCTGATGTTTTATCTGTCTTCAATACAGCTGCAGTTTCTAATCACACAGATTTAACTCCAATGTATGATCGTAATTTACTGTCTGATGAAGTATTTGCTAAATGAAACAAATCACAAGATCACACACTCAGCCTGTCATGAAGCATAGAATAAGAAGATAATTTATGAATAAACTGGGGCTGTCAGCATTAATATGCTAACTTTGATATCATCAAGAAATTCTTCAACCTGCTATTTTGTCCCTTTCAGTACACCATAGTTTGAAAAAAAAAACATAAAACCATGACTATATTGAACAAGAAAGGTAGAATAAGATTGATTTGTAGTTTGACAGCTTTCAAACATATTCATATCCAACCTCATCAGACTCACAAGACTCAGAATTACAAGATTTTTTAATTTAACACATATTCATTCAGGAATTTCCCATAAAACAAACTAAAAAATGAGTTCTCTTTAGCCAGGCGGTGTTACCAGGTTTACACCAACCCCTCTTGAACAGTCCAGATATGAGGTGTATTTGCTCTGACTGGACCACTACTTACTCTCTTCAGTGCAACATATGTTTCATGCGTTCATATTCCTGTAGAAAATTCTCACTTTGCATCTACCAACAAGCTTAACTAAGCAAGAGAGTATTACTCCTGCAAACTAGGTGTATTTTATAGTGCGCCCAGTGAGATACTTCAGTTCAGCCTGTTAAAGCGATATAGTGTCATATGGAAAAATCTCTGCGACATTAGTTGTACATCATATCCACAGTCAGAGCTGTCAGTTTCTGCATCAAGCGCAGCCTGAAGATTAGCTGAGGAATAAACAGCAGTGCTGTGCATATCCTCCTCCACTACAGTGTTAAAAAGCTCTCGCTAAAATGATTCATCACGCTTCATATATCAGGGGAGAGAGCAGGTCCTCCAGGACAAAACACCTCATTTAAAATTTCTCCCCTTAACCAATCTATTTACTGTACATGAATTTAAATAAGCATCGCTAATCTCCTTATAATAACAAAAAATCAAGACGCTTTCAAGTACGGCGTCCTTTGACTCACGCTGTGCTGATTAAGGATGGAGGTTAATCACCCCTTTTTGAGGGAAATGAGTATTAGCAGACTGACAGAGCATTCAGGGTGATGTACAGTGCTGCAATTACTGTACTAATTTGTCCCTGCAGCTGAAAGTAAGTGATCACTATTTAAACGCTCATTAACATGCGCTAATTCCCGAGGATGATGCGTGCCATTACATGGAAAAGACATTAGCAGCGTAGAATTTAACTCATTTAGAGGAAGAGAGATAAACAAGCAGAAATGAGTCCAAATGATGAAGAGGAGCAGGATGATTGATAGATGGAGGATTAAGTGCTGTATGAATGCTGGAAAATGTATTTTTCCTCATAATTGCAGACTGTAAGGAGGAGATAAGATAATGCTGTTTGTTTGCTGGTCTGTAGATGTTTTTTTCTCCTGTCCTGTAGAAGGCTTTGACTTGTTTATGTCTGGACTTCCTGCAGTCTTAAGTGACCACACCCAGCATGCTAAGATGAAGAGAAAGAGCTTTCACGGCTTATTAGGACAGAGTTATGCTCACTGCAGATAAGGGCAGAGATGGGAGTCAGACATGAATTTACTCTAATTAAGTTTCAAAATTCTCTAAAACTGTGAATCTGTAGTTTTCTCACAGTTTACAAATAAAGGACTTATATAAGGTTGCATCACTGCTGGGGTCAGTCTAAGCTGTGCAGAAAAAAAGCACAGGGTCTGATTAAGAGGAAGAGAAATTTAAACCCTCTCTAAACCCAGCTCAGTCTCAGCAGATGACTGTCGGTTCTGCTCAAGGTTTCTGCCTGTTAAAGGAAGTTCTTCCTCTCCTCTGCAACTTACTCAACACTGCAGAGTGTTTCATTCATGTGCTTGAAGATAGGATGGGAGTGGGTCTGATCTGTAAAGGTTGGAGCTCAGTCTTATCCAGTCTTTACATTGAGTCTTTGTAAACGGAGTCTAGAGTAGAGCAGCTTTTTGTTTGGTGTCATATTGTGAATCGGTAATGTATAAATTTAGTTTAAAAGTACAGTTTGATCTCCAGTCTGCCCCTGATTGGTTGACAGACCAAAACTGAGAAGGCAAGTTTCAATAATTATAGTCAGCTAACAGAAGTGACATTATTTTACCAAAACTTACACATAAATCATTACAGATTGCCTCCTTTTTGAACCCACAAAATCCAGAGTTTTTGACCTGAAAACTGCAGCCAGTCTCACGAAATGAGTGGATTTTACAGTAAGATTAATCCTGCGTTGTACGGTTCTGATGTAAATGTGTTTCACTTTCCTAACGTTAGATTTGTACTTTTTCACTGAACTCACACAACTTAATGAGTGTTTTGTTTTAATTTACAGGTTGTTTTCATTTAATCAGACCAGTGTGAAGCCTAGCTTGATAAACAAGAACCTGATGAGCCAAAAGGCCAAATTAATTAAAAGCAAAATTAATCCCCGTCTTATATTCAGCCCATATGTTATGTGTGAGAGAGCCAATAAGTTGCAGTTTAACCATAATTTTGTTTTTGATTCACTCATGTCAGAGATATTTGAAATGTGGTTTCTGGAGTGTGCTGACACCCTGCTGCCTGTTTACTTTAGCTGTTAATGTACATCGTCACAGTAAAGACTTTCCTGCATGTGTTTTGGCTCAGGTCAGCTTCTTATCTTACAAAAACATCTGTCCGGCTCTGTGTCAACTCAAATCCCAGATGTTTTTGTGTATGAAGAGATACAGGAGCAGCATGAATGGGCTGTAAAATGTTACTTTACATTGTTTTGCACGTGTGCTGCATGTCGTGTCTGGTATTTCTCAGGGGGCTCACTGCTGCTATAAACACACTAACACACACACAGTCTCTATCACATGTTGCCAGTGTTGGAATAAGTTCATGATATCCAGCAATATGTCCAATATATCACTTTAAAATGAACCTGCTGAACCTTTAATGCACTACAGTACATTTCATCTGTCAACGCAGCCTGTTACAAACTCCTCTGGTCTGCAAGCTCCTGCAGCCAGAGAGGAAAATGCTTCATCCTCTGTAAAATAATCAAACCAAGCCCACTCCAGTGTGATTAGGTCTGCTTGATTTGGCAGACATCCCCAGATTGTATAGAGGCCTTCCAGAGCGGTTGGAATAATATCAAGTAGTGCTTGACCCGCCTATATTATGTTCCCCTCCAAGTCATAGAGGTTTAAAAGAGCCTAACCTTTACCACACTTCAAAGTCTAAAGACTCTCAGGGCCAGACAGGGTTTATCTAAGGATGTGCCCTGTCAAAAGGCGGGTAGGAGTCATTTTATTGTACTACATCTGAAAAAAAAAATTGGCTTTATACTCAATCGAGCTGGTTCTACATTCAGGACTCAGGCCCAGATCTAGGAAACCATCAACCCTACATTGGGCTCTATTTTCATGTCCGCTGGTGAGGCGGTGGAGGGTGGCTGACCCCGTGCAGTGGTGTTTTCGTCTGGCTGAGCCCAGCGTACAGCCAGTTTGGTATTTTCGTGGACTGAGGCGCACCGAGGTCCACCAAGCTGGGCGTGGTGGCGTGGCAGAGGGAGGTGTAGACAGAATCAGCTGGCGCAGTGACATTTTCGTGCTCGCCGGTGGTGTAAAAAGTGCGCTGAAAGCTCGGTGATTCAAACCTGGTCAGCTCTCAGCGCAGGCGGAGCGCAGCTGGTCTAATGGTATTTTGGTAGACCGGCGGCGTATCGGCATATGTCACCAATGCCTCACCGGCAGGTTTCCACAGTGTCAGGAACATTTCAGTGCAATAAGTAATCATTAACAACTAATAATCTGAGTCAGCACATTCATTTAGATCTAAATCGATATATTCTGATCTATATCTGATCTGATGAGCGCGTTTGGCATGCGTTTTGACACACAACCTGACCGAATCAACACAGCTGAAACCGCATTAAATTAAATTAAATATCTAGTAAATAAACACATATGATGAAGTTAAAAAGATATGTAATGTGTCTCCCTACTTTTCTTTCTTCCTCTTCCTCTTATTTCTCGTGCAGCTCGACCTGGACACGTCTCTGTGTCCTCTCTCCGTCCTGCTGCAGCAGCGGCTGAACAGATGATTTGTTTCAGTGATCAGATGAGTTATTTACTTTAAGTCGCTGGGAGGAGCTGAGTTAGGGAGGGGGGATACTTACACCGGGCTGCCCCTCTCACCAAAATACCAAATTGTGCTTGGGAACGCCTTGTTGGCGCGGCGGACCTGACTTACACTGCGCCTGGGCCACGTCTCCGGCGAAGCACGAAAATTGAGCCTAATGACTTGATCAGAGCGAGTAAGCTCTGAGGAGGTGATCGTAGACACTGTCTGCAAGAGAAAATTCACCTACAATCACATTATCCAGGTGTGTGAGTGCGACTGTGACAATGTTCCACCAGCACTGGTTCTGTCTGAATTTCAGGGTGTGTTTCACACTGCACTGAGGCATGTCTGGTATATTGAACTTTTACCTTCACTGCTGAGTAAACATCCTTTGGTATTTTAAATATTTCTTTCAAACATCTTAAAAAAATTTCACAAAATGATGAAACCATGTCTGCTTTCAGGACTCAGTCCAATCCTCTGTTCTGGTATTCAGCATGAGGTTGAGCTCATAATATAACAAATATGCACGATAATCAAAGACATACTTGTAGAAATGGGAAAGTACCAGAAACCTGGTCCATAATGCTGCACATGATTGTGTAAAAGTCACATTATGTCAATACGTGGAGTTTCTTCTGCTGTTCTAATCACTGTGTAAGAGTTCTTCCCTCCAGAGTATGCATGCTAAACCTGGATTTTCCACCATCCTGGGGGGTCTGAAGTCTTCTTGGACTTAACAACGGGGGAGGAAACTCAGCAGGAGAAATCAAGCAGTTGGCACGCCACTCTGAATCAGGAAATTGGTTTCATTACATTATTTCCCAGACAGTGTGTGTTTGGGCCTTTCCTCTCTTCATTATGCTGCAGAAACAAAGAGACCACCGGAGGAAACCTGACTCTCTCTGTTGCTCCGGTTTTGGAGGAAACACTTAGGAAAGGACCAAACACACAAAGAGCTCGGCGGATCACAAAGAGCCTCTTCTCTCTCTCTCTCTTTTTTTGTGGGAGCTTTCACAAGCCCAGGTTAGTTTTCTCTCTTTTTTTAACAAGGTCTGTCTTTCATGCAGGGCCAGGCTGATGGCTGGGAAGAGCAGGTTCAGGTAACAGTGTGTTCACTGGGAAGGAGGCTAGAACTGAGGGAGGGTGAGTGTTGAGAGGTGTAATTGGAGGGAAACCCTGAGAGTGGAAACAACTTAGAGTGACTCATTTCTTCTCTGCACGTGTTTCCGTCCTTCCACCCAGTTGTGGCCAGAATAAGCAAATAAAATGTACAGCTCCAGGAATGTGTTTACATACTGGGGTGTACTTAAATTCTCGGGCTGTTTTCATAGTGAGGTCCATTTACTAGTTACAGTGAAAAATTACATTGGAGCACAGAGTGCATGGAGCAACTGTTTTGGAAGGTGATTTCCTGTGACAACATGACACTGCCTGAGAGCGTAAAGCCTGAACCATGAGGACAGAGCAATCCAGCTGTTCAGACCTGTCCGTTTTATAAGACTGCATCTAATAAAGACATCCTAATTTTTGCTGCTAGATTACATGGCAGCTTTTTTGTGTTAGAAGCACAGTAGATGCTGTGCTGTCCTGTTTCATCGTCTGTGTGGAAAAGGTCAGCGCAACTGGAGTAACGTTAAATGATGGTCAGAAAACGCCATAGTCTGACCGCACAGCTAACCTACTGCGTATGTGGTCTCTGGTGTTCCTGCAGACAGCCACACTTAGGGAACTGCAGTTTTTAGCACTTCGGAGTATGCTGCTTGGTATGAAAATGCTGTTTTTGCATGCAGTGCTCTCCTATGGTGTTTGACGGGACTAACTGACCACTTTCTGGTCTTTCATGGTTACCCCAAATTTCCACCACATACAAACTGCGTAACAGCCGCGATTCTTGCCATCCACCAATTCCCACCAGATGCGTTTAAAAGGCAAATTTCCTGACAGATTTCGGACAGCCAGAATCACTGGAACTCGTAAGAACCTATGAACTCACATGCAATCACGTGGTAACAAGTTGTCTCTATAATGTCCGCCACATAACCCCATATAAGCAGTAAATTGTGTCCTTCCAGAGGAAGAAATCCAATTCATGACTTCTAGAATCAGCATCTCCTCATCCATGGTGTCAACAGGATGAAATGAAGTCTGAAAATCTTTGATTTGTTTGTCCCTGCCCACGTTTGCATGGTGTGAAATAAATATCATTTAAAAAGAAGCCAGATGTTTTATTTTGTGTCTGTGCCCGACTTCCTTTCCAGGCGATAGGCTACGAAGCCCACTTAACTGCAGGGGACCGGAAAGGAACTGGTGGAAATCGACAAATTAACTTGAATGGAAAAAATCAGCGGCGATCAGCACCAATGGCAGGGGAATTGGGGATTATATGAGCGTTTGTAACCTTTTTCACATTGTCACGTTGACAGAGGAATATTCAAAAACACCTCCAGTGTGGACAGAAACTTTTTCAAGCATGTTTTTCTCTTAAATATCTGTTTACATGTAGACATCGCCCAAGACTGGCTTGATCCTACCAACCAGACCTTCACAACCAATTGAAACTGGCCCCAGCTGACCTCACCTATGATCTTGTTTTTGAAGTCAAGTTTACCTCTCTGAGTGAAGGATCTTAAAGAAGCAGATTTATGGACATGTTTTTCTTGAAATGACGTGTAGTTATTACACACTGGTGTAATATTTTGATAAGCACAAACCTATAGCTTTGTAAAGAAAGTTAAGAGTAAACAGGTGCACATACCAGAGGAGCACCTCTCACCTTCGATCGTCTCTTTACGACTGCTGCCTTCATATTTCTCATCCTGTGCTTCCTCTAACACATCCCTGCTAAATTTAAACAAAGAGGACCTGTCCATGGCTGATTCTGGCTCTCTACAGGTGGCTCTGTTTTCTGTCATACCTGCCCATTCCTATGACTCCAAATAAAGCTGAAGTGTAAAATATCAGTCTTCTGCAGAGATGTACCAGACACCCGCTTCTTGGAAGAGCTAAACCTTCATTAACTTGATAAATGGGGATTGGTGTTGTTATTTTAAATAGAAAAACTGACATTTCTTTGCATCATTCCACAGATTTATGAACTTTAAGGTTTAAGGAAACTCTAAAGTTTACTCCAAACACTTGCTTAAGCATCAATCTCTGTTTCTTTCTCTTTCTTCTTCCCTCCTGCTTCCTCCAGGCCGCTTGTAATTCATCAGGCAGCAGAGTCCAGGGGGAAACGTGCGGTGGGTGAGTGAGGATAAGAGTTTAATCCATCAAACCTCTTCCACTCCCACCTCGCAGCTGACTCAACAGCTTCACTGCGGGATTACAAACTCCTGAGAGAGGGGGTGTGGGGGTCCATACGATGTTTCTGTTCAACACCCCCATAGGCCTCTGTTTGCAAGACGCTCCAAACCCGCAAAGACAACCTTATTCAGATATTTACTACGGGGATCGACTCACTCTAGCAGCAGTATGAGTCACAGTGAATTCAGTCCCGCTGCCTAGCAAGATGAATTAGTTAGTGACCAACCGACCACATATCGGCGGCACAGATCAGGAGCCATGCAGAGGAGGAGGTATTGACAACTACTGCTTGCTGTCTTTGTTAAAATGCAGCACACCACCTCTCTAAGTTAGAGATATCGGTTAAATACTGCTCAACCGTCAGATTACTCCACTTTTAGAGGAAGAAACATCAAATTTAATCAGCATCCAAACACAGACAAGTTCAGTCTTTGGTTCAACTTCATGTCTGCAGCTGTGTTTTCACTCTGAGTGGTTGAAATGCAGGGATTGTGGAGCCCATGAAAAAAATATCACATCAGGCTGTTGGTCAGGGGCCCTTAGAGGCTGTTACATGGAAACATAGTCAATAGTGATAAAAACTAACACCTATTGCATTTCCTTTACATGTAAGCCTTTAGGCAGCTAAAACTTTTGAGAAGTGACGAATTTTGAAAATGCCACCTCCTTTCCTTTTTAACTAACAATAGGACGCCTTTGAAAAAACACTTCAATATTGTTATCATGCTACACTTTGACTTAACTGTAATGGTCTTTTACCTCAGTGCCCTCACGGAGGTCTCTTTGGAGGAACAGCTCCAGCTTTCAGGAACAGCTAGGACTCAAATGGTAGCATTATTTGTTTGTATGAAAGTACAGATCAGCTGAAGAGGCAGTGTCTTATTTCTGCTTTATTCAAAGATTAAATAACAAATATTAGGGTTGTTGAACAGACTTCATTTACTTAATTAAATAACTATGATAACAAAAAATAAGATGATTCAAATGCCGTTGCAGTAATCCTCTCTACAGCTTCATCTCTTTGAACTTTGTCCAAGTCCTGTTTGGTGCTCACTTGGTAAAAGCACAGTCACATGGACTTCAATGAGAGTTAATGGGGTGGAGGAGTCTTTGAGCACATTTAGTGACTGAAACCTGCCTCACCTTCTTGCTCCACCCCTTTTCTCTTTTATACTGAGAGAGCAAAACCAGATAAGTGGCTGCCTCTTTTATAAATCAGAGTTTTGAATAACAATAGATGGGGTACTTAGGATACATACTGAAGAAGGAAACTAAAAAATAGTGAAAGCTTTGACCGCTCTAACAGGATACCAAATGTCTGACTCACATAAACTTAGATTACCCCTCAGCTTTCTGCAGATGTGAGACTCAAAAGCTGCAGATTCTCCATGGAAACAGCTGATTTATTCCACATGCTGTAAACCTAGAAGAGATGAGCTTCAACTGCAGAGTGCACTTGTTTGCTGTGACTCTAAACAGAAAGAATGTGACTACACAAACAGAAAACCCTGCTGTAAAATCTGCTGCATTTACAGACACGCAGATTCAGAGGGACCCTGACTGTGTGTGTGTGTGCACAAACACTCAATCCCCAGCTGAAACACAAACACTTTCAATTCAACCAGGAGTGTATCTGAAATCTGTGTTTACAGTAGGAGCGGATATTTAAACACAGCAGAGGGAGTGCCATGGTCTGCAGTCAAACACTTGGCAGATGCACCCAGAGCCTGCAGTGCTTTTACACCAGTGCGTTTATGCATATTAGAGCGTCACTGTCGCTGACTCCTCACACCTCCGGGCTAGCCCATAAAGACGACACAAAGGCCAGAAATCCCTAAAGGCGTGTCAACACAACGCAGCGCGCTGAAAACCGCAGCAGTGCTTTGTTAACTGAGCCATTATTGTGGTGAGATTGAAAAAGCGGTGTGGCACATGGTAATTGCTACATGCTAGGGAAAAAACCAAGTCACTGTTCATCTTCGGTAAACCCAACGGAGTTAAAGCAAAGCCTGAACAACCAGTGGAAGCTGCCGAGCCGTGCGTGTGTGCTAAACCTGTAAGTCAGGACAGGTTGGCACACGTCAGTCTGGGAACATTTCAGGTTTCTGACAGTGGAGAAAAAGTGTTAAAGGAAGATGAACGGAAGTGAAGCCAGACTCGAAAAAAACAAAGCAGACCTGTTACAAACTCAAGGGGATCTAAAACATTACAAGCAAAGACTGTGAGCTGGTGTAAACTCTGTAAAACTGAACTAGACTTTGTTTTCAGTCATTTGTCTGTCACAGTGTGTAACTATTTCACAATCTTTCACAGCAGAAATAGAAAAAAAAGTGTTTTAACAGAAAGAGATCAACATGGAGGCTCCTCACTGACCTCTTTCATTTCTTAGATCTTTTTTATTGGACAAACTTCACAAATCAGTTCCTTTTACAAGCTCTTTGAGTTTGATCTGAACTTGTTGATCAACCTCTGACTTCTTAAACGAGTCACAGCAACTCCTCAGCATGATAAATCTACTTTTACCTTAAGGACATTTTAGAAATTTGATTTTGAGCCAACAAACCTGTGTTTGTAGTTGTTTTGGATCAGTGCTCCTTTTATTTTATCACCTTAATCAACGGTCCTGTTAATCATTTTAGTATATTTCATATTCAGTTACATAAAGCTGGTTTTACTTTTTATAGTTGTGTACAAATTTCTTCAATATGATGATTATTTCAGGGCCTTGAATTAATCTCCTTTTCTTCATGACTGTTGATTACGTCATCAGTTCAAAACAAGAAGACAATGAGAGGTTTGAAGAAGTCCGGACAAAAGTCAAAACCACATGTAGGCACCAGTAAGAGCTGTTTTTAATTTCCTTCTTCTACAATAAGCGATGATTGAGTTTTTCTTTTTTAGGCAGAGAAAACATATACACATATGAACATATTTTAAAAAAGCACTTGTGAGTCCAAAACTTTAAAAGTAAAGATTACCAGCAGCTAAGAGACACAAACTCAACCCAGCCTGAGGCAACCTCAGCTTTTGGAAATATTTTTGTAAAAGTTATTGTAAAATTTGTTTGCCATAGCTTCAAGCCCATTTTGAGGGGATGTGGAAAACTGTCCTGTGACCTGATGGATCAAAATTTGACATTCTTTTTGGAGGTCATGGACGCCACGTCACATGAAGGAAAGGGACCACTTGCAGGTAAAAACTAAACAAAGCAAAGAGGAAACCAAATAGAAACAGACAATCTTTTTGCAAATCTTGGACACCAGAACATAAAGAGTAGAAGGACGACTAAGCTTGTTTTCAGCTTACAGTTCGAAGCCAGCATCTCTGATGGTGTGGGGATCATAAGTACCCACATCATGGTTGCTAACACATAACATCTTTGGGTTAATCTTTGCCTTCAGTATGCAGGACAGCTGATGAGAGACAGAAAACATCGGGAGTCGAGAGCAGGTAAGACATGTAGCAATAGACCAGTGACCACTGCATTAAGGACTACAGTTTCTGCATGTGCAACACACACTGAAACCACCAGGTCAACAGCAGTATGACTGATTTTAGAAAGACCATAAGTGTAGAGTTTGATCTTTAAAATACTTCCTTATGATCCTGCATGGAGGGCAGGAGTCAGATCAACAGCACTCTGCTGAAACAGTTTTTAAGGTGGGGGGACCATACATCCTCTTTTACCTGGACATGTCCTGTTTTGGGGGGCTGTCTGGATTGTCCAGGGGGAGTTTATAAAATCCTTCAAATGTCCGGGGTTTTGTATTGAAGTTCTGAGTTTGTGTAGCATGGACTAACTGAGTTAGTAGCGTGTAAAAAACACTTGACCTGACCTGAAAAACCCTCAAAATTTTGCATGCGACTGCCCAATGTAGTAGTGTCCTCTTTTTAGGGATTCAGAATGGTCACCCTATTTTAGATAAAGCATAGAGTGTGTAGAGTCAGCGATCAGAACAGACTGGAATATTAAATTTGTTGGTAAATTTAAATGAAGAAAGTCTTTTTGTTGAGTTTAAGTCAGAATGAGCGTTTTGCACCTACAAAAACAGGTCCTCTTCCACTGAGGCCACCATCTTGTTTCTGTGGTAGCTCAGAATGGACAAACTAATATGTGTGTTGTATTTGACAAGAGGTTGTTGTTGTTGTTGTTGTTGTTGTTGTTTTGCCAAAGAAATTGATTAGGTGGCGAAAACTTGATGAAGAGTGGATCATACTTATCATGCATCATGGGAGCTTTTTGTCCTTAAAGGCCATTATCACTCTGTTGACAGGAGGGACGAGCAAAGGGGGCATTTAAATGTAGTATTTGACTGATAGATATATGCAAGATTTTTAATGTACAAAAAAATCAATGATGAGTTTTAGGTCAACGAAAGTATTTGTGCAGGGTTAATATCAGTGTGAACTTCTCTTGACAGTCACACAGAGGTGAGATCATGCGCACACAGAGCACCAACCTCAGCTCATGCTGTGGTCATTATTCACTGCAATTCTAAAAGATTTAACTTCTACTAAATACTCTGCAAAAAGCGTTTCATGCAACTATTTGATCATCCTGCCTGCTTTCAGCTCAGCTGCTCCAATGGTTAACCATGCTGTCCCTCCTCCTCCACGAGTTTAAAAACACCAGAGCTTTCTGGTTACCCTTGCAGATTGGAGAGCATAGAAATAAAAAAGAGAAAGTTGGAGTCTGGTTGTGATCAAAACTGTTCAAGTAAGCAATTCCATTCTTGTGATGTAAAAATCCAAAACATTGCTCCCAGAAGCATCTCTACACAAATTAGGATTTATCATGTGTTTATAAAAACTCCTGCCGAACATATTTTTATAAAACATAGCGAGGAGCGGAGGGTTTATCTTTTGGGGGCGATGAAAGCTTTTGATGCATCTTTGCTGCGATTATGTTTGAAGCAGCAGGAACACAGAGGGAGATTATTCTGTTTGGTTTATAACATATCTCTTTAAAGACGGAGCGCTGTCTTTGATCAGTGTAATGCATGTCAGAGGAGACAGGCCGATGGGTAAATGTGTTGGCTGTTTCAATGCCACAGCGGATCTGTTTACCCAAAAGAAGGAGGGGTGAGTAAGGGAGGACTTATTTTGTTCCACATGGAGTCTGAAAATGTCTCATGAAAGTGATACGAGTCCTCTGGCTTGTCACATCTCAGTCTGTCATTTTCAAGCCAAAAACAGCCGAAGGCGATGGAAGTGATTAGAGCCATAATCAGTTCCAGCATGCCTGTCCTCATCCTCATGCTGTTATTTGATTATCTGTATGCACATGGTATATTCCTGCTCTGTTTGTCTATGTGATGTGTTATTAGTGACCTGCAGGCTCAGGCTCCTGTAGACACACGCAGTTTGCTGCTATAGTGAATCCCTACATGGTGCTTTGGCAGAGGATGGACATCAATCAATATAATCCACTTAACTGGGATGGACACAAGTTGCTTCAAGGTTAGACAACCTGAATGAATTGCCTCTAATATGTCAATTTGTGATATTAAAACATGCTCTATTAGCTGTGCGACTGCAGCCTTTTTAATGTGGGCAGTTATGAAAATTGAGATGATTTATGACTGTTTACTTCTATTAGTGTACCTGACATGTTGTTATTATCTCACTGACATATCCTGGATAGCTTCCCTACGGGAAGCAGGTGGACTTATCTGCGTCCAGCGGGCCACTACGCAGTCTCCATGAACGTCAGCAGGACACTCATAAGAGTGCAGGAAATGACTCTAGTTGCATGAAATCAAAACACAATGCAGCCAGGGTCTGATGCCAGTAAACAGAGCCTGCTTTAAAGTTATCATGCTGCCAGAAAAAGACCGTTTAATAGCCTTCACAGGAATTCTTCAGCAACCCCCCCGTGCCACTGTTCCAGCTTCTCCACATCCAGTGACGCACGCCAGGCTCCAAGGGATGGAGGTTAGAGGTCCCTGCAGAGCTTTTACTAATAGACAGACAGGCAGGGTTTTCTCCTTTACTGTGGAACTGATTGTTGTCATTGGCTCTACACAGTCCTCCTGTTATATCTGAAGACCATTCTTGGAAATGTGGGTATGTGTATGCATGTGTTGTATCAAAAGTGCCCTCTGTTTAATGACACATAAAATAAAGTGCCCCTGACTGCCCTTCCATCAAACGAAACGTAGAAAACCATGTTGATGGCTGCAACTGTATAAAATGTTTTTAAAAAGCTCCCTCATGTGCCTTTCAAGTGAGCAAAATTATTTTTAAAAATGTCCCTGCTGAATTCAAATTCAGTGAACAAAAACAAACTAAAGCCAGTGCCTTCCAGTGAGTCTGGCTGTAAGGAAAATAGTTCCCTCTGGATGTCCTACTTGTGAGAGAATTGCCAAAAAGTTCCCTTTACAGTAATAATATTTAAAATATTGTACCTCAGACTGCACTTCCAAAACAGACAAAACATTTAAAAAAGCACCATCCTTATGTCTTTTAGTGTATAAAATGTTCTTAAAAGTTCCCATCTGATGCCCTACCGGTGAGTAAAACAGATTTTAAAAAGTCCCTGTTGAGTTTCTGCACAGTTGGAAAAAAATAAACTGAAAAGACAGTGCCTTCCAGTAAGTAGGGCCATAATAAAAATCGTACCCACTGGATGCCCTTCAAGATTTGCATGTTTGAAAGTGCCCTCTGGCTGCTCTTCCAGTGAGTGACACATAGTGACCTCTGGATGTCCTCTCAGTGACAATCATCTAGAATAAAAGTGCCCCCTGTGTGCTCTTTTAGTAAACAAAACATAAAATCAGTGCCCTCTGGTTGCCCTTTCACTCAATAACACTTACAATCAGAGCTCTCTGCATGCCCTACCAGTGAATAAATCATTTAAAATTAGTGTCCTCCAGATGCCCTTCTAGTGCATTAGACATTAAAAATAACTTCCTCCCCATGCTCCTCCAGCAAACACATGAAAATGGTGTCTTCTTGATGCCCTTTCCGTGTAGTGAATGTAATACATTACCCACAAAGCTCCCCTTTGTGGCTAGAATATAAAGTGCTCGTTCAGAAGCCTCTCCACTGGATTGAAAGTACTGAAAAGAAAAAATTCAATCTTATAAAGCTTCAATCAGGAAGCTCCTCTTCTGCGAATTCTGTTTTATAACTGTTAGTTTATCTTTTACACAGTGAAAATGTACCCCTTTAAACAGCTGTGTAAATATCCACCGGCAGACAGGGAATTAAGAGCCTCCTCTTATTGCATTTGCCTCATCATATTTTAAACTTGCAGGTATAAGGGGTCTGTACCCTCCTCTTTAATAGGTGGTCAGGCTAATAATAAGTCCCTGTGTTCTGGTGTCACATGGCATTCAGCAGGTGCCCTTTCTTGATTCTGCCCCTGTCCCTCAGACAGCCAGAGTTCGCCACTGACTCTTGTTAAGCAGAAAAACATTTAGGACAGCCCCGGTGCTACAGAAAGGAAGCATACAATCTTTTTTTAAGTTGAATGTAATTTTAAAGAGGCGTTTCAAGTGTTTGATTATTTAAAGATGTATTGATCTGATGGCCTCTGCGTCCAGGGATGAGGCTACAGCAGGCAAAATAGTGCGTTTGGTTAGGTCTGAAACACAAAATCTTCAAACAAACGCTGGGAGAAATCACGCCAAACTGTCTGGTTCTCAATAAAAAAAAACTGTGAATAATACCTCACCAAAATTCTGCCTGAAAATGCTCACAAACCTCCTTTTAATCACTCAAACCGAGTCGGGGTCTCACCTGAAGCTGCGAGTCCACACAGGACAGCGAGGAAACAGAGCCCCTTTACGCACATTGGATGGACGACAGACTGTCCGGTAAACCTTGAGACTCGGGAGCCGGAATCAAACCCACTGAGATTCCTCCGCCGACTCACAGTCACTGGAAACTCCGCTGAAAGTCTGTGGATCCCCTTCCGAGAGTGTGAGAAACGCTAAAATTACGCGGAGCCCTCTCCTCCACCTTATCTCTCCAAAGACGCGTCCCAACTCGCCGATGCCCTCACATAATTTACTTCAGCTCCCTCCCACCACATTTTCGGGCGGAGTAACAAAGTCTCTGACTTTCCTCACTGCCTCCTTATCTCTCTCCTACACGGTGAGTCCAGGGCCGGCAAATATTTGATGGTCACCCAACCTGTTCGGCTGCCGCGTAAAACACATTTACATCTGTGGTGCGATGCCAAAGCTGTTGCGCAATCTCACAAGTGGAATGATTCATGCAGGCACAGAGTGAAGACAGCATTTATAATCTCGTTATGAGCTCATATGATGTCATGACACACTTTTTCCAGCTGTTATTGCGTCACCTTATGGCTTTAAATGAGCGTTTTATTCAATAATAATGGAAAAAACGTGTTTTGGAGAAGCCAGATATCTCATTACTGTGGAACCAGATGGATCAAAATATTCAAAAAAGCTCTGACTTCAATTACAAGTCAAGTCAGATTCGTTTGATGGAGTTCAGTACGTTTTCCAGAAAAGCTGGATAGTCAAAGATATTTTGAATAAGGCAGATAGTGAGAATAGCTAAAGAGCTTACTAGTTTAGAAGCACAAGGCTTGCACTAACTCCACTTTACCGTATGATGACCAGAGACCAGCAGAGAGCCACAGTTTACTGTCCAAGTAGCTGGTTACTGCTTTGAACCACTTGGGGGCAGAGCTGCACTTTGATGTAACAGTGGTATGAAGTCTGTCAGAAAGATTTAAGACACTGACAGTCAGTTTGAGCTTTTAAAAGGTTACAGCATGTGAATCTCGAAATATAGGAAAACAGATAAAATGGGAGAGGACAGCAACAGTGCAATAAAATTTACATTATAGTCTTAATTCTAAAAAAAAGTACAAAACTTAATTTAAAGCTTGTGAAACAGCACAATAAATGTTGAAACACAATGATTTCTTATGAACAGTATATCCTCACTTTCAATTTGATATCAGCAAAACATTTTTAAAAAGAAGTTCCTGGTTGTGTCTCATCAGCTCTTCTTTTAGCGAGACTCTGTAAAAGTTAGTGAACCCAGGAGACCAGTTTCTGAAGTTTTTAAAAGTTAAATGTTGTTCCATTCTTGCCTGATAGAAGATTTAAGCTGCTCAACAGTTCAGGGTCTCCTGTGTTTTCAGTTGTTGTCAAGTCAGGACTTCAGGGAGGCCAGTTTATCAGCAGGACTCTACTCCTACAGAGCCATGCTGTTGTAATCCCTGTTGTCTGAATGTGGTTTGTCATTGTCTTGCTGAAATATGAAGGTCCTTCCTGAAAAAGTCATTGTCTTGATGTCAGCAGATGTTGTTCCTAAAACTGTAGATCTTGTTCAGCATTAATGGAGCCTTCACAGATGTGGAACATGGACTCAGATGATCCTCATACCATCAGGGATGCTGGCATTGAACTGGGAGCTGATTAAGCCAAGTGGTCTATCTACCCTTGAGAATTGAGGGTTCAAAAGTAATGTCAAATTGTAAGTCATCAGACCACAGTAGAGTTTCCTCTTCACCTCAGTCCATCTTAAACGGATACAGGTCCAGCAAAGTCTCTGGTGTTTCTGGATCATGTCTTTATCTGGTTTCCTCTTTGCATGGTTCAGTTTGAACCTCATTTGTGGATGCAGTGATGAACTGTGTTCACAGACAGTGGTTTTTGAAGTGATTTTGGATCATCCAGTCTTTGTCATGTTACTAACCTGTTGGAAATTCACCTCATTAGTTGGAGATGTTCCTCCAGCTGTGTTTTTATTTTTATTTTTTTAGGATTACATATTTTTTTTATTGTCTCTCAACAGGAAAAAAATTATGACATTTTTCTATGAATTATACTTGTTGGGGTTGGCTGTTTGAGGGTGTGAATGTGAGCTCATTTAAAAAAAAAAAAAAACAGCTTCCTGTGGGGTGCGGAGTGTGTGTGTGAGTGTGTATTTGTATGTGTGTGTTTGAGGAAGAGAACAACAGAGTCAGTCAGTCAGTGTCTCCTTTGAGACCATTTTTGTCTTTTTCAACAAGTAGCTTTTCACAAATTTAATTTTTTATCCTTTGTTAAATCTTAATCATCTGTTGCTTTTATAAATTCAGAAATTAAGTTTAAACTTAAAAACAAAAGAGTAGAAAAGTAAACTGAGGTTGCTTTTTTAAAAAACAACATGGGTGTCAGGACTGCACTTGCCGTTTTTCTTCTTTTCATCGCTTTTGTGGATGCTGCTCGGAAAGGTAAATTTTCACTAACTGTTCAAGTTTTGACAGTTTTCACTGTTCATGATTTTAGACAAAAGTTATTTCATCAAAAAAATTATCTCATGTAGACACAGTGTTAAAAAGTCACCATTTCCTGTAGTTCGTGTATGCTGCTTGACTTTTCTTACTGCTGTGTTTTTACCTTCTGAATCTCTTAGTTTGATCATCTCATGTTTGCATTTCCCTTTTTTGTTGCTGCCGTTTATGAATCCAAGTGCCGTGAGAGGAAAATATACGTCTGATTTTGATCGCTTACTTCATTTCTGTTTCTCATTCTTAGCTGCCTTTATTCATTGTCGGGGCTAAAAATCTGAGCAGGACTAAAAATTGTGTTTGATAAACTGGAGTTCAGCTTCCAGTTAACAACAGTCAAGTTTTAAAAGTGTATTCACAGACAGACTGCATATAATATAGACACCATTAAATATCTGTGTGTCATTAAGCCAAAAGAATTACAGCTCCCCCTGCTGACTGGCTGCAGTGCAGGTCATGTACTTTACTGCAGACCCAAGAAACGCAAGACATTAATTCAAAACAGGGACAGCAAAAACAGAGATTAAGCATCTTAAGTGCTTAAATCAGCTCCAACGCTCCAAATCAGCTAAATCTGGCATTCCACAAGGAGCAGTACTTGGCCCCATGCTGTTTAATTTGATATATTTCCACCTAAGACAATAATGAAAAACACTACATGTCATTCCATTCATATGCTGATGATATCCACTTGTAAATCTCCCTTGCATCCAGTAATCCCACCCCTGTCAACAAGCTGATAGACTGCATTCACACCATTAACTGTAGCATGTCATAAAACTTACTCAAGCAAAACTTTAAGAGTCAGAGAGACAAAACCCTCTAACACCTGAAATCAATGTCTCTTTAAGTTGGTGAGTAAGTCAGAGATCTTGGTGTAACGTTGGGTTCGGATCTAACCTTTGGACATCATTTCACAGACATAACGAGAACATCATTCTTCCATTAAAAAAGCTCTCAAAGATAAAACCTTTCATACTCCTAACTGATGCAGAATAATTAATCCATACATTTCAGACAGATCTGATTAGTGCAATTCCCTCTATGTAGGACTATCCAAACAGTCTGCAGGACAGCTGCAATTAAACTGGCGCACAGCAGCAAGAGTCCTGACACACATAAGAAAACTTGGACTCATCCCTCCAGCTCTCAGGTCACTTTATTGGCTCCCTATTCACCTTCAAAACTCCTTTAATTGTCCATAAAGTGATCAATAATTCAACTTCTCAAATCTGCTCACAGAATACAACCTGATCCGACCCCTCAGGGTACCAGGTGAGAGAGTTGCTGTGTGGATGAAGGGGCTTTTATCTACTGTGGTTCCTCTTTCTGGAGCAAGCTACCAGCAGACCTGAGGTCCATTATTAATTAATTAATGTTATTATTATTACCAATGGTAAAGGTGGGAAATATTTCCGACATGTTTCAATGCATCATCCCTGTAGATTTGTGCGTTCAGGACAGCTGGTGCAGCCCAAAGTCCTGATATGAGAGAAAACTGCAAACTCTCCTCAGCTCCTTTATTGTCCTCTTTTCTAACAGCAAACTAATGGAGTAAAAAAAATTATATATAAAATGAAGTAAGCTCACCAATGTAAATGTATATCTGTGCTTGTGTTTTCAGGAGGCGTAGAATTCTGGAGGGAAAACTTCACCATGTCATGTCCAGGCAAAGGGAGTTGGTTTGATGATGGAAAAGACATCACTAACGCCATTGAAAATGAGACATATACAGTCAAATATGAAAACAGCAAAACAAGCCAGTTTTACTGTGTCCCGAAATTAGGTTCGGGAAACATAAAATATCACTTCTATGTTCGCGGAAAGGGTGCGTGTACGGATCTGATTTCTCGTGATTTACCGTATTTTTCTGTACTGAGCTGTCACTAAACTTGCCGCTCATCTTTGTCCTGCAGGGTGCGAGAAATGCTTTGAGCTGGATGCTATGGTGATAGGCTTAGCTATCATTGCAGATGTTGTCATTACGGTGGTTGTGATGATGATCATCTACGGATGTACCAAGAAGAACAGCTCTGAAGGATCATCTAAGGCTTCAAGTGGTAAAAATAAAAATGAAAATAATCCACTAATAATCAGAAAGGTTTTAAAAAGCATGCAACTGCAGCTCAGAAAAGGACAGTATGTGTCTTCATCGCATTAGTAAATGGTCACTCATATCCTGTTACTATGTTGTAGCACACCCTCGTCCTGGAGGCCGAGGTCCACCAGTACCATCACCTGACTATGAGGTGCGTATAAAACAAAGCTACTTTGCAGAGTGAGAGCACTCAACATATTTTGACATGTTTTCTATTTTAATTCAAAGCTTAGCAGCTCTCAGCAGCAGCTAAAATAAATATGACCCCTCTCTTTGTACTTTTTCTACCTAAAAGATGTGAATATCCAGAAGGTCTTTTTTAAAATTTCATAAAAATATGATCCAAACTTATTAAAAAAACTATGAGGAAACGCACTGGAGGAGATTCGTGACATTAGTAACATGACTGGGTATAAAAAGGATGTTCAGAGAGGCTGAGTCTCTCTGACTGAAAGATGGAAGAGGTTCACCACTCTGTAAGAGACTGTGTGAGCTAATAGTTGAACAGTTTCAGAATAATGTTCCTGAGTGTCAAACGTGAAAGAATGAGTGGATTTTATCAACTGCAGAACATCATATCATTAAAAGATTCAGAAAATCTGGAGACAAGGACCAAAACCAAGACTGGATGGTCCTGATCTTCAGACCCTCAGGCAACACTGCATCAAATACAGGACTCTGGAGTGGAAGTAACTGCATGTGCTCAAAATCACTTCCAAAAACCACTGTCTGTGAACACAGTTCATCACTGTGTCCACAAATGTAGGTTAAAACTGAACAATGCAAGAATTAAACCAGATACAAACATGATATAGAAAGACTGGGGACTTCTCCAGACCATAGCCCATTAAGGATAGACCAAGAGGAAGAGGAAAACTGTCCTGTGGTCCGATTTTTTAAATGTCTTGCTGGTATTAAATTTAAAACTAGCAGATATTTCTTGCAAAATAATCGAGGTTTTTATCCTTTGTCATGTTGTGTTCAGACTTTTCAATTGAATGTTGGTTTTAAATTATTTGGGAACCATCAACATCTGTGTCTGTAAGTGTTTTATATATGTTTAGGTATTGGGGTTGTAGCTCGAGCTGAGATGAGGGTCATTTCCTCTCAAATCTTAATGTTAATAAACATTAAAGCCTCATAGAGTAACATGACTGTCATGACACTAACCCTGTCTCTGTTGTGATTTTACAGCACCTGAACCCTCGCACCCGTAGCCAGGATCCATACTCTATGTTGCACTAGATAGGACTAGGACGAGTCCCAAGACCACGTGGGGTAGTGCTGAACTACGGCTGTACAACATACAACTTAAATGAACATCAACCGTGCTCCCAGGACTATGCACATGGCTTTTGCAGTTAAATTGCACTTCATAGAATTGCAAAATAAACGTCAAATTTGTTTCTTGGTAATTCAGGATTCATTTGTTCAGGTATGTGCATGAAAGGAATTATTCACGTTAATCATTATGATGTCTGAATTCCCAGTAATCCCCAAACCTACAGTTATTTCTACAGGTACTAGGGGTGAGTGGAAGTAAATAGAGGAGCTTAGTTAATTTAAAACAACATTTATTAAGTTTTTTATATTTGATCGTAAAGTGATATGTTTATGTTCAAACAGGGAAAACAGAGGATTACAAAGTGCTATGAAGGTTATCTGTAATGTTTCTTTTGTTAGTCATCCAAAACCTTAAGCAATGTCCACAGTCTGCAGGTGTACCACAGAAATAAGTAATTTGTTAACCGACAGTACTAAATAACTAATTTATTTGCAAAAAATTTTTAAACAAGTTTGATTCAACAGCGAAAAAAAGAATAGGGAAATTTAGGACATGCCTATCAATAAGGTAAAAAGGGCCTGTGTCCACTCGCAGCATTTTTGTGCTGGCAGCTCCTTTGTTCTGAACATGCGTTGGTACATTTTTGCAGAAATGGTTTAACTTTTTTTTTTTTTTAACATTTTTTTTAAACCAGCTCAATGCTCAAAAATGGTATTATGGTGGAATACAAACCTTTAAAATTTAGTTGCAGAGTGGAATCTGGAAAGTGCCACCATTTCTGTCGCCACTGTAAAAAGTATGATGTTTAAACCTTGAATTTGGAACGATGCATCAAATCAGTCCAACTGAGTGTGTTTTGTATATACTCTGTACATTTCCGCTTTAATTTACAACAGTGTTAAATGGATTATTATTTTTATTGTTATTAATGACAGTAATAGTTCAACTTGTTTTACCTGTGCTCAAATCTTATCATCTTGTAAAGAACAGCGTTTAACATACTGTTAAAAAGTGCTCATTGGCTTGATTTCCGCTTTGTCTTACTGCTGCTTTATTAACGTCCTCTTACTGTAAAGGGTGAGACATGTGTTACTAATAAACCGCAGCCATCACTGCTCTGGTCTCTGTCTTTACCTCTGGTCGGAAACAGTCCTCAGAAGCTTCTGCGGATCTAAGTCTATGTGATGTACAAAGCAGCTGCAAAGCCGCAGCTCATATCCACAGCGCCCACCTGCACATCATCAATATGTCTCTCTCTGTAGGCTCTACTTAATCAGTGGCACACTGTGGAAACATCTGACACCTCTCATTACTTAAATATGAGTGTACTTCCAAAATATGGTGGGGTTTTTTCTCTTTACTTGTCTAACTTTGACTTTCTACGCTCAAAATTAGACACTGAAAATGAAAACAATATATTACAGGTGCACAAGCTGTATAGAACGATATCAGTTAAATTATAATGATGATTAACGACAAGTACGTTTTAAAAGTTATTGAAGGGAGTCAAAAACAAAACAGGACCCAGGATTGATCTTTGTGGGACACCAAGAGAGTATGTAGAGTAAAAATCTGGAATTAATCCTTCAATAAGGTCAATGTCAATGTCTGCTTTATTTATAGCACATTTAAAACAGCCGGTAGCCTACCAAAGTGCTTTACAGTAAAATGGCCAGAAACAATAAAAACAATAAAAGCATAAAACATAAAACAACAATATAGATAAACATAGCAAATAAGAGAATAGCCCAATAAAAGTAACTATATTACCCCAAAGGCTAAATAATAATAATAAGAAGAAGAAGAAGAACTTTGTTAATCCCCAAAGGGAAATTCAATTGTCTGTTGTCTCACATAATATATCTCTACTATGTACAGTTATGTGCTATTTACAGTTATCTACTATTTACACAAGAGTTGTAAAGTGAAGAGGTGTGTTTCTAGAGGTGTTTTTTACAAGTGGAGAGGCCATTCGCAATATGCACTGTCAGGGGTAAAGCATTTCCACAAAGTGGGAGCTGACAGAAAATGTTCAATCTCCCCTAGATTTTAAAAAGGATAGAGGAATGTCTAAATCCACCTGGTTAGCTGACTTCAGGGCTCTGGAGGGCTGACACAATTTAACAAGGTCAGATAGATGTTCCGGGGCCAGCCGGAATACTTTTAAAAACAAAAAAAAAAGAATCTTAAAATTGATCCTTCACCTGACCAATGCTAACATACAAGGAATTGCAATAATCTAAATAAGATGTAATGAAAGCATGCCACCACAGGGAGAAGTGCATCATCATTTTGCCTTTATTTACAAAAGTCATCATCATGAAAATTTAACATTGCAATAGTAACAATTTTACAGAACAATTTAATGTAATGTAAGTATTTGATTTAAAAATAGAATTGGATATGGATCAAAATGGATCCTTGTGGAACACCACCTTGTTTAAAAGTAAAACTAAAAGTAAATTTTAGTATAAATCCTTAAGAGACACCCCACCTCCAAAGTGTCTATCATGCAATACACCTGCAGAAGTACACAATTTTTGGCTCGTTAGCACAAAGACTCAGCCTTTATAAACAATGGTTTATCCTGGCAGTATGGAAATCAGCTTGGAGGTTGTAACTGCACTTGATGAGAAAAATGACAGCGTATTTATATATTAGGTCATCGGCATACAACTGAAACTTTGCACCGCTGGCATAAATGATTGATATTTTTATTAAATGACGTTGGACCTGAAATGAATTCTTGTGGGACACCACTTAGTATCAAAATTAACAATCTTAGAAATGATCATTTGTTTTACAAAGGTTCAACTGGAAAACACTTAGAGGAATCTGTAGGCTGTTCATTGCACTCACTGGTTAAAACAAAGTAGTTTGTTATTATCATGTTGTCAAGAAAAAAAAATAACTTTGCATTGGTAACCTTTTAATAAAATTGATGCAAATTGTAAACAAAAAAGGACTTTGTAGGAGACTGCTTTGTATCTAAAGTTAAAATGTTTAAATCATAATTGATTTGTGTTTTACCCATAAAGAAGTACATATTTTAGTTTTGTTAGCACTTAAAATAGAGTTTCTATAAATAAAATTTCAACTTTATAAAACTAAGAGTGAGTTGTGGGTTATGTCTGCATTAAATGGGTAAGAAATAGAAGTACAATCCTATTGTCAGCATAAAAATGAAACTGCATGGAAACATTTTTTAGAATAGATTATCAATGTAAATTATGAAAAAGAGGGTTTGTATAGATTCCTGTGGGACATCTTTTTTGTATTAAAAGTGAAAAACGGCTTTAACAATGAAAAGTGATTTTTCATTTTTGCAATAGACCTGGTAAATTTAATCATTTTAATGAATAGAGCAGCATTCTGCTCCAAGAGGTTCATCTGAACACTGTTAAAAGCAGATAGTACATTGAAATTGCACTCAGTTGGGACGACAATGAAGTATAAATAACTGTGGCATCAGTATAAGAATATGATTATGACCTGCATATCTTATTAAAGTGATTTTCAAATAAAATAGGACCTGTAAGGATCCCTGTGGGACACCACTTGACATCTGTATAAGTGCCTTTCCAAACCTTAGATAACCTCATATATTTAAGACATGAGCCTGTAGTTGTTTGGGTTGGACAGATCTCCACCTGCCTATTTATAGAAACACCTTAATGATTCAGAAAATGGAAAAATTATATGCGTGTTTTCCCAGCATTGTTTACAAGTCATCTAATGGAAATAAAGAAACTATACTATGACATGTGTTATTCTCAATTGCGCAGACTAATAATAGTGGAGAAGTCTATGTGGCACACTATGTAACTCAGAGGTGTTATGTTTAGTGGAAACTTGCCTACACGAATCACTCAGTTATCATCTGCATCTGCTCTTGAGTTTGTGCGAGAGAAAACCAAAGAGTAACATGGGGGAGGGGCTGAATATGGTGTGCTTCTCTATCTGACTGTCATACTGTCATACTGTTAAAACTAACTGTTCCAAATCACAGACCTACATCTGCTCGAGAGTGTGAAGCCATGCACGAAAACACACATTAATGTGGCGTGCACAACAATATGTGAGTCAGGAGTTGGTTAGTGTGTGTTGGGGTGTGTGTGTCTTTGTGGGTCGATGAGGGTTGTGTTTCTGAAGCTTCCTCGTTTGATCTCTGTAGTCTTCCTCGGGTTGAAAACTCCAGTTCGTACTTTTGTCACAGTGACTGTGAGATCTGCTCAAAGAATTAAAGCTGTTAGATTATCTGACATCCGGAGGCTCCCTCCTCTCCTCCTCTTCCTCCTCCTCCTCATTCTTTGTAACTATTTTAACTTTCCACTCACTTTCCTCCCTCTCTGTGTTGCTTATTGTGTAATTCTTACTCTCCAAGCTCTGTCTCCACTATATTCTTAAACTTTTATTTCAGCTCAATAGACAAAAAATAGCAGCCCAAAAAACTGGTGCCTTTACAATACAGAAGTGAAATACCGTAGCATGAAGAAGTGATGGTAGAACTTAGCTTAAAGCTATTTCTGCAGAGCGAATTGTAATGCCTGTGTCAGAGGATGCAGTTACCAGAAATGCATCCGCACTGCCTTTATTTACATTCTCTATCGGCAAAGTCCCAAATGAGTGACTGATGTGAAGTTCCTGTGAAGAACTTTTGGTTTGTATTAATTAGGGATGTCCAAATCAGCTTTTTTGTCCCTGAAATGAATCAGACCTTTTAATAAGTCCTAATCTAATACATAGCTAAAGTAAATAAACGAGCTGCTTCTGCTCATTTCATCTAACTTAGTTCAGCTGGCGTTGTTGTAAAACTCATGACTTACAAAAACTCACAAAACTCACAAACTCATATGTCTTTTGTGCTCTGCTGTAAAAATGCTGTGCATGTTACGTGGCACAGGCCAAAGCGGCGCTACCTTTACCACAATCTGCAAAGTCAAATGGGGACTGGGAAGCATTGTAAATGCAAGTGAAGCTTTGTAAACATAAAATTAAGTAAATAATCACTCAGTTATTAAACATTTTGTATTTTTTTTATTTACAAAACTTTTTTGCATTTACAAAACCTATTTTCTTTAACATTTTTTTTTGTTTTTACAAAACATTCTGGCCTCCCTTTGACATGGGAGTATGATTAGATGATTGGCATGTCGAGAGAGAAAATTTAAACAAAATCATAGTAGTCAAGAAATTTTACCAAACTCTATGCAGTTTTACAAAGGTGGCAGACCAGAGCAGTGGTGCTCTGAGGCTGAATGCTTCAAGTGCAGGATCTCAGGTATGTACAGTAAATAAGTCAGCCTAGAATGTAGGCTTTATCATATGTCAAAACACCATAATGCACCCTAGTTGGCTATATTGGCAACATTGTCCTCTGGACACGCTTCCTTTTGACTCCATATGTAACTTTGTGAGAATTATAACAGTGAATTTAACTCTACTTTCCTACTTTATTTCTCCCCTTGAATTAACACTTTTGAAACCACGATGTAGAGGGAGGAGACAGCTTTATTTATTAACTCAGAGGACAATGCTGTCACACATATAAGAGATATATATATGAGTCAGAAAGGTCCAAACAGTGTCAATATGACAGATTATTTCTGGCATCCAGGGATCCCTGGTTAATGCTATGGCACTTGCACTTTTCAGGAGTTCCAGTTTGGTTGCTCTCTCTGTTTATTTGATGTAGTTTTATCCATCAGTTTTTTGGGATAAGTCAAATGAATCAAGTTATTATGAGCAGTAAGTATGAACGCCCTTACAGAACTCGGAGAAAGTCAGTTTTGTTCAATGAAATTTAAACTTTATTTTAAATTCAGCATCTACAGTGACTTTTGCAGGAGAAAAAAAGGAAAGGAGAAAACAGACTACTGGGGATACCACATGGGTCAATTCAAGACCTTTCGAAATTAAAACAACAGCAACAGTCACAAAACGGTGACTGTGTGACAAATTACGGCTACACCAGTGATAAGAGATGGAAAGCCTAAACAGTGTAATACTAAAAACAGAGAAATAAGCCTGCCAGAAATAAAGCCAGTCTTTCTACGCATGCATGGCCGGAGGCTGAAAGCTGACTTCCATCTATCTCTTGTTCAGCACGTCGTAGGTGTCTTTCTGACCACCTTTGTGTTTCAGAGGCTGAGGGAGTGAATAAAGAGAAAAGTCAGCGTCAAATCTTTTCATGTGACAAATGCAAACATAAAAGTCCTGCTCATTTTTTCTGACCTGGTAATGGTCGTTAGGGGCTCTAGTGTTCCTCTCAGGTGGGATGAGATGCTGTCTGTCAGAGCCTGAAGGGACAAGAGACATATTACAATAGTAGTATGGAGCCTAAAAGGGAGACATTTTATCTTGTTTACACAGTATGATAATTGTAGGCATGTGATGATACCATGCATGATAGTTATCTTGTGCGTAACTTTGAGAGATTCAGGGGCTGTGTGCATATTCACCATCACCCACTGAGGTAAATGCATGTCTATGGAGAATGCTCAGATTTGTTGTTATGTGTTAATCTTGCTTTTCTTCATTGGTGCAGATCACTTTTTGCAGGATGCTGATGGATAGGGGATGTGTTAAATTATTAGCTGTACAGTAACAACTACTACATTTGGTAAACTCTGACCCATGCAATCCGTGAGACCTCAGAGGTTGGGAAATGTGTTTTAAACTTTTGTCTCTACTTTTCTTTTATTCTTTTAACTATTTATACTTCAATTTGTAAAGTTGAAGTAAAGCTTGATTGATTTTATTAGCTGACAGCAGCAACATGCAATGGCCGAATGACTCGGAAGTGACATTATTATCTGCTGATACCTGAAGGAAACAGGACGGTCCGTTTTGACTGTTAGTGAGGTTACAAATGGTGATCAGGCGTCCTGGTTTAATAATAATTCAGGTAAATATGCATGTGTTTGAAATTGAAATGATAAGCTGTACCTGGAGAAAGTGGGCTAGTGTGAAAAAATACAAACTGAATAAAAGCTTTCTTCTTATTCTAGACGGACGGACGGACAGACAGACAGACAGACAGACAGACAGACAGACAGACAGACAGACAGATTTACTCTTCTTGTCCAATTTGTCTGCACCGGTCCGAGTCTGAGCACAAGCAATGAGGTAGACGGCAACTCCTATCACGGTCGTGGCCACCACCTCTCCAACAACTATCCCCGCAACTGAGCCCTCATCGAGCTCTATGCAGTTGTCACAGGCTGGAACACACACACACACACACACACACACACACACACACACACACACACGTGTATGAGTGAAAACTTCTGTGCAAATTGGTCTTTGAAGCAAAATAACAATTATTAACAATTACCCCCCCCACACACACACACACACACACACACTCACACAAAGTGTGCCAAACTCGTTTCTTTTCTGCAGAACTTACTCCTAAACTTCACAAACATTTTTTCTCCTTCAGGCTCTCCGTTGTCCTTGGATACACACGTGTATTCTCCGGAGTTCTCATCTTTGTATTCCAGTTGCAGAGAATCTTGTGCTATTCCATTGTCTATGGCCATTATTTTCCTGTCCGTGCACGTTAACTTGATGCCACCAGATACAGTTGTCACCTTAGGTTGAATGGACTCGGTTGATGATGGATCTGTTAGCACCCCTTTGATGGAAAAAATAAATAAAATTCAGATTTAAGACAATCATCCAGTAGAATAATCCAGTCAACATGCTGCCATGAACAGGGATTTCTTAGGGGTTATATTTGTCTGAAATATGTCATTTATGCACCACCTGTGTCCACAGAGCATGTGTTAAATTTTCTATGCATGTCTGTCTTTTTTCTGGTAGGACTGCTGAACCAAGACAGGAAACAATCGAACCAGCGACCAGGCGCTCCAACTTCACAGCCATCAGCGCTTTGACTTTTGATGCATATTAAAGCTCCTGTGAGGAGTTTTTACGTGTTGAGAAAAAAGGCTAAAATTCATGTTGATGCCTTTTTTATTATATCTAAAAGTGAAACCATCAAAGACAAGACTGAAGATCTTAAATCCAAATTTTGGGGGGCTGTAAATCTTTTCGATTTTTTTTCTTTTCATATATTCAACAACCAGAAGAGCAATCTTTTCCCAGTTCATGTCAGCATTTCTGAATAATGAGATGCATTTTTACAGCTACCTACAAGATTTGTCTATAAGGATAAAGTCAGCATGGCAGCTCAAAATTATGGGACACTGTAACAACACAACAGAACAATATCAGGACATCATGGAGTTACAATAGGTTTGTCACAGCTGACAGTGAAAGAGACGTAGATTAATTTTCTGCACAGTTTTACATGATTTTGACACAAATCTAACCCCATTATTTAGAAATTTTACTGTTAAACACTAACAAACATGTTTTATTTCAGAAGCCAAACTAAGGTTTGACATTTTTATGACATTTCTGTCTAATTTCTTAAAAAAGAATAGTTTACCTGTCAGACTCCACAGCAGCAGCAAACAGGCCGGGAAAAGTCTCTGCTGTTTCATCCTGCAATCGCTGAACTCTGCTGATCACAGAAAGAAATATTTCAGATCTCTTTGAGGAAGAGTGAGCGTCAACAGAAACCAGGAAGGACGCCATTTTCTGCTGTCAGTCAACCATTTTATTCAACTTCACTTAACAGCTGATGGACGACAGTGAATTTAAACTTTTTCTGGAAAATCCTGTCATCTTAAAAACAGTAAAAAAAATAATAAAAAATAAAAAAACGTGCCTGTGGGTTAACTCAGTAATTGAAATCCAAATTTACTTCGTCAAAGGTTTTATATGAAAATATTTGCAAAGAATAACGAACTCTAAGAGTGAGTGAAAATGTTACAACCTATTAAAATCATGAATTAAGTCAAATTACTGACCAGAATGAAGAGCTGATGTATCTTTGGTAAAAATCCTCAAGCCTTCGTCTCTTACAGTGTCTTTGTCTGCATCTGTGTGAGTGTGAGTGTGTGTGAGTGTGTGTGAGTGTGAGTGTGAGTGTGTGTGAGTGCGTGTGAAGGAAGTCAGCCTGATTGGCTTGTTTTCTGTCTCATCAAGCTTTGTTGTTGTTGTTTCTGCACCTGGAAGACTGTGTCTCTGAAACTTCTAGCATCTAGTGGAATATTACTCTGAGCATGTCCCCGAGTTCTGCTGTCTTACTATGGTGGGTTTTCTTTAATCTGGCTCTGCAAGAATGTAGAGGAAAATGCGTGCGTCTGTAACAGCTCATTCGAGTTCATATCAATGTGGAGAAGTGTTGGGCCATGAAGCCTATAACTCAAACTGTACACAACATATAACATATATTACAACACCATACTTCAATAGAATGTTAATCATCGTCACTCTTATTGCACAGTTAGTTCATATACAGTACAGGCCAAAAGTTTGGACACACCTTCTCATTCAATGTCTTTTCTTTATTTTTTTATATGAATATTTACATTGTAGATTATCACTGAAGGCATCAAAACTATGAATGAACACGTGGAATTTTGTACTTATAAAAAAAGTGTGAAATAACTGAAAACATGTTTTATATTCTGGTTTCTTTAAAATAGCCATCCTTTGGTCTTGATGACAGAAGTACCTTGTCAGGGTTACTTCAGGCACTCCTGTGAAGTAAAAACCATTTCAGGTGACTACCTCATGAAGCTCATTGAGAGAACAGTTAAAGTTTGTAGCGCTATCAAAAAAGTAAAGAGTGGCTACTTTGAGAAATCTAAAATATAAAACATGTTTTCAGTTATTTCACACTTTTTTCTCAAGCACATGATTCCACATGTGTTCATTCATAGTTTTGAGAATCTACAATTTAAATAGTAATGAAAACAAAGAAAATGCATTGAATGAGAAGGTGTGTCCAAACTTTTGGCCTGTACTGTACATAAAACCATTCATCAAGCAACAGGAGGCCATGCTGGCAAAGCTGCCAGCAGTGTCTGCAGCTTGATCAAATGTAATCAAAGCAAACTTTATTTATATAGCACTTTTTAGGCAAAAAGAAATGCAGCACAAAGTGCTTTACAATTTAAAACAATGAGCACCCCCATATCCAGCCCGCCATCCCACCCCCCAGCCCTCACTGAGAGCCCATCCCAACAGTAAGGGGCCCTCAGCAGCAAGCACTGCTGCAGAACACCACCTGGCCGAGCTGAGTGCACACCACGAGGCAGAGAAACCCTAGACCTAGAACTAGTCACAGCCTCCAGTGCAGGTGGCCTCCCTACTGACGAAACACTGGAGAAATACAATAAGAACATAAACTAAATCAGCTAAAAACATCAAACTAGATAAAATTATAAAATACTGATAAATAGCTAAAATACCATCTAAAAATAAGTGAATGAATAGAATAAACAAAACATGTAAATGAGGACTAAAATATATAAATGAAATAAAACAAGATAAAAATAGTATAAAAATATGGATTAAAAATAAGACATTAGTTAAAAGCCAAATTAAATAGGTGAGTCTTGAGCCTGCTTTTAAAAATATGAACATTCTTTGTGGCCCTCAGATCCTCCGGCAGGCTATTCCAAAGACGGGGGCCATAGTGCTGAAAAGATGCCTCACGGTAAGTTTGTGTTCTCACTTTGGGGACTATTGAAAGGCCAGTGCCAGAGGATCTCAGGGTCTGCAAGGGTTCATATTGTAAAAGCAATTCTGAAAGATAAGAAGGTCCAAGACCCCTAAGACATTTAAAAACCATTAAAAGGACCTTAAAATCAATCCTAAAGCACACAGGGAGCCAATGCAGTGATTTTAAAAACGGTGTAATGTATGCCCGCCTTCTGATCTTCATCAGCACACATGCTGCTGAGTTTTGCAACAGTTGTAAACTTGCAATGTTTCTTTTTGGAAGACCAGAATGCAGGGCATTACAATAGTCAAGTCGGCTCGAGATAAAAACATGCATTAGCGTCTCTGTGTTAGCCCGGGAGAGAAAGGGGCGGACTCTGGCTATATTCTTTAAATGATAAAACCCTGTTTTTGTTATATTTTTAATATATGCGATAAAAGTCAGCTCAGAGTCAAAGATGACACCCAGATTTCTTTACCTGATTTAATGGAATTAAAGACAGGGTTTTCAGTTTTGATAAAAGTTTCTCTCCCTGAGCCTTGGGATCAATAATTAAAACCTCAGTTTTGTCCTGGTTGAGCTGTAGGAAGTTTTCTGCCATCCAGGATTTAATGTCTAGGACACAGCTAAAAAGGGCATCAATTGGCCCTGTGTCATCAGGAGACATGGATATGTAGAGCTGTGTGTCATCAGCATAGCTGTGAAAAGTGATACCACACCTCCTGATGACATCTCCCAGTGGGAGCATATATAAATTAAAAAGTATGGGGCCTAAAATTGAGCCTCTGGGCACATTACATTTAATGCCATGAATCTTTGAAGAGCATGTGTCCAAACTTACAAGAAACTTTCGATCTGTGAGATAGAAGTTAAACCATTGAAAGGCAGTACCAGAGAGGCCTACAAGGTGCCTTATTCTATTTAAAAGATTTGTGTGATCTACTGTATCAAAAGCAGCGCTTAGATCCAGTAGCACAAGGACTGTAAGCTTGTGTGAGTCCAAGTTGCACCTCAGATCATTAACAATTTTCAGTAGTGCAGTCTCTGTACTGTGGTTCGTCCTAAATCCAGATTGAAATTTCTCCAGGATGGAATGGTTATTTAAAAAAGTCATTCAACTGAATAAAAACAAGTTTTTCTTAAAAAACAATTTGCTTAAAAATGGTAAGTTGGACACTGGTCTGTAGTTATTAAGAACATTAGGATCCAAATTGTTCTTCTTCAGAAGGGGTCTCACTACTGCCGTTTTTAGGGCAGTAGGGAAAGAGCCCATTGGAAGAGAACAATTCACTATATTTAAAAGCTCACCTTCAAAGAATCCATAAAACATTTTAAAAAGTGATATGGGAATTGGGTCTATAAGGCAGGTTGTTGGTTTTACTTGGGAGAAAACTCTACCAAGCATCTCAGCATCAACCAGGACAAAACTGTCCAGTGTTTCCTCATCACACTCATATCCCAGTATTACCTCAGCAGTCTTGAGAAATGGTGCTGATGTAAAGGTGTAAAAACCTGTAGTTCCCTTGGTGTCCACCAGCAACAGTCTGAAGAAGCACTAGAAAACACATAAAAGCTCATTTAAAACAGTGGCTTTTTTTTTGCCTGATTCAAAAAATTGTTTCTTCTAAATAAATGGGCAAAAATTGACATAGTCTTAGTAACATCACCGTTTTGTTTCAGAAACAGAGTTTTGAGGCCTCATTTTTCAAGCATGGAAGTTTTTGCTAAAGGATGTATTTGATTTATTTTCTGTTTACAGCTACTAATCAGAGTTTTATTAACAAGTCTAAAAACTTAAAATTAAAACTGCAGAAATGTTACCTTTCCTCTTTATGATCTCATAGCTCTGACATTCATTTACTGGAGATCAGCTTTCTCCAGATTTCAGCTTATTAACTGAAATGATTGCTCCCTGTGCTGTCACTGTTTTGGGGGATGTGCGAAGCGGCTCTATCGCGTGAAACAAACGTGCATGAACACGGCTGTGTGTGAGTTCACATGAATATTTAAACTCCCTGTGTGTTGTGGATGTTCCTCCTGCTGTGTGTGACAAATTAATATTCCCCGTTCTGCACAGACGCAGCAGCAGAAGCAGGGAGAAAGAGTGCAAAGAGATGCTCCCACAACCCAACTCTGCTTCCTGTTTGAGAGAAAGCCACAACAACCTGTGACCTACAGCTCACACCTGGCAAAAACACACACAGCCATTTTTTTTTGCCTCCTTTACTTTAGAAACACACACACAGTCATCCATAAAGACATGCATTATTTGTCTCCTGCACCTGCTTTTGCAACAAAAAGACAGCAGAGAATCAAACACTGTTTTACTGCATGCAACTTCGACCACGAGGCACACACACACACACACACACACACACACACACACACACACACACACACACAATGAGTCACCGTAAACTCATCACCACCATGAATAACAAATCTGCTCCACTCCCTTGTTGAAGAGCTCATAAAGCACCTTCAAGCGCCCCCTGGTGTGTAATAACAAAACTGCAGCAACTCCTGCAATAACTTCATACAATGTCAATATGCTCTTTATTATGAGTTGTCCTCTTTTATACACATATACATATGCATACAAATATACAGTACATGACATGTTACACCTTCATATACAAATATCGATCATCATATACTTTCTTATTTGGATATAAGGGGTCCATTTATGGTTAAATCTCACATACAGAACATTATTTTGCACATTCTGGTGTAAGCAGAGAACATTTTGATGCATTCCAGTAATGCTCAGGGAGGAGGGCGTAATGAGAGTGTGCATACAGGAGGAAATCACATCCAAAGATCGAGAGGAAGAGCGTTTTATGCAGAGTTTACACTTTGGATATTTTAGACAACACATCAGCAGTGTATCTACCAGAGCACCTGTTCAAGAGTGACACAAACATTGAAACGTTTAAGTCCAAGACGAGTGTTTGACTCAGGATGATGTTGTTTTTGCTTCCTCGTCTTCCTGGTGACCAGTGATTGGCTGATTGGCAGTTGTTCTGGGTTCCTCTTGGACAGCAGCACAGTTTGAAGCATTTTGCATGCATGTACAGTATATGTGTATGTTTAACTGTCACTTTGAGGTCAGTCAGAGCCAGATCTCCTCACTGCTTGTGCTGTTCACCTTGTAGATGTAGCCCACCATGGGGTACCTGGCAAAACCTGCAAGTCACCATACAGAACCATTCAGACCGGATACAACATTCATATATGAAGTATAAATAATGGAAAATGGAGCAGCATCAGGGTGTTTTCCTGACCTCTGGCGGCGTAGGCTAAAGACAGATCTTCCTCCTCCTCTTCTTCTTTCTTCTCTCCCACACTGTTTTGCTGGGCGGCCTCTCGGGCTACAGAGAGGGATGGAGGGATGGAGGGAGGACACGATAAAATGCAAAACAGATCAAACAGTATCAAAGGGCTAGTTCCAGCATCTTAGTATGTACGTGTATTTCTCAGGCATCTGAAAGCGTTGTGTGAGACGACTCTTACCTTTTCTCAAGGTGCTGAGGTCGTTGAGCTGCATGTTTGAAGGCAGAGACATGTTCTCTCGGGGGATGGAGGTCTTATCTGCTTTCTCCACCTTCAGGATCGTGGAGTCGCTGTACAGACAAAAAGAGGGAAGGAGGCAATCAAACTTGGATCAGATGAGTTATTGTTCTGCAGGAAGGGCATAAAGTATTCATGAGGAAACAAAAATGCTTCCATCACTATTTCTTTCCAGTCAGCTGGTGGTGCTGAGATGGAAAGGACCTCGGCGAGCTGTGTCAGAGTTTCATCTGTAATCTGTCGGTTTCTTAAGTGAGAAACTGCAGGGAGAACCAGCTATCAGAGATCTTCACTTACCTTTTCTTGGTCATCAGGATTTCCACCGGCTCATCTGAAACACGACAGAACAATAGGCATCACTCTCCTGAACAGGTGCTCTAATCATACTGCAGCCATGCTCAATCCTCACCTATAGACTTGCCCTTGTTTTTTTGCATGAGGCAGAGAACAATGAGGCTGAGGATGAGGAGGGCCATGAAGGCCATGGCCCCACCGGTCACTATTCCCAGCATGGGCACCTCCACACGGGACTGCAAGAACTCTGGAGCGAGAGAAAAAGAACTACGAGCTAGAGGAATAGTTCAACACTTTTTAAACTGAATCCTAGTCTTTGTTTCTAAAACCAGGGTGGAATCCAAAATACCGTAATGACCCAAATATTAAACTTGAAATACACCTGAAAAAAGCAGGGTCATTTTATTTTGGTGTGTTTACAAGATCAGCCGTTAATTTGAAAGGCTCAATATAAATTTGGCCCTCAAAGTCTTCTTCTTCTAATCAGGGTCAACTTATATAAAGGTCAATAGGGCAATTCGTTCATCCGTACACAGCCACCACTACTGACCTGCCAGGGTGAGGTTGCTCTGCGATGTTCCCACGCTGTTACTGGCGTTTAGCGAGATGTTTCCAGACAGGCTGCTGAGCATGACCCTCAGCGAGTGATTGGTCAGCCAGGGGTAGCTCCGCGAGTCCAGGATGAGGAGGTCTGAGGTGTTGGTGACCATCTGGCCTGACTGGTCCACAAAGGTGAGGGTGGCAGGCGGGTTGGACTGAACCAAGGCAAAGAGGACCAGGGAAAGGCCAGGGTCTGAGGTCTCACTGTAGTGGGCATTCAACTTGAGGATCTCTGGCTGAACTAGAACACAGGATAGAAAGATGATTTAGGTACTCGTCAAAAACCACCTTCACTATCTCTCCATCCAGACATTTCCTCTCAGACTCACACTGAACGTTGAGCTTGACCGTGGCGTTGTAGCTCTCTCCGGTCCTCGGGTTTGATGCCACACACACCAGCTCTCGGTCCCACTTCCTGGCCCGCAGGGAGAAGGTGCTGTTGCGTTTATTCCCCTGTCTTCTGACCTCAAAGTTGTCCTTTGGTGTCATCACCAGGCGCCCGCGGCTGGGTGATGGCGCTCTCTGCTGCTCCCCATTCAGGTACCAGGTAAGCAGGGCGGGAGCATGTGGATCCCAGCCATCTGACTGGCAGTTGAACCGGTGTGTCATGTTCTCCTGCAGGGTCAAAGCTGCACGGTTCCATCCGTCAATTTTGGGGGCGGGCTCAATAGCACCTGTTTATGCAAGATTGGAGGGACGGTGCAGAATTGAGAATGTGACATCTGGTGGTCAGATTCTAGATTGAAATGCCCCTTTGCTCACCCCAGGAAATCCTCTCATCTAGTTTAAACTTCTGCTCTCTAAAATTTTGGATGTTTTTTTTCCTGAAACTAAGTGAAATAAGGCCACAGTTGTGTTTATGACCCACTTATTCTGTCTCTAGTAAAACAGGTGCAGTAAAACAACCTGAAGTACAAATAGTCTGGTTTTATTACAGTAATTTAAAGGTGGGGTAGGCAGGAATCCGTAAAAGGAAGCATCTTTTTTGTGGTGTATATACAAAAAAGCTTTTAATATTAGTCAATAGCTAATCGTTATTGATTACATTTGGCAATATCACGATATCACTGTGTTCTCTTATGTCTGTTTAGTCAACATTTTAAAATTTGAGCAGCCTGCGCTTTCTAAACGTAAACAAAGCCATTCTCCACCTCCTTGACCTGACTGGTTGTTGTAGTGGAATCCCTAAGCCCAAAAAATAAGCTGTTAACTTCAAGTCATGCTACAAATGTCCCCTTTGGTATGGAAGTACCTTAGGGTCATAGGAAACATTTTATCCAAACAGACAAGTTAGATCACCCTTCAATTTTTAAAAATATTTTTCATTTTAAAAATGGCCGCCGACAATAAACCACTAATACACCAGACCCCATATCTTTTCTTCTGTTGGAGCTATAATCATAATATTGGTGTCAAAGTGCACATTTTTTCGGGGTCTAGGAAATAGGTTTCAATGCAAAAGACCCAATGCATCATTAATTACCATGACAGTGGGAGGTAAAATATGCTAATTTCATGAAAAAATGTACGTTTTGACAGGGTAACACACCCCTCCCCCTAAACTGAGATTTACTGTTCCTTTGGCATGGAAGTACCTTAGGGTCATAGGAAACATTTTATCCAAAGAGACAACTTAGATTACCCTTCATTTATTTTATAGACATTTTAAAAAATGACCACCGACAATACACCACTATTACACCAGACCCCATATTTTTGCTTCTGTGAGAGCTATAATATTAATATTAGTGTTTTTTGGGTTTTTTTGCATTGAAACCTATTTAATTGAATTCCTAGACCCCAAAAATGTGCACTTTGACACCAATATTATGATTATAGCTCTAACAGAAGCAAAGATACGGGGTCTGGTGTATAAGTGGTTTATTGTCGGCAGCCATTTTTAAAATGGCTATTAAAAGAAATTGAAGGGTGATCTAACTTGTCTCTTTGGATAAAATGTTTTCTATGACCCTAAGGTACTTCCATACCAAAGGGGACATTTGTATCATGACTTGAAGTAAAATGTGTCTTAGGGTCCCACTATTAGGCGGATACTTCTCACTCATGTTGTGAGGCATGCTCCACATCCTCAAATAATGTGCATGATCCCAAACGAAGTTCGCGTGCAACAATATCGGACAGTAAACACCAACCAGAAAGTACAGAAAATTGTCTGAATCCTCCTTTGGCCACGACTGCCAACACAAGCAAGAAAGCGAAGGAAATATCAGAGACTCTGGCGGGATAACAGGCGCTTAAAAGGCGGTAGACCGGACAAGAGCTAAAAAGCCAGGTCAACATCAATGAAGCATAAATTATGGGGGATGCTTTGGGATCTCAATGCCTTTTACGTTCACGTTGATTGGGCCCCATTTGTAATTATCTGAAGTATTTATCTGCATTATATCTGAATTTAATTGGAACGATTAAACGTTTGTGGGCGGGGCTTGCTGGAGCAGAGGGGAAGGGGAGAGGAGGAGCTGAGGGGAAAATTGAATGGAAGGGTAGTGTTTACATTCAAGATTTCTCCAAAAACTGGCACTTCCTCAGTTCCTGCCTACCCCACCTTTAAGGAGGACAGGTCATGCTTTCAGGTGACAGGTGATGAGTGTCCCACCTGTCCAGGATAAGGCCAGAGTGTGAAGGAACATGACAGCAGAGCCTGACGCCCACCTTCTCAGTCTCCCACGCTCCATACTGGCCTGACAGAGCTCCACAGGTACACACACATCTACCTGCTGGGAAAAAATATGTACAAAATAGGTTGAAATGAGTGCAAACAATCTACTGTTATCAACATTTTAGAATTGAGGTTGCACATCAGGATATTCTGTATGTTAAATGTGTTTATTTTGCTTGTAAAGATTTCAATAAAGGAGGCAAAGCTTCTTCATAAAGATGCGGCCTGTCCACCACAACAGTGACATTTCCTCTCACTCTGTTAATGACTCACTATCTGTCCAGCTTTGATTTGTACACTGAGCCCACCACTACAACGCAGAACAGTCACAGACCTGCTTGAATTGTTTGTGCTCAGCCAAACACTGTAAGTGCAGAGAATGAGTAATGGGCTCGCTTTGCTAGCTGGGTCATGTGATCTGCGCGGACCGAAAGCAGGAACTGAGCCATGAAGGAAACACTTGCAATCCTACATATGCCAAACAACCTAGGAACATCTTTTTTACATATGCACACATGATACAGCGTGTTCCAGCTCTTCACCTCTCTGGCTGAGCATGCTGGAATTGCACTGACATGCAGAGAAATGTGATGCTGAGGCAGTTAGGGGTTAAATATTACACTGAAGGTCTACTCAGAGGCTGCATGCAGGCGTTTGAGTGCAGATGTGTGCATTTCAAAACATAAAGAAAGCCCTCAACACCACACACAGTGTTACCTCAGCCCTTTCTGCAGACGCTGCTGTGATTCAGCCTGCTGGAGCTCCATGGCAGCAGAGGAGGAGAGGAGGGAGAGTGAAGGATGGTGATAACAGCGAAGAGATGAGAGGCAGCCCTCCCTGACTCAGTTGCTTTCCCATCTGCGTACACTCATACCACCACACACACACACACACAGAGACACACACACGCATTCACACACTCAGGGCTCTCTGCAGGGTACGACAGCTCCAGTAGCAGCACTCACTGGCTGGCAGGGCTGGCTGACGCAGGCAGTCACGCTGCCGCCACTCCAGAGAGGAAAGAGTGGGAAGGGAGGAGGGGAGAACGAGGGAGGGAGGGAGGAAAGGAGCAGAGAGGAGGAGAGAATAAAAGCAGGGAGAAAGGGAAAGGAGCAGAGGATGCAGAGGGAGGGAAAGCAGTGGGCGCAGAGTCGTGACAGAAGCAAAAAGAGCCAAATGGGAGAGAGGAGGAGGATTCACAGGCTCAAAGACAACACAAAGAGCTGTGTGCACATCAATCTGTAACCACTCAGCATGGAGCTGTGGTGAATATGGAGCGTTAACTGTCTATTCAGAGGGATAAACAGAAGACTTTTCGCTCCTGTCCTCTCAGGCATGTGTAAATCCTCCCTGATAGTGTCTGCATGGCACAAACAGTCTGAGCTCTGTTACTTCAGGCTGGAGAGCCTCTGCAGTGCAGCTGTGCAGACCTGAGCAGCAGCATGCAGAGCGGTGAAGCTCAAACTAAGTAGACAAACATCTAAAAAAAAAATTAAGAATCTGGGTGTAGTTCATGCTTTAATGCCAATAATCCAGTCAAAACCACCCACCGGGGAATGTAATAATTCTGATTTTGATGCTGTTCCCTTGCGATGAAAACTCCTGGAATTGTTTGGAAGACAAAGCCCGGTAGGAAACTGTCCTTAAGTTCTTCTTTGACTGGAAAACAGGATTCATGTTGAAGGTCAAAGACTGACCCACCTCACAGGTACACGCACAGTAAATCCTTCAGCTTCAGTCATCTACAGAACAATGTCACCATGAGGGCAGGAAGTGTCAGTGCTTTGAAAGGTGAGGACACAGATTTACAACACTTCAACCTCTGGAGGCTTTCATCACATGGAAACAGATAAAAGTAACATCACACCACACAGACAAGACTGTCTGTGTATGCTTTTATGCTTTCCCCCCACTCTGTGTGAAAAGTTTAGGCAACTGTCTCTCATCTGTTGGTTTAAAAAAATGGAGATTCCCTTCACCTTTAAGAGTTGTTTGGAGTGGTGGAGCCACTTTGAACAGGTTTGATGCTGAGGTCACTGCTTTAGCCACACAGCTCACCTGCAAACTGCCAGAAAAGTGAGAGAACCCAGACTTTAAGAGGCTGAAGGCACAAACTTATTCTCCAAACTCTAGAAAATCCATTTGAAGTCAAGGTTGCGGTTATCTCTCAAACATGGAGCCATAGTGAGCAGGACTTGCGTAGCTCCTGCACGCAGCGCCAAACGGTTTGCTGACCACAATATTACCAAGCTTGAAAGGCCTGTGCTGAACCCTGTGGGACATCTGAGGGTTATAATATTTGACATGAGGATGTTGAGAAACAGCTGATCCAACTTCACAGACCAGCTAAAGGACCTTTAAAGCGAGCTGGTCTTCACTGACCCCTCAGCAGAGCTAAAAGCCAAGAACTGAGGGTAGAAATAGGTGGACTTCACACAAGTTTCATTTCTGTAATTGAAATCCTTTAAAGGGATCCTTTAAATCCTTAAAATTTTCTGATCATATGAGAGGTTGGATTTCATGAGCTTTGAGCTGAATTTGTAGCTGTTAGGCATAATTATCCAAATTGAAGTTCAAAGGACTTTGTCTGCTGGTTCAAGCATACAGCCTGCATACAGAGGTGACAGCTTTCTTTACAGTTGTCATAGGATCAGTTTCCCATCCTGTTTCCTGTCTCTTTCTAAGCTGTCCTATAAGAATATGAGTTAACAGATAACAACATCTTTATTTTCTTAGTTAAAAGGTCCACATTATTCTAGTTTTTCAGAGCTACATCTATATATGGTGTGAAAAAGTATTTGCCCCCTTCCTGATTTCACATTTTTTTTGCATGTTTGTTACACTTAAATGTTTCAGATCAAACATATTTAAATATTAGTTAAAGACACCACATGTGAACAAAAAAACAAAAAAACAAAAAACATACATTTGGCTCTCTCTCTCTCTCACACACACACACACACACACACACACACACACACACACACACACACACACACACACGTTTAAATTTACACAGGCGAGAGATTCAGGAGTTATCTTATACAAATAAAATAGGTTAGTAAAATAAAAGTAAAATAAATCAAGTGCACATTACCGTGTATAATAGGTTCATATATTCAAAGAAAGGTTCATAAAAGCAAGAACATTAATTAAATAAGATGTCATTTTTTAAGGCAGCATGTTCAAAGCTATAAAAGTAACCCCCTTGTAAGATTAGTGGAGATATTTAACATATGACAGAAAGGGTTCCCATGTTTTACAAAACACGTCATCTTTGCTGTGTAGTTTACATGTCAGGTAGTCCAATGCGACATACTCAAGAGTCACCCTTTGCCACTGAGCCTTGGATAGGACTATATCCAAAATCCAATTTCAAAGAATTCACTTCCTAGCGCAGAACGCAAATGTTTGGTGAAGTTTCCTTTTAAATTTATCAGTGATGGAAAGATCAAATATGTCAAGTAGCAGACATAAAGGGTTATTATTTGTATTAGTAGAATGAATCTTATTCATTTCTTGTCCAATGACTTGCCAGAACTGTTGTATTTTCCAACAATGCCACAAACAATGTGTGAGGCTACCAGTTTCTATTTTACACTTGGGGCACAGTGGAGATAAATTAGGGTTAAATTTATGACGCCGGGAAGGAGAAATATGAGCCCTGTGTAAGAGCTTCAGTTGCATGGCCCTCACGCAGTTACAATCACTCAATCACAATCATTTTTTGTGCTCTTCCATGCATTACTCCAGCTATCATCTGTTATACTAACATTAAGTTCTTTTTCCTATAATCCTTTCAGAAAACAGGTGTTTGTGACCCTTAAGAATATTATCGAAAAATCTAACAGACCTGCCAGACTTCTGCAGGAACAGCTGTCTCTCTACATGTGAAATATTTTGACACTGAAAGATTGAAGTATTCTTGGTGACAAAGTTCCTAACTTGCAAATATTGAAAGAAATCCTTAAGGTTTTTATTATTAAAAGGGGGGAAAAAAATTATCCAAACCTACATGGCCCTGTGTTAAAAAGTGACTGACCCCCTCAACCTAAAAACTGGTTGGGCCACCTTTAGCAGCAACAGCTGCAATCAAGCATTTGTGATAACTTCCAATAAGTCTCTTACAGCATTGTGGAGGAATTTTGGCCCACTCATCTTTGCAGAATTGTTGTAGTTCAGCCACATTGGAGGGTTTTCGAGCCTTTTTGTGATCTCTTGGATGAGTCTGAGCTGCACTCTTGGAGTAATTTTGGTTAGCCAGCTACTTTTGGGAAGGTTCACCACTGTTCCATGTTTTGGCCATTTGTGGATAACAGCTCTCACTGTGGTTCGCTGCAGTCCAAAAGTTTTAGAAATGGCTTTATAACCTTTTCCAGACTGATAGATCACAATTACTTCCGTTCTCATTTATTCTTGAATATCTTTAGATCTCCACATGATGTCTAGCCTTTAATGATCTTCTGGCAGGTCCTTTTTAAGTGATCTCTTGATTGAGAACAGGTGTGGCAGTAATCAGGCCTGGGTGTGACTTGAGAAATTGAACTCAGGTGTGATAAACCAGTTACGTTTTAACAGGGGGGAAATCTCTTTTTAGCATGGCACAGTCTGAGCTCTTGGAGAGGTAGAAAATGAAGAAAATCTAAAACAGGGTTGTGTAGTGGCCAAGAAAAACCATCAGACATGATGAGCTTTTAAATTATTTCTTTATTTATATATATTTATTTATTCATCTCAGTTTGGTTGATATTCTTTTTAATCATTGTTGTTGCACTTTAGTATTTTTGTACTCAACAGAAATGAACATAAAAACAAAACAGGAAAAAAAGACAAAATGAACTGATAAAAAAAAAGAAAATGAACTGAAGAAACAGGAGCAGAGCAGAGAGCTGGCTTGCTGAGCAGGGAGGCTGGGGCTGGGAGCAAATAAAAGAGGGAAGGAGGAGAGGAGGAGTTAAGACAGAAAAGGGAGGAAGGAGGAGGAGGAGATAGGGATCGGTCTGAGGGAGCTGAGGATGTGTGCGGCTGCGCTTTCCTCCGAGTCACTTTTAAACACGTTCAAGGCTTTCAAATGGAGCCGTTACTTCCTGTCAAAGCTCAGAGGCAGACCTGACAACACCTTCAGACAGAGAGGAGCCTCCAGCCTTTAAGGTAGAGTTCATATCCTGCGCACAATGTCGCCAATCACAGCTGCTTCCTCACTGCTCCCAGACTAACACTGCGACTTCTCTCCTTCTGATCTCAGCTTTGGCTTGGGTTCAACGAGGAGAGATTCCCGTTCCTGTTTTTGGACGTTACACTAAAGCTGCCCCCCCCGTAGAGGAGGGGTGGATGTCGGTAAACAACAGGGAGTAACATGGGAAGCAGCGCAACACCATCTTCAGCTCTCAGACAGATGTAACAGACAAAAAAATAATCATTCATGCAGCCAGCGAGTTTGGAAACCCAGGCCTGCATGCACACACACACAAGTGGAGCTTTATTTTTCGCCACAGTCTCTTGCTGGTCCAGTAAAGACTCAGTATCCAGGGGGGTTGGTAAAAGAGGTTCAACTAAATTAAATAAACATTAAGGGAGGGTTTAACCTTCTGCTGTGGTCCCCGCTGTGCTGCAGCCTGACACAGAGATGTTACAGGTGGGTAAACCCGCCCCGCTTTGACCACAACCTCCTTTTTCCCTCTGCTTCGGAGGTCCAATCCAACAGTTAGTTTCTGAAATAGTTCCCTTTTTGGCGTGGAGATAATTCCAGGTGATACCCAACCACAAAAAGATGCAGCCGTCAGTCCTCCTAAATTGTCCCTTCCAAGCCCAGGAGAAGAGCAAAGCCAGGTTAGAATAAAACTGTTGAAACAGGTGAGGGGGCGGGGCTATAAGGTAGTCGTGGGTGAGCTTGGGAAGAGGAGGGGCGGAGTCCATAAGGCGTCTGATCACTAGCCGACGTCGTGAAGATGTTGGGAGGATCACAGCAGATAGGTAGCGCAGCAAGAGAGAGAAAGAGAAGTGGGATTGTCCTTTTCCACACTTGTAATGTTTGGGATGATATGTCAGCTATTTTACAGGTTATTCCCTCCTTTGTTGTCTTTTTATAATAGAGTGACAAGTCTCTTTAGCACCCGAACTAACCCAGACAAAGCCCAAAGCCTGACCCTGTATAGCCTGCCACATCTACCCCCAGTAACAGAAAAACAGGCTTCAACGAGAATGACAGTCACAACAACATCGATTGAAATGATACTTTCAAAAGCAACACAAAATAATAATTAACCTCCTCTTATTCAAGTGTCTCGATAGAATAATATTAAAACAAATAAGAACAATCTTTTTACGACACAGAAAGAGCGCTGTCTCTCTTCTCTCTGTCCTCTTTTGGCTAGAAATCTCAAGAGTCATAAAACAAACAATTAAAACAAAAAAACAAAAGAGTTTGAAGACATCCAAAAATACAAATGATAAACAATACCAATATAAAAAAAAGCCTCCCCAACAACATAGAAAGTAACAAAAAGAAAATATTCATACAGAAATTGCAATAGCGTTCTATACATGGCATCACTGTACAAGGAAAGGAGCAAATGTCTGAAAAAACTACTCACAATGCAATACACGGTCACCGACATGGGAGGGGAGGATGGAGGAAAGGGCGTAACACTAGGGAGGGGGAGTTCAGGCCGAGGGAGGGTTGGGGAAGCAAGGTAACAGCATGATGGAGAAGGGGGAGGGGTCTGCAACGGGCTGTGAGGAGGGCGGTACACAGACCAAGAGGATAGCTAGAACCGAAAGTGCAGAATTACTTAATTAATCAAAGAACAATGTCGTCCTTCTTAAACACACAACTGTTTTCCTTTAATAATAATAATAATAATAATAATATTCATTATAATAAAACCTCCTTTTACAGAAAACAGTAATGACAAGAAGAGGAACAATAGTAACCATAATGCCTACATGGACAGAAGCGGTAAAAATCAAAGTCAACATGTTTAAAAGAAAGGAAATGAATGCCGAAAAAACATGATAAAGAAAAACTATGAGAGAGGAGAGCTGGTTTGTCCTGTGCGATGTCACTGAGCTCCATCTTTGGAGAGAGAGCGTTTTGGTTGCCCAGTTGGAAACCCTGACCTAAACACCCGCCACCTGCCTGAAGAAAAGAGAGGCCGCCGCCGCCGCCGCCAACGCCGCTGAGGTTCCAGCCTGCTCCGGAATGATCTGCTGCAGGACAGCAGGGTGGGGGGGTGACGCAGAGGAGCAGACTGAACCACACACACACACACACATCTCCCCTCAACCTCTTCTGGTCAGCCATGCACTCACACACACATACTTAAGTACGCACACAAACACACACACACTACTATTGTGAATACTTTGGGTTTGTGGCAGCAGTGTGTTTGCTCGTTGTGTTTCTGAAAGTATGACGGTATCAATGCGTTGGCCGATGAGGCACATTATGAAGTATGCCAACAGTTACAGGAGGATGGAGGGTGATGGAGGAGAAAGATCAGGAAGGGGCAGCAGGTGGACGTGATGTGTGGTGGGGACAGGGTCGCGCCTAAAGAGGGAGGAGTGAGACCCTGATCTATGCATGATGGAGGTGAAAACAGGAGACAACCTGCAGCTCTGATCGCTGGACGACTTTGCAGAAAATGCTGGCACTTTACACGCAAGGGCCCCGCCTGTCACCCCCCCAACCCTTTTCAAGGTCTACACCCACACTCCCCCTCTCCAGCGCAGACTGCCCTCCCAGGGGACAGATGGAGACAGACAGATGGATGTAGAGCGCCCCCACTCAGGCAGACGACGGTGATTTGGCGTGATGCTGCTCAACTCAAGTCAACACAACTCAGGATGGCTGATATGGACCGCTGTACACAGGCTGCACCCCGTCCTGCAGGAAGTAGAAGAAGAGATGAACTGATCTGGAGACACTGAAGACATCTATCACAGAGGTAAGAGGACACCTCACACACCAGAGGGTTCACGTTTGAAGGATATGAGGTCAAAAACTAAACAGGACCTGAAAGCTGTCAGTATTTAGATGTTCTTTTAACAGTCCTTCCTCTATGTGTGTGTGTGTACCTGTGCTAGACCCCAGCCTGCTCCATGCTGTATTGCAGGTCTGGGGGCTTGTAGCTGAGGAGCATGTCACTGGTGCAGGAGGAGGGGTAGCAGGCTGCAGCGTGGAGCTCCCCTTCAACATCACATACTGTATGAAAAACAAACACATTTAAAAGGTAAAGACGAGGGAAACCTACAACCAATCAAAGGTGTGTTTTTTAAGACACACAGCCTTCCTCCTTCTTACCTGTCTCTTCCCGCTGGTGCAGCTGCTGGCTTCCAGTCAGTGACGTTTGGCTAAGAATATCGGACATGCGAGCTGAGCTTAGTGCCTTACCGGCCAGCAGGCTCATCCCAGACATGGGATCTGCCTGATCCTGTGAAGACAGTAAAGAGCAGTTTCAGACACACTTGTTGGTGCTACTACAGCTATGAGGAGCTGAAATCAGCTCCAGTGGTTCGTTTGAATGACTCAGCATAAAGGTATAGTGTGTTAAAACACCTGAGAACAGACAGATCTGACTAGATGTCAGACAGACCGACTTAGAAATCTCAGAGAAAAATCATAATATTTCCCACGGCTACTCAGGAGTGCTATGGCTGTGATCAAACACAGACTAGATTCAGTAAACATACTTCTTGTTTCGTGGTGAAACCTATCCCATGGAGATTAAAAGAAAACCTCTATGAGGGCCCTTTTCTAAACAATCTAGGGGGGAACCATGGAGCCATTTTCGCATAGCCATCCATGAAAGACTAAATTTCTAATTTTCACACCTGATGTGTGTGGATGTGTGTTTCAGCCGTTAGGTGCTCTTAGAAGTCACAAAAGCTAAATCCAGGTTGAACTGAATGATCCTCACACCTATTTTATAATATACACATTGGACATTTCCTTGTTTGACTTCAGGCTCTTCATAAAAGGTCAACTGTTACTCACGTAGGCATCATCACAGGTCTGGATGGTGTGGTGGCGCTGGAGTTGTCCACGGGACCTATAGGCGTCACCCTGGGGACCTCGCGAATACCCCACACCATTGTGATCAGGCACCTCCATGGCCTGCCCTGGGGGCCTGCACTCCGCATGCTCAGGTTCTAGCAGGAGGAATAATTGAAAACTTTATGAACAGTGGGACAATTGTGAAGGAAGAGTCAGAAATCACCTGCTCTGATGATATTTTCAGATTTCAGAGATCAGTGAATTAAAGCCATTCAAACAGAAAGAAACACTCCCATCAGTCCGGACACACTTAGACCTCCGCAGAACTCTAAACAGGTCTCACCTCCAGTTGTTGGGGCATTCCTAATAAAGCCGCCATGCCTGTGTGTAGGCGAGTTGTAAGGTGGGGTCCCACCCCGAGGAGGCCCCAGGAGCTCATGAGCCTCCCCCGCCTTGGCCAGCAGCCCCTCGTGTGGGTGGTGGAAAGCAGTTGGTACCTCATCCTCCTCCATGCTCTCCGAGTGCGGTAGGCTGGGGCAGGGCGCCTGGGCTGGATGCTGCTGTGGCTGCACGTCTGGTGGTCGAATCTGGAGGAGGTGGTGGTAGTGCTGACCCCCGGGGGCACCCTGTGGTGCTGGGGGATCAAAGCTCTCACCCTGGCTCAGCTGGCGAAGGAGCAGCATCTCTCCGTACTCTTGGGGTGCACCACTGGGCGGTGTCTGGGGCGTTGGGCATGGCCGGGGGCTCTGCCTTTTTAGCAGAGCAGCCAGGTCTTGAGGGGGGAGTCTGGGGTCGGCGTGGCCTGTTAAAGAGTGGCGGGGGGACAGGAGGCCCTGTAGGGTGGGGGTGACGTGCTGCTGAGGGGGGCGGTAGTCCAAAGGAGTTGGGGAAAGCAGGGCCTGCTGTAGTGTAGACGGGGTGCCATAGCCACCAGTTCCAACAACCCCGCTCTGGTAACCCTCCAGGCCTGGGACTTTGAGAGAGGCTCCCTGCAAGTAGGGGCTGTAGGTGCCGACCACACCGGGGGCGCCACGTGAGGCGTCAGAGAAGAGATGAGGACTGAACTGGGTCTGGTCGTAGCCGGATGTGAAGCGGCCAAGGCTGCGACTGCATAGGAGGAGAAAACACAGACTAAAGTTACCTACTGGGTAAACATCATCAACACACTCGTGCAACAATTCTGCAAAGACACCATCTACCTTCAGACAGAGGTCCTCATTACAGCACTACACACAGTACGCCTAACAAACAGAGCAGCTGAGCTCAGGTTCAAGGATTCACAGAGAGGAGTGCAGACATTAGACGGTATAAAGAGTGTTTGAGAAGATGATGACACTCTCTCTCAGTGAAGGCCCGGGTGCAGGGATCTGTTTCTTTAAGTGGTGATCTCAGGGGTCACAGGTCGACTCTTCTCCTACGCTAAAACACCGCTTTAAAAAAACATGTAACCACTCACCCAGCTACAAAGAGGTGGAGGATTTGTTGAGGAAGTCATCCCAGCAAAAGTAGACGAGGTATTTACATTACATTTCAAATCATCTGCCCTCCTAAATAAAAGCTGTGCTCTGACCTTCAGTCTCAAAATGAAATGTGAGGAACATCAGCAGACATGGCAGAAATGTGAAGCACAAAATAGACAGTGAGATAGTCACAAAACACAACAAACAACATGAAGGTGTGTGTTTGGAGAGGCGAGGTTGTGGCGTTAAAGAAGACGCAGGAATAGTCCATTGTTATATGGTCGCCATCGAGGGACATGCTGACAGGATGGGAGGGGTCACCTGTGCGACTCAGCATTGTCTGCGCTCAGCTGCTTCCCCAGGACTTTGTGTCCACCTGGCGTTGCCAAAAAGGTGCCCGGTCTCTGCGCCCCACCTCCAAGCTCGATATCCTGAACCTGAATGGTCACCTGTGTAAAGAGTCAGAGTAACACTGACAATGAACCCCTTTCCTCTGATAAAACAGTACAGGCTGCACATGGAAGAAGACCGCAGACACAGACACAGAAAGACACAAACTGCACAAGATCTTTGAAATCACCTGCTGCTGTTGTGGGACACCAGGAGCCAGTGGGACAGCGGGGCGGGTGGATGCCGCTTGTGGATTGGTCGGTAGAGAGACTCGGGGCATGCCTGTGGGAGGCGGGCTGCCGCTCTGGCCCTGATACAGCGCGGGAGTACCATGCTGGTACTGCACTGGTGACGGTCCTACTAGAGAAAACGAGGAGTCACATAAGCAAGATCTGAGGACTGGAAGCCAGGGACACAACATAATTTATTTTTTAGACTGAATTCTAGATGAGCAGGAAACTATAAATTTAGATGCATCAGCTCTTCTTTTAGCAAGACACTGTAAACGTTTAGGAACTAAAGAGACCAGACGTGATGATCCCCATACCATCAGGGGTGCTGGCTTTGAACTCCAAGCTGGACACAAGCCCGGTGGTTCCTCTACTCCTTAGAATGGCGGATGCTACATCCATGATGTTCAAAATGAATCTCATATTTTAAACTCCCTAGTCTGTCTCAAATGGGCTCAGGTCCAGAGAAGGTTCTCCCTTATGCTCCTTTACGCTCAGGAACATTATTCTGAAAGTGCTGAACTATGAGATGTTCCTCCAACGTAACTTTGACCTGTTTGGTTGTTTCTGTAACAACTTTTTGAAATGCGTTTTGAACATCTGATTTATTGTTTTTGCACTATTTGCAGATGTGTTTAATTGCCGGATGATGACTCTTCTCTCACTTATACAAGGCATTTTAATTTCTTTCAAACTAGCTGAGACTTCTTGTCGTTCAATTCAGAAAATCCTGACTAAGTATTTCTACTAGATTCCTAAAGTTCAGTAAGCCGCTGCATCTACATTTGTAACAGTATGGTGATAATCTGAGTACTGTAGCAGTAGTTTTACTAACCATGCCCTTGCATCATGCCTGCAGAGCCAGGCGGAGGGCTCTGGTTGGACTGTCTGAAGAGGTGGTTGCTGGGATGTGTTGGCGGAGGGCTGGAGGGCTGGATTCGCAATCTGAGGGAGGACAGCCCGGAGTAGGAGAGGAGAAGAGAGAGATATGACAATGATGTAACACTTCAGTCGATAGCACTGCAGCACGGTATCAAGTTCATTGTTCAATAGATGATGAGTAATGCTTGTTTCTTTATGTGTGTGTGTGTGTGTGTGTGTGTGTGTGTGTGTGTGTGTGTGTGTGTGTGTGTGTGTGTACCTCTGGAGCTGGTGGGTTAGGTGACTGGGCTGGCTCTCTCCATGGCCTAGAGACAGACCCTGCAGGCAAAAAGTATTTATTTGACTTAAAGCTTCTGTAAAGCAGGATTTTCTTGTGGATTTGTGGTTATTTAAGTTGTTGCACGTGCAAAAAATAAATAAATAAAGATTGAAAAATCGACAGATAAATGATTGGTTTCCACTGATTGATGAGGTCAGCTGATACAGCTCAACCCATCCTGCAGGAAAAGCCACAAACCCTCCCATCCACCCTTGTCTTTTAATGACCTCCCTTTGACCCCCGATGGCTGCAGGTACCTGGATTTGCTGGTGGAGGATTTGTTGCTCTTGCTGGTAGAGGACATGCTGTTGCTGGGTGTGCTCCAGGAGTCGCTCATCCTGCTGGGCGGCGTACATTTTCTGGAGCTGCTCACACTCCTGTTGGAAACACAGACATGCAGAACTGTCAGACCTGCACCATGTTTTAACAATCCATTCACTAAGTTACGTTAACAGTATATGGCTGTGTGTTCATGTTAACTGTTAAGTTGTATTTCAGCAAGACATTGACAAAACACTTTCTGCAGTGATTACAACAGCATGGCTCTGTAGTAGAGAAGCCCTGCTGAGAAACTGGCCTGACTGACTGCAGTCCTGACTTATCCCCCATTAGAAACAGAGGAGATCCTGACCTGTTGAGCAGCTGAAATTCTTTATCAGGCAACAACGGGACAACATGTCAATTTTAAAAACTTCAGAAACTGGTCTGCTGGGTTCACAGGTTTACAGGTTAAAATAAGAGCCGATGACATCCAATTGTGACTATTTGATGAACACGTGTTGCTGGAGTCAAGCTTATTTCCAAGTCAATTAAAGTCAGCAAGTCATCAGAAAGTAGAGATTAAAATGAATGAAAATATAAAGGCTGTCGGACCGCTTAAAGACACACTTAAAGTCTTACTCTGAGGTCATACACTCCTACCTTATACTGTTTACTCTATACAATCCTTCCTCTGCACCTCTTTAAGTGAAGGTCATGTTTGTGTACGTGTGTGTGCGTGCGCGTGTGTTTTAACCTTTCCTCCACACATATTAACCTGCTTAGCACTTGAGTGTAATGATAATCCCAGCACGCCGGTACATGTTTCAGATAAAGCACCCACGGTGAACATGATGATTATCCCTCTCCCTGCCTGCGCTTCCAACTGGGGGAGTTAATCTGGTTGGAGCATCAGAGCGAATGATGTGATGTCTTTCTAAGCAGCCTGAGTGAGGTTGTTTCAGGGAACGGCTTTGTTTAAACTCACCTGTTGAACGTCATCTCTTACATTCTGAATGGTCTCTGTTCCTGACACTGATCCACTTTGTTGCTAGCTCAGCAGTATATTGAGGTTACCATAATCCCTGTCCTCACGATCTGGCTGCATATTTACTTTTGCCCATCACTAATTTGAATGAATTTAAGGTCTAAATTTGAAGGGTTATCATGTTCAAATTCAGTGGGTAGTTTTCTCCTGTAATCCTCCAGATGGAGCAGGAACAGCACATTTCACCGAAAAGGCGGCTCAGTTTACACATCAACATTTATCTGCAATCTGTGTCAGTGAAGTTAAGACGTCACAGGTGAAGCTAATGACAGCCTGTGACAGCCAGACAGGAGCTCTTGAGAAGTGCAAATAGTGCTGCATTAAACAGGAATCCCAGATGTCAGAGTGTAACCATATTACCACTGACATTGATACTAATAAGACATTTTAGACATGCACTCCTGAATATTATCGACAAATACACTTTCTCCTCCCTCTCAGTCTTGGTTTCAGACCACACTAGTGTAGCAGAGTAGCATTTCTATGAATGATGAATCTAAAAGTAAAGATCAGAAAGTACATTTCACTGCAGTGATTTGATCCCTAAGCCAAGACACAGCAGAATTGGGGTACTTGATGATGGGCTGTTGTTTGCTGTTGTTTGGGTTTCTTTTCTCTTAAAATAAGATGTTGTTCTGAGTTCTTTGTAGTCTTTTTTATAAGGTGCGGTACAAACACAGTTTTTATTATTATCCGATATTTTGCCTTCAGTCATTATCTCTAAATTTAATTGTTTATCACCCTGTTGGATCATATCACGCCAATGCTGTCTTTTTTTTCAAGCCAATTATCCAATATTTACTGCTGCTTGTTTACATTTGATTATTTCTTTCTGTTCATGTTAACAACAATATCATTAGTTTGGATGTGATTTAGTTTAAGCACTTAAGGATTATTTCTACGTTTAACCTGCTGATAAAAGGAGATGATTTTTTGAAGCTGTTGTGTTTCAAATGAGAACTCATCCAGAATCTGTATTTGATTTTATACAGTTTTATCATGGGATGAAAGTTTGATCAAATAGCTTTTTCTACTTACTTTTGCCCGTTCACCCTAAAATAAGCTCTTTTATCTCTGGATGTCCAAGTTTTCTACTCAAGTCTGGTGACCCAGCAGGAAACGCTCGGTTGCACTCAGAGAGAGTTCGTTTGTCTGCTGTGCTGTAGTGACCCTAAATTCACCTCTCACTTTGTAACCCAGCCTGTAGCCTTGGTGCACAATCAGCAGGCCATGGATAAAAGCTTATCCCTGATGCAGTTACATCAGAAGCTCCTGAAGGCTTAGGCTGAACTTTAGGGGCCAAACTCTGCAACCAGAAATCAGCTGAATGAAAAATAAGAGGGGAAGGATCACCAGTCCCACCTGATCATTCTTTGCTGTTCAAGAGTTAAATGTCAGCCAAAGTCAGAGGAGACAACATGAGGAGGCAGGACGGTATTAAGACCCTATGGGAGGTGTTTACCCAGTAAGTGACTTTAGCCTGAGCTCATGATGCTGATCTCCTGTGGTCTGTGTTATCAGGGTCAAAATGACACCACACTAGCTGGGCTTTATCTCAATTTCAGCACTTTTCCCCTGAGGAAACACGAGTATCCACTCAGTCTCATCAGAGCTTCTTCATTTATCAGAAAAATCAGGGGCCAACCCAGTGGGAGTGAGAGTCTAAGCAGATGATAAGACAGTTGTTTTTTTTTACTGGTTTTGTCCTCCACAAAAATGTACCCAAAATGAAAATCAATCAGCACCTCCAGATAGTGGCTTTCGTACCTGTTTGAGCTGCTTGATAAGGCTGCTGTTCTCCAGGTGAGCCTTGAAGGCCTGGATGGTGGCAGCGCCGTCCGAGAACCGCCTGACAGGTGAGAAGCGCTCCATGGGGAGGTGAAGGGTGTTACAGTCTTTATAGCTGGATCTGAAGAGGGGGGGACCAAACACGGGTGTACACAAACACACACACACAAGAAGACGCAATAAACACAACGTGACACATAACATTGACACACACACACACATTTAGTCATTCACAAACACAGACAGAAAAATGAGAAGTTCTTTAAACCTGCATAGTTTTCACAACTTTGGTTTTCTTTCACTAACAAACAAGAGTCCAAAGATCATGCAGCTGATTGGTCAAAAACATCACGTTCTTTTGGGTTATTCTGCCAATTATTTCAAAGAGTAGTCTATATGAGAAACTGGGTGCTTTTTGGCAACAGAAATACAGCAGAGTACAGCAGTTTATCAAGGTGACTTACCACCAAAGATTCTGATATTTACCCAAATAAACTAACTCTGACAAATGATAAACAACCATCAGATCCCTGTGACTTCAGTGAGTGAACAGAAGAACGTCAGCATGAGGACAGATATCCAGTGAAGGAGCGCTTCTGATAGAGGACTCAAATGTAAGAGTCACTCACTGCTGATTATCTGTGATCATGTACAAATCATGTGAAGTCTGCTGCTTTAGTGTTTGTAGACCTTTTCATTCAATCTTTCTATGGTATTATGACAAGCACTTCAGAAGTGTCACAGGCTTTTATTGACATTTATATTGAGTTTATGCCACAAGTCAATATTGGCAGTGTTGACCCTTCTTTTTTCAAAACCTCTGCAATTCACCCTGACATGCTGTCAATCAACTTCTGGGCCAAATCCTGACTGATGGACGTCCATTCCTGATAATCCATGTTTGGAGTTTGTCAGTTTGTAGGTTTTTGTTTGTCCATACGCCTCTTGAGGATTGACCAAAAGTTCTCTAAGGGATTAAGGTCTAGGGAGTTTCCTGGCCAAGGACCCAAAGTTTGTATGCTCTGTTCCCCAAGCCACTTATTTATGACTTTTGCATCTTTCGTCACCAAACTGTTCTTGGATGGTTGGAAGACGTTGGTCTAATGATGCTTTACTGTTGGCACGACACAGGACTGATGGCAGCCCTCACCTTTTCTGAAAGAGGATTTATCAGAGAGAAAGACTCAACCCCAGTCCTTAGCAGTCAAACCCCTGTAATTTTGCAGAATACCTTTTTGTCCGATATTCTGGCTTCTTTGCTGCCCTTCTTGACACCAGGCTTTCCTCCAAGAGTCCTCACCTCACTGTGTGTGCAGATGCACTCAAACCTGCTTGCTGCCATTCCTGAGCAAGCTCTGCACTGGTGATGCCAGGATCCCACAGCTGAATCAACTTTAGGAGATGGTCCTGATGCTTGCTGGACTTTCTCAGCCGTCCTGAAGCCTTCTTCACAACAAGTCAACCTCTCTCCTTTTAAGTTCTTGATGATTTGATAAATGGTTGATTTAGGTGCAAGCTTACTAGCATCCATATCCGTCCCTGTGACGCCCTTTTTGTGCAAAGCAAAGATGACTGCAGGTGTTTCCTCGCAGGTAACCGTGGGAAACAGAGGAAGAATGATGATTTCAAGCACCACCTTCCTATATTGTAACTCAATCAGTTGGACAGATTGATCTCCAGCCTTGTCTTCATCAACACTCTCACCTGTGTTAGTGAGAGAATAACTGAAATTATGTCAGCTGATTCTTTTGTGGCAGGGCTGAAATGCAGTGGAAATGTTTTTTTTTTAATTTTCATGGCAAAGAGGGACATCTGATCACTCCTCATAAAGTGCGATCATTCTGAAGTTTATGCAAAAATTGCTGTCATAAAAACTGAAGCAGCAGACTTTGTGAAAGTTTATATTTAAGTAATACTCGAGGCAGGATGGATTTGAGACCTTTGATGCTTTGAACAGTTTGATACTCTGGGTTTTAACTTCAGTAACTCACCTCAATGCACGGACTGAAACGCTGCCTTTGTCGCCAAAATGCACATGCATACTTTTTACAATGCTGGCTGCTTAACAGTCTATTGAATCTCATTTTTCATCTCATAAACCACTGTAATTCATTAACAGCTTTAGTCAGTAAGAGTTATGTATGTCACAGTTGATTATTTGTTAAAGGAACATTCAGCTACATTTGTTTTACTATATAATGTAATTGTTGATGAGCACAGTAGTCATGCAAATACTGAACATGAGTATTTTTCTCTGCACACTGCACAGGACTAAACAACGCATCTGAGGTTTGACTAAATAAGACATGTTCAGACTACAGCATCTGTTTTCAAGGGAATATTCCAGGAACGACAAAAAAGCTTCAAGCTTTACACATCTGTTAAAGCTTGGCAGAGCACTGTGTCTTTAAAAACAGGCACACATGTATCTGCGTCACTCACACCACACTTCAGAGGACATGTTCTGCCTCAAATTGCGTCCCAAACTTCTGAAGACAAAAGTGCACCAAATCGCTCTTCAGGCTTTTTAAAAAAAGGGGTCTGCAGACTTGACTGAAGGCTGGAGCAACAGTTACTGAATGGATGACACACAAACACAAGGAAACTGCTGCTACTGGAGTCCAAACAGAACTACTCCAACAACGACATCCCTCTACGACTTGAACCTGTCACATACCTGCTCTTTCCAGGTGATTCAGAGGACAAACAAACGGTTATTCTGAAACTGAGCTCTACTGGGGGTGTGGAGATCAGGTTAGTCATGTGCTGCACCTTCTACCTCTAACTAAGGACAAACCAAAATGACCTTTCTGCTTAGAAGGTGTAAAAGCTTCACCTGGCCCCTGTGCATTACAATCAAGGTGAGTGTGTGAGTGTGTACTTGTGTTTGAGACAGAGAGATCAGCTGAGTGTGCAGGTGAGGGTGAATGTGTGTAAGAGAGTTATCAAGAGACAGGCCAGTGAATGGGAGTCTGATGTTTGTGTATGTTTGTGTGTGAGTGTGTGTGTGTTTACAACTCGGAGCGGGTGTGTCCCCTCACCGGGTGTGTATGTCGGGGACCCAGCAGCCCCTCTGGCGGGGGCCCTGTGGCCGCTGTGACTCTGCAGAGGGCTCGCCATGCGATGTGCTCATGAGCGCGTGCGTCGTATGCCGCTTGGAGCGGTTCGCCAGGTACCTGGGCCGCAGGGAGGGGGGAGGACGGGGGGTGAGGGTGGGAGACAGGAAGCAGCGCTGGTCAGCTCACTGTCCTCATTGGCTAATGGGGGCGGGGAATAGCCCCGCCCCTTCCCACCTCTGCCAATGGGTGCTATCATTCATATCATCTTAGCCAATCAGAAAACAGAAGAATAATCACAGCATCGATGGAGGTTAAAGCTTGTGGGTATATCCCACCACCCCCAGCTTCTAGTTTATGGATTGGACTGGAAGCCGGTTTTGCAAGCTTTACAGTTAGCCAAGCTGTGTGAGGTAGGGTGTTGAAATGAGAAAGACAAAGAAGTTTTTCGGCCAAAGAGTTTGAGAGGAAAGAGCGCTCGCTTTGGGAGGCAGATTCAGTCTGAAGACACCAGCGCGGTGGAGAGAGGAGGAGGAGAGGTGGGTAAGCACCACAGCAGAGTGGCCACCTCACCCCCTTAGGAAAAGCAGAGTAGCCTGAAGGCACGCAGTCCCAGCAACTCAGGACACCAGTGAGCTCAACAGGGGGTGCTGTCTGAAGAAGGCCAACTGGGGGACTGGAACCAGGACCAAGGACTCCACAAACTGTACCTCTATGCTAACTCTAGCTCCTTCTCTCTGGAAGCTGAACTGCTAACCCTTACAAAAACATGTCTACAAAACTCCACTTGTTTCATTGTAAGCCAAATGATTCAACAAAATGGAGTGAACACACTTTTGGTCAAAGACAGAAACAGACCGTGAAAAAGTTTGTTTTTGTGAATTTGGGCTCTAAAAGGTAGAAATATAGATCTAAGTACCTAGAATATCTTTCCTGCTAGTTTGTGTACCCTGTGGTCATGGGTTAAAGGCCTCCAAAGGATCCAGTTCAGACAGCACACCTGTTTATCTATCCCACCACCAAAAACCGCCATCATAGATTACCTCTGTACTGCTTCTTGGTCTGGCTCTCCGTCTGATCCCTCCTCATCCACAGGAGCGACTGCAGGGATAGGGTGCTGAGAGAAGCAAAGAGTCGGTCAGTAAACACCCCAACAGTTACCGTACCAGGACAGAATGAAAAAAATATGAGGTGAACAGAAATTCAGATAGTCACCGGGCTGGCAACAAGCGGCGAGGGCCCCCGAGGCCTCTTGAGGAGCTGAGCGTGTAGTTGAATGTTGGCCCCGCCGTCAGAAGCTCTCCGACCGAGAGGCCCCATGCCGTTAAGCAGCTGCAGGGTGGGGGGCTGCAGCAAAGATTGCTCCTGAAAGAAACAGCCCAAACATCAGCCATCGGACTGATTTCAAGACCCTCAATACGCAATATCTCTGAACACCTATCGATGAGTACCTTGTACTCCAGCTGCTGTGTGGGCTGCAGGCTCTGTGTGGGCATGAGCGTGTGCATTTGGCCCATGGTGGGGGCCAGCTGGGGGAAAGGGACCTGGGGCACAGCACTTCGAGGGAAGCCTGGTGGTAGTTTCTGGAGGTCTTCCTGCATCTCTGTCCTGTTTAGGAGGAGGGACACGACAGAAGAGAGGTGCTGAAAATGTAGCATGCCCACCTATAAATACCTCTTATTTAGTCTATTAACCCTGAGAACAGCTGCACCTTAAATGTTAGACCACTTATTAAGGGGTCATCTTAAACCAGCTTTGTCAGACCATGGTGGAAAACACATACTAATATTTTTTACAACTTTATCTACAGTGGACAAACTCTAAAGTGTTTGTCCCAGATGTTTCTCTTGAATGAATATGGATCTTTTTTGAAACACTACTGATCCTTACAACAACTTTTTTGCAGGATGCAGGACCACAAAACACATCAAGCTCACTGGTTGACAATGGCAGAGACTTAACGCAGAAGCATGAACCAGGCTGAGTGACACTCAACTGAGAAAAACCTGCTTCACGGCGCTCTATCAGGTGTGTCTGATTTACCTTTGGTCTGGAACCCCCACTGTGTGCCGCCTCATTGAAAGGTAGCGAGCCATGGCTTCTGGAGACGGCTCTTCCCCTTCATCACTATCCAAAGCCATACTGCCATCAGGCTACACCGGAACAATACAAACATACAGTGATTAGTGCTGCCCTTTGTGTTGTCTGCTTGTGTCAATACACACAGTTCACCTCATTTGAAATAGAATAAACATGCTTTAAAGTTCATGTCCTGTATTCACATCCTCGCTGCATTGCAGTCATCTGATGCGTTCTGGTGTTGTACAGCATTTGTGAGTCAGCTTTGAGGCTGTGTGAGTTATATTTGGATGTGTGTGCATGCTTGATTGTGTGTGTCCAATCATGGACCATTCCCAGCCTTACTGATAGTAGCAGCAGAGAGCTGCTAATAATGGAGTGACAGAAATGTAAATCATTAAGATACGAGTCTGGGATCTGCCATGTTGAGTGATTTGTTCTACAACAAAGAGTAGCAGCGACTAGAAGCTGATAGCGAGTGAGGTTAAGGGTCATATTTTCGTCTGGTCCTAAGCGTGCTTACATCAGCCTCACTACCCAACCTCTTAGTGCCACATTGACGCAACCAGGTCAACTCACCTCAACAATCTGGTTCTCTGGGTTGATGAGCTGGACGTGGGGGACAGTTATGCTAACGGGATTACCCTGCGAATCCGTCTGCTGGGCACGCACACACGCACACAACACGACACACACAAACAGACATGTAAAGGTCAGGTGAAGGCTGTTCCACTTTTCTAACAATCTCCTTAGTGCAGAGTAAATGGCAGACGCGGATTATGCATATCAACTCCATTAAGTGGGCTGATGACAATAATACTGAAACATATCAGCATGTGAACAGTTCGCTGAACTAGATCACGCCTCCCTGCGTTCTGCAACCACATTTATGATCCTGAAAAAAACTCTTAATTTAAAGCAATACTCCTACAAATCATCTGCTTTCATCTTCAGTTAGAATATCATGGAAAAGGTCAGTTTTTTAATCAGAGGATTGTCGAAAAAAGCAGATTCAGGGACTTTGGAGACCCTCACAAAGACTGGACGCTAGAGTCAGAGCACCATCATTTTTCCACTTTGATTCTGAATTCAGTTGCCTGGTACAATACAGTCTTGAACTATTAAACTGTGTTGAAAATGCTCTAATGGAGTCAGAAAAAACCTGCATCATGACATGGCAACATGCATTACCCGTACAGGATAGCTAATGGAGCGCGGTGGGGGTGCTGCGACACGCAGGGTCTTGTGTTTCTTGAGGCGGTCAGCCAGCAGACTATAGATGGCACTGTAGTGATCGTATGCATCTGTTTGTAGGGACTAGACAGAAAAAGAGAGAAAAGTACTAATTAACTTGTTTTCTTAAAAATGATGGCCACACGTGTCAGCTGCAAACATTTCCTACCTGAAGTGTCCGCTCTCTGTCCAGGCCCATGTCAGACATCGCAATCAACACCTGCTCATTGATGAGCTCTGTCTCCCTTTCTGTCTTTACCTGCTCACACTCCACTATCAACTGAAAGAAAGAGACAGAGAGGAATTAAGAAATTGAGAATAAATGGTCAGACAGGCAGCGTCATGTGACAATCTTGTGAGTCAAATATTCAACAGTCAGGGCAGCTCCTTACTCCTGAGTCTGAGGATGAATTGAACATAAACAAATTTGCTTTATTGTGGTGAGATAGAGGTGATAAACTCTCTCTGTGCTGTGAGCTTTTGCCAGGCGACCAGCACTATTTCCACACTTCGACTATGTTTTCACCTAAAAAACACACTTTTTTTTTTTTCTAGTTTTCACCTAGTTTCTGCACTACTAAGGCCTTAAACTGAGATTCATCTTTTATTATAGTAACCTAATGGAGAACTTTTAAAAGGCCCATACACCATGTGAGAAAACCCCCCCTCTGTGTCCCCTTAAACTGGCCCTAAAGGTTCTTCTTGCTTGGTACTTTTTGGGAAGACTCACCCGGTCGAAGTCTGGATCTGGGTCTCCTTGTCTCATCCACTTGTTCTTACAGATCTGCTCCATGGTCAACCTCTTGCTGGGCTCCAGCACTAACATGTGTCTGATCAAGTACTCACAGTCTGCAATGGCACACAAACATGCAGGTGCACTCATATTAGAAACATACGGTACGTGGAGTCTGGTAGCATAGTTTTAACCTGCTGAAACTGCTGCTTTGTTCTCAGAGAAAGAACTGTTTTCCACTGTGTTATGTGAACTGTTAAAAGTTCAATCACTTGGTCCAAAACTGAAGCAAAGCGTACCAGCTTCAAATTTATTTTTGAACTTTAAAAAAGTCGCCATCAATGGTTCTGTGTGTAATTTTTTTTAACTCAACAAGAACTATGATGAAATCTTTTTAGCAGCCTGTCACGGTTTGCTCCATGGAACCTCACAAACAACGGAGAAACAATTCTTCTAGGACAAACCTGACATTCATGAAAGGCTAATCCCGAGAAAAACAATCAGTAACACCAACAAACTCACTAATGATGTAATGCTCGAAAGCTTATGTAATGTCAACTGCTTCCAAAAAAACAGGGTAATAAAATGTGCACAAAAAGATATATGACTTGCAAATGTTGCTAGAGAAAAATGATTACTGAAGCTGGCAGAGTCACTTGGTTTGAAAACCCCACAGGACACCTCTGATAGCATCCTTTCAGCCGAGAGTGGAAAATGTGTTATTTACAGAAAACAAAGCATCCCTTCAGATTTCGCATGGCCGCCGGGCAGGAAAAAACATCATGAGACATCTGACTGATTCAGGTTTAGACAGAACGAGGAAGCTGAGAGACAGAGGACAGGGTAAGAGAGGACAGGAGTCCTACCTGTGGACATAAAGAAGGGGATGCGGAACTTGCCACTGAGGACACGTGCCCGCAAATTCTGTAGAGTGCTGCCGTCGAAGGGTAGAGCGCCGCACACCAACACGTATAACACCACACCTAAGCTCTGTACCAAGAAGAGAAATGCAAGATTTAAACTGAGCACAGACTCAAACAAGCTTCAAGAAGTCAACATCTTAATCATCAATCTGCTAAATATCTTATAAAACCTTTAACACAAGGTCTGATTGTTTCAAAGATTATCTTGTGACATTTTCTCATGATGTCAGTGGGTTGAGGGTGGTTTTACTTCCCTCTATCTACATGGAAGTCGTTTGGGGCGGCTTTGATTTGAAATAATCATTAAATAAGTTTGTCCTTTTCAATCAGAAATCCTGCTGTGTGGAGGAACCCCTGAGGAAAACTGCGATGAAAAGACGGCCAATCTATAGGATTTACAACTCTGGGATTATCAACAGACAAAGTTTAAAATCACAGCAGCTGACTTCTGCACTGGACAAAGGACTGTGACGCCCTGGTTTGAACTGCCTTTGGTTTTGCATCTACCCAGATTGATCTGCATCTGCCGAAACAAACGTACCAAAAAGTCCCCTAATAGCTCAATATGAAGACATTTACTGCCATCCCCCTAGTCTTGAACTTTCAATCCACTTTAAGTGAGAGCAGCAGCCCCACTGGGCTGCACACACACCTGAAAATCTACTCACCCATATATCTACTTTAGGTCCGTCGTACTCTTTGCCCTCAAAGAGTTCTGGTGCAGCATAAGGGGGACTGCCACACCATGTCTTCAACAGCTGGCCTCGAGAAAACAGGTTACTGAAGCCAAAGTCTGACAAGAAGGGAGGAGACATTTATTTAATCTCATCACTTTCCTCGGAGAGACAAATTCAATCAGCCTGGCAAAGAGCTCCCAGAGCGCATGTTGGCACATGCCTTCGCCCACTCACCGAGACAGCCCAAAACCACTACATTAAGTTTCCCACCCTGACACATTCTTCAGAACAAACACACACATAATCACACACCTGCGATTTTGATGTTGAGGTTGTGGTCCAGCAGCAGATTCTCGGCTTTCAGGTCTCTATGGACGATGCTGCGGCAGTGACAAAAATGGACCGCAGCAACTATCTGCTTGAACTTCTTTCTGGCATCCTTTTCTGCCATACGCCCATGAGCCACAAGGTGGTCTGCACATAGATACAACATACAAGCCAGACATTTGAAATAGGTCTTTTTTTCTATCTTTGATACATATAAACTTAAGTTCTTATTTCATGTCCTCATTTAGCCCAACACATCACAATATTATTCATTCATGATGAAATGCAGACTGGAATTTTTAATCTACTGGAAAATGGATATACAGAACATAAGAGACGGGATATGACTCAGAATTTCACTCATGACTCAAGCAAACAAATATGTGACACAAAATGAAACAAGAATGAACAAGTAGAGCAAACAAACCAATCACAAAAAAACGCAAACATTAATTTAACTGAACATTTTTTTATATGTTTAAGTGGAGAACTGCTGATAATGACAAACAGTTTCTGGAGTTTTTAAAAGTGAAAGTTGTCCTGTTTTTGACTGATAGAGGATTTCAGTTGCTCAACAGGTCAGGGTCTCCTTTGTTTCTAAAGGGGGACAAGTCAGAGCTTTAGTCATTCCAGTTTATCAGCAGGACTCTTCTACTATAGAGCTATGCTGTTGTAATCCCTGTTGTCAGAATGTGGTTTGTCATTGTCTTGCTGAAATATGAAGGTTTTTCCTGATAAAGTCTTTGTCTGGATGTCAGCAGATGTTGCCCCTAAACCTGTAGACATTGTTCACAAGATATTGTAGATATTGATAACAAGCTAAGTGGTTCCCTCCACTCTTTAGAGAGGAGGATGCAGCATCAATGATTTCCAAAAAGAATGTCAAATGCTGATTCATCAGACCACAGGCCAGGTTTCCTCTTCCCCTTTAATCCATCTTAAATGAGATCAGGTCAAGAGAGTTCTCTGGTGATTCTGGATCCTGTCTCTATCTGTTTTTCTCTTTGCATGGTTCAGTTTTAACCTCATCTGTGGATGCAGTGATTTTACTATGTTCTGACAATGTTTTATGAAGTGATTTAGAATCCATGCAGTAATTTCCACTCCAGAGTTCTGTCTGTTTTTGATGCATTGCTGCCTGAGGGTCTGAAGATCAGGACCATCCAGTCTTGGTTTTGGTCCTTCTCCCTTTAGTACAGAAATTTCTCCAGATTCTCTGAATTTTTTAACTATATTATGTTCTGTAGATGATGAAATCCACACATTCTTTCACATTTGACACAGGAACATTATTCTGAAACTGTTGAACTATTAGCTCACACAGTCTCTCACAGAGTGGTGAACCTCTCCCATTTTTCCTTCTGAGATACTCAGCCTCTCTGAATGTCCTTTTTATACCTGCTCATGTTACTAACCTGTTGGAAATCAGCCTCATTAGTTGGCAGATGTTCATGGCACATTTTTTTTCTGGCATAAAATCTGAGTTTGGTGTAGATTTTCATCTAACATTACACCTTTCAGTTTTATTACTTTAACTGTCATCGTTACATGATTTTATCCTGGTTAAATCCAAAACAAATTCTGTTTTCATCAACATTTTTCACAGTGTCCCAATATTTTTGGACTTGAGATCGTAAATATATTAAAAACACAATGGAGTTTGCACCAGACAAAAATCACCCACAAAGCCGACCAAAAAGGTGTTCAGTCGAAATACAGCTTTTTTGAAATCTTGTTAGGCCACAATCCAGAGAAGGGAAAACACAACAACCAACAACAACTGTAAAGCAGAGAGAGAGGAAATAGAGAAGACCATCAGGGTTATGTTCTACTTCTTACCGAATATCTCTCCACCGCTGGCATACTCTGTTACCAGGTAGATCATCCTCTCTGTCTCCATCACCTGCAAACAAAAACAGATCATGAGAACCTTTAACAGGCCAACATTTAGGGGCTTACATGACCAGGGTTTTTCCTGCGTTCAAAATTCAAAATCGAAACATCGCGGCCGCCTCCACCTAATTTTGTGCCGCCCCCGGCCAGAGCGATTGATTTCGCTCAACACAGCGTAAAGCTCCAGCTGTGTTGATTGAGCGTATGATGTCCCTCTGCAGCAGCAACGTATTTCAACTGCAGTTGCAGCGTTGCGCCACTATAGAGGCGCTATATCAACAGCAGTGCACCGGAAAGACCTGAAGCCTCTACCGAAGAAGAAACGGATCGAATCATGTTTTTTCGAGATTTTTTCCCGCTAGTTGGTGCTATCGGCGTCCTGATTTCCCTGGCGGATGGTACAAACAGGTAAATACTGCTTGTCTTTTTTGCATCCAAGCATGACGTGTTTATTTATAAAAAAAAAAAGTTTCCTCCGTTTTTTAGCATTGCAGATATGACAGGCAAAATCAGCCAGTACTTTAAAAAGCGACCTCGCGAGGAGGAAAGTCAAGAATCCAGGTGAAACACAGCAGAGAAAAAAAAAAGGAACAGGCAGTTAAAATGCTATAATTCATGGTGGTGAGTCTGGTGACAATGTGGAAATTTGTGTCATGTCTGAAAGTACTTCACAAGGGACTGGTGATCGCGAGGGTCAGAATGCAGGACAGGACGAGTCGGCGAGGCGAGGGTAATTAATTAATAAGTTTCCAATTAGGAGCATAACAACGCAAAGCCAACGTGTACCTGGTTTTTATTCCTCTTTCCAGATCTTCTCAAAAACACAGAGCCAGTGGCTTTGACAAGCAGTGGCTCAATCAATTTACCTGGCTCAGGCATACTGAGGAAGGCATGCACTGCTGTTTATGCCAAAAGCACTGTGCCCCAACACAGCAGGCAGTTGCTGCCTCCTTAGTGAGACAGCCATCAACCAACTACAGGCTGGACACATTAAAAAGACATGAGGTGACAGCCGTTCACAAAGCAGCCGAAGAGAAGGAGAAGTATATTAAAGATGGTAGTACCTAAAAACACTCAACTAATAAAGTTAAGAAAAACTAAAATAACATAGTTTAGATAGTTTAAGAAATAATTGGTTGTCGTTTTTTTTTAGAGAGGACACTGCAGCGTATACATACAATATATGATTGAAAACACTATCACTCTTCATGTCTGTATCAGAATAAAAACAAAAATACTTAATGCATGATGAATTGTTTTGTTTAAGGTGAAGACACCTCTGTGGAACAGACTGAAGGAGAGGCACTTGGATGTCTGTTGTAAGGTGGCCGTTCATGGACCAGACCAGGAGGCCTTGGACTACAAGGAGTGCATGAGGAGGTTCTACAGAATGAAAAAGAGGAGGCTGAAATGTTCTGTCTGGTTGCGAGATGTGTGGATGAAGTGTACTTTCAATTTAAAGTTGCCAGCTGATTTGTGTATGTATATAGCTTTAATAAATTAATGCTTTAACATGATAATGGTCACACTCTTTTTTGAACTCTTAACTTAAAGTATGTTGCCTGTAAAAGAAAGTGAGACAGTTGAATTTACAAATACATGCACGTCATGGCGCATGGTCAGGATGGTGCCACCTCTGCCTCAATTTGAGCCAGGAAAAACCCTGATGACTGAAAGAGCAAGGCAGTGATTTGTTCATGAGCAGGAACATTCTGAAAGTTTGCTTGTTTCTGGTTTGTTTGGTGTTCCTGTTTCTTTGCAGCTGTTTAATCACGGAGGAGGAAATCAGGTTGGAAACTGTTATTTTAAAACTTCTACCAATGAAATCCTCGCTATCTTTTCAGTCTCAGTACAGCTCCCTAAAAACATGGTGTACTGCCAAACCAAAACACTCCTTTTGGTCATGGGGCTCAGGTGCAGGGAGCCTGCATGTCATGTTGTGAGCTCTGCGGGTAAGTGCGAGTGCATACCTGGAAGAGGCGGATGATGTGGGGGTGCTTCAGCAACTTCATGATTTGCACTTCTCTGAAGATCTTTTTCAGGTTCTCATCGTCCAGCTGAGTCTTATCCACTATTTTTATAGCCACCTGGAGACAGGGAGAGAAAAAGGCATGGAGGGAGAGATGAGGATGAATGAGACAGGAGAAAGATCAAGGAAGGAGGAGAGGAATGAGTGTAGATGACAGAAAAAGAGAGAAAATGACAGAGAGAAGAAAATTGAAGCCTTCAGCCCAACATAAACATATTTACCTGCTCTTTGTTGTTTAAACACAGGCATTATATTCACATCGATGTTACTGAGCTGACAAATCAAATTACACACAACAGTTCCAGGGCAAATCACAGCGCTCCTCAGACATTTCTGTGATGACAGAGTCTTTGTTGAGTTTGTTGTTGCAACGAACGGGGACAGAGTCTCATCATGTAAACACAAAGGTTTGTCATGCTGCTGCAGGAACACTCCATGTCAGCTTAGGTACCAAGAACTGATCCCATATTGGAACCAAATTTTAGTGATTTGTAGGGCTGGGGCGATACATCAACGTAATAAACATATTCGACTACAAAAATTTGTCAGCCCAAAAACATGCATCGACACATTGCGTAATGACGTAGACAATGGCTACTTCAGGTAACGGTGGAAGCATGGATGGCAAACGAGCTCCACATAATGGGGTCAATTTAAAACCTACTTTAGCATGATCTTTGAGCAGCTCCTCTCAATCAATGCATGTGTTCGTCCTGGCTTCCTCGTTCACATTTCTAAGATTGTGCTGCTTTCATTTAAGGAGACATGCAGTGACCTGTCAATCATACAACACACCGCTGGTGCAGCAAACGCCACAGTGGACGCTGCATCATACGCCCCGCATCCCATATCTAATTCATTCACTTAAAGCAGTTAGCTCGGAGCTGAAGCATCAGTTTTGTGCTTTTATTTGTCCAATAACTTGCGAATAAATCAGCTGTGTGATCGCCGACGAAAGCTCGCTAATGCTAAAACTTGGCACACGTGAGCCTCGCCGCACATATGTTTACTCACACACGAGTCTGAGATAGAGCCACGTGAGAAAAAAAACTCATTTTTAAAGTGTGGTGGCTTTTATTTAACCGTGGCGGTGCGTTACAATCTGCATGAAGGGGAAACTCCATTATCTAGCGCCGTATCTTACTCAGCAAATGTAAACAAACACTAATGCCAGCATTATGCTGACCGCAGCCCACAATGCATTGCGACATAGTGTGTCTTTTCAAGCCCTATTATTTTTATTATTTTCATTATTATCATTTTTATCTTTGTTACATAACACATTGTACAACAAAGCATATTGGCTGTCATACAACATATCCAGGGTTTCTTGAAAATTAAAGGGAAAACTAATAAATAATAAATATATAAAATGATGAAGGAAATAATTTCAGGCCCTATAATTCCCAGCCATGCTTTTCAATTATGCAATATTGTAATAGATTTTATGTTACAAATTATTTGCTTTGCAAATATTTTGTCTCACAAGTGTTGTGTGGCACTGACTTTCTCTCTATTAAATGAAAGACGGTATGAATGTTACTTATTGTTACTTGACAGTCATTGTAACTATGAGTAAGGTGAGCATGCACCTGTTAAGGGAGGCTGCTAAGCAACAATAACCTATCAGGCTGGTGCACTCACAGGCTAATTATCCGAAAATCGTATACTGCAGTTCACAGTATGGGTTCTGGTTGAGTGTTGACTTACAGTTGACTTTAGATAAGCTAAAAAGCAATGTTAAATGCTTTGTGAATGTAAAAAAAGCATTGATAACAATGCACTGTTTTTGGTTTTGTTTGATTCGAAGAGAATCTTGAATGAGTCATTGAATTAAATACTAATAGTAGCCCGGCTGGGCCATCCTGTTGCGTGAATCACTTGCCGTTCCTTCCCACAACAGTCTGGACTTTAGCCCATTGAGAGCGTGTATTAGCGATCAGAAAATAACCGGGCCAATCAGTGACTGTGTTTCCACTGTTCCCCACACAACAGGGAAAGGCAGCCCCTGATTGGTCCATGTATAGATGGTGACATCTAACACATGTGGCGGGACTTTTCAAAGCGCCATTCATTCAGGACGCCATTAATTCTGCAGCTGACTTTGCACGACGTTGTGGATATAAACGATGTCTGCCGACTTTGCAAAGTCAACTGCAGAATTAACAGATGGCTAATACACGCTCCCAATGGGCCAAAGTCCAGACTGTTGTGGGAAGGAACGGCAAGTGATTCACGCAACAGGATGGCCCAGCCAGGCTATACTAATAGGGCAAGCTTTTAATTTTTGTTTTGGTTAAATTCATTGTTATAATAATCGGTTATTAAAAAATTAACATTAGAATAATCGATAAATTAGGCGATAGATTAGTCGACTATGCAGTCGATTTCTGTTTTTTGATTTCTAACAGCAGCAGAAATCTTTCAGGATTGACCTCAGTCATCAAGAGTTTTGCAGTCATTAAGTTTTCACTCATCTGCCAGGATCTGCTTTGTTGTAAAAACCTGGTAACACATGGACCAATATCAGTTTTTCAGGGCTGATACAGACACTGATCAGTAGAAGTTCATGAGACTGATAATCAGTACTTGGAAGTGATATGCATCTACTAAAGTAAATAAGAAATTCTGTCATCTTTACGGAGCGTTACAAACTTCCTCAGTTCATCTCATTAAGGAAGTGTCAAACTGCTGTGCACTTATTGATACAGGTGGATTGTGGGTTTGTTTTGCCCTTACAGATCATGTATTATTATCTGGATGCTGTGCAGGTGTTGTACCTGTTAGCTCTGTCCTCTGTCTATAATAAAGGTGTGTAATCTGTAGGCCCAACATGGTGCAAAACCTAGTACACACTCAAAGTGCATATCAGTTCGTGTGTGTCTGGCTGAGTTGAAATAAAAAACACAATATGACGTGCGGATGCTGGCACTTCTTCCTGTGATCCGAATCCAAACTGTGTGTTGTCAAACTCTGTGTTTCCTCTGGATTCCAGCATGTCAGGAAAACTGACCCAAACCCTGACCTTCTACTGCCAGCACTGCTCTTATGTAACTGCTGGCTCCTCCACAATGGCTCCGGCCGTGTGGACGGTGATGATGTGTGACAGCAGCTTTGCTTTGCCACTTAGGAACGGGTCGACCACTTTAATGACTTAATCAAGCACAGCTAATGGGGCTGCCCCAAAACACTGCATCTCCCAAAAATAGATGAGGGAGTTAAAGCTGGGTGTGAAAAAATGTAGAGCGTGTGTCCTGCATTCACACACACACACACACACACACACACACACACACACACACACACACACACACACACACACACACACACAGCACCTGATCTGTAAAACCTAACTAAGTGCTGAGTGCCACCCTGAGCTCGCTTTTCCCTGGTGACAGAAACAAGGAAGGTGAGACCATCTGAAGCCCAACTTCCTGTTGCAGACAGGAAGGGGAAGTGAGGGAGAGTGAAGAGGAGAACAGGGAACCACATCTTACAGCGGCATTAGTCCAGATCACTGTAGGCCTGTATGCAGCTTCCTTTACAGGGACAAGTGGGAAATTTGCATGGTTGAGTTTTTCTATTAATGGCCGCATTTGAAAAAAAAAAAAAAAAACAGATGTCAGTTTATGCGACTGGTCATCTGATTACCAAAGCTGGCGTTCTGAATATTTATGTATGTATGAATGAAAGTTTAGTGTTTGATGCCTCTGTGGAGGATCTGTGGAGAAGCAAATAGATGTAGGTACTCATCTAAAACCTCCTAACAGATGCATGTTGAGAATCTGGGCATCAGCATGTCCCTTAATTCCTCATAATGAAGCATCAAATTCTTGCCATGATGTGAGTATGTATGGGTCTGTTTGGAAAACTGAGACTATGAGGTATTTTAAGCTCCAGAAATCTATTCCTGGCATTGGCAGTTTTCCCGTTTTGTTGATGTAATCACTCCCCACCGCATCTTCTGGAGGGTAACAACAGGACATCTGAACACAAACATACACAAACACATACATACTCCCAAATTTAAGCCTGTGCTGACACACACAACACACACAACCTACTCATTATATGGGCGCTGTGTCCTGGAAATGGGGTAAGTGCACTATAATTATGACGGTTTGTGCCTTAATGTGACATCAATTGATTGTTCAATTGCGTCAAGATGTAAAACACACAGGAGACAACCTGAAACTGTTCATCAATACCTACAAAATAGAAAGCTTTGATCCCTGAGTCCTGATTCATGAGCCCTCATTTTCACAGTCAGTGCATCTCTACCCGGAGTGTTCATGTTTCCAGTATCTAGTTAAGAACATACACAATAAATAAAGACAGTCTCCTGCTGTTCAGCATACATGTTTTTAAGGGTGGGTGGATCTAAAGTATAACAGGACCCGGCACTGCAGCAGCATGAGGAGATAAATGAGTTTGTTTCAAGCTAATGAATCGTCTCGTTTTGAGGTGTGATTAACCATGTGCACGATGATGGAGTTCACGTAAAGCAGTCTGTTTGACATCTTTATGCACACTTCGACACTGAGGTTGGACCTTTTGACTGAACTACAGGAGAACTCCAACTCCTGTTATTTTACCCACAATTGTCTGACACATCATTCCTTAAGGGCTGGTGCCGACATTGCTTCAGACTTCTCTCAAAGGTGCACCGATTGATCAGCTGGTGACCATAATCAGCTGATTTTCAGCCCTGTAACCGCTGATCAGCCGGTCCTCTCGAATACATTAAATTCTGCGCTGATTTCAGACAAAAACAGACTGCAAGTTTCATGCCATGTGCACAGCGTTTCAGACATTAACCTCAGAGCTACACACACAAACTAGCATATCAGGAATGTGGACGTGAGGTGAGGAGCATCTGGGGTGAGGAAGCATCAACTGGAGGCTAAATAACAGCCGTTTCCTGTCAGCATGAAAATATGAATTAATGCACAGACCCACCAGAACACTCTGAGCCTGTGGACGACTCACTCAGATCAGACAGCTGTCATTCGGAGTGTGTGTGTGTCTGTGTCCCTGTGAACACAGACTCTACACTACAGTGACTGACTTCACAGGGTGATAAAGAGACTTTAAAATCACATCATCAGTTTTTGTTCTGCAAATTGTATCCCGATTCTCTGTATTTTCTTTGATAATGGTGAAGGATGTTAGACTGATTAAAAATCTGAGCAGCTATGAGTCTAATCTCTTTGCAGGAAAAATGTCATAGATTAATGCATATTCATAAAAACAGAGACAGACAGGCCAAATGAAAAAGCCATGAACTTCACTTATTTGTTGGTTAGTTTGTCAACTCTAATAACAGTGAAATACATGCAGGTATAATTAGAATAAAGGGCTAGTCACAAGTTTGATTCAGCGTATGACGAAAAAAAGTTGTAATACAAACTATCTGGGGGGATTTCTGTAAACGATGGTTCTCTAAAAATTTGAATAAGCCAAAATAAGAATAAGCAGGTTGAGCTTTGAAAAACTGGAACTTGTATATGCAGCTGGTGCATTTCTGCTTTGCATCCGTTGTAAGAACAGGCAGCCTTGTCATTCAATCAAGCAGAGCCCCGGCTACAGAAGGGAGGATTCTGGTTGGTAAGCTGGACTGCAGAGGTTGGGTTTCCAGCTTTAGCTCCAGCCAAGGTACAGTAAATGTTTTGTGACTGAGAGTGTGTACCTTAGCAGCCTCAGGGTGTTCAGTCTACTTTGCACTAGCTACCATGACTCTGGAATTTTCCATCCAAAGATCTGGGTTCACACACACACACACACGCACACACACACACACACACACAGCTGAGAGGCCGGCTGCAATGAGATAAAGTATCACATAGCCCCTCCGATCACAAGACAGTGACCTCAACGCAGCACCATGCAGGAGCAGCTGCTGTCCAGTAGAGCAGCCTTTACAGTACATGTCACTACACGGACACAGACCGGAGCCAAAGCTTCATCCATTCATGAGCCATCTTTCCCCCAGACCACATGCTGCCAACGAGCAAAGTTTACACTCTGATTCTGATACCAACAAGCTCTTACACCAAATCCCTACCAGCATCTGAGAAAGAAACACACATCAGTAAACTCAACAGAATAGGATCAGATTGGTGACAGGGTGAGTGGCCCCACTCAGGGGCCTCAAGTGTCATTCCCAGATGACCTTTGCTATCTGGTTGAAACACCAAGTGTGTAATAAACATCATTTCATTATGACTATTTTGAGTGGTATATAGGAGGCAGTTGGTTGCCAAAGTCAAAGTATGTGAATCAGCAGTTGGAGGGAAAATGTTGTCCACTATCTCTTCTGTGCAGTCTGAACAATCAAAACACTGACAGGAATTTCTCTCAGAATGTATCATGGTCAGATTTCAGGAGAGTTTATTATGTATCACTGTACTTCCTGATTACATAATACTTGAAGTGGTATAACCCCAATTCTAAAAGAATTAGGACACTGTGTAAAATCCCTGAAAAAATGAACCTGATAGTGTGAAAACCAACGAAACTGTGTATTTGACTCAACAGTGTCAGGTCAGGTCAGAGTTTCATCTAAAAAAAAAATTGTTGTTTTGAGGAAATCCAAGTTTCTTTTCAGAAACATATTTCAGATTGTTGAGTCTCCTAATTAATGAAGGGGCACGACTGGGTATGAGAAGGGCATTCACAACGAGGAAAGACAGGAAGAGGTTCACCGCTCTGTGAGAGACTGTGTGAGCCAATAGATTGAACAATTTCAGCAAAGAGGAAATCAACTCTATGAAGGCTCCATTAATGCTGAACAATATCTACAGGTTTAGGGGCAACATCTGCTGACATCCAGATAAAGACTTTTTCAGGGAAGACCTTCATATTTCAGAAAGACAATGACAAACATCAACATGCCAGACCTGACTTCTTTAAAATGTTAATGCATTTTAATGTTGTTTTTGCATTATTTTACATAAAAAATAAGGCTTGATGCAATTGCAAACCATTCAAATCAGTTTTTTAATGAACATTTAACATAACAGCCAAATTCTAGGATGGGGGTTGTCCATGTAAAAAGAGCTACAACCACAGTTTTTACTTTTATGGAGCCTCAAATTCAAACATAGTTTAAAAGCTATGAGGTAGTCTGATATAACAGAGATGATCTTATAATGATCACTCTGCTGGGCAGACTTAAGATAGTCACTCTGAAAACACCCAACCATGACTAAACCATAATGAGGCTAATCCTAAATAGAGAACTGGGTCTATGGTGTAATGTCTAGAGTGGGAAGTTTGAGCATGTTCACACATGCACCAAGTCGTATAAGTGCACCAACACAGGTACAGAGTGAAGTCATGATATTACGTACGAGGTAAACCTTCATCAACAGGTGACACAGATTATGACACTCAGTGGGGGCGGGAGAGAGGGAGGGGGGGATAATGCCCAGATTAACCCATATCAGCATGTAAGAGAGGCAACTTGCACCAGTGTGCACCAACACATGGAATCATGACTATCTGCAACCCTGGTCTTCATAACAGCTAACAGGGGCTGCTTGGTATGAGGCATCCATCGTGGCTTTAGTGTTAGTGTTTGTATGAAGTCATAAGGACATCTCACAGCGTCATACACGTCAGATAATGTCACAGCAGGTCAACAGTGTGGCTGTTTTATGCGCGTGCACAAACACAGATGAAAGCGAAAAGGCAGGATGAGTCAGCGCGTCTTTCAGAGATGTTCCACTCGTGTGTTGTGCACCGGTTTGATGTGTGGAAATGACTGTTTAGTGTGGTGGGCCCGAAGCACAAGACTAGGGACATGTTACGGTGTGGAAACTGGGTATCACACATGCATCTGCTGTTGACAGTTTTTCCCGCAATCATACTGAAGATTAAAGGACAAATACAACCAATATTTGGAAACTTATTTTGACTAGTGTGCTCATGCCAACAGGATGATTCTACTAGTAGATAACAGAAAAACAAATTCATCTTGGAACCACAACAAATGTAAATAAAATGTTTGCTGAACAGAATATTTGTCAGAGACAACAACAGAGCAGGAATCAAAAATCCAAATTCCTGAAGTGCAGTCCCAAATGACACACTAACAACCCCCTCCAGGATGACTCCTGCACCATCCACATTCCTATCATACTGGTCATTTCTGATTGGTGCTAACTAACAGGGAACCAGTGCGTACAGTGTGGCACTGCTCTCACTAAAGGATAAAGAAAGTCTCTGCGGGGCTGAAAGTGAAAACCTGCTTATCACTAAACACTGAGGACTCATAGGAAAATTTATGACATATAGCATATATATGACATAGATCGCCTGTTCAGTGTCTAAGTGCAGTGGATTCACTTGAGTTAGATTTGTGAGTTGACTGGATCAGTTAGTTGACTAAACACACACAGTCCCACCCTTTATCTGATTTTGCCCCGCTCATGTGAAAGTGGTGCTATCTGATGAAGAACTGTATCAGGAGACTTGTCAATAGTAAGTCTTAGATGAGCTCAGCCCCTTTGGTGGGAAACCGTCCACAGACAATGAGCTAAATTACATGACAGAGCTGACCCTGTATTGTTGTGGTTCTTCAGACAGTTGTCCAAACGGTTTCTCAACAGAGGGGGGATACTGAGTGGGATCCTCTGTGGGGTAACACAGTTATCATTGACAAGTGCCTCATATACACTACAGCTTTAACATATACCACTGACCCTCAGTCTGAGGGTTCAGACAATCAAAATTATTTCAATGTTAGAATGAAATGTCAAATATTTGCTGTTGATGACAGCTGTAGCGCTCGAGCTTTTTGGAAATGAGTTCTATCAAAAGGTGGATTTGAGGAAGTTCGACACGATCCACCCTCATCAAGGAGGCCATTCAACAGCAAGCAGGAGGCAAACACTCAGCCTGAGGTGGGAGATCTAAGAGTACTTGAGAAATTCAGCTGGACTGGGTCTACAGCTCTGGTAAACAACATATAGTAATGCATCTACAGCCGATGGAAAGTAAGCTCCATTCAGAAATGGTAGTCAGAGGCTGTAACCACCATCATCGCTATGGAAACCAGCAGGACTTTAATGGAGTGACCATTCTCTGACCAGCCCTGGCAACACAAAGTCGCCACTGACAACAAGCAGCGCAGCGGGTGATGATGGCAGTGTTGTGATTTTTTTTTTTCCTGCAACTGTGCATCCTGCAAAGCAATGTGTGTGTGTGTGTGTGTGTGTGTGTGTGTGTGTGAGAGAGTGTACAAACACACACAACACAAAGTGCTGATATTTGAAAGAGACACAATCACACTGATGAAGCAGGCTGTCGTGTCTTACAACAAACACACACACGTAGACATCGTCTAGACTCTGTTACTGTCCTTCCAAAGCAGACTCGCTGCAGAGTCACACAACTAACAACACAAGAGGAGACGACCAGAGGGCTGCGACACAACTCAAGCAGAAACACAACCTTTGTCATATTATTCACCCAGATGACGTCACATTTGAGAGTGTGTGTGCGTGCCTGTGTGTGTGTAAGTGTGAGAGGAGCGAGGGGGTGCTGTATGTTAGAGAGATTTGCGAGACTGTGTGTGTGCGATTGAGGGAGTGAGTGAAATTGTTACACAGTACATTAGGCCTGTTACCTAACGCCTGCCATCCTGCCTGCCCTCTTCCTCCTGCTCATCCTTTTCTTTCCGAAAAAATAACACTCAACAGGACAGAGGAGAAAACAGGAAAAAGAGGAAAAAGAGGAGGGGGGGGGGGGTGCTTCTGTACATAAACAGTTAGTACGTGCCGTCGAGTGTCATCCATCTGGCTCACCTTACTGCTGGCACAACAAAGGTGCCTTCACTTGATCTTTAACTGGGTCTTACAAAGGCGCTGCTGGGCGGACTCTCTCTACCAAACTATCACATGAGCACTCGCACAGAGAACGTCATGCACATTATCTGCATTGAAGAAGGTTTCTAAATGTCACAAACACTGACGAGGGAATCAAAATGATGACGAAGCAAGGAAAGCAACTGTTCCTCTATAAACAAACCCTAGAGGGCTGTTTTGGCGGTTGGTGTTGTTAATTAGAATTATTTCAGTGGCGATACATGACCACTGAAAACCTGAACAAAGTCAGCTTCACATGGCAGCATGTTAATTCAGTATTTCTTTATGGGCCTAGGCACATTTTCTGCATGGCAATATTTCTAAATAAAAACAGCATTTTCATGGATACTCAAAAACCCAGGACACATTAAAAACTATTCATGCTAAACAATGCATTCACTAGATGAAAAAACAGACATATTTTGTGTCTTTAATATCAAATGAGTATTTTTGTTTTGGTGTGCTGAAACATGAAAATAAACTGAAAATGTGGCACTGTCCTGCAGGTGGACATAAACCATATTTTCTTTGTTTTTTAGGATTTAAAGAAAAAAATCATTTCTGTATTTCTGTGAGTTTATCCAAGCTACAACCTAAAGTATGAACATCATCATTAACAAACTGTGCACCAATCAGAACCAGAGCTACACCGGCTTCTGTGAGTTCATAATGTCACACAGACTTATGAGAAAATGGACGTTCCTTATTGAAAGGTCATCATCAGCTATAAAGTTTATGTAGAGACTGAAAACTGAACTTAACATTCATCATGACAGCAGCTAAATGTCACCAACTGCCTCCAGCAGAGTGTCTGCCTGAAAGTACCAAAACTCCTACTTTGACTTTCACCAGCCAGTGCTCGTCATCAAGAGGTGAACTTTCACTATTACAACTTCCAGGTGCAGCACAGACACTCTCAATAGATAAGCCACTAAAGACCCTCAAATACACAGCTACAAACAAGGGTTGTGATGGAGTTGTATTTTTTAGTTTGACAACACAACAGCACAAATGAAGTAAAGATATCTATACAATGAAGCTCTGTAATCCAAATAAGCAGGTCCTCTTCTGGGGGACTACACTGAAGGGTATTATCCATCTCCATGGACCTGCTCAGGGAGCTGCTGGACTGTCTTTGACGTGGTAGTAGCATTTGTCATTGGATAGTTAGAAAACCTGTGCCATAAAACATCTGATGATCATTTCCATATTCATGATCTCCACTAAGATGGAAAAAAGCAGAGTCCTTTTCTTCTGATATTCACGAGTGAATGAAGATCCCCAAACCGTGAGTCGACCGCTCTGTGACCACCGTCAACAAACATGCCCTGTCTTTCAGTCTGTCTGTCTGTCTGTCTGTCACTGTACGGCAGCAACAATCACATGTAGAGGAGCTTAAAAAGCTCACAGGAACACCGCTTAAAGATCGCATCATCAATCTATCACCACTACTGTCTGTCCAGCAATGAGTAAGTTACACACATGACACTGTCACACAAGTAGCCTGTAAATGAGATCATTTCCAACAGTAGAGGTACATCTACACGCCACTTGCAGGCCTACGTTTGTTATGGTTTCATGAACAGAAATTGAAGCACCAAATGACTCGTGTCTGCCAGTTTGTGTGTATGTCAACACAAGCATAGAGGTACAGGTACATGCTCAGCAGCCCTAACACACCTTCATGACATTAAGAACTAAAAAGAAATACACGTGTGGTGCAGAACTTGTCTGTAAGTTTAGGCTTCAGTGGTTCAAACTGATCGTTATCTATCACCTCATGTGCCTCTGTGCAGAAGCTCCAGAGTTTCTTGGCAGAAATCTTTTGGATTCAGGACTCAGAAGTGAAACAATTTTGGTCAAATATGCTCAAATTTAACTTGGACAACCTCAAAATAGATTTGGGTGCAATTATGTGACTGCAAATAGTTGTTGTGGCGCAACATGTTTCTAATTTCTCTGTGTGCTAATTCAGTGAAAAGATTTCTGCTGCGAGTGTCTTGCATATGTATGCACCCCTACATACAGTTGTAAGGAGGGGTCCTTCATGTGAGGCAGCTCTCTGTCACTGTTCAGACCCCACAGTTACACAGAACAAGACCAGACTCCATGATCAAACGTCCTGTTGTCATGTCACATCTCTGTCCATATTCACACACACTATGTCCCTCCATCCGTCCTGTTCTCTCTTTCTCCTGCCTCAAAGTAAAATGTGGTTTGTTAGATCGTTAATTTGATCAATATCTAGTGCCCTCACATCTTGGTTACAGCCTGTCAGTGAGCAATTAAAAAAAAAACACATATTATTGAAGAAATCAAAACAATAATAAAAGGATTTGTCCTGCACATGCCCCAAAGTTCACACAATGGCTTTTGACAGTGTCTTCATCGTTTACCTTAACTCCTGTTAGCCTCCTGCTAAAACATATTGCCGACCGTTTTGATAGGTAATGCATCAACATGGAGACGACCTGATAGTAACAAGCCAATCGTAGTTGAGGCAGCTTCGGTCAATAATTCCATTTTTGCCCAGTGCATGTAAACTGGGTCAAGGACAGTAGTCCAGTTAAATCACCTATATAAGCTTTAACTGTAGCTCGTCTTAACTGTGCATGAAAACGTACTAACAAAAGGTAAGAGCTTATGCTAACAGGCTACAGCATCATTAGCACCATCATTTTTGAGCATCATTACTTGAGAGCGTCATCTGCTCAGGCTGCACCGTTAAATGAATTTCTATCACAACAAAGATTTCGGCCTTACCAGAATCAAATTAACATGACTGATGACAAATATTGACATTTCTAATCTGCAATTCACTCCGGGAAAATTTGGGCCTGAAAGCAGGACCAGGAGAGACGGGGTGAGCACAAAGACGAAATCATAAATAAAATGTAAAATATTTGAAAATTATTTGGCTGTTAAGTCTAAGCCTTATATTCTGCGGTATTATAGTATATGATATTATACTATATTAATGTTGAAGTATGATGTGCTTTATTTTGTGTCACATGAACTTTCTTATTTTTCCATGTTATAGCTGAAGTCACTGAAAATCATGAGGTGTAAACAAGATTTATTTTGCAAATTAAGCCCAAACTATCATCAAAGTTCCCTTTTCTCTTCACTGCTTTGTCTCTGTGTATTTACATTATTGTGATTATGAGGAAACACCTTCAAGCACTAAAGCCACATTAACTTGAATTATTTTTCAGTCCTAAAATAACTGTCCTCACAAAAGAGTGAAATAAATCTAGAAACATGCACTGCAATGCAATGACAGAGGAATCTTCATGGCAATATGATCTAAATATAGAGGGAAATATCTAGTTAAATTACGATCAGACAAAGTCTCACCATGACAAAATATCTTTGAAAGTGTTCTGTGTGAAATATAATCAAGTGATTTGTTTATTTAAATCCAGAAGGTTATAATGACTCAGTGCCAACACCAGTCTTTCTATGTCACCATCGCCAGTTTTCTGCAAGTACCAACTTTTAAACCACGGTGGGAATAGGAAGAGTACGCAAGGTCTCCCAAATTATGCAAAAACACATCTTCCCAAACTGACTGTGATTAAACCAACAGCATGAATATGTGATTTTGACTCTGCACCTATCCACGGTAATGTTTGAGAATACTTTTGCAGCATCTAATGTCAGATTTGCACATTTGTACTACTACATGTTTTTTTGGGGTTTGATAACTTCAGACATACAGGCCTACAGACCTGATGAGCTGTCTATCTTTGCCAACATGAAGCTCTAGTTTGCAGAACATCAAGCACTGACTCTCATTCATTAGAAATGAAATGGGAAGTGATAGCTTCAGGGGGGATTGTTATTCTGGTGGTCTGACATCACACATCAGCACCACTTTCTCTGCTTCATTTGTATGCATGTGTACAGTTGCTTTAGAGTGACAACTCCTGTCACGTATCTTTGTGTTGGAATGACTTTGTTTAGTTCCAGTGTGTGGACCAACTTCGTGAAGCCAATCATCTCAACAACACTGTACAGACTCATGTCCTCATAGGTGAAGATCCCATCACAGAATAGAATCTCTTCATCTTCTGTGCATGCTCAAGCTCGACTGCAGACAAACGAGTTGTGAAGCTAGATTCGTTTGATGTTAATGGGTTATGCTTCAGCCACAGACTGTAAAACCTCAGCGTTGTGTCGACTAAAACAACTGCAGAGGTTTGTAAGATTGTTGCAGCATTTCGATACAGACTAATAAAGCTTACATGACATGACTTCTCTGGTCTTTTTCTGTTCCAATTATACATCTACGCTGACAAGCCAAAACATAATGGACACCAGGGCAATTAAAAGCAACTCAATACAACAGCTCTAACATGATATCCACTACCTGGAAGCTTCCAAATGTTCCAATTTAAATGTCATGATTCTACCCGTGATTATTACATATTTATTTATTATTGACGTAGAGATGCTCCCTGATTTGTTTACATCATAAATAAACATGAGGCAGGTGGAATATTAGAAACACCTCTCAATATAATTCACTCAACTACACCAACAACAACTACTACAACCCCAGCAGTAAATTTAAAACACAATTATCATCGGATTTACAAAAACCAAACAAGAGGTTCCATAAAAAAATAGTTATGGACTGCTATCACAACAGGTGATTGTTTACACTTGGATCACCTGATCAGAAAATGGGTTCTGTCATTCACGGTAACTATTTGCCTTAACATAGATGGGAGGTGTGTTACAATAAACTATTTCTATTCACTGTCCTGTGTGCTGATTTATTTGGCAACTGTGTTGCTGCTGTGTTGTTGTACTTTTCAGATTATGGGAATATTTAATATTGTGTATTTCAAGGTGGAGTAGCCCTGATTTTTTTTAATGGAGTAAAGCCATATTTTACAACCAAACAAAGTTTATTTGGTTGCTTTTTTATGATATTATAAAAGACTTAACTTGGACTTGCCCATCTGTTGTATGAACTGACTTTAGTTTACCGTATTATTTTGACTTAACCATTTTAACTCAAGCAGGGTCTCCGTACAATGACAATCATCGTAAACAAGGGAGATGATCGGTAACAGGATTGTCTGAATTTAACTAAATTGACATCGTTCGTAAATCAATGCAGCATTGAATCAATTGTTTTATCCAGCCAAAGATAATACGGTTGATGACCAACAAAACCGGTACATCGGATACAGAGAAAAATCTCTACAAAAAGCTGTTTGACTACACTAACACATTATCAGTTTCTCTCCATTCCTGTTTTTCTATGAGGTGTATAAACGCTGAATTTGACAGAGTATCGACCCCCCAGAAACACAGACTTGTACACTCTTGAAGTAAATTTCCTAATTTTAAGTTGCTTTCTTTTCAATATCCCTGTTTGTTGGTTCCTGTCTGAGAGATGTCTACATTTAGCCACACAGCTAATTGGCTAGTAAGCTAAGCTAGCTCCCAGTCTCCTCTTTTTCATCTCCGTCAGTACCCTTCTCTCCGTCCTCTGCGCTCTGCCACACATTAACCTCGGGCCTTTCTACCGTCTCTAAACAAACTGATAACAAATGTTACCCCAATTTTCGTTGTTTTTGGGTAACTTTCTCTCCAACCAAAGGTAGGAGGTGATGCCCGGTGCCGAGCGGAGCCCAGCAGCGGTGTCACCACAGAGGGCTGGCCGTTAGACTCTCCAGAGCCTGAAGGCCCCAGCGTCATCCTGGAAGCTTCTCTAAAGGTTTCATATAAAACAATGACAGTTTATTATAATTCACCTATAAAGCCCTGACATGACTTGTCTTACCTTTGCTTTGGTAATGATGTGTGTGGCCAGTTTAACAACCGCGAAATTCCCCTTGCCGATGGTCCGCTCGATCTCGTAGTGGCCCACTCGGGCTGGGGGGGGCCTGGTGGCCGAAGAGTGGCCGGGATTGGTGATGCACCCAGCGGCCGTGCTGGTACGAGCCGATTGGCAGATGCCGGCGGGTGGCTGGGCTCGGTTCTGGGAGCCCATGCCTGCGTGGGTCGGTCGGGCAGTGTGCGTAATCCCGGCCGCAGCGGACCCAGCAGCACCTCCGCTTGACACGGCCGCCATCTTCTCGCCTCTCTGCGGGAACAACAAGCAGCCTAGCGCAGCGCGCAGCTCGGGCACGCCCCCGCCCTGCGTCATTTTACGTGAACGCTCCTCCGCAGCGCCCTCTCCAGGTTGTAACCATGGTAACGATCAGCGTAACATGACTTCATCCACAGAAACGTATTGTGGTTGCCGTGGTGACAAAGAAGTGCGCATTATCACTCTGGTTCCCATGATTCAGTGATTCCTTGCAAACTGCTGCACTCTAGATGATCAGATGGTTTTATCAGGCTTTAAAGACATACAACGGTACAACATTTCCATGACACATTCAAACTGGGCATATGAGGCAAAGGAAACCCTCTCATGGTGAAATTTTGATCCATTACAGTCTTTGCACTTGTATAAATCCGTCACACTCGTTTGTACGGAGGCATAAGAGGTGCATAATAGCTCCAGATGAATAATGGTTAACTTGCTGTTCATGGAATACCTACCAGATAACACCCTACCATAGGCCTTACGCTAGACTACAGATGTAGTCCTGCTACAAGATGTAATTTAAATGGAGAACCATTTACACCCATTGTGCATCATGCAGATTTAAAATTTTCCTGTGTTCTTTTATACTGAGTGCTGTCTGTTACTGGACACTTCATATCTTCATAAAGCCCCCTTACTGTGTGCTAGGCCTTATATTAAGTACACTTTTAAAATATATTTTAAGACAACATTTGCAGATTATTGTAGAATATATATGTCAAAAGTTGCATGCATAGAGCCTGATTCCATCTGAAATATTATTAAATCCCACTGATAATTTTCTCTTTCTTTTCATAATTTTAACACCAATTCAAGTGTCAAACAATGAGATGTAGGCTGTGTGATAGATGGGCAAAGATTTGCTAGTTGCTTCCTTGTGTTGGTTTAACTACTTTACATCGAGGACAGTGTGGCTGCAGATGGTTTGTATAACTTATACCCCTCACACTACACTGTGAACTTATCTTCTGTCTTTTTCTAACCTTCTGTTTTATATGATTTCTATTTACAAATATTAAGGTCAGAGTTTGAAATTAGCTTTTTAGCTCACAGGCCAACATAAATAAAATTTGAGCCTGTGCAAATATTTACCCAAGCTAACATTAAATCAAATCTCCATTTCTAGAATTAACATTCGGTGAAGTGTGCAAAAACCATAAAGAGTAATTGGCAAAGTCCTACATAAAGTATCAAAATAAATACTTCCAGGGGGTGCCATAACTGACACAAACCAAAACCTTTTCACAGGAGTTTAAAGTGTTTTCAGGAAATTATTTTACATCACAAAATTTTACAGAGTAGCAGTTACTGTATTAAAGAAAAATCATTCAAAGAAACCAAAACAACAAGCGTTCCATTATCTTCAGAAAAGCTGGCTGGTTTGGAAGATATCTATACTGCAAAATTCTCAAATTGTTCCAAGTATATTTGTTTCTTTTTTAGTCAAAATATCTTATCACACTTACTTTAAGTGAAAATTACCTGTCCTAACAGGTCCAAATATTAATTTTGTTTCAAATATTTAAATAATTTTTTTAAAAGGCTGTGAAACAAGTGTTACATTTTATTTTTAAAAACTATACAACTGCACTGTAAAAAATGCTCTGCTTTTCAATAATGTGCAAACATCAAGGAGTTTTCTGTTATATAATACTAATACCTCGTCAATACAGGAAAAAAATGCACTAAAAACAAAAACATTTTATCACATTATTCTAATAATATTTTAAAAAGAAAAGGCTTTTTCTCTGATTGGACTGTTCTGTGGTAGTAAAGTCTTGTCATTGTCATTTACAATATTTTCTCTTTTCTTTCCCTCAACCTGCTCACTAAACTGTGGACAGCACCACTCCATGGTTGAGACGAGCTCCTGCATCCTGCTCCTTCAGACTGGATTATGACTGAACAAAGCTGTCCTGAACTTCAGGGTCAAAAGAACCAGGTTCTCCTTTAAGGGTGACTTTGATTGAGAGAGTCAATGGTTTTAACTTTAGTTTTGGCATGTTTACTATTAAATCAGCAGGGATTACAAGCACTGAATCATTACAGCTCTGTGTAACCTCTCAAGAATACCTTTTTCTTTGAAACAGTGACTGTAAAATCCTTAAAAATAAATCCGAATGATGATGAATACTGAAACAGTTGAAAAATAGTTTCAGATTAGAGATTATCTTTATGAAAAATTGCCATGACAAACATGGACTTTTGGCATTTTGTCACATATTTGGTGGGTTTACTTGTGGTAGCACGTCTTTTATGATTATATCCAGGTTTTTCCAGGGTGTATGACCAGTAGATCTGTAGATTTGTAAATTTTTTAAGAGACAAATATATACAGAAATTTAAATACTGTGGCAGGCCTCTGTGTCTCAGGAGGTTAGAGACCTCCTGAGATGACCAAAACCACTGAAGACAAAAGTCCTGGACCAACTTTCCTGAGCGTTCAGATCTCAGTGTGCAATAGGTGCATTCACACCTGTATTCCAGGTTTTCTACTTGTGTTTCAATCCCTAAACTGTTATGTTGATATACACAGATCATTATAATAGCCTATTTGGCCCTAAAGTCTGCTGCAAATACACAACTAAATGCAATTTGTCAGTATAAGAGATTTTATATATAAGAGTGTTTTTGTAGTTTTTTAAATTGTAGGTGTTCTTTCATAAAATATACGTATTTTTAATTTTTGATCAAATAATAATTTACTTTTCCCTGAATGTTAGTGAGAAAATGATCTCATTAATTTAGAAAATCAGAGTGAACTTTCTTCTCAAACATGAATGTGAATGCAATTTAATCGTTCAGAAAAAAATGCTCATATTGATATTAAAAAGCAGGGCAGAATTATTTTTATTCAAGAAAAGTGATCAGGGATAGTTTTACAATTATATCCAAAAAAAGAGCTTTTTGTTTTACTAATGTGATTGCATGCAGATGCGCAATAGACTTCGAGTGCAATTTAATTTAATTTAATTTAATTTAATTTGATTTAATTTTATTTTATTTTATTTAAAAAAATCTAACCGTCCGTTGTTTGGGTTCCGGAAGGCAGCGTAATGACGTCATGACGCCTCTCTCGGGTTGTTTACTGTGTGAGCGTGGAGGGGCGCTAATGACACAGATTTTTCACACTGTAAACACTCTGGACCTCTTCAGTCTTCGCAGGTGACTTACTCGCATAATGTTGCGGCGATTGCGAAAAAGGCCACGGCAACCTGCAATATTTATCGGTCTTTAAGAAATCACTCTGTGAGGGTTTATTTCCGGGATCTTTCCACGTCGCTGGGACTGAAATAAGATATCAAAACATGGAGCTGAGGCTGTAACCAACAATGCTAATGTTAGCTCAGCTAGCTATCAGCCTGTCAGGCTCTCTGGTTCTGGGTGAACAGGAGTTTCACCGTTATCTTGTCTTTAAAACCTGTATCATTGGTTCATAGCAGCTAGATTTTGGCTACGTCTGTATGTCAGTTGGTCAAGAATCGAGTCTTGGGCTAAATTAAAGCTCCAGGTGTTTGTTTTATCGGGTTTTCTTATTGATGCTATCTGCTGGAGAGATCCAGGTCTAGCTGCGCTCTTTCTCTCCGTGGACCAGCAGCTGGATGAGGAGGAGTTTCACCAGTGTAACGTCAAGTTTTAGTTTGGTTTTCGGACCTCTCTGTCAAGTAAAATGGTGTTCAGGAGCTGCTGGAAATCTCGACATAAAAACGGGTGCGGACCCTCTCCTTGGTGGATCCGACCAGGACTGGCAGCCCTGTTCTGGTTCTGTGTGACCCATATTGCCTGCGGAATTGGGGCGGTTGGGGAGACGAAAAATGTGGTCCAGAAAGACGCAGAGTTTGATGTCACCTACAATGACACGGTTACGAGTGAAAACCAGACCATCTACGCTTTCAATCACACAATCTCCAGGAACAAGGTGAGTTTGAGGAAATTTAATTTTATTTCCCTTCTGACTAGAATCAAGTCTCAAATTTAACCTGTTTCCTCCCTTTGGTCACAGACGGAGGGAGTGCGGGTCACTGTGGATGTGTTGTCACGGGGTTTGGAGAGTCCGATCCTGTTTGTGGTACGCCAGAAACAAGCTGTGCTGTCTTTTCAAGTCCCCCTCATACTAAGAGGACTGTGAGTATCCCCACTTTCCATCAGGATACAAGTGAAAATAGCTGATATTAGTACAACCTCAATTCCATAAGTGTTGATAGAACAGCTTTTGATGATTTTCAGATCCTTTAAAGTCCATGCTTGATGATGAAATTAAAATTCATCTGCTCCTCTTTTAACATCTATCAGTGAACATTTGGGGACTGAACAGACATGACTCTGGAGTTTGGAGGGTGAAATGTCTCAGATTAACAGCAGGGCTCCTCTTCGACAGAGCCATGCTGTTTTAATACCTGCAGAATGTGGTTTGGCGTTCCCTTGCCTGATAAAGTCATCTTTTGGTTTGAAATTGTCTCCGTATTCTTGACGGATTTTCCATTCTTGAGGATTTTGTGTCATCATTTATGCCTGTCTGATGATTCTAATTATACTACGAACTTACTGTCTCACAAAGACTACTTAACCTTATGTTCAGTATAATGTAACATTGAAGACAAAGATCCCTCTGTGCACAGTTACGTTCAGAAACACTACTGTAACCTTTGTCGACAGGGAAGTTAATGTTACTCTAGAGAAGGACAGAGTTTGATAGTTTTTTAAGTTTGATGAATTTGAGAATTAAGATTCTTTTTTGTTTGTTTTTATTGTCCCATTTTTGATGACTTGAGGGATGTGCTTTTCAGTGAAATGCCCTCAATTGATGCTGATTTCGTCAGGTTGGATGATTACGAAAAACCTGAATTACAAACAGTGACAGTGTCAAAATATTGTCGCCATTACATCAGCATAATCATAAAGCAGTGTTTTTAGTCACGCTAACCCTAACCTGGAAAATGCTGGCTCTAATAAAATCTCTCATTAGTGTCGAGTGGCAGATTAAGAGTTATTGTGTGTATCACAAAATAACATAAAAATGCTCCAATTTGTCAAAAACCTTATCGCCTTTCCAGGTGTAGAAATCGTGCTTCACCTTTCATAAGTATTATCAAATACTCATTCACAAATTATGTCTTTGTTCCTGGATTTCTAAGCATATAAGCTGGCTGTTGATCTGCTTTACAGTGAAAGAACTGTGAAATGTAAACTGCTCTGGATTTGACCTCAGCAGTTATACAGCATTTGGTTTTTCAACCTGACTTCATCAGGTCAGGTTTATGACAAACCAGGAGCTCATCTGTGTGTTCCCACTGGCCAACGAACCATCTGTGGTGTGATCTGTGTCTCCCACACTCGAGGTGTACTCTGTTATTGTGCAACAGCAGAATGGCCTTCTCACGGTATTACTTGTTCAGTCTCGTGGTCTGGCGCGTTACAGCTGATTATTTATGAACCTTGGACTCTCACTTCCTCTTCTGAGATCCACCAGAGTAGATCTGAGGGGCTGTAAACTCTGTCACCAGAGCAAAGTGACTTCTGTTTTATAGAAATGCAGTTTCATGCACTTTTAGAAAACTCCTCCAGTCCATCTTGTGAGCTTTGGTATGTGAATTTAGCAGCATGTTCCGTTTTGTTCTGTTCAGAGATTAGCAACACTGAAGGATCTGGAGAGATTGTCTGATTTGATAGAGGAGTATTGTGGAAGTCATTTGTCTTTTTGGAGATTAAAAAAGGATTATAATTTATAAACATGACATAAAGAAAAACCCAAACTAAACCCACTCATCAACCGACAGATTAGTCGTCAGGAAAATGCGTAAGCAAAATCCACACGATCTATAATTCCACCTACAGTGTAGTGAGTGAATCTGAGCCTGAAGGTTAAATGAACTTCCAAACAAACAAAAAGTTGTTTTTCAGCATGAAAATAAATTGTGCTGAAAATTGTGCTGAAATAACCACAAACTAAGATCTAACCAGCATGCACCTGCCGGGAATCATGTCAAATCACTGAGATCTTGATGTTTTCATCTTAAAAACACAAAAACTAAAAGCTTTTACTCTGAATCACAAACAGACAAGTGAAACATTTTCTACATTTTTATCATTAAACAAACAAACTCTTACAGACTGAAACAACAGGAGCAGTTCTCATTGCTCTTTGGACTTTTTTTTCTCACTCCAATAACCTCAAAACTGTGAAAAACAGATTCAAAAAAAGCTGAAAAAATTCAGCAGATTTTAACAACAGCTCTTCAGGTTATTAATTAAACCTTTTAAATGCTGTTCAAAGTGTATGAAATGCTGTCTAATCCAAACTAAAGTGGCTCTCCAAAAAGTGCAAAGGTGAGATAACTCGCCACGTCAAGCTCTGTGACGACATTAAATCCCTAAGTCCAGAACATGACCATAAATCTCTTCAACATTAATATAATGTCATAATATAGAGGCTGTTTTGAGAGGGAGATGCACTTTCAGCTGTAACTGTCTCTCCTTCATCTCCAGCTACCAGAGGAAGTACCCCTACAATCATGTGGGACGGACGCTGTGCCAGCCCCCGACCCGGGCCCTCTCTGAGACCCAGTACTTCTTTGTGGACGTGTCCACGCTCTCCAGCCAGGGTACAAACTACCAGCTCAGGGTCAGCCGTGTGGAGAGCTTCACCCTGCAGTGAGTGAAATATTTGATAAAGCCTCAAAATTCAGCTTCATACGTTTAACGCCAGGCTCTATTTTACTGACATGCTGTTTCCTACTTTTTGTACAGGACAGACAAGAAATTCAGCTTCACGGCGTCACCTTCCCAGCCTCAGGTACACCGTGTGACACAGTTACTTTATTTGTTCATGAATAACAGAAGAGGCATCTTTGTTTAAGGGAAGTTAAGTTACAGAGAAGTCACAACAAACAGAAAGAGGGGGTGGAGTAAGTAAGGAAATTACAGACGAAGAGGAAAGAGGAAGGCGAGAGCAGAAGGATTTTCTGATGTTGTGTAATCATTCTGATAGTTTTGGTTTTTCTTTCTGGCCTTTCCAAACACTTCATAGGTTATTTTTGTCATTTCTAAAGTCAGTCACAAATCATTGAGTAATCAATTTGTCTTCCTTTTGTATTTTCTCTCAGTACTTCAAGTACGTCTTCCCGGACGGGTTGGACACTGTGATCGTCAAGGTCAACTCAGATGTGACCTTTCCTTGCTCTGTTATGTCTGTTCAGGACATCCAGGTACATCTACCATTCCTCCTCCCCCTCTTAAATCAGGCTCTTTTGCTCACCCATTACATAGTGATCAGCCTGTTGTTTATCCCAAATATGATTCATTGAAGATCTCTCACTTCTTTCGTCCGTGGTCCCCTCTTTGTAAGCCTGTGCATTTGTCTCACGTTCCCCCGCTTCATGTGAATTATGTGAATTGTCTTTTCTCTTTATTTCTCAGTGCCCTGTCTATGACCTCGACAACAATGTGGCCTTCACTGGGATGTATCAGACTATGACCAAAAAAGGCGCCATCACTGTGCAGGTAGTGTTTGACGCAGAGTCAGATCACAGTGCGTTGCTCTGTTTCCACCTAAAGACAAGATTCACGTTTACTCGTCTGCTTTTCTGCTTCTCAGAGGAAAGATTTCCCCAGCAACAGCTTCTATGTAGTGATTGTAGTGAAAACAGAGGACGAGGCATGTGGCGGTCCTCTGCGATTCTACCCTCTACGTCCAGATGAGCTGATCGATGCTGGAAACAGGAGCAAGGCTATTGATGTGATGGTCTCGCCTGCTATCAACTGTAAGCCATACACAAACAGAGATGAGCTGTTATTGTTCTTGTTACCTGTTTTTAATTTGTAAAAGGTATATGCAGTATACAGTATGTGCATGAGCTAAGGTTAACAGGGAATATACCTGTCTTTACACTCTGCAGCAGAGGTGTATGTGATGGGCATGCTCTTCTGTCTGGGGATCTTCCTCTCCTTCTACCTGCTCACCTTGTTAGTCGCCTGTGTGGAAAACAAGCGGTAAGATACAATGCCTTTTTTTTTAGACCAGTTAGTTACTGATTTAACTCATGTGGACAAACTTGAACGCTTTCCTTTTAAAGTCTGCAGCTCAACAGGACCCGCAGACAAAACCCTTACAGCCAAAAACCTCAGAGACTTTTTGATGAAAACAAACAGAGTTATTCAGAGTTAAAGAAGTAGTTATGCATTCACAAATATGTGTTTTTTTCTTTGTATTTTGGGATAAACCTGTGTGATATAGAGGGACAAATCTGCAGTATGAGGTGGAGCATGTTTTCTGTATATGAATGATTTGCATCTCCATGTTTCCTCTTCATGTCTGCAGAATGAAGAAGAGGGAGGTGTTTCAGATTCCTGCTGACATGTCTCCAGCTGAGACAGGTAACCCACAACCCACTTTAATGGACCAACCTATGACAGGCTTGTAGGAGGGGTCATGGCAGATACCCTTTTCCTATACCTGTTCTTGGGAGTAGATGCTGCGATAATGTTTGATTTCAAACCACAGTGAACAAATTGGAAAGTTACTAACTCCAGCTTTTGAATGTAGAGCCTAAAATGTGTGTTTGTGTACTTAAATGTTTCTTTCACTCTCTCCCCCATGCTAATACGTGGCTCAGCCTCCCTGCTTGGGAAGAACGGAGATGGTATAACGTCGCTGTTACTCCTGTTTTGTGCTTGCACCACTTTCACACCGTGTTGTTCATCTGTATATCTGCATCCTGCATATGCTGACACAGCTCTTTTGCAACACACAGCATTCCTTAATATTGATGACTAAGTGATATGAGTGATAACAGCGCCCTTTGAGCTATGTTATAACATCCACAGGGTGCTATGCTAACAGCTTTTATGGCATGCGTCATAGAGATAGGAAGTGCATGACTCACCTGCTTAAATATGGCAGAAAAAGCAGCAATGTTTCAGTTCCAGCCTGTTTTTGCATGTTATCTGCGCAGCAATGTCCAACCTCTTCTCCACACAGCTTTGCAGTTTGTTATCTAGAGGAACACTTAAAGTTTCCGTGAAATCAAAGGAGATTTTTCAGCCAGCTGTTTCTCCAACTCAAAGAGATATTCCGGCATAAAATTAAGTTAGGGTCAAACACACTGTAACATTGAGTTAGACACCCCCTCGAGAGATGAATGCTGAGGACTGCTTGCTTCTCTAGTTATACCAACTTAAGTAATGACCGCACGATATCAATACACAGCGGTCTGAGAAGCCATACACAAACCTCAACCAAAAAGCCATTCTGTAGCCACAAATAATGCTCAGAACAGCACCTAATTTCATCAACAGTACATATAGGGTCCTAGCCATAGTACTAGCCACCAAACATCTTTTTAGCTTTGCCTGGTTTCTTTAGCCAAGACGCTAAACAGAACTCACCCACTCTCCTCCAGCAGCCGCTTGTATTTAGGGAGCCCTGATGAGTTGATCACCGAGTGCAGTGGTTACTAAAGTTGGTATAACTAGAGAAGCAAGTGGTTGGCAACATTCATCTCTCGAGGAGGTGTCTAACTCGGTATTATGGTGTGTTTGACCCTAACTTAATTTTACGCTGGAATATCCCTTTTAGACTACATCCCAAATGTTTATCCGGTCAGTGCAGGATCTGCTGATATGGTTTGAATTCAAACCACAGATGGATTAAAGTGTTTAAACAGATCACTGTCACTGCAGGAGTCAACACTCCGCACAACCACCAAGTCTGCTTCTGCATCACTCTGTACCTACATCATTTACAGGCGTTCACTGCAGCTGTTATTTTTCAAACATGCTTTGCCTTATGCAGTCATGGGTGTGCAAAAGTCAGGAAAAATCTTATATCCAAAATAAATAAATAAATAAAAGGTTACATATCAAATGTTTAAAATGGATGAAAAGTGTATAATTTAAAAAAAATAAATGCTCATTTTAGATTTAATGCTGCAACTTATTTTAGAAAAGTTTTTTCAGGAACATGCATAATGTTAACAAGGGTTTTTGAGGCGATTCTGAGCCCATGCAGTGATTTCCACTCCAGAGTCCTGTCTGTTTTTAATGCAGTGCTGCCTGAGGGCCTGAAGATAAGACCATCCCATCTTGGTTTTGGTCCTTGTCCTTTTAGTACAGAGATTTCTCCAGATTTTCTGAATCTTTTAATGATATGATGTTCTGTAGATGATTAAATCCACTCATTCTTTGCACATTTGACACTCAAGAACATTATTCTGAAACTGGTGAACTGTTAGCTCACACAGTCTCTCACAGAGTAGTGAACCCATCAGACTCAGCCTCTCTGAATGTCCTTTTTATACCCACTCATGTTACTCACCTGTTGGAAATTCACTTCGTTAGTTGGTGGATGATGCTCCAGATGTTACATAACTTTTTACCTGCTCCATTGTTCCTCTAATAACTTTTTAGAAACACGTTGGTGGCGTTAAATTTAAAATCTTGAAGTCAGTCATCTCAGCACTCCTGTGACTCCATAAGTTTTATGGCATTGTGAAAAAACTCATGCACACATTGTCTAACTGGATCCCTGCATGAATTTGCCTCCCTCAGATGTCTGTGTTTGTGAACTAACGGTTTAGTCACTGTGTGTTCGGCCAAGGAGGTTCTTGTCAGTGCCTGTTCAGTGACTTTAATAGAAATATTTAATGTGTTTACTTTTATTTACAGGAAAGATTCCAGCTGCACAGTATGAATACGGCTCATTTGGTGAGTTTTGGACTTTTCTTTGTTCATTGGACCTTTGGACCTATCAAGACTCTAACAAGACTGTTCTTCTCCAGCTGACAATGGCAGCACACTCAGCTCAGAGGCCATCACAGACAGCGCCACCTCCACTGACAACAACTACGGATACATGGGTATGGGAAAACACGGTCAAAGCCTTTCTTTAGCGGTCCTTCCGTAACACTTGGCAGTCTGTCTTTACAGCCTGGCTTGCAGTAGGATCCCTGTGAGCAGCTCTGGTCCTTCTCTGATTCTCTCTGTGTCTTTGTTCATCAGGACATGAGCCTTTCAAACGTCGCCCAATCCTCAGTCACCTTCACCACATAGCCATCCGCATCGGTGACACACTGCCTCCTGATTGGCTGATTCAGTTTAAAAATTCACGCCAAAACAATCAGCACTTTATCAATCAAAGGCCTTGACTGTATAAAAAGATGGACAACATGAAACATTTAAAGCTTCCTTCTGACTGGCTGCAGTATGAGTCTTAAGCCCCGCCCCCTCCATCTTAACTAATGGGACATAGACACATTTCAGTCATGTTTTCTGTCAGTACAGTTATATACTTATTATTATATAAAGAGGTGTAACACCATGACTGACAGCTCTGCAGACAAATGCAGCTCTGCTGTGTAGACTTTGATCTTTAATGCATGAATATCAGTGCCTGCATGTGCAGAGTGTTTGGCTTCATGTTATGACTGTAAGAGGAGTTGAAGACATGTTGTCATCTTTATATACAGCCAACAAACCAAATCAGTGAGATTTAAATGTCAATGCAAGGATGATATTGGAATGAACATCTAAATCAGAGTACCCACAATAATGTAATTTTGTAATGGTCTTTGAATGTATTAAAAATTATGCCTGGGTCTAAAATCTCTACAAGGTGTGACATGCCTGAACACCTTTGCATCCCCCTGAAAATCTAAAATCCAAATAAAAGTCGGCCTCATCATTTATGGTCATTTATCGCAAATATTTCCGGGAGGGGATTTAAAAGTCCTCTGCTCAATCTGACTCGTCTTTTATTTACTTCTATCAGAGCGATCTCTGGAAAGTGTCGGACGGAGCAGACAGGAGTCTCTGAGCTCCGTGGAGGAGGATGACTATGACACGCTGGAAGACATTGACTCAGACAAAAACATTGTTCGCACCAAGGTAAGCCTCCTCTCTCCATCTTTATACAAATGGAGGGGAGGAGAGTATCTACCGGCACTGGCTGATGGAGCTCACTCCTGTCTTCTCACTCTGCATATTTCGCCTATATCCAAAAAAAATGTCCATCTTAGTAACTGAGCTCTGTCTGTGGAGCACTAACAATCATGTTTCTCTGTCACTGCAGAAATTTCTCTGTGTGTCTGACCTGGCCCGCAAAGATAAGAGGGTGCTCAGCAAGAAATACCAAATCTACTTCTGGTAAGGATGCCACTCAGATCATGACATTATAAGGCACCGTGTCCTTCCAGCAAACAAGTCTAATAGTCATCTCCTTACAGGAACATTGCCACCATTGCCGTGTTTTACGCCCTACCGGTCATCCAGTTGGTCATCACCTATCAGACGGTATGCTAAAGGCACACACAAACACTGATTCATAAGAGAACAGAGGTGTCAGGATGGAAGAAGTCCATCTTAGATTTAAATCAAAACCAGGGTTCTTCCAACTGTTTCTTACCCTCCCCCAGTTATTTGTGCACATTCAAAGGGAAAAGCACTTCAGGACTGCAGAGAACTTTCTAGAAAGTTGTAGCTGCAGAAGAAGTCCTGTTTTTTCAGTCACATTAAATGACCCATGTAATGTGAACTCTAAAGGCAAAGTAAACTCTGGGTGAGGACAGTAGGAGCCAAAATGTGAGTTTTATTTGAACTGTGTATGAAACACAGACTAAGTTTGGATATCAATGTAATGCTGACTTTGAACACTAGATGGAGCCTAGGTATTGAGCATGCTTAAAGGCCAGGGCTCCAGGTAACCGCACTCTGGTGTGTTGGAATAGTCTTTTTAGTCTGATTGTCAGTTTTATGTTTGATTTGCAGACAAGCCACAACATTACTGACAACAATCTCTTGGTCTTCTCCTCTTGGTCTTCCTCAGGTGGTCAATGTCACCGGAAACCAGGACATCTGCTTCTATAATTTTCTGTGTGCCCACCCTCTGGGAGCTCTCAGGTGTGTGTTTGTCTCTTTAGGTCCTTCAAATTTGCATGCACAGCCACAGCATGACAAATAGACCACAGACCTCTGTGTCAACTTTTCTGTTTGGCTGACTCTCACCTGTTTGTGGTGTACAGTGCATTCAACAACATCCTAAGTAACCTTGGATACGTGATGCTGGGACTCCTCTTCCTCCTCATCGTCCTCAAGAGGGATATCGTCCACAATCGAGCCCTGGTCCGCAACGATCTCAATGCTCTGGTGAGACTCACACAGATGTGTTTGACCGCACTACCTTGTATTAATTTGGCGTGTTGGTATTTAGAGTAAATTTGTAGATTAAAAACCTGCAGTCAGATTTATGAACCTTGAACAGCCTGTCATAAATTGAATGTCTTTATTCAGGAATGTGGTATCCCAAAGCACTTTGGTCTGTTCTACGCCATGGGAACTGCTCTGATGATGGAGGGCTTGCTCAGTGCCTGCTACCACGTCTGTCCAAACTACACCAACTTCCAGTTTGGTGAGAACGCCTTTATTCAGACTTGAAAAAGTCTTCCACACTCAGCTGAGTGAGCTCAGTAATGATCACACTCTGGTCACGTTTGTCTAAAAACACATATGCAGAGGCTGGGTGTGCAGCTGTCTGCATACACTTGCCAACATTTCTTTTTATTGTGTAGTAGCCCAGCTGCAAAATGACTTCCAGCAGACCAATTGAGTGGATGTTTCAGACCAAACTGTCAGGAACAGACTCCACGATGGGGGCACAAGTGGCCTTACATTCAAAGGAAGGGCCTGTGCTCACAGCCTGGCTCAGTGTAGCAGTAAATAATATTTTTTTTTTCAACGAATGCCACTTGAAAGGGATATTCCAGCGTAAATTTAAGTTAGCACTGAGTTAGACACCCCTTTAAGAGATGAATGTTGCCGACTGTTTGCTTCTCTAGTTATACCAACTTTAGTGACCGCACAATAGCAATACACAGCGGTCTACTTCTTCAATGTCTAAACCTCAACCAAAAAGCCACTCTATAGCCACAAATAATGCTCAGAACAGCACCTAGCTTCATTAACAGTACATATAGGGTCCCAGCCATAGTATTAGCCATCAAACATTCTTTTAGCTTTGCCTGATTTCTTTAGCAAAGAGACCAAACACAACTCACCGTCTCTCCTCCACCAGCTGCCTGTTTGTGGGGGAGCCCTGACGAGTCGATCACCAGGTGCAGCAGAAAAATTATGATCATTACTTCATTGAAATGACGCTAAGGCAGAAGATCTCCCATGTCTGCAGTGCACATACAAGATACACAAGAACTCTGATTGCAATTCTGTGAAGTAATAATCATAAATGTTCTTCCTTGAGCTGTGAAACTCCGCAGATTTAAATTCTGTCTAACACAGTGTTACAGTGGGTTTGATCATTACTTAAATTTACACTGGATTATCCCTTTAAGCAAGAAGGGGAAAAAAGTTCAACATAGACACGTTGCCACTTGTCCACAGGGGGCGCCAAAATCAACACAGACAAAACAGAAGCTTCTATAACATCTTTGCATATCAAGATACAGGTAGTGATGCACACCTCTACTGCATGGGTACAGTAACAAAGTACTATATCCATGCAAGCCAGTCAGTCAGTGACAGCAGTCTGCAATGATCCCTCTCTGATGTTTTGATGTTAACATGTAGGTGTGTGTGTTTCTTTGCAGATACCTCCTTCATGTACATGATTGCTGGACTTTGCATGTTGAAGCTGTATCAAAAGAGACACCCAGACATCAACGCCAGTGCTTACACTGCCTACGCCTGCCTGGCTGCAGTCATCTTCTTCTCTGTGCTGGGAGTGGTATGAACACAAAAACACGCACAGATGCACACAGACCTCCTGACTGAGCTGACTTATTTATATTACAGGCCAAATCACACACACACATATGCTCATGTCTGTGCTGTTGTGTTTGCAGGTGTTTGGAAAGGGAAACACAGTCTTCTGGATCATTTTCTCTGTGATCCACATTCTGGCCACTCTCCTGCTCAGCACACAGCTCTACTACATGGGCCGATGGAGGCTAGGTAAGAGCCCTAAAGTAAACCCCATTTCAATGTCTTGATTTCAAAGGAAAAGTTAATATGGTCGTCCTGGAAAGCTGCATTACTTCTGATGACCAGCAGGGGAATGATGTGAAAATAGCCTGTGAGAGTTTTTCACTGAAGTTGATCCTGTCCTCTGTGTTTGTGTTAGATTCTGGTACCCTGCGCAGGATGATCTACATCATCTACACAGACTGTATCAGACAGTGCAGTGGACCCATGTACATAGTGAGTAATCAGCATAGGATTTAAAGTGTGAGTCATTAGTGTTTATAGTCCCACACTGACTGCCTCAGCACACAGTGTTAGACCTGGGTCAGTGTTAAACCACATCGTGTTCTCTAAGGTGTTCTGCATGGATCCAGAGCCACACTTACTAACTCCTCTTGTGAATCATCTCCTCCTCTGTCGCTCTATCTTTCTCTCACTCTCTCTGTCTGACAGGACCGTATGGTTCTGCTGGTGATGGGGAACATAGTCAACTGGTCTCTGTAAGTAAATGGTGTCTGTCCTCAGACCATACAATGACTTAAACCCACAGCTCTTAGCTTAATGATGGCCTCCTCCCTACAGAGCTGCCTACGGCCTCATAGAAAGACCAAATGACTTCGCCTCCTACCTGCTCGCCATCGCCATCTGCAACCTGCTGCTCTACTTTGCCTTTTACATCATCATGAAGGTTGGTCTGTGCAGGTTTTCAGTCCTCTTTAGATGTATTTAAAGAAAAACTGGTTTTGTAAGCTCGTGTCTTTCTGCGTTAAGCTTCGGAGTGGCGAGAGAATCCAGTGTCTGGCGTTGGTGTGTATCCTGTTCACAGCTGTGGTTTGGGGCTTTGCACTCTATTTCTTCTTCCAGGGACTCAGCACCTGGCAGGTCAGTACAGATGCACTGTCCTCTATAAAGACACAAGAGTACACACTGACCCTTTTATTCCTGACACAGAAAACCCCTGCAGAGTCGCGTGAGCACAACAGAGACTGTATCCTGCTGTCATTCTTCGACGACCATGACATTTGGCACTTCCTGTCCTCCATCGCCATGTTTGGATCCTTCCTGGTATGATCTTTTTCTGTCATCTATTGCATGAAGTTTTAATCATGACGAGAAATTTAAACACTAGATAAATATCATTCTTCTGGTTTTTCATGATTTTCTTTAATTACTTACAGGCAAAAAACATGGACACATTCATGCTGGACATTAACACACAAATGATGATATCAAAACAAAAACATATGATAGTTAGGAGTGCTAACCTGCTTCCTCTTAAAAACATAGTCTGTTTTGAATCCACATAAATCCACTTTCTGTCTTCACCATTATTTATAACTCATTCTAACAAAGTTTGGACACTTTGAAAATCCTAACATCATGGAATCAGAGTTTTATTTATGATGAACAAACCTAATTACAAACTTCTCATGTCTCCACTACCTTCTTAGGTCCTCCTTACCATGGATGATGACCTCGACACCGTCCAGAGAGACAAGATCTTCGTCTTCTAGATGTGTTGGATCTCTGAAGAGCTCAGCTCCTCCTCTCTGCCTTATTGCCCTCTCCCCTCCGTTTGCATCTTCTCGTGTATGTAAAAGAAGCACAGCCAGTGGCCTGTTTTTCCTCCAGGCAGTAAAGTGGGCGCCTCTCTCTGCCTCTCATCAGCCAGTCGGGGGCGGGCCTTAGTCCCTCCCCCCACCTGTGTATGGACACAAAGGTGCCAACAAAGAGCCGATCGACTCCGAAGTGATGCTGAAGTGTTTGTCCTCCTGCTGCCATCATCAGTACAGCTGTTGTTATCAATGTTTACTTACTGCTGACGATGTAATTAACATTGTACACTCTTAATAGAAAAGAAAATAATCTAAATTAACTTATTTTATACTGTCTGCATTACATTTGACATTTCAAGTCAACAATGCATTTTGGAAGTACTGTTTGTATGCTGTTTATATGCTGTGTGTGCTTGTACAGATATATATGTGTGTGTGTGTGTGTGTGTGTGTGTGTGTGTGTGTGTGTGTGTGTGTGTGTGTGTGTGTGTGTGTGTGTGTGGGTTTACAAACATAAATGTGAACATGAAATACGTCTGTCTGTGGCCTTTAATGTCCTAATCATGTTGGGCACATACTGTGCTCTGATTGGTCAGATCCTCCAGTTAGCCGTCCTTTGGAGAATTATAATGGTGATGATTGTATTGACTTCTCCTCAAGTCTGGACACAAAGGGTTTATTTGCACTGTACTGTACCGAAAGACAACATGATGTAATGTTGATATTGCAATGAGCGGTTACTGAATAAATGTCTCATTTTCAGATTCTGTCTGTGACTCCTTTCTTTATGTCTTCATATTTTGAATAGTGATGCATTCAAGGAACATCAAGTGCAGAGAGTATGTAGATATGCATATGCATAGGAGCATCTCACAAAAAGTAGAATTTTGTGAAAATGTTTAACCGTTTCTTTCTAAGACGGTGCAAATCACTATTCAAAAGACACACTTATCTGGTATCTCTTTAGTGCACACAGCCACGATCTTGGTGCAGACAGCTGATATGACGGTTCAGAGGATCCTGAACAAAAAGGGTAAGCCTTACGAGGTCTTTGCTGTCCACAGAGGGCTATAAGGAAGCAGGTTCATTAAAGTTGACTGAAGGAAAAGGTGATCAAGCAGCAGCGAGTCCTTTTCTCAGATGAAAGTCGGTTAAGTATCCCATTTGAAAATCAAGGTCCCGAGGTCTGAAGTAAGATCAGTGTGGCCCAGAGTCCAAGTCCACTGAAAGTTTCCACAGTATGTGTCATGTCATCTACTGCATTTGGTCTGCTGTGTTTTATCAGGTCTGGAGTCAACGCAGCCTCAAGTCCACCAGGGGATTTCAGAGACCTTCATGCTTCCATCTGCTGAAAGGCTTTGTGGAGATACAGATTTTTCTTTTCCAGCAGGACCTGGACCCTGCCAACAGCGCCAAAACTATGGTTTGCAGAAAGAGATGTTTTCCCACAATGTTCTGACCTTGTGAGATGCTCCAGTACCTGCACTGGCATAAAAACTGATCCTACAACAGCCCTGTAGCAAGATCAGCACACAAAAACGTGACTGTATTTATAAAATAATATTTATTAAAATAATTTCTAGAAAAATACAGACTTTACACAAATATATATGCATAAAAGACATAAGAAAGCCTTTTTTTTCTCTGAGCCTGCATGTACACAAAGTTCACAGCACTCACCTCACATATACGGCTCCACACACATCAGAGACTGAAAACAAGTGTTTACAAAAAACAGAAATCCTAACACTGGAAAAATATTTGACATCACAAAGAATCACTTTCTTTAGCGCAAATGAAAGTAGCCATGCACTGAAGCTTAACCCCAGTACCACTGTAAAGCATGACTCACTGTGACCTCCTGCCTGAAGCAGCAGCATGACGACTAACTGAGAAGTTTCAAGTAAAAGAAGGAGAGTAATTACAGTCACTTTACAGCATCTTCTCTCTGATTGTCCTAAATGATTACATTGAAGTAACACTTTTCCACCTGGCTTCAAAGTCAACTGTTTGGCTTAAATCTGGCACAGTCTGTCGTCTGTAAACATGATGTTCAAGTGCATCAGAAAGGCTCCTGTAGCTCACAGTGGTACAGGAAAGCCTCAGCTCTGTGTGGGGTTTCAGATCTCTGTACCTTCTTCTTTTTACAGAGGAGGATGGCAGACTTTTTCACTTTTTATCTCTCTCCCTTCCCTCTCTCTGATAAAAATGGGGGAGTAGGGGGAGGAAGAGCATACAGCCTAACCTACACGGTGGGGCGGACTTTAGTCCAAACAGGTGTCTTGATCTGGTGCTGTTTTTTGTGTCCTCTTTCTCTGTCTTCCTCTTCTCTCTTTCTTTTGAAACTGAGGGGAGGCGAAACATACAGCCTAACCTAGCAGGCCTTGACTTGACTTGATTTCTGCTCCGGAGTTCTCAGTGCCGGTCTAAGCAAGTCAAGGTCAAGGTGCGTTTATGGTCCTCAGTAGTGATAAACTCTGATCTGGTTGTTGTCGTCCAGGCCTAGCTGGAGCAGGCCGCTCTTGGCTGAGGGTGGCTGATAGCGAGTAAACAGAGGTCTGGAGGGCTGAGTTAAAGACGATAAGAGGGAGGGTTTCAGAGCTTCATAGTTTTAACTTTAACACAGAGCTGAACACTTCAATTTGACTGACCAATCAGGACATTCGCTGACCTGCTGCTTCAGACTATCACTGACCCATGTGGACCAACTTTGATCAGGTCCAGAAAGGATACATGCTGGTGTCCTTCTTGCGCAACTCCAGCCACCTCTTGTTGCCGTCAATCAGTCCTTGGAGCCTCTGGCTGTCTATTTCGGCTGACTTATGCCCTGTCTGCAGGCTGTGACCCAGATCACTGAGATATTAAGAAACAGACACACAGATTTAAGTTAATATTAGTAAAGCTGTCACTTTTTATTTGTTTTCCTTCAAACTTGGAGGGAAAAGTTTGTATATGAACTGGACTGTGCCATTTGAATTCTAAACATACAGCTGCATTTATCGGTGCTTTAGGCTGTCTGAAGTAGCTTGGTGTTTCTAGAGGGCATTGTCGTCGTAACCTGACCACTGAATACCGTTCTTAGTAAGTGAAAAGGGATATTCCAGCGTAATTTTAAGTTATGGTCAAACACACCGTGACACAGAGTTAGACAGCCCCTCCAGAGATGAATGTTGTCGATTGCTTGTTTCTCTAGTTATACCAACTTTAGTAACGACTGCACAGCAGCAATACACAGCGGTCTATGTCTCCACACACAAACCTCAACCAAAGAGCCACTCTATAGCCACAAATTATACTCAGAACAGCACCTAACTTCATCAACAGTACATATAGGGTCCCAGCCATAGCACTAACCACCAAACATCTTTTTAGCTTTACCTGATTTCTTTAGCAAAGAGACTAAACACAACTCACCTACTCTCCTCCAGCAGCCACTTGTTTGTGGGGGAGCCCTGACTAGTCGATCACCGAGTGCAGTGGAGAATTTATGATTATTACTTCATGGGAATGTAATCAGACCAAGACGCTATTGCAGAAGAACTACCGCATCTGCAGTGCAAAATGATTATTATGGTGAAAATAACTTAAAGCAAATGAAGCCAGGCAAAGCTAAAAAGATGTTTGGTGGTTAGTACTATGGCTGGGACCCGAGGTGCTGTTCAGGGGCCTCATTTATAAAGCTTGCTTACGCACAAAACCTGGCTAGAAATTGCGTACGCCACTTCTTACGCAAGAGTTGGGATTTATAAAAGAAAAACTAGTGTAGGAATGTGCGCAACTTTAAGCAAACTCCACACCTTGCTTACGCACTTTTTGGAGACAATCGGAGCAAGGTGAGAATAGTCCGGGTGATGCGTTCAGCACAACGGATGACTCGATGCAGCCTTTCTGTCCTGAGAGCTGCAGCTGCCGTACCAGGCAGTGATGCTCGCAGAAAGCACAGACCCCACTGTGGCGGTGTAGATAGTTTGCCAATTTGAATTTACAAATGTGCAAAAAAACAAATTCCATTTACATGCATTTGTTTTAAGATTAATATGACTAAATCTTTTTGGTTTACGAACTTTCACCACATAAGCAGCGGTGGATAACGGAGCGTTTTTTTTTTTTTTGAACACATGCACGAGTGTCACACGTGCATGTTTTTTTTTATTCTCACCTGTCGCCGCCACGCTTTGATGGTGCAAAGCCACTTTTTTCTTTGCCTCCACCTTTAGATCAGACCACTTCTTCTTGATTTCGGCACAGTTTTGTTTTCGTCTACGTCATCGTCAACGAAAACAAAACTCCACGTGTTTGCGCGCGCGCGTGCGTGTGTGTCTGTGTGTTGGAGGAGCACAGCAGGCTGATGAGAGCTGTCAGAGCGGACAGAAGCTGCTCCCATATGTTTAGCGTTTAACTGATTGAGTTTTGCAACTCTGTTCGTCATTTTCGTCTCGTCCCATCAACGTAAACGCACTTTCGTCTCGTCACATGTTAGTCATCTCCGACTTATGTTTAGCTCGTCAACGTTACGTCTTCGTCGTGGAAGAAAAGGGAAATATTTCCGTCAACAAAAACAACCAGTGTTGTTCTCGTTGATGAAAATATTTCTTTTTGACGCTGGTGTTGACGAAAATATTTGACGAAATATGACGAAAACAACACTGTTTCGGCAACGCTGCGCTCAGTGCCAGCCGCAATTGTCACCACGGCAACGGCGTTTTTATTGGTGATGCCACTCGAATGGCCGCCGAATAAGGTCTACCGTCTCGCCGCCACCTCATTTACAAGAACCTCCACCTTGATCTCTGAAAAGTTTCTTTTTCTACGACTTGCTGATGCCATGGTTAAGCGTGAAATGCCGTGGATCCACCAGGCTTATCTACATGCAAATCACATTCATGAGGTAATTTGCATGACCATACATGGTGAATTTTGGGTGTGGATAGGGCGGGGAAGAATCAAATCCCTGCTGAGCAACTTTCCAGCTGGTCTGTGATTTATAAAGGGAAAGTGCGTGCAGGTGTGCGTAGGCAGGGTTTTATAAATCAGATTTTTTTTTTGCCTACGCACTTTTCAGCTTTTCAACTTACGTACACTTTTAGTATGGATCCTACGCCAGGTTTTATAAATGAGGCCCCTGACCATTATTTGTGGCTATAGAGTGGCTTTTTGGTTGAGGTTTGCGCATGGACAGTTTTAAGGTTTGGTTTAGGTTTGAAAACATAGACTGCTGTGTATTGCTATCATGTGGTCATTACTAAAGTTGGTATAACTAGAGAAGTAAGCAGTCGGCAACATTCATCTCTCGAGGGGGTGTCTAACTCTGTGTTACAGTGTATTTGACCATAACCTAAATTTATCCCGTAATATCCCTTTAATAATGTGCTGAATCAAAGCCATCCTGAGCAGACTCAGTTTGCCTTTGATACTCATTTGAACTTGAATTCTTTGAATAACTGCTTTAATCGGTCCACATAAAAGAGTGAAGTTGTGTCTGTGAGCTGACCTGGGACAATAACAGGTGTGTGCAGGTTACCTGACAGGAGTGAATGATGGGTAGGAGGAGCTCGGCCTCCTGGTGCTGGAGGAGATGGGGTCCATGGCTGCTCCTGCAGAACAGAGCAGGTGAGGATTATAAACAGTACCTTTGTCTCATTATTTATTCATTCTCGAAATAAAGTGACAGATAAAATGACTCCTCTGCGTTCATACTGGGGAATATTTGGCTCCATCGGTTGTTGATGAGGTCCTCAGACGCCCTCATCCCACTGCTGATGGGGGTACTGAACAAAGGAGTCGCTGAAGGGGTCCCTATAGGGGCCCAGGCCCAGGCTGGCCCTGAGCGGGGAGCTGCAGAGCTAGGACCCAAGCTGTGCAACTGAGGCATGACTGGTGCAGAGGTGGAGGAGGTGGAGGTGTTTGCTGGGATGGAGTGGGGTTGTGACAGAGGTGGAGGAAAGGCTGTGTAGGGGGTGGTGCTCTGCCTCTGGGTGAGTGAACCCAACGCACTCAGGACTGTGTTTAGCTGGCCTGAGATCTGCTGCAGGGACTCGGCTAACTCCTGGACTTTGTCTGGGACGGTAGGATGATGTCCTGGGGAGAGCGTGAGGGGGTAACAACCTCAGAGTGAGTGTTCAATACAAATACTGTGCAAGACTAGAAATAAAGCAATCAAAGTGGTGGGTGTGTTCAAAGCGGCACCTGTCCCGTCTGCTTGGTCAATTGTGCTGCTCAGGTCAGATTCAGTCACATCAAACGTCACCTTTCTTTCTCCTGCCAGCCGAGACAGATCCTCCAACAGAGGCTACACAGAGAGAGCCACAAGACAGTGAGCAGTCAAACAAATCACTTTTTTATTCCTTTAGGTTAGAAGTAGACCTGATGAGTGGAAATAACCCTTTTAATTTAGACCCGTCATTAGCGCTGCAGCCAAAGAGTCTGTCACCTACAGAAACTCAGCTCTAGTCTGATCTATCTAAAGCCTCCTGGTGCTTTCATTTATCTGCTACACACTAATGTTGTTCTTACTGCTGTTTAACCATAATATCACATTAGCAGAGCATCTGCAAGAGTGTACTGTAAGGATGCCTCTCCTGACCTCTTGAGCTAAAGAGCTCTCCAGCTGCTGCAGTTGCTCCTCTGTCCTCCGTAACAGAGTGTTTCCTCTCTGAACCGTCTGCTGCAGCTCCACCACTTTTCTGGCCTCCTGATTGAAATGGCAGAGCAACAAGAATTCAAATCAGCTGATCTCACAAGCATAAAAAAAACTACTCTGATAATCATGAGTCATATTCTCCCCTCACCTGCTGGAGGTTTCTGATCATCTCCTCCGTCACCTCTCCGTCCAGGTTGGGGTCCTCGGAGGAGCTGGTCTGAGCTGCCTGCAGAGCCGCCTGCCTCTCCCTGAGCTGTCTGCTTTCTCTCTCGAGGAAGAGTTTAGTCTCTGGGATAGATGCTACATGTGAGGAGATGTAGCGTCTGAGCCTGGACACATTGAGGTGGAGGGATAAATGGTGTGGTTAAATGCACACTATCAGATCTAAAGTTTACCGATCTGCATCACAATTTTTGTGTTTGTAAGCCAAAAGTGGCAAATCTGCTATGAATGTAGGAAAGGAAAGATCATTTCAAACTCAAGGTGTTCCCCAGGGTTCTGTGCTGGGTCCTCTTAAAGTGTTCATCTTGTTATAGCAAAAAATAAATAAATAATAAATAAACACCGGCGACTCAGCTTAAATTGCAGTGACAGAATCAGTTAAAAAATGTTCCTTTTTAAAGCTGACTTAGTCTTCCTCTGTATCTCTGCTTCTTCTTCTACCTCCACTTACTCGTCGATGCTGCTGTGGCTGTCAGGAACAGGGGAGAGAGGAGGGTTATCCAGGTCTTCTACATGTAGTGATGAGTCTTTCCTTTCATCGGGGGGCGCTGTGCCGTCTGCTGACTCAGCCCTCTTGCCATTCTGTGCAGGATCTGGTCTGGCAGAGGTATTTGCTCCTTCTCCATGTTCCATTTCACTGATATAATGAGACAAAATCAGATCACTGAGTCCAAACCTGAGTAATGCTGATCACTGCTTTCTTCTGACTCAAGAAGAACTTTGAACTTGAAGAAAAACTTCTGACATCAGGACTTCCTGTTTGAGAATTATTACCTGATTCTGCGATTAAGTCGGTCACATCTCTCCTGCAGAAGCGCCACCTTGCTCTCCAGTCGCTCCTTATCCTCCTTGGCCTTCCTCCTCTCCTCTCTGGCTTTGTCTCTCTCCTCCCTCAGCCTCCCCTCCTCCACCTTAGCCTCACTCCTCTCCTCCCTGGCTTTATGCAGGAGCTCTCTGGCTTGATTTTTCTCCTCTCTCGTCATCTTCAGCTCCTCCTTCAGCTGCTCTCTCTCCTGGATCAGTCGGGGAAAAGCCTGAGGACAAACCCAAAAGTAGAGAATTATAGGGGTTGGCAGTTGGACTTTTTGGTGAATATGACCTCTGATCTTTAGGGGGAAACAATCAGATTTTCCACCTCTAGCTGACTGTCCAATTCATCTTCTTCCTCCCCGAGTTTCCTCCTCCTCCTCTTCAGCTCTGCAGCCTGGAAACAGACAGAAACCATCAGCCCCCATGATTCAGTTCAGTGTGAGTGTTTCATAGTACATGTAGCATTCAGACCTTAGCCTGCAGCATGGCCTCCTGGCTCTTCAGCTCTTTGGCTCTCAGCTCCATCTGATCTGCCAGGTCCTGCAGTTCTGACTCCTAACAGCAGAAAGAAGAAAGATTCACCCTCGGAAACAAACTTTTTCTTGTTTTTCAAATCTGTGATTTGTTCATGGGTGTAAAGCAGATTTAGCTCTAGTTTCAAACTGTCCATCCACATCTAAAGAAACAGTGCCATCAGGAAGAGAGAGGGACAGTATGGGAAATTCTGACCTCCAGAAAAGGTAAACCCTAGGCCTCCTGGCAAATGCTCCAATATGCCCACCTTCCTGTCAAATCAGCATTCTCCCTTAGGTGCCTAAATGTCCACAACCTTTAGCTCTCTATGGGTCAGCTGATGACAGTTACAGCCTTTGATTGGCTGACTTACCAAAACAAGATGTCAGCATTTGTCTAGATCAGGAATTAGACTTTTTGACTGATACTCCAGTCAATACGATAACTAAAGCCTCTATTCTCCCACAATGCAGTGCTGGGGTGTCAATCAACATGGATCAATTGAGGCTTTAACGTGTAACACAAAAAACAGAAAAGGTCAGACACTCGGCAGATGTCACCCAGCAGCTGGTTACATTTTCATCACTGACAAACATCAGGAAAAGTGGCGTCACCTTGCGGGAGTGTCCCAGCTGAGTCTTCTGTATCTGAGAGTCGAGCTGCAGGCGGAGCTTCTCCAGCTGGACAGCATGTGAAGCCTGAAGATGTTCTCTGTCCTCCTGTAGATTGGACAGCAGGCGCTCCCTCTGAGCGGTCTCCTTCAAAACACAAACAATCCTGAGTTATAAATTTGATTTAACACAGTCATGAGAAGAGCTTGTCTCCAAACAGGAGTCCATCTCAGGAGTGTAAGCTCCCTCACCTCATCCAGGTATTTCTCTCTGATGGTGTTCATCTCCCTCCTGTGCTCCTCCCTCAGCTGCTCAAGCTTCCTCTCGTGAACACGCTGCTCCTCATCCCGGACTTCCTGAAGGACGTCAGCCAGCTGGAAAGAGGGACAGTCCGTCCAAAGTAAAGTATGATCATCTTTTATCTAAAACCCTCAGCCCCGTGCGGACAGAAACACACGTGATGATGATTTGTGTGTGTGTGTGTGTGTGTGTGTGTGTGTGTGTGTGTGTGTGTGTGTGTGTCCTGACCTCTCGATGGTACTCTGCCAGCTGTCTTTCAGGCCGAGGACTCAGGAGCTCCCGTCTACTGTCTGTGAGTTTAACCTTTGAACAGAGACAAGAGTTCAAACAGAGCAGGAGTCTGATGGTGTCCCTCGGTTTAAATAAAGTTAAAGCAGACCAGCCTTGGACACTCTCAGTCACCTGCTGTTTCAGAGAGCTCAGTTTCTCCTCCTTCTCCTCCTGCAGCCTCCTCTTCTCTGCCTGCACATGCTCCTCCATCTCTCTCCTCAGACGCTCTTCGTCCTTCTTCTTCTGGACTTCCAGTCTGTCCCGCTCAGCCTCTCGCTCCTCCTCCAGAGTGATTCGTAACTCCTTCAGCCTGACTTCACTCTCCTCCCTGAGTGCAGAACAAACATACAGATCAAACCTCAACCGGGTATTCTGGGGAACTGCAGTTTTTCCACTTCATCAAGGTGTTTAACCATGAAAATGTGATTTGTATTTATACAGGATTAGGAGAGAGATCATCCAAAGAGGTGACTCAGGACACATGTAGTCATCCCTGGAGTTAAAAGGGGACCAAATAACCCCTGGAGAGTCTTCATGTCAGGTGTAACCAGAACAAGTGAGTGTGACTGACCTAAGTTTTTGCTCCTGTCTCTTCCTCTCAGCCTGGACAGACTCTCTGAGCTCCTCCAGAATCCGATCAGACTCCTCCTTCAGACGGGCCTCCTCCTCTCTCCTCTCAGACAGGAGGCGTTGCCGCAGAGCTCTGATGAGACGCACAAATGCACACGAGTTCAGCTGTGAGGATTCTGCTGAGGTTTGGTCTTTGTTTGACCCCCTTTCTTACCTCAGTCTTTCCTGACTCTCCTCCCTCAGCCTCTTCTCCTCCTCCTCCTCCTCTTTCCTCAGCTCCTCCCTGAGGAGGTGCATCCTTTCCTCCTTCTTCTCCCTTTCTTCCTCCACCTCTTGCTCAGTCTTTCTCCTCTCCCTCTCCTTTTCCTCCCATCTCTCTTTCGGACTCCTCTCCCACTCTACCCCCTTCCTCCCCTCCTCTTCCTCCGTCTTGCCTCTCTCTCTGTCTTGTCCAGTTTTCCAGCGTTCTTTCTCCTCCTCCTCCTCTGACGGGCTTTCTGGGTGTTTTGAGGGCGATCCAGAGTCCTCTCGTTGGGTGTTTGAGGTCCGGACCAGCCGACCTCTTGAGGTCTCAGGTCTCTTTAGCCCCAGAGATAAGATGAGGTCTTCATTTTTAGGATGGAGCTTGACACCTTGATCTGAGTGGGAGGAGCTTGAGAGGGAGGGGGAGGGGCTGGACTGGTGGAGCACGAGTCGGTCCACTCTAGGAGCAGGAGGTTTGTGTATGCCAGCCATGTGCAAATGCCTGGAGATTGAACAGGATGTCAAAGTCAAACACAAGTGCACAATTTTCAGTGTTAATTATCAGCAGGACAATACAGTGGCCCTGAGGTGCAAACACAACTGCAAATTAGAAAACACAAAACACAAAAAGAGAACACACGACACGAAAAGAGAAAAGACAATGGTTAATGTTGTTGTGTTTTCTCTTTTTGTGTTGTGTTTTCTTTTTTTGCGTTGTGTTGTCTGATTTGTCTTTGTGTTTTGCACCTCAGGGCCACCGTAGAACAAGTTTCAGGAGCAGGGGTACACAAAGGCCTCCGTCAGTTATACACCAATCAACAACCAGTTAAATGTTGTTTCATAAAACATCTATGCTCATTTTAAATTTGACGCCACAAACACATTTCCAAAAAGTTGTTAGAGGAACAAAAACAAGGTGTCTTAACAACACAACAAACCTCTTGGCAGCTTCAGGCTTCTCTGTTTTTGGCCCTTTCTCTTTCTCCTCCTCTTCCTCTTTCTCATCTTTCTCCAGTGGACTGACAGTGCCGGACAGATCATCCATGTCCAGTTTCTCTGACAGCTGATGGAAACATGAAGTTATGGAGTCATGAGAGGAAACTGAATGAATGAATGAATGAATGTTTGATGGTTGAGTGGAGTCATCCTGCACGGCTGGAGTACCTTGACATCGATGGAGGATGAGGCGACCTCAAAGTTCTTCCTTGCCTCAGACTCCTGCAGTAACACACACATGTAAAAACCCGTTCAGTGTCAGGGTTACAGTCCTGGTTCACTCTGTTCATGCACATGTACACCAACAACATCACAGAAGCATCACTGAACACTGAAGCATGCAGCTTTATCCTAAAGTCACAGACACAGACAGCATGAGGCAAAAGAAGAGGGTGGGTGCTAATTTTACTGACGGCAGCAGCAGGATAGAGCACAAAATGCAAACTGGTACATTCAAGCAGTCTGCAACAGGAGAAACACAACGTGAGGAAAAGCAATTTGACAGCTGGAGGTGAGAGTTCCGTCTCACACAGTTAAAGTCAGCAGCAGGTTAGAGCAGAGACATAGGGCTGTGTGATTTTCACAATAAAGGCAGCATGGGCACAATCAGGATTTAGTTATAGAGCGTAAAAAGGATTATCGTAAATTCAGATGAATTAAAAACCTGAAACTGATAAAAGACAGATGGGATCTGGATTTCTCAGAGCCCAATGGGTAACTGCCTAAAACCTGCTCTGTCAATCATAAAACAGGGTTAGGGCTTTCCAATCCAGTCCTCAGGGGCTCCAAAGTATTTCAAAATAAAAGCCTCCAGCTTAAGGAAGCAGCCCCTCAGGAGGTGGATTCAGGGAGCTACATGCGGGGACCAGCAGGACCAGGGTGGAGTCGGGGTCAGGTAGTGAATGTGGGGTGTGAACACACAAACAGAGGAAACACCGAACCATACCTCCTCAGGTAGGGGGCATTTCTCAGTCTTATTCTCCATCACACCAGTTTGGCTGTTCTGTTCTAGGGGTTTGAGGTCTCTCAGCGGACTCGCTTGGACTCGAGTCTGTCCAGTCTGAAAAACCTCGACAGAGTCCTCCTCGCTCTCGGTTATTTTTTGAGGCCTCTGGGCGTCTGATTCCTCGTCTACCTCCGACCCGTCTCCCTCCGTCTCCACTCCCTCACTCTGCATACACCTCTCTATCACCTCCTCGTTGCTCTCGCTCATCTTCCTCTGACTCAAAGAGCATCTTTCCAAAGCTTCCTCTTCCTCACTCTCCTCCTCATCCTCCTTTCCTTCCTCTTGCTCTCCTTCACTTTTTACTACCTCTTCTCCCTCACTCTCAACCTCCCCTTTTTCATCATCTGTGCTTCTTTCATCCTCATTCTTTTTTTGGTCATGTTTGTGCTCCTCTTTATCACTTTTCAAGCGTTTCTCTCCATCACTACTTTTCTCGGATGTGCTTTTTTCTTCCTTTTTTTGCTCCTCCTCTTCTATAGTTGAATCTTTTTTGCTTTCAGAACAACCTTCCTCTTCCTCATTGCTGTGACTTTCCTCTTTTTCATCGCTCCTCTGTTTCGCATTGCAGCTGACTCTCCCTGACACTTCATCATCTTCCTCCTCCTTCCTTACTTCCTCCTCCTCTTCTTTAATGCTCACTACAGACCCTTTACTTCCTCCCACCTCCTCCTCTACCTCATCCTCCTCCTCTTTCTCCTCCGCCTCCACCTTTTCTTCCTCCCCTCCTCCCTCGTCTTCTCCTCTTTTGCTCTTAACATCTTCTTCTCCTCCCTCTCGCTCTTCCTCTTTTCCCTCCTGCTCCTCCTCATCTACCTCCTGTTGACCAGACTGATCAGGACTCGGCCTCTCCTCACTGACGTGGTTTCTGCTGCCTGCCAGTGAGGACAGGCAGAAGTTGCGGCCCCTCAGTGAGTCCTTAGGTGGAGGGACAATGGAAGAAGAGTCCATCCATCCCACAGAGAGGCACAGAGGAAGGCGTGCAGAGACACAGGGGAGATAAAGAATGGAGGAGGGCCGGTGAGGGAAGGAGGCTGACACAAAGATTGACACCCCCACTGAAAGTTGTAGTTGGGGTGGTGATCTTAACATGCAAACCAACAGATCATGCATTATGTAGAGAGAAAACTAGTCTTATTAGACAACCAACACTTCAACCACAACCACGTTATGCAAACAGACACTTAAAACGAGCATTTCTGCACAGAGAAATACACAAATATTCACTTGAACACAAGCACTCACACAACAGCAGGTTTGTTAGAGATAAACAAACAGTAGTTGCATAAGAAGAAACCGCTGAATCTCTACATATCAGCTCCTCTACATCTCATTATCATGATGTGGAGTCACCTTAAAACAAACAATGCTTTGCCAACTTTCAAAAGAGAGAAACGTCTGTAAAAGATTCATGAATCAAATCCTCAGAAAAAAAACATCTCCGGTTATAAATCACAATATTCATAAAGGAGTTCATAGAGTTGGTTGTTTTCCTGGCAGTGATTCATGGGGCTGATTTTCAGACAGCAAAGCAATAACAGCGACAGTAAGTCGAGAGCAGCACAAGGAGGAAGACGCAGTAGCAGCCGTGCCCGTAGGACAGATCCCAGCAGCACAGCAGCTGCAGGAACACGACCCGGGTCAGCATGCACAGGTGAGAGAGGTGTACAGGTGAAAGAGAGAAGGAACAACAGATGGTTTAGAGTCATGCTTATATAGCACAACACCAAAAGATCCACTATGTGGTACACTGAGAGTAAAATATGGATGATCTAAAGATGGAGTCCAAACTGTCAAGAAATCTAATCAGCTGTGCAAAATAAAGACAGAATCTGATGGTTTGAAAGTAATTGGAGGCCTAAATTTGATTGAAAATAAAGCAACCAATCAAATGTTGAGACTTCAGAAATTCCCTGTCTCATTTCAAATGAACTATCAGCCACAATACTATTGTTTTCAAAGACACCAATCTGAGACTAGTAAGTTAGTTTGAGCTGTAATTCATATATTAATCAAGCTGCCAGAAGAAGGAAATGAAGCCTGTCTATGTGCAAACACCCCCACTTTACACGATAGGGGTTAAAAACAATGTAATTCAAATTCCTGTCAACTTGTTTCATTGTTCAAACATTACAATTCAATACTAACTTAACCGTCACAAGGAAAACATCCTGACCAAATAAGGCACACAGGAATGACAGCAGCACGATGGATAAAAACAAAGCTAGGGGCCATTAGAAGAAGTGTGTGTGTGTGTGTGTGTGTGTGTGTGTGTGTGTGTGTGTGTGTGTGTGTGTGTATACATATTACTTGTTGGGATGGTGGTTCAGGGCTATGGTCTCCAGATAAGGCCAAGTCCTGCAGCTCTGGCTCTGTCCTCTCTTCGACTGGAGCTCCACCACTGGCTTCACTGTCCTAAAGCAAACACACACACACACACATTATGTGACTCTGACCCCCCCTTAACCAACTTAATTGAAGTCTACCAAATTACAGGTACAGGTGTGTCAAGCACTTTAAGATCAAGGTTTCATGAAAAGGAACATCTAGCTAAAATGAAAAGCCAGCGTATGGCTCAGTTTAAAAATATCCATTATACAAAGGAAACAGTTTAAAACAATTAAAGAAAATATTCATACTACCTCATACTGAAGACCTCCTCCAAGGGCATCCAGGTCCAGATGCACGTTCCTCAGCAACCTGTCTGAACCACGAGGACTTGGCTGAAACAGTGACAGAGAGTTCTGTGTTTACAATCTGTGGACAGCTGGAGCTCCATCAGTCATGATACCGTTTTTGAGTTGGTACCTCTGTTTCTGAAATTCTATCCTCATCTTCATCATCATCAAAGCCAGGCAGAGTGAGAGACACCCTCTCTTCATGCCTGGTGCCCAAAACAAGCGAAGCTCCAGCACTCCGAGAAGCCTGAAAGAGTTGAAAGATTAAACGTGGTAAACTGGAGGGGATAAGTGGATGGAAAATTCAGATGTGTGGTTCATCACATAGTTCTACCCCGAGAGTGGTCTTCAAGGGCTCCAGTCCCCCAGTGCTACCAAGAGGTCGCCTGAGAGCAGGGGCAGGACTAGACAGTGGGCCTGAACCAGGGGCATCCAGACCTCTGAGAGGAGCCAGACTGCCAAGCGGGGAGGAGAGCGGGCCGAGGGCTGAGCTCAGGGTCTGAAAGGAAAAACTCAATTATGATCTTTTCAGGACAGCTCACAGTTCTGGGGTTCATTTTCAAGTTTGGGTGAATGAATATTCCCATTATATCTCATAAAAATGACCGACACACTCTGTGATCCATACTCTTTAATTTTAAGACCTTTTGGTTTGCTGTTACTGAATTCTGTCCTGTTATTGACCTGTGACCTTTAAACTTTTATTTTACTTAATTTGAAAATTCATCACTCACATTCGGGGCCTTGAGCAACTCCTTCTTCTTTTTCTCTTTCTTTTCCTTCTTCTCCTTCTTCTTTTTCTTCTCCTTGTCCTTCTTCAGTCCAGTTCCTCCTGCAGCGCCATTCAACTGGTCACGTTCACGCTCCTGTGTCACTAGGCGACGATAATGCTCGTCACAGGGATGATCCCAGGTAGACTGACCCGAGGAGAAGTTGAAATAGTAAATGTCACCCGTCACATCCTGGCTGTGGGAGAGGAGGGGGGAGGAGGGGAGATGATCATGTTTGTTATCTCAAAAAAACTCCCAGGAAGCTGCAGAGGCTTGGATGTACAGGGTAGTAGCGATACGGCTCAACTAACCCCGCCCCTATGGTCAACTTACCCCATACACGGGGTAAGTTGACCATAGGAGACCACTTTTTTTATCGAGAAAGTTATGTGTACACTCATTCTGTTAGTTTGCAGGGATGCACAGCATTTTGAAATATATGCAGATACACAAGTTAGAAACGAAGCTATGATCGCCTTGATGTAGTGATCCAAAATGTGAAAAATGGCTCATCTTACCCCTGGCCCCTATTTATCAAGAGAAGGAAGACCACAGCCGACCTAATCACCCATCAAAGAAACCCCAGGCTTTACATTGATGCAGGACTTCATTAGAAAGGAGCCCCAATCAAAAACTGAATTGATGTTGAACAATGTGTTTAAATCTTTCTCTGATTGATCACAAGCCATTAAATATTTCACTTTCCATGTCTCAAATACAAGAGCAGATAAAAGTTTACCCTCCTGGATTAAATGACACAAAAGAGCCTTTCCACCTTGCTCCCAGTCACTGAATTAAAATGTAGGACACTTCATAGCAGCTGACATTTCCCTGGAGATGGTGCCAAGAAAACGTTTCTGTGCACCTCCATCTGCAGGTGTCAAGAACAGACCCTCACTGTTGACTTGATGCAAGAATAGAGGCTGTTTTCTCTAGGAAATTATGGTGATGGTGACGTTGATGACAACAGGGTCTCTGACTTACCAAGGCTTCCATTCTGGAGGCAAAGGTGCAACAATGCCCTCCTTGGCCAGCCACAGCAGCTCTGGCTCAGTGTCGGGATCAATGCCAATCTCTCTGGCATAATCTTGGATTTCTGAGGACACAAAGAGAGGGAAAGAGAGATAGATAATGAGGCAGTCGTGGGGGCACAGTTTGCTTACAGGTGCACAGCAGCCCTGTTTAGTGCACTTACAACTGAGACCCCAGATAGGGGAGAGTGGGGTAAGATGAGCCATTTTTCATATTTCTGATCACTACATCATTACAATCATATCTTGAAGACTTAAAAACACAGTCCAGTTGCCTGTTTTTAAGTCTTCAAGATAACCATGACCTGGATGAATGAGAATCTACATGGACATTACAATCATAGTTTTATCTCTAACTAGTGTATCTGCATATATTTCAAGATGTTGTGCATCCCTGCAAACAAACAGAATGAGTGCAAACACAACTGTCTTGATAATATAGCATGCCAAAAAAGTGGTCTTCTATGGTCAACCAATCCCATGTATGGGGTAAGTTGACCATAGGGGCAACCCCCCCACTCTCCACCCCAGCCCTCCCTCACCTTCTCTCTCCCTAAATAACAGTCACTTCTTCACATTCATCTATTTTTTATCTATTATAAGCGATTTCATGGGTACAATAATTATTTTTATTATTATTACATATAACTGCAAAAAAGCTGTTTTGTAAAAAGCCATTTTAACATGAGAATGTCTTTTAGTGATTCAGAACATTCACAGCTGTTTCTGAAAAGAAAAAGTAAAACATTTCAACAGTCTGAACTGCAACCCTGATCCTCTCATCGGACTCCTTTGCTGTCTCGGTTGAGCTACTGGCTCAATTTACCCCAAAACTACTATTATAACTTTGTTAGTCCTCTAAGCTAAAATGGTGGACTTTTATGCTAGGTTTTTGACCTCATGTTGTAGCTCATAGATACCACAATTGATGTATAAAAAATATTTTAAATGATCATTTTTGGTCTGAACACAATTCTAATAAAACTTTTGACAGACTCAATTCACTTTCAAGAGTGAAAAATGTTTTATTTTAAAATAAATGTCTAACCCCTTCACCCATGTGCTTCTAACCTTCACAGACTCCATGAATTGATGCCCAGCTCCTAAATATTTGGTCACATGATCAATTTCTTTTACCATTTCCAAGCAACAGAGGGTGGCTCAACTTACCCTTTGGCTCAACTTACTCCACTCTCTCCTACTTGATAGGCCAGCCCACCACATCCCGTCACTGCCCACACTAATTCTGCTGTAATCCAGATCTCCCCTCTGTCTCCTATCATGCCATTTTATAAATCTGACCTCTGTCTACCTTGTTCAGAGGGGATGTAGTTCTCATCGTACTCCTCATCCAGGATCAGCTGGTCTCCTATGAGGGCAGCTGCAGTCATGGTTACTGTAGATGGGGTGAATACAACACAGGATGACAGGTTATACACTGTACAATAAACTAATCGTATTAAACTGACATATAAACTAATCTCAGACTAGCTAACAGGGCGCCATGTAGCTCCTTTACGTTAGCACAAACAGAGAAGTAGTTGAAGAAATCCTCTTTTGTGTTTTACCGTCACAAATGTCGGCCCGTTTTCGGACCAAAAGTTAGCCCTTGTAATGATGGCTCGAATATGTCAGGTTTTAGACGAAAACATCCTTAGAACAGAGGAGGAAAATGCGAAAGTTAGAGCGAAGCTGGCAACATCTCCAAGGACGCTTACTCTGTTTCCTGTTGACGATGAAACGAGGCTCTGATTTGCGGAGAGTAAGGAAGCATTCGAGTACCCTCGGAAATCCGTGTTTCGTGGTCTTTTTTTCTGCCTTATTCCCCCTGTGTTGGCCGTAATAATATCAAAAAGTGTTTGACTATTATTGATTTTGTCAAACATGATTAGTAGCATGACTCAGCGGTTTCTAATGACGAGATGTTGTTCTATTTTTTTTCGCTGTGTGTTGTGCTTTTTCCGGTTTTATTAGTAGCCTTATAGGATTTGAAGCCCAAAGGTTTTAAACTTTATTATCCCCGAGGAGCAATTTGCTTCACAGCCAGCAGTACACACACAATTCTCACAAAAGTTGAGTCACACAGATGGCACCAATGGCTCTGGCATCAGAATAAATAAATAATAGACAAATTTTACCTTGAACTATTTATAAGGGTAATGGCAGTCGGGATAATGTAATTTTTTCTTTTTTTTTCTTTTAACATGGTGGAAGAACATATGTGCCTCCGGACGGAAGCAGCATGAACTCCTTTAAGAGTGGGTGGTCTGTTTTTTTTAAGAGTCATAGGTCCGTCAAATCACTGAGTAGTGCCTGCAGTTTTGCAGCAGGTTTTAACAAAGCTGTACAGCCATTTTTTTCAGATTGCGTGGACCATAACAACAGATAAAAGAAAAAAGAACAGATTCAATAAAACAAGAATAAAACATTTAATATCAGGTGACATGTCGTTATTTCAGCCTCCGTCTGAAACGTTTAATTTTGGCTGCTGTCCCCTTAAGGCATCCCCACACACGATTGTACTTGGCACTCCAGAACCCTCCTGCACTGTTGCAACAAAACAAATCTATGTTTCTTAGACGACATTTATCCTATTTTTATGGGCAAATGTGTAGAATTTGTTGAGTGTTCATGTAACTTTATTCAGAGCAGCCTGCAGTCTAACTCTGGCATTATTCAACAACACACCTTTACCCCACAATCTGAAACTTTGCACATGTCTACTTCTATTGACATCCAACAATTTAGATTTATATCTATTTAAAAAAAGGTAAGAAAAGATTGTATGACCAGGAGCTCAGACTCTGACACTAAGATCCACAAGGATCCTGGTAATTACAAACTGGAGAAAAAAATGGCCAATCAGTATGAGCTTGTCAACATGTCTGTCATCAGACCACCATGGAGCATAGTGGGTGTTGATTTAATTTGTAAAGGGGGTATTGGTGATGTATTTTACATGTGTTATATCAGAGGAAGTTGAACATAAAGGTGCCTAATGTGTGGAAAAGGGCACCTTTCCATCTGCCTTTCATTCCCAGCAGGAGGCTGCATTGACGCTGTCTGTCTTGCCACATGATGCTTTTGTTTAGTCCTGGAGCCAGGCTGTGATTGATTGTTTATTCTCTTCTCCTACAATCAATAGTTGCATGTTTTCTGTCAAAGTGAGTCTGATTAAATCATGTCCTGCCCACCATCCTACATGCCCAAAGATTTTTAAAATGTGTTTATTTGCATGGAGTAAAATTCATAATGTGGCTGTAATAACATGACAACAAGACTGTGCAGATCTTTTTACTTTGGCCACAAGAGGGCAGAAGGTAGGTTGCATTTTCACCCAGCCCCACTTTACCTTACTTTCCAACTTAATGGACGTCTTGTTTTTTTTCTGCATACAAATATGGATCAAGAGGTCATTCAAACAGATATTAAGACTGGTTTAATTTTGCTACTTTGAAATATAACATTGGCACCAAACCAGAATCCTTGGCATGCATGTGTTCAGGTAAAAGAACATGCCTTCACCTGTGTTTGCCTATAGTGTGGGCAGCTCATTTCTTGTAATAAGAGTGAATGACCTCCTCTGCTTTGGCAATGCTGTTTTTTCTATTACAAACTGGCCTTGAAACACCGATGGTAAACTCAACACCTACGCACCAGCCCACAAAATACACACTCCTCTGCATGATTGCAAAGCGTTTTCACCATAAAATGTGAAATTCAGTGTTTGTCCAAGTTTGTGAGCAAGCACAAATGTTCAGGTTGATCTTTTTAAATGCACAAACACAGCCCAGGTCATCCTTTTTTTAAATAAATTCTTCAATTTTGTGCTTTTAATGTTATCATGAGATGTTATATTCCTTGAAATCCACTTTGACTGCAAGAACAGTTTCTTTCAATCCCATGTAAATTGTCATATGTAACTTAAACATTAAATGGAAAAAAGGAAGAGAAACTTGCAGATTACTTTTTGATCATGTCATTGGTTTTATGTTTAGAAGTGAGTGGAGCTTCAGAGCAGAGTGCATCCTATATGGATCCAGACATGGTGCATGACAGACAAATATGCATTTATTTCAAGCCCAGTGCTTGTAACTGCACTGTAGTCAAGTTTAATTCAATAGGGTGAAGAATTGTGATGCTGAGATTGGCAAGGTTTGATCTGTTTTTCTAGTGTGGCTCATGTGACAAGCAGGTTCAGTTGAGTCAATGACAAATTTGTCTCCAAAAATCAAATAAATAAAACTTTCAAAAAGTTCCAGCCCATTTCAGCTATTAGTCAGGTAACCTCTAGTCTTATTTTTAAATTGTCTGTCCTTGCTGTGTCCCTCTGAAGTTTATTCAGGTTTGAATAAAGAGAGATTTTTTTTTATTATTAACTATTTCCACAGATTTTTTGTACCATTTGTTGTTGCGTTATCTTTCTGAGGTCTTGTGCTTGACTCAGGAACATGTTCTTCATATGCTGGCATTGAGCTCTTTCATAAACTGCATTATCAGCGTTGAGGGCTGTAAATGACTACAGAGGCTCGTAAAAGTGTAAGATAACTTTCCCTATCGACCATCAGAGCGACAACTCACTGCATGTTGGTTGGCAAAGATGTTGCCCAAGCGTGTTCCCTTCACTGTTTGATTACGTGAGCATGGGGTCGATACTTGTGGATCATTTGATGGTTGGACAGCTTTCCTTTTGCTCCTCAGATGATTGAGGTCATCTTAGTTCAGGGTGGCTTTTCTCTTGTGGCTCGTGGCTCTATCCACAGGGCTGTATCTGTGTTAAAGCAGAAGCGACCTCAGCAGATGTGACACTGCAAAACAACATCACAGGTTAGTAAGAGCCATGATGCAGTGTTGGAGAAAATGACAGTGTGCTCCACACTGTTGCTCACAGCTGAGATAACCTCCCCTGCTGCTCTGAGAACAGTGCTCCATCATGGACGCAGCTGGAACAATGACATGACCTTTGAACCTTAGCCAGGGTCTGATCAAATGCTGGATTAAATATTTATCAGCTCCAGGCAATTACCCCACATCTGTCTGGCTTTTAGGTGGTCTATAAACCTGGTTGTTATCGTCAACATAGAAAGTCCCTCTTTGATCAGGGCATTAATAAATCCTAACACATGGGAAAGTATGGAAACTTCTGAAGCTGAGAAATGGAACAAATCCTTTCTTGAAGTTAATTATCAAAAATACTTCTTGAAATGAAGCCAGGAATGTGCCTGTAGTCCAGATGGATCTTTGACCCACAAGTGAAGCAGCCTGTGGTGTTTTTAGCTGATTATGAAACAGGCTGAAATTACCTCTTATGCCCCCTGACAAAGAAAATAAAATCATCAGGGATAAGACCGACTGTTTCTTTCATGTAGTTTTTCATGCCTGTCGATAATGCCATCGTGTCATGTGAAGAGAGCTTCCTTTCAAAAACAGACTTAGCATCTGACTGTTTAGAAATGCCTGTGATGTTTTTTGTTAAAAGTACAATAAGGAACTTGAAGTTCGTGTTGCCTTTGGCGGCCCCTGTGGACACAGCAACGAATTTGATCTGTTTGCTTGTCATCTGTGCCTGAGCAAGTAGTGTTTTATGGTGAAAATCCTGCTTTTTTGCAGCGAAGGGCATCACTCACTGAGAATCTTTCTCTCTGAGAATGCCAAACATTGGTCAAGACAGATTTTGATAGTAAATAGTGCAAAGACAACACGCCAAATGTCACAACTGAAAAAATGTTAGGCCATTATGAAAAATTTATGCTCATTTTTAATTGAACATAAACAGTTGGGCATTGTTCCCTTTTTTTCATTTACTAACACTTTGTACATATTAGTGAACCCAGGAGATCAGTTCCTGAAGTTTGGAAAGTCAAATGTTGTCATTGTTGACTAATAGAGGATTTCAGCTAATTAACGGTTCAGGGTCTCTTTCGTCTTCAATGGGGGACAAGTCAGGACTGCAGACAGGCCAGTTTATCAGCAGGACTCTTCTACTACAGAGCCATGCTGTTGTCATCCCTGAAGAATGTGGTTTGTCATTGTCTTGCTGAAATATGAAGGTCTTCCCTGAAAACCTTGTTGTCTGGATGGCAGCAGATGTGGCATCCATGATGTCCAAAAAGATAGTCAGTTTTTTTTATTCTTGGTGGTCTTGTTTGTTTTCATTGATCACAAAAGAGGGATCAGGATCCATTTCTGAGTCTTTTCTTAACATCTAAAAACTCTTGAAAGGAAGCTAAAACTGAGTACAACAGACATCATGTACAGGACAATGTCAACAAAGATCTAAAAGGCATCACATTCCTCAGTCACGCTACAATTAACAGAAATCAAAAGTTTTTCAAAGGAGTCGAACAGCGAAGTAACAAGACACAGTAAAGTGTCTGGCAACTCCAGAATCCACCTAATAAACCTTTCTGACCTGTTGGCCCTCTTAAAGTCATTAAATCATCCTCATGGTAATACTTGGGTGTTCATTTGTCCTCCTCATGTTGCGAAACATACAACCTGATCAACTGCCTTGCCAACTAAGAGTTCTGAGTCCGTGTTGATAACAGTTATGATGGTGACAATCTTGATGTTTCCTTTCAGACGCTGAATCAACGTGGTGCAGTGTAGCGAGCAGTCTCAAAGGTTGCTGTTCCAGATAAGAGTCAGTCTTCTGTTTCACTCCTGGTCTGATGAGCTCGGAGCAGCTGATATGTGAACACTCTTATCTCACAGTCCAGGGCAAAAGCCCCTCAGACTCCTGAGCAGTGATTGCAGAGACTGTTGAAGGGGGAGGTTTGATGTGTCTTAAGACTGTAAAGGGTTGCAACAACATTCACAAGGATTCAAAAGTACATATTATTCTACAACTGACCCTGTTGCACATTTTAACCTGACAAAATCAAACCTCTCTCAGACTTTCAGACATTCATATTAGCAGGTGAATACTGTTGCATTTCTGTCTCTTTTCCTTTGAAATGTCTGCCTCACCTAGTGGTGTCAAACAAAAGGCTACAGTTGATGATGTTAGTCCCAGTCTGAGCCTAACCAACAATGAAGCTTGCATAGGTGGCTGCTCTGACACTCCTCTGTCCTCGCAGTGTCATCACTCTCAGCTTGGCTCCAGAGTTAATGTGTTTGCTGGGGGGGAGACACAATGGTGTGAATTGATGAAGAACAAAGTAACACAGAAGTCGAGGAAGACAAAGATGAAAGTGTTAAAAGGTTGTTGGTGCCTTTTGTTTCATTGTGAGGGTTTAGGAATCAGCAGACTTGCTGTGTTTTTGTGTTATCTGCATTAAAATGTTGATAGAGCTTCACTGCAGATTGGGAAACCATAGGAAAGGGACACTGGAAATAAGTTTGAAATCCAAGAAACCCTTTTTCACAAATGCAATTAAGTGCAACTAATCCATTACAATCTGCTTGTTTGGCATGTGCTGAGAAAAAAAGTGGAGAATGGGTCCATGTGAGACCTTCAGAGATATTTTGAGGACTGACTCCAAATGAAAAACACAAAGATACAGCTGAATTCCTGCAGCATGCTGGTTGGTTGCAGAGACTTGTTAGTGGCAATAACTTTAGCATTTAGGTAAAAGTGCATTGAATATGAAGGCTACTGGAACTGTGTTATGCAAGACACAGACCGGATGGTCAGAATTGATTGCCACTGATCACCAATGACAATGATTAACTTTGCACCTAATAACCCTTTGAGACAAACTTCCCTGCAGAAATTTGGAAAACGCAGCATTTGCATGATCATATTGATGGTGGATAATGCCATCACAATGAATGTCCACTTCTTTTCTGCAAGGCCTTTAGGCCACTGCTGTATAGTGCCTTGTTATATAGATATTCTTCTCTTTCTCTTTGTAGATGTTGTGAAGGATATAATTTACTCTGAAACAGTGTTTGATCAATCCTTGTCCACAAATTACACAAAACCAGTGTGGCAAAGTCCACTGGTGACACAAAAAACAAATAAACACATGGCACAAACTACTCTCAAATCTATTAATCATCACACACTGTTTTTTTTTTTTTTTTTGTAAACTGAGATAAATCTCTGCTCTTTCAAAATTAATTGTGAAAGTTTTACATGGTTTGTGTGTCTCTGCATTTCTGTAAGTGCATACTGACATCTCAGAGAGCTCACAGCAACAAGTCTTCTGTTAGATACAGGTGTGCTCTTTTACAAATGCTGACCAAAATAGGGGGTCAACCAAAACTTTTGTTTGGAGTGAACGCTGCAAAAGACAGAGTCGTCTATGAGAAATGGTCATTAATGGAAACATAATCAGTCCGTCTCCAGCTCTCCTTTCTCGTCTGTCTTTTTAAAAGTTAAATTATAAACCTGAATATTTAATTTTTTAAAACTTTTCTCCTCCTTGAACTGTCAAAATTCTTTCCTCAAACCCAGTTTTTTATTTAGGTATTTATCAGTGTTACATGTCTGGGCTAGAGGACACATGGAAGAGTGTTTTATAGAGCAGAAAAGAGCCAAACCTTAATCGGTGATACTCTTTAAACAAGGAGATTAAAACCCTTACCTCCTCCTCTGTAAAAGTTACAGGACATGCCTGCTCCTCTGTGTGTGTGCGTGCGTGCGTGCGTGCGTGCGTGCTTGCGTGCGTGCATGCGTCTGTGTGTGTGTGTGTGTCTGCTGACTGATCCCCTCCCAGCAGGCGACCATTGAACTCACAATCCAGCCCCCACGATGAGGGAGACAGCTGGGGGGTGAGGTCCACCTCCACGGAGACACACTGCTCCCCCACCTCTCCTCACTCTGGCACTATAAAAAGTCCTCTCATGCTGAACTTTCTCAGTCTCATCACGAGCTCCACCAGGTAAGACCAGCTGCTGCCATGCCTCCAACTGAACTTGAGCTATAGAGAAATTAGAGGACGAGGAGAAACTTTTCAAATCTTGAGCTGAGTTTAGTGTAACTTTAAAATGATGATTTTTAGCTCTCAGTGATTCTTGTTTTCAGACTTCAAAACTTCATCTCCTTTGGAAAAAAGCTTGTCTTTAAGATCAGAGAAGTGGTTTGCTAATTCTTTTACCGTGATCTACCTAAAGCCTGGATCAGGATCACGCAGCATTTCAGAGCTAATCTGCTTGTGTTGTCTCTCTAATTTGAAGTCACTCTTAATCTGAGCAGATTACAGCCTCTTGAGATGAGCAGCCACATGTTAAATGGAGAGAAATGCAGGGATGAGTGTGCAGAATTCATGAAGTACTCACTGTCAAAGCTCAGTTTTCAGGCTGCCACACTGTGTTAGGCTGATCTGTTTGCATCTTTGTCTAAATTTTGTAGCTTTTTCGTGTTAATGGAGCTCTTTTGTAATAAATGTTAACTCTTATCTTCTCTCTAGACCGCCATCATGAAAGTCGTGTCCCTCGCTCTTGCCCTTCTGTTGGCTGTAGGTGAGTAACTGACATGCGCTGGTCTGATTTGGTTTAGCTCAGTCCTTTTTAGTGCATGAACCCCGTTTCTTATCCTCAACACAAATACCTCAAATACCAGATTTTTTTTTCATACCTTGTCTTGTTCAAACGGGCCTCATAACAGCACTATTTTGGGCATCTCCAATTGAATAAAGCAGAATAGAATGAGATAAAATAAAAAATACATATATGGGCGCTATCAGTTATACATATAGAAACAATAAGAAAATAAAAAAAAAATTAGTAAGATTTAATACATCTATATTAAATGAAGAGCCATGAAACGACAGTTTAAACAGAAACAGTTCGGAGGGCACAAATTGGTCAACGGACAAACATTTATATTATTCATAATTCCTTATCAGGTGGAACACAGGTTATCCTCTCTTTGTGGATGCAGTGTGCCCCATTTTTCCCATAATGCATCATGTGTGCCCCTCTGCAGTCTTACACCGACAGTCATACGTTTCATACATTCAATGTTTTTAACCATCGACCCTTATATCTGCCACCTTATTGTTTGTGTTTTTTTTAAAGGTAATGTCCGTTTTTCAGAGGTTTTGCGTCTTTTTTTGGGTAATATTAGATCCTTTTTTGCTTGAGCAGAGGGTTAAAAAACGTAAATTAAACATCATAGCAGAGGATTTCTCTGACTGTACTGGGGACATCTTCACTGACAAGCAGGTTGAGTAGGGTTTTCAGATCCTACGTCGAATTCATCAATAATTTGTCTGGACCCTGATTAACATTCATGTGATACTGATACATCTGTTGGCATAGATCCTTTTTTTGTTTGTTTCTCTGCAATTTACATTTTCTGTTTATTCTTTCCTTGTCCTCTTTTTCTATCTTAGGCTCTCAGGCTGCCGCCTTGCAGGCCGATGCACCCCCAATGTTGGCACATGCCAGGGGTGTAATGAACATGTACCTGGAAAAGGTGAAAGACAGTACGGTCAAAGCCCTGCAGAACATTGATGATGCTGAAATGAAGTAAGGACATGTAATTCTCCCTTTGCTTTTCCAAAGTCTCTCAAACCTCTTTCTTGCCTTTATTTCCTTTGAACATATTTCTTTGCTTTCTGTTTACATGGTTTTGCTCGTGTTTCTTTCCCCTCCCAGACAAAGGCTGCTTCAGCATGTGGAGAACGCAGACATGAGGATCAAAGCGATGCAGGGTGCCTTGTCCCCAGTGACTGACACCGTCGTTGAAACCGTCATGTCTGCCACCGCTGAGTTCCGCAACAAAATCAATGCTGATGTTGAGGCCCTGAGAGTCGAGCTTGTGCCCCTCCGTGCTAACCTGAGGGAAGTTGTGGACAGACACCTCGACCAGTACAGGACTGCATTCGCCCCCATCATGGATGAGTATGTAGCCAAGCACAACTCTGAGATGGAAGCCCTGAGGGAAAAGATGACCCCAGTCATTGAGGATATGAAAGCGAAGGTGCAAGTCAATGTTGAGGAGACCAAGGAGGCTCTGATTCCCATTTTGGAGGCTGTGCGTGGAAAGGTTTCTGGCTGGTTGGAGAGCGCAAAGGGAATTGTTGATCCCTACATCCAGGAATACAGGGAGAAGCTGAGGGACACAGTCACACAAGTGCGCAGCGTCACCACTGAGGAGATGGCTGCCCTGAACCAGAAGATCACACCTCTGGCTCAGGAGGTCAGCGTTAAGCTCCGTACCATTATGGAGGACATCGCTGACACCTTCGTCAAAGTCTAAATCCTCTATACCCTGTCCCTGTAACCAATCCCACCTCCACATCCGCTCCAACTTCCTTCCTCTCATTTTCTCACTGGATCTCCCAAAGTGAAGCCGATGCCTAACTGATGCACTTCCTTGCAACAAAATGGCGGGACCCTTGTGCTCTCTCTACCATGCAAACACCTCTCTTTGTGCACATTCACAGACACATACAGGCTCACATATAAACATGTGCTTCACTCTTTGCATGCACAGGCAAATAGCACACATTTTGTGTCGAAATGTATGTGAATTACCACCAAGTGCCAGATCCTCTGTGTAATGATGCTTGTCTGATGAAAAACAGATCAATAAACATCTGACTGTTTATACAACTGTGATGTCTGACTCCAGTTTGAATGATTTTGTGTGTCACTGAAGATTTGAAATGATTCACCTCTTTCACTGTCAGCACTCAAACAGAACAACCGTCTATTACAGCCTGAAATTCACTTTTATCAAAATACAGTCAAATGTTTTTGGCATTAGGGAAAGGTAGTGTGAAGATGAAAAATCTGCAGTTACCTAAAGACAGAGGTAGCACAGGCTTTATAGGCTGTCATTGTGCTGACCATGTTCAACTTGCACTTCACGTAGATCTAGATACAAAGACTTGCTCAGCTCTCTAGGTTTAAAAGTAATGTGTCGCCGTACTTCGTACGCCGTACTATAAGATTGTATGATATTTCTAAATCCATCATCCATGGATCAAGTCTTCAAACAATAATTAATAATTTCACTCGTCCTATAAAAAGGGAAATGTATTTCTGAAAAACAGTGCTTAAAAGTTGTTAAATCAATAAAACTGTGTCAGACACCCTGTAGAACTTAAAACCAGAATTAGTTGAATTTGAAAATGGTGTTCCACTCAGCTTCATCCTTGGTTTTAGTTCTTTTATTTATTATCATTATTTTTATACATTGATTTAGTGTCAGCTGTCTCTGGTTATAAAATGAAACTTTACACTGGTGGCACAGTTTTGTACGCATTACTCCTGATGTACAGTCTGCAGTGCGGCTTTTCTGAAGGGGTTAGTTTTCAATGTGAGGAAACCAAATTTATGCCCTTCATTCAGAGCTGAATGTGCTGATACAAAGAGGGTAACCGTTTATCAATATCTGGATATTTGGACTGATGAGAACTTCGCTTTTAAAAGAAGGGGAGACCAGGGCTTGTTGACACATGGGTAAGTTGTCACATTGCAATTATCTTTGCCACCAGGGGGCACAACTAAAAGGTGGAATACTAGTTTTATTCCTTTATATGGTCAGGGGTCCCGTCCTGTCTGAGAAGAGAGAAGCACATTGTGAGCTGAGATCATAGACTATATATAGAATGGACAGCGTCTGCCTCCTCGCTGGGTGAAGCCACTCCGAGAATAGCACCCTCTGGTGACAGGCTGCAGTATAGGTCATAAATCCCACCTCCTCCAGCAATCCTTATGAAATTATGGACAAACTTTAGAAATTTATTATACAGAATATAAATTTTTCTCCTCCCTGGTTGTGATGTTGACATGTAGTTACTGTAAGACTGGTTTGTGCTCAAGTCCTCTTTTTTCTGCGAAGCTCATTTTTTAAAAGTTATTAGGGGGTTCATGTTTTCTATGATTGACACTTGCGTAGCTCACCAGGGGGGTTCGCTGTTTGAACCGAGCGTCATCACAGCTACTCTTGGCGACCCTACCGCCAAATGTGTACAATGCTACTGTGCAAGTGGTGGAATGCATACAACGTTAATGCGCAATGTTGGTTTCAGGAAGTGGAGAAAAAACGCAGAATCACTGAGAGCTTTTCGGCAGGTTGTCCATAGTTTATACAGTCTATGGCTGAGATGAGTGCCAGTTAACCATTTTACCCGACCCAAAGTAAAAAAAAAAAAAAAAAAAAAAAAATTATATTTTTTAAAATAAGCTACTTCCAAATAAAAATCCTAGCAGTGATACATGTGGACTTGTTAGAGGAGAGATTAAGGTATTCTGTCATACCTCATTCATTGTTCTGTTTTAAGATAACTTTAAGCTAGAGCTAGAATTAGCAAACGTAGTTTGGGGCAACATGTCTCAGTCATTTTGGGGTAAGTCGTCACATGTTTAAAAGGGATTACAATCAATATAGAGTCTGCTTATCAGCAGTTGTTCTATTGAAATTTAGACTTGTCTTTTTACAGAGAAAATAGTGGTTTCAAGGAGAGGAGAAAGCGAGAAGACATGGTCAGGAATTTAACAAAAAAAACCCAGAATGTAGCAGTGCAGTTCCTGACATGATGCTGAGGGCAGTCAGGCAGGTGACCCTAGCTAATAAATCAATCTGGAGTACAATAAAGGACTTTAATGTCAACTACCATACCTTGTCTCAATACTGCAAAACATTCACCCCAGCCGAAATAAAGAGTCAGACAGCTTCCCAAACTCCAGTGCATGTTACATAATATTTCATGTTAATGTTTGTTTAATGACTATGTTCACTGACTTTTTCTAGCTCATTGATAAACATTTTCTGTGCCTGACTTTGATGTTCCCTTTCATGTAAAACAAATGAGAACAACAATTATTTTGTCCTTGTTTTATTAGCAGCAAAATCCACTGTGACATCTTACCCCATGTAGCTAGACAACTTACCCGATGGTGGGACAACATGTCATATGTTCACACTCTCTATTTGATTGCTTATAACTCTGCACTGACACAAGATATGAAAATGATATGAATACGAAACATATACCTGAGACTTTGGTCTTTCATCTGGTACACATTTTGTTTTTATATAATGTATTGATTCCAAGAAATACATAACAGTGTAAAAAGTGTGACAACAAGCCCTGGTCTCCCCTAATGCTTCAAATTGAGTCTGCAAACTTCAGTGTAATCTTGATAAACCCTGCTTTCCTCTGAACTGTAAAAATGCTGATTGAGGCAACCTTTTTATCAGCGCTAAATTATAGAGGCTCGCTTTGCCTACAAGCTTGAAACCCTTTGATGCAGTTTGTTTATCTTACATTTGATTGTTTCTTGAATGAGCTCTGACAATCAATAAAATTTATTGAAAAATCTATCTTGAATCTATCTTGACTTGTATGACAACTAAAAGAAAATGAAAAACAACAACCTGGTAAAAAAAATATAACAGAACACCCTCAACTTTATCAAAGTGTGTATGACACTGATGGCAGAATGAGGAGGTCATTATTGATCACTGGGTCAGTCTGAAAAGAACAAATTTCATACATTCAGTCCTACTTACGAGGAGCTTCAGTGACATATGAGTTATTTCTGCCCACGGTCATGAAAGCTGTGATTAATGACCTGATCCTGGGTGTGAACTGGTCTATTGACTATTTCAGTTTGGGTGTTTTTTTTTTAAAAGGAAAAATCCTTTTGAACCCCTCTGGCTACTTCACTTCAACACCACCCCATCATAGAGCCACAAACACAGAAAACACCACAACAGAACCACTGAACACTTGCACTCAGCTGCAACCACACGACTTAGGTTTGACAAAAACATACAGTGACAAAAACAAAAAATGGTGACAAAATAAAGAAAACTGATTTTTTTTTTTAACATATCAGGTCTGGAGAAGTCTTGGGTGTTTCTGGGTAATGTTAAAATACAGTTTCCTCTTCCATTTGTGAATGCAGTTCTGGACTGTGTTCACAGTCAATGGTTTTTGGAGATGATGTGAAGCCCATGCGGTGACTTCCACTCCAGAGTCCTATCCATTTTTAATGCTGCCTGAGGGCCTGAAGATCAGGCCCATCCATTGCTGGTTTTGGTCCTTGTCCTTTTTGTAGAGAGATTTGTTCAATTTTACAATCAGGAGGATTGTTTTCTATTAATAAATTAATTTATTATTAGTTTATTTTTTTGTAATTTAAAAAAAAATCTAATCTAATTTAGATTTTTTCAAGCTCATAATTTTACATTTTTAATGGATAATCGTGACTTGCTGTTACAATTTTACTTTTTTAATCATTATTATTATTTTGACTTTTTATCTCATAGTTGTGATTGACCTTCTCAAAATTGTAACCATTAACAGTTTTGATTTTTGTATCTTAATATTATGACTTTTTAGCACATTTTTATCTTAATTTTTGACTTTTTAGTTCATAATTTTAACTTTTTTATCTTGATTTAAATTCTGTGACTTTAAATCTCATAGTTTTGATTTCCTTTCTAAAATTTAGACTCAATAATCTTTTTTCCTTATGTCTTTCTTGTTTTAATGGACAGAAATGGGCTTTTAAGTTTGATACAAAAGTGAAGTACAAAAACTGGACCAAATAAACCACTCTTATTAATGATAGATAGTTGTGGGGGAAAACTGACTAATTAGCTCGGTGTTGAAACTCAACCCAAAGAAAATTGCCTTTAAATTATAAAAGCAGTTTGTTGCCGTCCATATCTGTCCACACCCAGTAACAGTGGGCTGATTAGGAGGTTATTAATGTCCTATGGCTGGACTAGAGAAGCTTCATTTAAAGCTTTAGGCTATAAGAAAGAATAGGAAAGGCAGAGAGGGATTTCTACATGCTTGGAAATGGTTGTGTGTGTGTTTGTCTGTGTGCACATACTGGTATTTGCAGTTCTGCACGTCAGGCCTTGATTAGTACATGTCAGCGGCTCTATGAGTATTGTAATGGATGAGGCAGGCATGGAGGTCCCCAGTGAGAGTCTCTGGGTGTATAAAAGACACTTGGTTCTGGACACAGGCAGATCTGGATGTACATCTAACCCAGTATCTGACACTGGAAAGAGGAAAACATTTGTGCTGTTAGCTCTTCAAATTTTTTAGGAAACTTGTTGTTTGTTGAGTTTGGGGGAATTACGGAGGTAGCTTTTTGTTGACAGAATAGCCTGAAGTGAAGACAGAGGTCAAAACACCAACTCATTCTCATCATTTCTCTTACTCTTTACTTCAAATTATGGACGGTAAGTGTTTGTTTTTTTAGCTCATTGGAGCAGAATTAAAGACGAATCTTTATTTAGTGTTAAAACAAAACCAACGCTTACCAAACATTACCATTTTCTTGTACTCTCTCCTTCTTTCTCAGGTCTGCAGCTGTCTCAGAGCTGTGAACTGTCCCTGCCCTGCTGTGCAACCAGGGGGTCACTGTCCAGCGCCAAGGTTCCCCAAGTCAGCGGGGTCAGAGTTCAGCTGGAGATGCAAGCACTTTGGCAGCAGTTTGACCAGCTGGGCACGGAGATGATTGTTACCAAAGCTGGAAGGCAACATGAATTCTGTTTCTCTCATATCTTCCTCTCCTCCTGCTGCCTCGTTTTGAAATTAAAGTTTGCATGTTTTATTGTGTTTCAGGAGGATGTTTCCCACATTCCAGGTGCAGATCTCTGGGATGGATCCTGCAGCTGAATATGTCCTCCTCATGGACTTTATTCCTGTTGATAATAAAAGATACAGGTCAGACATAAAGAATTAGGCATGCAGTGTTTAGCCTGGGATAACTCATTCGTCATACAGTTGTTTTAAAGCTTATTTCTGATATGTTGTTGATCTTCTTTAGTGGACTTATTATTTGCAACCAAAACAGTCACAGACCTAACCCTCACAGACACGTTTTTCGTCATGTCACATGTGTGTCTTGAGCCCTCTGATAGGCTGGTGACTGTTGAGGGGTGCACCCTGCCTCTTGCCCAAACAGCTGGGTTAGCTGGGATTGGCTAAGGGTAAGCAGTGATGCACAAGTGGACAGAACTGTAAGCTCCAACATCTGCATCTGTGTGTTCCAGATATGCCTTCCACAGCTCATCCTGGTTGGTGGCAGGGCGAGCTGATGTCGTGGCCCCGAGCAGGATGCATTTCCACCCGGACTCACCTGCCTGTGGGGCCCAGTGGATGAAACAGACCGTATCTTTTGACACTCTCAAGCTTACCAACAACTTGCTGGATGACAACGGCCATGTGAGTCAATGTCTCCTATTTTCTTCAGATTTTTACCTCTGGGTTATCAAGCCTGAAAAACTCCCAGTATCATTGCCCTGTTTCTGGAAAAGTTGGATTTGTAACAGAAAAGGCAGGACAAGGGTGAAGCAGTAGGTTACATCATAAAGCCCAGTTCTCATGATGTTTAAAGTTATGTAATATCATCAGCTGATATTGTTTCATTTTCTATATCTAAAATCATGTTTTTATTTTGAAATGATGTATACACCACTTTTTGTAGACTGTTAGTCACTGAGCTGAATAAAATCATCCAAAAGAGCAGTTAGAAAGTCTAAATCTTCACTGTGTTATAACACATAAAAAGACACAAACTTTTACTTTGTCTTTGGATTCACATCTTAGATCATAAGTTTTTTAAGTGTCTCATGATTATAGCTTTGAATTTTTTAATTCACACATTGTCCCCCATTTTCTCTTGGCTAGATGATATTGAACTCCATGCATCGCTACCAGCCACGTTTTCATGTGGTGTATGTGGATCCATCTCCCAACAGCCACTTAAATGCATACAGGAACTTCTGCTCCTTTTCCTTCTCAGAGACCCGGTTTATGGCTGTCACTGCCTATCAGAACCACAGGGTAGGAAATCTAGGCCTTAAACTACATATTGTCCATTAGTTTGCTATTCTTCTTTGAATCCTTTCCCTCTTTTTGGTCAGATCACCCAGCTGAAAATTGCAAGCAACCCATTTGCTAAAGGCTTTAGGACCACAGACCCACAGGACAGGTGAGCATCTGTTTAAGCAGGGAAGCAAAAGTACTCTGAAGTTGATGTTTGTGAAGTGGGACTGCCGTTATATCTTATTTTCACCTCATGATCAACATGGCCAGAAGCATGAAACTCCATTACTGCAACAGGATATTTTCAAAACAGTTTTTTCTCTCTTATTAAATCCAAGAAACTCTCAAATAGTGGAGCAGATAAGTGACATAATCGTTTGGTTGTTGATACAAACATGAAAATTGGCATGAGCATTCTTCATTCTTCAACATTTTAAAGATGGCCGCCATCTCATTGAAGCAGTTAACTGATGTAAAGTTGTGATATAAACATAAAAATTGGTAAGACCATTCCCCATGAGTAACTTAATAAGAAAATGCCCTAGCGGCTTGAAATTTTAAAAATGGTGACTATTGTTAAGATTCCTTTTTACTATTTCATGTTTTTCTTTTTAATTCAAACATCTATTTATTAAGGAGACCCTTAAGGGATATGGCGAAAAAAAGAAAACGTGAATGTTTTGAGTGCACTCACAAGTTTTCTTTTTTTTTTTTTTCCTTCATGTCCCTTTAGTGGCTCCGCCATTTATATACTTTTCATATTTAATGTTTTGTTTTTTTGCTGCTCAGCACTTTGAGATCATTGACTTGATGTAAATCGCTATACAAATAAAATTCATTATTTTTATTTTTTGATTAGTATAGACATTGGATAGAATATGTTTATTGTCCTCGTACAGTGTACAACCAACCTAAAGTGGAATCCTGATGGTATAAAATAACAATGTGATTAAAACATTATAAAATAAAATAAAAAAACACATAATAATAGAGTAAAAAGTTAAAGTTAAAACATCATAATCTAGTTGTCTTTAGCTGTCTGATCTCAAACACTTTTGCAGAACTCAGTGAATGCCCCTCTCTAATTGATGAGAGCGACCAGCAAGCGTTGGAGAGATTTGTTGTGGTGATGTACGACAGATTCAGTGATGTCACAACTGTCAATGAGGCGAGGCTTGATCTTTTTGCAAGAAAGCAAAGACCATATGACCCGATCCAACCAACTCAGGCAGCACTGAAAGAGCACGCCAAACGTGCAGCTTATGAGCCTGGATTCGTGTAGGGACAGGCATTGAAGCAAAAGCCAGAAATACCAAGCCCATCTGACTGGGGATAGATAAAAGAAGACGACGAATTATGAATCTTCTGGACTCCTCTTCCTCTTGTTGCAGAGAGTTGTTGGGAGTTGACCAAATGTGGATGCACCAAGGAATGTACTGGACAATGCAAGTGCTTCAAATATGGACTCACTTGCACATGTCTGTGTAGTTGCCCCTGCTAGAAGCTATGTGTGTATTCTTTTTGCCAGGTTAGGAAGCTTGCATACTTCATTGAACCCTACGAGCTATGCCATTGGGAGGCAACTCCTGGCAGGTTTTTACCAAATTGGACAGGTCGACGGCGAGGAGTTGGACAAAACACAATCAAGCATTTTCTTTCCAATTTTCATGTTTACATCACCAACTTTACATGATATTACTGCTGTAATGAGATGGTGGCCATCTTTTAAATGGTCGCCACCTTGAAATTTCAAGTAGTTTGGGGCATTTTCTTGTTAAGTGACTCATGAAGACTGTTCATACCAATTTTCATGGCTATATCACCAATTTCACAAGTACATCACCTGATTGTCCCACTTAGGTGGCAGCCATCTTGAAAAATAGCCACCATCTTGAAGTTTCAAATGGCTGAAACACTTTTCTAGTAAAGTGACCCATGGAGAATGTTTGTGCCAATTTTCATGCTTGTACCACCAACCGAACGATTCAGGCTAAAATTTGTACTTGGCTGCTGCACTAAAAACTTTACTTCTGATAAAAGCTACTTCATTTTACAAACTGCACCTTTAATGCACACTTAAAGCTGTTGAATCAGTTCCTCTGAGTATCTGTAATTCCGCACGAGAAAGGTTGTGTGTACTTTTTCCTCAGTCATTCAGTCAGGTCATTCAGTCATTAAGAAACACATCTTTACCTGGAAAATGGATTATATCATGACAGGATCACAGTGTATCGTTATCAGTCTATGTTATCAGCTGGTACACAGTGATAAGGCTACAGAGTCAATGATAAAAAAACCAATGACCTTTGTATGCAGGGACAGTTCACATGAGACAGGTTCTGTGCTGTGCATGAAAAAAAGTGAGGGAGTTTGCAAATGCATATGCAGCTGCTATATAAGTGTGTGTGACTTTATATAAATGTGTGTGCTTGTGTGTTTGCAGGGTGGGTAACTCTGGACTTCTGGCGGTGTGGTGCCCACCAGAGGGCAGAGCTGAGCCCCTCAGTGCCAAACACAGAGAGCAGAGAAGAAAGGGCTCCGATAGTTCAGACAGTGAGTTTACATACTGCACATTATAGTTAAAGTTTTTTTTTTTTTTTTTTTTTACACATTTATGGTTATTTAATAGTAATCCACATCAAGGCTGTCTATATTTCACTTTTTAAATTTTTTTTTTTCCAGATATTTAAGATGTATTTGCAGATTAGATGCATCCAAATTTTAGGAGTGTTAACAAAGAGATTTTGAAATACACAGTTTAGTGCACAAACATAACTAGGTAGTGTAAAAGAGGCTACAACAACCTTGTTGTACGATGTTATTACCTTTCCACCTGTGTTCTCCTGCATCTTCAGGACCCCAAGGCCACGCTGTGTTGATGGAGGAGCAGTGCAGACTTTTCCATCCCTGCAAAGACTCTGTGGAACTCCACACGGACAGGAAAAATGAGGAGAACATATTATCTACTGCTTCCTTTCTCCCTGTTTCCTCTTACTGGGACTGTCCAGGATCTTCTCAAGAGGGAACGAGTCTGTTATAGGGGAAAAAAGCTGAATTTTACCTGCTGCTTGCTCCCTCATTTGATCAACAATGTTACTGTTGTATAATAAATACATTTGGTTTCTGCCTCCTTCAAAAGAAAAGTTCAGTTATTAGGATTGTGCAAATATGTGATCAAACCAATCATGTAGGGGCAAACACATAAGTTGAAGCATGCAATAGATCACTGTGGGGTCGCCGTAAAAGTAGAGTTTGAAGACAATACTATGAGATTACAACTCCAAAATAAGTATTCTTGCAAAGCTCTCAACAGTACGCACACTGTATCTGTTTTCACTATAGATAATTTCTTGGTATAAAACTATGTCTGAAGAATAAATTGACATGCTGTGAAACCATTGGGTCTGTTTGTATTTATTTATTTATCTATCAATCTATTTTTAACTTAAGTTCAGTGCAACCTCCACTCCTGCTTGCAAGGAAGTAGGAATGCATACAATGTGACCCAGCGGGCTGCAAAAGTCATGATTACAACTACATTACCCAAAATGCTGTCCCTCTCATGGGGCATCCACAGGATGTACTTATAGCCTATGACTGCAGTTATTTCACCTTCAAAGTAAAACATTTTATTAAAAAATTCCACAAGATTGCTTTGAGAAGGGGAGGAATGCTTTTATTCAAAAAGAATATGATCAAAATTCAGTGAGATGCAATACAGTTACAATACAACACAACCAGTTTAATTCAAAAAGACATACTGCCATACAGAATACTATTATATAACACAAAATTATACATTACTGAAATTATACAACATTTAGGTGATATGATATGAAACAGTAAAATATGATGGAGTCAGTATGGTACAATACAACGCCACATACGTTACAGTTCTATGCAATACTATATGATATCATACAATCTAACACAATTCAGTACAATACATATGATGCAGTATGATACAATACAACAGGATACCATGTAGTATGATGCGGTATATACGATACCATATGGTGCAATATACTACAGTGTAGTACAATAGCATATAATATGATACAATACAATATGACATGGTATGATGTGAAACAATACCTCACAATTCAGCACAATATGATTCCATACAACAGGATTTAAAATGATACAGTAGGATACCACCATGTAATATGGTATGAAATAATTTAACGCAATAATATGATCAACAGTGAGTGCGGATGGTACAGTATGATACAACATGATGATACCATACAGTTTGGTACAGTATGATATGATACGCAATACAAATAATACCATATTCTGCTTGATGATGTGATATGACGGCTCCAGCATTATATGGTATGACTTAGTTTGATACAATAGAATGACATGTGACAAAATAGAACAGGACAGTATATCATAAAATACCTTGTGACTTGACATTATATCTTATGATAAAATAAAATTGGGTGTTAAACTGTAAAATACAGCACCTACTGATACAATTTGATATGGTATGATATGATCATATAATTTGACCGATTACAATATGCTGCAGTATGATTCAATATGCTGCCATATGAGAATATTAAGTATAGATGTAGACTGTCACGTTGGAAGAAAGTTTTCACATTGGATTATTCTTTCAATCAAAATGTTGATGTTTAGCGTCAGTGACATTTGTTTCGATGCTCTTATTTTGAAAATATGCACCGGAAAGGGGGTTGTTTTGAGCTACAACTTGATGGTGGTGCTACTCGCTTCCAATTCCGAAGGATGCAGAGGGGTGGATGGAGGAGGAGGAGGAGGAGGTGAAAGACTGGAAGGCGGAGAACAGAATGAACAGGTCTTGAGAGGGGAAGGATGCGGATTACGGTAGCCCGTCGGCCAGTCTGCCAGGCAGCGATGGTTTCGGTCGTTAGACACGAGGATTTGCGGTGAAAACGACCCAGGCCTGCGGTGTGTTGATTTACTGAACTCAGAGGGGAAGCCTGCTGTTCACCCGTCGCCTTAAATCATCTGTGACACCGGGGTTGACTGGCGGGGTGATTGACTTTTACAGTGTATGCTATTTCGTACGTTTATGTTTGTTTTTGCAGTGTTGTGTTGATTTCTTTAGTCGTCATCTTCCATGAAGATAGCCGGAGAAAATCAGAGTGACCCTGTCCCCCATCATGTTTGTGGTTCAACTGCCATCATGGTTTTAGCCGTCATCTTAGCATCACCGCCACCTGATCTGTTCTCCTTTACCGCCGCAGACAGGATGTCAAACTGAACAAAGCGTCACAACTTACACATTTTAAACCAACGTTAACTACTTTCAACATGGGTGCGTCGTCATTACAGCCCTTCTGGATGACAGCTCTGTTTATATGGACGATGTTGTGTCTGCTCAGTAACGGTCACTCCGCACCGGACGACTCGGGCCTGCCTCAAGCCATCCGCGTGCCACTGCGGCAAGTCGCTCCCTCCAAACCGCTTCTGTCACCTGCCGCAGCCGTTGACTACAGCGAGCGCGGCATCGCGAGGAACCGCGCTGTACGCAGGCGGAGAGGAGCGGCCGCGAGCGGTGTAAGCTTCGTGGATATGGTTGACAACCTGCGTGGAAAGTCGGGGCAAGGATACTACGTGGAGATGGCCGTGGGCTCTCCTCCACAGAAGGTAAAGGCTTTATGTGCTTCATAGGACTATTAAAGCCTGTGAACGTACAACATGTTTAAATCAAATAACTTTAGGGTCTATCAGCTATATTCCTAATACAGTTACATTCACACAAAAAACACGAGAATGGAAAATGACTGTCCTTTTCAAGGGTGTTTTTCAAAGTGATATGTCTGTATTAGTCATTGTTACCCTGGAGAGAGCATCTCTCCCTGAAAATAACAATAATAATCTCAATCTTTAGCCTACTGTCTCAGTTTAATTTAGTGTGCTGTATTTATAGAACTATTGCAGTAAATACCATGTAAATTGAACTTGGTGTGGCACCACTTCAGGGTGATCTTAAGGTGCATCATTTTAACAGTTTCATCATTAAAATATCATTCAATTTTAGGATTAAACCTGGTCTATAATGCTTTTTACTCTTATGAGCATCTGTGTTCACAAATGTGCCCAACCATGCTTTGTTCTCTATTCTAAAAAGCTATAATGACCTTTAAAAAAAGAAACAAACTAATCATTCACTGTAACAATCACACAAAGGTCAGCATGTAGGTGACACCAATATAAACTTCTGATGCACCTTGACAACATATTCTGGTGTAAATATCCTCATATTTTCATCTAGTTGTGTAAGATTTTTTCCTTTTTCTGGTGGTTTCAAATTTAAAATCAGCTGAAATGAAAACGAAACATTTTAAATACACTGTCAATACTGTTGCTGGCCCTGCAATGACAGATGGCCGGTCTGTGTGCCGTGTGTACGTGCAAGTTTGTGAAAGTGAGCGAAAGCACTGAATGAGATGGATAATGGAACCATTAATTCTGCAGAGTGAGGAGTGCCAGCTGGGTGCAGCTGCGGTGTACAGGCTGGCACACAGAGGGCGACGGATAGAGGGAGGGAGAGAAAGTGATGAGGTGGTAGAAGAGGAGATGAAGGAGCTGGCAAAGGTGACAGTGGGTGTGAGACAGGAAAACAACCGAGCGGGATCAAGATAAGAGAGAAAGCCAGAGAAGTGAGTTAAAAGGAAAGAAGCAAAGGAGGATGTAGACTTGACAGAGGAAAAGAAAGACTTGAAAGAGTGAGAGGATGAGAGCTAGATGGAGGTAGTACTGTGCAACAGTTAGAGCCAAAAGCCAACTGTGTGATTAAATTAAGCATCTTCAACAAGTGGCTGTGAGGAATCCTTACTTTCTTTCACAAACTCGTGTCTTGTGATGAAATAAAGTAAAAAAAAAAAAAATGCTGCCATCCAGACAATGAATTTTTTAGGGAGGACCTTCATATTTCAGAAGGACAATGACTAGGCCTGTCGCGATAATCAATAAATCGCCTTATCGCTCGATAAATAAAAACGAGGTCGATAACTTTGCCAGCCTCGATAATTGACGTGCGTTTGTTTTCCTCCTCTCTCGCTACCAAACACGCTGGATGAGAGAAGAGGTCTCACTCTGCGCATTTTTCTCGGCACCTGGGGGCGTTGGCTCTATAGCGGAATGAACGGAGTTAGTGAACCCTCCTGTCAGTCATTCAGTGTCTTTGTTACGAGGGGGCGCGCGCGCAGGTACACGTAGGCGCGCACAGGCACACAGACACAGACCTTTGGATACAGTGCTGCAAGTGAGTGTGGTGAGTGAAAAGCAAGCAAACAGAATGAACACGACAGCTTTGGTGTCTAAACCGAACGCAACAGCCCAAGTGTGGGAATATTTCGGCTTTAAACCAGTTTTGTTTTCGTCAACCACAAAACTCCACGTGTGTGTGTGTGCGCGCGCGTGTGTCTGTGTGTTGGAGGAGCACAGCAGGCTGATGAGAGCTGTCAGAGCGGACTGAAGCTGCTCCTATATGTTTAGCGTTTAACTGACTGAGTTTTGCAACTCTGTTCGTCATCTTCGTCGTGGGTGAAATGAAAGTTTATCACTTTTGACACGGTGTACATTATTATGCCATTTCATATCATTATCTATAATTTAAAAAACGGTGTCAATAATATCGTTTATCGGCGATAATTTGTAGCACAATTATCGTCCAGCAAAATTTGTTATCGTGACAGGCCTAACAATGACAAACCAAATTCTGACAACAGGGATTACAACAGCATGGCTCTGTAGTAAAAGAGTCCTGCCGATAAATTGGCCTGACTGCATCTGAAGCCTCATGACAAAAAAAAATACCATAAAGGAGACCCTGAACTGTTGAGTAGACAAAATCCCATCATGTCTTCATCTGTTACCTATCTGCTCATGTAATGCAGCTATATGAACATATTTTATGCAGTTTAGAAAAGGATTTCTGTCATTCTTACCTCACAATTTTAGCGTGTTTTTGGTTGAGTAGATTTCTCACATACACTGGAAATAAAGAGAACGTGAAAGAGTCCATACTCTGTTTTGTATCAGCTGGTCAGGTATCTGTAAACAGCTCATTTATCACCATGACCACTCATGATAGCACAACACCCTTCAAAGGCAGCCTGTATGTATTCAAGCCATTAAAAGACTCTGCATCTACATAGGTAAAGCTTTATTTATTTATCACCCTAATATGAAATGTTTAAAAGGAAACTGCAGTGTAACACTCAGTAAGGATATATGGTCTTAACTCAAATTATCAAACTTGCAGAAGTGAATGAAGGTGTTTTAATGAACTTTAAATGATCATTTACTGTAATTTTCAGCTGTTTTGTGTGCTGTTCTTGTAACTACTCCCTGATTTCTCTTCCATAGCAGAAGGGGGAAGGGCGAAATATAATGGCTGGAATGGACAGGGCGCTCCGCCAGAGAGGACAGGAAGACTGGAAGAGAGAGAGGGAGAGAGAGACAGCAGGGAAAGGCATGAGGTCTCAGTGTGTCAGGATGCAGCCTTTAGTGTTTGTGTATAAAAGAGACAACCAACCTGAGTGGTCAGCACATCTCTCTGCACAGAGTGTCTTAACTGGCAGTAGAAGAGTTTACAGAGATAGTGAATGCAGGCATATTTGTGTGGAGCAGATGGATGCATGTGTGCGCTATCAAACTGTTAGGTGGACTGTCAGTATTTATTCTGGGCTTTCAAGCCCAGCCCTCGACACAGAACCACTTCTCTGGGTATTTTAAGAGCCAATACATTATTGAACAGCTTGCTGTGGCTCTATGGCTGCCTGTCTGTTCATCTGTTTGGCTGTTTGTATGCCACACTGTCCATCCGCACTCTCGACACTGACATTCTCTGGATTTTGCTGAAAGGAAATGTTTTTTGAGCCCATGCGGTGATTTCCACGACTGAGTCATATTTGTTTTTAATGCAGTGTTGCCCAAGGGCCTGAAGATCAGGACCATCCAGTCTTGATTTTGGTCTTTGTCTCCTTAGTACAGAGATTTCTCCAGCTTCTCTGAATCTTTCAATGATATTATGTTCTGTAGATGATGAAATCCACTTGTTCTTGCCTCTCTGAATGCCCCTTTCATGCCCAGTCATGTTACTAACCTGTTGTAAATTAGCTTGATTAGTTGGGAGATGTTCCTCCTGCAGTTTTTAAGTACTACACAATATGCATGTTGCATAGGGAAGCAGTAGCGCAGTTGGTAAGCTGCAGATATTACTTGTGGTTTATGGCATAGAGCAGATAATATGCTGTTTGTCAAGAGTTTAAAATGTTAATGTGATGCAGACACCTGAGGTTTGTATGTCTCCATTCACACTTTCAGGAACTGTTTTGACTGATGGTACAGAATACGATACTCACAATGCAGACAGAAGGGGGGGAGGTGAAAGAGAGAGAGACAGGGGGACAGAAAGAGAGAGTAGGATGAGCAACCTGAGAGGAGTGGAGGGTTGGAGTGGAGACAGAGAGGGGATGGAGAAGGGCGTTTGGCACAATAGGAAACAGCACTCTACAGGGAAAGAAAAATGGTGGACTGATATTTGAAATATTAGTCTGTGAGGTGAGGCCGACAGCTAAGACAAGCCTTAGAAACCATGTAGAAAGTTTGTGTTTTTTAAAGCCGAAGAAATGGAAGTGAAGGTTTCACAGGTAGAGATGTATGATTAATATCGATCTACAAAGATTAAACACAATGTCACTGTACAAACCAAGCATTACTGTTACTGACATGTTAATTTTTGTGAAATGCTCAAGCTCATATTAAATGAATCTCCCTCTCCTTTTGTTTTTGGCCCGTTAGTTAAATATCCTGGTGGATACAGGAAGCAGTAACTTCGCTGTCGGAGCAGCTGCTCACCCTTTTCTGCGGAGATACTACCACCGCTCTCTGTGAGTATTTATACCGGAAACAGATATGGTCACTTTATACTATACAACACCTGAGAAGCCTTTATGATGTACAGCAACTCTAGTTATTTTCATATCTCAGCTGTACATCTGTTTTTATGACTGATGCAGACACATTTTTTTACATAGTTTACTGAAGTGAACAAATCGCAATATATGATATCCCAATACTCGCTGTATTGCAAAATGTTCAAAATCACACTGATATTATATCGTTGCACAAGTATTGTGACAATATCATATCGTAGGGCCACTAGTGATTCCCACCCCTACTAAAAATACTTCATTTAGCTACAGATGCCAAGATTTTTTAAAGTAGATCCTAAAATTAAAGCTATTCTAAGGAACTGACTGACACCACACCCCTGTTTCGGATGTTAAAATAAGGGTATCAGTATCATCAGTCTCAGAGTTGTTAGTTGCTAAACAAGGTGGTAAGAGTTACCTGACACGTATTTAATATGTATTTACTCAGAGTATCCTGTTTGCTCAAAGGGCTGGGTAAGGATAGAAAAACAAGAGCGAGCTCGGGTTGCTCACAGTATGAAATGTCCGTCCTTTCCGTTTAAAAAGCAGTGCAAACTTTGCAAACTTAAAGCTTTTACTCTGAATACACTCAAAGACCACTGTTGAAGTCACAACACAAAATTGATCTTTACCTGATCTTGACCGGCGACACACCTTTCCTTTTTCTTCTCCACTCTTTTCTCACTTCTGTGAATTAACCGTCCATCCACAGCTCCAGCTCTTACCGTGACCAGGGGAGGAGTGTGTATGTTCCCTACACCCAGGGCCGCTGGGAGGGGGAGCTGGGCACTGACCTGGTCTCTGTGCCACACGGTCCTAACGCCACGCTGCGAGCGAATATCGCCGCAATCACCCAGTCTGATCGCTTCTTCATCAACGGATCCAACTGGGAGGGGATACTGGGACTGGCCTACGCTGATATAGCTCGGGTGAGAACAGTGGGCATGAAAATCTGGAAAGCCCTCTCATAACTGATATTACTTACACAGCATGACTCCAGTTGGCGCCTCAAAGATGCATGAATGGCTTGTGGTCATCTTGTGCTAAATCTGGCTTTGCTCTAAAGGTAAAATGAACTGTCCACATACAGTAACTGCTGTCTTCCATTTCTTACTCAGAATAATGCCACTGGGAATGAAATCCGACCAGTTTCCTAGAAATCTGAATGTGCAGCTAAAAACAGCCGCTTAGTTCTGTCATTCAGAGGTAATGCTATCCTAACTGTGCATCTCTCTCTCTCTCTCTCTCTTTCTTTCTGTCTTTCTTTCTTTCTTTCTTTCTTTCTTTCTTTCTTTCTTTCTGCAGCCTGACGAGACATTGGAGCCTTTCTTTGACTCTTTGGTCCGTCAGACTCCTGTCCCCAACCTCTTCTCCCTCCAGTTGTGTGGAGCTGGCTTCACTCAAAACTACTCCCTGGGAAGCGCGACGGTTGGCGGCAGCATGGTGAGTCACACGTACACACAGATCTCCAACATAAATCTTCTGTATATCAATTCTACTTACACTGGCACTCTGAACTGTACTCATTTATCCCCAAACTCGTAGATCATCGGAGGAGTGGACCCGTCTCTCTACGTGGGAGAGCTTTGGTACACTCCCATCCGCAGAGAGTGGTACTACGAGGTCATTATTGTACGAATTGAGGTGAATGGACAGGACCTCAATATGGACTGTAAAGAGGTGAGATGTGTCAGATTAAAAGACAGCTGCAATCATAGAAAACAAACTACATACTTGAACTAATAGTAATGTTTGTGAGTATTATCTGTCTCTCACAGTACAACTATGATAAGAGCATTGTGGACAGTGGCACCACCAACCTTCGGCTGCCCAGAAAAGTCTTCCAGGCAGCAGTCAAGGCTATTGAAGCAGCTTCTTCGGTCAGTCAGAAGTCCTGTTTGTATTTGTTTTGGTTTTGCTTGACTCCACCTGCCCACAAACTACTGTCATGTTAGTTTTCTTGTCTATTTGAGATGTATCCTCTGACAGTCCAGTCCCCACAGTCTAGATTAGTGAAGATCTGGATAACCTGAGTTTGGTTTTTCCCTGGGTTTCAAACACAGGGGCTCTGTCCTTACTACATTGGTCTGAAAATTATCCGGTGAATCATTCTTTTAATTTTTATTTTGACTTTGGTTTTAGTAGGCCTATAATTCATAAATCATAAATCTTTTATTCCCTTTCGAGTGATGAGAACTACTGCAACCTCCAACACTGACCAAGGCCACATTTGTTATCTACAGCTGTAACTCCAAAGAAGTTAGGAAGCTGTTTATACTGACTGTAAAAAGTGAATTTGACTCACAAAGAATAAATATGTATTTTAAAGTTGTGAAAAGACAACATATCATACATCCATTTACTACCGCTTATTCCCGTTCCCGGTCGCGGGGGGGCTGGAGCCTATCCCAGGATCTTCGGCGAAGGCAGGGGAAAACCCTGGACAAGTCGCCAGTTCATCGCAGGGCTGACATATAGAGACAAACAACCATCCACACTCACATTTACACCTACGGCAATTTGAAAGTGGCCAATTAACCTAACCCCACTCCTGCATGTTTTTGGGATGTAGGAGGAAAACCTGAGTAACCGGAGTAAACCCACGCAGACACATGGAGAACATGCAAACTCCACACAGAAACACCCTGACACAGATTCGAACCCAAGACCTTCTTGCTGTGAGGCAACAGTGCTAACCATTACACCACTGTGCCACCCCTGACAACATATCATATGTTCAAGAATTTTGATAGCATATCTTCTATGAGAAATATTTGCTCGTGCGTCCCTGGACCATCAGGAATGCTGGCTTTGAACTGTTTACTTTAGACCCCTCAGGATAGGGCGTCCATGGTTTCCATGAAGAATGTCAGAATTTTGATTCATTAGACCACAGGACAGTTTTCTCTTCCCCAGCCCATCTTTGATTAGAGTGAAGGAGAAGATAACTGTCACTGTGACCCTGTTTTTCAGACGGAGCAGTTTCCCTCTGGGTTCTGGCTTGGGGAGCAGCTTGTCTGTTGGCAGGCCGGTACGACACCCTGGCACATCTTCCCGGTCATATCACTTTACCTGATGAGCGAAAACCACAACCAGTCCTTTAGAATCTCCATCCTACCGCAGGTAAGTCACAGCGCTTCTTACTGACTTCATGATTGCAGGCAGAGGATGGACTCTCTGATAACAGTTATTTTTCTGGATCATACTAAGTCACTTCACCTCAGCCCAAATGATTAATATGTCATATTTTCACTTGTCTGGACTCCTGATAAGATGAAGAAATCTCTGCATGGTGCTTTAGAAAATATGGTGACCTGTATGATGCTCTTAAAAGCGTCATTGATCAGTTGTACAAGTCCTGTGCATCCTTTTTAATTCAGAGGTCAAAGGTGATTTGGTTGACTGCCTGTAATCCTGAATAGATGCAAAGTCTTCATTTCCTGTACCCCCTCACAGGAAGTGCAGTCACATATCAAGTCGCTCTATCTTTCAGCTGAACTCTTTCAAATTCTCTGTACAGATGAAGGCTTTGGCATGTGGTGAGGAAAGAAATGATGACCACATTTCAGAGCAAATGACCTTGTTTCTCTAAGGCCTTTCAGAAAGCTCTGAAAAGTCTGTAAAGGGTTTTGAATCAAAGCTGTGCAGAAACGCCTTGATGCTTTTAGGATGAATATGATTTGACTGTGAGGGTTTAAAAGGAGACTCGGTTTGTAAACCTGTGGGAGGTTTGTGTCCTTGGTGCTGACGACAGAAGAGAATAACTGAGAAAAGATGAAAATTATCATCCCTCAGTTCTTTCTCTGTGTGTATTTTAATTCAGCAGCAGACAGACAGACAGACAGAGAGACAGAGAGATGACAACAAGTCCAAGTCAAGTCACATTAGTTTGTGACTCAAGTCCAAGCCTCAGATCTGTTTCCCCAGGATCCTTGAATCTGGACACCAGTGAACCAGAGTAGAAAACTGGATGCTGACAGCAGAAGGATATTTGTTTGTCATTGTTGCATTTTCTCAAATTTTGAATGAAACACAAATTATAATGAAACAATAATTTTCCTCAGTTTGATTGTGGATAGTTAAACATCACTCAATATACTAAGCTTTTCCACATTCTATACAAAAATACAGCAGCGCCCTCTGGTGGACAAAATAGATACATTAATGTAGCGTTCTATAAAACACTCCTAACTTTTACTCATACATAATTTTGATTTATAAAATCAGCCAACATGAATTAAACGCTGACTCAGCTGATGACTTTGCTTAGCTGTTTAAGTCTGCAACCAGGAGTGGCAGTATTTTGGCAAAAAGAGAGACGCACTGAAGCAAACCTCACTTTATTTCACTAACGGGGATTGTCATATACTGTAGTTCTTTATTTAATTCATAATTTAGCTCTAGAATAATCTTCACTTAAATTAATACTTCATGAATTAAGTGAGTCGATTCAGTTTACAGCAGAGCTACTCAGTTACGTTTTAACAACAACAAACAGACATTTTCAACAGCCTTCATATTTACTACTGCTAAAAAAGAACGGTAAATACTTTAGATGAATCTGATAAAACAGAGACGTTTTGTGAGACACTGTACTCCACTTTTAAGTCCCATTGTTTGTCCTAACTCTGTTTTAATGTGTCTCTTTAAATGCAGCAATACCTGCGGCCTGTTGAGGATGTGGCCTCTGCCCAGGAGGACTGCTACAAGTTCGCCGTGTCCCAGTCCAGCACTGGTACCGTGATGGGGGCGGTCATTATGGAGGGTTTCTATGTGGTCTTTGACAGAGAAAAGAAACGCATCGGCTTTGCTGTCAGCACATGTCATGGTAAGGAGGAGTAAGGGGGGAGGAATGAAGGGGACACCCAAAGGGTTTCGGACCCTCATAGCATCTACAAACGAACACAAGCTGATGTTCTAACAGAGCCCACTGAGGACCACATCTCTCAAATGTGCGTGTTTATGTCCATTGTCCATTTGGTACGTTTGCCCTAATGAATATATGGGGCTCCCCTTTCCTCCATGTCCCTTGCTGCTCGTCCGAGGGACCACTTGCATGGAGGGACCTTATCACTTCTTGTACATCATTTTTGCCTCGTTTATGGACATTTTATTAGACCAGATACAATGCTGACCAGCTGTCTGGTGTTCAGGCACAGTCAAATGCAAAATAAATGACAATCCATCTTTGAGAGCTTCAGACTGTTTTTAATTTGTGCATCAAATTGTGGCCCTGCAGGGCGTCTGCTGATCTGGGATGATTTGAGGAGTCCTTCTGTTTTATTTCTGAGGTTTTATTATCAGCCAGTTTTCTTTGGTTTTCATCATTTTTATCTTGTGTTCTCCTTGTTTTACCAATGCGTATTTTTTATTCAAGCTTTATTGTACCAGATAAAACCCATTGAGAGCCAGCCTTAAGAAAGACATAGTAGAAATATAAAAGAGATAATAGTATAAAATTGAATAAAAACCTTAAAGAATCTCAATAAAAATCTACAACAGTAGTTACATTAAACATATGACAATAATATTTACAGCATTAACCTAAATTAACCTAAATAAAAATGAATAATGATACTATTTACAACTGTACCTAATCTGAACACAGTGGCTACACACTGGAATACAGGGATCAAGATCTCTTTCACAATGGTGACCTGACCAAGAGATCAGCGGAACATGTCATAAAAACAAATATAACATAATCAGATCTATACAGATCTATATAAACAGGTCTATTGAAGGAGGTATTGGGGGCTAGCCAAAGAAAGGAAAAACAAGATAATATGATATTTCTCGTAACTTGATAAAGCATCTTTCCTCTGGTCTGTGTGTGTGTGTGTTTCTCTCTCTGCAGTTCATGATGAGTTTCGCACAGCCTCGGTGGAGGGCCCGTTCCATGGTGTCGACCTGGAGGACTGTGGCTACAACATCCCTCAGACAGACGAGTCCACTCTCATGACCATCGCCTATATCATGGCGGGAATCTGCGCCCTCTTTATGCTGCCGCTTTGTCTCATGGTGTGCCAGTGGCGCTTCGCCCGCTGCCTCCATCCTCACGGGGACTTTGCTGACGACATATCACTCCTTAAGTGAGGGAACAAAAGAGACTCACTTTAAAAACACAAAGCAAAACAAAAGGGAGCGATCGTGTTGATTGGGTGTTTGCTGTTACGAAATGTTGGTGCTGCTGAAACAGAGCTTTGAAAACTTTCTTCAAAAGTTTAATTATATATGTGAAAATAAAACACACTGTCTTTACACAGTGAGCGGTGCTGCCCTGACACTGGGGAGCATTTACAAAATCCTAGCCATTACTAACCTGAAGGAGAAACCAGAGAGAGTTAGTGTCATCAGCATTAAATTTAAGCCTGTCTAAGCTACCGTTGCAGATCTGTGCAGCTAGAGAGACAGAAATGGGGAAAATCGGAAAGAAAGAAAGCTTTCTCTTTTTATAAATAGTGTATAAATAGACCACTGAGACAGACTGGATTCAGAGGTTTCTAAGATTTGTCTCTTAACTTTGCAGAGTTTTACTCAGAAAGAATCAGGATATGAAGGGAAATTTAAAAGAAAGCAGATTATTTAATAGTATGGCGAATCAAAGAACCTGGATGTCATTTGTAGACGGGGTTTCATGGTGTCGTCGGCATGGTTTGCTACAGTATGATCTGACCTGAGTGTGTGATTTTATGTGTGTTTAGATCTATTGTTTATGTCTTACATGAATGAATGTTGAAGTGTGTGGGCATGCCTGTATGTGTGCACAGCTGTTCTGTAAGTGAAGAGTATACAGAGAGATCTATTGAAAATGGTACTGAGAATGAATAGCATCTATTAAATTACACTATTTTGCAAATGCCAGCAACTAATTCTGCAGCGCAAACTCAGCATAAAAAGGCTCATTTGATGAAACATAAGATTGTAACAGCATTTACTGCATAAACTCAGTTTGCTTAGTGTTAAACTGAAACTACTGAATACAGTCAATATCAGATGTCACTTTCTTCTCTTGTATTGATAGCCTGAATATAACTATTGTACACAAAAATCAGTGTATTCCAGATCACACACACACATACATACAAATACGCACTGCTTTTTCTACTGCTGCACCATCTGATGATATGCACATGTGACACTTTACATGTACACAGACCCAGACTTGATAGGGCTTCTTTCACAAACAGCCTAACTCACCACCTTTTCCAACGGGGACCATTTACGCTTGGACAAAGAAACCAGCCCAACGTCAGTTACACACTTAAGAACCCGATGTATGTCAACAAGGGACTGTTTGTATTGTCCTTAAACAAGTTGTAAATAGATAAACTGAGAACTGTATATTTATCTGTCAGGTGCTGGCAGCACCGGTGAACCAATAAAGTACTTATTGTAATTGTAACCTGGTTGGATTACATTTTTTCACACAAAACATCAGCCGGTAAAAACCAGCAGGCGACACAATTTATATCCAAAGTACCATTTTGGTTTAAATTACAAAAAGTTTATCAAATGAGCACCATCCCATGAGCTACAGGTTAATGTCTTGTGGCTGGAATATTCTGCAACAGTGCATCATTGAACCAGTTAAATTGATTATTAATCAAAGTACATGCATATCTAGCTTGATATCCCACAATACATCAATACTTGTTTTGTAAAAAGGTATTAATGGCTTTACTCAAAGAAAGCGGTGTCAGTGATTAAACAAATAGATGTTAAATAACTTTTTTTAAGCTAATGAGGTGAATTTCCAACAGGTTAGTAACATGACTGGGTATAAAAAGGAGGCTGAGTCTGATGGGAAGAGGTTCACCACTCTGTGAGAGACTGGGTGAGCTTCGAGTTGAATTATTTCAGAATAATGTTCCTGAGTGTTAAGCGTGAAAGAATGAGTGGATTTCATCATCTGACATAACATCATTAAATGATTCAAAGAATCTGGAGAAATCTTTTTACAACAAGGACAAGGACCAAAACCAAGACTGGATGGTCCTGATCTTCAGGCCCTCAGACAGCTCATTATTAAAATCACTGCATCCACAAAAGAGGTTCAACTTGAACCATAAAAAGGGGAAACATGACAGAAACAGGATCCAGAAAAAGCTGACTCTCTCATTGACTAACACGGAGTTTAATGGTGCAGTACGCACGTTCTGGTTATGGGCCAATCGGGTCGCACGCACGACAATACGTGCCTGTCAACTGACGTAATACGTTCGGGTTGTGAGTTGTTTTTTGCGGAAGTGAAATGACAAGCTCAACATTACTCATAAACATTTCGAGGAGCAGATGAGAGAAACACATTCGTTAGATAGGTAAGCTTTATCTATATTATTTCTGTATAATGACTCGATTTCATTATTTTTTTCCGACAAAAAACACTGTAAGGACTCTGGCTAATTTACCATGACAACAACAATCCTCCTCAGTTTTACTCAGAGTCCTTCAGACTCTCTAAGCGAATGTTACTACGCTTCAAACTGCCATGTTTTACCATTGCTTCAAATAAGGAGTGTCACAGTTGTTAGTTTACGATTCAGTCAACCCCCATTGTTAGCTGCCCACATCGTTAGCTGACCTGCTAACTCAATAGAAACTGAACAATCAGCAAAACTGTGAGCTAGCTTACAGCTAACTGCAGCCGAGCAGAGACTGACAGAGAGAGAAATAAACATCAAATATCCCAGTTATTGGCGTTAATGTTACAGTGGAAAGACTGTGAGTTCATAACACATTAACCTGTCAATATAAAGGCCAAACACATCAACTTAATTCACAGGTATTTTTAAAAAAGGATCGAAAGTAATGATTCCATACGGCTACATTTGATAATTCATGATTTAAATAGAGAAAAAAAAACGGTTTGTTGAAGACAACAGTGGAGAAGGCTTCCTGAGTGCTGAAAGAGTCTTTTAACAGACAGTAGCTGAAATAAGGCTTTTCAGGATGAAAAACCTTTATGAGCTGTACAATGTATTAAGGTACAAACAAAAGTGTGACTCCTTCTGTCCCTGCAGGTTTATCTGAGGAATTACTTTGACACTTTGTTTTCCTCACTGTCTGACATTTTTGTCCGTCTTTAGTTTTTACATCAAACATTTTATCTTCAGTTTAGAACAAGCATAAATCCACCTCTTTGACTAGTCAAGGCTGGATCAGTGACCATGCTCTTGTAGTTAACTGACTGCACATCTGAAAATAAAGTTGTTTTGAAGTTAATTTACACACTTGAGTCTGAACATGGTGACACATTTGAAGTGGGTTCCTGATATTTATCTTTATTGCAGTTAAAGTTGTCTCAGCAGATCATAAATGTAGTGTGAAATATACTGTGTTTGCTGTGCTTGGGAGTGACACTGTACACACACTATCCTCTAAGCAGGTTAGTCTAGCCCTGCTTTTGGCTATTCAGTATTAATCACTCATTGCTTCACTGGTATAATAGCAGAAGTGCACGGCATATATAAAGACTCCACCTATTGTACGTGAAAGCAAAGGTATGGTTCACTGGAAGTCAGGTGTTTGTCTAAAGGTGCCAAAAGAACAGCACGCATCTGATGAATCCACAGTGTTGAGTGAGAGAGCTGTGATGTAACCACAGCTTATAGTGAATGTGCCTTAGCCACAGGTCTGTCTGAACTGGAGTCCAGTTCATGTGCTGCTGTGAATTTAATGAGTGTCCTTTGAATGCAGCACACAGATGATAGGCAACCAGCCTCTCATTCTCAGATCACCATCACTACTAACAAGACAACCTCATCCCCTTGTCTATCTGTTTTTGTTTCACATCCAGGTTGGTCTTCAAATGAAGAAGGCTCACCTGGTTGAGCCTGTTTGTCTCCCTCTGTTGCCATGGCAACACCCTATTTTCCCACATTCCTGCTCCTCCTTTTCTTGTCTTCCTTCACCCTTTTGCTTTTGACCCTGCTCCCCTCAGTCTCCCCGTCGCTTCCCTCCTCATTTTCGTCTTCCCCATCATGGCCGTCACCCTCCTGTGGCCCGGCTCAGGCTTGGGCGGTTCGTCTCGATGCTGGCTCAAGTCATGACATTGAAGACAATGCTGGCTCAGATTATGAAGATAATAACAAAGAACGGCGTTCTGTGCACTTGGATGCCATAGCCAACAGGGTAAGATTTTTCTTCATCATTTTCTGCCTTTTTCTGCAGGATACAACATCCTATTTTTTAACCAAAGCTCCATTTCACTGTCCTAAAAATGTAATAATGAAACTGAATGTGGTCAGCTTACCACATTCATGTACAACCCCAATTCCATAAAAACAGGTTGACTGTTAAAAAATCACTCTACCCTTTATCTGATCAGAAACAGTGCAAAGATAACATAGTCGGGTTTCCATTGACTCGCTAGAGAAGAGGATGTGACATCCATGATCTCCCAAAGGAAAACTCAGGATTTATCAGACCACATTTTCCAGTTCAGGTCCAGATTTGTCTCTGGTGTCTCTGGATCCTGTCTCTATCTGGTTTCCTCTTTCACGGTTCAGTTTTAACCTCATTAGTGGATGCAGTGATGAACTGTGTTCACAGACAATGGTCTTTAAAGTGATTTTGAGCCCATGCAGTGATTTCCACTCAGGATTCGTGTCTGTTTTTAATGCAGTGCTGTCTGAGGGCCTGAAGATCAGGACCATCTAGTCTTGGTTTTGGTTCTTACCTCTTTAGTACAGAGATTTCTCCAGATTCTCTGAATCTTTTAATGATACATTTGACACTCAGGAACATTATTCTGAAACTGTTGAACTATCAGCTCACACAGTCTCTCACAGAGTGGTGAACCCCCTCCCATCTTTTCTACTGAGGATATCAGACATGCAGACATAATTTAATATCTGATATGTTGTCTTTGCTCTGTTTTAAACATAATGTAGGCCTCAAATGGTTTGCAAACCACTTATCAACACTTAACTCGGGTATTAACTTTTATGGATTCAGTGTTAGACATGAGGAAGACTAGTTTGTTTTTGAGAGATACATTTTTTCAATGTTTTGTTCTCCTCTGCAGAGTTTCACTTTCCTTTGAGACCACAGCTGTGGTCACATTTTGTTTCAGAAGAGTGTGACGTCTGGCTGCTATGCTTTGGGGATTTTTTTTTTAAGTGAACAGAAACTTCTTCAACATAAAAATAAACTTATTAGTTTTGGTCGGCTCAGGCTAAAATAATTAAATACAGTTTATCCATTTCAGAAGAGTTAGTATTTTAGTTCTGTTTTAATGTCACAATTATGTCTAATACAGTGGTTCTCAAGTCCAGTCCTCGAGGCCCACTGTCCTGCATGTTTTGGATGTTTCCCTGCTCCAACACACCTGATTCAAATGATCAGCTCGTTATCAAGCTCTGTAATGGCTTAATAACGAGCTGATCATTTGAATCAGGTGTGTTGGAGCAGGGAAACATCCAAAACATGCAGGACAGTGGGCCTCGAGGACTGGACTTGAGAACCACTGTATTAGACATAATTGTGACATTAAAACAGAACTAACTAACCACTGCTCTAATAGAATTAAACAGTGAAGAGAGGTTTTCGTCAGTTTCAACCAAAAAGGTGAGAGGTCAAATACACAGGGATATCATAGTTCACTTGAGAACTTGTGGTCGATTTTTCCAGGACATACAGGACAAATACTTTCATAAGTGAGAACTGGTATTTCCCGTCCCCTTCTATGAAATGATATCTGAGGAGCACCTCCAGGGAAAGGTTTTCACTTTTGTTTTCTTGGTCTCATGGATGTATCAGTGTTGTTTCAGATCCAGGTCAGCATGACTATCTCTAATGCAGCACCGCCTGGAGTTGATTTGATTACATCTGGTTTATTTTTATTCTGTCATCTTTCCAAGAGAACACAACCATCTGCAGACAAGCTATCCTTCTGAACCCCTCCTAAAGCTCTTCTTTCCTTCTTGTATAAAGTGTTTGCAGACAGAGACATGGTTTTTGCTTTGACATCCCTCCTAAATAACTGTAAAGTAACTTCCTCTTCAAAACACACCTGTATTTATTTTTTGACATCTTTTTTTCTTTCTGTGAAACTTGTGTGAGGAGTTTATACTGGTAATAAAACAGACTAGAAATAATACTGATGCCCCTTTATGACCTAAAAAAGCAAACAAACCCATCAACAGGAGACAAGACCACATCTATACAGTTATTGAAGTCTTAAACTCCCTCAGGTAGTGCTATATGATTTCCAAGATGCAGTGTGATGACTGTACACCTCTGATACAGCTTTTTTTTTTACATTACAAGGCTAAGAGTCTCGCTGAGTGAAAAAATGAGGACGAGCTTTTTTGTGAACTGCTTACTGAAATACTGGACAAAATCAGCAAAGACATCTTTGTCCACTGGTGGTTCTTTTTGGAGTTGTAAACTCTAGCAGTCCATGAAGTATCCTCCATTTTAGCCACAGTTGCAGAGAAATGCTGAGTGCAAAACTAAGAGATGCAGTAGACCACTTTACCTCAATTTTATACCTGTGCATCAACTCTGTTTCTACACTGAAGATTTTGAACTTTCTTTTAACCTATAAATGTTACTTTGGTTGGTGATACCAGGTTGCAGAGCAGGCTGGACTGCAGAACCAAGGCCAGATCGGCCAGCTGGAAGGACACTATCTGCTGTGCTCAGTTAAACCTGGGCGGGGGTCTTTTGCTGACATCTGGAGCGAGAGAGTCCAGCCTGCAGATGTCCTGGCAGCTCACCCTCATGTTCTGTGGTACTCCAAGGATCGAGTGCTGAGTCGCTCAAAAAGATCTGTGGCCTTTAACGATCCCCACTACCCTAAACAGTGGCACCTGGTGAGACTTTAGAGCTCTGTGTGTCTCTGTCTTCATTTTACCGCCCACTATTTATCTGGAGAGCCTCTCAAATAAGTGTTGAAGTCTGTCATCAGTTAGTAAATGTACTCCGAAATTAATTGTGCTGAACTCAAGCAAAGAGATGTAAAAACCAGTCGAGCAGGAAACCGGCTGTGTTGATGGATTTTAAACTTAGGTGAAGGAAATGTGCAGAGGATATATCTTATTTTAATCTTTTAGGGACATCTGTATATTTGATCCACACTGGATACTAAAGACAGGTAGACTTGTTTTAAAGTTCGGCTAGTTTTTAAACCTCTTTAAATTCTGAGCACATTGATTCATTTTTTTTTTGCTTATTTATTTACTCATGCATGCTAAGGATAAAAAAAAAAGAAAAGAGGCATTTACAAACAGCCTGCACAGGTGAGAGGAAAGAAACTTGTTAAAGCTTTCAAACAACATGGAGGTCAGGCTGTTGCAAAGCTTAAAAAACATCTTTCAAATATAAATTATTGTATTCAAAGCAGTTGGCTTTGAAGGCACTTTGCTCAAATAGATGGATAACTCTTACTGTATCTTGTTTTGTCACTTTTGCAGAGGTTAAATTTGAACACCTGAAAAGAAAAAGTATAAAACATCCACTCTAATCCTCTTTAGTCCTCCTCCATTTAACCACACGGTTTCCCCATTCTTCTTATCCCTGCAGCATAATGACCTTAATAAAGGTTTGGACATCAATGTAACAGGAGTGTGGGAGCGCAACATCACTGGTCAGGGGGTCACAGTGGTGGTAGTGGATGACGGGGTGGAGCACACCCACCAGGACATTCAGGCCAACTATGTAAGTCAACACAAAGAGAGGTTTCATTGTGATCTCTGATTGTTTTAAAGATATCCTAATAATAGTAAAAATCTTTTTGACTCGTATCACACTGACATCTGCCGTTAATAATCTGATATCCTCCCAGAGTCCAGAGGGCAGCTACGACCTTAACTCCAATGATCCAGACCCGATGCCTCACCCCGACGTCCACAGCGACAACCACCACGGGACACGGTGTGCTGGAGAGATCGCAGCCGTTCCTAACAACAGCTTCTGTGCTGTTGGAGTAGCTTATGGCAGCAAGGTGGCAGGTAAGGACAAGAGAGTATTATTCAGGAGATCATATTTCAAACTTTAGCCTAATGATGTCATCAGTGGAGGATGTCAGACATATTTTGGCTTCACTTTCCTAAATGAGAGGAGGTGGAGAAACAACCTCTGTCTGTATTTGTGTGAAACAGTTAAAATGTCTTTTGAATGTTGTTTTCTTTTTAGGCATCAGAGTCCTGGACGGCCCGCTAACTGACAGTCTGGAGGCGGTAGCCTTCAACAAGCACTACCAGGTCAATGACATCTACAGCTGCAGGTAAAAAAAAACCAAAAACATGTCTGTATGAACCTGTAATGTTTTACCTTTGGACTAGCATCTTGAACAACTCTTCAATGGTAACACTTTATTTAAAGCACAAAGAAAGGATGAAAGGGCAGGCAGAGCAACAGCAAAGATCCCTTGGGTACAGAAGAGAGCAAGCATCAGTAACGGCCCATGCAACATCAGAAAGAGCAGACACAGCACATTCAGCACGCTCATTTTCATAGTGCCACATTATGAAAGACTGAGATTTTTCTTTTGCCTCCTTCAGCTGGGGTCCAGATGATGATGGACACACAGTAGATGGACCTCATCCCCTGGGCAAGGTAAGAGAAAGGCACCATTTTGCCCAGCAGAGGGCAGTATACTACAACAGATCCTTCACTGATGCCATCCAGTGCTTCAAGATGGTTCTGTTGTGACTGCATGTTTTGTGCCACCCTAGGCAGCGCTGCAGTACGGGGTGATAGCAGGCAGAAAAGGCTTCGGCAGCATCTTTGTGGTCGCCAGCGGCAATGGAGGCCAATACAATGACAACTGCAACTATGATGGATACGCCAACTCCATCTACACTATCACAGTTGGTAAGGACCTCAAACTCTGGTGACCTCTAAACATTCAGGTCCAGACAGTCTGACACGGACAGGTATGAGGGTGAAGAAGTACCTCACAAATCTAGATACTCAAGAGAGCAGGGTAGGGCTGAAAGCAATGAGGAGGAGTCTCTTTAAGGGGGACTGTTTCTAGGTTGATTTCACTACAACATGTATAAGGATGTTTCTGCAGTGCAAACATGCCAGTGAAAAATAACATCATGCAGCAAAATGTTGTGGTTGTTTTATTTAAAAAATTTTGAATTATAATTATATCCAAGATAAAGCAGGCTTCAATCGGGCTGTAGTGGTCTTTAAATGAGTAGTTGCTCCCTCAGTTGGCCTGCTGAGGGGGGAAAAGGCAAAACCATCCAACCATGGTCATGTCTGACTCAAATCCACTTCCTAGACATGGCCTGTAGTGCTGCATTGTGGGGAAGATAATCACTCTGGGTGTGTGTTACAGGAGCAGTCGATGAGAACGGCAGGATGCCCTTCTACGCCGAGGAGTGTGCGTCCATGCTGGCTGTCACTTTCAGCAGCGGAGGGAACAAGCTGAGGAGCATTGTAGGTCACAGTCATACCTGCTAATCTGAAATTTGATGCCAACAACAGGTTTAAACAAGTTTCCTCAGGAACAACCAAACAGGTAGTTGGGAAATGTACTATGATGTGATGCATGACATTAGTCCGGAGTGATCATGACATGCCTCTGTAAGTGAACCCAGTTCATACACACACTGGACAGCTGTATGTAAACACGGGTAAACACAGAGCTGGGGAATCCTCCACTCTCAACACTGTAGTCCTTCTGTCAGGAAGATAAACTCTAATGTGTCTCAGAGACAAATGTAGAAGAATTCATCACACTCTTTGACTGTTGTCCAGATCCCACACACGAAGAGCTGTAAAACATCATTATTTAGGTCTGTTTTTTTTTCTTACCTGTAAATCTAACCAGGGCCAAAAAACCTCTCTCCTACTTTGTTTTTGGAAAACTGATACCGATCAGGATTTAAGACTTCCCTACAGTATTCTTCTCTCTTTGTATTTTAATGATCTGCTTTTATTGAAATAGTTAGGATGTGTTTTTACTCTCTCTTTGATCCCTGTAAAGCTGACCCTCTCTTTGTCTTTAAACGTCTGTCACACAGACTCTGTAATGTACACAGATGGGGTTTAGTTGGAGCCTGTTCTCATATAGTTACAGACAGACATGAGTAGTTTGTGTTGAATATAAGCTGTAAAAGGGTCGGTCTTGTCTTAAATCATTTAGGAATGTATACATTTGGCCTCCTGCCTGAGCTGCCTCGCCTTCAAACTGTTTGTACTGAACCTAAATCACCTCCAGTGAGTCCATCCGTCTGTCTCTACAGGTGACGTCAGACTGGTCCATGCAGCATGGGACGGGCTGCACGGAGAGCCACACCGGCACATCTGCCGCCGCCCCCCTGGCTGCAGGGATGGTGGCACTTATGCTGCAGGTCCGGCCCTGCCTTAGCTGGAGGGACGTACAGCACATAATTGCTTTCACCGCCACCAAGGTAGGCCTGAGGACGTCTACAGGAAACACCTGTCATATTACTTGTGACAGTGATCAGTACTGGGTCTGATCACTGTCACTCTTTTTTTACACATGTTGGCTGAACATCCATGTCTTCAGAATAAACTGACCAGTTTTCTGAATTGTTTACAGTTATAATATTTCTTCAAATTCAAATAATTGATCAGGACACTTTGAGCAGGGGCATTGCCTGTGTTATCTGCCTGATCATATATCCGTGTGTCTCCTTTGATTTAGACCCTCCTGTGAAAACATTACCTCAGTGCCTCATCCAGTGTTTGTACTTCCATGTGAACATATACAGCATATCTGTTAATATCCTTTCACACACAGACACAGCACATCTGCTTTATTTCTATTCTTATTGATTTCTTTTTAGATTTTTGCTAATCCTTTTTTAATCTCTTACTTCTGATCCATTTCATGTGTTTTTTTGTGAGCTGAGTGAAGTTCTGTTTCTGTTTTATTTCAGTTTCCATTCAGTAAAATATTCTTAAACCACAGAGCACAGCTGAAAGAGGGAGAATGAGCAAAGTCAACATCTCTGTACAGATTTGTGTATCTTTATTGTTGCATAACAGCTAAAAGTAAACTCTGAAAATGGATCTCTGTTTTTGTTTGGACAGTGTGACAGCACTGCAGACTGGGGGAGGAACGGAGCCGGGTTTTACCACAGCCACCAGCACGGCTTCGGTCTGCTCAACGCGTGGAGACTCGTCAATGCTGCCAAGGTACAGACATGAATACTTTGAATAAGGTCTGCAGGGATCAGCTCTTTTCATCTTTGATTAAGTGGAGGGCGTTGATTAAAGCAAAGTCAAACTTCCTCAGGTCTGGGAGTCCGTGCCATTTCTTGTGTCCTATCAGAGCTCAACGAACAAGGAGGACGCCTCAATCCCGACTTATCCAGACCAGCTGATCCGCACCTGGAAAGGTAACTAGCTGCTCTTCTCTCATGCTCTCAGTTTTGCACTGAACAGCTGATAGTCCTGTTAACATTCTGCACCACACAGTTCCCTCCCTCCTGTCCTCCCTCCCTCTCTGCCTGCTCCTCAGTTAGTCTGCCTCTCCATATTAGGTAATGTTCTTCTGTTTGTGAGTTCCTGCGTCCATTCAAACACTGTTTGAGATTTTTCTACATCTTCATCTTTTCTTCTCACATCTCTTCTCGTGTTGCCTCTCACTTTCTTAAATGTCTTTTCCTTTTTTGATTTGTTCATATTTGTTTATCTCCATGTGTGATCTGTCTCTTCATGACCTCACATATTATTCTCTCCCGTTTTCCTCCCTCCATCTGTAACTTGGACTCTCTTAAGGCTGTTTTCAGTCAGGAGCAGAGCCAGAGTCGAGTGTGTATGTGTGGTCTGTAGCAGCAGGAGTTTCTGAGGGAGCAAAGTTTCTAAAGCAAAGAGACTTCTTTACTCTTCAGTCAGACTTTCCTGAATGGCTTTTCATCTCTGACAGTGTTAAGCAGCAGCAGCCTCTGTTTTTGTAGTTTCTGTGTGTTTTGGCTGACGCACTGCAGCGACTGCTCTGACCTGATTATGACCGGTGGGAAGATAGGAGCTCAGATTTTTTTCCAGTTGCACTAATGTGTTTGTGCGAGTCTTGGTGACGGATAAACGTCTGTGTATCAAGTCATGACAGCAAAAACAAAGATTTATTGCTGCTCTGAAGGAGAGCACACAAGAAAGGACAAAATGTACAAGTACAGAGTCTCCTTTCATGAAAGCATGCACAGAGGTTATGATCACAGATATTTGTTCGAGGATCAGCCAGATGAATTTTCCCCAACTCTCAGTGATTAAACAGTTTTCTTCTTTAGAAACTTTTCATTTGGTAAAGCAAACCTAAATAGAAGCTCTGTCATCATGCTAGCATCAGTTTTTTCACTCTCAATAAGCTGACATAGTTGTTTTTCTTTCCTGGTGCATGCTTTTTTTTTAACCTGACATTAATATGACAGCAGCACAAGAAGCATCAGGTCCATGTCACACTTTTTGTACCTGCAGGTAGATTTTCTTTCTGCACAACAACCATAGCATGAAACGACACAAAACAATCAAAATAAAAATGATGAAAACAAATAAAAAATGATGAAAGTTTGTATCAAAACTCTTTTTACACATGATGCAGAGTTGTCTACCTCTCTGTTTTCAACACTGATGCAAGCTGAAGCACTCTACCTCACCAGAGAAATCACATCCTAACAGCTCTTACTTAACATTTAACTAGCGGTTACTGGTTGAAGTGCATGATGGCATCAGGTATTAGTAACATAAAAGGATAACATTTTTGCATTTTACTGTTAAGAAAGAATCAAATAAATCCTGCAGGCAACCGTCTAGTCTCAGAGTTTTGGAAATGCACATCAGGTCCCTGACTGCATCCACAGAGGAGTTTTTCCTACCCCAGCTTCAGAATTTAAAGAAGCATCTCCATCAAATCTTTTTATTCCCTCCTCTCTCTTTCTGGACCTCTCCTGCATTTATCTTTAAACCCTATATTTATGTCCGCCCCTCCACCCATCAGCTCTCTCTCTCCTCTTGTCTCATTCCCTGATGGTCTGTCCCCAGACGATCTGTCCTCCCCTCCACACCTCTCTTTACGCTCCTCGTCCCTTTGCGTCCCTCCCTGCCTCGAGGATGTGTGCAGCCCTACATGGTCAGAGAACGCCGCGGCTCATTAGTAGTATGAGTCCAGGAAATACCGAGAAATTACCGCACACTTCCATTCGTAGAACGGGAGGTGGTCAGGAGAGCTGACTGATAACAAATTGAAGAGGAGAGAGTGGAGAGGAAAGATTCAGAGTTTGATGGGGATCACATTTAAGTTCTGTTTATTTTCAGGTTGATAATATTTCAGACTGACTCTGTAGCTTATTTATTTTTCTTCATATGTAAAGGGTCAAATGTGACAGTTGTCAAGCTCCTGGTCCTCCTCTTTAACCATCAAACACACAAGTAAGCTGCTCTCTCTTCTTCTACAGTCACCACTGCTGACCTCAAACAGTCTGGGATGGAGACGCTGGAGCATGTTGCTGTCACCGTGACGATAACACACCCTTGCCGTGGCAATGTGGAGATAGTGTTGGTCTGCCCTAGTGGCATCACTTCAGTCATTGGGGCACGCAGGGCCATTGACAGGTACAGACACACACCTATGAAAAGAGGGCTGTCGAATGATGATTTGATTTTATGATCCCGATTAATCATGTAGTGATTTGAAATGAGCCTCATACGGTCGCACCAAAATATATGTAGCGATTTGAAATGAGCCTCACAAGGCCGCACCAAAATAATACTTGGCGATTGGAATTTATAATAAATGTCTGAAGATTAATAATCTCAAATTATGACATTTATGCACTCGTTGAAAGGGGCACCACCCACCCTTAATGGTGGGAAAATAAAGAAAACAAAAGTTTAATTCAGAAATCAAACATCAAGTCAGTTTTAATTAATCAGTCTTAATTAATCAGTCTTAATTAATCAGTCTCATATCTTAAGTCGAAATTCTAATTTCAGGGACTCCACTTCTGGAAGAACACTAACAGACAGGAACTTAGAAAAATAATGATCTGTTTATTACAGGATAAATGATGGTACAACACACATGCAATAAATGATGATAAGATAATGAAGATAAATAATAATAGGTGAATAAATAAAGATTCTGAGTCAGGCTAGGAGCACTAAAGTTAATGATAGTGAGTGAATATGTGCTAACATATTAACCTACACTAACTTTGGTGTCGAGATTAACTCGGATGTGGATTTGGAGGAATCTAAGATCACCAGAAATAGGTGGATATCTGAGTTATGAACGCATGAGACAGCATCAGCCCTGTCTGGAGCTCTGGAGGTTTGCATACTTAAGTGAGACTGGTCCTTGGAGAAGATGGAGCAGGTTCCGAAGGTCCGGGGCTACTGGCGGTTCGAGCGGTTCAGCTCAGAAGACGACTGAAGTCAGCCGAAGGATGAGCCAGGAGTTGCAGCACTCGGGCCCGAAGTAAAGCCAGCGCCTGTGGATCCTGTGGATGCTCGTTTGGGTACTTCTTTGGTCTCACTCAAAAACTCTGGCACAGAGGATGACCTGGGCCTACTGGGTTGCGTTCAGAGGTGACTTTGAGATCACGCAGAAAACTCAGAAAAACGAGACTCGAGCAGAGAAAACTTTCAAAAATGGCTTTGCAAAATTAAAGAAAAATCAATCAAAGGCTTAATCTTGAATTGCTATGCGCACAAAAAGTTGAAGTTTCAAAACTTGAACTAAGACGATGTTAAAGAAAAATCAACGTGAATCAACACGTGGCGTAAAACTTAGAAGACTAAGAAAAAGTTCTAAGAGAAAACAAAGAAGAAGAGGACCACAGAAGGGTGTGGACAGAAGAGAAGGGCCCAAGAGTAAGGGGCCTAAGAGAGACAGGAGAGTCAGCACACAAGAGCAGAAGCAGAAGAGACATAAGAGAGTGAGCAACCCCACTTCACTGGTTTTATCTTCTCACACTGGGAGTGTCTGAGGAGAAAGAGGAGGGGGTCATCGGGTCTCTGATTATTTGATCTAACTTATTCTTTTGGCTGGTAAAAGAGTCAGGTCTGATACTCACTCACTATGATTAATATCATTGAATGCTAGGTTTCATGATCAATAATTTGGTACTAAACACATATGAATGAAGTGTAGGATCACATCAAACTTCTCATTATGTTTTAAGTATCACATTGAACATGCTAAATTACTCTGAAATGAAACAGATAGTAACACATGGAAACTGTGAACAACAAAAGAGTAAACAAATGTGAATGAACGTCATCATGATTAATAATGGATTCTAAATACTCACATTCAGATTATTCAATGACATTATAACCACCTAATGGTTAAGATACTAAATAAATAACTAAAATATAAACCAAACATTTCTAAACTGTTTCTGTTACCTAGAGTTAAGTTATGATTCATAGTCGATAAATTTAACTCTTAAAAGTTCATGAAACAGTCTGAAAAGCTGTTGGTCTAAAGAAACTAAAGAATAAGGATTTATTCTGTCACAGTGATAACTCGGCTTCTGAAGCACCTAGAAAAACGGGAAACATCTCATTTTAACACAAATTTCATGATTAGACAGATTAGTACATTGCTGAATGCATAAGATGTCAGGATCAGTCATTTGTATTCTTTCACCAAAGGAATGTAGTCTTTATCAGTGTATGGTCGAACAGGGTTTTACGACCGAGGTCTGGAGGTCAGTGTCCCCCCTTATCCTGGGTTCCGTATGTTCACACACTTTAAGAAGGTAAATCTCAAATGGGAGATCTGGGTTGAGACGTTAATGTTTATTTAGATGGTCAGTAATGGAGTCAGTTTGAAAGGTAATAAAAACTCTGTCTCTGTTCTCCGAATCGACCAATCATGAAGAGTCAGAGGTTTAGTCAACCTCCGGTTGGGTCACTTAGGCAACCTGAAAGTGTAAACAAGTCTGGAAAGATTTATATCCTGTTTCCTGGGACCAGATAAGGAACTTTCCTGTGAGGAATGTGTGAGATTCACACCCAGGGTTGTCTTGATTGCTACAATCACATTTAAACTCTAATATTTAATTTGTCTTAAAGTCTACATTACTGATGTTGAGTGATTTCCAATATTCATGTAAACCATCTCAACAACGTGAGGGGCAGAGAGAAATGGCTGATATAGAAGAGAGATATAATACCGTATAAGATGACATACCATGTAATCAAAATTATTATTAATATTATAATGTTACTTTAGGTGTTGACCTGTCTTATATTGTGCACACAGAGACCCTGCAGGATACCAGGACTGGACTTTCTCCACTGTGCGCTGCTGGGGAGAGAAAGCTGAAGGCCAGTACATGCTGAAGATCTCCGACCACAGTGAGCCACCTTTCATAACCTTATTTAATGTATACTGTGAATGCCTCTCCTGTCTGGCTGACCTCTTCTCTGCTCCTGCAGAAGAGCCAACATCAAAGCAGTGTGCCGCTGTGGGCGTGCTGAAGCAGTGGGCTCTGACCCTGTATGGCTCCTCCATGACCTTCAGCGAGGTCAAGGAGAGGCAGATGTAAGACTCTAAAGGCATTTCACGTTTTTCATTTCAGTGATAACTCTTGACTCAGTATGTTGACTGACTTACATTCTGTGTGCTGATTGACAGGCTGGTGGAGGAGGCTATGAGCGGGAAGTATCTGGACAGCAGCTTCTCTCTGCCCTGCCCTCCAGGCCTGAACATCCCCTCAGAGATAGTCAGCCCCTTTACCTCCAACAGCCTCAAGGTAAACTGCACATTACCTCTCCTCTTCTGTCGCCTGAATAAGGAAACAGTTTCTTTCCAACCCTCTGAGAGCCGCACATTTTTATAACTACATAATCAGAGTTGTGCTGTCCAAAAGCATAGATGGTGTTTTAAATTTGACATGAAAACAGTTCAATCAAACTGGATTTACTTTACCATTCACTGTAAATATAACGTTTGGGTTTTGGTGTCTTTCTTCATGGTAAACTGAGTTGATAGGAATCTTAAGGGGGTTTTACTTAAAATGTTGCCATATGATCACCTGAATTTACTTTGTGGATTGAACCTTTTTCCAACTTTCACCTCATCCACACATCCAGCTAAGCAAGTGGAAGACTAGCTCCTTTTGTGTTATTGTAGCTAATCCCCACTCTCTTTCTTTCTTTCTTTCTCTCTCTCTCTCTCTCTCCTTTGTCCTCTCCCCTCCAGTTCCTGCTGTTGCTGGGCTGCTTCGCTCTCTTCTGGTCTCTCTACTACACTCTGGAGGTCTCGCTGGCCCACATCTACCTGCGCGGCCTGTTCTGCATGGGCAAGAGGCGGGGCGCTCACCGAAACAGGAGGGGGCACAGAGGGAGAGGACTGGAGGAAGCGATGGAGGATGAGGAAGAGGAGGAGGATGAGGACAGAGACTCAGGGGTGGAGCTGCTCACGGTGCTGGACTCTGAGGCCAAAGTGGCACTTTTAAACGGAGAACGGACAGCGACATAACACTGAGCCAGATCTCTGTGCTCTTATGGCGTCTCAGGCTTCACTCCTCCCTCACCCACTCCTGTACTGCCTCTGAGCCCAGCAGACCTCACCTGGTCTGGATTGTAGACTGACAAACTGTGAAGTCTCTGTCCGTGTCTGTATTTCCTCAAAAACGTGGCCTTGTTAGGAAATTGGTGTTTCCACTATAGAGGGAGCGGCTGCTAGATATTACCCAATCTTTTGAGGACAGAAACATTTTATCAGCTGTTTGCTTCCATTTCCTATCAGGGTCAGGTTTTCTGCTCCATGAGGGTCAGGCATGATGAAAGAGGTACCTTTTAAAAGGTTTAGAAATCTGGTTTAACGGCACAATCCCGTGAGAGAAAGTGTTAAAACAGGTGGAACTGTACCTGGTTAAAAAGTGAGGTTACAACGTGATGAACAAAAGGCACTCGTGGAGAGGCTGTATCAAGGGAAATATAATGACATGATGTGCACTAGAGAGTGGTACAACTCTGCTGTGACTCTGTGTGTGTGTGCGTACGTGCGTGCGATTGATGAGGTACCAGAGTGTATGTGCGTGTGTGTGTGTGTGTGTGTGTGTGTGTGAAACCTGCGATCTTGCATGAAAAAGTGGAACAGACTTATTTTCTGAGGTGTTATTTTTCAAGGTTTTAATTCTCAGTTTGGGTTTTATTTTAAATACTGTTATGATTATCTGAGGGGTATCAGCCGACTACTAATTAACAACTTGAAGTGGGTTTTTAAAGTGTGGTTCTTGTATTTTTATATGAAGTGTAATATATATACACACCGTGTGCCTGCTGTACAGCGCTTTATTGTGTCTCATGGTTTCTACCAAGTGTTTTAAAGAATGTATTAAAGAGCTCTATTTTTTATGTAAAGGAGTGTTTGGGGTGAAGGTGGAAACTGTGTTTTGCTGTGCAAGTCACAGATGGTCTGAACGGTAATAAATCATTGTTGGGCAGAAATTCAAACGTGTGTTTGTGGTGGATGCTATGATGTTATGATGGGAGATTAAGTCCACACTGTGGAATAGCTAATAACATGGTTTACAGTCAATAAAAGTCTATATTTAAGTCTAAGTGGTGCAAAGACGACATATCAAATGTTGAAAATGAAAAATGTTATTTTGTGTGAAAAAAAATCGCTAATTTTGAATTTGATGTCAGCAACATGTTTCCTAGTGTTGGATCAGCTTTTGCTCACACAGCAAACATAAATGAACCCAGCAGATCGGTTTTTGAGACAGTCAAATGTTGTCCCACTCTTGCCAGAATTTCAGCTTCTCAACAGGCGCTCAGCGAAACAGGAGGTTTCGAAACAGGGTCTCCTTTGTTTGTAATGGGTGACAAGTCAGGACTTTAGTCAGACCAGTTTCTCAGCAGGACTCTTCTACTACAGAGCCATGCTGTTGTAATCCCTGTTGTCAGGATGTGTTTTGTCATTGTCTTGTTTATCTAAAAAAAAAAAAAAAAAAAAACTTATTGTCTGGATGTCAGCAGATGTTGCCCCTAAACCTGTAGATATTGTTCAGCATTAATGGAGCCTTCACAAATGTGGAAGATACCCATGGCATGGATTCTGATGACCCCCATACCATCAGGGATGCTGAATTTAAAATGAGTGCTGACAACAAGTCAGGCAGTCCATCCGCAAAGGATGTGGATTGTCCAAGATTTTTTTTTTAAATGCCAAATTGATTTATCAGACCATAGGAAGGTTTTCCACTTCCCTCTTCAACTGACTCATTTTTGGATCATGCTTATGGACTTCCTGATGGCATTGTTAAGTGTAGCGACTGCTTCCTGCTACTGGGAGTTTTAAGTGTGTTTGCGTCTGTGACTCGCTCATTCATTCAATCTACTTGAGTGTTAAAAGTGATTTATTATTCCAAAAAAAGGGGAAGAAAACCCACAGTCCAATACTGATCTAGGTTCAAACTTTTGCCTTCAAATGAAAGGTGTTATGATGAAATAAGGGTAGAAGGATGAGTGAGAAACAGTCAACAGAAGATTATCAGAGCTCACTAAAAACCATTGTCTCTGACTACAAGAGTGTTTTTTATATAACCTGCCAAACATCACAAAACCATGATCCCTGGGAGTGATGTACTTATTAGAAGTATCACAACCTTCACATATATATTTTGGCTCCTACATTAAATGTTAAAATGTTACACTTTAACCATGATAAACCCTTAAATCATAGTCTCAAGAATAGCCTAGTTTGCATTTTGTTTTGCCGTGCAGCCTTTCAGCATTCACTGTGGCTAATACACTCACAACTGACGCGTCTATCCAAAAATGCTGAAATATCCCTTTAATCCCCCTCCTTGAGTTACGTCTTTGCTGAACTTTGATTCAACCAAGATACTTAACAAAGATGGTGGATTTTATCTTACATCTGGTCATGTCTGCAGACCCACTTCCGAGCATGCCTTGGAGATCCATGTTACACTATGATAAGTTCTCATAGTCACACTCAAGACACAGCTGTATTTCAAAGGTATTATTTAATAACAATGTACAAAAATATTGGCTGATACAGCAGGCATAGCATTGTGGGAAGTCTTAAAAAAAACCTGGTCAGACTCATCTTTATCCTTGTTTAAAAACTGTTTCTACAGAAAGAACCGTTCGTTTATGTTTTTAACCTCCAACTTAACAAATCTTTCATTGGATAGCTCTATAGTTACTTTATTTGTACAAGTCCAAACTACAAGGTAAAGAACAAAGTGATGTAAACTCTTCTCTGAGCGGTGGTCGCCAGTGCAAGCTCTTATGTAAGGGTTCAGGATAAGCATGGGGAGGGGGCACTTTTTCAGAGCTAAACTCTGAGGCAGGAAGGTTTCATGATAAAGGAGATCCTAAGTGAACCAGTTAAACGTTACAGGCTCTGAGAGATGCAAAGGGTGGAGGAGGTTTTGAGTATCTGATGCAGAGCGGTTTTACAGGATCTGTCGGGGTCTGCCGTAGCTCATGCCCTCCTGACTGGCTCCTTTGTTGGACCCCATCTGTAGACCGATCACGTTTTTGCCTGCTTTGAGCTGGTCATCAGAGAAATCTCGTTTGTTCTCCTGAGCTTTCCTGCAAAGCATTAATGAAATATCATTTGAGCTGATTTCAAGTGTTTTATCACCTTCTCCACGTTTCATTTCATGCTTCAGACTCACTTGAAGAACCAGTTGGGATCTCCATTGTATGTGCCCTCATCCTTTGTGACGGCCAAGCTACCCAGAGCTGACAGGGTCCTCTGCACGGCCGCCAAGTCCTTACCTGTCCAGGTGCACACATAGAGCATCATCATTAAAGTCAACCATAACATTTTTATCTTACCTACACGATACCATGTTTCTATGCATGTGCAATTTTGTATTTTTGCACTAATTTTCCCCTCTAATACACCATCAACTAGGATGGATGGTCAAGAGTGTGAAAAGAGGGATGTCCTTGGGTCAGCATGTTAAGACCAATCATAAGGGACAAAAGCTTTAGACATTGATGACCTGTTGCAACTAAACTGGAACTCCTAAAAAGTTCAAATGCTGTTGCATCAACGAAGGATCCCTGGACTTACTTACAACACAGAGAATCATTGTTAATAACACACAGAGAAATGTACGAGACCTATGTTTTAGTACAGTGCTCTCTTTGTTTTGCACTGTTTTGTTTATATTTCTTTGGCACTACATGATAAAAAAATAAAAATAAATCAGCTCACAAACAGTTTGGGGATTCAAAAATAATAGAACTTTAAACATGTGATTTAAAAATGGGAATCATAATGGAGGCATGGTTGATTTAAATAACAGGTGGGTTTGTGGCATGCTCTCTACTCCAACTCTTTTTTTCTTTCTTGAAAACTCAGGACTCAGTTCGAGGAATAGAGATCCTCTAACCTTCCCAAAGGTCCACAGTCTGGAACATGTCAGTCTTGGTGACGCCATACAACTCTGCAGCGCTGAGAAACTGTGAGATCTGCTCCATCTGTTTGAAGGCCATAGTCGAGCCCTGGGTCTTCTTCACAGGTTTGTTATCAGGAAACAAACTGTTGATCAGCTCGCCCAGGACCTGAGGGGGAAAAACAGACAGACATGCATGAAAAACGATCCTCAACCTTCAGTCATCGCAGCATTTAGAGGGCCAAACAAGCTGCACTCACAGAGCCGTCTTTCAGCCAGGCCTGGAACCCCGTTTTGCCGGCCTCTGGTTTTCCCACACCAGAGCCACACTGACGGCTGATCCACTCCACCAGGATCAGCTCCAGCTCAGGGTCATACTTGCTGTCGATCTTTTCCTGGACCTGCCGGCTCATGCCGTAGGATGGACCTTTGTTAGCCATGCCGACTCCCTGCAGAGGAGAGGAGACACGAACAGGAGGTGAGTATTACTCCAGTTATTATATCTGATGATTTGGATGCAGCCTGTGTGCACAAACCTGCAGCCTGTTGAGGTGTGAATGTCTTGGTTAATGCACAGATGTTTGCAGAAACATTGACATTGACATTTTTGCACACTATACACTGACATTAACACTGAGAACATGCAGGTCAAAGCGTGTATAGAAGCATAAATTTGAAGCACTTTATTTGAAGACTCCTCCAGAAAAACAGCATGAACAGCATCGTCTCCTAATGCACACCATTAAGCCTCACATGGAGCTCTGTGTCCAGGACAAAATGGTGTACAATGGGAGCTCTATACCAGCAAGCTCATTTTTTTCATAATTTCTCACACACACACACACACACACACACACACACACACACACACACACACACACACACACACACACACACACACACACACACACACTCTCTCTCTCTGTCCCGGTCTCTGTCATCACATTGCCTCATATCACTGCCAGCTCTTTTTTTCTCTTTGCCTCTGTATCTGCCTTTGGGCCAACAGCCAAGTGCAAAAACCCTGAAACAAAGTGCCGTCAGCACCATCCAACCTTTGTTGCCATGTCGATGTCAGGTCACTGCAACTTCCTGTTCCTGGGGAAGGGGTCAAAGGTCAAATGTTAAAGCCTAAAGAGTTGACCAGAAGAGGAGCATCTCTGCCACAGGAGGGCGAGTGTTGTCATCACGGGGAACAATAAAGTTTTGTTTGTGAACAATACACAGCCTGTCTTAGTATAGGTGGGTGTATGGAGCGTTTTTATGTTAGTCACTGCATTTCAAGGATTAAAAACACAACGCTCTTACACAGATTCACAATGCCACAGTGGCCCATGAGCGAATGTTTGTGCTCTGAGATCAGCCCTCTCCTCACACTGTCACTGATCTGCATCTAACCCCTAATGTTATCAAACATGAATGTATTCTTAACAATGTGGTTTTCTAAAGAGATGGTGACCAGAGCAGAAGTATTGACTCTGGCTGACATCTGACTAAAAATAGGTGGAGTCGATGCCTATCTCCTCTAGCAGCCTGGAAAAGAGCTACAATCCACCCACCTGTTTAAATACCCATGACTCTAAAGCCACGTCTCGTAGCCCTTCAATTCACTTTTGAATCCTTCAATTGTTTACTTGCATCCTAGTCCCTACCACCAGAGATGCATGGAGAGATGCAAGAAGATAAAAATAGGAGAAAGGATGAAGAAATTAATTTAAAGAGACACGTGACATCTGTTTCTGCAGTGCATTACTTGAAGACCTCTGTTTGTGATGAAGACATCAGCTGATCCCCTCTGGACCAGCTAGCAGTCACCTTCAGCAGCTGGTTGTGTCTGCACACGTGCATTGTCAAAACTTAATTTTTAGCCCTTGTCTCTTCTTCAAACTGATACATGCATGAGAAAGACGCCCTCATATCTGTTGGCTTCTGCATGCTCTGAATGTAAGGAGAGGATGGGGGCAGGCTTCAGAGTTTGATCAGCAAAATAACTCAAATTGAGACCAACTGCATTTTACTACACTAAGTGGATTTATTGTCACTTCATGCTTCTGTGGCAGTAACATCACACCTGAATTTGCATTTAAAAACTTTTCTTAATACGCAGAAGTGCTACAAACAGCTTTGCTAAGTAGTCATAAAAAACATATGCAATGCATCCTGTTGGTCCTGTGAGTAATTTAACATGAAAGCAATATTCAGTGACATCAAAGATTATTTAATCTTTACTATGTAAGGCTCCTGTTCAATGACATTTAAACATCTCTGACTGCATCTGCTGCAGCAAGGAGTCAGGCAGTTGTGTAAATTTCTCCCTTCTTTGTTGCTTTTTTGGACTAATCTGGAAAATTATCCGAACTGAAATATTGTTAAGGTCATGTTGTGAATTGGTGTTAGTTAAATCATGATTGATTGATGGGCAGGGGGATATGTTTAACTCTCTAACTCTGTAGTTTTCAGTGCAGCTGCTGGATATGAGTCAATGTGAAATGCACAAACACGAACAGGCTGAAAGGTAATAAAATGTTCTTTAAACTCTTTATTTCGGATTGCACATTCATTTGATCCTAATTTTTGACACTGGCAGCTTTAAGTGAGTGCTGCAGATGTTTTATTACATTATGACATTGGTCTTGAAGATTAAAATAAAACACAATGAGCAGTTAATGCGCAGATCTTATTTTTCATTGTTTGATGTAGATTTTGGATTCTTACTCAACCGTTATGCTCTTTTATGTGACACTTTTATGCAGCTGCCTCAGCCAGGACTCCTTGTAAAAGAGACTTAGATGCTGTGGTGGAAAAAGGTTGTAAGATACTCGATTGAACATTATTACAAATCTAAATCAATATTGTCCCAGTATGAGGTTTTTATTTGGCTGGTTTTAACTTCATTTCAAGTTCAGAAAGTTACTCTGAACCTCTGCAGGTCAGAAACTCTGCCAGCAGCGTTTATGGACCCGGGCCCAGAGCGTCTGCAGAGCATTACCACCAGCTTTGTTTAATATCCTCCTCATTCCCTGTGGTGCTTTCACAGGCTGCAGGAAACCAAAAACACACATGCTGGGCAACATGCTCACTTACACACAAGCAGAAGTCCACACTCAGTTTAGATTCAGCGGCTTGACTCTTTCCTTCCAGCACACACACTCCTTTTTCACTTTGCTTGACTCACATCATTATGTCATTATTATAAGAGAATAATGTTTGTCTGCTTTCCCGGCAACTTGTCTCTTTTTCCATCGGCCTCATAAAAATCCTGTTGCACCACAAACATAATGCTCTGTCTTTTTCTGAAGAACTGCCGTCTGTGAACCCAGTGACTCCTCAGCTCGAGGAGTTTTTCATACCAGTTTGTATTTGTCCACTATGCAGCGATTCAGTGTTTTCTTTGGCTTTAAATAAATCTGTCAGGGCCTCATCTTTCATTCTGGTGTATATGTGCATCCAGGGACCTGCTGCTAGTCCTGGGACATGGCCGAGTCCAATAACTCAGAACTAGCTGCAAAAAATATGCCTCAGCATAAAATATTGAGGGCCTGCTGTTTTACTTTTACTATGGTGTGATGTCAATATGTTTGGATGCAAGTTGTCCTCTGAAATGAACATACTTCACTGTAATTGTTAGTTTTGATAACTTTCACAGAGGCATGTAGAAGTTGCTCTATTATTCATGACAAACTAACTTTGCACAAACAAAAGCTTTAACCTCATGAAGAGCTGTATGAGAGTGACACTTTACAGATTTCAATGGCCACACAGACGCCTTCAATGTGCATCTTATGATCTTGCATCTTGACAGACTTAGCATAGATGTTCACAGGGGGCGCCACAATCAACATAATCTTAAACCCCTCACAGAGGCTTCGACGGAAAACAAAACATTTACAAATTCGGCAGAGTGGATTTTCTGCACTGTTGCATGCTGATAGTTCTGCAAAATTTATTGACAATATTTGCAACAATTTTACTCTGACATGCAGAAAACGTTTTACTGGTGCCAGAGGTCTGGAAAGTCTTTGCATACAGTTTATTCTGCAGATATAATAACTTGATAAGAGGCCACAGCTGATGTTGCAAATGATATTGGTATTTTGTTTTGTTATTACACTGCAGTTCTTCTTACTGCAATAAGATAATCAGCCAAACTTATTCTTACTGGTGATTTTTTAAGCTGTTCCCCTTTAAAGCTGCAAATGTTTGTTGTCTACTTTACATCAGTCTGTCAGACTTTGTATCAATTATTTAACACATATAAAGTTTATAACAGACAAATGCCGAACGAGCAATGACTGAATATGAGTTACTAGCATGTTAAATTACAGTAGCATTTTTCCAGATGAAATATAGCCGTCCTTTCTCCCCTAATTACACGACTTCATCCCTTCTTTCCCACCATCCGGCTGCCTCTCCGGGTTGTGTTTTTCCGGCTGTTTCTCCGTCACCATGGTGAACCTGCCTGATGCCAGAGCAGGAAACCAGTCTGAGGGTTGTGGCTGCTGCAGCAGGATGAAGGCACATGGCGTCATGTGGCCTCACCTCCATCCTCCAAAGTTAACCAGCTAACCACCGTGTAATGGCTGAGGCTGAATAATCTACCAGAGACTTGTTCTGCTCTAAGAAAATGTGATAATTTACTCTCCTAACGAATGATTTCAGGGGTGTAATAACTTAATAAGCTGCTAAAACTCAGCTCGAGTTCACTTGATGCTCATAAAATCAAGCTCTATGATGTACTTTGGGTGAAGTCCATGATTTCTGGCTGGGCTCTGGTTTTTGCCAGCTGCACAGAAATCTGCTGCTTTTCTTGGACTTTAATGAGCGCTGACAGAACTTTCTGGAGCCTCTGCCAACAGCCTGAACAGCTCTGATAATTCTGTCAAAATTCAGAGTTAATGTTCATCCATGCAGCTGAAGTCAGACTGACTCTAAAGTCTTGTTAGTGCTGTTCTGTTAAGCTCAGTGTCAGAGCTTTATTATCCTGACGGGGATGTGGTTATTTCCTGGTTCCTGTGCAGAGATAGTGTTATCTGCTGCTGTGTGGACATTAAACTGCTCACTGATGTTTCCCTTCTGTTGCTGCCAGACTTTCTTTTTCTTTTTCTATCTGCTGCTTTTGAGTATTGCTTCTAATTATAACTCACTAAAGTTAAGTGTTAAATGTTATGTGACTGTTAAAAAAAATTCTAAATGTTAGTAGTAAATGTTCAATCTATAGATGTAAAGTGGCAAATATGATTTTTTAAAATTTAGGTTAAATCTAAATATTAAATACAGAATTTGAATCTCAAAGGTGTATTTGAATGTCTTATTTTTAAATAAAGAATTTCAGTGTTAAACCATAAGATCTAATGTGACATTTATTTTATCAGGTTTATGTTTGATGTAAGTGTTATATTCTTTTATTTTTATGTTCATTTTTTTATTCTAAATGTTAAATTCTTTAATCTTAATTTTAATTTATTGTCTGAATGATACATGTTTTATCTTCATAATCATTTAATTTGATAGTTAAATTCTTTAATCTATTTTTTAAAAACAATGTTAAATTAATAAACTGTTTTTTTTTTTCAACTTACTGTTCATTTTTTATGTTTTTTTTTTTTGAATATAAAATTTGTTATCTTCAATTTTTTTAAGTTCCATGTGACACTTTTTTATATCAAACACCCAAATCTAAAAATGTTCAATGTGAAATCTACTTGATAATTTTCTTAAATCCACATGTGAAATATTTTAACTTAATTTTTTTTCTGTGAAATCTTCAACCATAAATATCTGTTTTTTATCCAGATGTCTTTGTTCAAAATGTTAAGTGTTGCATCTCAATAATCCTTAATTAAAGTATCTATGTTCAATCCAAATGTCAAATTTTTGAACTTCCATATAATCTTTTTTTTTCATAAGTATTAATGTTAAATCTTTATGAAAATTTTTAAAAATGTTGAATTTTAATATATCAATTTTTGTTTATCTAAATGTAAAATCTCAAATTTCATGTGAAATATTTTATCTCAATATTTTGTAATAAATCGAAATTTTAAGTTTAATATTCTATGATATGATTGCTGAAACTTAAACTAACTGTGAGCTCTCACCGCCACCCAGCTGCATTACCAAAATAAGAGCTTGATCGAGTCACTTCAGTTGAAATTTAACATTTATGTCTAAATTAAAATTCTTATTAGTTTTTTCTGTTAAAAGTTTTGTTAAGTTAAATGTGCTTCATAGTGTCAGCCTGATTTGGTTTAGCATTAACAAGCTTACCGACACATTACTGCCCCCTGTTAGATTTACATCAACATTTAGAAATCTGCTTCAACATAGGTCTGCAGGTCATAACCTTCTATTTGACCACACCCCCTTGATGCAACACAAAACTCAGTTTAAGAGATTGTAAATAATGTTTCCTTTTCAATGAGTAGGTTCACAGACCCAGAGTTTTCTTCTACAGGAGTCAAATATTGTTCACTTTTTGTTGGCGTTGACTTTTTCAATTCTTAGTCATCAGCTGTAGAGTCTGCTGCTTTCAAAAGACTAGTGACTAAAAGGTGACATTTATGAAAGCGAAATAAAGCAACAAGGATACCAGATAATGATCCAGTTACTTTTCAAAGGAACTAATTTGTCAAACCCTGGTCCTGGAATACATTTTTCTACCTGTATCGCTGCTCTAAAGAGGAAATGAAGCTGGTTTTTAAACTATTTGAATAACAGCGGCTTGTGAAGCCCATATAAGGCCGTGTGTCATTTGCTTGTGCAAATAAAAGTATGTTCACTGACAGAGATATGCAACACTGCCGAACTCTTCACCCCTCCTCCTCTGTTTCTTCCTCTGTCACAGAAACCCTCCCAAAACATGTAGATCGAGGATAGCATTAATCTGAATTTGAAAAGTGCCTAATTTAATCAGCTGGACCTTTAGAGGACTCTTACATAACAAGAAACAATAAAAAAAAGGTAGTTAGTTAAAGCTCCTGTGTGTGATTTTAACAGCAATGCTTTTTTATGACTTACAAAAATAAACAAGACCATCAGAATCAAGACTGACACTGTCTGTAATGTAATTTTCAAAGCCTGTAACCGCAGGGAGGGGTAGGTGTCACGCCAGGTGATTGACAGCATGTACTTTCACAGCATAGATTAACAGTGAGTGATGCATGTTAGTTTTAAAAGAAAATAGGATAAGACCCTATTATCTTGGAAGCATCACTTTGTCCACAGGGGGCGCTACACAGGAGCTTTAAACAGATTTTACAATCTTAAAAAATACACACATTCTCATGCAAAAGTACCTGAAAGTTTGCATGTTTGCTGACCTGTACATGTACTCAAAAGATGCTGAAAGATAACTGCAACATCTTCTGCTACTTTGGCTCGAACACTGTGAAATTTTAGACACCTTTGCATCTTTTTTTACATGTGTAAAATGAACAGCAATCTTGTGCGCACACAGGTAAAACTTTCTGCTTCTCCATGGAAGCAAAAAGTTTATATTTGCTCACTGACACAGTCTCTGAACAGTAAGTGATAACGTTTTCCTTAATTTTGAAAGACTACAACCCCTGCTGCCATCATCTCTTATTAAAGGTGTAAATTAAGGGCATATATGAACAGTCTTGGCAAATATTTCAAAAACCATCCTAAATCCAAATATTTTTCCCACAAACAGAGGAGTAAAGGAAGCTCATACTCACTGTGTGAAGGGATAAAGTCAGCTCTCTGCTGTTACTACCTCAGCGTTTGGGTTCGACTCTGGATGCCTGACTTAGTGTTTGTATATGCTTGGCAGGGACCTCCCTCCCCAAAATGCCGGCTTAAAAGGAGCAAATGAGGCAAGATGACTTCACCGGTCTACTGAGAGTAAGAAGGAGGGAGGGAGGGAACATGACGGAGGAGTAGGAGAGAGAGAAAAAAGGGGAAGTTCATCCTTAAAAGGGCAATGGCCTTTCAGCAGCCTGCTCTCCCTGTCTGAGCGTCTCTTCCCCTCACGTCCAGTTTTTAAAGCCCAGCCTTATTTGGGTAGAGCAGCTCTGGGCAGAGACAGCAGCAGGCAGAGACGGCTCGGTCAGCAGGAATTCTCTGAATACTTTCACCACATTGCTACTCATTCAAAGAGGAAACAAGGTGCTGAGGGGAGAGGATGGGGTTTGATGGGGGGAAGACTCAGAGACATGAGAACAGAGCAGCTAATGAAGAAAACGAGAATCATATTTTCTCTGGATGAGTATGATATCAAAATTTCAACTTCCCAAGTACAGAAACTGCTCTCATGAGGGTCTCCAATGATCAGCTGATGCTGGAGAGTGTCTGGGCCTTAGTACAGCATTTGGGAAACTCATCGTGTTGATTCAGGGATCCAGACAGTGGTTGGGAGTTTCTGGAACAGCATTAGACTTGGGTCTAGCCCACATTCTGATGGATATTTTAAAAAACTGAGGTTTGCTTTCAAAAAGCATCTATGGCAGCTCAGAAATGATTGGAAAAGCTCACATGTGCATGCTAGACAAGTTACAGGCAATAATGTGTTGTCAGTCTAACATGTCAAACACCCTGAACAATCTGCACATGGGTAATAAGCATTTCCAGACTGTGCACAGAGTGGGAAGCATTGAAATAATGAGCAGGATTGCAACTGTTGAGCTCATCATCCAAAATGTTTTATCTTTGGCTGTTCACACAAACATATAGGATTTTATCTTAAAAAAATATTCTCACCTTAGAAGCTGATTTTTAAAAAATCTGTTTACGTGTGTCCAAAACCCCTCCAAAACACAGAGAAAAGGCTACATTTTTAAAAACACCCGCCTTAGAGTGGACTTGGACTGATTAAAATATTATCTTTGTCGACAGAACTTTTCCAGTCACTACATGTGATACCTTATTTCATCTTGCCCAAGCTCTTGAAGTCCCTCAGGGCTCTTATCTGGGCCCTCTGATGTTTTCTCAATTGACCATTTGCAGTGATGTATCCACTGTAATCTCATTCACCCAGAGTGATCAAACTGTTTCATGGTAAAGTCCTGTTTTTTAGACGCTCTAGTGTCCTGTATCCTGAAGAATATCTTCAGTACATTTTATGTATCCCGCCTTTTGATCATTTAAAAAATTGAAATCTCAATGCACTGTACCTGCCACACTAATTCCTCTGTGTAAAACTATCTCTCAGTCCCTGCGAGGCACTGCTTAATTCAGATTTTCCAATGCAGATGTTAGTCAATTGGTGCTTTGAGAGCCCAGCTTATCAGACAGTCCAGGGCGGCTGTGTAACTTCCTTTTCCAAAGATCTCCAGGATTTTATCCTCCTCAAGCTCTTTGGAAAACTGACTTCTGAGACTCTTTCCAGTGTGCTAAAGGTACATTGATGAAAAACCCAATTATACATCAAGCTTAGCCAGAGCAGTTTTTCTATCCTGGTGGGGCCAGGCTTTGAGTTTGGTTTGGTTTGCTCCTCATTTTCAACACTTCATCTCTTTCTTCTCATCTGTCTTTCCATTTTTGGTTCTGTAATTTTAAGTTGGTGTACAGGAAAGATGTGGTATTTAAATGAAAGTCTGTCTGAATCACACAGCCGTATGTTGCTGCACTCATACTCATGTGTTTTATTGGGTGCGTGGCTTTAATGGGTTTTCCTTTCATGGATGATCCAGGGGAAAACTTGAAGATTTAAAAGGCCTCTTCTAACATTTTCAAAGGAGTTTATTTCTATATAATCACACCTTTTTTTTTCCACGTTGCACTTCTGTTGTAGAATGGTGCTGCTTTCATCCCTCATAGGCTATTCAGTCTCTGAGCTAAACCATCATCTAGCTCCAGCCTCACACTGAATGGACGGATACCAGCACTGTTAAAGGAGTGTGCATGTGTGTACTGCATGTGAGTGGAGATGTGTGTTACATGTGTGAGCTGCTACATCATGTTTTAGTGTTTAGCAGAGGGACTCTCGCTCAGTCTGGATGTGGTTTATAATCATTTGTAATGAGCTTCCATAAAAGGTGTTTGTTTGCACTTTTACAGCACTGTCATAAGCTAAGTGTTAGCATGACTCGCTGTTATCATTCCCAGACGAAACCCAGGGCTCCAGCTGCTACTCTTTTCCATTCATGGGCTCTGCTCATCTGTATGTGTGTGTGTGTGAGTGAGTGTGTGTGTGAGAGAGTTTGATGAGCTAAAACACACAATGATTTAAAATAAACACAAATCATTGGCAGAATATGCAAATAAAAGACAAAGAAAAATCACTCTTCTTCTGAAATTATGTTTGTAGTTGTAGTTTATTGACATTTTGTTCCATTAATGCAAACATGTTACTTTATTTTTTATGCCATGCAAATATACATCTGTAAGTGATCAGCAATGCCTTAATTTACATGCACCAGTCTATGTGCACCTATTAACTTTCACTTGATTCTATCTCAAACTCATCCAGTGATCCGTCACAAACCGACAACTCTAATGCCAAAAAACTTGGGATGCTGTGTAATTTGTGGCTAAAAGTTAATGTTTGTGAGTCTTAAAAGCCTGTATTCAGTTTTAAAAAACTGCAGAAAAACAAAAAGAGGAACCTTAAAAAATATGTAACTTAAAACTAATTTAATGGGAGAATAATGTTTCAAAAAGTTATCAGAGAAACAACAAAACAGGAACAAAATTCCACCAGAGACTTATCTGAACCTGAGTGGAAGTGGAAAACAAGCCAGAATGGGGCAGCATTTCACCTTTAAAAACTGGTCACCTGGTTCACCTGGAGTGTTAGTTTGAGAGTTGATTACCCACAATGAAAAAGACCTGATCGTGTTACTGTCTTTCTACATTAAAAACAGGCTTGAAGTGCTACAAAAACCACAAAATATTGTTTTCATTAACATTAAACACAGCATCCTAACTCTTATGGAATCAGGGTTGTACTTGTGCAGGGCCAGTAAGTGAATTGGTACAGTTAAGCAGTCAGCTCCTCAGTTTCAGGGTACAGCATAAAACCAGTAAATACGTTGTACGGCAGGTTTGAGCAAAGCCTCCTTCCAACCATCAGTTCCATGTAGACCTGATCACCCCTCTTTAGCTCCACTATCGTTACCTGGAAGATGCAGATTAAGAAAAAAAATGACGTTTTCGAGCAGCAGTCAAAAAAAATCACGTCAGGGTATTAAATTTTACCAGAGTGGCACTGTCTTCGGTGTCCTCTCGATTATCCTCCCACACACTGACTATCAGCTCCCCATTCTTCATCATCTGGACCTATGAATACAGGAAAAATCATGAGGTATTTGCTTTTGTTCAGAACTTATTCAGAAATCACTTTCAAGAAATCTTACTTTGTAACGGAGACGTCCAGTTTCTCCCACATATGAGTACACTGTGGCAGAAAAGACATAAACACCTGCACGAGGAGCAGTAAACAGACCTGTAGGGACAAAAAATCTGAGGGGTCAGTGAACTAATCTCATTTGTGGCTTCAATCAGAACAGCTGTTAACTCTGTCTGTCTGTGTGTCTGTGTGCATCATACCCAAGGTGGGGTTGTAGCCGAAGCCGTCATTAAGGGAGACAGTGGAGTACGGGATTGGCACATTACTCGTAAAAATACCAAAGCAGTTTTGAGAAGTTGCATCAGCAGGATCCATGGAGGCTTTGAAGGAAACCTTAAAGCCAGCTGAAGGAATAAAAGGACATTTATTGTACTGCAAAGCAATCTGAAGTGTAAGTCCACCCCCTGTGTCTGCAGGTGTGATTACCTGTAAACTCCATCACACTGTATTTCAGTGAGCTGACACCTATCCATAGATTTGTGATCCTTTCAAAAGTTTTGTCCTCAAGCTCAAACATGTCATTGGCTCCACAGCAGCAGCTACGCTGGCGTTTGAAGGCACAGTCACAATCCCACTTATCACAGGTCAGAGGCTCCGTCAGTGACACTGAGGCGAGAAATAATGTTGATGTTGGACAATATTCACTTAAATAAGCAGATGTTTCTGTGTGGATTCGTGTTTGGGGGAAAAAAATAAAAATGTGTCAGTTTGTGTTGCTTACATGCAGCATTTTTCATTATGTCTAAGGTGCTGGAGTTGGACTGAGCCTCCACATGGCCACAGAGAAACAGCGCCCTCAGCAGGAACAAAGCAGGTACTATAAACATCTGTAAAACAGCATTCATAGATGAAGTAGACGTGGACTAATATGCAGCCATTCAAGAGTTGTGATGTTAAAATCTCTGATGGATCATACTCAGTGCCACTTTCAGTCTTTAAATCGTTTATATATCACCTTAAAAGCAAAACAAGTTTAGCATCAGAGCATCATGAGCAGCTCGTCCCACATGCTTCATGTTAATCTGAAAATCCAGGAATAACAGGGACATGCCTGTTTTTTTTTTTTTTTTTTTTTTTTTTCCTGAGAACTGCATGGAGGTCTGAGCCAAAATAGATAGTTGATGACTGTATTAGCTATATTCATGTCACAGGTATTAAAAACACAAAATTTTTAAACCAAAAGTCCTGGATCAATAAGCTCCATTTATGTCTGCAGTCAGAGGCCAGAGCTGGGAACAAGGTCACACCTTGTTACGAATAAAAACTAGTCGTAAAGTTGCTCCTGCCGACATTAGCATTATTGGCTTTGCTGCGTTATAACTCACTATGTGAAAGGATGCGATAGCAGTATGAAAACATGTCCACAGGTGGAACTTGCACAAAAATACAGTTGAGATAAATTGAATTACAGAAAGTCAGGCAGTTAATGCAACGGACAATTATCTTTGATTTTGAGCTTGGAAGTTGCTCCAAGTTTCTGAGATGAAAAGTGGACTTCAGGGGGTGTACCAGGTGGCATCTCTGCATTTCGGTCCCCTTAGCTCATACCTTAAAGGTGCTACAGAAGTCAGACATTAAGGAGGTTTTCTTTGTATCATTCTCAACTTTTGACACAGGAAACAAAAACGAAACTGAACTGCTCTGTGTAAAAATGATATTAAGTACATCAGACCTTAACTCAAAGTTCAACCTTGTTCTTTTTATTTCCCAAAAGTTATTGTTGGGATTTTGAGCCTTTTTAAGAGGACAGGACAATGAAATAACATGCAGCAAAGGGATGCTGGCTGGCATTAAGACTAGGCACCCACTTCGAGAAACATAGTATCTGCACAATGGGATGTATAATTAAACCACTAAGTCAAACCTCAGATCAGTAGTAGAGCCAGACATCTCTTGATTAAACATTGGTGATTTTTCAGCTTGACACTGAGCCTTCCATTATTCCAGGTAGTGCAGTCAGAAGTTTGTGAATATGTTTGTCTGGTTAATACTGAATGGTGCTTAAAGTTTGAAAAGCAAAGATCTGCTACATTACAGCACTTAATGTGAAACAAAACCAGATATCTCAATGTCAGACCAAACAATCATCAGGAAATACATGAAGGAGACAAGATACAGCCTGAAAACACACCACAGCTTTCTTAAAGCAGCTGCATTTTTTTGTAAGACACAGTCTAAATGATCACCTTTGGGTTCTTTTGAAATATAGATAATATAAATATGAGGTAAATTAACCAAACTTACTGTTTTGGTTCCTCTCTCTCTTCTCCCTCTGAAACTGTGAGTCAACTTTGGGAGATGTTTCCACACTGAGAACAGGAGTTTTGAGCAGTGGCTAGTTTTAGCATCATAGCAGCACAGGTGATCCACCCCATGACAAGGTGCATGACATAAGCTCCGCCCCCTTTCATAAACAACAATTACACAAAAACAGAGACACCACAAACACCCACAGTGACACAAAACTGATGAACATTGACACGGTCCACACAAAGAGTCCCGTACATCAAATAATGTTGGTTTTCTTCAGGCATGTAAGAAAAGACTCAATCATGTTGATGCTTTCAGCTCTTTGTCAAGACCATAAAACTCCTTACTGGGACGGCGGTGTCCGGTTGCTTCTTCATCAGTTACTGAAATACTGATACGTATGACTTTGTTTTCAGGTCCCTAAGGATGAAATAGCCAACAGACCGGCGGACAAAGATAGCTGATAGGACACGTTATCAGTCCATCGATAAAGGCCAACAAACAAGAACAAATACAGGAACCTCCTGGTTCTCAGGCTGAGACTGAAAGAAGAGCAAAATGACACCGTGTGTTCCTGTTACCACTTTCTCCTTCTGATGCTGCTCAAAACTAAGATGGATTGATTGTGGACACATGATAGTCTCATGACGAAGACTTACTCCAAATTTATGTAAATGAAACAAGTTGTGAAGTTGGCTAACTGCTCACATCCTGCTCAACCAGTTAAATGTGGGGTTGAATTTGTACGGGCATTCATGGTATCCAAAGGATGTGTCGTACCTTAGCTTTATCGTCACTCTACCATAAGTTAAACATGCTGGATATTTTTTTAATAACACAGCTGTGTAAAAGACTTTATTGGACTGGGTCAGAATACCAGGACAATGGTGATCCAGTCTCCTGATCCTGTTAAATAACACAGGACAACTGCAGACCCTCTCAGTTGTCTCCATGTTTGGAGATATTAAAAATGATGGACAGCTGAGTGTTAAACAGCTGCTCTCCTCTATTGTTGCTGTTGTTTGTAACCTGAATTTGGTCCTCCGGATTAGATAACAGGGTGTTTCCTCTGTTTTTTACAGCTACCGGTAAAGCCTTGTTGGCCTCTGGGATGGAGCTTTGTCTGGGTCTTTGGTGACCACCTGTGTGTTTAGAGTCCCAGGTCAGCTGTCCTGGTTTCTTCACATTTCCTTATCTGCTATGGAGGCCGGGAGTATCAGGTGTTTTCATGTCCGCTGTTCACACATTTCTGCAGGACTTTAAAATGAGTCCCTTTCAGAAATATGATGAGATAAAATGACATGTCCTGCGCCCTGATCTTAGGTGTCATTTCAAACCTCAGCTTTGAATTACAGTAAATACAAGTCCTGGTCGATATGAGCAACAGATAAGTTTGGCATCAACAATTGACAGATATGACTAACTCACAGCTGGTTTATCAGATTTATTTTGTTTTCATTTCATTTTCTGTAAATATATTTTAATTTATTTTGTCTGATTTCATTTTGATTAGTTTCATATGTTTGTTTTATTTTATTAATTACATTGAATGTACCATCTATTTGGCTTTATTCCATTTTTATATTTTTTTTCATTCTTGTTTTTTATATTATTATAGTTCATTTTGTTGATTCACTTCCATTTGATTTAACTCGATTTTGATCCTTTTCACTGAAGAAGTTGTGTAATGCTAAAAAAAATTTAAAAAAATAGCTGGAGGAACATTTCCAACTAATGAAGTGAATTTCCAATGGGTGGGTAACATGACTGGGTATAAAAAAGACATTCAGTGAGGCTGAGTGTCTCAAAGGGAAAGATGGGGAGAGGTTCACCGCTTTGTGAGAGACTGTGCGATCAATTAAATCAATCCTTATATCTCATGATGCTGCTCGACATTTCAGAATAATGTTTCCTCAAATGTGAAAGAATGAGTGGATTACATCATCTACTGTACATAATACCATTTTAAAAATTCAGGCCCTCAAGCAGCACTGCATTAAAAACAGGTGTGACTCTGTAGTGGAATTCACAGCATGAGCTCACAACCACTCAAAAGCGAACCATGCATAGGGGAAACCATTTATAAACATGATCCAGAAACACCAGAGACTTTTCTCGACCTGAGCCCAAAAACCGTCCTGTAGCTTGACAAATCGAAATTTGATATTCTTTTTTTAAATCATGGACAGTATCATTTTTTTGTTTCAACATGTGTGTTGTCTTTGCACTAAAACCAGTCACTTATGTGCTTTAAAAGGTTTGCAAACTTTTACCATGTTTTTATGAGCATTTTTTCATGCTGTCTTAACCCTTTTTAGAAATGGGGCTGTAATTACTGCCTCATCTGGCTGTTTTCACCTCATCTGCATTGTTTTTTTTAATTAAAAATAATGATCCACAAAAAGAAACAATAAGTGGGACTAAAGTGCTTTATTCAGAAATCATTCATTTGAACCAAAGTTCATATACATAGTGTTTTTAATATAGAAAGTAACATTTGAATAGCTTTAACAATCTCTTTGTTTTCATGACCGTGTTGTTTTTGAACTTTTCATGTCTTTGAACCACACAGGTTTATTTCTTGTCACCAGTTGTAACATTACACAACCATCATAAAGAGACAGGCGGTTACAGGTAAGGACTGTTATGCTTTGACCAATTAAGTTTTCAGTGTTCCTTAAAAAAGAGCAAAGTCAGATAAAACATAACCCAAAGATTTTCCACCAGCTTACTCCTCCCTTCTATCTCATTCAGTATGGTACAGCAGAAAGCCGCTGAAAGTGTTGTAGCGGCCACTGTCATCACAGAGGAAACATTCGTTGTGGATGTTGACAGCTACCTGGTCCCCTTCGTACAGATGGAGGGCGATGACTTGAGAGGAACTGTCCTCGTGGTCAAATTTGTTTATGTCCAATGCAGCAGCCACGGTCTCTGAGTTAACCTGGAGTCTGGCGCAGGCAGCCAACTGGCTTTTGGGAGCCCCTGCATCGCTGTAGACAGTGAAGGTGATGCTGTAGACACCTGAGAAGGGAACAGTGAAGATACCTGTGTCTGGATCGTAGCCACTGCCCACATTTAGGAGGACATGATTGTAACTGATGTATTGGTTTGTACTGGTGGCACTGATACATCTGGGGGAGCCATTTGTAGACAGAGTGGCAGAAAAGGCAGCACGGCGAGCTAGAGAGGCAAGAATAGACAATGGATTACTAAGTAAGAAATCAAGATGCTTCACCTCCCACTGCTGAATTTATTCCTCACCTTTAAAGTTGTCAAAACTTTCCTTTGTGCTCTTGTAATCGCTTTCCAACTGGCTCAGAGTCTTGTTAAAGCTAGCCTTTAACCTATCGACCTCAAGGAGCATCGTACAGCAGCCACAAGCACCCTGGGAATCCCTGCACTCTAAAACACACATGTACAAGAAAGTAGTACAGATGCAGGTTTGAACTCATGCACAAAATTGATCAACAGGATTCCTCACCTTTGCCTTCGGCTTGGTCTTCTGGTGAGTTCCAGCCAAATGAGGGACTGGGCATCTGTCCATAAGCCGAGTACAGCAGGCACAGTAGCATAAAAACTAGAGGAAAAGAGAAACATGCAAAAACCATTGCATTAGCTGACTGTTACTGCGACGAATATCCTCTTCCGTAAATGCAAGAAGCCTCACCTTTCATGATGACACTGTGTGATGGCAGCTTCAGAAGGAAATACAGTTCGACTGACCGGCAGTGAAAGTTTCATAGATGTATATTCCCTCCGAACCACTCCCTTGTACCAGCTTTTATTCCTTTTCTCGTCATCGCTCCTCCTTGAATCAGATTTTTTTATACGCCCAAATATGCCTTTTTAACGGTGAAACCAAAGGACGCTTTATCTCCATCCCCAGGTACTCTCACTCTCACTCTCTAATATCGAACACAAAGAGACACACACCCTCACGGGCTGTACACAGACGGCCACGGGCCAGATTTCATCTATTGTTTGGAACATCGTGTCTCCAGACATGCAACGTGCAGATGGGTTCAGATTGTGCATTCACTGATCTGTCTGAGAGTCTCTGAGCTCCCTGTACGACTACAGACGATGGCAGAATCAACAGCTCTGTTCCTGTGGTGCATGGTGTGCAATATGTGGTGAACAGCTCACACATACAAACTCTTTTTGCAAGAGTCCTGACCATCAAATCGAAAACTCACACCAAGTCTCTAATATCCAAACATGTCTATAGAGTAGAAACCACTGGGAACTACAGGAGTAAGTTAGTTTGGTTGTGAAGATGGCTCCAATCTCCAATCACATTAATCTCTCAAAGTGTAATTGTAACGTGCAGTTTTGTGTATCAACCTAATCTCTAATCTTTGGTATCTGCCATGAAAAACTGATTTTATTGAATCTCTCATAATGAAGGGACAAGAGTGGGTTTGATGTTACAGGGTGAGACTCAATCTCACTGGCAGGTCTTTGTATTTAATGAAAGAAAGAGTCTAAACCTGGTGTGGACATGACAAAACATACAGAACACCACTAACAGGGATCTAATGTGTTCATGATAATATCTTTAGTGCAAATGGGTGTATATTGAAATATAGAATATTAGAGCTATAACACTCTTGGAGAAAATCCTTGATGTTAACCATATCTGGCCACCCTTATGAAAGTCAGTGCCCCAGTTTGGCCACCCCAGTCTAAAGATTCTGGCCAAACTTAACCAGTAAGTGCATCAGAGTTTATTCACTGATCTAGTTTTACCAGAGGGAATTTCTCTGGTTCATATTTTTTATTATAAGTAAGAAGGCTTTTTCGAGATGCTGAAAGAGACATTTCTGAGCCATATTTTCTTGTGAATATACCTTTATTCGAAGAGGATGGGTCAGTGGATAGAGCAAGATATCAGGACAGAGAGGTAAGAGGGGGTTACAAGTTGGAATCCAAGTTGCCTGAGGACAAAAGCCCCTGACCACGGCCAAACCAGGACCCATACATAAATGACGCCTCTCAGTGTATTAAAACAAGGTTTATTTAAAATGAGAATGCTTATAGTGCTTCAGAAGTAGCCTTAGGAAAAGTAGAAAATCTTGACAGAATAATACACAAAATAAGTATTTATAATAGAGTGTCAATGGAGATTAGCAGCTACACATTCATAAACATTCCTAGATACAAGCTGATTCAATGTGAAAGGTCTAAAAACACTCATTATAAGTTTAAAGCAGCTGTGTCAGACTATTTCAGCAGGCCTAGTGTAAATCAGGTAACCGGTGAAGCTGTTCATGTGTCTCTCATCATCGCAGACGACACATTCTTCAGGCAGAATGACAAACACCTCGTCTCCCCCCTCCAAAAATATGGTGATCACCACTGTAGAGCTGTCTTCTCTGTCCTGGCTGGTTTTCTCTGGCAGCGAGGTCATCACATGGCCGTTTATCATCAGGCTGGCACAGGTCATTAAGCCACCCTCAGGTGGTGGGTTACCATAGACGGTTACGGAGAAGCTGTAGACCCCAGGAAAGGGTGCAGTGAAGACCCCAGTTGTCACGTCAAAGCTGCCTCCCAAGTTGATGTGGACATGTTCGTAGAGGATGATCCTGCTGTCGCGAAAAGGGCCGAGGCAAGTTAATTGTTCCTCGTTGTTCAGAGCGACAGAGAAGACACTGCGGAGGGCTGGAAAAGAAAACAAAGACAGTCATGAAGTTTCTATCCTAATGTGGTTCCTGCAGAGTTTGTGTGGGTCAGATTCATCCCTCACTTTTCTTATCCCTGAGGTCTCTCTGTGGGTATGAAAGCTCCTCCTTGAGTTCCTCTACAGCATGGTTCATGAATGACTCCATCCTTGCCATCTGCCTCCTCATCATACAGCAGCCACAGATCTCCGGCTGGAAATCACACCCTGTGGACACGCACATATGTAGATTTACTCATGAGACTGCAGAAAATCATCAGACTATTAAAGGTTCAAATAAAACACGAACCGCTTTCGTCCTGGACTCCACTCTGTTGGTTTGAGCCACTGAGCGTACTCCAATTAAACCGTCCACCAGTCACAGCAAAGAGTGCATGCAGCAAACACAGCAAGACAACAGCTGCAGGGGGAAAATGAGGACAACATTTCAATGAAAATAAGACAAAGTAGTGCTTTTGTTTTTTTGAGGCAAATCAATTTGAGCATTTTATGTCTGCTTTGTAATTTTTACTTGGACATAAGCTTCAATATAATACAAATTTACCCAAACAAACTCAGCTTTAGCTCCAAATGTTTAATCAAATAGTTTTGAGACTAAATTTTACACAAACTGGAAAAAAAAAATACCCTCAATCTTTCTTTCTTCAGCATGTAGACCCTCATCCACCTGCCTCTAAAATATCCTGATTCTTTTTTATTCTTACCTTTCATATTGAGGCTGAAAAATATGAAGAACCAGTCTGCAAACTGATCATGAGACAAATGTTTGTGCGTATATACTTTTCAGGGAGCCCCTCCTTTATCACACCTCATTTTTTAATTCCTCCTCTATGCACATCACTCCTCCTTATCCTTTTATTTTATAATCTCCTCCCTGTTTTCTTTTATTACTCTTTAAACCGCTGACTTTCCTTTTGGCATCACTAGGGGCACTTGTTTCTAAAATCTCACACACCAGCCAACACACACACCCTCCAGGTCTTTGTTGATCTTTCTTTGTATCAGGAGTTGATAACAAGACCGGTAGTCCACGTGCTCTTTAGAAAAGAGGCTGCAGGATTCAAGATTTCCTCAGGACAGGATAGTTTTCTACTTTCCATCACTCCACCTTTAATAGGCTCGGGTCCAGAGAAATCTCGAATGTTTCAGGATCACGTTTAGACCTGTTTTCCTCTTTGCACCCATTGTAAATTAACCTCATTAGTTTGAGATGCTCCTTTATGAGTGTTTTTACAACTTCACTCCTGCTTAGCTGTTATTCTGAAAACCTTTTAAAACATTGTTGGCATCTAAAATGAGGATATATTTTTCATACAGATGATATATGGTCTAGCTGAATGGTGCGTCCTGGACTGTGGGGGGACGACGACTCTGTGTTTATATCAGCGATGACTGGTGCTGCACTGTTCACTGATAGAGTTCATGATTATCAAGTGCCGGCCATTCTACCTGCCAAGGGAATTTACTGCTATTCTGCTGGTAGCAATATACATTCCCCCCACCTCCACCAACAACAGGAGTGAGGCTCTGAATGAACTCCATAATGACATCATGGAGCAGCAGACAACCCACCCTGATGCCTTCCTCATCCTGGCTGGGGACTTCAACCATGCAGACCCAAAGAGCATGTTTCCACAACTCCATAGTCATATGAACTTTCCCACAAGAGGCACCAATATCTAGACCGCTGATTAAGGTCACAAAACCAGCCAAGAGGGAGATCCATGTGTGGCCTGAGGGGGCATCAGAGGCACTCCAGGACTGTTTTTCCACAACAGACAGGAGCATATTCAGACTGGCAGACACCCACAACAACACCACAGACCTCCAGGAGTACACAGAGACCTTCACTGCCTACATAAGGAAATGCATGGAAGATGTCACGGTCTCGAGAAACATCTCCATCCGGGCCAACCAGAAGCCATGGCTGACAGAGGAAGTCCACGGACTCCTGAGGGCTCGGAATGCTGCCTTCAGAGCTGGGGACGAGGAGGGCCTGAGGACAGCCAGGGCAAACCTCTCACGTGGCATCAGACAAGCCAAGAGACAGTACTCCAGGAGGATCACTGACCGCCGTGTGGTGCAAGGACAACAATCTCCTCCTGAATGTGGAGAAGACCAAGGAGATTGTAGTGGACTTCAGGAGAGAGCAGGCTCAGCATGCTCCACTAACCATCGATGGTACTGCAGTGGAGCGGGTGAGCAGCACTAAGTTCCTGGGTGTACACATCTCCCGAGACCTGTCCTGGAACACCAACACCACATCTCTGGCCAAAAAGGCCCATCAGCGACTCTACTTTCTCCGCAAACTAAGAAGAGCAAGAGCCCCGACCCCCATCATGCCCACCTTCTACAGAGGCACCATTGAGAGTATCTTGTCCAGCTGCATCACCCTGTGGTACGGCGCCTGCACCGTTTCCTGCCACAAGACCCTGCAGCGCACTGTGAGAGCAGCTGAGAGAATCATGAGAATCATTGGTGTCTCTCTTCCCTCTCTACTGGACATTTATGACACCCGCCTCACCCGCAGAGCCATCAGGATTGCAGGTAACCCCACCCACCCATCTCACAGCCTTTTCAGCTCACTGCCGTCAGGAAGGAGACTGCAGAGTCTCAGAGCCAGAACCAGCAGGCTCAAGGACAGCTTCTTCCACCAGGCAGTCAGGATGCTCAACTCCCTCCCTGCTCTGCCCCCATCCTCTGTCCACCACTGACTCTGGGTTACAGACTATTTTGTACTCAATTTGCATTATCCACTATCCACTACACTGCACTATTCAACAATCCAACAATCCACTGAATATTTACTTGACCACAGAATGTCTTACTTGTAAATTGCACATTGTATATATGTATTTATTGTAGTATTTAGTGTATTTTTGTAATTACCTTTTTTTCTATCTGTCTTTTATTTGCACTGCGGGTCCGAGAGGACTGTAATTTCATATATGCTGTATGCTGTCATATAGCATATTTGACAATAAAGCTGACTTTGACTTTTGACTTTGAAATATCCCAGTGTAATGTTTGATATGTTATATTTGCTCTGTTTTTATTTAATTTAGGCTTCAAACAAACTGTTACATTCTGTTTTACTAACTGCTGGTGCAGCTGTATTGATGAATAGTAGGTTTTGGTTGTACACAGGCGCTGTTTTGAATTCTTGGTGCAGGAACCCGATAAAAACTTGGATTAAAATGGACCATTCCATCCAGATCTAGTCCTGACTTTACTAAGAGACCATAGGAGTAAAAAATATACAGTTATGCACAGAAAGATCCAACGAGTCAGGGTCTACAGCCATAGAGACTTTTATTTCTTGTTCATTTATATGTTTGTCACAGATTTCTACTACAGTTAATTCCAGATTCAAAGTACAAAATTAATTTGGCAGGTACATAAATATTTTACAGCACTTTATATACTTTATTTTGTCTTGAACAGTGTTCTGGTAATGCACTTGCATATGAACCCCCAGGTGAAAATAATACAAGCAAACTGGAGGTGAGTTTGGGACTGCAGTTAAATAAAAGCATACAAAAACCACCAGTTCTGACAGTTTCGGTGCACCACTCAAACCTGGCAGACGCAGGATGAGTTGGTTGATACCTCAGAGTGGCTATGTTTCTCTAACTTAGTCAGTGGCGTACAGCAGGAAGCCGGTGAAAGTGTTATAATGGCTGCTGTCATCGCAGAGGAAACATCCAATTGGCAGGTTCACGGCTACTTTGTCCTCGGCCGTCAGATGGACCGCCAATACAATGGTGGCACTGTCCTCTTGGTCTTGCATGTTCTTCTCTCTGGGTCCAGCCACCACCATTCCGTTTATCAGCAGACCGGCACAGGCAGCCAAGGTGTTCCCGGGCGAGCCGGCGTCACTGTAGACGGTGAGGGCGAGGCTGTAGACACCCGAGCGGGGCACGGTGAAGATCCCCGTGTTCAGGTCGAAGTTGCCTCCTAGATTGATGAAGACGTGCTGATAAGGGATGAGCTTGTCGTCTCTGAAGGGGCCGAAGCAGCTGAGTTTGTTCTGATTGGTCAGAGCGACAGAGAAGGCGCTGCGGCTGGCTGTGGGTACAGAGGAGAGGGGAAACACGTTATGGAGGAGGGTATAATCCTTTAGTGAAGCTGAGAGTGTCATGAAGCTTCTGCAGAACTGTCAGAAAACCTGCATCAAAGCAGATCACGTCCCTCACTGTTCAGACCGACATTCAACACCAAGTAGGAGTCAGAGTCCATCAGGGAAAAATGGGGACTCAAGGGTTTAATCAGTGCATTAAAAGTTTTTTTAAACTGATGTAACTTTCAGAGTCTGACTATCTGAATCCAGAGGTGCTTAACTGGAATTCCCCCTAAAGCCCATAAAGCAGGTCCAAGAAGAGAGGATCAAGGGGAGAGGAGGGAAATCAGAGGAAAGATTGGAGAGGATACACAAGAGCTGGCTTCTCTGAATATATCTATCACTCCAGGACTTCAATCATGCAAATTTTCTCTCTTACAACACAGTTAAAGGCTATTTAGCTTTGGATTTTCAAACAGCAATGATGCCACATGCTCCTCTCTGGTTCCTCACACATTATGTCTCACCTCTGACATTATTGAGAACGGTCTTGGTTTTCGTCAGCTCTGTCTCCAGCGCGCTCAGGCTCATGTTGAAGAACTCCTTCATCCTGTGGATTTGCTGCTGCATCAAACAGCAGCCGCACGATGCCTGGTCTGTGATACACACTGAACACACACAAAAAAGGGGGTCCTGGATTAGACTAGGGCTGACATTGAAAGATTAGAGTTAATACAGCAACAAAACTAGAGGTTACTAATTATATATATATGTGTATATATATATATATATATATATATATATATATATATATATATATACTTTTAATCAACCAGAAGTTGTAAAATACTTTACAATGCAATTTGTAAACATATAGTGTGACCATCATTACATATGAGTGGACTGTATGAGTAAACTGTGTTTCTTGTTGAAGTTTATGTAGTCATATGTTGCTCCACCTCTGTCCTCCTTCCCTAAATGTGACTGATGATGTTACAAACTTTTGAAGTTTTCCATAAGAGATCACTATCAGGATATTTTGTGATACTGTTGACATGAAAACCTGATACACAAAATATTTCTGGACAATATCTCACCATTTTCTGTGTTGGAATCAACAGCTCCAGTTCCTGTGTTTCCAGGTCCACCCCAGGCAAAATTATTCACCTGGCCGAGGGCAGCTTTCAGCAGACACAGCAACACGATCGCTACAGTGAACAAGAGCAAATGCATGAAAAATCACCACTTCCATGGGCGCAATAAATTCATACTTGCATCCTTGTCCTTTTATGTATGCAGTCTCACCTCTCATGATGATGCAGGTAACTGATGCTGGTTTCAGGTAGGTTTCAGTAGGTGTGATGAGCTGATGTAGAGTGACCCCTGTGTATATATACTGTATGTTCACCATCACTTTAAGTCCTCAAGCCTCCTGCAGCTCCTCCCACTTTAACCTAAAGTATAAGCTTTCTTTTCCCCTACACGTATGCACACCTGTGTGCATTTTCTTTGTGACTGGGAGCTCCACAAAAATACACACGCACACACACACACATGCTAACACATACCCTCCAGGCTTTTGAGCCGCACATGTAGGTCAGGTATCAACTATCCTCTGAGGAAAAGTGTCCCATCAGCACACAAAGAAGCAGATTTCCCTGTTTTTAGATGTGCTTTTTGTTTATCACATAGATTTTTGCTCAGAAATACAGTTTAAATCATGTTCATCTGTTTTCATTCTGTTATCACTGGTGTGAAATGAGATAGCGGCCTGTGTATGTTTTGATAATATTTCAACACATAAAACTTTTTTTACATGATCTTGAATTTGAAATTCCTTTAAAAAAAAATTAAAAGCCCACAGTGATTTTCTGTTTTCCAGATTTATCCAACTTTTCCCAATCAGAACATGACACGACAACCTGTTAGTATTACATGTAAAATGAGAGTTTCAGTGTCAGGCCATGAATAGAGTCAGATTACTGGATTTTAGGATCATGGAGAGAGGTTTGTAGAGGTTTGAAATAAGAAAGAAAAAGACTAAAATGTTTTCAAAGGGTTCAGTAAGAGATGAGGTGACCACCACTGTTAAATTGAATATGTGAATAAAGAAATCAGGACTCTGCAGAGCTGAGAGACTGAAATTGACAAACAAAACTCCATAGCAGGTCATGGGGTTGGTATCAGATCCTCATGGGGATACTGGAGATCCTGCAGATAACATAAGAGTGAAGGAAAGCTAAAAGCATCCAGGTCACTGCTGTTTGGAGTCAAAGATGGACCAGTTATTCCTCTAGTTATGAAGTAATGGAGGCCACTGCTGTACGCTCCTGCATAATACATCGTCATATATTTTTGAGTTCATGCAAAGTTAAATGTTTTTAATCTTCTGTGTTTTTTTATAATCAAAGCTAAATTAAAATGGCATTAACATTAAAATGACATTAAAAAACGGACAATCATCACAACTTTTAGCAGGTTTTCTTTTGCAACAATACTTTTTATTTTCATATAAAATTCAATCCAATGAGCAGACAGAAACTTCTGACCTGACTCCTGCCCAGAACCTGAACCCAGGGTACAGTGGGCCGGCAAACTGGGTCTGATACCGATGAATGAGATCAGCCTGGTTGTGAGAGATGCGGTAAAAAGCCAGAATCCCTGCGTGCTGGTCCAGGTAGACCCCGATACGTCTGGCTTTTGGTGAACCCAGGAGTTTTTCTTTGCTGTCGTGCCAGAAGGAGAAGCCAGTTCCAGACCAGTACAAGCTCCAGGACTGGTTATTGTGGCCCAGGCGGCTTTTGTCGTCTGAACCTTTACGATCCATTTCCTTGTTGGCAACGCCAATGGTGACCTGAGCAAGTGAAAGAAGCAAATGAGACAGTCAAAGAGGGAAATCCTACAGATCCTACTGGTTTGACATATGAAACAAGTAACAGAATCAACATATCCCATGTCCTCACCTTCTGGCCAGTCCACTCCACCTCCCAGTAGTATGGACTCCCAGCCAGTGGCTCCCTGCAGAGGACCTGTCTCCAGAAGTCAAAGCGCTCAGGATGGTCTGGAGGGTTCAGGTTCTCAGCCCGTAGCGCGGCCTTATGACCTTCATCGGACAGCTGGATGTGGCGATATGCTGTGTTTGGGTCCATGGTGGGTTCAAAGCGGACTGTAAGGAGAGGATGTGATCAGATTTGTACTGCAGACCGCCTTAAAGAGTTCACACTAAGATCTAAAGTCTTATGTAGGAAATCATAGACTCACATTTCAGTAATTCTGCTCTGGTCTTTGGGTCTGGATTAGCAAGTCCCAGTTTTGTTGGAGGAGGAGCTAAAAAGGGAAAATCAAGTAGAACAGAGTGTTTGAATGAAGTTTCACACATAACCCTGATGCATGGAGGCACTTTGTCAGGTTTTGTTTTTACCTTGTGGTTGAGGAGGACAGTAGGGTGGTGGGGGAGCAGAAGCTTCAAATCCAGAGAGAGAAAAGACATATTTAAAAACTCACGCTGACTCTGTGTGTTTTGATGTTCTGTAGTCAGCTCTGTTTCTTACCATGGAGACTCCCGGGACGCTCAGATTGAGATTTGGATGATGGCTGGTGGCCTGAGGGGTGAGAATAAACCAGCGAAATATAAATGTTAACGCGGAGTGGTGCTTAAATCAGCAAATCAGTGTTTGATTCATGTACCATGACTGTGCAAGAAATGAAATTCCCAAAGTGACTCAACTTGAGGTCGTGGAGGAGGTAAAGGTGGAGGCTCTGATATCATCTCATAGACTAAAAGACAACAATAAAAGAGTTTTACAATCTCACAATCCTGTTTTTGGTTTTCACCAAGAATAAAATATCAGTTTGACTCTTTTGTGCTTGTCTAACACTGATTTCATTTACTCTATACCTGCATTTTTTGCACTGGACTGTCCGCCTCCATCAGCTGTACCTGCTGCTGCTGCTGCTGCTGCTGCTGCTGTTTCTGTTTCTGTTTCTGTTTCTGTGTTTGTGTCCGTGCCATTGGCTGCTGCAGCCTCTGGGTCCTGATTCACTGCACAAAGAGAGAAAGTTTTGATTTACTAGAGAAGAAAAGTTGATGAGAGGAAGAAGTTATAAGAGGAATACTAACATAACGTGCAGATCCTGGTCAGGCTTCCTTTGCATTGCTCCTGGATTGCCTCTTGCAGCTCTTTCAGGACCGAGCGGATGGTCGATACTTCCACTTTCTCCAGACTTGTTATTGGCTCTCCTGTGGAACCAGTCTGACCCGGTGGCTCCATGGTGAAGAAATTCTTTAGGAAAAACTCATCTCTCATTATCACAATAATTTTTTTAATGTTTTCATTAAAAGCTGTTCCCAGCTGTACTGCATACCTTCAGGAAGCAGACGTGGTCCTGCATGCCGGCCAGCCTGCTCAGCTCCTCACTCTTCCAGCGCAGCTGTACGGCCTCCTGCTCCAGTCTGTTGACCTTCCCCTCCACCTGACTCCCCAAAGAGGCCTCATAGGTGCCGAGGAGCTCCCCTATGTGGATACCCGTTTGGTTCACTTTCTTGACAAGCTCAGAGAACAGATCTGAGCTCTCCTGCTCAAGAGCCTGAACCAAGGCCTGGAGAGAAAGAGTAAGAAAGAAGTGAGGTGAGGAAATACTACAACTTTAATTCCATAGGAGTTAGAAAACTGTGTAAAACAGAATCTGATGGTTTGTACATTATTTAATGCATCTTTCTAAAAGGTTTTTACAGGGATGTTTCCCATTGTGATTCACCAGCTTATCTTTTACCAACACTCTGTAAAAATATGTGAACCCAAGAAACAAGTTTCTGGAGTTTGGAAAGTTAAATGTTGTTCCCTGATAGAGGATTTTAGCTGCTTTGTCAGTTTTTCGTGAGATGTTGCTCAGACAAGTTAGCACTGCAGGCAGGCCAGTTTCTCAGCAGGACTCTTCTACTACAGAGCCATGCTGTTGTAATCCCTGCAGAATGTGGTTCGTCATTGTCTTGCTGAAATACGACAGTCTCTATTTGACATGTGAGTAAACATAATGAGGGGCGTGATTGTTTACCTTGTGTTGGCGGGCAGTGTGTGGGAGCACATTGAGCTGTTTTTTAGTTTCCTGGATCTTCTTCTGTGTGTCTGCCTGCATCTGGACTAACTCTTTCTGGACACACACAAACATAATTCATTTCATAGGACAGAAAAAAAGAAAAAAAAGGGACATAACAAACATATTGAGATATTTATAATGTCAGAGAATATTTCTGCTTGAATGTCCCTTTAAAGAATTAACAACACTTTTATTCATATAACAGGAAAGCAGAGTAAAGGTGGTTGTTTTACAAGTACTTCAAGTTCAGCTACATTGTGGAAATGCTGTACCTGTGAAAACAGCTCTTGATACACCTGCCGTATTTTGCAAGATAAACAAGACAGAGAAAAACTCAAACAAAACAGCACTAACAAGGATTTTTGACTCTAGTACATACCTGTCTCTCCCTCCTTTCCTCCTCTGGTTTCAGCACTTGGTGTCCTTTATGTCCATGCTGGCAGCACTCCTTACACACACACTCTTTGTCATCACGGCAGAACAGGTCCATGGGTTGGTTGTGTTGGGGGCAGGGTCTTGGCTCCACAGAGGGAATTTGAGGGTAAATGCTGCCCTGTCTCTGCACTGTAGCAGGCAGAACTTCCATGTAGACTGGCATGGACGGCGGGGCTGAGGAGGGGCTCTGTTTGAAGCTGTTGGTTCTCAGTTTCTCCATGGCCTCTACCAGCACTGTGCTCTTTGCCAGCGAGGGCCGAGGTTTGAAGACCTGCCTGCATTGAGGACAGCTGCACTCACCTTTGCTGTCTTTCTTGTCCCAGTGGCTCTGGATACAGGCCAAGCAGTATGTGTGTCCACAAGGCAGAGTGGCTGGGTCCTTCAGGGTGTCCAAACATACCGAGCAGACAAAGGTCTCCTCTTCAGACCAGGCAGAGGCCATGTGGAGCTGGGTGAGACAGATTACTTAAATGTTAAATCTGGGTTTCGCTCCTTAAAAAGGCTTCCAAAACTAGAGAGAATGTTTCTGAGTCCTCGTACTAAAATAAAAAAATCTTGAGGATGGCAAGGCTGAAATGCCAGTTCACATGAATCACATGCTGCTTAAAATCTCAGGCTGCCTGGTCTCAGGGTGGGGCTGGAAGAACAGGTGAGGTGACGAGTTTCGCTTGTTTGTGTCATAGGTGCTTTCCAGCTCCTTCAAAGATGCACTGCGGGGTTTTTTGAACTTAATACACAGTGAAAATAAATCCTAGATTAAAGTGAGATCCATGAAATGTTTACAGTTAAAGAGAGTGTTTCATAGATTTTATGAAGCAAACATTAAACACAGACACAGTGACACCATATATTAAAGAAACAATAGAGTATTTCACACGAGAGTCGATTTTTAGCTTTATGTGACATTTTTTTTGCTATGTTTTTGAATCTTATGTAATATATCACTGTTTTATAAAATTTATTTGCATTTCAAGACATTTTTACACTTTGTGAAATGTTCAAGATTTGGAAAAATTGTTTTGTTTTGTGAAATATTTTTGTGTTTCCAAAAACTATTGGGCATTTTGTGTTTTTTTTTTTTTCTTTTTTAACATATTTAATGTTTAGTGAAATATTTTTCAGTTTTATAAAATGTATAAATTTTGAGAAGGATTATTAGTTTTTAGGTTAGATAGTTTGGGTGGAAATGCCCCTTCTTATTTGGTCAAATGTTTATATTAAAATGTTTGTGGAGTTGACTTCCACGGCCACCATACATTCAAGTCAGGTAGCTTTCAGACCTCTAAGGATTTGATTTGTGACGCTAATTGCAAACGGAAGGGGAATTCCTCGATGACTTTACCACAAACTAATGCAAACTTTTTAACGCACACACACCCTGCATGAGTTTGCTGGCGAAATGGAAAGAATTGTGCAATCACAAAGGCGTCATTATAGCGCAGTAAGGGCAATACTGATGCGCTTGAAGCCGCTCGGCGCCATGTTGACTACTGGCAGCCGGCTAGCCGGTTGAGAGGCTCGATAAGAATTGACATAACTTTTAAGGTGAGCGCTTATCCTTCAGAAATCGAGGTTTTATTTATAAATTTTTGACTCAGACGTTGACTCTCACTTTGCATAAGTCTTGTAAGGATTTTCTAAATTCACCTGTTTGATGGTTTAGTGTCGGCCGACTTCACTGACCTAGAGTTGTTTTGTGTTAGCATGCTAGTTAGCCTGCTGTGATTCAGCCACTGACTTACATGCTAAAGAAAATCCTGACGGCCAAAACAAGTCAATTTTACGTGTTTCACACTGAAAGAGGGGAAACCAAGAAGAACGTGTATGTCATAGTGTGTCTTTAAATGTCCTGTGAACATAGTTAAGTTAGCTAACCAGCAACAGAGAAACTAAAGTTTGGCAGGAGTGGAAGTAGTGGCAAAGCTAGAGACAAACAGATGACCTTTGGGGGTTTGTGGAAGCATTTCCCTCATTAGAATTAAATGCTGTTGTTTTTGCATCAAAGGGACACTTTAAAGGACTGTTAAAGTATATGAGATGTGGATTTCAGTGAAGCTAAGAGCCACACAAGACCTCATCCTCACCTCCTGCTCTACAGGCAGCTACAGGTGGAGTCTGAGGTTCAACATTAACCACTGAATCAATCAACTTATACTTAATAGATCATTCACATTGGTAACATGTCAATTTATGGAGGTAAACAAAAGAGCTTGTCTGATAGTTTCACAACCTTAAAGTCCAGTTCGGTGATGTTTTTGATAAACTTAATCAGCACTACACCTCAATACCAAGTGATAGATGGAGGTGAGACATTTAAGGGTTCATGCCTGTAGATTCGATCACCATAGTCCAAGTTGTTAATGCTGTTTTTTTTTTTCTTTACAGGATGTTTAGAGGCCCTCAGCTCCTGACTTGGTCTTGCCCCATAAGACCATTGTTGGGATTGAGAGAATCCCACCTCTCTGCCTTGTCTGAATACACTGACGCTGCTACAGATTTCAGTGAAAAGAGATGTATCTGTGAAAGCCAGAGGAGGTCATCATTGTCCGCAGAGACTTTATCCCCTCCAGCACAGCTGTATTTATGTAGCCTGGACTGGGAAAAACACCAGCTGAAAAAAGCCTCATTTCAAAACCTCATATCAAAAGCCATTTTATCAAGCCCACATCAGAGCATAGCCTCTGTTAGATCAAAGTCTGATTCTTGGAAATGCACTTTTATTGGAGATTTAGGTCAAAATATCAAACCTGTGAGTGTCAACACAACGCAGCTCCAACCTGTGAGGAGGCTTTTGGACACTTACCAACCTTCACTTCATATAACCAGTAAGACTTTGCGCAAATATCCTCACAGCAGTTTATATGGCATGCAATTCTCAGTTAGACCCTTTAGCTCATGGAAACGTACAGCATGGACTTTTATCCACTCTCACAATGGACCATACCCCTCCAGCTTCAGTTTTGACCAAAACAGAGCTCTTCACCAGGCTGCTCCTCACACCATCAATGGCTGGAAACATTGTCTTTCCCTGGAAAATGAGCAAAGGTGTCGACAGCGCCTGGGGTTTAATTTGAAGCTTTATGAGGCAGACAAGATAGACAAAGGGCAGAGTCAGGGAAAGAACCAGGTGAGATGGGCTTCAGTCCTGGTCTGCCTCTGCTCTGTTGAAGGGGAGCCTTCGTTTCTCTTCACTCTGCGCTCCAGCATGCTGAAGGGCAGGCACAAAGGAGACGTCAGGTTAGTGTTGCAGCAGGTTAGCAATGCAGCAGGGTAGAAAATAGATTGAACTGTTGTGTTTGTGATTTCATTTCCAATCATCTGTAGCTTTGCAGGAGGAAAGAGGGACCCGTCAGACAAAGATGTGGTGGCCACAGCGCTGAGGGAAGCCAGGGAGGAGCTGGGTGTTAATGTGCCAATGGAGAGAGTGTGGGGTGTCCTGAAGCCTCTCAGAGACAAGGTGAGTGAATGCTATTTAAATTTTTAATTTTCAAAACCTAATACCCACTTCACTCATGTACTGCTCTGCTTTAAAGGAGACCGATTAGACTCATTTTCATCTTTTATTCTGTCAGTCAGGGACACCTTTGAATTATTTATTTCTAAGAAATCAAGTATCTCATTTAATTTTTAGACTAAAGCTGTGTCTATTTGGTCTCTCTTACTAGACAGGGTTGTTGATCGCTCCTGTGCTGGCGAACCTTGGCCCTTTAGAGGAGGTGTCCTTTGAGCCAAATCCTGGAGAGGTAATATGATCCATTTCTATTTTTGTCACCTTTTAAATGTCTCAGTTTTGTGTTCAGACATTGTTGACTGTGTACATTTTCCCAGAGTAAAATTTAAAATATTTATATTTTATTTCTATTTATTTATTTATTTAGCACAGATTAAAAACAGTACAAGGAGGGAATGAAGCCGATAGGCTTATACAGAGTTCCACTGCCATCAGGGCAGTGAAGGCATAGGTGGAAACAACAAAGTAATTTGGACGTAGACGGGTTTTAAATATACAATGAGTAGGGAAAGGTCAAAACATATACAAATGTTCATAAATAGAACATAGACTAATCACCAACCAGAGATAGAGACAATATAAGTACACATAAAAAGGAAAGAAACATGAAAATAACAGATAATGATGTGTTTTAAGACATGATTAGATGAGATTTCAATGATATTTTAAAGGATTTGAAGGATAATATTGATTTTAGAGATACATCCAGATCAAAATTAAAATATGTGGGGCTTCCTGTGGATGATCTCCTGGCTAAATGATGAGATCAGGTCATCTTATGTCAATAAATAAATGATCTGTCTTATTTAACTCTAACAAAATAAAACAAATTTATCCTCAAAGGAAAGTAAGCAATCAAAAACATCCTGATTGTTTTCCTTCTAGATTGGAAGTTCTCACTTGTCCCTTCTTTGTTTCTCTCTCAGGTGGAGGAGATTTTCACTGTGTCCCTGCCCCATCTGTGCAACCCAAAGAACCGTGGCTACACACACTTTCGCACAGGTGACAAGTACGGATACACTCTCCCAGTGTTTCGGAATGGGAAGCACCGAGTTTGGGGTCTGACAGCCGTGGCTTTAGACCAGACCCTGAAATTAGTTGTACCTCCTTAGCAGCCTATTCAGGGCTACTTTACAGTCTGAAGTTCACTGACAGTACCAAAGCACACCCTGCCAATCATGTGATCTAAAAATCTGATTATGAAAATGTGAAATCAAGCTTTGTGTAGCAAAATCACATCAGGTATTACTGTATTTCAAAATATAGTCATCCATTTATTTATTAATGAGGGTAAACACTCAAACTCCGTTCACAATCACAGTCGAGAGATATTTTTTTTCCACCTCCACACTCTGAATTTTAGTTAATGGTGTGGGGGGAAAGGTTGTTGGCTGATGTTACTGATACAGAGCAAGGCTGGAACTTTTTCGGAATGTTACAAGTTACAACCAAAACATGGACTCTGTAAAATGTTGATAAAAACATATTTTGATTATAAGCCTATCAAAGCCTATTTTTTAAATTTGAAAGTAGTGCAAAGACAGCATGTCAGGAGTTGAAACAAAAAACATCTATAAGTTTAATGCTAGCATCACATTTCGAATAAAGCCGTTCTGCATGAAAAACAGACATGACTCTGTAGTGGAAATCACTGCATGGGCTCAGAATTTAGTCTGTTGTCTCTGTACTTCTTTATATGAAATACAGGCTTTGTAAACCCTCAGATTCAGTTTTTATCAATGTCTTATACAGCATTTCAGCTCTTAGAGAACTGTGGTATAAAATTTTTGATCAGTGCTGAATTTTTACAGTATTTTCAGTACAACTGGCTGCTTAAATTTTAAGTTCTTATAAGTCTGTCTTATGGACCACTGAGAAACACAAAAGTTTAACCACTTCATCACTGACAAAGCTTAACTAAAGTTTGACCTCAACTCAGAAGCACCCCTACAAAAGGTCATGGTTTCCAGCCCTATTCATCCAACTCTCCTTCTTTCACTACGGATCAAATATGGACTGTTCTCTGGGAAACAGAAACTTAAAGCACATCGTGTGGTGTGTTGATGAACAATGCAATAAATAATGTTTTAATTTGTGTACTCTATATTGTTTATTCTTTTGTAAGAGGTGAGAGCTGTTTTTACAAGATTAAATCACAGTAATAAATATAATTTACAACCATTTGATTGAGGAAGGGAGATTTTAAACTTTCATTTTTTTCTGGCAATTGAATCAAATTTAAAAAATGTATCTATGTATGTACAGTCCAGACTGTGAAGAATTACTTCTGTTGCACAATTTTAAAGTGTTCGCTGCAAGTCTTAAAGGCTGAGGTGCTTAAAATAATCTGCTTTCACCACAGCAAGTCCTGAATTTTGTCAATCTGCTGGGCCCAGTTCTGCAAAATGCAACCCCTTTGGTCCTTGTTCTGCAAATCTGGTATGAATAAAAAGTAAACCAGAGTGTAGACAATCATCTGGGAGTATCAAGGCAGTGAGCACTCCATGGGGTCCTGTGAGTCCAGCAGGAGGTGGCAATTGAAGGGCCAGGTAAAGGAGAAAAGATCCAGGGTATGGCTGCACTGCTGCTGAGCTGCCGAGCAGACCGAGCGGCATGGCTGCAAGACGCCGCCTTGAGGGCTGCACTGGGGCAGAAACATCCCACACACGAGCCTCTGCAGTGGCTCAAAGCACGCCAGCGCCATCAACACCTGAACCAGAACACACGATTGAATTTCACAGAATAGACAAGTGGCATGAAGCTTTAAGTTTATGCACTGTGAGTAATAAACAGAGGGTCAAAGTTATAGCATTGAGAGGAAATCAGCAGCAGCAGTAAGATATGAAGGATGGGTTTACTCTGTATGGTTGCAGGAGTGTTGCAGCTTCTCTCTGATCAGCAATGGATAGCCAGATGTTTGGGAATGACGTGAGGTTGTAGCTGAGGCCTTGGCACATCTCCACCTCAATAGACTCGCATGAAGAAACTAAAGATGAGAAAAGAGAATTTGATTTTACTTTTTAAATTTCCCTTCTGGATTTCAGAGCTTAAAGGAAACTATCAGTTTTAAATTCAAATTGTTTCATCACACAAACTCTGTGACTCCTGCCTGTGCACCATGAATGTCATTTTCTCCTTAACTATTCCAGTGTAAGTCTCCCCAGTTGTCTACGTCTGAGAGTCAAGTTTATACACTCCATGAACAAAAACTACAGTGTCTGTAACTTTGGGTGGAACACTGATCCAGGTCAGAGATAACTGGGCCTCACCAAAGGTGGGGTAGGTGGAGTTGCCACAGCTTTGTTCATCTGCACCATCGGGACAATCGTTCCATCCATCACATAACCACTGCTGCTGGAGACACTCCCCGGTACTGCAAGCGAACTGGCTGGGACCACATGTTCCTGTTCACAAAGACGCAGCACAAAAGCAAGGGTTAGAGAGAAAAACATGATGCAACTGGTGTAGAAGAAAAGCCATCAGGTATATGTGTTGATGATTTTTGAGGTTTTCCTCCATCTATACTGTTGTAGCTGCAGATGTTCTCTGCACTTTTTGGCCTGTTCCTCCCCCCGTGTTGTTTTCAGCCCTAAGGTGAACCCACTATTTGTCAGTTAGGAGCACCTGCCTTGTGTCTCAGCCCTTAGAAGTTCTGGACCCACCATGTCAAGTAGAGTCCCATTGCTGTCATTGCAGCTCAGAGGAGAAAGGGGGGAAGCTAGAGGGGAATTACAATAGCATCCTCTGTCTGTCAAAGTGCTGGACTCTGCTAAAGCTTTATATCATCACCAGAGTTTAATAATCAAAAAGACAGATTTCAGAAAAGGAGTCGGGTAAGCATCTTTTCTAAGATCATTTTTTGCCACCTCTTTGAATTAAAGTGAGGTTGAAAGGATAAAGGAGAGGATTGGAGGAACTATGGAGATAAAGATGAATAAAATTTAAAGGAAACAACAAGCAGGTTTCAAAGAATTATCCTTAAATGAGCTTGGACTCACTGTCCTGCACAGACACAGCCTGGTATGTTGCGTTGAAGCCGCTGTCAGCCACGCCTTCATCAGCCACAAATACCACTGTCATGTGGGGGCCAGAGGACGTCAGATCAGGAGGGAGGGTGGTCCCACAAAACCTGAGACAGGGACACACCAACAAAAGCTGCTCCAGAACATCGAGGTGATATAACTCACATAAAGACGAACAAAAAAGGATCCTCAATAAATAAGATCTCTACAATTTTAGTCTTTAACCCTTCATGAATGCACACTGTCACCTGTGGAGGGCCTCACCTTCCAAGCACTCTTCCAGCTCCAGGATCAGTGCTATCGTGCACCTCCACGTAATCAAACTCACACACATCCTGAGTCTCCAGGCTGAAGTTCTTGAAGCTGAGTGTAATTACGTGGCCCTCCTCCACAGATACAGACCATGTGCAAAACTGGTGGGAATCAAACAGACAGGAAGTAAGAGAAAACACACACACTTCACAGGCCTGATGAAGAGTGTTTGGAGTGTGTTTGGCAGTGTAATGTGTACCTGCTGGTGAGGGTATGGCTTGGGGTGGTTTGGACTTGACAGGTACCCATGTGGTCCGGTCTTCTGGCCACCACATTCTGGAGAAATCAGGAAAACAATCTGCACTTTTTTCACAGCCTGTAAAAGCATGTTGTTGCCTTTATCATACCAAACTCTTACCTTTGTGTTTATGGCTGCAGTTTGCCTCGTCTGTTTGGTCCTGACAGTTTGGATGACTGTCACACACAGATATTGGAAGCAGACAGCGACCGCCGTCACACATGAACTCCTCTCTGGAGCAGCTCTCTGAGAAATCACACAGTAGATGCATTCACAGATGCATGTCAGTTCAAACAACAGAGAGTAAGTGTAAGTGCAGATGCACAAACTTGAACACTACTGACTGTGTCCTGGCAGTATGGCCTTGTATTGTGCAGTGAAGCCGCTGCCTGAAATGCTGCCATCCGAGCGAAAGGTGACCCACACTGTGCTGCTGTTTGTGTTGACTGTCGGTGGTGCTACATTACCGCAAAACCTGCAGAAGACGATAAGAGACCTTCAAATTATCTGAAGCTTTTATTCACATAATCTGTTTTTCTCTCCATGTCACACCTTTAGAGTCCGACTTTTGTACTGCAAATTCTTCAGAGGATCTGTGAGCAAGTTACATTTTTAATACCATGAATCATGTTACAAAACTTTACAAGAATGCAGGGTCAAAGAATCTGAGTGTTCACATGGTCGGAAATATTTCAAGAGGCCTCTCAACCCCAAAAGCACTCTCCGATCATGCACAGAGGTTCAGTGACATCTAGTGGCAATTTAAGGAAACAACATGTACCATAAGACATCATGAAGTATTGGTGAGATAGGCTGAAAGGTTCTCTGGCGTGTTTGCACCTTCATTTTCAATCATGAGACGAAGAGGCAGTTAAATCCAGAGTCCTGACCCACCTGGTCACCACTGAACTTTGCTCCTTCTGCTCCTGCACCGCCAACCAGTCAAACAGACAGGGGGAAGGCCCTTCTATGGTCAGAGAGGTAATGTGGATCTGGACCAGCGAAGGGGGTGGGACACTGATCACCCAAACGCACAGCAAGTTTGGAGGGTACGAGCCGGGATGGTTTGGAGAATTGAAACTTCCCTCAGAGTCAGCCAAGACTCCTCCACAGCCTGAGACAGAGAGAAAGACCTGGTTTGACCCAAAGTTGACTGAAGGGTCTGCAGAGAACATGAAACTTTAAGTATGCACATTTCACTTGATAGATTATATTTTGCATGAATCTCATACCCGTGTCTGGTGGTGGGATTTTTGCAGGTTGTGGTGCAGGTGTGGTGTCCTGCTGACTTCTGTTGGCAGTGACTGTGGGTGAAGTCAGAGTCGCTCCACCCCCCACGCTCAGCAGATCTGGAGGACTGGTGGACGGCGGCTGATCCTCCACTTCCTGGCTTTTTATCTCTCAATTCACAAAGACACATGACACAGTTTAAGAATCCAGAGAGAAGCAAGTATGAGAAGGAAAAGCTCAACCTTAGATGCTTCGATGACTTACGTGTGAGGATGAGGGCCAGCGCCAGCCCAACAGCAGTTAACAGGAGCAGGGCAGCAGCAGAGATTACCACCACCCCCCATCCACCATCCGGGCCCCGCAGACGCATCGCACAGACACCAAACAGACCCCAACCAAGGCCTGAATTCACAAAATACCTCAGCTGAGTCTGTGTCCTCCATTTTGTTTAGTATTTGTGTGACACCCTTGATGTGAGGTCCTCTGAATATGATGAAAAACTAATGTTCATTTAAATGTGGGCCACTCAATAACCCATAAAGCTCCTGTGAGGAGTTTTGACATTAATGAAATGACTCAAATTCATATTGATGCCTTTTTATGTTTTACAGAAACAAACAAGACCATTGAAGACAAAACTAAGTCCTGTTATTTTATATTTCAAATAAAATGTGCACAATTAAAGATGAAATGATAACCAAGTCAGATTAACAAATTTGTTTGTCAAATGAAACTGCATGTAGAGGGCTGATATGTCTACAGGGGGCACCAAAACTGATACAAACCGAAAGTTCCCTACAGGAACTTTAAGGGTATTTTTTGCCACTTCCTCCTTATAATCCTGTCACTAAATCTAAAGGTGCATTCCTGTTCATTTTAACTTCTAAGTCGATTTTATCCACTTGTAACAAATGATAAATGTTTGTCTCATTCTTTTATACAGGGTATACAGATAAATAAATGCCAGACAGAAGAAAAACAACTAGAGCACATGTTAGCAGAGGTCAGTGCTAAGCAGTGCCCTGATTGGCTGACTCACTCGGTGTGGGAGGTTTGATTGGTTCAGGGGTGGACGATGATGTCCTGAAACCCTCCACCCTTTCCTCTCTCTCTCCCTCCAGCTCAAAGGCAGGATTACAAAACACATTCTGCAGAAAGAGGAACAGAAACACAGACACGAAACTGAAGAAAAATGTAGTTTTAGTCAAATATTCGACTGTAACTTCTGATTGATAGACTCTACCTTTTTTTCATAATCATGTTGCATCTGTTTGCTTGAGATCCAAACAGGCTTATTCAACAGTGTCTTCTGAGTTCACTGAAAGCTAACCTTTGAGCAAAAAATGTCTTACTTGCACATTTAGACAAAACTGTTTCTTTCCTTTTGTTTTGGAGTCATTTTTTTCTTCCTAGGTTATATGAATTTTCTCCTTACTCTCTCAGCTCTATACTTTGTCTTAAACAACTCTTCAACAAGTATCTGCTACACAAAATTAACCTGTCATTTTTTTTGTATCTGTGACATTGGTGCATTTGTATAAGTGTAATAATGAGAAAACATATTCTCTCTGTTAATGTTTCTGAACCAAGGAGACCAGTTTCTGGAGTCCTATTTTTGCCTGATTGTGGATTTTAGCTGCATCTTTTATGTCATGGTGCTTCAAATGTTTTCAGTCAGGACTTCAGACAGGTCAGTTTATCAGCAGGACTCTTCTACTACAGAGCCATGCTGTTGTAATACCTGTCGTCAGAATGTGGTTTGTCATTGTCTGAAATATGAAGGTCTTCTCTGAAAAAGTCTTTGTCTGGATGTCAGCAGATGTTGCTCCTAAACCTGTAGATATTGTTTAGATATTGTTGATATTGTGGGATGCTGGATTTGGACTGGGAGCTGAGAACATGCTAAGTGGTTCCTGTACTCTTTAAAGAGGAGGAGGAGGATGCAGGGTGACTTCCAAAAAAATGGTCAAGCTTTATTTTTTCAGGACAGTTGTCCTCTTCCACCTAGTCCATCTTTAATGGGCTCAGGTCCAGAGAAGTCTCTGGTGTTTCTGGATCATGTTTATATCTGTTTTCCTCTTTGCATGGTTCAGTTTGAACCTCATCTGTGGATGCAGTGATAAACTGTGTTCTGTATGTACAGAGATTTCTCCAAATTCTCTGAATCTTTTAATGATATTATGTTCTGTAGATGATGAAATCCACTCAGGGGAACATTATTCTGAAACTGTTGAACTATTAGCTCACACAGTCTCTCACAGAGGGATAAACTTCTTCCCATCTTTCCTTCTAACAGACTCAGCATCTCTGAATGTCCTTTTATACCCAGTCATGTTACTAACCTGTTGGAAATTCACCTTATTAGTTGGAGATGTCATCTTTGCACATTTTCAATATTAATATGGGCTGTAAATGATCTATAAACCATCAAATTCTGTTTATAATCAACATTGTAGACAGCATCCAAATTTCTGTTGGAAATGGTGTTGAATATGTTAGCCAGCTTCACAGCGGAAGTTTAGGACTATCACAAACCCTAAATAAGGCCCAGTTAAAGAGGAAAATACTGAAATATAAGAAATAGCTCTGTCACTGTTTCTCAAACCCCATCATTATCAGCATCATTAGATTCACTCACCTTATAAATGTCTGTGGAGTCTGAGTACACTGCTACTTGGCTGAGGTCAGTCATCTTCAGTCTTTCTCTTTGTCAGTGCTCCTCTTCTTACAGAGTCTGATGTCGTGATAGATGAATCTGTGGTGACATTGTGGAGAGGAAAGATTCTTCATGGGAAACCGTTGAAAAACGAGGTCTTCTGGGATTTTCTGTCATTTTTTCACTTGTAGAAAACTTCCACTGACGCTCCGGCCTTCAGTCCTCCTGCACTGCAAGGCTTCGTGTAGGACATCCATCAACAAAACCCAGATAGAAATAAAAAAAACAACAACATGATATCATTCATGTTTGAAGATTCCCTAGGTATCCATGTCTTCTTCTTCCTATCTTTGTCTACTCGACTGCATCAACCTGAGGTTCTCCTGATTTCTGGATCTATGTTAGTAGTTACAAAAGAGTTTTAGAGACTCCTTCACAGTGCTGAACAAAGCCAAGTCAGCTGAGAGGACTGAGCCAGACGGAGGAGGGGGTGGAAGGGTGAGGGTGGAAGTGGGGGTGTAGAAGGGGTCCCTGTTAAATCTCTATAATCCCCATAATGATCGTTTAAGCTCATAAAATGTATTTCACATGCAACCTTGCATGAACAGAACTTGAGAAGTAGGTGCACAACAAACAAACAAGGAAACTGAAGCCAGAACTGTGTCACACTCATGGTGCAATGTCAGCCAGTGGTAAAACTGAATTTCTTTGCCTCTGAGAACAGCAGGCTTAGACTGAGCTTTATGTTGAGGATAGTTTCTTGATGTTGGAGAACATGGATCTTCATCAGCTTGATAATGGTTAGAATTAGAGCTGTGGCTGCAAACGGTGACAGAGCCTCTTTCTGGATCAGATTATATATTAATTGTAGTATTTAGTAATTTTGTTTACTTATTACATTTTTTTCTATTTGTCAATATTTGCACTGCGGGTCTGAGAGAACTGTAATTTCATATATGCTCTATGCTGTCGTATAGCATATTTGACAATAAAGCTGACTTTAATTTTTGACTTTGACTTTGATTACACTAATGCAGTGCTCTGCAAAGATGGTAAACACAGAGACCTTTTTGTTTTTATAAACATGTGCAATAGCTGTGCTTAAGAGAGTTTGTTTTGAAGTTTTAGTAACAGTTAAAAACTGCACTCTTAGTCCTTTTTAAAACTTCAGAGTAGCTTGTAGGGAACAATCCTAAACTGATGGTTGATGTAGAGAAACTAGATAAAATTAGCCAGAGGAGAAATGAATGTAAGAGTTCAAATCTGGGCTCTGCCCCAGATTTCTCAATCCTTACTTCCCGGACGGCTGCTGCTTTGTTAATGGGTTATCAGTCCTCAAATAAAACAGCTGACTGCAGGTCGATAAAAACTTTTGGAGTGGATTCTGTCACCTAAAGACACAAACACTAATACAGAGTCGGACATGTACGTCAAACCTTTACTGTGGGGCCTTCTCTTCTGCTCCGTCCAGCAGGGTGAGTGTTTGGATTTTATGGAGCTTTTACTTCACTTTCAGTCTGATTTTTGGCGTTGTTGGCACCGGAGTCTATGTGACCCTTTTTTTTTTTTGCGTGTCAGTAACAAACCCTCTCACTGCTTATTGCCTCAGTGTTTCTGCAGGGGTCAGAGTATGATTATGAAATTTATGAAGACCTGGAGCCTCTAAACTGCTCAACTACAGAGAGCATTAAAGGTGGAAACGTCACTTACTCACAGGTATGAATAACGAAAAACAAGAAAAGATGAAAACAGAATTTCAAATCACAGCAAAGAGAGTACACGAAGGGTTTAACCAGCCAAGTTTCCAGGACAAAAAAGGAGATGGTGAAATGATGTGGTTCATAAAATATCCTGAAAGTGAAAGTAAAGACAAGACTGAATCTAACTGACGATAAAAAGAAACTATAACGGATGGAAACTGAAGGAACTCATGCAAGTATCTTCAAGAAATCCCATCCTTTAATTTGCCTTTAAAAATTGGTGTGTGTGTGTGTGTGTGTGTGTGTGTGTGTGTGTGTGTGTGTGTGTGTGTGTGTGTGTGTGTGTGTGTGTGTGTGTGTGTGAGTGTGTGTGCGTGTGTATCCTCTACAGTCGGGGCTGGAGGACAGCGTTCTGACCTATCACTGCAGCCCCGGTCAGTACCCGTACCCTGTCAGCACCAGGACCTGCAGTGATGGGGAGTGGTCCCCCATGAGGTTACCCAGTGGCAGAGCAGTGTCTCGTGCTTCATGCAAAGGTTATGTTTCCTGATCAGGATGCATCAACTTTATGTGCACTAAGTTATCTATTCATTATCTGAATGTTTACTCTGTGGTTTCCTGCACCATCTCCTCCTTCTCTCCCACTCTCTTTTCTCCTCATCCATCCTTGTCCTGGTCTCAGATGTGATGTGTCCGGCTCAGCTTCAGCTGGATAACGGGGACTTCTGGCCCAGGGATCAGTGGCTCCCTGTCGGGGTGTCGCAGAGCTTCTCCTGCCAGGAAGGGTTCACCCTGTACGGGTCAGCCCAGAGGAACTGCACCTTGTCAGGGGAGTTGACGGGGACCACTCCTGTGTGTCAGCACTTTGGTGAGTAAACAGTGTTATTTTTGATGGTAAACATACAGAACATGGACATAAGTTTCTTTATAGGTGCAGCAGAGAGGATATCAGCTTAAATGTGACCTTTGACCCAGTTGAGTGAGTGTATTAGAGCGTATGATTGTAGGGTGAGCATGCACTGACTAAGCTCACACTTATGGAGGTTTACATCCTAAAGCAGCTTTTGATGAATACATGCATTTACTCTTTACCATTCAGAGTTTTAAGACACACTCTTACTAAAGGTTTCTATGCAAGTGAGGCCTTTTGTGAGCTAATTTGAAGTATTAGAACCAAACAAAGACTCAGTACCAATCCTTTTTCTGTGTGTGTTTCTTCTCTATCTGAAGATGAATCTGATGACTGCAATGACCCGGGGATCCCAGCAGGGGCTCAGAGGATATCAGGACATTTTCACATTGGGGAGAAAGTGATCTACCGCTGTCAGGCTGGTATGGATCTGCTCGGGTCAGCTGAGAGGGTTTGCCTGGAGAGCGGGCAGTGGAGCGGCTCAACTCCACGTTGCCAAGGTGCAGACACACAGATGGACTGCTTTTGGATTTGTATGAGGAGTACCCATCAGTTTAACACCCCCCCCCCCCCCCCACCACCCCCCCCCCCCCCCCCCCAAAAAAAAAAACAAAAAAAAAAAAAAAAACTGATGAAAACTACTGGGATGCAGCTCTGTCAGGTTACATCATAATAAAAAAAGCACCAGTGTGTGACATCTTTATGTTTCTGCAGCACCACACACCTTTGATTCCCCCGATTTGGTGGCAGCAGCCTTGGGAGGGTCCCTGGCAGGGGTCATGGATGTTCTTACACCAGATGCCTTACAGGAAGGTGAGTACACCTGCTGTATGTTGTCCACATTTCCAAACCTCAGTTTATACAACAAGAAGACCTTTAGTGTGTGTGTGTGTGTGTGTGTGTGTGTGTGTGCTCGTGTAAGGTCAGAGGGCATCGTTTGGGAGAACCATCCGTGTGGCTGAGGGCAGCCGAATGAACGTCTTTATTTTACTGGACTCGTCAGGAAGCATCGGGAAGCAGGTCTTTGAGGAATCCAGGAAAGCCACTATCGCTCTAATTAGAAAGGTCAGTTAAATAAAAAGATGATTAGATGATGTTTACGCTCCTGTCAGTCTGATTTCACGGAGTGTGAATCCTCCATGTTCTATTAATATGCCTCCTAGTTGGAGAGCTACGAGGTGCAGATGAAGTTCCATATTTTGTCATTTGCAAGCGAAGCCATAGACATTGTGAACATCACAGACTCACACATGAGTGGCGACATAGATGACGTCATCTGGAATTTAATGGAGTTCGACTACCACAGTAAGACTCTGCTCATTTACTCTTTTGAGGCCCTCAGTATGAGAGTACAACATGCTTCAGTCTTCTGCTTTTCTGCAGGTCATGGAGAGAAGAAGGGCACCAATCTCCATGCTGCACTGCTGCGTGTCACAGAGTTGATAAGCTTTTTGAAGCAAAACAGCGCCAGAAACCATTTTAATGAGACTCAGAACATCATCATCATAGAGACAGATGGTAAAAATACAGCTAACCTCTCATGCTCAGGCTGGAAAAGCATGCATCCGAACATGACTATAGCCTTACTTTATTTTTTGTCTGTAGGTTACACCAACACTGGCTCCAAACCTCAACATGACCTGGCAAATATTCGAAATCTGCTAGGTTATCACACCCCAGGTCAAGATCACGCAGATGAGACAATGCTGGGTATAAAAAAAAATTAAAAAATGAAAATGAAAATAACCTTAACTCTGTCATATAATGGGAGAGTTATTAACTCTATTTGGGATGTTTTTCAGATATCTATGTGTTTGGTATTGGAAGCGAGGTGAAAAGAGATCAGTTGAACTCTTTAGCCTCTCAAAAAAACGGTGAGGAGCACGTCTTTATCCTGAAAAACTACAAAATGCTGGGGGAGGTGTTCAACAGCATCATCAGTGAGTACAAGACTGAGCTCAGACAATACTTTCTGATGTTATTGTCTCTGTCCACTTTGAAATACACCTGAAGACTCAAACTAGAGGACAGCTGTTTTCAAACGCTTAGTACAAGTTTTTGATGTGTTACTTGGTACAATCAGAATTTGACTGTTTGAAAATTACAGAAGAGGATACAAGCCAGTAGGGGGAAAAAAAGTACCCATATTCTGTATAGTCAGAATTATGACTTGAATGTCATAATAATAATAAAAATATATATATTGGCCCTAATCCTCTTCCATAGAAAATCATATAAGCTTACATGTATGTAAAAAGTCTGCATTTATAAGACATGAAATGAAACTGAAATCTGTTACCATCAAAACTTTGGTTCTGTTTGACTTTATAGGTGACAAAAGTGTGACGATGTGTGGGGTAGCTCAAGAAGACATCAGCAAGGACCAGGGAGAAGAAGGGAAAGACGTCTTTACCAGACCCTGGCACATCACTTTTCAGTCGCCTAGGATGGTCAGTTAAGTCAATTAAGTCACAACAGAGATCTATCTTTTTTTACCCACTCTAGGTTTTAACTCTTAACAGTTTTTTTTCCTGCCTTTAGTCTGAGCCATGTGTCGGATCTATTGTAAGCCAGAACTGGGTGCTGACAGCTGCTCACTGCTATGCCAGAGCGAGTACAGACAGTGTCTCTCTTGAGCGGGACATCAAAACAGGTGGGTGTCAGTGCAGGGGAATGTTTTAGAGATAGAGGTTTTATGAGAGATGGGGCAGAGGAAAAATAGAAAGAGGATGGTTGAGAAGTCAGTGTGTTGACTAAAATCATTGATAAGGTGGTCTTGACATTTTTGTTGATTTCATACCTCTTTATTTATAAATGAAATCCACTTTGTTGCTTCCAGGTGACGTCACTGTGGTTCCCAAGAAGGTGATCATTCATCCCAATTACAACACCGCCGCACTCAAACACAGAAATGTATCTGAGTTCTACGACTATGATGTCGCTCTGGTGCAGTTGAACATGAGTATCCCACTCTCCTGGAAAGCCAGGTACGACAAAAGAAGAGATGCTCATCAATTCAAAAAAAGTTAATTATATCTCTGAAAGTGTTTGTGGACACAAATTCTATACCCCTGATGAAAAAACTGAGGTAAATGCCATGAGATGTAGAATTTAGACTGAAGTAAATATGTTGTGTCCTACAACAGACCCATCTGCTTGCCTTGTACTGTACCAGCCAGCCGAGCCATGAAAAAAGTCAACTCCACCTGCCAGCAGCACAGTAAGTAAGCTTATGGGCTCTATTTTTGTGCCCGCCAGCGACGCGGTGCAAGGTGGCACACTCCGCGCAGTGGTGTTTTCGTCTGGCGGAGCCCGGTGCACAGCCAGTTTGGTGTTTTTGTAGACTGAGGCGCGCCGAGGTCCACCAAGCTGGGCGTTGTGGTGCGGCAGGGGGAGGTGTTGACAGAATCACCTTGTGCAGTGACATTTTCGTGCTCACCGCTGGCGTGGAAAGTGCGCTGAAAGCTCGCCGATTCAAACCTGGTCAGCTTTCAGAGCAGGCGGAGCGCAGCTGGTCTAGTGGTATTTTGGTAGACTGGCGGCGTATCGGCATACGTCACCGATGCCTCACCGGCAGATTTCCACAGTGTCAGGTACATTTCAGTGCAATCAATAATCAACAACAACCAATATTCAGTGCAACCATCTGAATCAGCACTTTCATTTAGATATCGATATATTCTAATCTATATCTTATCTGATGAGTGCATTTGGCACGTGTTTATACACTCAACCTGACTGGATTAACACAGCTGAAACCGCATAGATTAAAATATCCAGTAAACAGTCACACATGATGAATACAATACAAACAACACAATATTTAATTTGTTTCCCCCCTTTTTCTCCTTCCTCTCTTGATCTCTTTGACTACTGCATGATAATTGTAATATGCCAGTGGCGGATTTAAAGGTGAGGGGAGGAGCTGATGTGAAAACAGGTCTCGGCTGTGTTAAATCTACTCCACGCCCTCTCTCCTCCCTCTCTTTGACTTACACCGCTGGGAGGAGCTGAGTTAGGGAGGGGGGATACTTATGCCGGGCTGCGCCGCTCATCAAAATACCAAAGTGTGCTTGGGCCTGCCTTGTTGGCACAGCGGACCTGACTTACGCCATGCCTGTGCCAAGCCGCCGGCAAGGCACAAAAATAGAGCCCAATATCTCTACACTCTACCAAAGCATTCATGATAGGAGTTTCTTCAAATATATATATGTAAATACTGGCATCCTGTGTCTGCCCTGAAAATATTGAATTCTTTTCAATGTAAAGAGGCTGGGCCGGACAGCCATATGTGTACTCTTTCATGAACACAATCCCAGTATACTCTCTTGATTTTTAACACTGATGTAAATGCTCTTGTTTGCCTACAGGGGATGAGCTACTACCCAATAAGGAGACAGCCGCTTTTTTCATCCATAAGGACTCCCAACGCAAAACCACATATATTCAAACAGGGAGTCAGGTCAGATTGCAGCTGCTGATGTTATAAAATGTTGAGAAAATATGCTTTTACATTCAAGAGTGTTAAATATAAACCTGTTTGATGTGTGCAGAGGCCTGGCTGTGTAGAGAAGGCTAAGCTAACCCTCAAAGAGACGACTGATGTGACTCTGGACGAATATGTACCTGACAGATTTCTCTGTTCAGGGGGATCTTCGGGGTACAAGTCAGATATCACCTGTAAAGGTCAGGACTCTTGACTTGTTTTGTCCCAGTTCTCAGAGTGTGGACCTGCATGGTTTTAACAATGAAGTTTGAAACTGTCTCTTCCTCTGCAGGTGACTCTGGAGGATCTGTGTTTCTGCAGAAAGGAAAGCGCTACTTCCAGGTCACCAAGTTTATCATTAAAAAGCATATCTATCTGCATGCTCAATAAAAAGAACTTTTCACAGAGCTTTCTCTTGCTTCTACCACCAGGTGGGGGTAGTGAGCTGGGGCACCATAGATGTCTGCAACAACCCATTTTCAAGGGGGCGCAACAGTCAGCATCCTGATGCTCGAGACTTTCACATCGACGTTTTTAAGATAATGCCGTGGCTGAAACAGCATCTGGGTAAAGAGATCCAGTTCCTGCCTGAGATCAACTGAGAGGCTGCAGTCCAGGTCCAGCTTTCCCGAGCTTCATTACCAAAAGTGAAACCTGCTGTGGTGCAGTAAACTCAACTATAAAGGTGGTTTGTTAAAGAAAACCAAAACAATAACCAATAAACAACATGCATTGGGTTTTGTTTTGCTTTCATGGTGTGTTCATCTTAATTAAAGGTTTTTTTTAAAAAGCATGCATAATCAGCTCGAGTTGCAGATGTAGTTTAGACATATCTGTGCACTTATGTGGATGTGTAAGGTTGTCTGGTAAGATTAAAGAGGAACTGATTCATTAATGCTCCCCTGGTTATCATCAGGAAACTCAACCAAACAGTTACATACCGTTAACACTTAAAGCAGCACGCAGAAGTCAGAATGACTTAAAACAGAGAGTCTTTATATCTTTTGCTGTTCGTTTTGGTTAAATTCTTAAATTAGAGAAGTATTCTTTCAGAACAGAGATTTAAGTCTGTATACTTCTTACTCAAAAAGGTTCAGAATTTTTCATTTATTCAAAAAAAGGTGCATTGTCTGGTGCACAAAAAATCCCTCATACGCTCAAAAACATTCTTTCATTGTTAGAGAATCACACACAAAATGATCTGTTTAGTTATTAAAGCTTGTCAGATGCATGTGTTTTACCAGGAATGCACTGATTTATCAGCTGAATTTCGTTATCTGCAAATATTGGCCCCTTAGACAAACATCAGCACATCTGCGAATAACATTGTGCACGACTGCCAATCCTGTAGCATCATATCTTAATCTGCATCCATGCATGTAAATCTAGAAACTGTTACAGTTTACTGCAATTACTGAGACATTATTATTGGACCAAAAAAGACCTCTGATTTATTTCAACCAGTGTGCGCAGTGCAGGAATAGCCGCTGAGGAAGATCAGTGAGATTCAGCATTCAAGGAGGACCAGCAGCTGTTTGAAAACATTAAATCTAGTAGATAATCCAAAAAACAGACACCGAAAAACAAAATAACACACACACAAAAAAAAGGACGCCAACATTGATTGTTGGTTTCAGTTCTTCTTTTCATAATCAGTGCTAAATACTCATGCAGGGAGTGTTTGTGATTTCTGCCTGAGTGAATTTGTGAAAGACCTGCGAGGTGAGATTGTTTAATGGACCATAAACCAGAATCAACCAATCACATTCAAGTCTGTAAGAATAGATACAGTGCATGGTTTGTGCATCCAGCCTAAAGGCGTAGAAAGTAAACAAGATGACAAACTTTGTGTTTAGTGTTATGTAAGTATTTATTTTCGATTTTTAAACGAAACTGCCAAAGTTTTTCTTTTTCTGCGTTGATATAAAATGGTTTTGTTGTTTTTTTCTCTTCGCTTTGTTACAAGTAAGTCATCTGTTAGTCTGATTATGTAATTTGTGACGATCAGGGCAAAACCAAACCTTATGTCTATGATTATGTCAGAGTGGGTTTTTTTGTGATGTCATATGCCCCCCTGGCTGTAATCTGTATATCTGAAAAAATATGGAAAAAAATGAAAATCAAAAGTCAGTTGTCCAATCAGCCCTCAGAAAACTGGCGGAACAAAGTTTCTGATTGGCTGTCTTTGAAGTTCGGGACAAAGTGGATCTGAAGAATCTCTGAAAATCCCTCCGACAGAGAAGGAGCCACAAAGTGTTTCCTGGTTAGAGAGAGGGAGATGAAAGGGAGTGGTTGGTATGAAAAAAGCTCACTGATTTGTTTTTAACAAGCAAAATTAGCCTTCAAAGGAATAGTTCGCATTTTAAGGGAGGTACTCGTCAATCAAGGGAGAAAAAGTGCTCGAAATCTTATCAAACCATTTCAGTACGGCACCTATGGTATGGTGCACAACTTAAGGTTATTCAAATCCAAGGTCCTCACATGAACCAGGAAACAGACATACACCACACACAGACTGAGTAGCCCATCATAGGCGACTGAAATCAAACAATCATCATGAAAGTCAGGACATCATATTCCCCCAACATCAGATTAACTCCCTGATGAAAGTTTGATACTGAAACACACCAGAGTTTGTTTTTAAGGTCTACGTGACTTGGCTGTGAACGTAAAGCAACTAAACTACACAAAAGAGAAATGACCCCTTTCTCTTCTGCACATTAAGAAAATGAAACAGTTTGTTCCAAAACTGGTCAGAGCGTGGAGGAAACTTTCCACTTTCTTACTTGTAACTGTGGAAAACCATGTCGCTGACTTTGGCGTGTTTGGTGTCTGATGGAGCCATCTCACGAAACTGGAAAGGAAATTGAATCATTAAAAACACACCTGTCATCCCAGCCGGGGTAAAACTAAACACTGAGGCATTAAAGAGAAAAGTCTCACTCTGTTGTTGTGTTTGGCTTCTTCCAGAGAGGCCGAGAAGTTAAAACAGCGACACGGCACTCCTGCAGCTTTCGCTACATCCAGATATCTGGGAATGCACACGGACAAATCAGTGAAAAAATAAGGGCACATATTTTTCCACCATAACTGCACTGTGAATAACGGCTTTTGTGGCTTTAATTCAATGTTTCTGAGTTACACTGAACTTAATTCCTCCTTGTAACTCTGAAAGTAACTCTGAGTCATAGTGCCACAGTTTCTGGAAGCATTGACATTCAGGACAGTGTTTACAGTCAGAGTTTAACCAATGATGACTTTTTCCTTGCTGCAAGCACAGTCAGATATCAGGGGAAATGTACTCCTCCCTCATGCAAATACCTGTCCATAGATGCCTTTTGATGGTGCATGATGGTTAACTTGGATAGGGCGAGTCCTGAGTGTGTTTTGTACACATTATAAGCAGACAGAAAAAAGGACAAACCACAGCTGTGCAGCTACACAGTAAGACCTGATACACTTGGGATTTACCGTTTGCGAGACTCTGGATCTGGATTGGTGTTGTCCACGGCAACACTCTTGCCCTCTTTCAGAGCACGCTCACAGGCCGACACACAGTGCTGCCAGGAACCCAGAGTGTCCTGATATGAAACAAAGCAGGACAGGTTGATATAAGGAGCTTTACAGTTCAATTAGCAACATAAAAATAACAGTTATTGTTATTTAGTTTGCATCTATCGTCCTCATTAATAAGATATAACCTGCACAATTAAAACTGTGTTAAAACTGTGAGTCAAATTCCTCAATTTCTTTCAGTCTTTTAAACTTGAGCTGAACAAGAGAAAAATGACCTCACCCTGTTGACGTACACGTAACCTTTTGGGATAATATGGGTGTGGAAGAAGGTGGATTTACCCGCTGTGGAAAAAATAGGAAAATCAAGCAAAAGACTGAGACAGTGTTTGAGGGAGAGAAAATCAGAAAAGTGGTGAATAACTTTCTCTTACATGCTGGGAAGCCCACAGCAACAATGACCTCTGTTTTGCTGGAGGTGAGAGAGGCAGACGGTGGGTCATACAGCCGCGCAGAGGAGTCCACCTTTCTCTGAAGGAAGAGATTAAAACAACATACTTACATAGATGCAGATAAATAAAAGCTGCGGCCAGATTAAAAAAAAACAGCTCAGTTTGTTTATTTGTTCGATGCACTCACAGGGTCAAAACTGGGCAGCCTGTAGGGGGCGCTTTTCCAGCCCAGGAAATACTCCTCTGGGGTGTAGAACTGCAGTCCAATGTTCAGGGCGAACTACACAGGCAGGAAGGAAACAAGTTAATGGCACACAGCACTTGCTGTAGTCTTATCAGTCTGTGCACCTTCTCCTCATTAAAGCCTCATTCAAAAACAACTAAAGCTCTGAGGGTCAACTGCACAAACATTTGATGATTCCCAAAAACCCGTTCAACAAACGCCAGAGTAGTTTTCTATTTTTAAGAAATAATGTCTGAGGTCTCACCAGTCGGTCACTGCAGGAAAAATCCTTCTTCTTCTTCCCTGGAGCCCAGTTCTCTGGTCTACCTGCGGCATCTGTGTACAGAGATGGAACAACTGTGAGAGACTTCAGCTGCTGAGGTTTTCCTCGACTGAGGACATAAAGCTTCTTTTATCAGACAGCAAGATCAGCACAAGGACTCCTTTCTTTTTTCTGACGCACCTTACAGGGGTTCATTTGAAATATTTCTAAGCCTCAGGATCTAAAGTCCCCTTACTTGTACCAAAAGGTAGTCAGGTAGTCAGCCAAAACAGTGTACAACAAGACATGATAAAGTGGCTTCAGTGCTAAGACAAGGTCAGGTGAGCCATCAGTAAAAATGAAATAATCAAGATATCCTCATTATGATTGCACAGACTCAGGTGAGGTTAGGTTATGTCATTTGTACCTAAAGACAGTTAACTCTGAGTGAGTCAGCCATCTCTGACTCATAAAATCAACAACACATGACAAGACATGATACACAAAGTGATGACTATGCACAAAACTACATGGTGTCCTTAACTAAAGCCATTTACTGCTGCATCTCAACAAATCAGAATACTGAAGAAAAAGATCCATACTTCCTGTTTGATTTTACAATCTAAGACTATCACGTGTATTTTAAAATATTGGGAGTAAAATGTTGGGTTGAAGTTTGCCACTTCTCTGTGATACCAGAAAAATCCCACAGCGACCTGCAGCTGTAGGATCTCACTGCTTCTACTTAAACTTTGCTCACCTCCTACAAAGAGACTCTGAGCTTTATCAACAGTCACTCCATCGTTTGCCTGAGAAGGACAGAGACACACAAAGACAGTGGTGTTTAAACTCAGAATGTATCACTGTCACATGGTGCCGCAAACAGCAGTCGGCATACATGGAGGAAAAACAAAAGGAGGTTTTTATGACTCATCATCATATACACTCAGTAATTCAGGATGCAATTACCCCATCTGAGGCGTGGTTCGTAAATAACGTGGGTGTGGGCACTTACCTTCTCACACAGGTGATTCCACATTCCCATCACAGGTTTCCTGTAGATACCTGGACCGGTTGCTACAAACACCTGAGACATGAACGAGAAGGATGATATATAACTATCACCTCTATCTTAAGAGTGATGAGAGATGACAGCAGTCTACGCTCTTTTAAAAGTGTATGAAAACTTATTCCAGAGGCTGTTCATAGGAGACCAGTGTCAAAGTGCAGATCAAAAAATAAGCAAACTTCTCTTCTGATTTATGATCTTCAGTTGCTTTTATCTCATCTTTTAGTCCCTGGACTAAAAGTTTGTTGAAAGACTCCAGTGGCAACAAAGTGATACATCAACAAGTAGCACAAAATGATTAAAAATTGACATTTCAAGATTAATAATTACAATGAGACGTCACACCATTGATTACGCTTTAGAAGAGACAGAAAAACTACAGAGAGCTGCAGAGCAATTTGAGATAAATATGTTCATAATATGTGCTAACCATCAGACTCTGTTTTAATCATCATTTCACTCTGCTCCTTCATTCCTGTTAGAAGTATTATATGTTTTTAAACTGTTTGTGATTTCCTTAATTTGCCTCTGACTTTCTGCACTGCCTGTTTTGTTTCACAGCTTTTGGAAAGAACTTTAGAACTCTGGGTTTGAGAAGAGCTTTATAAATTAAGTTAACCATGTCCTTTATTACTTTTATTGACAGTTTTATGTTATGTATAATGTTGTTTGAGTAAATTATGGTTTCATTGAGAGTGAAATTTGTTTGATTTGTTACTAAGGATAGTCAGGAAATTGAACTGGTTTCCACCTTTAAATACCTGGGGTTATGAAAACTTGCCTTTTAAAGAGCATAATTATTATGTTACCAAAAGCTTAAGGTTTTACTTGGTTTTTACAACAGAAACAAGTCTTATTTCTCTTTTATGGTTAAAAAGAGACTTGTTGAGTCAACATTTTTACCTGTTCTGGGTTATGGTGACGTACTGTACATGAATGCTTCTGCTCAGAGTCTACAGATGTTGAACACTGTTTATCATGGAGCTCTGAGATTTATCTCAAACTGTTGATTTCTTACTCACCACTGTGACTTACACTTGAAGGTCAACTGGACTCCTCTAAGCACAAGTTGCCTCAGACATTGGTATGTCTTTATCTACGAAGCCATTTTAGGCAGTGCTCTGGACTACCTTTCCTCCTTGTTGTCGTAAAGGCAGGATTACATAACTTGCGGTCACCTGATTTTGTGCAGTTTGCTGTTCCCACTGAGAACTGAACTGAGCTGGGAAAGAAGGCCTTTAGGTTTCCTGCTCTTTTTGCATGGAATAACCTGCAGACTGAATTTAGATTACAGAACCTAGTGTCTCTGAGTGTTTTTAAATCTTTGGTAAAAACTCTTGAAAGCAAACTGTCTGTATGCCACTGCTTTAGCTGACATTTTGTATTTACTGCACTTGTTGCTGATGTTGAGCTGCGTGAGTCTGAGTGTGTTTGTTTTTTGTTTTTGAAAATGCGTTGCTGCCATTCTTGGCCAGGCCCCCCTTGAAAAGAGATCTTTGATCTCAATGGGACTAGCCTGGTTAAATAAAGGTTGAATAAAAATAAAAACAAAAACTAAAGTGGGATATGCTTTAGGACGGGGCTCCTTTATAGGCTCGTCAACCCCTACAGAGAAGTGATAATGTGCATCCATTCTCACGTACGAGGATGGCAAAGATGGAGACAGTCTGTGAGACTGATGGTCTCAAAACAAAAATCATTATCCAAAGGCACAGATGACGTCATACATGGCTGTTTCCTTCTCTTAAATACAGACAACGAAGCTGAGTCATCACTGACCTGCACAGGTAGCTTCAGTGTGGTGAGGATGTCCTCCACCTTAGACTTGAAGACCTCAGGTCTTAGTTTGCCTTTCGCGATCCCCATCTGGTTGGTGAAGAACACCACCTACAGTGAGAGCAGAGCTGGTTTATAGCTGGAGGAGATTTCACAGGCTTTTAACCTTCAAAACTTCATAGTATGGTTGAATCAGCTATAATTTGAGGCTTCTTCTCACCTTGTATCCATTCTTCAGTAAACTGGCGAGCTTGGGCTGAATCTCAGGAAAGAGGATCCTGTTTAATGGACAAATACAAGCAGATGAAAAGTCCCTCAGAGCAGGGCAACAGCAACACAAAACATGAAAAGGAGAGTTCAGGATTCAAGATTTACCTCCAGTCATCCGGCGTAGTGGGGAATACTTTTCCAGACTTGGTGGTGATGATGCAGCCGTCAATGTCGAATCCAGCAATCTAGAGAAAAGGAGGACATGTTTGGACAAAGAAACTTTCTTAGGATTGAGTTCTCATTACTGATTATGAGGCAGTTAGTCCTGTTTCTGTCCCTACTGTCAGACTGAGGACAGTGTTAAAGGTGCTTTTAAGAAATTATAGGAAACATTTTTCTCAGTGAAAAAAAAAACATGTAGTGATTGTTTTGTAAACTTGTTGGCCTGAGATTGTGTTGACTCACAGATTACTTTATAATGGCCTGCATGACTGTAACAATTATCATTTATGTTTTTGTTATGAAAATTTATTTAAATCTGTTGACCAGATGAGGACTTACTGACAAAAAGTGTCATCATCAACAAAACTAACTGTAAAGAGGCTGTTTTCAGGATGATCTCTAAGCTGAGGTGGTTTTTAACACTGTCAGCTGTATTGACTCTGATTCTCTCACAGAGAGCGTCTTAAATAATCAGGCAAAGCTGATCCTCAGCTCACCTTATCACTCCCTTTGACTCCAGCTGCAGTGTAGAGCAACAGGTTGTCAATCTGCTGCCAGTTGCTTTTCAGACAACCCTTTGAAGATGAAGATGATGATGATGATGGTTTGCTGCTCCCCTCCTTCACTGATTTCTCTGCTAGCTCCTGCAGCTGCTTCAGTTTTTCCTCTGCTAGTCTCTCCTCCTCCTCCTCCTCGTCTTCCTTAATTCCTTTATTGGCGGCCTCCTCATCTCGTCTTTGGCGTTTTCCGCCCTGGTGTCCCCCATCTGGGTCCAGGCGTCTTTTGGAGGACTAAATACAAGAACAAAACATCATAGCGTCTCTGAGCTACAGTTAAATGGATGAAACAATAGGAATCAATGCAGGGACCAAAGAGTTTAAAGTGTGTTACCTTCATGGGAGAGGCAGAAAAGAAATCCTTGATACTGCGTTTAGGGTTTGGACTGGAGTGCGCCTCTTTGTCCCTCTCGTTTCTCCCTCCTTTGGTCTTATCTGTGGCCTTCAGTCCTTCCTGAACAGCAGTGGAAGCTGCTCCGTTTGAGCTCAGAGAATAGTGCAATTTAAATGGATGGCTTTGGTTAACCAGGTACAGTGTGCCTCTGTGTGTGAGTTTTCCAGACTGACCACGGTTCAGCTGCTCTCCGTCTAGCGAGCTTGGATTAGGGCCCAGCTGTGGAATTAAAAAGAACATGCATGGACATTGGACTGCAGTTTCTTTTATATAGTTAGATTACAGGCTGGAGATAACCAGGGTGTTTCCAGGCAGTAGGACAATGGGTCGCTGTCAACCAACTGAACTTCTTATGCAACATTAAATATCAACTCTGTGTGCTTGTTGGGTGTCGTCTGGCAGAGGCGTCTGTTTGATCTGAGAGCTTCACAGGGAAGAAGACAAGTTTAAATCTAACCTGTGACACTGTAAGTCAGGCTATATTGTTTGACTTCATACCTGAGTTACAACCACATCCTGGTCTGCATAGCAAGCCACCACCTTCACTGAAAGAGACACAAAGTCTGTTATTATTATACAGTCTCATACACACTTTTCTAAACAAATATCATGAGCTGAAACTCCTGACACACCAAGACCCTGATTAAAAAACTGCTGACATGCTGTGAAAAATGTTGAGATTCTGATTGTTTTACTTCAAATGTTTCAACCAAAAATACATAATGATACTGATAATGAGATGGCAGGCTGGCCAATGTTGGTTTTATAATAAAAGCTGCTCATCACTAGTAGCAGATCAATTCTCATATAAGAGTAATTTTGTGCTCTTAACAATGAAAAACAAGTCCTAGTGTTATGAGATTAAATTCTATTTATTTATTTAACCAGACAAAAACCCATTGAGATCAACCTCTCTTTCACAAGGGTGACCTGGCTATAAGGTCAGCAGCACGTCATGAAAAATGAGAAAAACAAAATAAAACATGATTGAGAAGTGACAATAAACAGTTAGTTAAAATTCTAATTTTTTCGTAAGTGCAAGGTGTCTTGTAATATGTTGTTAAAGATAGCACTCGTAAAGTCATATTCATCATGTATGAGAATAAAGCGTGATATAGTTGTAGTTTTGGTTAACAGTGAACAGCCAGCTGTCTGGAGCATCTAGTAACATTGTCTCTAATATTTTGTCACTTCAGCACCACATTAATATCAAGGTCCAAAATTAGCGTCCACTAATAACACAGTGCAAGGACAAATCGCCTATGTGCAATATTGCCAGTCTCCCCTAATTTTTATTTTACAGTGTATATTCAAGTACTTTCTTCACTCTGTAAATAGTTTTAACCATTCTGATCTTTTATCTTTATATTTAAAAATATATTTCTAAAACTTTTATTGTTTTTGTTTGTAAAGAGCTGACTCTAGAGGTATCACACAAAAATTGTATGTACCTGTACTGTCTCGTACCAACGTGAATGTTGATAAAAATCTTTCCATTCTATCTAGGTTCCTTATCGTGACAGTTTACGATCTGAATATTTTCTGTCTTTATTCCATAAAAGCCAATCAAGTTCAGCAAATTTGTTCCTAATTGTTTTATCTTTTTCTGGAAATTGTGATTTAAAAAAAATAAATAAATAAAAAGAATCGGCCCCATATCGACCCTCAGTTGTCTCGCTGGTTAACTATCGGCATCACTGATATATTGGTCGACCGTTTCTCTCCTGAAGGCCAATCTCGCACTTCTCCTCACCCTGATGACGGGAGCATTTCTTATCCGTAACCCCGGTGTCTGGACCCCGGCCTAAAATCACGGCTCGACCATCCTCCAGGAGGACCCGAGCTCCGGAGGGACTGACCAGCGAGCACGGCATCTGAGCAGGAGACCTGGGACTGATCCTTCTACAGCCCGACGAAGTGAGTAAATATAACCGGATTAATTTAACGTAGAGTGATTTAACGTAGAGGTTCACTGGCAAATACTTTATTACTTTAAACACCAATATTTTGAACCTCGTCCACTTTAAAGTAAAAACACAATGGTAAACAAACAGAGGAGGACTATTTGGGAGTTTCTCCCGCGGTCCAGTGGAAAAAAATTATCCGACTGGAAACACCCTCTACTATATGGTTCCGCATACTTTTCCGGGTTACTCTGCTCTAAACCGTCCCGTGTGTGTTTAACTATTTGTTGAGTCATGTTGTTCCAGAAGATGCAGAATACTAAAGTTGACTTTTAAAGCGAAATTTAAACTTTAGTACATTTTGAAATTTCTTGTTTAGACGTCTCGCTGGGCAGACAGTGACTCACCTTTTCCCTTCTCCACCCAGTCGGTCACCTGGGGACAGAAAGGTAAGAGGAAACATAACGTGAGAAACAGACATGATTTTAATGTTCTTATTGAACTCTGTTGAGAGATATCCTCCATCTATCTCTGACTTATTAGGAAGAATTAGCCTACCTGTCATCACCTTCCTCTCTTACCTGGTTGTTCTCTAAGTACACGATTTGATGTAAAACTGACGGATGAGGTGCCTCCTTAAAATCAAGACTATCAGGTTTCATGTGGCATGATCAGCTACAATAAAACATGACCCTGTGTTTTTTTAAACTGGAACTAAGCATATTCAGTTTCGCTTCTGTTTCATGTTACATTTAGGCTTCATTTATTCATAACTTATGCATTATTTGCATTTATGTAACAAAATGTTTATCTAAATTTAAGAGCGCTAACATCATATGTCATTGAAAACTGATAAAGGGAGCTGTTAGGCCTCATTCAGGACCATTAGTCTTTGAATGTCTTGATTTATTGGTATTTCTTTTTCAGGTAATAAAGATAATCTAAAACTAGAGTTACATAGAGTAGTTATTTGGCAAATCAGGCCATCAGTTATTAGATTGATCCTATAAATGTTGATATTTTTGATGTCCGAAGCAGCTGGTGCAGGGTTGGTCAGGTATGTCAGACAAATTCACCTCATTCTGAAATTCCATCCATGCTCAGCTGCTCCTCTGATGTGACATGTTATCAGAATGATCGAGGAGCTCATCTTTGCAAATTAAAAAGATAAAGGAGATTTTGCCTTAACAGAAAAATTATCCTAAATGTTGAGTCAAAATAATGTTGTTGTAAAACAACCATGAGATAATGTTTTAGTAACAAGAAAAATGAGATAACAGGTCAAAATACTGAGATAAAAAGTCATTATTATCAGATTAGAATGTCACAATAATGCAATAAATTTATCTTAAATTAAAATGGTTAGATAAATGTTAAAATCATTACATAGAAGTTGTTATTCTGAAATAAGAATCAATAAGCATGAGAAAAAAAAGTCATAATAACAACATAAAAATGATTAATGAGATAAAAGTCATAACGATGAGCTAAAAAGTCAAAAAGATAAAAGTTATAATGGTGGGAAAATTCATACTGAGTTACATGTCAAAATTGTAACATTTTGTTATTATAAATATAGGTATAATCATGCAATAAAGTCATTATTTCAAAATTAAGCTCAGAATTATGAGATGAATGTCATAATGATGACATTATAGCTAACAATGAGGTTAAAAAGACAGAATTATGCAATACACGTCAAAATCCTGACATAGAAGTCTTATCTGATAATTTTGCTCTACCATTAAGTCAGATTTTCTTTCTCATAGCAATGTAAAGTTTTCCTGAACATTATAACTCAATCTAATTAGTGCAACAGTCACATCTTTAATATAAGATAAGATACACCTTTATTAGTCCCACAAGGGAAATTCCCATTTACAGTTCATCCTTTCCAAGAAACATACAATTGACAGATGCACACAGGGTGACAGGAACAGGAGAACTGTCGGATTATAGTCTGTTTCATAACCACCCAGAAACTTCTTTCTGGAGCTTATTGAGGACAATTACACAGACATTGTCTTTAAAAGTTGTTGAAAGCAATATAGACTCTTAACTCCATAATCCACAGTCAAAACTTTGTGTTGTGCTCTCAACCTCCTCAAATATTGACCTGTGCTGACAGAATAAACAGGTTTATTAAACAGTCTCGCCCAGGGTGTGTCGCTGTGTGGGGTGACATATTCATACAGTGAGAATGTGGACTAGCTGGTGTTGTTTACCCTGAATACCTGCTGATGTTTGATCCTTGACAGCATTAAATGTCTGTCTCTGGGCTGTACTTGGTAAACTAACTCCTCCTCTTCATATTTTCATGACATGAAAAATCCTGTTCCAGCTCTCAGTTATATTTCCTCCTCTGTTCTGTCAGGCTGCTGACTTGGTGGGCTGTCTGTCTGGGATTTGGCGGAGCTGCAAACTAAAAGACACCTGAACATCCAGGTAAAGGAAAAACTCTTTAATGCCTTTTTAAACTGCAAATTTAAAACAACTTTTTTTTTCTTTTAGCAGGGTAACTTTTATTCTTAAAAAATGTGGACATCTTTTTGTTCTTGATTTACTTTGATTAGCGTTTTTTCTTTTTAATGTTTTAGTCTGAATTCACTCTCTGCCTTTGAGCACAATATGACCAACTTACACATCTGATACATTCACTCTCAGACGCAGGTGTTAAACCTCACTAACCAGCCCAAATAGCACCCATTCAACACACTTTCTACCCTCTTCCTTTGATTTCCAGACCATCGCTTTCTCTCACCATGTCCAACCCAAACGTTCCAGACCACCATGAGGAGGCCTACGTTTCTCTGATGAGAGACATGAGAGAGCTGGACCTCACTGGCTCTAGCATTCCCTGTGACCTGGTGCTGATCGGAGACCATGCCTTTCCTTTAGCAATGAACAGCCAAGGCCAGGTCCTGATGGCTGCCTCTCTGTACGGCAAAGGAAGGATTGTGGTTGTGGGTCATGAGAGTTACTTGACCAAATGTCCTGCTCTGGTGGAGAGCGCTCTGGTCTGGCTGAGAGGAGATGGATCAAACAACACGTCTGTAGGGATCAACAAAGAAGTCAAGGAGGTTGCTGATCATCTCAACAAATCCAGCTTTCAGACCAGAGTAGTGGAGGGCTTCGAGAAAAACCTGGGGGTTGGTGTGTACGTGACCAAGGCCTACAATGTGGACAAAGAAGTGAAGGACCTGGTGGCATTTCTAAAAAATGGAGGGGGAGTGCTGATGGGAGGGCAGGCGTGGCACTGGGCTTCCTCTCACCCAAAGTCCAACACGCTGCTGCAGTTTCCAGGGAATAAGCTGTCAGGGGTGGCAGGGATCTACTTTTCTGAGCATCGCTGTGAGGCAGAGCGCATACCTGTCCCCCCACAGATCCCATCTTCCTGGATGTCTGTGGTGTGAGTGTTCATAAGTCATTTATTTTGGAGCACAATCATTAAATGTTACACCTCAGCTTTTATTTTGAAACTTTCACACACACTCTGCCTCCTGGTTATAAAAGTATGATTACAGTGGACAGTCATTTACAACTCTGATTCTATAAGAGTTGTGCTGCTGCGTAAAATGTTGATAAAAACAATATATTTGCAGAGTTTTCAAATCATTTAAAATCTATGTTTAATTTAAAACAGTGCATTGACAACGTTTGTTACATCATGATTTCCGTTTCCATTTAGCTCTTTTTTTAGCAATACTGTAAACCTTAGTGAACCAGCAGACCAGGTTCTGGAGTCTAGACAGTGAAATGTTGTCCCAGTCTTGCTTGATAGAGGATTTCAGCTGCTCAATAGTTCAGGGTCTCCTTTGTCTAATTTTTAGTTTCCTGATGATCCAAATGTTTGCAACAGATAAGTCAGGACTGCAGTTAGGCCAGTCTATCAGCAGTACTCTTCTACTACAGAGCCACGCTGTCTTAATCCCTGTTGTCAGAATTTGGTTTGTCATTGTCTTGCTGAAATATGAAGGTCTTCCCTGAAAAAGTAATTGTAGCTGTGAGCTGAAAACAGGCCCTGGTCCTTCTACTCTGCAGAGAGGAGAATGCAGCATTCATGATCCCAAACAGAATGTCCGACTTTGATTGGTCAGCCCACATAAACAGTTTTCCCTCCCTCTTAGTCAATCTTCTGTGGGCTCAGATCCAGATAAGTCTCTGGGACATGGTTCAGTACCTCATTTGTGGATGCAGTGACAAGATGTGTTCACAGACATGATGCATTTAGGAAGTCATTTGATCCTGAAGATCAGGACCATCCAGTCTTGGTTTTGGTCTTTGTCCCTTTAGTACAGAGCATAGACTGTATAAAGAATGGACAGAGTCTGCCTCCTCTCTGGGTGAAGCCACTCCGAGAACAGCACCCTCTGTGGACGGGCTGCAGTATAGGTCATGAATCCCACCTCCACCAGCAAAGCTTATGGGACTGTGGACAAACTTTAGAAATTTATACACAGTACATACATTTTTCTCCCCCCTGCTTGTGATGTTGACATGTGGTTACTGTAAGACTGGTTTGTGCTCAAGTCCTCTTTTTTCTGTACAGCTCCGTTTTCAAAAGTTATTAGGGGGTTCATGTTTTCTATGATTGACACCTGATACAGCCTATGGGCGTTCAGGGATTGTGTAGCTCTCCCGGGGGATACGCTGTTTGAGCCGGGCATTATCACAGCGAAATCCCGAGAGCTTTTTGGCTTCAAATCTGTATACAGGTGGTAGGCGGAACCAAGTTGTCCATAGTATATACAGTCTATGGTACAGAGATTTCTCCAGATTCTCAGAATCTTTTAATAATATAATTTTCTGTAGATGATGAAATCCACTCATTCTTTCACATTTGACACTCAGGAACATGATTCTGTAACTGTTCAACTATTAGCTCACACGGTCTGTCTGTGTATGTTTCCAAAGTTTTACACCAAGAGAATAACTGATGAATCTTTGTATTTATACCTGTGACTGTATCAACTACATAATGGACTCTGTCTTTGATAACTGGTCTCTACTCACCCTCCCATGAACAGTATTGGTAAGGACTTCGAGGACGACCTTGAGTTCCTGTTTGATGGGGTTCCAGAGCTTGACCTCCAGGGTAATAGCTTGGCCTCTGAAATCCTGATCCACGGTCCACTGGCCTTTCCTATCGGGACCACAGAGGGTGGACAGGCCTTCATGGCAGGAGCTTACTACGGGCAAGGACGTGTCATTGTGACGGCTCATGAAGGATTTCTGGGACGAGAGGTAGAGTTTGTGTCCTTGTACAATACTTTTAATCTTTATGCTGTCTGTCTGTGCTGTATTTGACAGTTCTTACAGCTACTCTTTCATTTTAAAAACTGGTACCATTCTGGTTTACGCCTGTACCCAGAAAACCCAGAAGTCTATGCATGTAGCGCAATGCACATCTCCTCAAAACTGTAACTTCATGTCCAAACCAAGTAGACCACAAGCCCTGATCCATTGGCTGCACAGACACTACATTGCAAACTAGCATTTGGCAAGTTTAGCAAAGTGACGCAGAAGTTGGCCAACTCTCTTGCATGGCAACAGTGGAGGAGGCCCTCAGCTGCTGTCTGGAATGCACCGATGTGCCAGATCTGTAAAATTATTAACAAACCACCAACTGTCTCGAATTTTCTCTCTGTCTGCAGAAGCTGACCAAATTTTGGAGCAATGCCATTCGTTGGTTGGATGAAGGCCGCCAGGGGGTCGTTGGTATAGAGCCAAAACTCTCTGGCGATATCCTCCGCAAATCTGGGTTAAAGTTTGAGCAGTCTGGCTTCAAAAAAGACCTGAGTGTGTTTGTGTGTAGACCGAATACCAACATTGACATACTAGACTATGTGGCAGAAGGGGGAGGCCTGCTGGTGGCCGGACATGCCTGGTACTGGGCTCAGACGCATCGTGGGAAAAATCCATTATCAGATTTTCCAGGTTTGTAAAAGTACTTCAAGTGAGAGGAAGAAAGGATTTAGAGAAAGACTGATTTACAGGATTTACAGGACTAATTATGGCTTTCTAGAGAATTTTTATGACTAATGCTGCAGACACTGCAGGCAGCCATCTTGTCAGTGAGGCAAATCTGATCTAAAATTGAAAGCTCAAAGTGGGCTCTACCTCAGGTACACAGCTTTGGTTTTCAGATCAGGTGTGTGATGTCTTTCAGGTAACCATGTCCTGAACAAAATGGGCTTGAGCCTGTTGGGTTCAACAGTCAAAGGAGGAATATTTAAGACTCCTGATCCTAGCAAAGCCAAAGACAACTACCACTTCCGCCAGATGCTTCGCCGTTTTGCCGCTCATGTAACCAAGGGGGAGAACCTGAGCAAGCAGGAAGAGGGCAACCTGAAAAAGCTTGGCCAAGACTGCTGCGAATATTTGCACATGAACGCTCGAGACTGCTGCTCCTACACCCAGGTGGTTTCCACGCTCACCGACATCTTCAAGACCTCAGGCTTACCTCAGGTGAGTGAACTAATAAACTACTTCAGAATGATTTGTCTGAATAAAAGGAAGTGACACTGCCAATACAAGTTAAAGCAGCAATATTACCATTTTGATAACACTCAACATCATTTTTATTTAAGGTGTGCGATAAATGCCCGTCAAAAGGTGCAAAAGACCACCTGCTCCTCAGTTTGGGGGCTGACGTGTACAAAGCTTGTCCAAATCCTGATGCCCTCCTGCCCTACCTTATCAAGGACAACCCTGTAATGCCTGTCGTCTATAACCACAAGGTTTACATTAATGTGGACACAGCAGGTAAGCATTCATGTTTTTAGAGATTAGTGATTCTGAGAAGGGAGGGAAATTCAGGTGATTTAATGCAGTCATCACTAGAGCTTCATACAAGTGCACTTTTCTTATTTAACGCTGTGATTTATGTAATTATAGGTCTGAAAATCAGTTTGTGACACTAATCTAGGAAAGGAAAAAGGCTGATGTGTGTGACTGTTGGATGATTTATGCGTCTGTGTGTGTTGAAGGAGGGGAGGAGTGGATCAGCACGGGTCTTTACCTGGCTCCTGGTTTGAAGACCCACATAGCCGTACCTAAGCAGATTCTCAACAAAGGATGGCAGGTACTGTGCGCAGATTAATGTAAGGTTTTTGTATTTCTGCGAAGCACTATCTGAATATGTTCACAGCCTGGTAAAACCATTGGAATCGAAAAACTGGGTCCTGATCAGAACTGTTTTATCTACTGGCATCTTTGCCTCTGCACTCCTTATTATATCCATCTCTCCAGCCTCACAAACTTCCAGAGTAACAGATGATCCCTGTCATCCTCAGGTCCAGATTGGCTGCCAGACAGACAGGCTCAAGCATGAATCGCTGAAGAGAGCTCCTAGAGTTCATGAGCGGTTTCCTGTTACCTCAGAAATGATGCTGGTGCATAACCTGTGGGGGGGCCTCATCTACCTGATCGCCCCTCCCAAAACAAAAGAGGAGGGGCTAGAGGTCACAGTGCAGATAGCTGTACCTGCACCGTACTACAAGTCAGGTGAGTCTGTGCTGGATGTTTGCTGATGATGGCAGTCTAAGGTTGAGCAGGATGAGCGAGAGAGAATAAAAACCACCTCAGACCACTTTGGATAAAATAAGTGCAGAGTGAATCTTTGCTCAGCTCTCAGGTGTTCTTTTCAGGTGTGACTACACCAGCTGAGTGGGCGTTGCTGAAAACAGCTCCTGCACCCTGGGCAGAGCTGGAGTTCGCCAACCTCATCATGACGGTACCTTCAGATGTTATTCGGGATCTGGAGCGCCCAGACCTGCTGGCGGTATTATGGGATGACATCATGAAAGGCATTGCTGACCTTGCCGTCATACCGCACAAATTTCCACGCAAAGAACGCTATGTGGCAGACGTGCAGATTTCCCACGGTAATTTCACTCTCTGCGCTTTGTCATGTTTTAAATCGGAGGTCCAGTTTTGTTTTTTGTTTTTTTAAAATTTGCTCTACTTCTTCTCCTTCCAGGTTGGATGCACGCAGGTTATCCTGTCATGATGCACAGGGCCACAGCCGCAGCGCTGGTCAGCGTAGAGCACGCGAAGACTAAAGGCCTCTGGGGCGCCATCCATGAACTGGGGCACAACCAGCAGAGGAGGTGCTGGGAGTTCCCATCGCACACCACAGAGTGTACATGCAACCTGTGGTCTGTGTATGTTCATGAAAATGTGATTGGGATGAGCAAGGAGAAGGTGATCATTTTTTAAAAAGATCTTTTCTTGAAGTGCATTTCAATACAGCTGTTAAAGGAAGATGCAAATGACAACTAAAATATTATTTCCATGATTTTTGACAGTATATGACTTTTTATTGAGATTTTTAAAGTTTCAAACACATTTTTTTCATCCTGTTTAGGCTCATCAAGCGATGATTCCTGAAAATCGAAACAAACGGGCTGAGGAATATGTCAAAGGAGGGCGGAAACTCAGCAGCTGGAGCGTGTGGACGGCCCTGGAGACCTACATGCAGGTACAAGAGAGTCACTAAATACTGTGATAGAAAAATGAGATCCAAGCTAAACAAAAAGAAAAGGCTTTAATTTCTTCTGTTTCAAATTAGAAATGAGCTTATTGTTTTGAATGATAAGAAAATCCTCACAGCCTCCTCTTTGAGAGTAATGAATTCAGACCAACCAGTTTGCTGTTCCCTTTCACCTTTGTACCCTCATACCTGCTTCATTGGATCTCTCAAATTTGTCCATTTCTCAAATCGCTACACATTTCCACTCTGCACAAGGGTCGGCCCTATTTATTGCCATCAAAAATTCTTCAAGGAGGGTATATATCGAGGCTGGACTGCACTCTCTGATTGCATAAAGGATTGTGCATCATTTGCCCTCACCCTCTGCCGCATATCAAGCTTGGTTTCACATGTTATTATAAGCATATCGTTTTAATGATATTCAAGTGTATAAGAAAGCACTGCAGCTCTGTGCAGTCTGCTCCAGTTTTGTGTCTGTAATTGAAGTGAGCTGTCAGCATCTCCCCATCCACTGCTCATTCAACTATGTTTAATAGTACAGCCTGTATGTGGTAGCCTGTACACAGCCTTTAATGATTACAGGCGTCACGCACAGATCTATTATTTGTAGTTCATGCAGAGATGACTTGTCTTGATCACTGAAGGGTTTGACAGCAAAGCTGTTTTTTTTTCTCATATTTTTCACCTTTTCTTCTGCTCTTTGCAGCTGCAGGAAAAGTTTGGTTGGGATTCCTTCAAGAAAGTGTTTGCAGCGTACCACAAGATGAGCGACTGCCCAAAGGGCAACCCAGAAAAGATGAACCTGTATGCTGAGACCTTCTCCAACACCGTGCAGATGAACCTGTGTGGATTCTTCAAGGCCTGGGGCTGGCCCATAGAAAAAGCAACAGAGGAGAAACTCTCCAAACTGCCTGCCTGGAATGACCATCCCATGACCAAATACAACTGAGCTTCAGACTGCCGCTGATGTGGAGGGTTAGGCTGATAATACTATCCACTTTAGCCTGTCACAGCCCGAAGAAGGTGGGGTGGTGTTTGAAATGTGAGGCTTGGGGAGAGATGGGTTCAAAAACTGACAAATTTCTGATACTTAGGGGTGAATTCACAAAAGATGCAGCACTGCCACTGATAGACCCACAGAATTCAGAGTAATTTGAAAGTCCAGTTGCTAAAGCATGTTGTACAGTATATTCCGGTGTACACTTGCAGATAAATGTATACCACAGACAAGTACATTTATTGGACAAAGTCAATCCAAAACACGCCAAACCTCTTTGCACCCTGCACTTCACTTCACATCCTAATTGCGTGCCGTTAACTGACAAAACGTTTTTGGACACACTGAGATCCACTTTGCACCACAAAATAGATTTTTTTCTACCATACAGAGGTTTCCTTGGTCTTCTGATGACTGATTCTATCGCTAAGCCACAGCCTCTGTGCTTCTGTGCCTCAGACAGTTTGTAGATTTTCTTTTTGTGTTGCAGCTGAAACTGAAAATTACATGATTCATTTTTGCCTGTGCAGTTTTATTGGTGTTTAAAGATGTGCAGTTTTTTTGTGAATTCATTCCCGAGACTTTAAAGACTTAATAAGTTCACTGACTTTGTTTCCTCATGCTGGTTTTTTTTTTTTTTTTGTGCGTGTTTTTTGTATTGTCACTGTTTTTATTTAAGTATTTAAAAAACTTAAACGAAGTGCAATGAGAGTGCCAGATATATAAAGCTTTTAAATCAGAAAGGTCAATTTAAAAAAGATTTTAATTGATTTACAAAATACTATAAAATACTGAAACCTATTCAGTTGGAAAAGTAGCACTTTTACTTATACTGCAGTGACATGTAGCCTGTTATTTTCTGCTTCTTGACCTCCTGCAGCTTCTTCCTGACACTTAAACTTCCTGTGAGGGGTGTTAGCTTATGAAACAAGACCATCGGTGAAGATTTAGTCTGTAAGTTTTATCATTTTTAATGCCTGTTACCATTTTTTAAATCATCTTTAATGCCTGTTACCAGTTTGTGGGGGTAGGTGCCACCAAAGATGATAACCTGCACCTACAGGACAAAATCTGCTAAGGGGGGGGGGGGGCTAAGTCAGCAGAAAAAGAAAGTTCCTCACAGGAGCTTTAATAATCCATCTGCATCCTGGTCTGTATGAAATTTATGCAAAAACTGTCAAATTCATTGAATAGTAAAAGAGGTCTTCTGTGTTTTTTTAGTCTTCTGCAGTTTTTTTCTAGTGCCTAGTTTTTTTCTGACGTCATGTCTGTTCCAGACTTCAAACTAGATACAGCTTCATATTTTCTCTGCAGTGATATCCGTTTTTACTCTCAATGGAAAAGGATGCCATAATAAACAATTGACTTGCCATTCCACTTATTTCTGTCTTTAATCTCATGTTTCTGAGAGGTAAACGAGTACTGGCTGCGCAAAAACTAGAAATAACAATTTTAACAGCAGCAATGAAAAAATGAATGCACACATGCATCTGATTTCACCTCAATTTAGAGAACTCTCTACATACATTGAATGGATTTTCATAAATTCAAGGAAATAAAGTCCAAAATTGGTGCTGCTGATATTATTCAACTACGGAAAAGATGAAAAACTCCTGTTTTTGTTTTGATATTTGGACTGGGCTTGTAATATGAGTATTTATTACTCACATTATTGCTTTGAAAGCCATGAATATGGAAGCTTGCAATCTTAAAGTAAAAGGCTAAAGGTCAATTTTTTTAAGGGCTTTTCACAGCAAAAGTTTCCCAGTCCTATACTTGGAGAAAAAAAAAAATGTCATGACTGGCTAAAAAGTGATGGCACATAAAGGGGGACACTCTAAAATGACACTTAATCAGACTAATTCATTCACAGAAACATGCAGAATACTGTGAAAATGATCAGATCTCGTAATCATAGAAAATGGTGTCAGTGAGTGGGTGTGTGGATAGTGTTGTGAGCAAAGAGAAGAGGAAGTAACCAAACGGAGCATGAATTAAAATAAATAAATTCATAAACATATTGAATTTCCCTTTGGGGATCAATAAAGTTCCTCCTCTGAAAGACAGTCTGAGGGGGCAGTGTTTATTGTGACAGGGAGCATTTAGCTCATGTGCTTCCTATAAATTGACACACCCGCCAGTCACATGGATCTACAACAATAGAAGAGATACAACACAACTAAACAGGCTCCTGTCCGCTAAACTTCCTAAAAAATGTAGAGGACAAAATGAACAAGCGACTACACAAACCACAAATATGTGTGTAAATTGAAGGGAAACCCAGACATGACAAACAGTCACAGATTTGGCGCTTTAAACTGGAGAGTTATGTCACATGAGTCCAACTAAGCATCAAAATGCACAAAGTCAAGCATACATTAGGACATTTTTTTATCACAGTGCTCAAAGGATGTTTTTTAAAACAGTGACAACTGCACGATCCACAAATGTTGACTTGTGACTGGTTTAACTGGTTTGTTGTCCATTCTTAAATTGGGTTTGTCTTTGTTTGGACTGGCATGTGAAAACTGTTGGTCCACACACACACACACACACACACACACACACACACACACACACACACACACACACACACAGTTTGAAACACACCCAGTTTGGCCAAAATAGTTCATATCACAAACACATTATTGCGAATTAAGTGGGCTTTCTTCTCAATTTCAATCAAAAGTCTTTAAAAACAAACCAAACAACATCATGCAAATGAGACAGAAATAACAGTTGGTTCTGTCTGGTGAGCTGTCATGTCACATCTAATCTCTTAATTTCCTAATTATAATCTGTTGTTTGTCAACTGACTGCTGTGACTCTGTTTCTTTGTAAAACTGCTGAGTCGCTGTTAGGGAGTGACGCTGTTCTAAGGACATTAAAGGGATATTCCGGCATAAAATTAAGTTAGGGTCAAACACACCGTAACACAGAGTTAGACGCCCCGTTGAGAGATGAACGTTGCTGACCACTTGCTTCTCTAGTTTTACCAGCTTTAATAACGACCGCAGATAGCAATACAGAGAGCCACATGCTCAACCAAAAAGCCACTCTACAGCCACAAATAATGCTCAGAACAGTACCTAACTTTATCAACAGTACTTATGGTCCCAGTCATAGCACGAGCCACCTAACATCTTCTTAGCTTTGCCTGATTTCTTTAGCAAAGAGAGTAAACACAACTCACCCACTCTCTTCCAGGAGCCGCTTGTTTGTGCAGAGACCTCCGGGAGAGTCAATCGACTGCAGTAGGGGGAATGTTCCCTGTTCCATATATTCCTGATCAGCTAAATCACCTGTGAAAGTATGGTGGCCCCTCGTAGTCGGCACTGAAATGGTTTCAAACCTGAATAAAGTTTAAATAGTAATTTGATTGTGAGGAAAAATCATCGTAATTTTACACATATTTTAGCCCTCATTTGAGTGTTTGTATGAACTGCTCTTTTTTGCCACACGCTGCCACCTGCTGGACACAATTGGCAACAGCATGGAAGAGTAATAATCACTTGTAGGAAAAGAATAACTATATTCATAACATTCAAACAACATTTAAAGAGGGCAACTTTATACCAAGAAAATAAAAAAACACTTATAAATCATCCTTTTTTAAAAATATGATTTATGTTATTTTTTTGATGCCAGACTTCAGGTAAAGAGAGTTTTATTCTACATTCAAGTGTTTTCAGCAATCCAAAACCACACTTATCAAATAATTAGTTTTAAATCCTTCTGGACACAGGTGCATACCTCATTAGAAGCTGGAACTGAACAATTACAGAGCTGATGCTTCAGGATTATATGCCCAGCTCACCAATGGCCCTGGTGCTGCAATGCAAATGCAATCAATTGGATGTTTTTACCTTTTTAACACACAAAAATATCAAACTTTTCACAGGAAAATCACCAGCTGTGATTTAGTTTACAGTTATAGGGTGTTGCATCAAATATTTAGATGCTTCATATTGTGTAATACCATAGAATGTAGGGGGAAAGTGGGGTAAAGTGAGACATTTTTTACATTTGCTCCCCTCTAAGTGAGCTTAAACGATATATGAGTAAAATTCACTCATTTCCTATTAATTCAGGGTGTTTCCTATGGATGAAAATTTTCAGAATGTATTTAGGACAAAGGGCAGAGAAAATATGACTGTTTTAAAAAAAAGTGGTCTTGTGTCTCAGTTAACCCCAGATTAGGGGTACACTGAGACAGACCTGAGAAATCAAGGGGGTAAAGTGAACCAGCTGGGGGTAAACTGATCCACTTACTTTTTCCACTCTGAAACTACCGTAACAGCAATAAAATCAGTCATAACATAATATAATCCAAAATGTTTTAATTAACATTCAAATGACAGACAGAACCGGTCTAGGGGTCAGAACGTAGGACCTTGAGAGACAGCTAGTGTCTGGACGTCAGAGCAGAGAAAGGAATCAGAACCAGCTAGAACAGCCTGGGACTCAGAGCCATAGACTGTATATTCTATGGACAACTTGGTTCCGCCTCCCGCCTGTAAGCGGCTTTGAAGCCAAAAAGCTCTCAGTATTTCTGCGATTTTTCTTCATGTCTTGAAACCAACATTGCGCAGTAGCGTTGTGCGCATTCAGCGGGAGAGTCGCAGAGAGTCACTGTGATGACGCTCAGCTCAAACAGCGTATCCCCCGGGAGAGCTATGCAATTCTTGAACGCCAACAGGCTGTATCAGGTGTCAATCAAAGAAAACATGAACCCCATAATAACTTTTAAAAACGGAGCTTCACAGAAAAAAGAGGACTTGAGCGAAAACCAGTCTGACAGTAACTACATGTCAACATCACAACCGGTGGGGAGAAAAATTTATGTTCTGTGTCATTAATTTCTAAAGTTTGTCCACAGCTCCATGAGCTTTGCTGGGCGGGATTTATGACCTATACTGCAGCCCGTCAACTGAGGGTGATGTGTTGTCAAATGTGTTCTGTTTCCTAGATACAAGGGATGTCTCCCATTACCCGATGTCTCACATTACCCCACTCTCCCCTATATAGAATGGACGCCGTCTGCCTCCTTGCTGGGTGAAGCCACTCCGAGAACAGCACCCTCTTTTGATGGGCTGCAGTATAGGTCATAAATCCCGCCTCCGCCAGCAAAGCTCATGGAGCTGTGGACAAACTTTAGAAATTTATTACACAGAACATAATTTTTTCTCCCCCCTGGTTGTGATGTTGACATGTAGTTATGGTAAGACTGGTTTGTGCTCAAGTCCTCTTTTTTCTGTGAAGCTCCGTTTTTAAAAGTTATTAGGGGGTTCATGTTTTCTATGATTGACACCTGGTACAGCCTATGGGCGTTCAGGGATTGCGTAGCTCTCCCGGGGGATACGCTGTATACAGGCGGTAGGCGGAACCAAGTTGTCCATAGTATATACAGTCTATGTGTAATACACGCAAAATATCCCAGTAAAAGCAAATTCACACGGAGAAACACTGTTTTTACTCCACACAACCTCCAGTGTTGGTGTGATTCCACTTAATGTAAGAATTTTCATGTAAGAATAACTGAACGGATGAAATATTGAGTATTTGAAATTAACCTTTTTTGTCACAGTTAAGTTGTTACACAGCGGGAAAAATACAAACCTTGATAAGTCCATGAAAGGAGAAATAGATTCAAGACTTGCAAGACAGAGCACTACCACAGGTCATTCCTCCCTTCTGCAATAAGACTTTACAACGAACTGTAATAATAACTGGACTCACACGATCACTTTTTTCTGGCATTTAAATTGTGTATATTGTAGATAGTTTTATTTTTGTTCTCCCTTTTTCCTTTTTCTAAAATTTTTCTTAATTATTACATTTATTTAAGTTCTTAATATTAGGATCTTTATTTTTATAACTGCATTTTTGCACTCTTTGTTTGTGATGCTGCTGTGACAAAAAAAATTTCCCCCATGGGGGATCAATAAAGGAATATTCTATTCTATTCTATTCTAAACATTTTGAGCATTTTGAGGAGGATTTTTATCATTGCATCTGTGAAAAAAGGTTAGCTTTATAGATTTATGGATTTATTGCTGCTAACCCTTTAAAAGGTTTGTATGATAACGGAGCTCCGGTGCTGGGCACACAGGACCTCATCGATGTAGAGAGAGTTTGCTTTGTTCTCGATGTTTTCCTGCAGGTTCAGCTGGCAGCGAATCAGAGCCCTCTGTTCCTCCTCTGACCGAGACACTGCTGCTTGCATTCTGAGAGAGTCGAGGAAAAGAGAAACCACATCATTGATGTCTCCTGTCAGATAAAAGATCTACTAAATTCATCAACCACCATGGGAGATAAGCCAAAAAGCAGCTCTTCAACAGTTTCTCTGTGTCAAACTGGTGATCGCCTGCTCCTCCACATCAGGAACCAGAGGTCCTGAACTTACTTGTTGATGTGGGTGGGGAGCTGGTGAACCTTGGCGAGGAGCTGGGCCTGTGCTGGATCATAGCAGTGCTCTTTGCCGGGCCTCGTATGCCGCAGGTCCAGACGGTTCTGAGCCAAAGTCAGAGCGTGTTGGCTCTCAGTCATGGTGGCTTGGAGATCCTCCCTGATTCTCTGCTGAGAGACGATCTCAGAGAGAGTCTGAAGGCGACAAGCATGTTACTCACAGGTCAGTTTGTGCTCTTACTTTAGAGTTAAAGATGTTTCAGCTCAAAAAAACTTTCATACACAACATCATCACACAAATGCATGGCTTGTCGTATCCAGTGGCTTTAAATCATGCATCATTCGGGTGTCCTCTACCTTGGCCAGCTGATCCTCCATCTGACTCCTGGCTGTCTTGATCTCCTGGATGTTGAGCTGAAAGGCCTTGTTCGTCACCTGGATCTGTTTCTGCATGTCAGCACTCGTCTGCTCCAGGATGGAATTCACCAGAGCCTGTAAGGACAGAGAGTTTTTCCTCTGCTGCTCCGCTTTGGCTATGTGGATGTCAGAGATGTTTTCCCACTCCTTCGGAGTCACTGCCAGGCTGAGGGAAGAAGGAATAAAAAATTACAGACTTTCCAGATATGTGTAGAGAATATGAAAGCCTCTTTTCACAATGGCAAGGATTTCAGAGGTTCAATTCTGGTATAACATGTTGTCTGCAATTCTGCACCTTGGCATGACATTCTGTGTGTTTTTGGATGTTTTCTCACTGCCAATCGAATGGGTTGTCATCAAGGTGCACGAGTTGTCAATGCTCTGAGCCTCAAACTTCTCCTTCAGATCCTTCTCCAGCTGGTGCTTGGACACCCGGTTCAATCTGAGACACAGAACAGCATGTTTGAGGGATCTGATTTCATTAAATTGTGAAATTCTCCTTATAGCGCCGCACACTCTGAGCTCCTTTAATAATATTTTTTTTTCCTGCTCACCGTATCTGCTCAGTGATCTGCTCCACCACACGCTGCAGAATGCCCTCCACTCCCGCTGTGATCTCTCTCTCTTTCAGGAGCTCTCTGTCCACATCATCATGATGCCTCTCTGATGGTAATCGTTTCAACCTGCAGGCGACATAGGAAAAAAGACTCACCTGCTTTAAATAAATAATCCATAAGGATTGTAACCACAGACAATGGACACTTAAAAAGTGCTCCACAAATGAAGTTATGTCATTATAACATTCGTATAAATCTATTGTATCTTGCTTAGTTAAGGTCACTTTCTCAACATGAAGCCTGACCTCTCATCCTGGCAGGCAACAGCCACTCTCAGAGGCTCTTTGCAGGCCTCCAGAGCTTTAACCACCCTGCTCTGCAACACAATGAGGTCTTCAATCATCACAATAATCTCCTCCAGCTTCAGCTCCAACTCCTTCTTCAGAAACTGGATGTCTCTGCCCCGCCAGTCTGAAAAGTGGAAGAAAAAAACATTAATCAGTTTTTGTTTAATGCTGCTCCAGGACACCCCCTATGTCCTCATCCTCTCACCAAGTTTCTTGATGTCATCACTCTGCATTTGTTTGCACATTTTTTCAGTTTCCAGGATCAGCCTCCTGCATTCTGCTCTGAAGAGCTCGCAGTGATTCCTCATGACCTCCATATTTTCAAGGCTGGGTCCTGCAGCTTGCCGTAGACTGAAGTTCAGGACGGACATTGTCCTTTGCTGAAGGTCCTGCAGTGAGGGGCAGGAAGTGAGAAAAAAAACAAGGTCACAGACAAAAAAAATGGTGGTCTTATAACAGTTATGAAACACAGGCTTCAGTGGCTCTAAAAACATAAAACTTAAAACACAACCCATGTAAAATGTATCTCTCTGGATTACATACTACAACCCAAATTTCAACATAGAAAATCATTTATGTACATTTATTGAACAGGAAATAGTGAAAAACCATTAATCAAATGTTGCAACTGGAAAAGATATTGACTTTAAAAAAACAAAAACAAAAAAAGAAACAGCAGAAACAAGAAAACAGGCTGGGTGTCTCAGATGGAAAATTGTTAGAGGTTCACCACTCTGTGAGAGACTGAGTGAGCTAATAGTAATTTCAGAATAACGTCATCAGACTTCAAATACAGTACTGTGTCCTGCCACATCCAGAAATACTCAGATGACACCGCTATTGTGGCATGTATCAGAAATGGACAAGAAGCTGAATACAGAGATCTAATAAGAGCCTTCAGTGACTGGAGTCACAAAAACTGCCTCCTCCTCAACATCTCAAAGACAAAGGAGATGGTCATAGACTTCTGTAGATCCAAACCCCCTCTTCAGCCAGTGAACACCTGTGGAGTGGACATCGAAATGGTGACATCATATAAATACCTAGGTGTACATCTGGATAATAAGTTGGACTGGTCTAAGAATATAGACTACATCTACAGAAAGGGGCAGAGCCGCTTCTTTTGCCTGAGAAGACTCCGATCAATAGACATCTGTAGTAAGATGCTGCAAATGTTTAACCAGTCTGTGGTGTAGATCTACAGTGTTCTGTTCTACGCTGCAGTCTGCTGGGGAGGAAGTATCAAACACAAAGATGTAAGATGCCTTAACAAACTGGTGAAAAAGGCTGGCTTTGTGGTAGGACTCAAGCTGGACTCAGTGGAGGATGTGGTGGAGAGATCTACACTGAGGAAGGTGAAGACTATTCTAAAGAACATGGATCACCCACTTCACAACACCTTGATGGACCTAAGGGCCAATGGTGGACGGCTCCTCTCTCTTCGCTGCAGGACAGAAAGATTCAGAAGATCTTTTGTACCAACAGCCATCAGGCTTTATAACTCTTGTGTAAATAGTAGATAACTTTTAGAGACATATTATGTGAGACAAGCGACAATTGAATTTCCCTTTGGGGATTAATAAAGTTCTTCTTATTCTTATTCTTATCAGCTCCCAGTCCAAACCGTGTATCTCTGATGGTAAGGGGATCATCAGAGTCCATGTCATGGGGGTTATAAGAGCTGTAATGATGGCAAACATACAGCCTTGACAACATTTAACAGTCATGACTGTTGAATAAAAAGACACACATGCTGTTTTGTAAGACTTTTATATATGAAAACAGAATATTATCCCGTGTTGGCAGCCATAATAAACCACAAACTAAACTAAGCAAAACCGTCATCCTCAGAGTAAACTGTACGTGTCTGTTAGCAAACTTTCTTATTTTAAAACCACCAACAAACGTCGAGTTTCTAAATCATTGGCGTTTAAAAACCTTTGACAAACTGACTAAATACAGCTCAAACAGATATGCGAGTAAATATTTACCTTTATTTTACGCCGCAGACCCCGAAATATTTCCGTTTTGAAGTCTCTGCCCCGTTTGTAAACGCAACAAACAAACGGTTTCTATGGCAACGGGTGACCGTCGCTAAACCCAGAACAGGAGCATTTTAATTTTAATTTTTGTATTTATATTTATTTTTTTCAACAGCCCACCAAAGTGCTTAATTTACGTTTACGATACAATACATATAGTTAGTAGTTAGTTAAGGAATTGTGCTGGTCAGCCAGGGTGAACTTTGGATCTTGGGAACACATTTTATCATTTCACTTAAAGAATCAGAGAAAATAAGACATCTGAGAGAACTGGTTTGTTTAGTTTTTGAAAGAGAATAACTTGGTACTTTGTCCATAAAAGTCTGGATTTGATCCCCTTTAATCAATCCTGCTCTTTAGCTCTAGTTATGAACCACTATTGCCCCCCTGTGGTTGACTGCATTAACACCAGATCATCACTGTAATGTGGCATGTGTTTGCTGTATTCAAGTTTTCCAACAGCTGTTTTACAAGAAAAAAAAAATACAGTATCAGTCAAACTCACATTAAACAAATATAGATGATAATTAAATGAGTTGAATTCACCACACACAGATCATTAACAGTTCTCTTGTCTGTTTTAGGTTTTTTAGGTTTTAGGTGATCAGGACCAAATTTTAAAATGCTGCACAAAGACAGAGGACCTGCAGACCATGTGCCTAGCTTTTGGTTTTATTTCTTACCGTGGTCTTCATAATAATGTGTACGTGTGGAATGGGAAGAGGTTCCCCACCTTCCTTAAGAGGAAAGGCCAACCCTCGAGAGCCAGGTTCCTCCAGAGGTTTCTTCAGTTCAGATTTTTTTCCTCTCTGTCACTGATGGCCAACTCAGACCTCGCCGTTCATCAGGTTCTAAGGATGAGTTGGCCTGCGAGGCTTGCTCTCTGGGGGAAAAAAACTGTCAATAAATGTAAAAACACAATTCTTGTAAACAATGTCATGGTCAATAAATTAGTATGATCGGGATTTTCTGCTGATGTTCGTTCATGCGGAGCTATAATAAATGTTTTTACTGTTGAAATGGGGATCATTGTGCCCAAAAGGTGGGTTTAAAAGAACTGACTGCAGCTGCTGCACTTCAAGGTATAAATAACATTTTGAGTTGATGATTGCAGTTTGCTTTTGTTTTGTGTCTCATTGTGAGGGGGCTGGCTGCAGACCTCCAATGTCAGGACCCACCTCCACTGTGAGGAGCCAAGGTGATGTTTTTCCCACACACTCCAGTTGTTTAAAGTGATCATCCCATTTTGTATTTTGTCTTTGTTGAACACATAAATACACACAAAAAATCATATTAACATTATATTCATAAAATAGAGCCCCAAGAAAAAAAATATATTCACACAAGACAAAATACATGTAAGTTCCACTCTAATGGCATTGAATTTGAAAGGCTTCAAATCAACTTCTGATGTTAAAAAAAAATAATAATAAAAAAAATAAAAACTACTCCCTGTATATTAGCTTTTATTTTTAAAGGCTCAGTGGAGGTGGGTCCTCATATTGGAGGTCTGCAACCAAGGGTCCTCACAGTGGAGGTCTGCAGCCAGACTGTCTTGGGATTGTGGAGAGGAGCTGTCAGCATCTCCATTCTCTGCTGCAAGAGACTCCAGCTGTAGCTGATCAATGTAATGTTTTTGGCTGAGATGGAAAGAAATACTTGCAGATTGTCCAACAGATCTCTAAATGTTGGTTGTATGGTGACACTTCACCTCTCTCGTTACTTTTATAAAAAAAAAATAAAGGGAGTAAAGTCCTCCATCTGGTCTCTGATGGTCTTGTTTTCAGGTGAGGAAAGAATAAGGTCACTGAAATGTCCAAATGTGTTGCAGGTTTTTATTAGGACAAGGATGATTGCGGCCGTAGAGGATTAACACTGAATGGACAGACCAACACCTTTGCTCACTTGATTTCATGATCCTGTTGATGGTGGGGACTTTTTGAAAATCATGAACTGGTTTTCCCCAGAGTTATTTAAACTCCTGAAGACAACAAGATTTAAGACCTGGACCTTTAAATTTCAAAACTATCTCCAGTTGGCACCTTTATTTGCTCCTTTGGCCCCATGTCTGAGATTATTCATTATACAAAATATACACTCAACTTGTTTATAATTTGGACTCTTGGTTTTTCTATTTCTATTTATTATTAATTGTGTATGTTTGCCTTCACTACAAATGAAAAGGCTACCATCAAAAGTCATTTTACGACACTCATAATAAATTTAATGTGTTTATTTGTGATAAAATGATGCAAAATAAGGAGTAAAGTGAACTCAGACCCATTAAATAAAAAAATGGGGTGTAAATATCAGTCTGATCTTTATTTTTACCACTTAATCAAACTTGAATCCAATAAAAAATAGATTTTAGAGCTACAAAAATAAATTGTTCAGTATAGAATTGAGTTTTTCATCCTCCTCTTGGTATCATGTTAAGCCCTGCAGTTGTTGTAAAATAACTCCCCTACTGGCTGATTGGAGACCTCCTGGAGGAACTCTCTCAGTTCATCCAAGTCCAGCTCCTCCACCAAGTTCTCCTCTGTGTTCCTGGCGGCAGCGGCCCCACTCTGAAGGGGTCTGTTGTTGTTGTCCACACAGCAGTAGGCGTTCCACAGGTAGTCTGGGATGTTGACCCTCTTTACGTTATTCTTGATGATCCAGTTGTCCTCAGAGGGGATGGCGCCGACCAACACGTAGGCCTTAGAGCACTTCTGCTTGAACATATCGGTGAGCTGGGACTCGTGGATCCTCCAGGCATTCTGGTTTAGCTTGGGGTTCTGGGGGACCACATTAGTCAGGGTGAAAGTGGCATTTCGGCCAGGGACTGAGGAAGAGGAGAAAGGAGAGTTTAATACAGGATTTAGGATAAAGTCTGTCACATAAGAAAAACATGATGTCAGATATGATGATCTGAAAATGTCAATTAAAATCATTAAATTTAATGACCAAAAAGCTTCAGCCTCAGCTACTGGAGGAGGTCAAAAGGCCTGCAGATGCAAAGTCGTTTTATATCGTTAAATGAAAAGATATGCAATGATAGGGAAAAATGATCAACAGACTGTCGAGATGTACAGTAGAATCTGCAGTATTACCTGGATGGTGTCCGTTGGGGTTGAGATGACCGCGGTCAAAGCCAGAGTGAGTGTAGTCCTCATTCAGAGCCTGTCTCTCTCCTTGATAGACCCCGGGGTGGTCTTTTCCCAGCCAATAACCATCCTTCATCTCCGCCTGCCACGTCATGTTGACCAGCTGTAAAGCACATAAGGAGCTCTTAGGTTTAAAACCTTTCACAGGCTGGAGGTTTGTAGCTGCCCTAACACATGCTGATTTTATGGATAACATAAATAGTGCAGATACATTTATACAGTATGATAAATGTGTCACTGACCTGAGGCTCTACAAACCACCTTCTCTCTCGGCCTCCTCCATTGCTGGGCTCAAACTGATAGGCAGCATACACGGCAATGCGGTGGACTGTGTCGTACAGCGTAGCAAAGTGATACCTGGAGGCGTAAAGATTCAATATAGTGATGTGGAGGTTTAGAGGAAACAGTCAGAGTTGAGGAGAAGTTAGAAACAAGAAGAAGACAAGTATAACAGAGTACTTTTACATGTCTGTGCAGACCAGACATGACAAGGCAGTGTGTGTGTCAATATTTGATTGATTTTTGTTAAAACCCTGTGATACTGCTCCTGTAAAAGAAACTTCTGATCTCGATAAACGCTACTTTAAGCTCCTGTGGAGAAATTTTCACTGTGGATCAGACTAAAACCAACAGTACAGCTGTAACAACTCAAATCTCAGCATGGCTTTTTTGTCTTATTAGAGAAAAGCAATTCCTCTGCCTCAGCATGTCCACTACCTAAGACAACAGGGAGTCATCTTCTGAAGAATACCCTCACACTCTGTGCATGTGAGCAGAATCAGCTGCTGGAGTCTCCTGTGGGACTACTTTACCTACAGAGCGTCTCTGGTGGTGAACTTACCGAAACATGCAAAACTCTTGTACGCTGTCTGACTTGCAAAAATTATAATTATTAGAAAAGTTTCACTCCTAGACCTACTTTGGACAGATTGTGAGGCATAATGTGAGTGCAAGCCATATCATGGCCATCAATGTCACAATAACAATATTATTGTAACATTTTAATGAAAAACTTGAGAATGTGACAATGTTTTAGTCATATTAAGGAAAGGCAGGAAACTGGTGGAGCAAATAAATTCACATGTAATGAACCATTTGTAATGATGCTAAAATTTATGATTTATCCCCAGAAGCAGCCCTGTGATTGAAACTTCACTGGAGAAGACACTACCTCATAAAACGATTATTTGACAAGCTTTATCTTTGATATTTTCTATTGTTAACCCATGCTTTTATTTTGAGGTTAACTACTTCTAAAAGAAAAATCTAACAATAAATAAATGGTTTGAAAGGATAGATGTATGTTTGATCAGGAACCTCAAGCTCTAATATCAATATTTCACTTTGTATAAAGATGGTCATCGTCAATACTGGTGTGTTGAAACAGCCCTAAAACTGACTAAGAGTAAACACAACATAAAGCAAGACAAGCAATCAAACGATCTATCACTACGTGACAAAAGAAAGTGTGAGGACATCAAGTTGGATAATAACAAAAAGTGAAGTGCAACAATCAAAGCTGGGAATCAATAACCTTTTGTTTGCTCTGTTGAGCAACAGTGAAAATGTTCAATTCTGACTGATAAGGAGGTCTATTTCCACTCCAGAATAATCATTATCATCAAACAGGCTGTTGAGGAGAGCTGTCCTATTATGAAGTGTTCATAACACTTTTTTTTTTTCATTTTCCTGTGAAAAAGTAATTATGAGGGAAAAAAGCTTCATCTAGCTCGTTGCTCACCTGTTGACAAAGCGCTGACAGAGACGTGCAGCTCCAGGTGTGGACAACCCCCACTCTGGTACCTTCTCTTTGTAGAAGTACTTCATGCATTCTGGTACATCCTGAGATAATAAAATAACAGACTCTGAAGTCAACTGCATACATATTAAATGTCTGCCTGAACTCCAGATTAAACTAGAATAAAGTCACAAACCTCAAAACGCTCCACGACATCTGCGTGAGCAGAAAAGAGGAGCGTGAGGAAAGCACACAAAGACAACAAAGTTTGCATCCTGGAGAAAAACCTGCGGTACTGATGAGTCGTCACCACCTCATACATTAAAAGAAGAATACAAATAGTGTAAATGCATGTTGCTTTTTATGTGCACTTACACAAAAACTTAGAGCCTCCATATGGAAGACGGTCTGTTTGCACCGTCTGTGTTTCAATGTTTGTGTTTCCACTCACCTGCTGCTGCACCTGTTGGGCTTCCACGGTCCACCCTGAGCACAGTCTGGCTTTTATAGATAATTCCTCTTCACCTTTCACCTCCAGTGCTCTTCACTATTATGTCAGCTCATACTATACACGTGATACTTCTGCAGTATGATGCAGAATTAGATCAACACATGAACTCGACATGAGGTGAGGACTTTGAATAAATCATTACAGAAATGTTAATTTAAAAACTGAAATTCATAAGTATATTTTGGATTGTGCATCATACATTTTTTCATGTATTTTCACTTCGACAGACACATTACAAGTTGAAAATGAATCATCTATCAATATAATCATCACTGATCACAACAGCCACACAAATAGCAGAATGCAATTTGTGTGACTAATGTCGCTGTGTGTCCTGTGCTGCAGTGAACCTGCTGCAACGGATGTATTTCTTAATCTGTCCTCATCTTGAGGTCATGCAGCAAGAAACTGTTTGATTTGAATGTGTTTACTGACATCTTTGTTTATATCTCTATATTAATGGATGAAATGCTTAATATAGCTTCATATAGTCAAATCTTTTTTGGAAGGTGTCTTGCGACGCTCCTGTAAATGTCTCATGGCCCCTCAGGGGGTCCCAACCCCCACTTTAGTACAGTATGATTGGGGGTCCCAACCCCCACGACCAATCAGTACGATTGGTGATAAATGTATGAATTGTAATATGAGGTCTGATTTTAGCAATGTTTTTAAAAACCTTAAAGCTCCTATGAGGAATTTTCTGTTTGTGTTGGTTTGGCACCCCCTGTGGACCAAATGATACCCACCTCCCAAATTCATACATTCCTGTCCTTTACATGTTCAGGTTTCCTTTTAAGTATAAGATAGCTTTTTCTTCACTTTGCTGCAAATTGCATCATCTGGCACCTCCACCCCTTTGCAGCACTTAAAGAATTTTAAAGATTGACATTAAAGAAACTGTCAGTCTTTTTAGTAATAGGTTTGTTTGTTTAAAAAGAGGCACTGCTTTTAATTTCAGGCTGTTTAATCACCAGTAAAAACAAAATAATAATAATAAAAATAAATAAATAAAAAACCACGAGCTTTAAATTCGTACATTTCCTTATTTAGTTTGAAACTTGTGCATTTCTGTGAGAGAAAAAGTAAAAGATCAAATTCCATTTGGGTCATGGGGTGAGGCAGATATGTGCAGCCGAGTTTACCATACAAATGACAACTGACTTATTGATGAGCAATGACATTTACAAGCTGCAGCATGTGCGATGAAAATAAAACGGGCCCAAGGACACTCCCCTGAGGAATACCATCATGGGTTTTTGACACACAAGCTCACAGACAGACCAGAAACCTATCTGACAAACTGTAACAGGCTGACAGATGAAAAATGGATTGGAGTTAACCTGCAAAATTCACAATAAAATAAGGTCTATTCTGCAAGTAGCTCCATTTAGACCGGCTGTCATTTCAAAGCTGCCATCAACAATTAAGATCCAGTTACAGATCAGACATTTTATAAAATAAAAACAGGATCTTCATCCACTGTTGCTGTGAGTCAGTCAGGGAGGAGCAGCTTTAACATGTGGTGATTTATTTAAGTTGAATTCAGTCACAGCGTTGACTCATGTTCAAAGAACTCCTTAATGTTCATCTTTGTTATCTGAAACCAAGTTCAGCTCCTGAATTATTTTAAACATGTGAGTCTTTTCCTTCACTCAGCCCCTCAACAGCTCCAGGTTAGGTAACACAGAGATATCGGTCCATGTGTTGTTTTTCCCACCAACACCGAACAGACTCACATGCTGAGTTCTCCTTGCTCTTCTTTTCACTTTAACTTAAAGTTATTGTGACAATTCCTGGAGGAATTTCTATTTTTAACCTCTCCACATGTTTACTGAGGTTAGGAGGTCATGTTACAGCCATGCTCTTTTGGCAGATATATAATTGCCTCCAGGAAACATCAGGAGACTAGAGATGTCTAAAAACTACAGCGAGCCTCAAAACTCTGACACCACCTCATGGCAGTGCCTGGAAGTAGGCATTATGGCTGGATGCACCGTTTCTCCCCTGGCTTTCACCATGGCGATGGAGGTTATCATTCGAGCCTCGAAATGGGTTGTAGGCGGACAAAGACTCGACTCTTGCCGGCGCCTCCCTCCCCTCAGAGCCTACATGGACGACATCACCACACTGACTACCACTGTCCCATGCACCAGGAGGCTACTCAGAAAGCTTGAGGAGAACATCAGCTGGGCCCGTATGAAGATCAAACCATCTAAGTCACGCAGCATCTCAGTGGTCAAGGGAGTGCTTACGGACGTGCAGTTCTTCATCGGTGATGACCCAATCCCCACTGTTTCTGAGCAGCCAGTCAAAAGCCTTGGAAGGTTCTACGATGCAAGCCTGAAGGACAAAGACCAGGTGGAGCAACTGCGCAATGACATCAATGCAGGCCTAAAGGCGATTGACAACACCCAACTCCCTGGGAAGTTAAAGACCTGGGGCCTCATGTATCAACGCTTGCGGCGCAAGAAAACCTTGCGTACGCCAAAATCGGCGCACACGTCCAGATTTATCATCGCGAAACGAGCGTCGGTTCCAGCGCTAATCAACGCAAAGTCAGGAGGTGGTGTAGAAATTGGCGTTGAGCTGATACTTGCGTTTACTGTGATTCGCACTTTGGCGACGCTGTGTGGCGGTGTTTGGTGACTCACTATGTGACAAGCGTGCACCACATCCCCGTGGCCGAGCAGCACGTCGCCCCACATGACGAACCAGCAGCAGACGGAGGGATGCGAGCTGATCCCTGCCGGGCCGCCGTCCTCGCGCGGGAGAATCTCATCGCCACAGTGTGAATGGGTAAGAAGTGAATACACAGTTCAATGAGCCAAATTAATTTATTTTCTCCACCAGACGCTCGAGGACATTTACGAGCCGGTCCAGCCGCTCGTTGATCCCCGCGATCCCCCTGATGATTTCTTCCTGCGATTGCAGGACCCCCTCCGCGAGGACCACCCGCGTCCGGGTGGTCCAGCGGAAGCGCTGCGGCTGGTGGACGCTCCACCGCTTGTCGGCGCGCTGGTGCTGATGCTGGTGCTGGTGCTGGGGCCGGGGGCCGGGGTGGCCCGAATGCCGCTGGTCCTGGCCGACGACTCCGAGCCGGCGGACGGGCTGCCGCGGGCAGGGGTTCCGCAAGCCGGCGACACGGCCGACACATTGATTTCTGTGACACAATAAAAATATTTGTTCATTTCAATTCCTGCTTCTGTGTATCTGTTGCGTTTACATCTCTCTCCACGGTATCATAGGTAATGTAATCCAGTATTTAGAGGTCAGTTGTGCACATTACCAGTGGCGGTTCTAGACCAAATTACACCCCCCCCCCCCCACCCCCACACACACACACACACAAAAAGAGATAGAATTTTGAACAGATAGTTTTGTATTACTATGTAGTATTATTATTATTATTATAACAACAAAAATAATATATTTCTCAATTGCAGAAATCCTTCAATAGAAAAAAACACAATCCTGAGGGCCATTTTCAGAAGGGCCCCCAGATCCTGAGGTTTTCTGAAGTGTTAAGGTTTACAAAAAAGCTGCTATCTCAGCCTCTGTAGTAGATAGAAACAAAATTCAAAAAGTATTTGAGAGCTTAAACATGTGGCTTTCAAGAAAGCTCTCTTTTAGTTTTGCGAACCTTCATCACATTTTGAAAACCTTGAACAAACAAACTCAAATGAAATAAAGCAGCTGTATAAATAAAAGTAAAGGCTCTGCACTGGAGAATGACAAATAATTTGCTTTCTGTAAAACAAGTGGCAGTCATGATAAAGTGTCCATTCAATACAAATGTAAATATAGAAAATAAGGTGTTGAAAGGGTATACAGCTGCCCCAGTATAGTGCCAGTACAAAAGCAGAACTAAACACTATAAAATGAATAGATAAATACATGGCTGACAGTGTGTTCATCTCTGTTCTCACCCAAAGTCATGCAACACTCAGAGAAAACGCTGATAGTGTGAGCCAAAGCACTCCCTATGAAGAGGTTGTTCACACTGCTGGATGTTTCTCCTCTGAAGCTGCTCTCTGTCTCAGTCATTGTTTACTTTACTCATGAAGCTCATCAAGCACGTAGCAAGATCCGAGCATGAACCCGAGCGCTTTCTTCGCCTATCAGAGGCAGACGGGTACGGTGATTTCATTCACCACGACTCCAGAAATGATTAAAAAACTACAAAATGACGTATCCGCGCTCCCGCTGATATTCTGACATGCGTACACAGAGCAGAGCTGTCCCCCCGCGACTCTCTCCCTGCCTCGTCTCCTACAGTCTGTCAGCCTCTGTGCAGCAACTTCGGAGCAAGCAGGGGCGCCCACAGCAGCGGGGGGGGCGCCAATTTGACAACAAGAGTTAATACAAAACCGCTTTGCGGTTAAGATTTATTATTATTATCTTTTATTTTATTTTTTTGGAAGTGCTCGTGCCGCCCCCCATGAGTCATGACACAAATGCCGCCCCGGGCGGCTGCCCTGTTCGCCCGTGCCTAGAACCGCTACTGCACATTACAGTTGTTTATTGCATAAAAAGTTATCAAAAATGAAGTATAGGAAGAGGGCGAAGTATAAATCCCGTCTAAAAATAGACTGAATCCCGACGTTGAAATGAAGTATAAACTTAGACTAGACGTCTAATATACGTCTTTTGCTCAGTGGGATGGCAAAGCATGTGGACATTTGTGTGACACGCCACTTACCCTATAATAATAATCGCCACCACCCGCTGCTCAAACGGCGTGAGGGTCTCCTCCCCCGGACCCCCACCTGTCTGGCCGGTACTCCTCCGGAGGGCAGCTGTACGCCGCTTGACCTCCACCTTGAGGTCCGACCACTTTTTTTTAATCTTCGCGGGGGTGCGTGTCTCGGAACCCACCGCATTCACCCTCTCGCAAACTTTCTCACACTCCAAGCGTTTTCGTTTTGCACTGACGCCACTGGACAGGCTGCCAAAGAAAACACGCTGTCGCTCCTCCACCTCCGCCACCAGCACCTCCACCTCGCACGCCGTAAATTTAGTTTTTCTTGTCATTTTGTCTGTGTGCGAGGACAGGGAGACCCTATTTAAATAAATCTGCATATTTATAGGAGGGCGTAATGGGGACGGGCCCAGTCACTCCGACATCTGCGCTCAATTCCACGCTGATTGGGATTTATCAAGGAAACACACGTAGATTTCGGCGCCCGCACACATTGATACATACGGATTTTTTTCAGCGTGACGGACCTTGCGTGCGCTCGTTTCTGGTATGAGTTCCACGCAAGTGTTGATACATGAGGCCCCTGGTGCTTTCAGTTTGGTCTACTACCTCGGGTGTTGTGGCCCCTGTCAGTCTACGAGGTGCCCATCTCAACGGTAGAGAAGCTGGAGAGAAGAGTCACAGCCCATGTCAAGCGGTGGCTTGGAGTCCCTCGCTGCCTCACCACCATAAGCCTGTATGGAGACAGTGTCCTCAAGCTGCCCCTCACCAGCCTTACGGAGGAGTTCAAGTGTGCCAAAACACGACTGCAGATGACCTTGAACGAATCCAAAGATCCGGTGGTCAGAGAGAATGCACCAACCTTGGCCACTGGGCGCAAGTGGAGACCAGCAAGAGCAGTGGAGGAGGCAACAGCAGCTCTGAAACATGCTGACATCGTGGGGAACGTTCAGCAAGGAAGAGGAGGCCTCGGGCTAACAACCAGCCGCCCAGCCTGGAGAAACGCCACTGCTCCAGCACGGAGGAAGATGGTGGTGGAGGAAGTGCGGCGTCAGGAGGAGACGGCAAGATGGGCCAAGGCAGTCTCCCTCGGCAAACAGGGCCTGTGGACACGGTGGGAGGGTGTCGAAAGGAGGAAGTTGAGCTGGAGGGATGTATGGGCTATGGAAGCAAGGAGTCTGAGCTTTGCCATCAGAGCCACCTACGACGTGCTCCCAACACCAACTAATCTCCATCAGTGGTTTGGCGAAGACCCAGGGTGCGTCCTGTGCTCCAAGCCAGCCTCCCTTCGGCATATACTCACCGGGTGTAAAACCAGCCTCACCCAAGGACGATATACTTGGCGCCACAACCAAGTCCTGAAGAGCCTTGCTGCCACGCTGGAGGAAAAACGATCCAGCATCAACGCCCTATCTCTGCCAACACCTAAGTCCTCAACAACACCATGGGCAACGGCCTTTGTCCGAGAAGGGGCTACAGCTACCAGGAGCAACTCCATACCATCAGAGAGAAGCCAGCTGTGCCTTGCACGGGACTGGAAGATGCTGGCAGATATCGGCAGATATCGGCAAACAGCTGGTGTTCCCCTCAGAGATTGCCACCACCACCTTGAGGCCTGACTTAGTGCTCTGGTCCCCCTCCGTGAAGAAGGTTTACATAGTTGAACTCACCGTACCCTGGGAGGATTCCATGGAGGAGGCTTATGAGCGGAAGCATTTGCGATATGCGGACTTAGCTGCAGAGGCAAAACACCGTGGCTGGAACGCGGAAGTCCGCCCAGTGGAGGTTGGGTGCAGAGGGTTTGTGGGAACATCCACCACAAAACTACTGAGGGACTTTGGAATTAAGGGCCAGAACCAGCGCAGAGCCGTCAAAGCTGCATCAGAGGCGGCAGAAAGAAGCAGCCAGTGGCTCTGGCTGAAGAGAAAGGACCCCAGTTGGGCCCCCAAGTAGTGTGCTAGGAGGTATGCGGTTGGCTTAGGCTTGACTCAGGGAACAGGACGCCCCTGCCATGCATAGTCTCCTGAGATGTACGCCGCTAGACAACAGGTGACTCTCATGACTAATTGGGCTTGGGACGCAAGCTGAGGTCTGATCATCCTACAGCTGGCCGCCTCTGGGGAGGGTGTATAGTGTAAAGGGCCGAAACACCCCATGACCCAGAGGTACACTACTGAAGCTCAAAGCTCAATTCTTCCTGATAATCTCCTTCTAGACTACATCCACCATTCACCGACAAGTCCACCAGTTATTTGCATGTGCTCGCACAGGAAATCAACATCTCATCTTGTGTTTTTGGAATCTGCATCTGTTTAAAAACTCCAATACCAACTACATTTACAGTAAAGATGAAGTTCTGATCATAGAAATCAAAAAGGGTTACAGTTAGATTATGATGCTTTATCAAATCCCTGACCCTCTGTTTAAATGCTTGAAATCTGGTGGCAGCAGCATGTTCCTAAATAGTTCTTGGAGGGGCAATTGAGTGGGTACTAGGTTGTGTAATGTTTAAAAACAGCTGGAGGAACATCTCCAACTAATGAGGTTTATTTCGAACAGGTTAGTAAATGACTGTGTATAAAAAAAGGACATTCAGAAAGGCTCAGTCTCTCAGAGGGAGAGATTGAAGATGTTCACCACTCTGTGAGAGACTGTGTGAGCTAAGAGTTCACCACTTTCAGAATAATGTTCCTGAGTGTCAAATGTAAAAGAATGAGTGGATTCTATCATTTACAGAACATCATATCATTAAAAGATTCAGAGAATCTAGAGAAATCTCAGTATTAAAGGGGCAAAGACCAAAAGCAAGACTGGATCGTCCTGATCTCCAGGCCCTTAGGCAGCACTGCATTAAAAAGTGGGAGTGGGAATCACTGCATGGACTCAAACTCTGTGATGTATCCTGGCAAAACATTAATGAGCTGAGCAAGTACAAATCAACCACTCTCCTCACGAGACTATTGTTGCTAAAATATGTCCTCATAGAAAAAAAGAGTGCTGCAGTTCCCTTTCAAACAAATCACAAGATAAAAATGAGCAAATGCTTTACAGAAGTTGCCTCTAATGGATCAAAACTGATGAGATTCCCTGCAGGCGTCACATAGTTTAAGGTCCTTCATTAAGTTATTGTCAGTACAATTCTTTGTAAATAATTAAAAAAATGCCTGACTTTAAATGTAAAAGCATTTGAATAAAAAAGCCTGCTGTGTGCTGGAGAAAACCCAGAAAACATGAAGGATAAGATAAAGCAAGCAAGGCTTTATTTAATCAGCTTTGTATTTTCCCATTGCTCCGCTTAAAGTTATTTCTTATGTTGACCAATCAGCATAAATCTCATCCTACCATCCTACAGTATAGTGTGAATGGGTGCATTTGCTCAGGGTCAGATTAATGAGTACAGTAATTAAACATACATGTTCCTTTTTTTTCTTCAATGCAACTTCAGGATTAAATTTATAAAAGCTCGGGGGAGGGAAAGGAGGCTGCAGAAAAAAGACAGAGAGCTTTTAGTTTATGAGGCTTGGATGGCTGAAATATTCATTAAAACCCTCTCAAGATCACAGAATACAAAGGACATTGTATGTTTTTATCCCTACGCTTTATTCTTCATGCATGTGTTTGATTGATGGACTGGTGTTGCGCAGGTGTATCAGGCATGTGGTCTGATCTAGTGTTGTAGCTGAAGTCTGCCCCTAGGTTGCAGTGTTGAGTTGTGATTTTGAGTTCACCTCAGAGGTCTGCCTCTTCTTCTGAACACTATTGCGATGCAGATTATTCAGGTGTTCATCTACCTGGAAAAAACTCATTCCACAAACTGATGATCCAATCATTGATGGGCTTTCTTATCAGCCTTCAAAACAAGTAAATTACAGTTTTGTGAGCGAAGAAGACTGCAGAGCTATGAAACACCTTCAAAGTGAAGACACTGGCAGACGATCATTAAACGTGACGCTCTGAATGACAGGAAAACGCACCGAAGTGACACTCTGATGGTTTCCTGGAAAGTCTTTCATGTTTTTGATTTGTCCCAGAAGTTAATTTGAGTGGACTGCGTCTTTAATTGACTCGAGGAGCGCTTTGTCGCTGAAAAAGATCACAGAGAGTTGGGTTCCCCAGACGCAGATTTAGTCTAATCCCTGACTCGAAAGCATCCTCAGTGGCTGTCTGTCAGTGAGAGGAAACCCGAGGTGGTTCAACAGGAAGCAGTAAGAGTGAGGGACTGTTGAGCAGGAAGTTGAAAGTCACTCTGTATGGGCTCCTTCACGGCTCCTGTGGCTTCGGGAAACCTCAGGCTTTGATTTGCATTGATCCTGGTCACTTGATTGATAAGCTGGTTAGGATGTTAATTAACCAATGTGGCTGTTAATTGCCTCTGGGCTCTCTGCTTAAATCGATCCAATTTGTTTAATGAAGATTACTGGTATTGGCGCTTTGTTAGATACTCAGCTTTTTAATTTGTGGCTGGATGTGGGCAAAATATTCAAGTGTGATTTATTTACACCACACCTGTTTCAGGTTTCTTTTTGTGGTCCTGGAGACCCTGGGACTCTAACGTCATTGTATTGAATTGGCTTGATACTGAAGGAACATCAGGAGCATAAACTGGAGGTGCACGAACATCACAAAGGTGCAAAAAAACTGAATAAGTTAACACACTGAATGTCTTTGTGTGATAAGGACAAAGAGACAAACGATGACCACACCTTAAACACAGGCCCTCTTCAACATTGCAGTGTCCCTTTCTTTATTAAAGCTGCTGTGAGGAATTTTTGGGACTGTGTGAGTTTTGGCACCCCCCAGTGGACAAAGCAGCCTTTGCCCCTATATGCTTAAGTTGTATCTTCTGACAAAAATTTCAGGCGTTAAAAACCTTAGTATAAATCAAATATCCTGTGGCTGATGGTCTTGTTTGCTTTTGTATTTCAGAAAATTAAACCAATATAAATTTTAGTATTTATAAAATGCAGTTTTATAAGTTTTGTGTCTCTTATGAGTTGTGGCCGATCTGTTCGACCACTTTCATGAGAAACTGCAGGGAAAACTGGAAAGCAAGCTAGGCTACAGTCTTCTATAGATGAAGCTGAATCTGCCACACAATTTAGCAACATTTTAGATTAGTCCCATGCACTCATCTCTGTCCAAAATTAAGTGTACTTTATCCCAGATATTTCTGCCTCCAGAAAGCCCATTGGTCTTTGCATTATTTGCAGACAAAACACTAACTGATCAGCTTCTCACTCTATAAACTTTGTGCTTGCTGAGTTTGAAGCTTCAACACTTTCAGTCTGTTGTCGCACAAACTGAAAGAAATTTTAAATTTTCTTAAATTTTCTCCAAGATCGGGTCATAAAGGTAGCAGTCTAATCAGGTCAACCTGCACCTCCTTCTCCACAGCAACGTTTTCCAGCCTCTCTTGGGAGATCCTAAGGCTAGGTGGTTCATCTAACCCCTTTCACTCAGGTCTGGGTCTACTTGAACATGCCTGAAACACCTCCAAAGAGAGGCGTCGAAGAGACCAACCATCCAGAGGAGCAGCAACTCTTCAGGATGCTCCTTTGGATGTCCAAGATCCCCGATCCTAACTGTTCTCTTCTTCCTTGTATTGAGTTTATTTATTGAGGACATCATCTACAGTGTTAAGGTAGTTACTGACAGATACTTCTGAAGACCTCATTTTTTTCCCTCTGAGTTTTAACCTCTCGTCCATATCTAGGAAACACCGATGAACTTGTACTTGGCTGTTGTTGTTTGCATTTATTATGCATGGATTAAGGTGGCTGAGTCTTCAACACTGTTGACTGGTCTGCATCAAGCTCAGTGCGTGGTGACCCACTCTTCTGAATAATGCTTTGTTGACTTCAGTGATGTGGTTGCATGCCGACATTGTCTGATTAGCTGCACCTGTATGCGTATCTCATATGCAGTAGCTGGAGCTGAAAGTACATCTGTGATACGTTAATCAGATTTGGCACTGACTGCCTACTGTTCATGTCTTGCCAGCATGGTGATCTGGGAGATTTTTACTGAAATGTGTTGTTCAAAGTGCAGCAGTGTTGCTATTTTTCCAACACAGCAGCAGAAGGAAGCAGGAAGACACTGCGGCAGCTTAACTCCTGTGAGCCCAAAAAAACAGACTGGCATGTGACTGAAAAGAAAATCATATGTTTTTTTTTTTTTTTTTAAATCTTAAAGCTCCTGTGGGGGTTTCTGACTGGTTATGAAGCATAAGTGATGCCACATTTTGTTCTACCAAAATACCTTTGACTGGTGCCTGATGCTCAACATCAAAATCCTTGCTAACTAGAGCCGGATTTCAACTTTGATTTAGGCTTCACGTCAGACAGATCTCATTTTCACTTCTTCAGTGACAGCTTAGGTTAAGGGTTGACAAGCTAACGGCAGCAGTGTCAAAACTCGACTACATGTGGATACTGGGATTTGATTTAATGAGTATTATGCTTAAAATTAAGTCAAAGCTCTAAGTGAAGTGACATACTATTACAAATTGCTGCTGTAGGACAGAAACTTGATATCTGTAAATCAACAACATGCTGCAAGATTTCAAGTCTTTTTGAATGCTGTTGATTGGCTAAAATTTCAGAAAGCTCACAGATATAATTGATGACTGATTGCATAAATGAGCAGCCTTATTGCTAACACAGCAAAATTACCACGGCAGCGTGTGGGAAAACATGTACAGCTCTGATTGTGAATGTGTCTCATTAAAGTGCATTATCTTACTGTGTTTTCCTCATGTCATATTTGAGTTGCAGCAGGTCTGGAGGGTCCGCATGCGGCCCTAAGCAGCTCTGGTCGGGTCTGACTGCAGTGCTGCTGAGGAGGCAAAAAGGTGAGACTGCATCTTTCCACACTCTTACCTCTCGCTCTGCTCCAAGGACAGATGGCCAGACACACATCTCAGCCCAGACAGAAGAGGGAAAGAGAGGAATTCAATCACACAACACAGATCCCCCCCCCCCCCCCCCCCACACACACACACACACACTCCAACCCCCAACCCTATTTCCCAATATCTCCTCTCCCTCCAATCCTTCCCTTCTCTCCCTTTATCACTCTCCCTCATTCTTTTTTTCATCTTTTTAAGTCGCTTCATTTCAGATGCATTCATACATTTCCAATATCTTTATGTATGAGTCTGTCTCCCCCCTTCCTCCACCTCCCCTTGCCCCCTTCCGCCTCTCCCCTCTCTCTCTTTCTCTTCCTCATGTCTTCACCTCTCTCCTTTACCTTCCTCCCTGTTCTCCTCTCTCCTCCTTCCCTATCTTCTTCCCACCTTCCCTCCCTCCCTCCATCCCATTACTGTAATCCATCACTCTTCCATCAGCCACCATGCAAACAGGCCTCCTGGTTCCCATAGCAACCACCTCCGGCCCGGCAGTGCGCAGCCCCTCTCTGATTGGCTGGCAGGGCCCAGGCAGTCTCAGTCTGTCTGGTAGATGTGGTAATTGGCTGGGAAGTCATACACACACACATGCAGACATGCACGAACACACACACATACACACACACAAACTACACACACATAGTATAGCATCCTCACGTTGGCATAAGTGTACACATCCTGCACAGACACACTGAAACACACAAAAACACACTCACTCTGGGCCTAAATACATATACATACACATATTCTTTTGGGGACTGGGTGAAACACACACACACGAACATACACACACGCACACACAGTGCATAAACATCCTCAGAGATATGAAAGGGAGACTGGGGTCAGAGTAATGAAGCTCATAAGAAGAAAGCGGCTGCAGGCTGTGTGTGCATGTGCATGCTGTACAGTGTGTGTGCATGTTTGTGTGCAGACGTCTGAATGTGTGTGGCATTGTGTGTGGGTTTCTGTGCACAGGATGGCAGTGGGTTGGGGGTGCTGTGCAGGATTTTGGATAAGGTTGGAGCTCTGCCAGGGGATGGATGGAGGAGTCTTTTTTGCAGCATATTGTTAAAAATACCTATATTCCCCCGAGGAACCAAGTGTGCGCTGGTTTTCAGTTTTTCTGGCTCCTAGAAGGAAGCAGGTACATGTTTGGGGGGAAAAAAACGAATTGTTGATCAGCTTGACTTCACCCTGCTGCTGCTGCTCAGCCAGGTCTGGCCAACACGGCAGCTATGATGAATGTCTCATCTCCAGGAATACATCACAAATAGCAAAACTGTACCTGCCCTGAATAGCAAAGTCTGTTCTCTTCTGCGCTGTTGTTCCAAAACAATTGCACACAACGGGGCTCTTTTGTCCCTGTGTTCACAGTTTTGCAGGCCAGCTACAGCAAAACAATGCTGTCTCTTAATCTTTTGTCGATTCATAGTCTTCCTTTTTTTTTAAATGTGTGAAGAGGTCAGAGTATTTTTGGAGAGCGCTGTAAAAACAGAAGAAAGGAGCTCTAGTGAAAGTGTTTTAGCCGCAAAGTGTGTTTAAATTGGAAATGATAATTAGTTATTCAGGGTTTGAAGGCTGACTTTGAACACGCTGCTTTGATAGATTTTTATCTGCCCGGTGAAAAGAGGAAAAGATGGTTTGTGTCAGCTTCAGCTCCAAGCTCACAAGTGTGACTGTGAGCGAGGGGAGAATCAGGAGGGCTGGAAAGTCCTCCTAGTAAAATGGTGAAACTGACTGGTGAGCTGTCCTAATTGGCAAGGAAACAGACAACCAGACGAGCGGACAGACCGACTGACTACTGTCCAAAAAACCACAAAGTCAGTGATTAATACCCTAGGAAGAGAAGGAAATAAATGCACATGCACGCACACACAGACAGTGTCAACACAATCGCACGGATCGTTTTTCAATCTCATCTTTTTAATGGAAAAAAATGAGTCGAAGGAAGAGAGCAAAAACTGGTAAATTGAGAGAGTGGGATGAATTCACAGAGAATGACTGACAGCAGTTATGACAGCATTGCGGTCACAGTCCACATTTCAAAGCATTCCCAGGTACCAGAAAGAGAAAAAGAGAGACAGAGGGGAGAGGGGGAGGGGCTAAAAAATGTCCAAGAAGATTTCATCTTCCTCCAAAGGTAAAAAATACAACTGAAAAACTCATCTTTATCCAGTGTCGTTTACAACAGACAATCACATTGAATTGAAAAATTCCAAGTTAAAAATGAAAAGTGCGCCTGCACTCACACGCACACATACTTACAATTACTGTCTTCTTTTTGGGACATGAACAAAGAAAAGTGCAAGCAAGATCACACAACGACAATTTACAAGAGAGGCCTCCAGCAGCCTGAAGTCTCAGCTGATCGAGCCGGGCCATCGGCTTTAAAAAAGGGTGAGGGGGGGTGACGGGGGTGAGGGTGTCAGCCTGAGGCCTGGAGGTTCCTTTGTTTGACCCGCTCACCTCCCACCCCCATCACCATCTTGGTTTGTCCATTTGTACAGAGAAAAAGCTCAAGTCTCATTAAATAACCACACCAGCTCCCCAAAACCCCCCAACATGGCGTCCCCACCCGCCCGAGATAGTACAATCAAAATTAGTTTGACTCCGCCTCCACCTCTTCATAAGTGCCATTTAAACTCCCCATTTAAAGGCTTTCCAGTTACCAGCATCCTTATCCTCATCTTCTTCATCATCATCATTATTATTATCATCATTATACACTCAACACACAAACATTTCTGTGATTTTAAGTCTACAACCCCATCTCCAAAACAGATCAACGATGGTTTGCACATAATTTAAAGCCCATATTTGACAAAAACAGAATTAAAATTATAATACAGCAACAACAAAATATCAAGGTTATTGTTTTTATGAAAGATATTCGTTCATTTTAACGTCAGCAGCATGTTTGTCTTATGTTGTCAGAGCAACAACAGCTGGAGGAACATCTCCAAACTAATGAGGTCAATCAAAAAGTTGAACTACACTTTTATTGAAACACTGGCCTTAAATGATTTGCAAACTTTCAGATTAAGTTTTATCAACTTTCTTCACAGCGACTCTTGAAGCTGGAGTTGTAGCATCATCAATAAAAATCCATTTCATTAAACTCTCTCTGCTCCAACACTCCTTATCAGGGTGTTGGCTCTGATTGTTTACTGGAAATAAACACTTTGATTGGATACTGTTGGTTTTGCTGGTATATAACACACACTTAAGATAACTATGATATGAATCAGCACTCTCTCCTCTCAGTGCATTCTGGGAAATCTGCACACTAAACGTTTCTGGTCTTTTTTAAGCTTAACTCAACATTTTGTCTTGCAGCAGTGCTGTGCCATGCAGAATGAACTAAGGAGAAAATGTCTGCTATACAAACACTTTGATATTTTGGTTCAAATTACTTTTCTTTGACCTTCAGTGGTTTTACATACACACACATACACACAGAGAGGCATACACACCTGGAGAGCAAATGCAGCCATACTGTGCAAAATGTGACACAGGTTATAAAACCAAACAATAACACAAATAGAGGATGAAAAGGTTAAAGGTTATTTCTCAGAATTCAAAGAAAGGAAGGCTGACAGTATCAAAATATGGAGTCAGAAACATCTCAGGTGTCATTCATGCATCAGTGGAGTAACTCTGAATTGAGGGCAGCACAGTTTTTCCCCCATATGTCGATCTACATTAGACTGCAGTCCAGGTACATTCTCAAAAGCCACCTGATCCTGTGATGAGACGTGATGCAGCATTTCAAAGACAAAGAAAAACCAACCAAATTCAACCTGTTTCATTTTCTGATATGTACAGGAGAATATGAAAGACAGTATGACACAGCATTTTGTTGCCCTTCATTAAATTCTTCTATTTACAGCTATTGTCTCTAAGCTTAAAGCTCACAGATCAATGGATGGACATCTCCTCTCTCTTTGCAAACAATGCAGAACAGTACAAACATCCTCCCAAAATGGCACCTTTACTAGACTGAGCACACCATGTCTGCCTCGAGGAGTTCAGTCTCACATACTGGGCTTTTGGGTGAAAGAAAGACTTTATTTCTCAGTGCAAAGTCCAAAAAATGAAGCTGTTTGATTTTGGCCAACTGAGCTGAGTCTGAGCAGTCTTAGTCTTAGGGCTGGGTTCTTCTATGGGAGCAGACAGGTGTGAACTGACAGAAAAACAGATGCAGTAATGATGCGTTTCCACCGAGCACTAAACCCCAATCTTACTCACTTTTACACGTAGTAAGCATGTCGGCCTGAATGGTGGGATTTTTGGCATACATGTTCACAGATCGGACTGTTGATGTGGGCAGCACATTTCACTCAGTTATTACTGAGGGTTGCATTAAAACACAACATGGTTGTACTTGCTGAAGCTTTTTAAAGCAAAACCCTGATCTGTGTTTCTTGCAGAGGGACTCTTCCCTCATTTTCATGCAATACTTTGACAGTTACTTGGTAAGAAAGCTTTTCATCCTTTGTGATCTCCCTCTCCTTTTGCATGCATCTTTATGTCCTTCTCTCTGCTCAGTTGCATCCTAACGTAGAGGTGAAAAAAGTAGGATGGTACAGATTGTTCCTAACTTTTGGTTACAGAAACGCGAATAATCATGCACTGTATTAAACAGCGCCACTTGATGGAAACAAGCCAAAGGTGACAAAGCTCCTTATTTTACCTAGCAAGACCTAGTGTTCTTAAACAAAAACGCTAATTGACCATAACTCTTGAACTTCACTCATTCTGGTGTGAAACAGAACCTTTTTTTCTGTCTCTAAGCTGGTTATTTTCTTCAAGTTTTAAACTAAATATGAAGTGAAGAGGTGGCTTAAGCTACAGGAGTTTTTCAATAATAGATGAAAGCCACCGTCCAAGGCAGAAAAGCGGATGATTGGATATTTAGAGGACGTATTTTTGGTGATGTATCGCTCTAAAGCGGCTACAAAAGGGCTGAACGCGGCCTGTGTATCTGTAGATGAATTTAAAGTCAAAAACAGTAAATTTATCTTTCTGTTGTTAGCTTAGCCTAGCTTGGCACAAAGACTGAAACAGCAGACGGCTGCCAGCAACTCTAAAGCTCACTTTGTTTTGCTTCTTTTTTTTGACTTCATATCTTTTACAGGATGTTTCAGGGGTATTTTGCCTCAAAGATGTCGCACTTGTTCTAGTTGGCCCTGACTTTGGACTCTAGACTTCAGGGGTCTAAATGAAAGACTTTTTCACTTCTGCTGTAATTCAGTTACAGGAAAGCCCTGACCTCTTTACATTCACGTTACCTGCTGCTCAGTCGCCTCTCCACCCAACACGAAGTAATCTAAACAAATTCCAGAACTCAGACTAACTCTCACACACAAACACACACACACACACACACACACACACACACACAACACACACACACACACACAGTTTGAAACACACCCAGTTTGGCCAAAATAGTTCATATCACAAACACATTATTGCGAATTAAGTGTGCTTTCTTCTCAATTTCAATCAAAAGTCTTTAAAAACAAACAAAACAACATCATGCAAATGAGACAGAAATAAAAAAGGAACCTTAAAAAAAGTTTTGGGGCTGGGCAAAGATCTCCACTGTCCACACATCCATCTACATTCTGAGCACACAGACGATACACACCAAGCACCGGGAGCGTTTCAGTCCGGCATCGGCTTCACAGTCATTGTTTCACGGACAGAGAGGGCGGATAAAGGTCAGGTAGAGGATTTATGAGAGGGGCTAAGCCTAAAACGTCATTTTTAAATACACTGTTTGATCAGAGATAGCTGATTAGAGAAAAAATCCACCCCCCTCTCACCTCCAGATCACATCTGGACACTGAAATCCTTAAGCGTCAGTCCCAAAATGCATCATTTATCTGTGGAGACCACATGCAAGGAGAGAGGACCCAGTGAGGTCAGAGAAAGTTCCTGACCTAATGCTCATTGTTCGGCAGTGAGGAGGAGGGATTTTCAGGGTGGAGATAGAGAATCAGTCTGAATTCTGTACAATTCTTCCCCTCCTGCCTGCACAGAGGCAGCCGGCCCTGCAGACAAACACAAGAGTCCAACGCCTGGTCTCTGCTGGGAGCAGGAAAGGACTGAGGGAGGGGGTGAAATTTTGGTTAGTGTATATTTCACAGTTGGCTAACGCTGAAACATACGGCTCCGTGGTTTTTGCAGAGTCTCCCATGCCCTGTCCTCGGCCTTACACCTATCCATCCTATTAATTCTCACTCACACTTGACGGAGTTGCAGCTGAAGATCATTAGGGCTCTTCTGAGGGCCCTTAAGAGGGTTCCTGTGGAGTAGTCTGCCTCTGAAGTGCCCTTGGCAGACTGGAGTGAGTATCTTGCTAGCAAACTTACTGCCAGCTGATGAATCCCTTAGTCCAGACGGAGCAAGAAAGGCGGGACGGGTGAGGAAATGGGGGGCGGGGTCAGGTCGAGCACATCGGGGAGGACGTCCAAAGATGAGTGCAGTGTGCTCGGACATGTCAAAGGTCACCAGGGTGGAATGAGGAGGGGGAAAAGGAGGAGGACAAGGGGGCAGCGAAGGGGGATGAAGAGGAGTTTTGGGAGAGGATGAAGGGCCAAGAGGATGAGGCTCAGCTCCAGCAGATTAAGTGAGGGTGATGTAGGCTGAGGCCTTTTCCTTCAGTTGTCTCAGACACAGATGACAGCTCCAGCTCCCTGTACGACACACACACACACACACACACACACACACACACACACACACACACACACACACACACACACACACACACACACACACACACACACACACACACACACAAACAGATCAGAAGTTCAATCACTGCTATTGTAAAGCCTTGTGGATTAATGCCTCATTTTAGACAGAGCATTAAGTAATACTGTAAATTAAAGCTGCGTGTTGAAACACCACAAGCTGTGCCCGTGGTGTGCGGATGCCGGGGATTTGACGACTAGTTTAGTTTGGATTTGGGCAGGGGATTTGTGACATTAATTAAACATCAACTTCAGATGGATGTTTAAATGTGAATCTCAACCTTTTAGACTTCAAAGTGCGTGTGCACCCTGCTGTACTCAGCCTCAAGGTGTTTTATGAGCATCAAACACACAGGAGTGCGTTTAAAAATATAAGTTTGCCAAGCGTTGGGTCTCCTCTGCAGACTGAATCCTGCTGTTGAATTTTCCTGTTGATCAGGAGCTTTGCATGTGTGGGCAGAGCGTGACACTGTTGGTGAGTGTCGAACACGAGTGGCACTGCTGTGTATGTTCAGACAAGTGACATTTTTGCCATGGAAACAGATTATCTCTCCTACCACTCATTACCATGACAACACAATCAAATATCCGACGGCAGCCATCTTAAGAGGAGAGGAGAAATGACAGCTCACTTTGATTGGCTGTACCTGCTCCAGTGCTGCAGAGGGAACCAGCCCTGCTTCTTTCATCCAGATTAAAACCATCCCACAAAGAGACCCAGACCTCCATCTGTCCCAATTCAGCCACTCTTTTCATTATTTCACTCCTAAAAGTCAACTCAGAGACGGCCTGACTATGCTGGCCCCAGGTTTTCACTCTCCTCAGTGATTGTCTCCCACCTACAGCACAGACAGTTACATAATTCAGTGCAAACACCAAACTGTCCTCAGCGGAGCCCAGCAGAGACGTATGATCAAACACAGGTCTGTAAATCCAGGAAACCTTCTTAAAAACACTTTGGAAACCTCCGGTCTGTGGTCGTTCCTCTTAACGCTGCCCGTATTCTCAGAGTTATTTGCGGGGCTGTCAATAAGTAACACCTCCCAGGGTGCACACTACAAGATTATCTCACTGATTTTGGCCTGAAGCCTCACTTTTGACAAACACCAACAAAAGCCTGATTGTCGTACGGTTGTGAGGAGGATCTTGTCGGAGTATCCTGTGGTGTGAGGTGTGTTAAGAGGGTTTTTCTTCCCTCTGTTTTGGCTGTCATTCTTCTTTAGGGCTGGGTTTAAAGTTCAGGTTAGTTACACTTACTTCTCAAAGTCAATGACGCTGTTGCTCAGTGTGTTTACACGCACAGTTTAGTAAAGATTCAGTTAAAACTTTATAAGGTGATCCAACTGAATCGATTTATTGACAATCATCTGTCCTCACTTCTGTTTTAATGGACCTGAACTGACCCCAAGATCCCAGTACTACTGGTAAGATCCTGGGCTGAAGGACGCCAGGACAGCAGTGACAAAGAAACTGAGATTCTGGGGTCAGTTCTGGTCTAAGGTTGGAGAAAATGTTTTGATTCTTGGCTCATGTTTGATACGACTGAATACTGAAACTCTTACTGGGATAATGTGTGTATATATACCAGGTTGATATATGTGTGAGAGCTAAATGTGCTGCAGCAGTGTATTCATTTATAGGTTGTGCAGTTGTTAAGGTGGCCGTAATGTCAATATTGGCCTTGACAGTGTGCATGCAATGTGTATAATTCTTGCTTCCCATATCAAGTGCTGAGAGCTGCTTTCAGAGAACTAACATCGAAATGATCTAAAACACCAAGACCAGAGGTAGAGGACTAAACTGAACAAGTGGACTGAGGCAGAAGAGAATAGACGTTTTAGTGAGGAGTAAATGTAACTAAAGGCTATCATATCATACATACCCTCTGGAGGTTCAGACATGGGGGGGCTCAGACAGTACATGTGGTAGCCTCTGTCACAATCATCACAGAACAACAGCTGGTCCTAAAACAGAGGAGAAAAACTCATATTAACACATGTTATCATGTCAGGACGGGTCTGAGAATCATTGATGTGGACATCAGTACATGTGTGGAGTATTGAGAATGTGTGTCTTAATCAATATAAATAAATATAAATCATGGGTATGTGTGATATGGATATATGCCGCTTTATATATCTGAGCTGTTGCTCTTTCGTGAGCAGTGAAAAAATGGAGAAAAGCTCAGAAAATATCAAACCATCAAAGTGTCTGTTCAAGAAGTGGACGTAGTCACAGAGACCCCACCCTTTGGTTTGTGAAAGCCCCTTTAACCCCCCCCCCCCCCCCTTTTTTTTTTTTTTTTACTATTGATCATTGTGCAGTGTATCTGTAAGCTGTGCATACTTAAGTTATTCAGCATCGATGTTGCTGTATGTCCATGTTGAGTCAACAAATAAATAAATGAATAAATTTGAACACGGAGGATGCTCACTGGTGTGTCTCGTTATGGTTAGCCACTCTTCAAAACAAGCACTCATTTACTCACAGCTTCATTAAAAATATCAACATCATATTAAAAAAAAATGTTGCATTAAAATGACTGATTTATACTGAAGGTAAAAAGTTAACTTATTTCTCATCAAAGAATCAAACTTTGATTTACGATCTTTTAAGTCACCCCCTGCTGGCCATTTCAATGAAAGCATGTCTTTAAACTTAAAGCCACAGCCCCCTCTCTCTTACATCTTATGGCATATGCATGTCTAAATTTGTGTGTCCAAAAGGATCAAATCTGTTTAATTCCCGTGAGGCTGACTGGATAACGGATGGCAGAGAGTAATGGAGTGGTGGAGAGTCAGGAAAAGCTTGTGAATCTAAACTAACTTATGATCGAATTTAATGATATAAGACATAAACAGAGCTCCAAGTTCCTGTATGTCTTCTCCTTCCCTTTTTGGTGTGTGATGATGGAGCTACTTTCAGTTTAATATCTAAATTATGTTTTAATATCTGCACTTAATAGATGGTTCAGTCAGAAAATGTAATATGACATCTGTCAGAGCTATGCTAACACTGCTGCTGTCTTTGTTTCACTTAGATCTCTCTCTCTCTCTCAGTGCACCATGGGTAATGTATTTTTCAGTTTTGCTGTGATTCTCTAAGAGAAGCTGTATCATGCAGAGGACAGGTAAGGTAAAAGTGAAAAAAAAGTTCTAAGTTGTGCAACAGGTTTTTCAGTTTTCCAGTGTAGTATACCACCAAAAGGGGGGCTCTGCCGCAGAAAAATAAGGCCAGCATCAAAGTCCATAAGACCCCATATTAAAATGCTTATTTTAATTAGACAGCCTGGTACTTAAACCCTTTTATTACTTTATCTATATACTCTGTACACAGTAAATTTATTTATAGCTCAAGTGTTTCTGATTAGACTACAGCTGAAAGTTGAGTGTGGGTGTGTCCTTTTGACGTGACACTTTTGTAGGTGTTTCAGATCCCCTGAGCTGCAGGTTGGGTCAGCATTTTCAACATGGTGACTCCCATTACTGGACTTCAGAAACCATCGAGTGACGCTGCTGAGACTACATCCATGTTCTACAGCATGTCTGCGGTTGTGTCATGTGGTGTGTGTGTAAGTGAGTGTGCACGTGTGTGTGTGTGCAGCCACATGTGTCTAGTGCTAACATGTAGTATAGAGTGCGATCCTACGTCGTTCTCAGAGGTGCCACACAGACTGCAGGACTTGCACTCGATGCACTGCCAGCGATAAGTCCTCACCGCAGCCGTCATGTTCACTGTGAACTGCAGACAGGATGGGTGGCCTGGGCGCACACACACACACACACACACACACACACACACACACACACACACACACACATATATATGTACAAACACACACACACACGGGCACACACACACACACATCCATACAATGTTTTTTTTTTTTTAACCATTACTCCCTGCACCTTGAGGAGTCATTCATCAGCAACTGCTGAACCAATCCCCCGCCCCGTCTGCTTCATTAGGATATTTATCAGTGACTCTTTGCAGATCTTCTCAAAAATATATATACTTGATTTCCTCAGCTATATTTCTTTTTATACTAGGGACTATTAAATTGTTGAACAAGTCTTATCACAGTTCAAAACAACAGTGACCCCCTCCACTGCAGTCTACTTCAGATGTAAAAGAGAAAATGCAGTCTTTCTCCCTCTCTGTGGCTCTTCTTGTCCTATTATTACACCGCTTCCTGGTACTTGCTATTCTATGAACATGACAATAGAAATACTGTTATATCATCCTCATTTTCTGACCTCCATATTTCTTCTTAGTGGGTGTTTTTACAGTCGAGGACCATACCAGTGTTTGCAAGCTGCAGCCCATTCACTACAAATCACGTACATCTTTTCACATGTTTTTATTTCCAGTTGAAAAGAAACATAAGGCGGAAATATAGGTATGTACAGTACATGCAATCAGTTATTAAGTAAACAAAATGTGCACCGCATACACTGCAGTTAATGCATACAGCAGTAATGGATACAAACACTTTCATTAACAAAAACATGGAGACTTATACTGAGATAAATAAAATGCAATCACATTTAAAAAATAAACTTCAGCTCTTCTGAAGTTAAAATCACAGCATACTCTGTCTGCTCATAGAAATAGACAATGCTTTATAATATCATAACTGTGCAGCAGGATACTGAACATGAAGCCAGGATTAAAAAGTCTGCAGCAGACAGGGTTTTATGACGTTTCGTTTATTTTTAGGGTGGCTGACATGTGACACCAATATAACATTATAATAAACCAGATTTAAAAAAATAAATAAATAAAAGAAGAATCAGCAAAAACTCACAGCAAAGTTTGTGACATTACACCACTGAGGGGTGATGCAGTGCAACAAAATTACACTTACAGAAACTCATAAACATGACAGTAGTGATAAAAGCCGTAACAGCAGCCTGCAAGGACAATAAGATTCAAAAGTGACACCCCTGACTGCCTTTGCAAATTCCACAGGTGTTTTTAACTATGATGTAAGTTATCGTCGATACAAAGTAATTCTGCCTATTTTTTTGTTGTTGTTGTTAGTTTGAAACATGCATGTTTGTACTGTAGGTTTTGTGTCCTTCAGGGCCACCATCGTTTTAGAAAAAGTCATCCGTGGTCAGTTTTTAGTGTCTGCAGAAGTTTTTTTTTTTCAAACTGTACTCAAAAGAAAAGAAAATCCTCAAAAACTCATTTCAACAGTTGGCTTTTAATGAGGTTGAGTATTTGTACATGATTTGTAGCTGGGCAACAAGCAGGGATACCGGTATGGTCCAACTTTTTTGTAAAACAGGAATCAAAACTTTCATTTGTTTCAATAAGAAGTCTATTCTCAACAGCATGAAATCTGCGCATCAACAAAGGACCGCCTTCCTCCTGCCAACCATTCCCTCCAGCGGTGTCCTACCTGAGCGTCCACAGTCTGCACAGGAGATTAGGTCTTCAGGACAGCCCGTCTTCTTCGAGCCTCCGAGGCAGAAGTCACAGTAGCCGTTGGCGATCACAGAGCCGTCTGCTGCTTTCTTGGCTGAAAGAAGAAGAAAGAAAAAATGAGAGCCAGGTGAGAAAAGTGAGACTTAAGTTTGTTTCGGTACTCAAACGTCAAAGAGGGCTTCAGCTAGTATTTCCAGTCAGACCGTTTCTAAACAGAAGTTACCAGGAAACTGTAAACTTGTGGAAAAGCCTTATTTTTCAAACTAGCTCACCCTGATGCTCCCTGTTTCCTTTTTTGTCAGTGAAAAGCTTTGGGGTGTTTTGTGGGTTTTTGAACTGCCAGCTCAGGGTGGTGTGGCTCAGCTGAGTTTTGTCACGCTTATCATTGGCTTCTAGCAAATCTGGCTCTCTGTTGTGTGATGGGAAAGAAAACAAAACTGAGACCTTTGTAAAGTCACAGTGGTCATACAGTAAAGCACACTCAACAAAGAAATTCGGCTGCACAGACTGATTAATCATTTGTTGGGTCAATGTTCAAAAACTGCATCAGAACTTTGATTTTCACCATCTGTTGTAGTTTCTCTCTGAGCATGTGTCTATCATTTTATCCTAAATAATCTGACTGAAAACAAAATTTCAGATTAAAAACAATCAAATTTCCCCTCGGGGGTAAGTAAAGTTCTTCTTATCTTATCTTATCTGGTAAATACTTCAGAGATTTGAACACTGATTTGAATACAGCTTATTAGTAGTGGAGCTACACAATTCCCCTGAAAGTTTGAAGGTAAAGTCCAGGGTTCATGTGTTTAAGAAGCTTTAGTGCATGTATGTAAAGCCAGAACTATTTTGCCTCTGCAAAACCACACAACGCCATTACTAGGTTCTGAGTAAAAGCACAAAGATGCAAAGATGATGGAGCTTTGTTTTGGTAGTGCAAATTGTGACTGACAGAGTTTGGGCAAAAACAGAGCGATTGGAGGTGAAACTAGTGAGAAGAAAGAGAAACTGAATCCCTGCACACCATCCCTGCTGGACTTGGCGCTCCGCATCTCTTTGGTTCGTTTCCATTTGTTTGCCTTCCTAAAAACCAGGGTAGAGTGCAGGAGGGAGGATACGAGGAGGCACAGAGAGAGATAAATATTGTCAGAAGAAGAGGAGGTGGAAGGAGAGGGGGAAGTGAAGAAAGAGGGGAGAGTGATGAGTAGGTGTGTGTTTGCCTGGGGAGGTTGCCAGGACAGACCTGCCGTCACGCTGAGCGCGGAGAGGCAAGCGCTCCACGTGAAGCCGTTTCATAATGATTATTAACAAGAGAGAGATTCCCCCTGCCTGCCCGAGCGCTGTGTGTGCATATGTGTGTGTGCGTGTTTGTGTGTGTTTTACATCTACCCCCCCTTCTTGCATGTCTGTCTGTCTGTCTGTCTGTGTAGCTCTGCCTGCCTGTCTGCCTGCATGACTCTCTGCTGCTGATTGCATAATCACTTTAATGGAAGCAATCACATAAGCACTGCAGACTGTTTGGTATGTTTTCTCTCTTCTCTAAGATGCACAGCTCTGGACGGGTCCTCCACTATGACTCACCATGCAGGACAGAGCATCAGTGATTACAACAGAGTGGATTGCATAGGTACACACTCACACACAGACACGCACAGAATGCCAATCATCCAGCAGAAAGACAAAAGATAACGACACACACACACGCACACGTACGGAGGCATGCAGACAGACAGACAGCGCTGTAGGTGATGCTGCATGCGAGAGACAGGAGAGGTCATTAATCCATCCATTTCAGGGTGGAGACTGGTTTGGTTGGAAGGGGAAGGGCGTGGGGGGAAGAGTAAAGGGGTGAATTTGATGGGGGGGGAAAGGGTGAGAAGAGAAGGAGGAGTGATAGAGATTGGGTTTCTACTCCACAGGGTCTGGCTTTAATCCGCAGAGAAATAAAATAATAAAAAAACTCTCTGATCAGGATGTGAGACAGACAGACAGACAATCAGACAGACAGACAGACAGACAGACAGACAGAGAACAGGGGAGGGAGGGAGGAAGGGAAATGATAAGCTGTACCTGCTCCTGCAGAATTCAACAGGAGTGCACTGAGCATCATCCATAAAAAAGAAAGAGACTGCCATATACTGAGAGGAAGAGGCTGCACGACTTTACTGCTGGATTCTGCAGCAACAAAAAATCTGCTGCAGAAATAACTTAGCCACAATAACAGCCATCTTTGGCATCACCAAAACAATGTACTTAAAAAACTCATTACTATCTGTAAAATGACAAGATATACGATCAGAATGTATAATTGCATGGAGGAAATTTTGTCCTGCAGCTAAAAAATCATATTTTTTTGTACTTTTCCTTCTTTGTTGTTCTTAATAATCGCTCGTGCCGACAATAATAACACTGAGAGGTCCTGCTGGAGTCAGCCTTTTGCAGTGATGAGGGTTTCTTCATTAAAAGAAGATGCTGCACATCATCAAGTCTGTGTGCTGATGAGGGTTATGGAGATATCACCTGGTACTGTTTTTTTCTGCCTTTATTAAAAAGAAGCAGAACATGAGTGAGGTTAGTCTTATCAATGAATCTCCGTAATATTAAAGTTCATATACATAGTGATAGTCGTGACAGCAGTATTTAGGCTTTTTTAATCTCCATCTGTCGATCTGTTCAATTTGTGACTCTGTCACCCACTTTTGAGACTGATGCTCTTAAACTGGGCTGTAGCATCTTCTTGTTCCTGTAAAAAAAACTCTGTGGTCCACATGCAAGCCATTTTCATGTAGCCCTGTTTGGTTTTAGAGGTTTGAGAGTGTTTTTAGAGTGGAGCTGCCTAAGTTCAGTAAGATGCTATTAGTAATAGCCATGTACGAAGTGACACAATTATTTGTACAGTGCACATCTCCAGCTGCAATTGTTGTTTGGGGATTTTTTTGTAAAATAATGTGGATAGAGTGTCATACCCGTTTACTATGTATTCATAAACGTCAAGAATACCAACTAATAAGAGACCAAACTTGAGGTCATTATAAACAATGCAACAAACGGGTCGATGATTCAGACCAGAGGAGTGAAATCGCCTTGAGAGTCGTACCACACAGCTGCCATAGAAACTGTTATAATCTGTAAAGTCTTGCAGGCTCGTTTTTGTCAACACAGTCTTTTCCTCTTCTTGCTGATCTCCACGGGTTACCAGCCAGTTGAAGGAGGGATTTTGAGATTTGACTGCTTGTTTTTAGAGCCCTGCATGGTCAGGTATCACCCTACGTTTGGGATCTTTTCACTTTACACACCAGATCGCTCCTTGAGGAGTTTTCTGGTCATCTCTGAAGCTCTCTGTCAGAAGACCTCTGATCAGCAGAGTTTGTCTCTACACTGAAGACCCCCTTGTATCATAGGACCCTGTCTTATTTGCTAGGCTCTTTTATTCATTTGTTTTTGTTTAAACTGTTTTTTTTATCTGCATGAATTTTAATATAATAGCACCTTGTGTCTCCAGTTTTAAAAGGACCAAGTTATTGTTAGTAGTATTCACACAGTAGTTGAAATTTCTGTAGCTCACTGCTTCATGGCTTTAGACAGACGCTGCAGCTCATGAGTAAACTGGAGGAACTTCTGTATAAAGAGGCCAGCCCACAGCGCAGAAAGAAAGCACAGAGTGATAAGGGAAGAGCATACAGTATATACACTAAGTGTATTTACTTTGTAAAGAACAACACAGACAGATGTTTACCGAGAACGTATAAATCTGTAGGGACACGCGTTGCTCGCAGGCCTGGAGCCAACGCAAACACGTTTTTCTCTTCTTCTTCTGGTCAAATAAATTGCTTTTATCTTTCTGCTTTTATTTGAGCTCACTGCTGCTGATTGGGCCTTGCGGTCTCTGGTGGGAGAAACGAGACAGACACACATGTGGCTGAGCGCACACACATTCAGGCTGTATCTATCTATGTCTGTGAGCTATACCGCCACATGTGTGTGTGTGTACACATCCCTGTTTGCTGCTGTGTGTCTGCATGTGTGTGTGTTGGTGTGTGCGTGATCAGAGGCCCCAGAGAGTGAATCAGCAGGTCCTGACGCATGTGAGCGAGCCGGGGCTGCCCGCTGGCCTGCCTGCACGGAGTGACTCCATCAATGATTAAACGCCTGCGGCCATGTTTCAGAAGCCGCCTGCAACTACAGACACGCCATTGCCAGTGAAAGGGAGGGAGGAAAGGAGGGAGGGAGGGAAGGAGGGAAGGAGTGAGGGAGGTGTGAGGACAGTGAAAAAGAGAGAGAGAATACAGAGGAGTGAGCTAATGAGCAAAAATAAAGGACATATACGCCTAAAAGGAAAAAAAAACAGTGAAGAAAGAGAGGCTGGAGTCAGGTGGATCATTCGCTCCCTCCTCAGCTCCTCGTTAGTTTAACCTCTCAGCCTCTTCCTCCAATTTTTTACCTGCTTCAGCCACCTTCTCCTCTTCCTCCTGTCTCCCCCGTCTCCATCTCTCCCTCCTCTACCTGCCTACCCCCCCATCCCCCCTCCTCTCCTCTCCTCTTCCAATTACCAGGAGGAGTACGAGCAGAACCGCACACTTCACAGCTTTCAAGTGTGGGAGAGAGATCCTCCTGGGAATTATCCAGCAAGAGATGAATCCTCAAATGCTCCTCACCCCCCTCACCCACCAACACCTACCCTTCCCCATACTTCCTCTCTCTCTGCTTTAATTTGCCCCTCCCTTTGCTTCATTTTGTCTCCTCTCCTCCTCCATGCTGCTCCTTCTTTACCTTGTGTCGTTATTTTGTAACTAACTGAAATCCTCCGTTGCACGGGTTTTTGCACAATTATTCTGCATTTTCATATTTTTTGCATTTCTGTCTTTGCATTATTCACAAATTCTTTGGGCAGTTCTTGAAGGAGACATGACTAAAATTCAAAGATTCGCAGGTCAAAGTTATGACACAAACAACATGCATTTGAAACATTCGTCTTCATGTTTTCCACATGTAGTCGTCAGTTTTTACTCTTTTTTGCTGGTAAAAGTAAAAAGAAATCAAATATGTTTCTCCATCGCAGAGCTGTTTCATGGTTTTGAAGACTTTGTACTTCCAAAGACTCTCTTTATCTTCATGGCTGAGCATTTTTCAAACAACCTTTTTCTGTTTTATTTGCTTTAATTACGAGAGGAAATTTCTCAGCCCATATATCCACATATTTCATCCTCCCACTTTCTTGGAAAATGTTTGAAATGAGACGTATTTTGCTCTTGAAAGCTTGAAACTCTTAGGTTAACTTCAGCTTCTGTCATGGTCTGTCATTCTGTGTCGACTTCGGCGCCCCCTGTTGACAGGGCATAATTTTCTCTCTTAGCCATGTACGTAGCATTTAAGGTGATAACTTACACCCATCCCCAGGACTGTATTTGGATAACATCCATCTAAGACGTGTTCATTTACTTAAGGAAAAATATGACTATAGTGATTGTCAATGACCGTTTTTCTAAGATGAAATAATGATGAGCTGAAATACATCACCAAATACAAAACTTGGATAAATGCAGGTTTTGACCAGCCAGTGGAAAACATGCTGTAAATGTGCTGTCCCCCTGAAGTGCTTCTACGGACATGAGTGGAGAGTATTTTTGTGAGACAGGAGAAAATGTTAGAGAAGTGATACACAGCTTTAAGATGTGAGTCTAAGCTTGGTGACTGTGTTGTTTAAAGCTATAGCGCGTAACTTCTACGTGTCTGTAAATATCTGTTTCACCCAGGCCACTACAAGAGAAGATGATAAAAAGCTGATTAAGCCGTTTGGCTCCTCTAACACCTTGCAGTATTTCTCAGTATTTGTTCTTTTTGTCGCAGGGGCAACATCCCTGTGCTGGCGCACAGAAAATGACGCGTCCTACTCGGTTTTACCTGACAACGAGAAGGGAGGTAGGAGAAGAGCGCAGCTAGAAGCAACATGGCGGAAACCCGAAGAAGCAACCAAGAGGTTCAGATGTGGATCCTACTAAAAAGAAAAGGCCTTCCCTGTCTGTTGGTGAAGAAAGAGCGACAAATGGAGAAGTCTAACTTGGATTTATATCAGCGTTACTATTCTCTGATGGAGAGCCCTGAAGGGGGAGATTGGACTGAGGTCCGACACCAGCGTTGCCTGGTCTGTGAGTCTGTGTGCTGTGACAAGTGACTTTAGCAGCCTACACATTGTGTAGACACTTACAGTCCGTGTACTGTGATGAGCAGTATGCGGTGAGTTGCAAGTGTTACTCTGTGTACAGGTTACACTAGGCCATACATTATATTAAGGTGCCGGCCTTGTCATTGTAATAACACAGAAATAGAAGTTACACACTATAGCTTTAAAACCCAAACTCATATAAACTTCATTGTGTAGTTTGCCTGAGCACATGGTGCCTGGATGATGAACTAACTTCCGTTTGCGAATGTTACTAAATCCTGACTGCTGATGAGACCAACCCTCAGACCTGGATGCAAAAAACAGTGAAAACACTGAGTCATCATCAATCACCTCAGTGCTCAAGATTACTGATCAAATAACATCAAGTAAGCAGAGATGAAGTCCAGTAGATCTCTCCTCCCCCCTCACTCTCTCACTCTCTCTCTTGATTAATTATGCGTAGCTTCACCCTTTAGAGTCAGATATGTGAGCATTGTCCTTAAACACGAGGATACCAAAAACTGGACCGTTATTTCTGTACTTTTCCCAACACATCACTGTGTTTGAACCGAAACACTTAGTGGAAACGCAGCCTTGATCACTTTTGAAACAGTGTGATGTTAAAATTCATATTGTTGGACCTGTTCATCCTGGCATTTCCCCTCTTTTTGCCCCCTCTTCCTCTCCTTTTGTCTTCCTCTCCGGCACCTCCTTCTCTTACTCTCTCAAAATCTAGACTCTGAGCCTGGAATCAATACATGAACATGACTCTGGCCGGTCGATTATCCCGTCCTCTGGCTCGTCCCTGCAGCGAGGGCCTCATCAACTTTGTTTCTATCTGAAGGGAATAACCCACACACACACACACACACACACACACACACACACACACACACACACACACAGAAAGGCCCTACCTGTTGATTTCCCACTCTTAAAATGTCCATCTTTCTCCCTCTTTTTTATCTTTCTATATGAAGTTTTCTTCGACTGACTGAGGTTGTTTCTCATTGATTTATTTCTCATTGTACAGATGAAGGTACAGGTATGCTAAGCCATTAAGAAAACACACAAGTTGCCAAGGAAACCATCCTCACAAAAGTACAAAATAGTTTGAGGCCAATGTTTTGATGGGAATTATTAGAAACAGTTGTCCTACTGTTAATATCAAGTACTGCGGTTGTTGACAGGAGGGGAGAGGTGGAGAAGGAATTGAATACTGAGGAAACAAGGAAGGATTTCAAGGACGGTTGAGGCAATAGGCAAAGAAGGAGGAGAGATGAAGAGAAGGAGGAAGAATAGGAAGCACAAATGGGAGAGAAAGGAAAGGTGGCAAAAAAAGTAGCTGCCGTTGTATCGGAGCAGCGGTGTGTGAAAACACACACTCTGCACTCCTGTCGCCTCGCTGCTTAATGAGGAGAGCCTCTCAGGAGCAGCATGCACACACAAACACAATGAGAGCACGCACACACACAGCAGAGTGCATGCAAACACACACTTACAGATTTACAACCCAGCCTTTGCATAATAACTTTTGCTGTCCAGTTTCAGCCCCATCCCCCTCTTTCTCTCTTTAATATGATGAATGAGAGTCCCTGTAACCCTCATTCACACACACACACACCAACACCACACACACACCATTGTGCACACGCGTGATTAAAGTCATGTATTTCAACAAGAAACCAGAGGATGATCAAATAAACCCGAGAAGCACATACATGTTCCTGCACACAGATACAAACACCAAAACGCTCAAGGAGACATCTTCAGGGTTTTTTATGCAGACAAGGAGGCAGAGACGCAGTCAGATGGAAAGCGACAGTCACAGATGAAAAGTCACTGGCGTCCTTTCTCCCCCTATCTTCATCCTCTCACTCTCTTTCCCCACCATCCTCTTCCTCCCTCTTCCTCTCTGCACTTTCATGCGTTCTCATTATTGCCTCTGCTCTCTCTGCCTCTGATTCGATCTCTTCTCTGCGCTTCATTGTGCTTCATTTTCTCACTTCCCTTTCCCTTATTTGGTCTCCCTATCTATTTTTTCTCTTCCTCCTGCTTTACTCTCAAAGAGGAAATTGGAACTCTTTCCTGCAATCCATCTGTTGTCACACTAATGCCTGCACCACTGCCATGCTATGTTACTCCTCCATTTTTCCCCATTTCTGCTTCTTTTCTGTCCCTGCAGCCTCTGAACCCACCCCACCCCTCATCCCTACACACACACATAACTAATACTTCCACTCATGTCCAGTCAGCAGGTTGCGTAACTCCCAATGCATTGTGGGTCTGGATGCATGTATTTGTGAGTGTGTGCGTGCAATGTGCGCAGAGATGACATTGCAAAGTGAAGAGGACAGAGGCAGTTTGGTGCATAATAAAACTTGATCTATGGATGCTTTGTAATCACTCTGACCTGCAGAAAAAGAGATGCACACACACACACGTACACACACACACACACACACACACACACACACACACACACACACACACACACACACACACACACACACACACAGTCTGTTAGGCTCTGCAGTCTGCAGATGTGCACATCTTATCAAACAGACACACACACACACAGTGCTCTACTCCATGCATAAATCATGCATGAAAAGAAATCACACATAGACACACACACAAGCACACACTGTGCTTACACTCGGTCCACATCTCCTGATATTTGCACAAGCTCAAAAAGAGCCACTTTACTAGAACAGCTTGTTTCCCTGTCAATAAAGAGTTAAAATGCAAATTATTAATCCTATTTTGTTCCAGGGAGAGTGCCGGTTGGGAATGTTACTGTGAAATCCTGTTTGAATCCTGCCCAACCTCACATGGTCCACTCTAAAGTGTGTCGGCCATGCACTCAAACATGGAAATGTCAGAACTGACCAGGCAGGGTGGGAAAAATGAGGTTTGTACGGACCTATTCGAAAGAAAAACAGAAATCCGCATCCAGTCTGGGTTGTTGTGCTGAAATGTGAGTTGAAGTGTGCGTAGATGGTGCAGATTTCTTTGTGTGTTGACTGATGGTGGCTATCGCTGTTTGTGCTAACTACCAATTAGCATATTAGTCAAAACAAACCAGGACTGTAAAAAGCTGTTGAGAAACTGTTGCATTTCTGCGTCTTATTTCCACCTCTGCGAGCTGTCTCTTACAGTGAGAGTGAGGCAGACAGATAGAGATGGATGGTGGGTGAGGGTGGATTTGGGATGAGGATGGGGGTGAGGTGGTGGTGGGTGGTTTTGCTGGTTGGGGGGGTTGTGGTGGTGTGGAAGGCTTATCCAAACATAGCCAAGACAACTGAGGAACCACAGAACAGGCAGCCGGCGAGCCACAGAACAGCATGTTGAGACAGAATAGCAAATGAGGCAGACTCCGATATTACCCAGCCTTCACCGCTCCAACTGTCCTGGGGAATCTATATGATGAATCATGAAGAGGCTTTTTTCTTTTTTTTTATTTTTACTCTCTGCTTCTTGCTCTGCCTCTCTTTGTTTTCTCTCTCTCCTTTCATTCTTTATTTTAATCTTAATGAACTCCTCCGTGCCCCGTCCTCTCCTCCTCTACACTCCTTTACTCAAACTTCCTTTCTTCCTCTCCTTCTCTCTTCCTCCCATCCCTCTCCTCCTCCTCCACCCAACCTTCTCTCTTTCTTTCTCTCTCTCTTTTCAATGTACATAACAGTGTACTCTTTAGGAGGGAGCCCTGGCGGTATCTATGGCAACCTGATTGCTAGGCAACAGCCAATTCTCCCTTCCTTTCCTTTCCCTTCCTGCGCCGTGCAGCAGCAGGGGCGACCGATCAACCAATCGAAAGCAGAGGAGGAACGCCGCCGTACGTGAAAAGTTCAGAAGACATCCAGAAAGCTCTGCATGCTCCCTCCGTCCACATGAGCCGCCTCAATAAGGGGAAAAAAAAAACGAAAAGGAGGAGAAACCTGTTTATAAAAGTATGAAGAAAACAAACAAAACCATCAAACTGGTGCTTTCCATGTTACAGTGAAGATGTACATCAGCTCATTTCTACATCATTACACTTCTGCGCACACTTGGGCTTTGAAATATAGTATGTACCCCAAATGTTTAGCTAGAACAATGTGAGCATACTGCATAAGTCTGAAACATCTGAAATCATCAAAGGATGTTTTCTCACTCAGCATGCAAACAATAGACCTTTTGGATGGTAACAGCCAACAGGAGATGATCTGAGACAGCGTACGTCTTTCATGCAGCCCATGGTTATGACTGGTTTGCAGCACCTTCTGCGTATAAGTGTGGCACATTTGTGTTCCTCTTTTAGGTGTTTTTAATTGTATTTTGGATGAAAGTATAATGCACATTCATTAATTAAGATGAGATTTACATGCTACAGTACATTGCCCCAAATAGAAGAAGACGACGAAGAAGAACCAGAAGAAGAAGAAGAAGAAGGAAGAAGAAGAAGAGCTTTATTGATCCCTGAGGGGAAATTTAATGATTTTAATCACATGATACAATATCTTTCTGTTCTCGTGGTTGTAATAAGCTCAGTTGGTTGCGATAGTAGGGATGCATGACTGTGGCTAAAATTGCAAGCACAGTTAAATATATTCATCTTTATGACGTTTTTCCACTGTTTGCTGTTTTAATGAATAAATGAATGAATCGAATGAATAAAATAAATAATAAATAAATAAATAAATAAAGCTCTTGTATTGTCTCACCTTCTGCCAGGAATGGACTGAGACAAGAAAATGCACCCTGCATTTTAGTCTCAAATAGCTTTAAAGAGTGATGTTTATGAGGACTATGCTGTTGTTTCACCACGAGAACAGCATCCCCTGGTGACGGGCTGCAGTATAGGTCATAAATCCTGCCTCCTCCATCAATCTCTATAGAGCTGCGGACAAACCTTAGAAATTTATTACACAGAACACCCCCGTTACGATGTTTACATGTAGTTACTGTAATACTGGTTTGTGTTCAAGTCCTCTTTTTCTGTACAGCTCCATTTTTAAAAATTATTTGGGGGTTCATTTCTTCTACGATAGACACTTGATACAGCCTATGGGCGTACAAAGATTGCCTAGCTCACCCATAGGATACGCTGTTTAAGCAGAGCGTCATCACAGCGACTGTCAGCAACTCTCCCACCAAATGCGTACAATGCTGCTGTGCAAGTGGTGGTTCCAGGATGTGGAGAAAATCCAGAAAATACAAAGAGCAATTCAGCTTCAAATTTGTATAATGACAGAAGGCAGTACCAAGTTGTCCATTGTATATACAGTCTATGGTCTATACTTGAAGAAGAGCCTTTGAGAGTAAAGATGGCAGAGATGAAAGTAATCACAAATACTGTGCTGCTCTTTCTGGATGATGTAGACTAAAATTTGACAGTTTCTTGCAGTAGGCATTAAAAGGCAGAACTCCTCTGTCTCCTCAGATTTTGCTGGTTTGTAAAGTTTTGGTGGCAAACAGCATTAGATGCAGAGACTTAACAGCTTACAAGACCCAGTGAAGTGACAAAGACTAATCCCAGCAGAGAAACACATCTGTATCCGCCTGACCAGAAATGGAAATTTAATGGCTGGAGTGATAAACAGAAGAATCGCAGCTCACAGATATATGCAGAGAGAAAGAGAAGCCGTGTGCACACGTATACAGAGTGACAACAGAAACAGGGTAGGGAGTGGCCATTTTAGGCGCTCGTCGCTGTTATATATTGACGCTGGTTGATCAAAATTCGTCCTTCACTCGTCTGTCTGCAGACAACAGGAGGAGGAGGACAGGGAGGCCATTTTGAGGCACAATGTAAAAAAAAATGGAGAGGGGGTAAAAAAAAAAAAAAAACAGCAACAATGGTAAGCAGGAAGAGAGGACGCTGACCTTCAAAGGGCTCAATTACACGTCACACATACACACACACACACACACACACACACACACACTTACTCAAAGTGAGGCATGATTTCCTGTACAGGAGCACTAACTGACATACACACCAGAGTCAACGCACATGTGTGTGTGCACACTGAGTGAATTTTTAAACACACACATGCAGACGCACACACTCAGAGCGTCCCTGCTGCTGCACACCGTAGGACCGTCTGTCTGGCCAGATAAAGTGGCCTCTGAATCTCAGCTCTGATTTGAGAGGGGGGATTTAATGACAACTATCCTCCCCCCTCCTCCCTCTCTCCCTCTTTTCCTCTCTTTCTCTTGTTTCTCTCGTTCATTCACAGCTGCTGGTCCTCTCCGTTTGTGTCCCTTTTCCAATCTATTTAACTTATTCCTGCTTTTTCACTATTTCACTCTTTCCCTCCTTCTTTCTCATTTACCTCCCTCTCTCTCCCTCACTCTCTCTCCACGCCAGCAAAACCAATTTTCAGGTGGACGCTGCAGGGTCGACCTCTAAAGTAAACATCCCCCTTATTCATCCACTTCTCCTCAGCCTCCTCCTCTTCTTCTCCTTCTCCTTCTTCTTCTTTCCATCACATCAATGCCAAAATAACCCTGTTCACCACCTAACATCCAACTCTCTCTCTCTCTCTCTTCCTCCTCCCTTCTCTCTTCAATCTTCTGTTTGGAGGGAGTAAAGAAAACCAAAGAAAAACACACATATGCAGGGTCCTATCATGAATTTTAATGATGCAGCTCGTTTTAAATAAATAATATAGCAGCTAAGATTCACATATACGAGTATAAATACAAATACAATTATATCTGTATCTATAATGTTATTTTATGAAATATTTATGCTCATTTAAAATGTGATTTCAGCAAAAAAAGTTTCAGTTTCTAAAAGGTTATGAGGTGAATTTCCAACAGGTTAGTAACATGACTGAGAATATAAAGGACGTTTAGAGAGGATGAGTCTGATGGGAGGAGATTCACCACCCTGTGAGCGACTGAGTGAGCTGATAGTTCACCAGTTTCAGAATAATGTTCCTGAGTGTCTAATGTGAAAGAATGAGTGGATTTCATCATCTACAAAACAAAAGATCATTAAAGGACACAGATAATCTGGAGAAATCTCTGTACTAAAGGGACAAGGACTAAAACCAAGGCTGGATGGTCCTGCTCTTCAGGCTCTCAGGCAGCACTGCATTAAAAACAGACAGAACTCTGGAGTGGAAATCACTGCAGAAGTGCAAAATCACTTACAAAACTATTGACTGTAAACACAGTTCATCACTGCATCCACCAATGGGGTTAAAACTGGACCATCCAAAAAGGAAACCAGATAGAGACAGGATCCAGAATCTGAATGAGAATCTGACACTCTTTTTGGAAATCAGGGATGATGCATCATCTACTTTAAATAGAAACCATCCGCCTTGTTATCAACAACCAGTTCAAAGCCAGTATCCCTGTCAGTATTGGGATCATCAGAGTCCATTTTCCACATCTGTGAACCCTCATTAATCCTGAACAATATCTACAGGTTTAGGAGCAACATTTGCTGACATACAGACAAAGACTTTTTCAGTGAAGACCTTCATATTTCAGCAAGACACTGACAAACCACACTCTGACAACAGCATGGCTCTGTAGTAGAAGAGTCCTGCTGAGAAACTGGCCTGACTGCAGTCCTGACTCCATTGAAAACGTGCTGCACAACACATGACAATTACAACAAAGGAGACCCGGAAATGTTGAGCAGCTTAAATCCTTTATCAGGTAACAATGGGACAAAATTTCACTTTATGAACTGCAGAAACTGGTCTGCTTGGTTCACTAACATTTACAGTGTTGGGAAAGAAAGAGCTGATGAGACACAATGGGAAACATGACCCTGTAAACACTTCATTAAAAGATGACATTTAGAGGCTTTAGGTGAGTCATAAATGATTTAATTGTGTTTCGATGAACATTTCCCGCTTTAACCAAACTCTCTTAGAACTGGGGCTGTAGAAGAAGTTGATTCTGGTGGTGATGTTTGGGGAGAGGAGGGGGGAGTGTGGACACAAAACAGAGAAATAAATTGAAGGAAACTCAAAGCTGGATGATGGATGAAGCACAAACAAGAGAGAAGAGGGAAAAAAAGAGAAAGGCAGAATGAGATGGAAGAGGAGACGAGGGTTAAGTGAGGATGCAGAGCGAGCAGAGGAGAGGAAAGAGGTGAAAGATGGAGGACGTGAAGGAAAGAGAAAGAAAATCTCATCTCCTTGTGGGATAATCGCTCATTTATCACACTGATGGGAAAACAGGGATGAAAAAGTGGAGCTAAGAGGTTAAAAAAAAACAACTGTTTTATAGTTTTTGTGGTAAGTTTTGTGTTGTGGATGCAGCTTATATACCATAGTGTCTAGACGGCTTTTTTGAGCCAGAACCCAACATTAATTATGCATGCAGGGCTGCTCTCATCCAGAGGAGCTGTATTAATATTATTACATATGTGGCAATATAGCGAAGGGTGGAGGCTGGTGGAGGCTCCTCCATGACACTCAGCAAATTGGGGGAAAACTATAATGGAGCACACACACACTCTAATGCATGCACACAAATGTGAACACACTCACAGAGGCTTCAAATGCATGTGGACACACACACACACACACACACACACACACACACACACACACACACACACACACACCCAAAAGGCTAAGCTCCCTTTTTCATTTCAGCAGAGAAGATTGCATTTTTTCTGAGGTTGTGTGCATGTGTGTGCGACTGTGCATTTGTGTGACTGTGTGTGACTGTGTGTGTGTGTGTGGGTGTGCGTGTGATTACTGACTGTTTGGGAGGGAGTGATGGGGGATATTAAACGATTCAAATGCTGTCTCTCTTGCTCTCCTCGATCGGAAGGACCTAAGACTGCAGCATGGCCACACACAGACACACACACACACACACACACACACACACACACACACACACACACACACACACACACACACACGCACACACACAAAGGGCCGGTCTGTTCTGTCAGACGGGCCAATTTAAAAACACACAGTGCCAATTAACTGAGAGCAGCACAGTGTCAGTGTGGACATTGTTGTAGTGCAGCATACACTGATAATGCAGAGATGTGTGTGTGTGTGTGTGTTTTTGGTGTGTTTATCTGCCTTCTATTCTCTGCAAATTGCTTGTTTTAAGACCGCGGGGAACAAAGACAGTGGATGATTCGACTACACTCCCTTTTCAAATGTCCACAGCTCTCTCTCTCATTTTTCTCTTATTTGTTGTTGAGTGTGAACAACTATAAGCATGTAACTGCTGATTAGTAACCAAAACTCAGCCTCCTGCAGGATAAACACGTCCTACTGTCCTCAGAAAAGTGTTCAGAGACAAACTAAACATGCAGACAGCAGATAACACTTAAAAAACTCTCACTGAAAGACATTTGGCCTCTGGGGAGAAAGAATAAACAGACCCAAAGAAGCAAAAATGACATATTTTGGTTGGTGTGGTTTACATTTGATTTTTAACTTGGCTGAAGAAACCTGAAGATTTGCTTCACTCGCTTGTTCACTTGCATTTTTCCGTCTAATCCTGAGGTCAGGCTGCATGTTGTGAAGCCCGATCACCAGGTAATAGCATTTCACCAGATTATGACATTGAATTCAAGCAACTTGAGCCCAAACAAGTAAAAATGCTCCATTTAAATGCCTCATTCAGACTGAACAGGCCCAAACTGGACACAATTATATTCAGCTGCAGAGGAGGGGTTTAAACCTTTACATAAGTAATGTGGTCGTGGATTGGCTCAGTTGAACTGGAGCTGACTTTAGTGTTCTGCGGAATGCTCCAGAATTGAACAACATGGATGTCTTGATAGAAAGCCGAGTAGTAAACAAAACCTCTTCACAAAGACATGACATAAAAAGAAAAAACTTTCCTACCATAGTGCAAGACCGATGAGTGTATGTGTGAGGGATGGCACTCATGGGTGCTTGGGACCGGGGGTAAGGTAGACTAACGTCGCTTTTGCACAGTCCACTGTGTGTTTAGCAGGTATTTTACAGCACATTAGATCACTATTGTCCTCCTTGGCTTTAATGAAATCTGGATCTCTCTCGGTGTCCCACTGTGTCCCTTTACAGCTTTAGGACGTCTGCCAAAACTCAATAACACTAATGCTTACTTTCTGCAGTTATTCTTGTTAAATACAAGCCAAGAGTCCCTCAGGGAATAACATTTCATGAGCTAATGTTCCAACCAATTTTTGAGAAATTAAGTGTCCCTGTAAAAGATGTACAAAAGGCTTTATTCCTGATTATAACTTGTAAAAGAATCAGGTGTTAAAATGACAGTTTCGTGGCTGCATTCCATTTACTTTACATGCCAGGACGTGGTTGGTATTAGATGATTTGTTGGAGCACTATTATTGAACAGGGCTGTTGAATATGAAGACAGGAGGACAGGAAGAGGTCCAAAGGCAGACTGCACACATTAATCAAAGCTTTAGATGCTATGTTTGAGAGAGTAGGGGGGCAGACTAACTTGGTTTAAATCTGCCTGCTCACATTGACAGAGACAATCCTGGGTGAAATAATGATCCTCATCCTTTTGCTTCTTTCACTCATAAACTCTTGACATTTTCAAAATAATTTCAGGACATTCAGGACCTGATATTTTCCAGGATTGCTGTCCACACATCAACCACATAGTGGGGGGGCTGTCAGTGCCAGCAGCACTCTTATAGTGGGCATGTTTGTTCCACAAACTGCAAAAAACATGGACTTAGTCTCAGCAAGTCACCCACTGGTTTCTAAAAGAGCCATTTTGAAGCCAAACGAAGGCAGCGGCCATATTGGAAATACTGCTTCAATTCAACTTTTAGAGGTGGACAGAGGTGGAGTCCAGATGGAGCTCAGGTGGACCATTGACCTCCTAGTACGTGGCTACACTGTGCCTCATATTTAGGCTTACTCTGTCTTAATTTATTTAATTGTGATTGAGTTAAGAAAATCTGCCCTAATAAAAATGTGGAGGACACAATAAATGAACAGCACTATTATTTTTGAATCAGGCTGTAAGCACGCAGAATTTTGCTGTGAAAATTAGCCTTTTAACATGGGTGTGAATGGGGATTTCCATACTTTTGGAGCCAGCAACTAGTGGACACATGAGGGAAAGCAGCTCTTCCACCATTTCTTTGCACTTCCATCGTATTGAACTTTTCAGCAGTTGATGTTGGTGCTTGATTTACCTTAACAGGACATGGTCTGGAAACTTCCAGAAGTGCAGTGCAGGTGTACGGAGGATTTTGTCAACTTGTCTCTTGTCTAGACAAGGATCCAGACAGTTTTAAGGTTGCATAATGATGAAGCATTCAAGGCCAGTTGGTGAAATAAAAACAGCACGAGGCAAAGATAATTAAAATGTAACGCTGACGTGTTCCAGTGTAACAGCAAGAAGAAGAAGATTAAGGTTTTGGTAAGACAATGAAAAAAATTCAGCTGTCTGGAGCATTTTTTTGGCAATGCTAATCTGAATGTACAATTACCCTGATGGTAAAACATCTCCCCAATCTCAAGGGAAAACTGACCGTACCTCAAAAATAATAATCAAATGGACACGGTGAGTTGAAACGGACATGATTAAAAACTGCAAAGCTTGAGTTTTCTTAATACTTGTCCTGATTGAGAAATTAGGCACATCCACATGATGAAAACACTCAGACGGTGCTGATGCTGCTGGGCTGCTAAGATACTGACATGCCAGCCAGAAACTTCTGAGCATGACCTTAAAAGATCTCAACCTTTGCATCGCTCATGAAGACATGCACAGCTGCAGTCATTCACTTAGTGTCTCTACTGTGGGCGACACCTTCATGCTTTAAACTTAAAACATTACCATGATGAATCAATACTGAGAGACCATTTGTTTCTAAACCCAATCTAATTCAAAGAAAATACAGTACTATTGTTCAAGTGCAGCAATCAATTACCTGATACTCGATTAATTGTTCTCATTTCTACCTTGAATATACACTTTGACTGCCTGGCCATAAGTGCTGGAGACATTACAGGCAGCTTTATGGGTGTTCACTACAACTTGATATTCAGGACTACAGCATTAATGGAAACTCCTCCAGTCTTTTGAGGCAACACTTACATTGTTTACTGTAAACTGAAAGGTTCGTTCAGAAAAAGATGAAATATTAATGTGGGGTGTGCTGGATTAAATGTGCGTGTATGTGCCTAATGTTTGATCACTGACAGTTATTTAGAGCTGATTGGAAGCTGTCTGTTCCTTCATTGAGCTGATATGTCTTTGCAGCAGCTGTTCAAAGTTTACATTAAGTCAGATACAGTATGTGATGAATGACAGAAACAATCGTTGCCAGTTTAACAGTGGGATCAGTCCTGAGTGTGACAATGTCAAAAATAAACCCTACAAACATCTGAACATTTCGTTGTAAGTGTCAGCGGCTGCTTCTGCAGCTTGACCTTTTCTTTTAAGAGGAGCAGGAGTGACTTTCACCCCAGGCTAAAGGAGCCCGGACAGTAAAAGGTTAACTGCTTCATAGTTAAAAACTTTAAATAACCTCTGGGCTCAAGCAGCTTCAGGGTGGCTGTGCAAATATAAAAGCATCAAGTGCAACCTTTAACAGACTCAGAGCAGGACTGTATTTGACAGGTAAGCCAGCACTTAAAGGTGGGGTAGGCAGGATCTGAGGAAGTGTCAGTTTTTGGGAGAAATCTTGAATGTAAACTCTACCCCTCCCAACCAGTTATAATGCAGATAAATACCAGCAAACACAATGTTTGCAGGACTTTTTAAACTAAGATAAAGTGACATACTCCAGGACCCGAAGTAAACAGTTTAGCAGTGCTACAACACGCAGCAGGTCCTGTTTGACAAAAAAATCTCTGTTACAGACACTTGGCTTACTTTGTTAAAGCGGTTTACCTGTCCAGCAGAAAGGTTACAGGGTCCGTAAGATCCCGAAGCATGCCCAATCATTTATGCTTCATTGATGTTGACCCGGCTTTTTCGCTCTTGTCCGGTCTACCTCCTTTTTAAGTGTCCATTATCCCGACAGAGTCTCCAGATTTTACTTTGTTTTCTTGCTTGTGTTGGCAGTCATGGCCAAAGGAGGATTCAGAAAATTTTCCATACTTTCTGGTTGGTTTCTAGTGTCTGATATTGTAGCAGCAAAACTTTGTTTGGGCTAGTGAATGTTATTGGAGGACGTGGAGTGTGCCTCACAACATGAGGGAGCAGCATCTGCCCCACAACCAATCAGGTTGGGAGAGGCAGAAAATGGCTTTGTTTACAGACAGAAAGAGCGGGCCCCTTAAAAATCTAAAAATGTTGACTACACAGACATAACAAAACACAGCGATATTGTGATATTCCCAAATGTCATCAATAACTAATAGCTATTGACTGATATTAAAAGCTTTTTTGTATATACACCATAAAAAAAGATGCTTCTTTAACGAAACCCTGCCAACCCCACCTTTAAATGACATAATCTGCATTCTATCTAATGGCCAGCAGGGGGCGACTCTATGGAGTTTCAGACCCGGGACGTGTTTTTACATAACTATAGAAAACTCATTCAACAATCACAAAATGTTTTTTTATACTCTGATGATTAAATAGACTTACATATCAAAGCGACTCTAATTATTACACAATGCGGTTTAAAAGAAGAAAAAGTATCCGATTTTTGAGGAAGAAAAGTAACTTGATCATACTTGATAATGAGAGATAGCTTCCTTTAATGTTTGATGACAGTACCAACAGATGGATCATGAGGGTCTACACACAGCCGTATTGTTGTTGATAATAATCATAGAAGGCAAAGCAGTGAGTCTGTTTAAGACAGAAGGGTAGACAAACTGACTCTGATCCTGGACTCTGACACCCCTTTTCCACCAGAGTAGTTCAGAGCTGGTTTAAATGATAGTGAGTAACTTATGAAACAGTTTTTCTCCTCCAAAGACAAGAGCCTTGAGAGAGCCACGTCAATACAACATCTCTTACATCATGCATCATGTGTGGATGAATGACAGTGCATTTATGTTAGTATTGCTCTGTCATGTTACAGTCAGGTCAGTATGTCCATCTGTTGTTGCCGGTTGGGCTTGACTTGGTCATGTGTTGCTCTCAGCATAGATTTGATGCCAGCAGAACCTCTGAGATTTTTCTGGAGAATCTCCTGGACAGTATTTGTTTATGTTTTGGATTGTTGCATTGAAAACTGTAATGATAGATTTGCACAAAGCGAGCATATTTGTCCACTTCCATTTTAACACGAGTCATTACTTTCAAAAGTTTTCTCACTTTTCTTAAACTTTGGACGTGTTCACCAAAGTCAACATTCAGCCCTTGTTTAACCCGGGTACTCGGATGATTCATGGTGACCCATTCCCAGTTTTAACTTGCGTCACTGATTGAGTCTGAAAAGGGAATCAGTGACAGCCAGAGAAATCTGCTAAACCCAGCACTCCACTGGGAGAAATCTTATCCTTCATCCACAGTGGTGAACTCTCTGGGTTTAGCCTCATCAGCACTGTTACTATCTATGACGCTGCAGGAGGAGCTCAATCAATACTTCTGCTGATGATTAAGGATTGATGAAATCACTGTGATCAAAAATGACCCTTGCTTCAGGTTCGCTCTGTGCCTCAGGACCCAGAATCAGCCCGCAGAGCCGTCCCTCCACATGAGGTAAATAATGGATGATGATGGACGGCTGAACTGCTAAGAAAAGTTTAATATTCAAACTGCAGACTCACGCTTGTGGTTGTTCTTGCGCTGGAAGGGTAGTGTGTGTCGCTCAGAGTCTTCTTCTCCCTCCTCATCTGCCAGGTGTGTGTGAGTGTAATGGTAACTCAGCCCTGGGCGGTTCTTATAGCGCTTTCCACAGACTGCAACACACACACACATACACATTCAAACACACACAGAAAAAAAAAAAACAATCTTTGATGTGCAACTTGAGAATGAGCAGCAGCCAACAGGGCACAGTGATCTACAGACCAAATGAGGTTCATTAGGAGGAATGAGCTGCAAGTTCAAAACCAATGCAAATTCATATGTCTATCTATCTATCTATCTATCTATCTATCTATCTATCTATCTATCTATCTATCTATCTATATATATATATATATATATAGAATCTGCCTTATTGTAGCCCATTTTTTATTTGCAGCTATATTCTGAATAGACCAGTTAATAATAACAGTTACAGTGAAAATAACTATATTGAGTGTTTTAATCATTACAATATTAATATAAAAAAATTACAGTATTATAATTAGTCTAGTTGCTGATGGTCTTCTGTGCGCCTGTACGTAATTAAAAGGCATTAATATGGATTTTAGTCCCTATTTTTACTTTAAAAAAAACTTCCCAAAGGAGCTTTAAAAATGAATGTCAAAAAGTGCTTTGACAGAAAAAGCAGGAAAATCCAGAAATATGAATAAACATTCAACAGTCGGGAGAGAGAAGTCAAAAAAGTTCAAACAATGCAGTAACAAAATGCAGCTTAAAGTCAGCAAGAATAGATGCAAATAAACAGAATTAAAGTGATGAAACAGATGGATCTGGGGAAATAGAGAAGTGAAAAGATTAAGGGCAATAACCCATCCTCATTTACATCACTGACTTTACTAACACGCTCCACATCCGCAGTTTATTCTTCTGTAGTTAAATATTTTAACAATAAAAAGTTATGATCTGCAATTAACTTTTTATCTGTCACGGCCCTTAAGCTCAGTCATGACAAATCAGGGGTTTTATCCCTCTTATGCAAAGTAAGATCAGAAAGTTTGGATCTGTATGGATCAGTATCTGGTACCAATTTGATCTGATTAGGCGTTTGTTCGTTTGAGGCATTTTAAATATTTTAGATTTATTTTTACTTGAACAAATAGACAAACAGAAAATAACAGATATGAGAGGGGGAATGCAGTTCTGAAAAGAAGATTTAAATTATACAAAATAAAAAAATACAGACAGTACAGTATTCAAATTACAAAAAATTATACTGAAATCTTTTGTCCCTTAGGCCTTTTATAAAGTACTAAATGATTAAACTTTGACCTTGCCTGCAGCTTCATTTGTGTTTTTTTTTTTTTAGCTTTGAGAGAAAGTACTATTATATTTCAGTTTGAAGTAGTCAATGCAAGAGCTTCCATCTTTTGTTCTAGTGTTGTTTGAAAAACTACGACAGAGGATCAGAGCTATTTTAAGGAATTTTTAAAATTTTAATTTTAGAAATAAAGCCGTAGATTTACAAAAATTAAGGCACATTTTACAAAACCTTCAGTCATATCAGCAGGAAACTCATTAAAACAGCAAATTTACAAGATTTGAGTGGTAAATACTCAAGGATTAAGTGCTACTTTTACCAAACTAAAGTCAGGAAATCCTAAGAATATCCTTGAAAATGAAGGAGATTAAACCTGTTAGAGAAATGTCATGGTTTTATGGTTATGCTGCATAATTCTGGGGGAAAACGTTGTGATTTAAGCAAATTAAAGTTGTAAGAGTGAAAAGGCAAAAATTTACAGGTACAAAGTCATGAATCTGGGAAAATAAATTCCTAATTTCAGGAAAATAAAGATGTTACTACAGTGGATTAAAGGTTAACTAGAATAAATTAAGTCTTTAAGATTGCTCTCTAAAAAAAACTTTTCTTGGAAATTATATTTCCCTCTAACCAATCTTATCTTAAAATCTTGTTTTTTTCTCCTACATGGAAGTCCTAATACTCTGTCTTAAAAACTGCTTTTCATAAACTGTCTCACTTTGCTCCCCTAAAGGCTCAGAGTGCTGCTGTCCTCAATGTCTGGGTTTGCAGCGTCTGTCTTTACCATGACTTGTCTGGGGTTTTCTTTTTTTGGACTTGTTTGTTTGCTGTTGTTTTATCTTTTTGGACCCTTATACATGCTTTCTACTGCAGACATTTCCACTGTTGCCACTGTTCAGGACTTTTAGCATATGCTAATAGATGTGCATCACTTCTGAACTTGCAGCAGACTCCTCCTAACCATGATCGTTCAGGCTCTTGCTGATCATTGAGTTTTGTAAACTGCTGAAAATAACACAAATAAAGACACAAAGTTTCTGTGCTCACTGTCACAGACGTAAGGCTTGTCTCTGTCTTCGATGGCAGGCGGCTCTTGTCTCTTCCTCATCCCTCCGACCCCATAGGCCTGCAGAAACACACACAAACACACACACATATGTGTACACTTGTGAGAACTGAGAGGATGAAAAAACCAAACCCAAAGAGACATGCATTAAGGGACTCACAAAAAAGTTTGAGCTTTTACTCTTGTTAAAACAGTCTTGAACGCGCACACACACTCTGTTTGTGTGTTCAAGTGACTGCACACACACACACACACACACACACACACACACACACACACACACACACGCACGTTTGCATCCTAATCATCTGCTCTCAGTGTAAAGCTCCACTTGCAGCAGGAGGGGGCTGATGACACCTAGCAGGGGAGCAACAGCTCCAATTAGCAACCCTGGTGTCTATATTTCAGTGTGTGTGTGTGTGTGTATTAATGTGTGGATATGTATGTGTGTATCTGTTGATTTTCAGAATACATTGTTAACACTTGATTATCTTCACATAGGATGGCCTAGAAAAAAGAGGGGGAAAAACCTGTCTGATCTAATCAAAGTTGTTAAAGAGGAAAAAAAAACAGCAGTCCCAGCATGATTGAACTCTGGATCTGTTTGCACGAACAACTGTTGGTTTGCCAGATGACATTATTACGAAGAATGAAGAAGCGAGCACATAGGGATTCAAATTCAAAGAGTCACTTTGCAAAAATTACATTTACTTACATTTTTAAAAACCCAAACCATGGAGTTTGAAAAAGTAACAAATCGGATATTTAGATTAATATTCCTTCATGTGCGTGTAAAAATGTTTGCTCTCTTTTAAGTCTATTTGCATTGGTACTGCAGGACTCTTGTTCTGCATCTTGTTTATGGTTGCTCAAATGTTGCAGTGTCTCTCGTGGTCTTGAACATGGGGAACAATTTATGAGCTGTTGTGTCAAAGTGCAGTCAAAATCAGATCTCCTTCTGCTCTGCGCCTGACAGCCAGAACACTGATTTTCACTTTGAGATTTCTGGACTCAGTTTGTAGACTTTGGCTCCCCCACTAACCCTCTTCTTCTCTCACAGCCAGACTGTTTATTTGCTGGCTTGTTAATTCAGTAGAGAAGTCAATTGTCTCACCCGTGCTTTGGTACGGTTCTTGCGCTTTGGGACGTCTTCCTCCATCTCGTCCACCTCCAACTCATGAGGGAAATCCCCGACCAGCAGCTTCTGTGGGTGAGAAACAGTGGCTCCAGTCAGAAAGCTGTTTACTTCCCTATTTCCATTTTGTTTCTGTCTCATTTCTATTCTCCTTTTTCCTTTAGCTCATGAACATAGCACAGAGCTTTGTAAAAGTGTGAAGGAGCGTAGATGTTGCGCTCTGGTCCTCCTGGGTGGGTCCTTAGATGAACTGGAGTTAAAATAAGCTCAGGATTAGAGGCGCTAAACACTACTGCTCTCAGAGGACCAATCAGAGGGTCGCTTACTCACAGCTGATTGATTAGCTGCCTGTTTGAACTTCAGAGTAACTTTCTTTCGCATGTAAAGACCTCCAGGTGGATGAGCAATAAATTTGTGTGGGTAAGTTACAACACACGGCTTTGTTAAGGTGCCATACAGGAAATAGATATCATTTTACAGATCAGTTTAAGATAAGCTTGTGAGAGAAAAGTTATGTTTGAACCTAGTAACTTTCAAGTGAGTCGTCTGATTTATTCGTTAACAGGATAACAGAAGGTCCTAACATAACATTTGGGGCAGAAGTAGCTGAGGAGGTCGAGCGGTCATCCAACAACTGGAAAGGTGGCGGTTTGATTCCCCCTATCCCTGGTCTGTCCGTTCTCAACTCAACTCAACTCAACTTTATTTGTTAAGCACTTTAAAACAACCACAGCTGAACAAAGTGCTGTACACAACTAGACAAAACAACAAGATAGAAAACAATCAAAAAACAATTAAAACAATGGATAAAATAAAAGCAGAATTAAAAGTAAAATATAGTTTCAATGTTTTTAAAAACTCATTTAAAAACATAGAAACAAATAACTAAAAACAAACCATAAAACACTAAAACATGAGCCGAGTCTCATGCAGGGTTAAAAGCCAATGAATAAAAATGGGTTTTAAGACGACTTTTAAAAATGGACAGTGTGGGGGCTTGTCTAATTTGGAGGGGTAGCTCGTTCCATAAATTTGGGGCTGCAACAGAAAAAGATCTGTCCTTGGGCAAGACACTTAACCTACCTTGCTCCTAGTGTGTGTCCTTCACTGGTGTATGATTCGTATGTATGTCGCTTTGGATAAAAACATCTGCTAAATGACATTGTAATTGTAATTGTATATGTCCAGCCTTGAATACATCATCTATGTGGATTCATTTCAAGCATTAACTTCCCGTCACTGTTAGTTGTAGCCAACACCAAGCCTCCTTCACACACGTTTTAAAAAAGATGAGGTAGGAAATGTGATGCAAAGAAAATCTTCTGGTATTGAAAACTCAACAAGATTGAAAAATGCTTCTAAAAACATTCAAGAGCAGTTAGCTAAGTTTGAACGATGCTAACACAATGACAAATATGAGCTGGAAGCAAAAAAACAGTGAGAAGGTACACATGTGAAGATGTAAGCAAGTAACTCAACAGAAGGTGAGTGGAAAAGAAATAAGCCACTAAGTAAGTTAGTTAAATATAAACTTAGTGTGTAAATAATAAAGTCATTTTACAAGTGTGTAAGAAAGTAAATATAAAGGCAAACAAGAGGAAGTAGCTTAAAAATTAACTATGTAAGATAAAAAGTAAGTACGAAGGTGTTTAAAGCAACAGTAAGTTAATAAGCTAATTAGATAGTAAAAAGTAAAACAAGAAAGTCAGTAACAAAGTTAATAAGTACAAAAGTATCTGAGTGAGAAAATAAGTGGCTGAAAACGTTAGTAGGTTAATTAATACGCTGGTAAGTAAGGAGTGTAAGTACGTAAGTAAGAAGTTAATATTTGAATAAGTAAGTGAGATATATTTACATATGTCAGTATGAGTGAGTAAAGAAAAGTCAGTAGGTTAATAAGTAAGAGTGAGCATAAGTAAGAAAGTCAGTATGTAGTATGTAGGTGATTAATTAGAATTATTGTTAAGTTAGTTTGTAAGATGAGTATGATGGTATTACTCACTAAGTAAAGTAGCGAGTAATTAATCAAGAAAGTAGGTAAATTAGTACGTTTATTCATTTATATACCAACAAAGTTAGTAAGATACTATGCAATTAAGTAATACGTTAGTTTGGAAGTAAACAGGGACACCAGTCTGTAAGTCACTAAGAAAGTATGTAGGGAAGTGGGAAAGTGTGTCAATGTTGATAAAGTGAATAAGTTAGTATGTGATGTAGTAAGTGAGAAAATAGGAAGGAAAGCTAGTGAGATAAAAAAAACAAGCAAGAAAGAAAGGTAGAAATAACAGAATATATTAAGTTATTTCTGGAGTGTCATGTTAGCGGGGCACAGTCATGCACTGACAATTAATAATAATGGAGGGATGCAGGGTTAGAGGAGATACTGGTCTGACTGCTGGTTCCACAGTCGATCATAGTGTCACTTTAAAGTAACTGTAAATACCATCTTTGCATGCGTATAGGAGGTAACAGTAGTGTTCACTGCAGTGACTGAAGAAGTCACTGAAAATTTAAGGATTTATAAAGGACAACATAAATGTCCTTTTCTAGATATTTCTTGGCTGCTGGAAACAGATTCAGGGAAATTTCAGGACTTTGGTCTTTTCTGAGTCACAATACACCAAAGTTCAGACTCTTACTGTGAAGGTTGACAACAAGCAAAGAGGCATACTAGCTTCCCTGAAATGTCCTTCAAACAGCTTTTCACTGTAGAGTACAAACTCTGTAAGACATCAAGTGTGGCTTCAGTGCAATCACACACACGCGCACACACGCACACACGCACACACACACAATGCCAGGAGGGAGTTATCAGAGCGTCAGGAGTGTGTGTCACTGCCAGAACTCACTCAGAGAGACAAAGGACAAACACTGACAGAAAGACAGCCTGAAACGGGACAAAAACAAGACCAGAGAACGAGAGAGTGATGAAGAGGGAGAGAGAGAGAAAACTCAAAACCAGAGTCTCACCTGGCACTCGCTCATTGGCTCCTCCTCCTTGGTTTCCACCTTCTTGTCCAGGGTTTCCCCAGCGAGCAGCGACTCCAGCACAGGACCGTCTGGGATGCCCCCCTCTTTCTTTAGAGAAGCCTCATAGTCTGGTGAGCAAGACAGCAACAATCAGAAAGCAGCAGAGATCTCACACTCACGCTGACATGCTCAGCCGGGCTGACGGCGCCCCAAGGAAACTAAACTTATTTATGACAGTGCAAAAAAAAATGATATCAGCTTCTGCAGAGCTTGAGTTATCATCTGCAATCCATCCAATTATTAGTTAATGATTTTGGGAGGGGTCCTGGATTTCCAGAAAATACTTTTTTTTCACATTTTCTCCTCAGCCTCTGTCTGAAATCATTTGTTCTGGCTTCTTTCCTCTGTTATTGAGTTAGACACAGCTCGGGGATGTTTCCTCT